>CM049308.1:81602623-82894408 GCA_026874595.1 Sipunculus nudus | reverse complement strand
CATTATAAATTCGATTAAATTCTTGATAGTTTAAGAATCTAAAGCCAGTTCCTGTGTACATTGTCAAATCTGATATGTGCCGTATTCCATAATTGTTGAATTTAGTAAATAATAAAACTTTTTTTTCTATTTTAATATGAGAATTAAACCATAAGTTCTGGGACATAAGATCATCAAGCTCAAGTGGGTCATGATAATTATACGAGCACCAATGGTACAAACATCTTCCCAAAAATTGCTTCTGTGAATTATCACCTGCTCATTGTCTGCTGGTGCTAAGTTACAGTAAAATGTAAACTCGGCAAGTTTAAAATGATTCAAGACATATTTTCTCCATTTGTTGGATTCGTTTTTATCTAAGATTCTTTTTACCCATGATATTTTCATAGCACTGATTTTTGATGGTAGGTAACCATCTCTAAACCTCCTTTTTCGATTGGCGCAATGAGTATTTTCCTCTTTATTAAAACATTGTATTTACCCCATATGAACTTGAACATGTGAGTGTCTATTTGTTTTATCAAAGAGCTATCTGATGATGGTAAAACCGTAAATAAATATATCAACTGTGAAATTACGCAGGTCTTAAGAATGGTTATCTTCCCAATTGGTGTTAGTTTTCTAGCTTTCCACATTGTCAATATATTTTTTATCTTTTTAATTACTGGGTTATAATTTATCTTTATTATGTTCTGCAGGGATGGAATTAATTTTACTCCTAGTAAAGTTACCTCATTTTCTGCATACACTAATCCCAACTCGTTTATTCTTAGTTTATACAAGTGATTATTTTTCCTCAATGGCATTATAATGGTTTTATCTTTATTTATGTTTAGACCTGATAACAATTTAAATTCTTCAAATATTTTTAGTGTATTTTCTATGTCGGTATCATCTTTTGCCACTATGGTGGTATCGTCGGCATACTGTATAATTTTCATGAGATCATTATTTATGTTTATACCTTTTATTTCACAATTTGATCTTATTGCACATGCTAATAATTCTATGGATAAAACAAATAAGTATGGCGATAATGGACAACCCTGTCTTACCCCCCTTGTTACAGAAAAAAAAGATGAAGCCCATCCGTTATTTATCACACAGCTGGTTATACTATTATTTACAGTTTTGATCATATTTATAAGATTATTGTCAAAATTCATATATTTTAAAGAATTGTATATATATTCCCATTCCAAAAAATCAAAACTTTTTCAAAATCGACTAGCATCAACAAACCATCATTATCACATTGATCTGCAAATTCAATTAAATTGATTATTTTATTAATGTTTTCGCCGATATATCTGCGTGAAATAAATCCAGTTTGATCTTCATTGACCAAATCAAAAATCACTGTTTTAAATCTATTAGCAATGCTTTTGGTAATAATTTTGTAATCTGTGTTAAGTAAAGTTAGGGGTCTCCATTTTTTTTAGAAATTTCAAATCTTTTCCATTTTTAGGCAAAAGGCTAATAATCCCTTGCTTTTGTGTTATGGAGAATTTGCCAACTTGTAAGGAGTGATGAACAGCTGTAATAAAGTATTCTTTAATGTCTGCCCAAAAAAATTTGAAAAAATTCCGAGGTAAGTCCCTCACTACCTGGGGATTTATTTTGGGTATTTCCTTTTAACTTGTAAAAAGTTCTTTTCTGATAATTGTTCAGGCCATGTAGAATTTACCTTTGGTGTAGAAGCTTTGTATTTTGACATGAATGATTCAAGTTCCCTAAAATTACAATTTCCGTTTGTGGTGTAGAGGTTTTTAAAAAAGTTTTCTTGGCACTTTAATATATGTTTTGGTTCAGTTATAATTTCATTGTTTATCTCTAATTTGTTCACAACTTTTGAATTGAAGTTCCGTTTCTCTAAACCAATAAAATATTTGGTGGGTTTTTCTCCATCTTGATACCATCTTGCTTTACTTCTGATGATTGCACCCCATGTTTTTTCCTCTACTAGTCTATGTAATTCTTGTTGAGCTTTTTCAATATGTTTCTCTGTGGATTCTCAAGATTCTAAACTTTGCATTTTTTTATCTCTTGTTCTAATACATTAATTCTGTTTTTCTGCGTTTTCTTTTTTTGGATACTGTAGCTAATAGCTGTCATTCTAATCATCATTTTTATAGTATCCCATAACAATGAGGGATCACTTTCGTGATTAACTTTAGTTATTATGCATTGTTTGATTTTATTTACATAATCTAGATCATATAGTAATGAATTATTATGTTTCCAAACACCTGGCCCCCTCTTATCAGACGACTGGGTTAGACCTAAATCAATAGCCTTATGATCTGATTTATAGCCAAGAGTTATATTTGTATAATTAATGAAGCCAATTAAGCCTAATGAAATTAAAAAGTAATCTATCCTACTGGCTGTGTAGCTGGGTTTTCTTCTTGACCATGTGTAATTTCTAATATCTGGGTTGCAGTAGCGCCATATATCTATTAACTGTAATTCCTCTATCCAGTCTGTTATAGAATCGCGTGATGGATTGTTGTTATCATATGTAGTTGTTTTAGTTTTATCGAGATGAGGTTGCAATACAACATCCCAATCTACTCCTATGATAAGATTTTCGTTTAATGATGATTCGACCTTACTAAAAAAATCTATAAAAAATTCTTTGTCCGTATTATTTGGACCGTAAACATTACATAAAGATAACCTTGTATTATTTATTGTAAGGTCTAATATTATATACCTGCCATTATTGTCAGTGTAAATTTGGTGAATATCGTAGGCTAAATTATTTTTTATCAGAACTGCAACTCCTCTGGCATTTCGGTTGCCATTGCTGACAATTAATTTGAGACCCCATTCTGCTCGCCATAAAGTTATATCTTCTTGTACACTGTGGGTTTCTTGTAACAATATTATGTTGTAATTTTTGCCCTGAGGCCAATGAAATAGTTCTCCCCTTATATGTTTGTCCTGTAGCCCCCTGACATTAAGAGACATTACATTTAAATCACTTCTGACCATGAAAAGAAATCAGAGATGGATACTTTCTTCGAAATATTATAAATAATTCTGTACCGCGGAATGACATGCAAGCTGTCATCACATTTACTGATTTAGCAATAGACACATTTAGTATTGCCTGAAGAGAATGTTTAAAGTCGGTGTAAATTTGAAATAGGTGGCAAAACCTGGGTGTAATTACGTTAATGAAGATTAAAATTGAACGGATAAGGAATGAAGAACCATACTTTATACAGATACGGAGGTAAAAAATGTGAAAATTACTTGTCTTACAATAGTTCACATCAACACTGACAGAAAATGTAGAGACAAAATGACAATCACATCGTCCAAAAGTGTAAACACAAAACATAAACAAAGCACTAAGTCCTTCTCTGTAGCTTGGTCGACTGGCCGCAGTGACCATTGTCTCCGCTGAGCGCACACTGTGTGTTGGTGGGTTCCTAAACTCGAGTTGTTTACCACAAATGCCAATCTCGAAGTCTGCTCGTGAGGAGATCGGTAGCGACGTCTAGTGTCAAAAGCATTCATGTTGTATTGCGAGTTGTTGGGTGTCACAATAGTACCACGTCGTTCTATGGTGAAACTAGTAACCAGCTAATGTTTACTTGGATACGTGATCCTGGGGAATGGGGACCTGCTTTCCTTGAATGAAAAGTTGGCCTCGCCAGAAGCGGACATTATGACCATTATTATAAGCAGCCTGCATTTGCGGTTTTGCAAGTTCTTTGAGGCGCCAATCATTCATTGTAAGATCTTCCGCAAATCTGACGTTAGAGTTCTTGAGTACAGACCTGGAGCGTGTGTATAGAGTGTTTCTCTCTTCTCTGCTGTAAATCCTGAACACAATGTGTCTAGGATTCACGCCTTGTTTTCCCACTCTATGAGCCAGTTCAATTTTGTTAACAATTTCAGCAGCAGAATATTTCCCAGTCTTCTTTTTTCTTCAATAAATTTAGCAATTTTTTCTTTACAATTTTCATCCCCTGCTTCTTCTTTCATTCCAATAAATCTAAGGTTCCACTCTCTCAGATATCTTTCTTGTTTATTTATCTCCATTTCAAGCGTAGATTGCAAAGATTTTATTTTAATTACAGTTAGTTAAAACTAGTATTTTAAAAAAGGTTACATATGTTACGACTTGCCAGGTTCTTAGTTAGGTAGAGCTTTATTGACAAAACTATAATAACAGCGAGAGTGAACGATTAGGATCACCTGTGCAATGTAATCAATTGTTAAATAAACTATATACCCAAATCATGAACTGTAAAAGGTCTGGTCCAGTAATGCCCCAATTGATTTTGCTTTATTAAAGATTTTTTATTTGTGTTTGCTTTTTTCTTTGTTTAAAAAGCACTTATTTTGCCACAGGTAATTAATCATGCTAGGTACAAGGAGCTTATATAAATAAAATATTATATACGTATATGTATTGCAAGTATATTTATAAATTTTCTGTTTCCTATATTACCTGTAACACTTCTACTTGGCACCAGTTAAATGAATGATGGTCGACCTTTCCAACTAGAGAACCACAACCCGAATTTTGCTGACAGTATAAGGTAGCTGGTTAAAAAATATACGGGCAAACCCACACTTAAAAATAAATTAATAAAAATATCTGTATATTGATAAAAATAAAATAAGTTTCTGCTTCAAGGAAGCAGTACACTAGGAAGGCATGTGCCACACATACTCATGGTCTCCTGCTCAGGAACCTACAGGACAGTACAGGGTCTAAGAGCTTGGACTGCACAATCCCAGTCAAATAGATATCATGCATCACTCACACCTGACAATTTCTAAGAGTCAAGAACAGCCTCGTGACTACACCATCCTTGTCTCTACAGTTGCTCTAAAACTCTTAGTCATAAATTTTGACAAATTTGGTTTTAAGCAAAATATTGTTTTCAGCTGGCAGTTAAAACCAGTTGCTTAACTTCCCCTCACCCTGCCTAGAACTTGCAAACCTTGCTTGTTACAGAAAGTGAAGAGGCACATTTTGCATTATTAGCATTGACTAAATTCACTAAAATGACTATCATTTCTTGATATATTAATAAATGCTTGTATTTAAGGTAGCTTTTAATTTATTAAGATTACTATCTCTTGTTAAAATACAATATATTTTGAAAATTTAATTTGCAATTTATGCCCTGTAGAAAGACATTTCGCCCTGATCAAAAATAAATTGAGGTATGATAATTATTCTTTTAGGACTGTTAGTAAATGCTAATTTCGGTTGAAATACACAGCCTGAAATAATATTTCTGCCATTTCTGCCAAAATGATGGTAGAAACCTATTTCTGCCCGCAGGGCAGAAATAGGCAATGGCAGAAACTTGCCAACCCTAAATTTTGTTAATAAAACTATTCTATCAAAGTCTATCAATGGGTCAATATACGGCAATGGTATTGAAGTTATTAATTTGATAGCAAAGTAGCCTTTTATAGCCTTGTATTGTTGAACAGGTGAGGTGCTAATTTTGAATGCTATGTGATATATTATATGGCGACTGATATTTTATGTATGACAAGAACACAAATATATTATGGAAATAAAATTTTATATATATATACAAAAATATGTTATTCATGGACCAGGTAAGTGCTCTCTCATTCCGGCAATGTGAACTTCCGTTTCCGAACTTCCTGTGCTGCTGAACTGTTTTAACTCTATGCAGTGTGTGTTGTATGCGACTGGTTGCACTTTATTGAATTCGCATGCATGGACACACGGTAGCAATAGACCCATACATTGTACATTTACCAGATAAAGCATTGCTAAATTAAATTTACCAAATAAAGCATTGCTAAAATACATTTACCAGGTAAAGCATTGCTAAATTACAGTTACCAGGTAAAGCATTGCTAAATTACAGTTACCAGGTAAAGCATTGCTAAATTCCACACGTAATCTTTCAACCCTTGTATTGTATCAATGTATTTTATTGTTGTTGCTAAGTTACAGATACAGATGTTTTGTACACAGCCACGCCGAATCGGTTTAAAATGGGGATATTCAATTGAAGCATTTGAAAGCGGATTTTTAACGACATATACAGACACAGAGTATCGATTAAATACATCACTGGTGTTAGCGTGAAATGAAAATCCTTTTTCTTCCCATAAATTTTCTTTATCAGACCTACAATGAAAAATAAATTGAGCAGAAAGCAGCTTTGAAGTCATACAAGACAATATTTGCCACAAAATTTTCTTTCACGGGTGATTTCTTTGGACTTTTCGTATCTTGCTGAGGTTCTACAATTCCTCCTCGTGCAAATCGTTATAAATCATCAACGCTGCCTTTCCTCAATCATATATACACACAGAGTATGTATAATTTTCAAGTTTTGTCCTGTATGTTCTCCCCGACAATTTATATAAATTTCTTTTAAATCATATTTTGGAAAGATAAAGGTGTGCTAATCAGTATATTGTGATTTGGCTTCAATAGCCTGAGCGAGTTCAGACACGGTCTTTTATTCACGTCTCCGTTCGGGGCCTCTTTCCTTTACTCTTCATTGCAAAAATACTGGCCCCTTTTCAGTTTACAATGGTTATTACCTCATCAATCGTGTCTTATGAAATTATTTAACAATTTCGATTCTCTGTCCCGATGTTTCTATCTTTTTCCAATTAATAGAACAAAATATTTCGGACATTCATACATTCATATTGAAAGTCATGTATATAATTATCTAATTATCTGGATTTTTATATTACTTTGCGTCAATGGATTGAGTCATGTTTAATAAGCCGCCGTTAAAATTACACTGTTTAATGAACAACTGATTAGTTTCTTCTTGTCATCCATTGTATGGTGAAAGTGAAGTGAACGGGGTACCTTTCAAATCAACGTATATCACGTGACCATTGTGCTCTTGAGGATAAGATAAGTAAATAAATATAATAAATCATAGATGTATCCAAAAAAGGTCAAACGAACTGATCAGGCTGATTTTAGTCAATCTAACATAGGGTTTTATATCTTTTAGAAAGTTTTCCGCATGCAATGGAATCCAGTTAGTTCCACTACATCTTTAATTAACCTAATATATACATGTTATAGATAAGGATATTTTCAAGAAATATGATTCTCAGAAGACAATTTCAGTTTGTATCTAAGTAGGAATCGAAGAATAAATTGCAGCTCTGGCCGACGTAAGTAATCTGGAAATGTTTTAAAGGTTTATATCCAACAACCGAATTATAAAGAAAGAGTCAGAGATATTCCGCAATTCCAATTTAGCACCTAAAATATTCGATTATGAATATAGTGACCTTCTTGAATTTATATTATGTGAGATGATTAAGAAATTAAAGTCTGTCATTCAAGACCATTCTTAAATTATAACCCTTTGTATCTGATAAAATATACCATGTGGCCATATAAAACAGAAATTTTCAATTAATATGATGATCAAAAATAAACTGAACATCGTATAATGTGGGTAATTTCGGGTTGTATAGTGAGTTCAGGTTTCACTGCAAATGGCGTTCTTCTCACAGAAAACGGCTTGGAGGATTACGTCCGGTTTAATATCCACCCACTGAAAACTCCTCATAGTTATGAACATGTAGTCCTCTCCAAATACGTCATTCGGTTCACCAGGATACCAGTCTTCGTATTCAAACTTGGTTCCTGTGCTTTGCCAGATCCACTGGTCCTCCTCCTTTATTTTTGCTCCAGAGGTCCAGTAACCCATCCATTTATCATATATTACTTCTCCTGTAAATGTAAAAGCAAAATTGACAATAAGTACTTCAACACCTATCATTTCAAAGAAGTATAAAAAATGCAGCCCTGTAAAATTAATTTTCTATTTACACATTATAAGATTTTATGACAGCCTCAACTAATCATGGACTAATATTAAGGTCGATTACGACAATTAAACGATTACTTCGAAATCTCGAATAACGAGGAAATATGGCTTGAACACAGGTCGGAAAACTCTTAAAGTTTTATCTATTCAATACCGGGATATTAATCACAATATTCAAAGCATATCTTTGTATCCAGACGGCTGGTTATGAAGTAAGTCTGGCGTAATTTTTTTCGGTCTATCCTTTGGTATATCCTTCCATGATAATTAATAATGTTAAAATGTGTTAATAATAATATATCATTTATTATATCTATAATTGACCCCCAAGAATAATCGATATTAACTTTTCCATCAATGCCCAAAACGTTCATTATGCCTCCATGAAATACCTGGAAGTGCCTGTTTAATATTAACACACCTGCACACATGTCATCGTTTTGACTCAGAATCAACTTGAACGTACCTACATTGTTAAAAACAAAAACAAAAAAAATCGACCTTTTCACGAATTCATTTTCATCGCAGGTCACATAGACCGAAGATGGACAAATCCTACCTTTCACCAAGAGGCCATCATCTCCCTGTAGCGTGGCCTTTACGTGTAGCATTTCTTCCTCTGTTTCGAGGCCAGCAAGCTGTGCCCCCTCACTCTGGCATATTGCTTTTGCTTGGTGGCGGGTTGTGAAGTTCTGGGGGTAGAACTGGTAGCATGATCCATAATAATCTTTGGAAGGAATCTCTGGACGGAAAAGGTACTTGAAACCTTTCGTGCAGTGAAGCCCTGAGTAAAACGTTTTGTTGGTTATAGATAAAGATTAAAGGTAAAGTAACATTTTGTTTCCAGATGGGTTGGTTTCATTACTCTCCGTTAAAGAAAGCTGACAAAACATTCTTTATAGTG
This sequence comes from Sipunculus nudus, assembly GCA_026874595.1. NCBI lineage: Eukaryota > Metazoa > Annelida > Sipuncula > Golfingiida > Sipunculidae > Sipunculus > Sipunculus nudus. The sequence goes on along the minus strand of CM049308.1, from coordinate 82,885,675 downwards.
ACCAAATTAAAATCTAAGAATACGAGTTTTGAAAATAACAGTTATAGCCTATTTAACACCAAGTTATCAGATGTTTAGTTCCACCATTATCAATAGGGACCGCCGAAATTTACTCAGTTATTCAGAGTAAGATAAAAAAAAACCTTAGCTATTAGGAGTATAATTATTGTAATTATAAATGATCGTGATAACCTTTATAAAATAATCAATTACCAGATAAAATTATCCCTTCAAAAAATGTTCATTGGTACGCCCAGTATTAAATTTCTCATTTTTAGCTCAGCTGACTGTAAGTCATCTGAGCTTTAGAAATCTTTGTCCGTCGTAGGTCTTTCCGTCTGTCCTTCTGTCCGTCCATTTACCAGGCACAAGTCGTAACCGCTGGACCTGGAATCTTCTAACTTGACATCCAGAGAGGTCCATGAAAGATCTCCTTGGAAACCGGAAATTAGGTCTCTGTTACCCATATCTGTTACCCATAATCCTATGGGGCTCCGAAGTAACCCCCCCCCCCCCCCAGAATAATGGAAAATTTGATACAACAAAAGCTCAATTATGATTCCTTGCATGGATATTGATCAAGGAGAGTTTCACCAGTTTTTGCAGACTGGTGGCGCCACCTGTATTTTTTTCATTTTTTTACGATTTATTTCCCTATTTTTCAGACCTTTAAAGATGCGACCATCTGTTAACAGGGCTAAAATCGTAACGACTTGACCTAGAATCTTCTTTCTCGACATGCAGGAAGGCCCATGAAATGTTTCCTCGGAAACTTAATATTAGGTCCCAGTTACCCAAAACCTCTGAGCTATGGAGTTTCAAAGTACCCCCCCCCCCCCCCAGAATAATGGAAAACTTGATACAAAAACTCAAGTGTCTGATCAACTAATGCATTGATCGCCATGATTCTTTGCATTGATATTGGTCATGAAATGTTTCATCAGTTTCTGCAGACTGGTGGCGCCACCTGTATTTTTTTTTTATTTTTTGAAGATTTTTTTCTCTGTGTTTTAAACCTTTGAAGATGTGGTCATCTGTTAACAGGGCACAGATTGTAATAATTGGACCTAGAATCTTGTATCTTGACATGCAGAGAGGTCCATGAAAATTCTCCTTGGAAACCTGAAATTAGGTCTCTGTTACCCATAACCTGTATGGGGCTTTGATGTACCCCCCCCCCCCCCAATATAATGGAAAATTTGATACAAAAGTCTAGTATCTGAACAACTAGTGCATTGATCGCCATGATTCTTTGCATGCATATTCATCATGAAGTGTTTCATCAGGTCCTGTAGACTATTGGCGCCACATGGACTTTTTCGAATTTTTACGCATTTTTATCTTTATTTTTGAGACCTTCAAAGATGTGGTTATCTGTTAACAGGGCAAAATCGTTACCATTGGACCTGGAATCTTCGAACTCGACATGCCGGGAGGTCCATAAAATATCTCCATGGTTGAAATTAGGTCTCTGTTTACCATATCTTCCTAGCTATGGGGCTCAGAAGTATCACCCAGAATAACTAAAAATTTGGTACAAAGCTCCAGTATCTAAACATCTTTTGCATTGATCACCATGATTCTATGCATGCATATTCATCATGGAGTTTTTCATCAGTTCTTGCAGACTGGTGGCGCCATCTGGATTTTTTTTTCGAATTTTTACGCATTTTCTCTCTATTTAACCATTGAACCTGGATTCTTCTAACTTGACATTAAGGGAGGTAGATGAAAAAATCTCCCTTGAAACCTTTAATTAGGTCTCTGTTACCCATATTCTCCGAGCTATGGGGCTCAGAAGTACCCCCAGAATAATTAAAAATGTCATACAAAAGCTCCAGTATCTGAACAACTAATGCATCGATCTCCATTATTCTTAGTATGCATATTCATCAGGACTGTTCCATCAGCTCCTGCAGACTGGTGGCGCCACCTGGAATGTTTTTAGAATTTTAAGCAATTCTTTTTCTCTATTTTTGAAACCTTTAAAGATGCAGTCATCCATTAACAAATCATAACCACTAGACCAAGAATCTTCTAACTTGACATCCAGGTTGGTCTATGAGAAATCTCCTTGAAAACCTGAAATAAGATGGGCTCCGTTTCCCATCCTGAGAGTTCCTCAAAAGTTCTCTTCGGACACCTGATATTAGGTCTGTCACCCATATCCTCTGAGCCAGAATACTTGAAAATTTGATACCAAAGTAGGGAACAAATCATAACCATTGGACCCAGAATCTTCTCACTTGACATCCTGAGAGTTCCTCAAAAGTTCTCCCCAGAAACCTGAAATTGGGTCACCGTGACCTATATTCTCAGAGTTTCGGGGTATGCTTGTGCAACTCAGAAATAATGCAAAATACACAAATTGCCAGATTCCTCAGAAAAGGCTGGTTGGATTGTCATCAAATTTGGTGTGCTTATGGTTCTTGATGAATTTAAGCTAATATACATGAAAGATGATGCCACCTACATTATCTTAATCAGCTGCCTGTGCAAGCACATATTGTCAACATGTCATTCGGCTGAGCGTCATGACCCATGGGTCACTTGTTTAAATAACAGTCCTTTCTAAATAATTCTTTTCAATTACACAGTTTTGTATACAATATCTTTATCATTTATATTTCACTAGTTATTACTTCAGTCATTTTATCTGGCACAGTTACCATGAGTGACGGCCTGTAGGTTATGCCTATTTTCATATGATGTGGACACAAGGTAAATACATCCTTTGCTTCCGCAAGTACCAATATTCTGGTTATTTATTTTCTTCAAATGAGAACTGTAGAACGTAAACATGACCATCATCACAAGTGGCTCCTCTTACCGCACTGTGCAATCTTCATATTTAAAATGGTTGACATATTTCCGAGTATCTGTGAATCTATGCATCGATTCGAACACACGCCACGGCATTCCTTTGCGGACTTTGTTGTACATGCTGAAATAATGTATAACAAAGACGATTTTAACATGGCAAAGTTATTGTCTTTTCCAAAGAGATATTCATGAAATCAGTTTAACAACATGTGCTTGAGAAAAATCGTGATAAAGTAAGTTCAACATCCATTATTTCTTTGTTAATAGGTCGATTCTGGTTTCTTTGTATATAAACGCTTACTTATAAACTACTAATGCAGAAACCATCTGTGGCTAAAATTAAACTAACGTTTGTATAAATGTAAAAAATAATAATTATCCAAGATTACAACAAATCGGCGTGGCAATCTTCTGGTATTACATGACTTTCAAAATTTGTTTTTGAGATTTCAGATGAGTACGATAACCTAATTAGTACTTTGAATCTGTGTTGTATTCAAAAGATTCTTTCATGAAGAGTACTCATTTCTTAACATACAGCTCTTTACTAAAGTTTTCAAGGATACTGTTTTATATTTATGAATGTTCTACCGATCTGTCTTCCATATAGAAATAACGTACTTGATGCCAGGATCACGAAAACAGTGTTAAGGTTCATGATTGCAATATAGGCTGGTATGGCACTGCAAGTATCTGCAAGTAAAGAACAAGGATCGTTGCCTTTTGAGCTGTCCATATTTCATCTGTAGCTTGCATATCAGAATTGTTAACCCAACGGAAAGCAGTTGAACCCTTGTCTGTTGTTAGAGAAGTAGTGATCATTTAAAGTTGCCTCCAGTAGAGAGAGTGTATGTGTATTTAAATGACTGCACAGAGTAATTGCCGATGGTTGAAAATTTACCTATGTAGAGGTTCATTTAATTATACTTTTACCTTCGAGTTTGGCCATTTGAGATGGCCTTTGACTTTACTATACAAAAAAAGTAATTCTTATTTTAATTAATTGAAAATAAGGATTATGACCGGCATTATTTTCTCTCTTTTCTGTACCTAAACCCATTTACATGATGCATGAACATGTGCTGCTGATCCCAGCAGTATTATATATTATTTATTTCTTACAAAAAAGGTACAATGAATGAAAAGGTAAATTCTAAACAAATTAGAAAAATTAATAAATTGGTCATTCCATGTGGAATCACTCAACTATAATTTGAGTGATGTAAACGTCATTTAAACCTATGTAAAAATTGGCAATGTCGGTTATGCCGTCTTTCAAACTCACTAAGTCAACGAGGACGCTTCCAATAGCCTTCTTCTTTCGAGAGACATTTCTTTTGCAACCTAGTTCAATCAATTCAATCGTATGTGTATTATTTTATACATCAACAACCTAGATTATTAAAAATAAAACTATTCAAATCATCTACCGCATGCTCAATGGAAGACTTCCGGCCACTGACAGCGCAAGGTGAGGGTTGTATGTGAATTGTGTATTATTACCACACAAAAACATGAAACTATCAGTTCGTAGCTTCGTAGATAACGGTATTTATTATCACGATATGGTTAGGGTACAGCCCTCGACTTAAAACGGTCACTCGAAAAAATTTAATGTGTTCATAAATACTTAAAACAGTCGCTCGATTACATTTAATAAGTGTTCAGTGTATACAAAGGTACATTTCTTATATAGATGTTAATTCTACGGATCTGTGTGAAGTTCAGCTTTTTCAGTATGTTATCTCGCGAATAGATGTATGAACATAATGATCCTATTGGGAACAATGCCTTTTCTTCGCTTTCCGGGGGGGGGGGGGGGAATAAAGCTTTGTGCTATTAAAAACACCTTTTTCCCGCTACTAACAGTAGGGGTCTGTTACAATAACAAAGTACCAGACTTAAGCCCAGTAGCAGGCCTAAATACCATTATTACAATTGTGGTCATAAATGTTACCATAGTGACACACAGATGTCAATGGGTATAATTCGCCCACATGACGTCAGTCACTTATTACTACACGCCCTAGTACTTATCTTTCTGCTGCCTGTGTGCTACGCTCATCTGTGCTGCTGAAATTTCTGAATTGTGTGCATAGATTGTTGCATGTGACTTGTTGCACTGTATTGATGCCTCATATATATGAAATCAGAGTAGCATTTCTTCCATGGATATATCAGATAAGGCTTTGCAAACATATTCTGAGAGACATGCCTTTTTGAGAGACTGAATGTGTAAATCAATAAATGTAGACAAGTTATTGAACACGGCATTTCCCATACAGTCCTATCACATTAGAAACATTTTAACAAATATTTTGCACATAAAAGGCATATTCAGCACTTGTCAGTGGCGTCAATTTTTTCCAGGGTGGGGGGGATGACGCCCCTGGCTCTTGTATTGTCTCATTGTCTTTTGTTATCGTTACTTGGCCAGCATATATTTCTGCTCTGTACAAAGCCTAGTATGACAAGCATTAAATGAAGATAATAATTGAAAGCAATTGAATGCATATTTAAAAATTTACATTTATAAAAATTATATAATGTATGGGAAGTTCTAATAATGTTCTTATTTCTCTTACAGTTCACAGAGGGATATATGATTTGACTAGTTTTATTTGTAATAATCTAGGATATTCATGTGGAAAAAAAAATATAAAACCAAAATACGTACGATTGAGTTGATTGAGCTATGCTGCAAAAGAAATGTCTCTGGAAAGGAGAAGGTTATAGGAAGCGTCCTCTCCTATTTAGTGAGCTTGAAAGACGGCATAACAGACATTGCAAATTTTAACAAAGGTTTGATGACTTTGTGTCACTCAAATAACAGTTGAGTAATTCCACATTGAATTACCGAGAGAAAAGATAAAATAAGGCCGGTTATAATGCTTATTTTTGATTAATTACAGAATAAGAATTACTTATTTGCCTAGAAAAAGATCATCTCAAATGACAAAATCTGAGGGTAAAAGTACAATTAAATGAATCTCTACATAACTCCATTTCAACCATCGGCACTAACTCTGTGCAATCATTTAAATACACATACACTCTACGGGAATCAATATCAAATAATTACTACTAATTATTATTATTTACATTTATACCAACATTAGTGCAATTTTGGCCAAAGCATGCTTTCTCATTATTAATTTAAGTACAGCCCCGAAATTTTTCTCGAGTTTAACTTAGAGTTTATAAGTAAGCGTTTATATACAAAGAATCTTTAAGTATTAAATTGGAATTTTCCTTTTGTAAAAGAAACAAAATTGACCAATTTAACAAAGAAAATTATGAATGCTTATCTTCTGTTATCTACAAAAAGGCATTGTAATTATCAGGTATTTTTTAGTCATGTTTTTTGTCGTTTAACATCGTGTAGCATTTTCTGAATGGCATACACTTGAGCTTACTTTATCACGATTGTTCTCAAACACTTATTCTAAAACTGATTTCATGAATAACTCTCAGGAAAAGATAATAACTTTGCCATGTTAAAATTTAAGATTTATATTTTATTTCAGCATGTACAATAAAGTCCACGAAGGTATGCCGTGGCGTGTGCTCGTATGGATGCATAGATCCACAAATGCTCGGAAATATGTCAACCATTTCAAATATGCACAGTCCGGTAAGCGAAGCCACATGTGATGATGGTCATGTTTACGTTTCTATAAGTTCTCATCTGAAGAATACAAAAAACTAAAATACTGGTACTTGCGGAATCAGGGGATCTGTTTATTTATTTTACAAAGGTTATCATAATTATGTAAATATTACAATAATTATACTCGTAATGGATATAAGCTTTCAGCTAAATTTCGGCGGTCCCTATTGATAATGGTGAATCTAAACAACTGATAACTTGGTGTTAAATAAGCAATAAGTGTTATTTTCAAAATTCATATTATTAAAAGACTTTGATTTGGTCACTATAAGAATATTTTGTCAGTTTTCTCTAATGGTGAGTACTTTAACCAATCCCGCTGGAAACAAAATGTAACCAACCCTATATCTTTACCTGTAACCAACAAAATGTTTTACTCAGGGCTTCACTGCACGAAAGGTTTCAAGTACCTTTTCCGTCCAGAGATTCCTTCCAAAGATTATTATGGATCATGCTACCAGTTCTACCCTCAGAACTTCACAACCCGCCACCAAGCAAAAGCAATATGCCAGAGTGAGGGGGCACAGCTTGCTGGCCTCGAAACGGAGGAATAAATAGTACACTTGGAAGCCACGCTACAGGAAGACAGTGACCTCTTGGTGAAAGGTAGGATTTGTCGATGAAAATGAATTCGCAAAAAGTCAGTTTTTGTTTTTGTTCAACAATGAAGGTAGGTTCAAGCTGATTCTGTTTCAAAGCGGTGACATGTGAGCAGGTGTGTGAATATTAAACAGGCATTTCATGGAGACATATTGAACGTTTTGTAATATTACATCAAACTGTATGATTCTCAGCTTAGAGTAAATATAATTGGTTTCATATGATTGCTGGGTGTGATGGAAAAGTTAATCTCGATTATAGATAATTCTTTGGGATCCATTATTGATATAATTATTGATATATTATAATTAACACATTTTACCTTTACTAATTACCATCGAAGGATATACCGAAGGATACATCGAAAAAAATCACGCCAGACCTACTTCATAACCAACCGTTTAGAGCCAAGGACATGCTTTAAATATTGTTATTAATATCTCAGTATTAAATAGATAAAAAATTTAGAGTTTTCCTACCTCTGTTAAAGCCTTAGTAAATATCGTTATTCGAGAATTTGAAATATTTGTTTAATTTTCGTAATCGACCATAATATTAGTCTTTCATTTGTTGAGGCGGTTAACAAATCTTATAATGTGTAAATAGAAAATTAGTTTTACAGGGCTGCACTTTCTTGTACTACTTTGAAATAACAGGTGTTGAAGTACTTATTGTCAATTTTGTTTTGACATTTACAGGAGAAGGAATATATGATAAATTGATGGGTTACTGGACCTCTGGTGCACAAATAAACGAGGAGGACCAGTGGTTTGAATACAAAGACTGGTGTCCTGGTGAACCGAATGACATATTTGGAGAGGACTACATGTTCATTTATTTTATTTTATTTATATACATTATATAAATTATTATGAGAAGATTTCAGTGGGTTGATATTAAATAAGAGGTAATCCTCCAAGCCGTTTTCTGTGAGAAAAACACCATTTGCAGTAAAACCTGAACTCACAATTTACCCGAAATTACGTACATTTTACAATGTTCAGTTTACCTATGATCATATGATAGATGGACATATGGTATATTTTACAGATACGAAGGGTTATAAAGAAAATGCAAGCCTTGAATGACAGACTTGAATTCCTTAACCATCTTACATGTTATAAATTCAAGAAGGTCACTATATTCATAATCGAATGTTTTAGGTGCTGAATATCTCTGCATCTTTCGTTAATATCATGCAGTCTTATTTGGTTGCTGGATTTAGATTTAAACTTTTATAACATTTTCTGATTACTTTTGTCGGCCAGACTTGCCATTTACTCTTCAATCCCCACTTGAACATAACCTGATATTGTCTTCTGAGAATAATGCTTCTTGAAAATATCCGTATCTATAACATGTATACCACGGTATATATAAGGTCAATAAAATATTCAAGTCATACATGTGGTAGAACTCATTGGATTTCCTTGCACGAGGAAAATTTCCTAAAAGAATTAAAACATGTGACATTGACTCAGATCAGCCTGATCCGTTCGTTCGGCCTTTTCTGGATACATCTTTGTTTTATTATATATAATTACTTATCTTATCCTCAACAGTACGTAATATTTATTGAATTAAAAGCACGCCCTTAACTTTACTTTCACTATACAAAGGATTTCAAGCCGGAACTACTCAGATCGTCACAAGAACAGAGATCCCCATGGATAAGAGGTCATCGTATCGTAGGTTGTACCTCTCAGCTGAGTGCCAGGGATCTGATGGTCCCCTGCTCTTGCGTGTTGCTGACTTATATCCGGGAAATGTTTCAAAGAATATTGATCATGTAACAAAGGAAAATCCTGCCATCAGCTCTTTAGTATTTTAAGCATCTGTCAATAATTGTATGAATACCAAAATCAACAAAATGTTTTTTAAATCACCGACGCTTTCGTCTACGATCCTGGAATATCTTCATACGGATTGTTAGATAATTCAAACTGTAACACGGTGACAAATGAAATGCAAATATAATGAATACCTGCAAATTTTTCTTTCTTAGAGTCCGATTGATAAAGACATACAACAATAAAAGCTACTGAAACAGCTCACCAACTGTTCATAACCATTCATTGATTCATTGAATCATTGTAAAAAAGTCACAGCATGGATAAATACCACCAGTGCTTTTGTTATAGAAACCTGCGCGCTGATCTGGAGATTTATTTATCATTATATAATTTTATTTTAACGGAAGTTAATTTACCATTGAACACTCTATCCATCGACGCAAAGTAATATAAAATCCAGATAATTAGGAAGAGAAAATGTGTTCTTGCAGATTTTAGTGAATATTAGACTAGTAGTTTATATATTGCCACTTCTGATCATCCGAATAATGACATACACTTTCAAACATTACAACTAATGTTGTGACCAATTGTATAACTCGTTGGTCAAATTTGCGGGCAAAATATTTGCCTGCTTGTACTGCTGATTAACAATACTGATTTTAGCTCCCATCTGTGACATAGCAGTATCTTCTAAATATCTTTCGGTGCCATATTGTCTCTGGTTCTTAAAACGACAAAGATATTACTTTGTCGAATTTTAGCCAACTATAGTCTGACTATTATACCATCTCCTCTGGCATGTCGTCACTCCCCGAATATCCTCCCAAACGGGGGACTAACACAGGGGACTATCACTATATGTTTCCATCAGTACCCTAAGAATGTGATATCCACCTGTCCTGAATACTACGTTTAATGCTATTGCCTTCCGCAAGATATCGTTACTACTCAAAACGAGCATCTTCCAAGGGACGACCGGGACTATTTGTCTCAAATTTCCAACTTCAAAACCTAAATTTGTCATATTTCAAGGAAACACCATATGTCTACAATTCACTTGCGCATGCTAACAAAATATTACTTTTCCGTGAAAAAAAAATATCTTCATAATATTTTTCATGAAACAATTTTTGCCCAACATATTTTAACGGAAAGCATTTCCCTCTTCACTACATTTATTTACCCATGCCGCTGCACCCTTCAGTCAGTTGTCATTTCTTTTCAAAATGAACCTCTTCTAGTTAGGCAGTGTGGGACTGCCCGGACTATTTATTTCAACTGTAGTCTTTAAACTTTAAAGTAAACTTTAAAATCAAAATTTGTTACATTTCATGGACACACCTGTTGGCGTATGTTAACAAAGTATTACTTATTCCATGAAGTCCTTATTTATTTAATTTGCCTTGAAACAGTTCTTATCTAACATATTTGAACGGACAATATTACCCTTTTCACTACATTTATACATACGCCGCTGGTGTATTTAGAGGCCCCGGTGCCTTGTTGTTGTTGGCAGATTGTGAAGCCCACAAACCCTAACCAGCAGAGCCGTGACACCGCTGTGAGTGACACTGCTGGTGTATCAGGAAGCCCAAGTGCATTGTGGGGGAATGATTGTTTACCCACAGTCTCAAACTAGCAGAGTCGTACTCTTGCGAGTCCAATTCCGCTCAATGTTCAGTGAATTCGACGGATATGGGTAGCTACCTTTTCAGGAGCAAGGATACATGACGACATCCGGGTGAATACATAAAATCAGACTGGCGTCTCCCTGTACCTGCTGTAGTCTCGCCACAGAAACAGGAACCGTTATTCATAAAAAGTTTGGGTCAAACGATAGACGTACACTGGGCGATGGCAGTAATACACAGGTGGGTTATATAAACGTTATCATATTCTGTGGACTTCATATTTGAAATCGATATCCTTTGTAAAATGATATGAGATCGTCCAAATCACAGCAAAGACAGACCGGTCTGTTTCACAAGGCCCACCTATGTAGTAAAAGGTATGCCATGCTTTCGGATTTATGAGACCAATATGTCAACCTCCACGCGGGCGGTATCATATTATGGTGCGATGTTCATTTGATCGATTCTAATGAGGTTCTGGCTGGACAGGATGAGAGCAAAGAGAGGTAAGTGTATTGGACTTTCATTTTGGAAAATTCTCAACAAATGTATCTGATTTAAAGTCTCCAGGAAAAATGTCAAGACGGCATGAATGAATTCCACTGCCGGTAATCACATAGAGAATGCAGGAGACTGCCGAGAGTGTAATGCATATAAAAATTAAAGGGTCCTATTCACGTCCCAGGTGAATTAAATTCACAAGAAGAATAGCCAGTTATTCACTTGCCTTGTTTGTAGAAACAATGTGATTTCTGACTTATTCTGTTTATCTGTTACTAAACACGGCAAACGTGCCCATGTTTACAAAAGGGAAAATCATGGTAGTCGATGGCAAATGTGTTGTATTTGTGGGAACATATGGAGCAACGTAATCGTTTGTTCTTTGCAAAACGCTGGTTCGTCTGATTATAATCCTGGCGTCCTTGCTGGACGTGCTTGTCCATGTGGCAGCCATTTTAGCCCCACCCACCCAAACGTTTATATACTCCAAAAAAGACAGTGTGTGCACAGTGTGATGTTTTGCTTAATTTAACAAGAGGTTCAGATGTTATTTTTATTTAATAACCGTCAGATATCAAAATGGGCTTTTTTAAACACAGCAATGTTGACAAACGGGAAAAACATATAACCTTAGGTGGTAGGCTGCACATATGCCGAGGTAGAAAGGTCTCTTATTGCAGAACGCCATTTGCAAAGCTCTGGCTTATCTGACTTGCTACCAGATGCCCATGTTGAATTTGTTTTGATCATTTTTGCTGTCAACCACATATTATGAACACGTTGATATAAACAAAACAAGCAGCCTGTGTGCAGCGATACCCACAGCAATGTTGACAAACGGGAAAAACATATAACCTTAGGTGGTAGGCTGCACATATGCCGAGGTAGAAAGGTCTCTTATTGCAGAACGCCATTTGCAAAGCTCTGGCTTATCTGACTTGCTACCAGATGCCCATGTTGAATTTGTTTTGATCATTTTTGCTGTCAACCACATATTATGAACACGTTGATATAAACAAAACAAGCAGCCTGTGTGCAGCGATACCCACGTTGTTTGGCCTATTTTTTTTATAAAAGCTCCAATTAAGGGATTACCTTTACATTATAAAGGTCAGATCGGTTATTGGGCTGCTTTAAGACAATGCCACCGTTTGACTTCCTTTGAATAAAATTTAAGTTACTTCGTAACAGTTAAAGGTGAGACAGAAACAATATGATTCACAGGAATCCTAAAGAAGTACCAACCAGTTGGATGACGTCACAGAAGGTTTTATAGGTGCATTATTTACCTTGAGCGTTATGGTATAATTATTTCAGTGTCAAAAGACCAATAATCTTTCTTTGCTCTCGCCCCGATGGCCACTGGACCATGAAAGCACCCAGCATAAACTAATCTCATTACACTGGGCCCTTCATTGTGCTCTATCAACCTAATCAATCAAATACTCAATTCATCAGATGTGTTAGCCTAGGGTTGTAATAGAAAAGTAATAGCTGTAATTCTATTACTAGGGGTACTATAACCATTACTAGTTCAAATTTCTTTTCTATCAATTGTAATATTACCGTTACTAACTTTGAAAACATGTAATATTCTATTTATATAACACATTACTATCGCCTCATTCCTTGTTGAAATAATCACTGACGCAACTGTTGTTAATACTCATAAATTATTACAGATGATAAATGACATGGTCAGTCTGTCAGATGTGTTGATTTATACTTTTTTCGCATATACCGGTTGTCATTAAATATCTTCATTAGGCTACAGCCACATATTATTCATAAGTTGATATTATATATAATTATATGGTTGTTATTATTATTATAAATGTTATCATTGTTATTATTATATGATTACATATTGTAAACATATGGTTATATGTTTATACTATTTCAGTGAGATTTCCTTTAACAATATAACTTTTCTTTATTAACTTTTATGTAACTTTTTTTATGTTGTAGTTTCTGAACATTCCCACCACTATTTTGAATTTGCATAATACAACATTTAGTAAATTGTTTATCTTGTCCTGGCTAGAAATATATTTTTGAGAACCTACAATACCAGATGTTTCTTCAATGCAAACCGTCCACTTTAATAAGTTAATGCTTTGATATATTTCAGCTGTATATGGCCTGTTTATATGCCCTAGAGTTTACATTTTGCCTCAGAATTTTGATTAAGCATAACACAACATTGTATATATTTTTATTTTGTACTGGGTTTTCATTAATAAAAATAATTTTAACTTTCTGAGATTATATTTAATTTAATAACATCATTCAACAAGTTTGGTTACAAAAAGTACTCATTTAAGTACTCATGAGTACATTTTGAGTACTCGGTACTCGTACTCGAGTACTTTTGAAAAAAGTGCAAAAGTACTCATCCTTGTACTCGAGTACTTTTAAAGTACTCAGTACTCATACTCGAGTACTTTATAAGTACTCGGACACAGCTCTGATGTATACGGTTAGTTAGCGGGCATATCATAGTCACTTTATGTTACTGAATACACGTACATGCACGCATAGATTATCGAATAAATTTGTAAACCACACCAGGAAGATGATCAAATGCATTTTTTTCCCTTAGTTAATCTGTTATTCAAGTGGAAAACGTGTCCATATGTCGAATTTAAACGAAAAAAAAATTCTGGTGTGATCAAGCCCAGGCATTTAACAGTTGACGCGCCTAATTCCCGTCCCATTTGACCACTCACCCTGTCACATCAATGATGATAGTCAATACAGTGGATCCTTTGGAATTGAATGTTTACTTGTTCCCTACATATCCTGGGCGTATAATTGCGTGTTTAAATGAGTGCTTGCCATTAGTGGTTCCCTGGGCTGATACACTTTGTGTTTATTCAGCCTGCGTGGTATTATGATATCGCCGGCAGGGAATACATTCGGTGGACAGACAGCTTGTCGGACAAACACCCGGGCCCATAATGTGACTGTTGCATGATGACGTCAGTCCTCGTTTTTTTTTAAATAATCATACCATGGATATATTTTCCCTTTTTCTATATTAATGTTTATTACGTTTTTTTTGTTATATAAATGGGAAACGTTCAATGTTTTATAGCGAAAATAAGACATATTGTATAACCCTGAATAAATCATATACATTTCATATGTACATTTATTACACATGTATAATTATATAATTAAATATATATATATATATATATATATATATATATATATATATATATATATATTGAATATATATATAAAGAGAGGGGGGACGGGAAACGTTTCATGTTAAATAGCGGACATAAGACATATATTTTATAACTCTGAACACCTGAGTGCACTCAGCACCTACCAGCCGGCTAAATTATTCCACTGTCGGGCAATAAACTTTTAAACCGGTTTTCAGACAGCCTTTTTGCACGTCTGTACCCCTTAACACAGTAATTTATCTAGTAAAATAAAAACCACCAGCCTGATAGGTTCATTTATGTCCTTCCTATAAAAATTAACCCAGTTTATGGACACAGTTTATCCATTCATCAATGTTCGGACTACTTAGCTCCTTTCAATGAGGTTTGGGGTCACACAACCTTTAACCTGTTAACCACCCTGTCAACAGTAAGCAGGACGGCCGGGGTGGACTGGGGCATTTGAAGGCAAGGTGGTGTCCCGGCTGATCGATGGTCACATGGACCCAGCTTACCATGCAGACTCGGACTCACAAAAAATGACGCTGCTGTTAAGGGTTTATTGGCGTCAAAATCTTACCCCCCACAATGCACTGCGGCTTATACAAACACCAGCGGCGTAAGTAAAAATTTAGTGTCGAGGGTAATGTAGTCCGTTCAGAATGTTAGATTAAAATTTCTTCAAAAGAAATAACATGAACACGGAAGTTTTTGTGGTTATAACGGAATAAATATTATTTTGCAAGCCTACGCATGTGCAATATAAAAAGATGTTTCATTGAAAGTTTAATTGACAGTTGAAAAAAGTACGTGTAGTTCCTGCCGTCCAACAGTCCGAGGTTTACATGTTCTTCTACAAATCAGAAAATTTATCACCATGACAACATAATCATGATTTCGGGGACAGTTTATTTCGAATATTAAAATCCCTTGTAGAAACGTTCTAGAGCCAAAGCTTTTTTCAAATGAATGCCTAGTTTTTTTTCGTCCATATTTTGATGAAAAAAAAAGAAAAGAAAATCCTAAAATCTTGAAAACGGGCTAATCGATTAACACTCGGGGAAAGATTTCATATTGACCTTTTAATGGTTGATCAGTGAGTGTGTCATTAGCCGAGGACGCTCGACTCAGTATGTACCAAAACTGGGCTGACAGGACAATTTTGATATATTCAATTATATCAGAGGTACAAAACGCCTCTTGACATCAGAATGTTTTATTAGTTTTCAAGGATTCCTACCGAAACAGGCACGTAAAAAAAAAAGAAAATATTTCAATAATTGCAAATTTACATTCTGATGTCTCATTTATCCAAACAAAATTCCGGAAGCAACAGATTAACTTTTTAAACATACAAGGTTTAATTCATGTTGACTTTTATTTCTTAAATGTTGTTTTGTTCAAGTGAGTTCATAAACATATTACAATCACAACTGGCTTGATCAGTTTTTATAAATGTACAGAAATAACAATAAAATATACACATACATGTATGTAGTATATGTGGTTTGGAATAAAACATGGCGGTACATGATTTTTTTATTTCATAATAATTATTATACTAAAAATGAATGAGACATATTGATTTTATATTAGCTTATATTGATCGTCCTTTAATTAGTTTATGAAAAGTGCCTCTCGTAAATATTACAACGTTTGTGTTCAGACGTCAGCAAGCATAAAATCACCAGTATGGTGGGCAACCACGTTTATTACCGACACGGTCTATGTTATAAAGCTATGGCGAAAACCAACGTTAATTACTACCATTTAATTTTCTCTGTGCTTTATAATACCCGCTTTAATGTAGCTACTGTTACATATGCAAATGCTGTACATTTCCCGCAAGCACACCTGCATGGTGAACATTTATATACTTAACATTGTGCTGGGTAGTTAGCTCTAGAGAGACATTTCTGTCATGCGCAGGGTGCCTATGTACAAGATTTAGTAAATATTATGATTTATAAACACCATGACAAATTAAAAAAAACAGCGGTATATCCGACCTGCGATTTGCGACAACCGATTTTCAGTCTGTACGCAAAAAAGATTTATAGGTAAAAGAGAGGTAAAACCTTAATATATGATGAAATTCCACTTTACATTTCGGGACCCAGAAAAAAGGCACCATGTCCTGATAAAAGTTTATTTCACTTATGATTGATGGAATGGATTCTTGAGATTCTCGCAAAATGATTTTTCCTTGTCAGAGTACTCCAAAGTAAAATATTGATTATAGACTTGTATAAGCACAAATTAATAAAAATAGGAACAAATCAATCACATTTCCTAGGTTGATTTCAATCATTTTGAAATTACCAGATATCCTGCCAATGCAGTTATTTTAATGTATAATTAATTTCATTAATACGATGAATGGTGCATTTTCCCATGGGAATAACTTTAGCACATCCATATAGAGAGGCATGCATATAGTTATTCATCCGAAACAACCTTTTTTTAAGGTTTTCACACAATTGTGCGGCCTGGACCCCCCCCCCCCCCTCTTTTCCGGATGCGGGGACCTTTTTTTAGGTGTTTCCTTAGTCCTTTTGGTTTGGACCATCCCCCCCCCCCCTTTTTTTCCTAGATACTGAATCCGCCCCTTGTTAAATCCATAAAACGCCATCTTTTATATATGTACTGGGAAGTTCAATGGGAACGGCTCTTTTCAAATGTTCAAATGATAAATACATGGATCAGGGAAAAACTACAACCGCTTATTTTTTTTTTCTACCTAACCAGAGGGTTTAGTAATATAAATTATAAAAGATTTCTAAAAAAACTGCATAAATTGGTTTTTGGGTTTTGTAAGTAATACATCGGTAGTGCCACCAGTCTGTAGGAACTGATGAAACACTCCATGATCAATATATATCCAAAGAATCATGGCTATCATGGCATAAGTTATTCAGATACTGGAGCTTTTGTTTCAATCAATTTTTTTATTATTCTTGGGGGTATATACGAGCCCTATAGCTCGGAGAATATGGGTAACAGAGACCTAATTTCAGGTTTCCAAGGAGATTTTTCATTAGTCTCCCTGGATGTCAAGTAAGAAGATTCTAGATTCAGCAGTTACGGTTTGTGCCATGTTAACAGATGACAACTTCATTTGAAGGTCTCATAAATAGAGAAAAAATGCCTAAAAAATTGAAAAAAAATACAACTAGCACGACCAGTGTACAGGAACTGATGAAACACTCCATGATCAATAGTCATGCTAAGTATCATGGTCATCAGTGCATTAGTTATTCAGATACTGGAGTTTTTGTATCACATTTTTAACTAGAAAACATTTGCCAGGCGACAATGTGTATCCGCCGAATTCAGATTGGTACAGGTGGAGTGAGGGATGGATTGAGTGGTATGTCACACCATTCCTGAATATAGTCCACTAAAACTCTGAGAAAAGGGCATTAATTTAATCAACAAAAACACCTGGCGCCACCTGTTTGGTTTATAAGAAAACTCTCCAAGACGGATTGACATGCCAAATTTCAGACCAATACCTTGAACCATTCCTAAGATTTGAGCAATTTTCACCCAAAGCAAATGTACAGATGGACACCACAGGAAAACAATTGCAGATGGCGCCTCCAGTCTTGAGTGCAACATGGACGAGTCCAAGATATATGGACATGAACAATTTCAGGCCAATATGGCATACTACTCCTAAGAAAAGAGCAGTAATTTATTCTACGGAAATGGGAAGATAAGTGGCTCCACCTATCTGGTTTACGAGAAAATTTACCAAGATGGATGTACATGCCAAATCTCAGATCAATACCTTGAACCACTTTGGAGATATGAGCAATTTCCACACAAAGCACACATACAGATGGACACCACCGGAAAATGATTGCAGATGGCACCACCAGTCTTGAGTACAAGGTGGAGGAGTCCATGATCTATGGATATGCACAATTTCAGGCAAATACGGCAAATCACTCCTTAGAAAAGGGCATTAATTTATTCTACAAAAACGGGAAGGTAGGTGGCGCTACCTGTCTGGTTTACGAAAAATCTTTCCAAGATGGATGGACATGCCATATTTCAGACCAATACCTTGAACCACTCCTGAGATATGAGCATTTATTACCAAAAGCAAATATACGGATGGACGCCATGTGAAAATTATTGCAGAGGCGCCAACAGTCGAGATGGAGGTGTCGAGGATCTATGAACATGCACAATTTCAACCCAAAAATTGAAGAACCACTAAGAACAGATGGCAAATGCACAGATGGATGCTACGCAAAAAGAATTGTAGATGGCGACACCAGTCGCGATTACAAGATGGAGAAATCCAAGATCTATGGACATGCAAACTTTCAGCTCAATACATTGACCCACTCCTGATATATCGGCTGTTATCTAAAAGACACCCAGATTCAGACTGCACAGAAAGGATTGCAGGTGGTGCCACCTGTCTTTGTTATGCACAACTACATAGGTGAGGGAACAACTATGCCGGGTTACGGAAAGATCGGTCCAAGGGTCTCAGAGGAGTTCTCCAGAAACGAACACAGTTTTTGTATCACATTTTTATATTATTTCGGGGGTACTTACGAGCCTAATAGCTCAGAGGATTTGGGTAACAGAGACCTAGTTCCAGATTTCGATAAAGACTTTCATGGACCAATCTAGATGTCAAGTATGAAGATTCTAGGTCAAGTGGTTACGATTTGTGCCCTGTTACAAGATGAGGCTTTATTTGAAAGTCTCAAAAAGAGAAAAAAATGCGTACAAATTAAATAAAATATAAAGGTGGCGCCACCAGTAGTCCAGCTGTTAAGAGAAGAATTGTGCAAAAAATGAAAGAAGCATGAAACTTGGCATAACAGTTGTCCATACCATACTTAATATTTTCAGATATAGGGCCAAGCGGAATTCACCCTGTCTTGGTCAAAATCCAAGATGGCGGCCAAGATGGCCGCCGGATTATAAAATATCATTATATCCGGTTATATTGGTCCTAGAATGCATTGCAAGTGCACTATTTCTATGTTTTTTTGGGTCAAGAAATTCATTTATAAGGGTTTCAAGTCTGTATAATGACTCTGTGAATGAATTCTGGTTTTGTTGATTTTTAAATTATGCTAAATTTGCCTTTGCCTAGCACATCAAACAGCAAACATTATTTTTTATTTTAGTTCTGCGCAGCAGTCGCATAATTTGTGATTGTTCTCGAATGAAAGTGTCATTTTCTAGGCTAGGTTTGTCTGTTTTGTCGTGCATTTTGATGCATGAATTGTAGAACCATTTTGAGTGCAATATTTAATATTTCTTCGTTTTAATTTCCTTTTATTTGCATGCTGATAAATGTAATTGCTTTGAAGAGGTAATGGGTGCTAGGAAATTGTCTGTCAAAATCTAAATTAAAATTAAGAAATTGGTATGTTTATAAAAACACTAATCATTGGGATATTTGAAACCTACATACATGTAATTAGATTCTACGATCAACGTAACTTTCATGTCAACCTCTGTTAGTGCAAATTGGGAGATTTCAAATGCATAAAAATAAAACTGTGCTGACATTTGATATATATATATATTAATTTAAGTATTTGAGCCCTATGTCTGTTTCAATGTAATGAAATGGAGAGTCGAGTGGTACACCGCTCGTCTATCTACACTAGCGCCCCGGATTTGATCAACATCGTTCCTGGGTTGCAGAGGTCCGTCCAAAGTCGGTTGTGTTCTCCGTGTCCTCCGATTTCCTCAATATATATTAACGAGCGCAAAAATTCGAACCATGGAGAGAGGCTTGTGATAGTTATTATTATAACTAATTGTACAATCTATATAAAAGATATATAATAATAAAATAAACAATCCATATAAAATAAAGTTCTCTTGCTTATAATTATTATATCAGACTCGATGCGTGCGTTGCAGGATAAAGACATATATAAGAAGCTCACACCTGTCACACCTGTGTACGTATTGAAATTTTGCTAAAAGTGTCTATTTCATCAGCACATCCAATGTTAAAATCTGGTAAAATTTGTTGAATACTGCTTTTTCAAATGAAAGTGTCATTTGCTGAGCTGTGTTTTATTATATTAATTTTTCTGATTTCTTCTGTTTGATTTCCTTGGAGGCGATGGATGAAAGAAGTTTACCTATCATGTCTGATATCAAATTTGGAGCTTGATATATCTACGAAGAATAGTTAGGATTTTTTAAAATCTACAAACATGATATTTAATTTATAATCAACTTAAAATTCATGTAAACCTTTGTTAGTGAAATTGGAAAATATCAGACTGTAGTGCTTAAATTTAATATACCTGTAATAGTTACATGTATTTGAATACCATTCGTGTTTCAACGGAAAATCGTATCCATAAATTATTTAGACTACATGCGTGCATGACAGGATACACACATATGTAGACGCTCACACCTGTTTGCTGTATAGATTCCATGCTTCTTTTGCCATAAGGTGATGGCTTCACACTATATGCTGGCATGAAGACAGAATCAGCACACGTTTAGAGGAGCATAACATGTTGCTGTTTGCTACCTTTATGCTATGGTGATGAATGCATGACATACTCAACATACATGTAGATTGCTAATATTGTGATGTTGTGATGATGCTCGTACGAAATAATCAACGGCTATCAGAAAAATTTCATTACTTTTTGCTGTGATGCTATTTTCGTGATTTAAAACTTTTTCCTTTTTAGCGAGTTGGCATTCACTTTGCATGATGTGTTGGTGTCAACAAAATACTTTCATTTGCTACGCTATGGACACTTGTAGATTCATGTAGTGCATGCAAGTATTATTAGAATATTTACCGCATGTATCAAACTTCAGGATTCAGTGCTGCCAGTGTTCAAGCCAGCTGATCTTTGGATTTAAATGGATGTATGAGGGAATTGTAGAGCAAGGCGCAAGAGAGAAATTTCGAATTCATACCACAAGGTTGAAAAATATAATAAACTCTTAGGTTCCAGACATACATTTTATCTTCATCATCTTGATTGCATCAAAATTCAGTACAAAGTTTGGTTTGAGTTTTCATTGACTTGACTGGTGAATGTAACGGTTCTGTACTTTAAGCTGATGTGCTATGGCGGTCAATTGATTCAATTGGGAAACTTGTATTTTATACCACATGCTTCATCAAGTGAATATACATTAATGAGAATAGACTAGTTCTAAAAATTATTCCTGAATATTAATATTACTAAACAGAATAGTTTATTACACAAAATTTTGTGTTATTGCCATCAACTTTTTTTCTAGCCTATGCCGGAATATTTTCTTTTAGATCTGAAAGGACAGCAGTGTTTTCTTCTGGTAAATCATACAGTTCCAATTTACTTACTATTGGTTCTGTTTACTTATGTGCAAGGCTCAGTGCGATCTACAATTTTGCATCATGTGCACATGGTGTTATTTTTTTTACCAAATATATATTTGATATAGTAATAAAGTAATAGTATAGTATAGTAATAGTAAATATTTTTTTATTTCTAATAACATTTATAAATACATGCAAGTAATATAAAAGGTATGCATTATGTAAGCAACTGAAGTCTTTTAAGACGATAACGGGAAATGCAAAGTCAATGTCAGCTAATTGGTAAGGATAATCTTACCATATAACCAAAATAGCGGGTAAATTACAAACTGCACACGTATCTACAAGTTTGCTGATTCCGTCATGCACAATCACCACATAACAAAGATAGCATATAAAGGGGTAGGACGTCGTCTTGTGGTTACAGCTTTGGACATCGGAGTTGTAGGTCTCCACTTCGAGTTCCGTCGATGTCTCAGTGGCATAATGGTGAAATTTCGCCAGAATCCAAGAGATTCCCTCTAATGTCTTAACGATAGGTTATGACTTCTTTTTAATAAGATACCGTCTTTATCGGATGGATAAACTAATTCTCATAGAAAGTGATACAAACAGGTCTAAATCTATCCTTAAAAAAGCATACAGCATAATGTTGTGGGCTTCTAAATGTGTACTTATTCTGTCTTCATGCAAGCAAAGAGTCTGAAAGCTGCACCATCACCTCATAGTAAAAGAGTCTTTGGATCTATACACCTGACAGATGTGAGCTTCTACCCCTGCCATGCACGCATTCAGTCTTAAATTAAATTTATGAACAAAACAAATTTATTTTACATGGATTGTACAACTAGTTATAATATATAACTAGTACAAGGCACCTCCATGGCTCGAATGGTGGTGTTCAGTAAGGGTGGTTAGAATCAGGAATCCAGGAGAAAACCACTTCAACCCACTCTCATAGCAACACCGGTTATTGAACATTCGTCCCCAGTGGAGAGCGCCGAGCGTTTTACCACTCATTACATTGAAACAGACATAGTGTTCAAATATTTAAAATTAACATATATATTACATTTCAGCACAGTATTCAACAAATAAGTTTTACTGTTCCATGTGCTTGATAGAAGGCAATTTAGCACAATTAAAATAAAAAAAAAAAAAACAGATTTCATTCACAGAGTCATTATCCTGACTTGAAACCCATATAAATAAATTTCTCGACCCCAAAAACATAGAACAGTGCTATACATTCTTGGACAAATAACACCGCATATATTGTTATTTCATAATTCGGCGGCCATCTTGTCCGCCATCTTGGATATTTTTACCAGGATATTCTGAATTCCGCTTGGCCTCATATCTGGAAATATTTTGAATATGGTCAGGACAACCATTATTCCAAGTTTCATTCGTCTTTCATCTTTTACACAATTCATTTAAATATGCAGCCTAACCGCTGAACTTACGGGAATATTACCGAACTCTTGTTTAAAAAAAAACGAATAATGAGTACCTTGGAAGGTTTTGAACCTCAAAAATTGAATTTCTCAGCCCAAAAAAACATAGATATAGAGTACTTGCAATGCTATCTAGCGACATTATAACTCAAGTTATTGACATTTTTTAATCCGGCGGCCATCTTGGCCGCCATCTTGGATTTTGGCCAAGATAATTTATTTTCAGCTTGGCCCTATATCTGAAATTCACCATTAAGCTCCAAAGAACAGTTTTGCCAACTTTCATGCTTCTTTCATTTTTTACACAATTCTTCCAAATATGGGAGCTTAACCGCTGGACTATAGGGGTACTTACGAGCCCCATAGAGGATAGGGGTAACAGAGACCTAATTTCACGTTTACACAAAGACTTTTCATGGACCTCCCTTGATGTCAAGTTAGAAGATTCCAGGTCCAGCGGTTACGATTTGTACCCTGTCAACAGATGACAGCTTCTTTGAAAGTCTCAAAAATAAAGAAAAAAATTAGTAAAAAATGGAAAAAATACAGGTGGCGCCACCAGTCTGCAGAAATTGATGGAACATCCCATGATCAATATTCCTGCAAACAATCATGGTGATCAATGCGGTAGTTATTCAGATACTTGAGCTTTGTATCAAATTTTGCGTTAATCTTGGAGTACTCCGGAGCCCCATAGCTCAAAGGATATGGGAAACAGAGACCTAATTTCAGGTTTTCAAAGAGATTTTTCATGGACCTTCCTGGATATTAAGTTTGAAGATTCCAGATCAAATGGTAACGATTTGTGCCCTGTTAACAGATGACAATTTCATTGCAGGTCTGAAAATAGAATAAAAAATTCGTAAAAATTGGAAAAAATATAGGTGGCGCCACCAGTCTGCAGGAATCGATGTAACATCCCATGATCAATATTCCTGCAAAGAATCATGGTGATCAATGCAGTAATTATTCAGATACTTGAGCTTTGTATCAAATATTGCATTATTCTGGGAGTACTTCGGAGCCCCATAGCTCAAAGGATATGGGTAACAGAGACCTAATTTCAGGTTTTTAAGGAGATTTTTCATAAACCTCCCAGGATATCAAGTTTGAAGATTCCAGGTCCAGTGGTTAGGATTTGTCCCTGTTAACAGATGACAGTTTCATTGCAGGTCTGGAAAAAAGAGAAAAAAAAATTCGTAAAAATTGGAAAAAAATACAGGTTGCCCACCAGTTTGCAGGAACTGATGGAACTCTCCATGATCAAAATGCCTGCAAAGAATTATGGAGATCAATGCATTAGTTTTTTAGATACTGGAGCTTTTGTATCAAATTTTTAATTATTCTGAGGGGTACTTACTTACTACGAAGGAAATGGGTAACAGAGACCTAATTTCATGTTTTCAAAGAGACTTTTCCTGGACCTCCCTTGAATTCAAGTTAGAAGAATCCAGGTCCAGCGGTTACGATTTGTGCCCTGTAACAGATGATAGCTTCTTTGCAGGTCTGAAAAAAAGAGAAAAAAAATCGTAAAAATTGTAAAAAAAAATACAGGTCGCGCCACCAGTCTGCAGGAAGTGATGGAACATCCCATGATCAATATTCCTGTAAACAATCATGGTGATCAATGCAGTAGTTATTCAAATACTTGAGCTTTTGTATCAAGGATTTGGGTAACAGAGACCTAATTTCAGGTTTTCAAGGAGATTTTTCATGGACCTCCCTGGGTATTAAGTTTGAAGATTCGAGGTCCAAATTTTGCATTATTCTGGGAGTACTTCGAAGCCCCATAGCTCAAAGGATATGGGTAACAGAGACCTAATTTCAGGTTTTCAAGGAGATTTTTCATGGACTTCCCTGGGTATTAAGTTTGAAGATTCCAGGTCCAGTGGTTACAATTTGTGCCCTGTTAACAGATGACAGTTTTGTTGCAGGTCTAAAAAAAAGAGAAAAAAAAAAATTCGTAAAAATTGGAAAAAATACAGGTCGCGCCACCAGTCTGCAGGAAGTGATGGAACATCCCATGATCAATATTCCTGCAAAGAATCATGGTGATCAATGCAGTAGTTATTCAGATACTTGAGCTTTTGTATCAAGGATTTGCCCAATTTCAGGTTTTCAAGGAGATTTTTCATGGACCTCCCTGGGTATTAAGTTTGAAGATTCCAGGTCCAGTGGTTACGATTTGTGCCCTGTTAACAGATGACAGTTTCATTGAAGATCTGAAAAAAAGAGAAAGAAAAATGTAAAAATTGGAAAAAATACAGGTGGCGCCATCAGTCTGGAGGAATTGATAGAACATCCCATGATCAATATTCCTGCAAAGAATCATGGTGATCAATGCAGTAGTTATTCAGATACTTGAGATTTTGTTTCAAATTGTGCATTATTCTGGGAGTACTTCGAAGCCCCATAGCTCAAAGGATATGGGTAACAGAGACCTAATTTCAGGTTTCCAAGGAGATGTTTTCATGGACCTTCCTGGATGTCAAGTGAAAAGATTCCAGGTCCAGCGGTTACGATTTGTGCCCTGTTAACGGACGGCAGGACGACCGGACGGACGACGGACAAAGGGTGATCGCTATAGCTCAGATGACTTTCAGTCAGCTGAGCTAATAAATCTAATGTCATGCTCCTTGGTAATTTCAAAAGGATTGCTTATCAGAAACTCCAGATATCAATACTGAATTCAATTTTACCTTGTTCTGATGAGACTTATTTACATAGCTTGAAAATAGATGTTAATTTTTCCTGGAGACCACATGTTAACTCATTATGCAAACAACTAACTCCATAGTTCTTTACTGTATAGCAAGCTTTCTTTCTCTGCAAGCATGGTTTTAACGACTATCGTTCAAACACAGCCTAAGCATCTGGGATTGTTCCTTGATTATCGTCTACTAAATATGTGGTACAAAAGAAACAAAACCGAGCTACCCGAATTATAACGAAATACAATGATAGAAATGTAAATTCCATGATGCTAGTAAGTGAACTGGGATGGGTGAATGTAGGCCTACATCAACACTTCACGTATTTTGTTGCAGAACTGATACATAAATGTGTTTGCTTAATGGTTCCTGGTTCACAAGGGGATAGTTTTCATTTTGTTAATGAAGCTCACACTCATGGGAGCTGCAGGGAGTAAAAGAAACTATTTTGAAAAAAGTCTTCACTATTTTCTGGGCCAAAAATCTGGAATAGTTTATCCAGTGAATCTAGATCAACCACATCATCAATCAAGACACGAATTAAACGAGAAATTTTAGAGAATTTATCGGCTACATGACACATGGTACAGTTGCATATTTTTGTGTGGGTGTGTGTAGCATTCTTTTTAATTAGCATTCATTGATCATATATGAATAATAATTTAACTTCATACAATGCTGTTTATTCATAATAATGCTATGGCCAAGTCTAACAATGTTACAGAATATTGAATTCTAAGTGCTTCATACCTCACATTATAGATATATACTTTCTTAATATGCTTGTATGTTTTAGAGTTAACATAATTAAATTGTTCCTGTTTTATAATTTTAACCATGCATGGTATGAATGTATTGTATTGATATTTTTGTTAGTATTTTAGTTAATGTGATTTTTTTTTATTTTTAAATGGGACAGGTCACCAAGGTAGACCAGCTTGATTTTAGCTGAATGGTTTATTACCCTGTATACATATGATGTAAATAAATAAATAAATAAAATAAATAAATGTGTGCGTTTACTTAAACAATCGAACATAAAATAAATGCGAGTTTAAAAACTAACACTTGCCACCTGCAAGTAATTGACTATGATAAGTGTTAGCAGAATATAATAAAGGGGATAGGCTCCTGGTTTATATCGGTCATTATCTGTTTATTATTTTTTTTATATTTTCAGTCGCTCATGTGTACAAGTGCACAACGCTTACCTCATCAAATACTGATAACTTTCGGCTGATTCACTAGGACTTCCGAGGTCAGATTTTACAGGTTTTGGCTACAAGTTGTTGAGAACAACAATTCAGGATGTGTGTCTCTGGATATTGTGAAAGGATCCGTCTTGTCCTCATGGTTTCGGGGTTATACTTTGGCCACCCAAAAGGTGGAGTTAGGTCTGTAGTACTGAAAATGTACTGTATTTTAATGCAGCTTTTGATGTGGGAAGAAACCCTTCGCAATTTACTGCATGTCTCACAACCTGCGTTATTTCAGAAATTAACAGTTGTCTTTTTGAATTTGATGTCGTCAGGGTTCGCGCTGAGCACAATCATAAATTCACGCAAGCTCACCAAGTTTGAGAAGCTGTACAAGACACTCTACAACTCGCAAACCATAGAAAGGATACCGTATTCTAGACAACAAAGAAGAGTTGCTTTGTTTGCTACTTTAGGATATGTTTTATTCGCCGTTGGTGGACTCGTCATGTTTTCAATTTTAACGGCCGTGCAAAGTATTGGTGGTAACACTATGCGACATAGTATGGAACCTTTGACGGAAGACTCGGAAGCTTTCTTACCGCTAATGTATCTTCACGTTCCTCTTCTGGTGTTCATGTTTCAAATCTGGGGAGCGTGTTGCACAGTCTTCGGTTTGGTCAGCTACGTTATTGTGAAAGAATTTAACATTATCACCAAACAAGTGGAAGACGCCATCGACGAAGATGGACAGTCACGTGGTGACCTAGAGCGCATGCGCAGGAGACATGGCATTGTTTGTCAAATGGTTTCTGTTGGGAACGATACATTTAAGGATTTTATTGGAATAAGCCTACTAGGAATGGTCGTTTTAACATGTTTACTGGTGTATAATTTTGCTAAAGGGGACAAAGATCTGACTTTGATCTTAACTACAGCGATGAAAGCCATAACAACTATAATAGCGTTCTTCATCATTCTTCTCTGTTCAATTTGGATTAATATTTCGGTAAGCACACAAACACACACACATAGTCTACTACTCATCTCTCACACATTCTCCCACATTCACACAAAAAGCCAAAAACAGGCACAACACACTATTCTCTTATTTTTAATTCTCTTCAATCAGAAATATAAAAAAATAACAACATCTATTATTGGGACAGTCAAAAAATAATATTTATGAGATGAATAGCTACTTGTTAATAAGGTCTATATTTATTTCATGAATATTTACAGTTATTAATCTCTTAATCATGTTGAACTGCACCCTGTTGGTTTCGTTACATCGTTTTTCTTTCCCTAAGGCCCAGGGACCGACAGAGTATTTATACACACTGAACATGGACCTGCTAACCGCTCAGTCAAGAAGCACCGTGAGTATGCAAGTGTGCACCTGTCCGTTCGCCTAATTATGCACGATTTATATCCCTCGCTTTGCTGAAATCATTGCCTTAATATGGGGATAAATATGTCTCCGAGGATAATGTTTAAAACCCCTCAGTTATAGAAATATCTGTTATTAGCAATGTAAAACACCTCTTCCATATATACATTTTTGTATCAAGATGACTACAAACGGGTACATGATATTCTGAGTTTTGTTAACTGTCTTTTTCTTTTCTGAATAAATCCATTTATGGCAATAATACAATCATCTATTGTTACAGGTGCTCCTTTTATTGTGTGACATGGGCGTAACTCGTGTTGTTGTTGCACTTTCTGTTTTATCCGTACTGGTTGAACTCTCGTTGTCGTGCTGGCTGGGGGTTTTCACGCCTGGCCGAGGTCACGTGATGACCCTGGTATGTAGAGATACACACAGCGATGTTTTTCTAGAGGATTCCTGTGACGCGTGCTTACCGTGTATAATGTATTATTCTTCGAATGTTCTAGAGGTGGAAAATTCTCGGCTTGGGGTGAAGAGTATATAAAGGGGCTGTGTTTTAGAGCCGGGGGCGGGGGGGGGGGGCAGAGAGCAGAAAGATTTTCCAGCGGACGCAGATGCGTGTGTCAGTTTCTAGGACCTTATCCGACGTGTGCGGCAATTATAGATTTTCTTCAGAGTTTCTCCTGGATTTTATGCATTTGGACTTCAGTTTACTTTCTGGATTGTTACAAGAGCTTTACACTGGACTGTCATTCTCCGAGAGTATACATTTAAAGAACTTATCGTTGTGACGATGTTGGTATCCAGGTACAGTGCACATTATTTATTTTTCTGTGTGATTGTATTGATTTGTTGTTATACCTCTGTTTTACTGTATAATTGTACTGATTTAGTGTATTGTAATGTTAGGGTTGTTTTAAAAATAAATTATAGTTATTTGTTAACAAAAAACCACTGACTTCTTTATTCATTCCCCTAGACATTTCACGCTGCCTAGTGTTACAGAATCTGATTTTTTTTACTCTCCATTTCAAAATTTTGTGTTCATCTCGCATTGGTGATCTGTTAATATTAGGTTCCGTAACACTATGTACTCACAATTATCGAATTTGTCATTTTTGTAATCGTTTTCCAAAATTTTGTCACTCGCTTAAACCAGGGCTTTGTATAATTGTCTGTTAATCCATAAATAAAGATTTATGGTTGTTTGAAAACGAGGCTTACCGTTATTTCTACTCACAAGGGTATGCATCACGTTACGATTCGCAAATGACATGGAAATTAATATTTCAAAATGTTAGTAAACCTTAAGCGGAAAGTCAACTAATGAATTTTCATGTACAAGGTCGTTCTTATTTGTCTCAAATGTGTGGTAAAATGCATTGATTATACATTAATGATCAATTAATAAAAATATTCAATACAAGTAGAGGAATCAAATTTTGTCAGACATTTATACTACTACGAAGTTTCGGGCAACGTGTTGCTCTCATCAGGTATAACCGTCTGCTTGAAATGGTATGGTTCATAACGGTACATATTTGAGAAGTTTTATGTTGTGTGGTCAATCCTTGGCTACATAATGTTTATAAATTACCCGGTACGTTTGCTGCTTATTTTTACTTAACGACAATGTACAAGGTGCGTTCAACCGGTTCCGAGAGCATTGTGGCGGTCTGGAAATGCCCGGTCATGTATTAGGGATCAAAAGCCCATATTGTTATTGTCTGACGAAACTTGATCCCTCTATTTGTATAATTAAACAGCTCATATGTCATACCAAAGAGCACTCTAGCAGTTGTTTATTGCAGTAAACCATTAGATATATATATATATATATATATATATATATATATATATATATATATAATATTATGTGTATAGTTAGCTTGATTATTATTGCTCCCCTGCACGGTAGAGCACTTTCCCTGTGATGTATGTAACCTTAATGTATGATATTTATATATATATATATATATATATATATATATATATATATATATATATATATATATATAAAGATTGTTAAGGTCCTAGCCTCGAATTCCTGTTGGTGTATATCTAAATATGCCGACATGTTTATTATTCCAGGTAAATTTGTTCTTGGCCCGAGTTTCTGGTGGAGCCATTGGATTGACAGCATCTGATATGTTCACCATTGATAAGAGCGTCATTCTTACTGTACGTCATCCTAACTTTATAATCTATTTTATAATAAGTTGAGCAAGTTTTATTAGCATTTGTCTTCTGAAAAATTTTATGTTTCGGTCAAGATTATAGCTAGACAAATTTGAGTGACTGCTAAATTTACGGACATGGAGGGGGTCACGGTGGTATCGGAATATGTAAGCTAAAATCTTTGCGTTGTTATATATATATATGTTATAACTAATTTTTAATGATTATTTTGGCTCTAAATTTATTCCTTTTTTGTAAACATACTAATGCGGAACAATTTTAATGCAGTTTGGAGTAATGAATAACCGATGTTTCATTGCAGATAGGTGGGTTTTTTTTGCCGATCTTTAAGTCTTTTGTGCCGGTCGGTGGGTTGCAAATGTTAGCTTTGTGCCGGCCGGCAGAAGCCCGTTCCGGCTGCCCTCGACCGGCCTAGCTACAACCCTGGTTTCGGTATAATTTGAAGTGACCCTCACGTGGAATAGCATTCTCGAGCCGGTTTTCGATAAATACGTAGTTCATATGATGTATCGGTATCCAAAGTCTTTTTAGTTTTTAGCCGTCTGTATTGGTAAAGTCCGTATGCTGTATCCACATACGTACTCTTTGTGCGCATGTTTTTGCAAAGTACACAAACTAATCGGTTACTATACCGGTTGCTGATTTCAGCCAAGGTTTTCCTAATTCAGTCACTGTTGTATATACATGGTCCACGTTTAATTGTGATATGGCAATTCTATTATCAAATCTTTTTATAAAACAAAAATACTGGTTTTTGTAGGATTATGTTTAATGTTATAGGCCCGAATGTTTTTTTTAATTTTTGAAGCAGAAACATCATTATTCTATTCAAGAAAATATTACTAGAAATTGAATTAACAAGCTGACAACATGTAACATAATTTACGTAACAAGGTTTGATTTTTTTTTTCAGATCGGCGGTACCATACTGACATATGCGGTAGTGATGTTTTCATTCCCGAGCACCCCCGATGATTGCGGATTTGAGCCCAAATTAAACAGTAGCACATCCATTAACAACAACATGGCATGACCACACAATTTACTTGTTTTTAAACGTAAATACGCTTTGAGCATTCATACGGCAATGGAAATGTTTCTCAATCGGTGAAACCATGCCGTTTGTATTTGTTTTGACGCTCCACATGGGTACAGTACATGTCCAAAAGTACCTTTAAAGGTGCCCTATCACTATCTTTTGAAAAGGAATGTATGTGATATTCTCGCTTCTTCTGTGTATATATTAATGATCTAAGGGTTATTTTGGTTGTGAAAAGTTCTTATAACGCCTTCGTTAAGGATATATGAACTTGTTTATCAACAACATGTTTGTAAACACAGCAATGTTGACAAACGGGAAAAACATGTAACCTAAGGTGGTAGGTTCCATATATGCGAAGGAAGAAAGGTTACTTGTTACAAAACACCATTTGCAAAGCTCTGGCTTATTTGACTTATTTGATGCCTTTGTTGAATTTGTTTTATTTTGGCGGCCCCCAGATATTGTAAACAAGTTGTTTTAAACAAAACAAGCCGCCTGTGTGCAGTGATATCCACATTTTCTGACCTATTTTTATAAAAGCTCCAAGGGATTACCTTTAGTTTATATAGGTCAGATAGGTGATTGGACCCCTTTAATTAGGCGAAGTGGTTGACGTTAGGTTCTTATGCTGAAACTCTATAGGTAGACGTATTAGATGAGGCTGTATATCTTTGGGAAAGGTTCGGGCCGTTTTCATTTGTTGTTGTCCAGAACGTTTACAAAATGCTTTAAAGCTTTGTTGGTTAAGGCACAGTCGCTCGAATCCCTATTTGTGGTTGTGTTTTGATCAAGAGATGGACGGAAGTGTGCACTATATGGGTATACAGATGTGCCTTACGACGGAGATAGCATGTATGACTAAAGAGGCGTAATATGTACGGTTTCTTCCCATTTCCTCCTGAAATAGGGATATAAGGACTGTGGTTAAGGGGTTTCAATGACATGCGCGCCATCCTACAATGTTTCATTGGAGGAACGGGGTAGTTTGAGCAAACGGACACAATGACGTAAAGGTGGTTGTCTGCACATATTATTTCAGCAGTAAATATCATTCTCTTATTGTCTTTTGAGATGCGTTTTTCAGGGGCATCAAGAAACATAGATATGGGTAGGTTTAAAAGAAACGTCTCTTTACAGATTACACGAATTACAATGTACGTTGAACACACATTTCACTCAGTCAGCTATGTAATTAGGTGATGTACACGCAGTATTCTCAGTACGAGTATGACCAATGAGTTGAAAGAAAGAGCGTGAGAGGGTAGTTAGCCTTTAGCTCCTCACAGGGGTTGGGTATGATATTCTGAGCAGAAAACATTCTGAAGAGACTACTGGCTACATTCTATGGTGTCTCTGCCCCGTCCCATAATGCCGTGGTTTGTAACAAGTGTTGGTCTTTAGAAAAGTACATGAGTATGTTTGTGTGTGCCTGATTAAAAGTCCTGATCTGGCTTACTCAAATCTTTTGTCCGTTTTCTTTGTCCTTTTTTTTTACCTCTTTCGCACATTCTCTTTTCTTTTCTTTCTTTCATCCTGTCTTTCTTACTTGATCTTTTTCTCTTGTTCTTTCTTACTTCTTGCTTCCCATCCTTTTCCCCTTCTTTTTGTTATTTCTTTCTAAAGTCTTCCCCGCTCTCTCTCTCTCTCTCTCTCTCTCTCTCTCAACGTGGGTAATTTGTTTTATTAGTGTTGAGCTGTGCATTTTTTTGCCTATAAGCTCCCCAGCAATTTTTCACATAAACAAAATTAATTAATTACGACCGTGTACAATGTTCCAACACAATTAATACACTATCCCTTTGTCTTTATTGCTGACTGAGGTGTACGTGCCTCTGTTGACTCCTAAACGAGATGTCCATAACACCCGGTTCCAAAGCAGGGAGGGGCTGGGTAGGTGTCCGGCACCACGTGAAGTTCAGTACTTAGTGTGTAGTTAGTACCCTCAGGGCCGTCAAAGATGGCCTTCAAATCAGACAACACAGGAATTAGAGGTGAGGTTCTCAGGCATGAAAATAACATAATTCCTTTGCTAAACAAGTAAAAGCACTACATTACAAAGGAAATCTTTTCAAATTTGTATTATTTTATCATCTTAAAAGATGAAAATTAAAGTAAAAATATTTGATGCGGGGGGGGGGGGGGGGGGGGTTAAAATTGACGCGGCGGTGCCTTAGAACCATACCTTTTTTTGGCCTTATATGATTATCTTCGGAAATATACAATCTCCCGAGTAACAAATGCAACATGCATCAAACCCTCATATTGTTGGAAAAAAACTAGAGAACCCCCTTGTCTTTTAGTTTGAGCGAATTGGTCGAATCTAATATCAAGTACATGGAATTTTCGGGAAATCTCTGAAACAAGTTATTTCCATGAACCTCTTGTTCCATAGAAGTGGTTGGCGTGTCATTTAACAGTTTAAAGGAAAAGTTAAGGCATACATGTGGCATGGTCATTAATAACATTTCGCAGAATTTTAAGATGATTTATCATGATATTTTCAGGCCAGATTTCATTTATCTATATGTTCTTTGCAAAAATGACGATATATAAGCATTAGAGAATGTCATGCCCCTTATTTAGTAATGTGTATAAGCGGTAGGCATTCCTTAATAATATCAGTTTCTTTTAACCCAAAATAATGGCAAATAAATAATGAGCTAATTTTAAAATGTTAACTGCAAAGGATACCCGGGGATATTGATCTAATTATCAACATGGAACAAATTATCGGCTTTAAAAAACTCATAAACATTTGCTGTCTAAGAAATTGAGGTGCTTCTTATCCCTACTAATTCCAGAGGTCGCATATTAAAAATTATACTTTTTTAAAAGCTGCTGATTGTCATTCAAAAAGTAAAAGTCAATAACTAACAAGAGACCCATGGGTCACATCGCTCAGCTGAATTTTGGTAAAAAATATGTAAATGCAAAATATTTTTATTTCTGTTGGTTTTTCATGTATATTATCATTTGAAAAGCTATGAGAAAATGGCCCTGCTAAAATGAAACTGTGTAAATTATAGAATAATGGACATAAGCTAAACCATTTAGTGATGCACCAAGGGGAAAAAAGGGCCAACGGTAAATGTTATATAAAAGTAACATTTCATAAACAAATAATGTGTAAAGGTAATTAAGTTTTCAAAAGTTAAATATATGGCCATATGAGTTAAAAATTAATCCAACAATGTTTGACCAATATTCCTTATTTTAATACTAAGTTAACAGTGTTATTCACACCTAGGCCCCGCCAACTTTAAGAGATATAAATGAAATGCTACAAAGTATTTATATCTTCTTAAATCTTGTCAGTTGGCACTTACATTAGATCCTAATATTTTATCACATTTGAATATTAGGATTAAATTCCTGAACATTTTTTTTTTCTTTGAAAAATCAAAATTATCCAAGTCTCAACAAAAAGAATATATTTAACATTAAAATTATAAGATTCATCTTGAGTCCTGTGTATTGAAGGGGTGGGGGGGGGGTCTCTGTTGTAACTGCTCGTTGCTGAAAAAATGTTAATTATAATATTCATCTAGTTCATAGTACAGGTCTGTCAACAGAATGGGGTGGGGTGGGGGGGGGGGGGAGGAAAGAAAAAGGCTATCTGTGGTATTAACTGCAGACAACCTGATCAAGCTCACCTCACCGAGAGAGGGCTTGCCCTAGTGATGGGATTACATAACAACAGCCTGGGGAGCATACAGAGCTGCACTGAATGGCCTACAGTGACCAAAGTGGACTGCTTGACAATGTAAGGGAATACAACAAGAGCCTCCAAAAAAATTCAATAACTAGCCTAATTTTGCAGCTTTTATTTTCAAATTTCAGATTTTAACAGATTAAATCCTTATGTGAAAATTATATCCACAGTACGTACAGAAAAAAACGTGCCGTGGCCAAAGTTGGGCAAAATTTAAGGTACCAATTTTTTATTTTTTGCTAATATTTAAAAAAAAATTTGAAAGATTTTGATCTAATTTTGGGTATACAATTAAATTTTAATAATTTAAGTTATATTACTGGGAAAAAGTCCTTAGCTTTAACATATTTGGGTTAAGTGATCAAATATTTTTCCTGATTTTTTTACCAAATGCATTATGTTTGAGCCCATAACTTTTTTAAATTAAATAATACAGACCTAATTTCTAGCATGTACATTGGAACTATATTGAGGAATATTTACGGTAAATATGAAGAAAAACAGATGAGTGGTTTTGATATTAGGCAGTCCTGAAGTGTGAAAATAGGTTTTTAATAAAAAAATTGAGGTTTTCCCTTAATTTCTCAAAGGAATGAAGTCGCAAAGACCCATTTTTCGGCTTGGTAGGAGATCTTGGGGACATCTAACATTATGCCGAATTTTGGATTCCTAGGATTTACGGTTTCAAAACGTGCCACATCTACGGACGGACGGACAGACGGACGGACGACGGACAATGGACCACGACTATAGCTCAGATGACTTAAAGTCAGCTGAGCTAAAAATGGTACTATTCCATTGAAACATTTGTTTACTTCATGAAACC
This sequence comes from Sipunculus nudus, assembly GCA_026874595.1. Lineage (NCBI taxonomy): Eukaryota > Metazoa > Annelida > Sipuncula > Golfingiida > Sipunculidae > Sipunculus > Sipunculus nudus. Next base: position 82,849,615 of record CM049308.1, on the reverse strand, counting down.
GTTTCGACCAGAATACATTAGGTTGTCATACGTGTTCACTTAATATCGATTTAGTTCAGATCAGAATATATTAGGTTGTCACACATGCCCCTTTAATATCGATTTATATGGACTTTTAGAAAAATCGCAACAAGAAAACAGGACTGGTTGAAGGGACATAATCAGGAGCTAAATTATGGCTATTCCTTCACTATCAGTTCAGTTTTGCTTTATACAAATGTTTCCCAGCGAACCATCCCAGCACACGTTCTCATTTCCTGGAATACGGCTGTTTAACACCATGATATGGCTCTTCGTGTTGGTAAACACAGTCTGTTTACCATAACAAGGCCGCGTGACCGGAGGTCCGATTAAGAGGGGCAACACGCTGTGTTTCAGCCAGCAGAAACATGTATTTTTTTTTTTTTTTTTTGCTAAGTCAGACCGGGCATCTCCTGATTGACACGTGTTTTGGCTCAGCCATGCACACGGCCCCACGCACTCTGTTATGTTGACACCTTTCATCGCGCCCGGTCCACTGTTTTTAACATTTGTTTACAGGGAAAGCAAACGGTTTCAGGGCAATATTTTGGCAGGTACAGATTTATTGTATCCGCCAAAACTATGTTTTTGACCGGGTTCCGCCGCCGCCGCCGCCGCGTTCGTTTCCGGAGAACTCCTCTGAGACTACTGGACAGATTTTTCCGAAACTTACACAAATTATCGGGTCACATGTGAACTGGTGCCTAACCAAGTGACCTTGACCTCTGACCTTTCGTCTCTGCCCAGCGTCCGTTTGTGCGTCTGTTTCCACACATAAACCCATATATCTCGGGAACCGTTTGACCGATCCGGAAAAAAATTTTACACAAATGTAGCCCTGGGAAAGCTTTATAACATACACAACAAAAGGTGGCGCCACCTGCAACCATGTTTGCACAGTGTCCATCTGTTCATCTGCCTGGGGTTAAAATCACTCATATCTCTGCAGTGATTTGACTAATTCACCTAAAATTCGGCATGCATATACATCCTAGATAGCTTTCTCGATTTTGTGACAGGTGGCGCCACCTACATTCACGTTAACGCTCCACACATAATCCCATATATCTCGGGAACCATTTGACCGATCCGGAAAAATTTTTACACAAATGTAGCCCTGGGATAGCTTTATAACATACACAACAAAAGGTGGCGCCACCTGCAACCATGTTTGCACAGTGTCCATTTGTTCATCTGCCTGGGGTTAAAATCACTCATATCTCTGCAGTGGTTTGACTTTTCCACATGAAATTTTGCATGTGTATATATCTTGGATAGTTTCTCGTTCAAATAACAGGTGGCGCCACTTACAATCATGTTTATGTGGCAGAGATCCATTCTAATATTTAACACATGTAACTCTATATCCCCTTGCCACTCAATCAATGCCTTACTTCACCCGTCCTTCTCTGATTTTGGCGGATACACGTAGTCGCTTGTCGACTACCCGTATTCTAGTTTTAAAGGGAAGAAGCTATTTTTCGTGTGAACTCAACACGCTTTATAGGTGATTGGACCCCTTTAAAAAAAAACATGTACCTTCCTCCATATGATACCCTTTTATCTAAGGTTGTCACTGCATGGTATTTCACTTTTTATTTATATTTATTTTTAGACAACCTTAAAACCTCAATAACAGTACCTACCTCTATATAGAATCCCTTCCATCTCGTCGGCACTTTGTCAAACGTGGCTCTGTATTGGTTTCCACCCTAATATATATACAAACAGTAAATGGTTATTTTTAAATCAAATTAAGGAGATATTAATTATATTTATATTTATATTATATTCATTTTCCGAGAAAACAGTCGACTCTTTTCTCAAAGCTTTAACTATAGGCCAGTATATGTAACATACTGTGTATATGCGAGACATAAGAACTATTTCTTATTGACAATATTTGCAACATTCTGCAGAACATTTACACCAAACTTGATAAATAAATCCTATCTTTCTTTTCGTTTCAACTCCGTCATAATTTTTGCTTAGAGGTTTTCCCTCTAGCGTATACCACTCACATCACGCTAAAGATGTGGGAGAAATCTATATCTGAGCATACCATTGATATAAAAGTTGTATCCCGGGCGAATAAAACGTGGTCAACAAATGGTGTTTTGTCTTTCATAGCCGGCAATGTTTATCTCGAACCCAACCAAACACATCATTGCGCACGCCACAGTCATCCCGCAATCTTGATCAAACCGCGTACTTAAGCACTTGAAATGAGGAAACAGCATTTCGAAACGGTAAAATATCTGAACAAAGCAGTTTATCAGATTGCCACACCAGGTTTCATATTAATGGGTAGGACGCATCATGTAGACCAATATTTCAGATACTTGGTTTACTAGATTAAATATATAATGTTAGTTGAAATATAATGCATGTTATGGGTACAACCGATTCCTGATTAAACTAGAGAGTAGGCCTTTAATATCGTCAATGTTTAGTAAAACATTACCAGTTCTTCCACCGGAGATTCCTCCCAGAACACATCCTGGATAAATGGTTCGTCTGCCACGGCCCAGCGCCAGTCACGCCTACAACCAATCAATATTTATACCACCTCGGTCTGTCCTGACTATGTACACTATAATTTATAATATTCATCTTTCATTCATTAATTTCTCATTTTTAACATGTTTATTGTGTTAAATCTCGTGTCATGTGGGAAAGATTTCTGAAGAAAATATATTTGCTCAATGCTTCAAAATTACAAAATGTACAGCCTTGATGTACAATAATCCTTATAATCTAAAATATCTAGGAACCATAGTTTTATAACCGATAAGGATAGGGCTGCGCTCTTTGCTGCATCATCACTTTACCTAGGAGGATAATCAGTGGTGGCATCCCATGATTGGACCTGGATAGGTTCGCGATCCGTTGTCAAGGTAACAGTGCCGCTGAACTGATCCTACATGAAAATAACAGGAAAAAAAAACTTGAATGATTCAAGAAAGCGGGTTATGTAGCGCATACTCTCTCTGTTGCTAAAAAAATTGTCGATACTTATATTAAACACTGAAAATATTAAAGACTTCCCGTATGTTCTGTATATTACAGTTTAGCAGAGTACAGTACTAAAGTATAGCATAGTATTATATAGTATGGTACAGTATGTACGGAAAATAATTAAATCTTACAAAAAAAAATAAGAATAATTAATAACGAGATGCACAAGGAGGTTGTTTGTTACTGAATGGTATTAGCTTTTATTTTAGCTAAATTATATACCTGTAGGTTATTAGGAGCTATAGAACTTATAAATAGGCCTATTATATATTTCCGTCATTTTGTCTCTAACTAGTGAGATCATGTTAAAACCTTGATCCATTAAATGCACGCCACCTTTGAAACACTGAAACAGCTCATGTCTTATTCTCACCACGTTCCGAATTTTACGTATAATTATGATCATCAGTTACAAAAGTAAAAACTAGCATTAGCCACTGGAAAAAATATGGAAAAAAATCTTTTCTGGAAGACTATAATACTTGAATATAAAAATAAAATTCAATAAAAATTAAGTATGTATAAAACTAGATTATATATTTATTCCATGTATTATATAAATTCCATACCTCAGTTCTGGTCCATGTAAGACTTGGCAGAGTGCCACCCTAAAATAACAGATACGCAGAAGAAATACATGAATACCGACTATTGTATATTATTTGTACAAATTGTTTAAGAATATGTTCGAAAAATTCAAAACTGCGTATAAAGCGGACAGTTTAAGAATTTAATTTTACAGGCATACCAACAATGTAAGAAGTATATGTGTTTGGTATTCGGTTGCAGTATCAGATATTAAATTTACTAACTACAGTGGAAGCCCACAATTACGACCACCTTAGGGACTGACCAGAGTGGTCGTAATTTGAGGTTGGTTGTATTTGTGAAACTCTAAGTTACCTGGATCGTATATTATAAAGGGACCAAGAAAGTGGTCGTAGTTGTGGGGCTGGTCGCAATTGCGGGGTGGTCGCAAGGCAGGGTTTCATTGTACTCATGAGTACTGATACAGTTCACAATAAATACAGATAGCCCATGATTTGAGAACACTGGTTCTCGACTTTTGCGTAATGTGCTAATATGATTCAGGTTAAGAACCCCGAAATGTGTAATGGGGACAAATGAGAACTCCGCTGTGTATACATAAGCAGCTTTTAATAATAGGTGTAAACTTGATGACATGTGTGTATACATAACGATTTGTTCATATGTTAGGAATGCGTACCTACTCTCTCTCTCTCTCTCTCTCTCTCTCTCTCTCTCTCTCAATCGATTTTTCATTTGTGGATAGGCCTTCAGGACAGAGGCAACTATACTATTTTCCCACCAGCGTGTGTGTCTGTGCTTACCTGAACAATCGTGAGGAAGAAAGCTCTGAGGTTAATATACACATCCTCGTAATAGGGGAACATGGAATGCTGGGCGTTCGGTATGATGCTAAAACCAGAATAAAGTTGTTAGAAACGGCAGGATTGTCTTTGAATTAAATTATACAAATATTAAAGGAAGTTAAAGAATATATATATATATTATATTATTACTAAATTCAATCTTCGAAAGCATAACAGTAAAAAGGTGAAAGCCTTCTCGATCACGAATATTACAAGTGGAGATTTCCACCTTCTTTTGTAATGCATTTTACCTAATCTTTATTCCTGCCTCCTTGCTGACCACCAATTCACCTAGATAAATCCATAATATGCAAACTAATTATATGTAATTTTGTGAAAGACAAAAGGGAAGGGAAACACATACTTGAGATGTTTCTGTCCGGGGAACTGGTGCATCCAAAACTGAGGTTCATCTGGTCTGAAGAATTCGTCGTTGGTTGCTAGGGTGGTCAACATAGGAATGGTGAGACGCTCCCTGTAACCTGTAAAACATTAATGCGCTTCATGTAAGCTAAAATTCCCCAAACGACGCTTCTTGAGCCCTACAAAATGTCTTGAGACGCCTATTTTGGCCTGATAAAATACAATAAAGACGACTCTTGCAACCCAGAATGTATCATAAATAAGCCATTTGTAACTTAGGAAATACCACAAAGACGTTCATCCAACATTCTAAATTAAGGTGGCCCATCATTACCATTACATTGTGTTAACTCATGTGCAAGATAAACATAATTTACATACCAATGTCGTATTTATTAACAATATTTTAAGACGGAGATATTATTATGATACAAAATAATTAATTACACATCTATTTTACATAAAATATAACAGCCTAAACAAAGTAGCATTCTCCAGACAGACCAGCCATTTTAACTGCTAATATACGCATGTACAGTAGTGCGTAAACTCATGCATGCCAGTTAATAATGAGTTTAAGTATGAATTGTGCACACGATTTTCCCCTCTAATATTCTGCTATCAAAGCGCCATAAAATGCCTCCAGTGACTTCAAATGTACGACACTCACCTTACAAAAACCAGGAAAGACCAGATTTAATGCTTTTGAAAATGCCAAAACTTCACAAATTCAAGGTGTTGTACAAGAAAAATAAATATTCCTTGTCCGCATGTTGTTTTGCGATGGATTTTTAATATACAGTATTCCCGTAAAAAATATCAAGAAAATCAAAAGTATACCATTGAGAAAATGCGAAAGTGGGGAACGTAGTTCGTTTAAATAAAAATATAATAATTAATTTAAATGACTTGGCAACTAAAATACCAAATTATTTTCCTCTAAGGTCAGCAGTGGTTGCAGCTCATACTTAGTTAGAGAAAGCGGTAAGAAATGATTGTGAGTAAGAGAAAGACAAAAAGTGAGATGAATAATATGAATGTTGCAAAAAATTATGAATAAGAGTTGCTTGAGCAATTAAAAAAACGGGTTGTTACTGTATGGGTCGACTTCGTTGAAGAGCAGCTGGGTGTTGGGGTTGTCAAGATGAAGCGTCAGGTTCTCGTTGTAATAATCCTCGAATGCGAACGACCAGCCGCCGTCGTAGGCCCTGTTGTGGTGCCTCAGGGTCTGCGAGAATATACAGCGGTAAAACACGAGATATAAATTTAAGACGTAACGCTGATTACGTCACACTTTATGTCACGTGATACTCGGTAAGTAACCACGGCCGATAATTCTTTGAACAATAATGCTATTATAACTCACATTTTCAGCTAAATTGAGCGTGCAATGGCATTTGGAAACATCCATGCTTATACGCGGAATTAATTTGTTCCTTTTAAAAACTACCGTTCCCGTTTGCATTACTAATACAAATTTAGTTGAGCCGGTGTTCCTTGATATTCTTTCAATATACCAATGGATACAAAGACCTTTACCATTTCGAGGGCTCTCATATATTTGATTACATATCTTCGAACAATATTTAGTAACTTGTACCAAAGATAAAGCAATATTTTTTATTTATTACTAATCAACTGATTGGATATGTTTTTATGAAATATTAAAATCAATCTTAATCACAGATCACAGGGATTATAATCACGGATTAAACGTCTGCTCCCTTCGCTGGTTTCGTCATAATCATGTGACCGAGATATTAACGGCGAAATTTTACAACCGTCACAATTGGGTACGTGCAAACAATATTCATAAATACAAATTCAAAAAAAAGTGTATTTTCGAGAATCGACCATCGAAGTTATGCCAAGTCATTAAAGTAATCCCATTGGTTGTGACTGTTATATGAATTGACTTAGATTGTAAAGAACATCTGACACCACGCAAAATCGATAAAAGTCAGTAGTTCATTTAAAACGTATCCTCTACTGTATATATAGTTTGTTTTAACGCCAGCCTGGCTTGCTTAAAATAATTTTTACAGCTCCTCAAGCGAAGCCTGGGGGAGGTTTTGTGATCCCCATACGCTCTATTGCCGTTGGTATGTTTGTATTTTTGCTGGCGCAGTGGTTGATAGCGAGGTCCTAGAGAGGTGTTAATTAAGAAGTTGTCACGATGCGGTCAGAACATTTTGGCTCTGGTGGAATTGTTAAATTAATAGTGCATATGGCACACTATAGATAAGTAAAAAAAAATAAAAGGTATGGTTCTCAGGCAACGTCCGCATCAATTATAACCCCCCCCCCCCCCCGCATAAAAAATATTGATTTTGATTTTCATCTTTCAAAAAGATAATATAATACAAATTCGATAAGATTTCGTTTGTTATGTATTAATTTTAGCTGTATAGAAAACAAATCTGTTTTTTTATGCTTTTCCCTGATCAAATGACTTTTTTATCGAAACATACAAAAAAAGTAAAAATAAAAAATATCGCCCGCCCGCACTGGTTTCTGAATTAAAGTGCCTGAGAACCATACTTTTTTGCCTAACCAGAATATTTCCATTGTCTTTAATGTTTATGCTGTTATTGTTTATAATTACTTTACTTACGGATGTATACATTGGGGCATACTTAACTAGAAGTGTATACATACCGTGACACAGTTGATGAGGGAGTACACGATTGGAGCAAATGCCATTATTCTTCTGTCTACACAGGCCAGCAAAGCGGTTGCCCAGCCTCTCTGGATAAGCATACGAGCAAACACATTTTAAAGATATAATATAAAAAAAATATATTTTATAAGATAAGATATTGTTATATAATATAACTTACTGTAATATAATATAATATAATCTGTCAATATTCACTTTATTAATGTTTATGGTTCCATTTTGTCACAACAAATACTTGTTGAAAGGCACAACTGCATTGGTACACACATTGCCGAATCTGACCTCGATCGCCAACGTAATCTCTGAGTGGGAATACAGTATACTTCAAATTATTTCAGTTTTCTTGACCTAATAAATATGTATAATCACACTTGATTGCAACTTGGCTTGACCTTGGATCTTCACGATCAAAAGTCCATATTATTTTACAGTATCAGAGCTTAGAGTATTTGATATATAGACCTACATAATTGTGTAGACGGATCACGTATATAAGCACATATGTTAGCTGTCGTGAGGGAATGGGACATATGGGGAACACATCTCTTTTAGCGACTGCAAAAACAAAGCCATACTCTACCTTTTGAATACATGTGATTACATAGTTAATCGGAATGTGCACAGGGAAACTGGATCTATCTTTTTTAATCCTTGATTATTTAAATGACACGATATCCAAGAAGTCATAAATCCCGCAAGGAGTTCTATTTTTGCGGTATATGTACCACGACTGGTTTCCTGAAAACGATGGTAGTTTTCCTTTACAAGGGGGTTTCTTTTTGGTATGCTCTTTATATATGGACCTACCTTTGACCCGCCGGCAGCCATGAATCTGGTCAGGTTGGTGCCAGGTTTGATCTGAGCCACTGCGGCGTTCATGGTGTCCAGTGCACGTACGCAGGCCTTTCAATGGAAAATTATACCGATACCTTCCTTGTTTTAACAATGGGTCTCTGTCTTATTTTCGTTACACAATTGACGTTTTGCGTGAAAGCCAATTTGTGTTTTACAAATGAACATATATACACACAAACATACTACAATACAACATTTAAGGGTTGAAATGCGAAAAATACGGACAACATATCCATATGGAAAACATTAAGAATATTTCATAAATATATCCTCGTAATAAAACAAAACTTTACAGGTATTCATCAAACTTTTATATTTCCTTTTACTTAATTTTTTTACTCTACACATACAGTGTATACTTTAAATATTTACATGTATTTTAATCTCCAACATGTAACCGATATAAAGTTCTTCATAGATATCCCGTAAAAAGAATCACCGGGCATTGTAGGGGCTAGGAAAAAAAACCAAGCACAGTCGATTGAAACCCAGGAAAGTGTCCTAGTACTTTTGCCTTCTCAACTAAGAAGCAGGTTCCAAAGCGTTTTCGTAAATGGATAAATGGAACGACATATTATGATCTACACTTGTCATACACATCCACAACAAACATCTCATACATGATACACGTCTTATATGGAGCAATGCGCAGACAAGCAGCTATCACACTTGTTTAACCGAGGTGCCAATGTACATGTGCCAACAAAATTTTTTTGCAACCGTTTACTAGGTACAAAAAGCAAGCAGTCTGAACATTTATTTAGACCAGAAGACTGGCAATAGTTCGAAGTTATATATTTCCCGAATGAAAAGATGACTACCCATGTTCCATATGACCAATGATCAAGCCGGAAGCAATATCATTTATTTACCTTCACCATAGGAAACTGGAGAGCCCACTCGAGGTCATCCGGATGTTCTTTGATGAACTTCATCCACGTGTAAGCTATGGCAACACCCTCAGTGCGTGTCATCCCGGGCACGCATGCGCAGTTGGAGATAATTGTAACAGTTTCACATTTCGTTTTATATACATAAAATGTATGACTGAATCCTATAGATGGAATAGTCCGCGGGTCTTGTTCCTAAAAAGGAGAACTGGAAGGAACTGGTTCATGGCAGCTGCAGGAATTAGTTTGTGCTGGCTTTTACATATTGGACATAGTGTCAGCCTTGACCCGGGCCTTGGGATTGTCATGTTATGTGATGAACACGATCTGTGACTGATGGAGGAACCAATGATGAGCGTTGGACCAATCGTTTTGACTCTTACACCGTGCTGGCAGGAAGGTGCAGAACTTTAGGGATCTAGAGTTGGCTCAGACCTCTAATTAATTCCTAATGGTGAAGGCAAATAAATTCCTAAATGCTTATGGTATCACTTCCGGCTTTAGACGTATGGAAAATGCGTGACTGTCCTTTAACCACGCACGCGATAAATAAAAAACACAACCAAAGCGAATTCGGTCGACCAGGCTAACCGGTCAAGGTCCTTAAATGGGTCGCAAAACAGCCAATGGCTAAAAATCTTTTTTGAGGAACTGTTTATATACAGTAAAACGCTATTGTTTCGAAGTTTCTCAGAGAAAATACTCCGTAACGTCCAAAGTTTGTGTGCAAATAAATTTATTCAGATTCTAAAGGCGTTAGTAACGAAATCCTCGAAGTATGAAAAGGAACCGGTAACCATGACCTGTTCTGACCATTCAACTATATATACATACAACTAACCTCACATGAGGTCTGATTCAGTACTCTGTTATCGGCATTATACCAAAGATTAATCAACAGTTAAAAACAACAACGACCGGGTTGTATGGCTCAGAGGTAGAGCACAGGACTCAAAGCCGGGAGATAGTGAATTCGAATCTCATCCAAGGCGGTGAGACTTTTCACGGTCGGCTCCTAAATAGGGTGAGCTCGCTGCATGCTTAATGGGAGGGCCGAGCCTAACGGCCGTGTTACACTCACAAAATGAGTGTTCCTTCGATTACGCACCCAGGGCCCGCAGGTGAAGTAGTCACCGGGCCTGGTTAATGCCAGGACATAAAATGAGAGGAAGCGTGTGATATTGCCCTGTCACGTAGTCCGAAACCGGAGTGGAATTCTGCAGATACACATATACCTAGTTAAGTTAGCATTTTGAAAAAAAGGAAGCGGTTAACTCCACCCAAAAAAAGATGCCGAACTATAAGGACATGCTGTGGCAAACATGACTGCATTGTTTTGAAAATAAAAGAATCAACAGTGGTTTTGTCTTTTATGTAATTTACCTTCTCAGTTACCCATTTACATCATGCACATGCTGTTATACTAGCTCCAGATTTGAGTTCTTTATTTCCTCCCGCGATTACAATTAGCGATATGCAAACAAAAAGGCAGCGTTAATATGGGTTTGACCGAACATTAGATCTATTATAATTCTCTGTGGTCTATATAATGAGTTAATATCTATATTTCCTTTGAAATTTATATAAATTGGATTTGGATAATCTTCGAGGAGGACAAAAACAAGGCAGTTGGACACTGCAGATCTTGGCACTGCTGCCATCTAGGGAGCGAAAATTGAACCAATTTCATCACTTTTTTCCCAGTGAATTTGAAAATCTGGACTCCGGAACCGGATAGTCTTCGAATGAGACCGCGAGATTGTACAGACCAACCTTGTGTAGAATTTAAAGTGGAAATGTTCTGAAGAGTTTGATTTACATGTCTGGCAGTCATACAGGTATTGTACACGATACAAACAGGCATAAATACAAACGGACCGGATCGCGATACCCTCGCTCTCCCCTTCGGGAGAAAAAGGTAACAACGCAGAATGATACATATGATTTTGACCGAATAGTAGGTTTGTTGTATGCTGCGTGGTATATCTCGATAATGTAATATTTTTTTCCCGGGCATCTGACAGGATAATTAAGATGTTGTACAGACCCACCGCTTGGAAAATTTTTAAGATGAAAGTGTGCTGTAGATGTTGAGATACGTGTGTCATATTATCATGTTATTAACACCAACCCTATCTACCTAAACGATCTGCTGTCAAGATGCACATCTTCGCATGTGCGGTTGTCACGACAATAAAGGCACTTCCTGTAATGGCTACACGTGTTGTTTGTATGTTTTCATGACATGGTGTCACATTTTGGGACGTTTAAACCAAAAAGGAAGGTCTCAAGCCCCTGAAACCCACTGAAAATCGAGTCAATATTGCGAACAGTTGGGAAAAAATGGCTACAACAATTTGAGTGGGACACTACAGCGTCGGGACTAGACGGTAAGCCTGAATCTCAGCAGTATGCTACTTTACTACATTGCATCGGCAAGGATGCAACAGAAAATTTTCAAACGTTCTCGTTTTAAGACGCTGAAGAGAAAAATTACAACCATTAATCCGCGAAACCCAATAACATTTTATGCCTATTCAGAATCTGACGTATGAATGCCACAGGTTCAATTCCCGATCACAGCAAGATGGTGAAACAATTGGCAGTTATGTAACGGACCTCCGGAAACGTGTAAAATCATGTGAGTTTGGTGAACTCAAGGAAGCCTTATAAATCACGGGCAGGCAGAATCGTTTAGGGTATACTGGACGATCGCATGCGGGAAAGCCTACTACGTTTATCAGATTTAACACTACAAAAAGCTGTGGATTTATGTAAAGCGGCGAAACAGTCCAAGACATATATGGCTGACTTCAAGCGCAAGGACCAACATTGGCGGACATTTATGCAGTAACATCGAGGCTGGGCGGAAATAGGACAACCGGAAGCAGTGAACACGTGCAGGGTAAAAGTTGTCCCAGACATTGTAATACCCGTCCCTGTCCAAACTGTAACAATAAACGTCCACGAAATCAGTGTCCCGCATATGGGAAATATTGTCGTGCATGCGGAATATTAAATCCTTTTGAAAAGTGTTGTAGAAAAACTGCGGATGGTTCGTTAAAGCCAGGTGCAACTCCACTCATTCCCAGTCGTCACAGACGTAAACTTTCACTCGTGGTCGTGGTGGTCGAGGTAGACAAATTCACATTGTAAACAGAGATATTGTAACTGATGAAATAGATGTAGCAGATGCTGTTGAACATTTATTTATTTATTACATTGGTATTGATAATAGCAAGGATGTGGATGACTGGCACATTTAACTATTCACAGGACCAAAAAGGACTCAGATTGATAACAAAATTGACACCTTACTACATATTTCGCAAAATACAAATGTCACCAATCATAAAGAAAAAAAAGTTCAAACTTTCTTCATATTATATGGATTAGATGTTCCAGTTAGAGGAAAATGTGAACTTTCAGTTGAAAACAAAGGCCATAATTACAAGCTTGCCTTTGATATAGCAAATGTCAGAACCAGTCCAATCATAAGAGCCAAGAAAAGTACACACTTAGGATTACTGAAACGAGTGTTTGGCATCAGTACTCATAAAAAGTGCACAAAAGTGACCACAAACTATAGTGAAGATCTACTTGATGACTACGCAGATCTCTTCAATGGTATTGGTGGTGTCATAGGAATCACACATCTAATAATTCTCAAAGACAACTGCACACTAGTGATATATCCATCTCGTAGGGTACCTGAGGCCCTGAAGCCAAAACTCACCAGATTACAGGAAAATGAAATTGTTGAAAGCGTGGATGAGCCTACTGATTGGGTCAATCCTGTTTTACTTGTTGAGAAACCCCATTCTTCCATCGGAATATGCCTTGGTCAAAAGGAATTTAATTGAAGGAATTGAAACAAACAATTAGACGTGAACACTACAATCTGCTATCTGGTGCAAAATATTTCTCTGTGTTAGATGCGTCAGGTTTATTCTGGCAAATCAAAATAGACAATGCTAGTTCTCTGCTAACAAACTTCAACATACCGGTTGGCAGATTTAAATTAAAGCGCCTAACCTTCCGCATATCGAGTGCCTAGGAATTATATCAGAAAATAATATACGAATCCTAGAAGATCTAGACGATGTTGAAAATTCCATTGACGAAATACTTGTATACGCAGACACAAAAGAGATACATGACACATCCAGTGTAAAGTTTACTCTTCAGCTGGAAGCGATATGTTTGTGTTAGTGTGTTTATCGGGAACAATGTCCGGTTGTTCAATTTCTGTGTTTTTTTGGAATCTGTGACCGGTTCCTCATCAGGATACGAACTTCTGTTGTTTGGAAGTGTAGGACCTCGGATAAGGTGCATGACTGATAATCTCAACTGGCATCCATTGTAAGTCATCAAGGATTCTTACCTTGGAGCCTGGTTGTAGTGTGGTGAAGGTGGTTGATCGGGCTGTTTTTTCATGGTTGTTGTCTACTGTTGGTTTTTTATTGCTTCCTGTACATATTGCTGATTCTGCACATCAGGATTAAGCATTGTGTCTGCAATTGTGTGCGCTACTTCTTGCAATAAAGCAGTTGTGCTCCCTCCGCGTGGAGTATCGCGATATGTAAGAAGTGCTAAGTATGGATCTTTTCCATCATAATGTTTTTCAAAGCAGTTGAGCTGGAGACTGAAGACCATCAGCTCACTCCGCGTGGAGTATCGCGATATGTAAGAAGTGCTAAGTGTGGATCTTTTACATCATAATGTTTTTCAAAGCAGTTGAGTTGGAGACTAAAGACCATCTGCTCACTCCGCGTGGAGTATCGCGATATGTAAGAAGTGCTAAGTATGGATCTTTTCCATCATAATGTTTTTCAAAGCAGTTGGTGTGGAGACTGAAGACCATCTGCTCACTCCATGTGGAGTATCGCGATATGTAAGAAGTGCTCAGTATGGATCTTTTCCATCATAATGTTTTTCAAAGCAGTTGGTGTGGAGACTGAAGACCATCTGCTCACTCCATGTGGAGTATCGCGATATGTAAGAAGTGCTAAGTATGGATCTTTGCCATCATAATGTTTTTCAAAGCAATTTAGCTGGAGACTGAAGACCATCAGCTCACTCCGCGTGGAGTATCGCGATATGTAAGAAGTGCTAAGTGTGGATCTTTTACATCATAATGTTTTTCAAAGCAGTTGAGTTGGAGACTAAAGACCATCTGCTCACTCCGCGTGGAGTATCGCGATATGTAAGAAGTGCTAAGTATGGATCTTTTCCATCATAATGTTTTTCAAAGCAGTTGAGCTGGAGACTGAAGACCATCTGCTCACTCCGCGTGGAGTGTCGCGATATGAAAGAAGTGCTCAGTATGGATCTTTTCCATCATAATGTTTTTCAAAGCAGTTGGTGTGGAGACTGAAGACCATCTGCTCACTCCATGTGGAGTATCGCGATATGTAAGAAGTGCTAAGTATGGATCTTTGCCATCATAATGTTTTTCAAAGCAATTTAGCTGGAGACTGAAGACCATCTGCTCACTCCGCGTGGAGTATCGCGATATGTAAGAAGTGCTAAGTATGGATCTTTTCCATCATAATGTCTTTCAAAGCAGTTGAGCTGGAGACTGAAGACCATCTGCTCTCTCCGTGTGGAGTATCGCGATATGTAAGAAGTGCTAAGTATGGATCTTTTCCATCATAATGTTTTTCAAAGCAGTTGAGCTGGAGACTGAAGACCATCTGCTCTCTCCGCATAGAGTATCGCGATATGTAAGAAGTGCTAAGTATGGATCTTTTCCATCATAATGTTTTTCAAAGCAGTTGAGCTGGAGTCTGAAGACCATCTGTTCTCTCCGCGTGGAGTATCGCGATACGTAAGAAGTGCTTAGTATGGATCTTTTCCATCATAATGTTTTTCAAAGCAGTTGGGCTGGAGACTGAAGACCATCTGCTCTCTCCGCGTGGAGTATCGCGATATGTAAGAAGTGCTAAGTATGGATCTTTTCCATCATAATGTTTTTCAAAGCAGTTGGTGTGGAGACTGAAGACCATCTGCTCACTCCATGTGGAGTATCGCGATATGTAAGAAGTGCTAAGTATGGATCTTTTCCATCATAATGTTTTTTAAAAAAAAAAGTTGAGCTGGAGACTGAAGACCATCTGCTCTCTCCGCGTGGAGTATCGCGATATGTAAGAAGTGCTAAGTATGGATCTTTTCCATCATAATGTTTTTTAAAAAAAAAAGTTGAGCTGGAGACTGAAGACCATCTGCTCACTCCGCGGGAGTATCACGATATGTAAGAAGTGCTAAGTACGGATCTTTTCCATCATAATGTTTTTCAAAGCAGTTGGGCTGGAGACTGAAGACCATCTGCTCTCTCCGCGTGAAGTATCGCGATATGTAAGAAGTGCTCAGTATGGATCTTTTCCATCATAATGTTTTTCAAAGCAGTTGGTGTGGAGACTGAAGACCATCTGCTCACTCCATGTGGAGTATCGCGATATGTAAGAAGTGCTAAGTATGGATCTTTTCCATCATAATGTTTTTTAAAAAAAAAAGTTGAGCTGGAGACTGAAGACCATCTGCTCTCTCCGCGTGGAGTATCGCGATATGTAAGAAGTGCTAAGTATGGATCTTTTCCATCATAATGTTTTTTAAAAAAAAAAGTTGAGCTGGAGACTGAAGACCATCTGCTCACTCCGCGGGAGTATCACGATATGTAAGAAGTGCTAAGTACGGATCTTTTCCATCATAATGTTTTTCAAAGCAGTTGGGCTGGAGACTGAAGACCATCTGCTCATTCCGCATGGAGTATCGCGATATATAAGAAGTGCTAAGTATAGATCTTTTCCATCATAATGTTTTTCAAAGCAAATGAGCTGGAGACTGAAGACCATCTGCTCTCTCCGCGTGAAGTATCGCGATATGTAAGAAGTGCTCAGTATGGATCTTTTCCATCATAATGTTTTTCAAAGCAGTTGGTGTGGAGACTGAAGACCATCTGCTCACTCCATGTGGAGTATCGCGATATGTAAGAAGTCTTAAGTATGGATCTTTTCCATCATAATGTTTTTTAAAAAAAAAAGTTGAGCTGGAGACTGAAGACCATATGCTCACTCCGCGTGGAGTATCGCGATATGTAAGAAGTGCTAAGTATGGATCTTTTCCATCATAATGTTTTTTAAAAAAAAAAATTGAGCTGGAGACTGAAGACCATCTGCTCTCTCCGCGTGGAGTATCGCGATATGTAAGAAGTGCTAAGTATGGATCTTTTCCATCATAATGTTTTTCAAAGCAATTGAGCTGGAGACTGAAGACCATCTGCTCACTCCGCGTGGAGTATCGCGATATGTAAGAAGTGCTAAGTATGGATCTTTTCCATCATAATGTCTTTCAAAGCAGTTGAGCTGGAGACTGAAGACCATCTGCTCTCTCCGCGTGGAGTATCGAGATATGTAAGAAGTGCTAAGTATGGATCTTTTCCATCATAATGTTTTTTAAAAAAAAAAGTTGAGCTGGAGACTGAAGACCATCTGCTCTCTCCACGTGGAGTATCGCGATATGTAAGAAGTGCTAAGTATGGATCTTTTCCATCATAATGTTTTTTTAAAAAAAAAATTGAGCTGGAGACTGAAGACCATCTGCTCTCTCCGCGTGGAGTATCGCGATATGTAAGAAGTGCTAAGTATGGATCTTTTCCATCATAATGTTTTTCAAAGCAATTTAGCTGGAGACTGAAGACCATCTGCTCACTCCGCGTGGAGTATCGCCATATGTAAGAAGTGCTAAGTATGGATCTTTTCCATCATAATGTCTTTCAAAGCAGTTGAGCTGGAGACTGAAGACCATCTGCTCTCTCCGCGTGGAGTATCGCGATATGTAAGAAGTGCTAAGTATGGATCTTTTCCATCATAATGTCTTTCAAAGCAGTTGAGCTGGAGACTGAAGACCATCTGCTCTCTCCGCGTGGAGTATCGAGATATGTAAGAAGTGCTAAGTATGGATCTTTTCCATCATAATGTTTTTCAAAGCAGTTGGTGTGGAGACTGAAGACCATCTGCTCACTCCATGTGGAGTATCGCAATATGTAAGAAGTGCTAAGTATGGATCTTTTCCATCATAATGTTTTTCAAAGCAGTTGGTGTGGAGACTGAAGACCATCTGCTCACTCCGCGTGGAGTATCGCGATATGTAAGAAGTGCTAAGTATGGATCTTTTCCATCATAATGTCTTTCAAAGCAGTTGAGCTGGAGACTGAAGACCATCTGCTCTCTCCGCGTGGAGTATCGAGATATGAAAGAAGTGCTCAGTATGGATCTTTTCCATCATAATGTTTTTCAAAGCAGTTGGTGTGGAGACTGAAGACCATCTGCTCACTCCATGTGGAGTATCGCGATATGTAAGAAGTGCTAAGTATGGATCTTTTCCATCATAATGTCTTTCAAAGCAGTTGAGCTGGAGACTGAAGACCATCTGCTCTCTCCGCGTGGAGTATCGAGATATGAAAGAAGTGCTAAGTATGGATCTTTTCCATCATAATGTTTTTCAAAGCAATTGAGCTGGAGACTGAAGACCATCTGCTCACTCCGCGTGGAGTATCGCGATATGTAAGAAGTGCTAAGTATGGATCTTTTCCATCATAATGTCTTTCAAAGCAGTTGAGCTGGAGACTGAAGACCATCTGCTCTCTCCGCGTGGAGTATCGCGATATGTAAGAAGTGCTAAGTATGGATCTTTTCCATCATAATGTCTTTCAAAGCAGTTGAGCTGGAGACTGAAGACCATCTGCTCTCTCCGCGTGGAGTATCGAGATATGTAAGAAGTGCTAAGTATGGATCTTTTCCATCATAATGTTTTTCAAAGCAGTTGGTGTGGAGACTGAAGACCATCTGCTCACTCCATGTGGAGTATCGCGATATGTAAGAAGTGCTAAGTATGGATCTTTTCCATCATAATGTTTTTCAAAGCAGTTGGTGTGGAGACTGAAGACCATCTGCTCACTCCGCGTGGAGTATCGCGATATGTAAGAAGTGCTAAGTATGGATCTTTTCCATCATAATGTCTTTCAAAGCAGTTGAGCTGGAGACTGAAGACCATCTGCTCACTCCGCGTGGAGTATCGCGATATGAAAGAAGTGCTCAGTATGGATCTTTTCCATCATAATGTTTTTCAAAGCAGTTGGTGTTGAGACTGAAGACCATCTGCTCACTCCATGTGGAGTATCGCGATATGTAAGAAGTGCTAAGTATGGATCTTTTCCATCATAATGTTTTTTAAAAAAAAAAATTGAGCTGGAGACTGAAGACCATCTGCTCTCTCCGCGTGGAGTATCGCGATATGTAAGAAGTGCTAAGTATGGATCTTTTCCATCATAATGTTTTTCAAAGCAATTGAGCTGGAGACTGAAGACCATCTGCTCACTCCGCGTGGAGTATCGCCATATGTAAGAAGTGCTAAGTATGGATCTTTTCCATCATAATGTCTTTCAAAGCAGTTGAGCTGGAGACTGAAGACCATCTGCTCTCTCCGCGTGGAGTATCGCGATATGTAAGAAGTGCTCAGTATGGATCTTTTCCATCATAATGTTTTTCAAAGCAGTTGGTGTGGAGACTGAAGACCATCTGCTCACTCCATGTGGAGTATCGCGATATGTAAGAAGTGCTAAGTATGGATCTTTTCCATCATAATGTTTTTCAAAGCAGTTGAGCTGGAGTCTGAAGACCATCTGTTCTCTCCGCGTGAAGTATCGCGATATGTAAGAAGTGCTAAGTATGGATCTTTTCCATCATAATGTTTTTCAAAGCAGTTGGGCTGGAGACTGAAGACCATCTGTTCTCTCCGCATGGAGTATCGCGATATGTAAGAAGTGCTAAGTATGGATCTTTTCCATCATAATGTTTTTCAAAGCAGTTGAGCTGGAGACTGAAGACCATCTGCTCTCTCCGCGTGGAGTATCGCGATATGTAAGAAGTGCTAAGTATGGATCTTTTCCATCATAATGTTTTTCAAAGCAGTTGGTGTGGAGACTGAAGACCATCTGCTCTCTCCGCGTGGAGTATCGCCATATGTAAGAAGTGCTCAGTATGGATCTTTTCCATCATAATGTTTTTCAAAGCAGTTGAGCTGGAGACTGAAGACCATCTGCTCTCTCCGCGTGGAGTATCGCGATATGTAAGAAGTGCTAAGTATGGATCTTTTCCATCATAATGTTTTTCAAAGCAGTTGGTGTGGAGACTGAAGACCATCTGCTCACTCCATGTGGAGTATCGCGATATGTAAGAAGTGCTAAGTATGGATCTTTTCCATCATAATGTTTTTCAAAGCAGTTGAGCTGGAGTCTGAAGACCATCTGTTCTCTCCGCGTGAAGTATCGCGATATGTAAGAAGTGCTAAGTATGGATCTTTTCCATCATAATGTTTTTCAAAGCAGTTGGGCTGGAGACTGAAGACCATCTGTTCTCTCCGCGTGGAGTATCGCGATATGTAAGAAGTGCTAAGTATGGATCTTTTCCATCATAATGTTTTTCAAAGCAAATGAGCTGGAGACTGAAGACCATCTGCTCTCTCCGCGTGGAGTATCGCGATATGTAAGAAGTGCTAAGTACGGATCTTTTCCATCATAATGTTTTTCAAAGCAGGTAAGCTGGAGACTGAAGACCATCTGCTCATTCCGCATGGAGTATCGCGATATATAAGAAGTGCTAAGTATGGATCTTTTCCATCTGCTTCGGCTTTTTTTCATAATGTTTTTCAAAGCAGTTGTACTGGAGACTGAAGACCATCTGCTCACTCCGCGTGGAGTATCGCGATATGTTAGAAGTGCTTAGTATGGATCTTTTCCATTTGCTTTGGCTTTTTTTTTCAAAATGTTTTTTTTTTTCAAAATGTTTTTCAAAGCAGTTGGGCTGGAGACTGAAGACCATCTTCTCTCTCCTCGTGGAGTATTGCGATATGTAAGAAGTGCTAAAATATGAAGGGATTGATTTGATTAAGTTTTAGCTGGACAGCATCTAAAACGAAGACAACAAACAACCCTGTACATGTCAAGAAATCGGTTACCACCAATAGTGGAAGACAGGTGAAACTGGTTACCACCAATATTTGAGGACAGGTGAAACTTAACCCAAAATTTGAAGGGATTGATTTGATTAAGATTTAGCAGGACAGCATCTAAAACGAAGACAACAAACAAGCCTGTACATGTCAAGAAATTGGTTACCACCAATAGTGGTAGACAGGTGAAACTGGTTACCACCAATAGTGGTAGATAGGTGAAACTTAACCCAAAATTTGAAGGGATTGATTTGATTAAGTTTTAGCAGGACAGCATCTAAAACGAAGACAACAAACAACCCTGTACATGTCAAGAAATTGGTTACCACCAATAGTGGTAGACAGGTGAAACTGGTTACAACCAATAGTGGTAGACAGGTGAAACTTAACCCAAAATTCGAAGGGATTGATTTGATTAAGATTTTGCAGGACAGCATCTAAAGGGCAGAATAATCACTTGTTTGTTGCTGGGGTCACTGGGTAGTCTACCCCAATCCCCTATGTATAACACTATATTTGTATTAATGTCATTTTATCTAACTTCATCCCAAGGGAGATAACCTAAGTCTGAATTTAGATAAGTATACATAATACAAGGAAAAGAAGAGTTGTGATATTGCTTTTTTAACTGTCATAATGTTAAAGGACTATCATTTTAACTGAACGTAAAGAACTTATGTAGGTAACATTATGTCGGGTGGACAATCTTTTAAATTTCTGTTTACTATCATTCATTTAACTATAGGAGTGATAATGTTGAAGGAGCACTTACAAGCAATGAACTGTTCAAAACATCAAGTGAACTGCATTAAAACAACAAAAATGCCTGTATACATAACTATATATTATATTTAGATAATAAAAAAACTGATGTAAAATCCAAAGAGATGCACATTGGAAACATCGTGTAACAACAGTTAAATTTGAATATTGCTTCCTAATTAATAAGGGGGATGTCAGATTATTATGTTAGTTAAGCCAACCGTATCTCCCTTAAAAAACCTGCTGTCAAGAACCGCATCTACGCATGCGCGGTTGTCATGACAATTAAGGCACTTCCAGTAATTCCTACACGTGTCCTTGGTATGCTTTCATAAAAACGTGCACTTTTATTCAAATATATGTACATTTAGACGCGATTGTAATACATTCGTTCTCTCATTCCTGGACGAGGGTAATAAGCAAGAAGCCTGTAAACCGAGCCAGGAATATGTTGAAGAGACCTACATTATATATAATTTGCAAGAAGAAATATGCTATACTTTTTTAAATACAGCAGGGACCGGGAGGATTTGATCAACACCTTGGCAAAAGTGAACAGTGAATGCTAGTAGACTTTATACATAAATCTCGTTTGCAGAAGTATAGGCAAGCAAAAACGTTCAAAACGCAAAATCTGGCGCTGCTTTTCGAAATTAAGCCGGTAATGCGTAAAAGAGTAGTCGTTGGGCCAACTGTGCGTTCACAAGGCTAATTTGCTAAGCCTAAAAAAGTACTCCAATCTGCTGGTAAAGTAAATAATTAATGTATGATTCTTTGACCGTCGTTGATGTGTGTTTGTAGCCAGCCCAGAAGTTCTGCACACAGAAGCCGTTTCGTTGATCTGATATAAAACCTGGTCTGGTATAGGTCCAAGAATCAGACAAATGAGAGCCTGTGTCCCGCTGTAATCAAACCAATGAGAGCGGGTGTCGCATGTTTAAAATGTAGACTGGATGCACAGTGCAATATCAGCGGTCTGATAACAATTATGTGCTCTGTGCGCACCCTGGTGTTCGAGCCCAGATAACCTTGCCATTAAAAGTAGAGGTTACACTAAACAATGTCTGGGACGACAGCACTGTATGTGCGAGGAGCGTATTTGAGGGACGATGTCATTATACAAGCAGCCGTGTTAGCCGAGTAAAGAATGTATTCAAGACCAGAAGATCACATACAAATTGAGAGTGGCATGATATGAAGGTGCCAAACAATACAAGGGATCAACAGAAAACAACGTTTTACCTAGTTATACTGAAAAACCTTGTGCAATTAAAGGCTTCATACGAAATAACTAAAATATGTAAAGACTTCCCAACAATTCACCCCGCTGTATTGTCTGTTGGTATTGATTATCTGACTTTGAAACAGCAGATCCTAGAAATAACAGAGGTTGAGAGTATCTTTTAACATACGAAAGGATGCTAAAAAGTTTTATTAAAAGAAAGATAAACAAACACCTCAAATTAATATGCGTTCACTTTCCCTCCACATTAGAATGATTTGAATTCGAAACCCAACACAAAGTATAATCAGAAGTTCTTTACTTGTAATTCAGTATTGATAGGTAATGTATCTTTGAATATGTGCTCTAGCACAATTTAACACGAACTGTAATAATTAGACCATCTTGGTCTACTATACAATGCGACTCATTGGTTCACTGGAGAAATCACTAGAGAACACATTTACTCTGAAACGCCTTTCACACAACAGCCAATTGCCCAAATCGGTTTTGGCACTAAGAAATAACAAATTTTGTGAAAAAAGTCTTTCACCATGCCACGTTGCACCTAAGCAAAACGCGTACACGTCATGTATATGGAACAGCATAAAAACACGAAGGAGTTGGGTTTGTGTTCTTTCATGGTGCAAATGGACGTGCAACAGCATGTATTACATGTGCAAATGTTTTGAGCCGCACTAGAACCTTTTGGCTTACCTCGACGGCTGACGCCGTTACAAAATATCGTGTTTTTCCGCACATTCCACAAAAAAAAGGTTGTGAGTGATACCACAGATACTCTAGCAGTTTTGTTTACCTTCACCATTGGAAACTGGAGCGCCCACTCTGGATCGTCCGGATGTTGTGTAATGAACTTCCGCCACGTGTAAGCAATGGCATCATCCTCGGTACGTGTTCTTCCTGGTGGATCTTCCTACCCACGAATGCGCAATTGCAGAAAATTGTAAAATTCACATATTTTATTTTGTAATATACTAAAAAATAAGCTATAAACCAGCATGGGTTACCGGAAGGATAGGTGTCAAATATGAAAAGTGTAGTTTTCAGTGCATGGTGGAGTAACAGGGTTAACAGGCACGTCTTATCCTTGAGTGGAGCGGTGAAGCAGATGTCATTTTTATGATGAAAACGATCAGATTCTTGGAGAGGAACAAACGGCATGACAGTGACCAGTGTGTATATTGCTAAGTATATCAGCAACAGGATGCTGGCAGGATAATGCACAGAATGAACGTAAAGCTACTTAAATATATAATTTTAACATGAAATTATGTATGGTCCTTATAATATTGTGCAATAATTGCTGTTTTGTCCGGCTGCCATTCGACATTTTCCAGAGAAATTGATAATGGAAGGACCTGGCAAAATGGAATTTTATTTCTAGATCTGTTATTATGAATATTACATTCAGGTCTTACGTTGTTTGGTGTGAACCTATTTATTAATCGGAGACGTATTTTCTCGGATAAACTGTCAGTCATTTTTTAACACGTTTAACCGTGAACATATCAGTAAATACATTGTTGATTTAAAATATATTACATTTACGTATATATAACGATTTTACATAAATTATGAAATGTGTATAACAAATATTTTTCACAGGCAGTGGGTATGTCACAGAAGTGGTCAGAAGCCGAAATATGAGATGTTGGTCAGCAAGTCCTGTCAAAGAGGTCAAGTCTGAGACCCACTTGATCTTACAATAACGTAAAATGAATGGATATTAATGTACCATACATTAGTGTTTGAACAAATCTTATTATCTATAAGTAGTAGTGCTACAGTAGTAGTAGTAGTAGTAGTAGAAGTACTAGTAGTAGTAGTAATAGTAGGCCTAGTAGTGGTGGTGGTGGTGGTGCTGGTAGTAGTACAATTTATAGCACTGGCAGTATTAGTAGTACCGTTAATAGTAGAATTCGAAGTGGTTGTTGCAGTAGTAATAGTAGTTGTACATCTAGTACTTTCAGCGTTAGTTGAAGCTATTGTTAATTTATTAAATGCAGTAGTCGTAGTAGTACAAATATCAGATCTGGCAGTAACAATGACATAGTAAAAAGTAGTATCAGTTGTAGCAGTTGTAGTAGTAGTAGTAATAATGGTTCAAATACTTATACGACTTACTAGCAGTAAGAGTAGTATTTGTTAACAAAAGTTGCAGTAGTATTAGTACAAATATTAACACTGGCAGTGATATAAGGATTATAGAGTAGTAGCTGTATTACTAATAATGACAGTACTAGTAGTAGTGGTAGTAATTGTGGTAGCACAGGCGGTTATAGAAGTATTCTAACCGATACTATAATTATTGGTTGTCGTCGTACTAGTAGTAGCAGTAGCAGAAGTAGATAGTAGTAAAAATATGAGGAGGGGCAGTATTTGTAGTATTTATAATATTAATAATAGTAATTATAATAGAAGAAATAGTAGTATATCCTTTTACCGTAAACTGATGCGGCTGGTTTGGGATCTGCTGCAGGTAGGCACCAACGGCTTTCGTTTCATTTGCGAAGATGCCGACGGCTTCCAGGAAGTTATCATCAGGCAGAGGAGGACTGAGAAATAGTTAAAACATCTTTTGTTTTATATTGGTGTTGTAACTGTAGTACAACTTCAATGATATATGTGAGTAAAGTTCTAAGCAATATGAACAAGAACACATGCCATAAAAACTTGATAGGTTGAGACGCCTTTATTTTATTACGAAAGGCTAAATAAAAATAAGGCAACGGATCTGTTTTCATCAATGGTTTACAATGTTCACATGTTTACAATGTATGAAACAGCAAACAGAGATGTTCGATATAGCAAGGTCTCTGGAAGCGTAGTTGGTAGAGCCTTGCTCATACGAAGAACACTTGAGCTATGTAGCTTTCGGTCAAAGAGCTAGCCGTGACAAACGCGACTCAGTTGGCCCCCTACTGAGTCGTGACACAAGTCAAATTTTGAACCGCCCCACCTCAAGCTTTATAACCGTATCTCCGCAAATAGTCAGCAGGCAGACCGCAGGTAGAAATCTCCCGTACATGCAGACCAATATACGAATATATTGGGTTATAACGGAATATTTCACACACATGGTAGGTGTCGTTGGAGAGATAAGAAACTTATTAAAAGGTCTAGTGGGTTTACCTGAAGTGACACGATACTTGTAAGCAATGAGGCGTTGTCAAAAATGACGAAATATTTGCATCCTCATGGGGCCTTATAATGCGATCCTCAGAGTTAGATGTCCAGGCACTCTGGCAAGCCAGTGATCTGGCCATAATGTCAGAGGGCCGATCTGGCGCTATTCACTCGCAAGCTATATAGCTGAAATACCAAACACCATGCAATATGGCTCTGTCGAAATTACTCTAATGGATTATGTCAACATTTTAAACCTTAAAATTGTCATACAGGAAGAGAATTGCCTCCGAAGACTAACCTCTGGTCCCTGCCTCCTCCGGCACTGCCCCAGCTCCAAAAGTTTTCTAAGGAAACATGACCGTGGCATGATTAAACGAGGAATGTACCTCTGGTTTGTTTGAGCTATTATTTAAATGAACATGCTCCTTACCCACTCGGGTTATTTCCCCCGTCAATGAACATGAAAGCAGCATCAGTGAAGCGGAGGGGTCCGTCAGGCACAGCCAGGGTCAACCAGTGCTGCCAAATATGAAGGTTGGTCACACTGGCTGCAGGGAAACATAAAATAGATTTAGACTTAAAAAGAGAACAACTATATTTGTTTGGATTTAATTCAATATGGACAAGACTGTTATGTGTCAGCGCTGTGTATGGAGCAATTTAGCTAAAAAATAAGATCAAATATATCAGACAAAGTGCAGTGGTGTCTTATCACAGATCAATGGTAAGGAGGGATTAGTTATAAACACTTAAAAATTCCTGAGTCACATCTTAAGTTGCAACCTGTTTATACTCAATATTCGAAACACGCACACACATTCATAACAATTATTAATTTGGTGCACAATAGTAATTGATCTCGAAATTTCGTCAAAGTAGTCGTTTGTAATAATACATTAAGAATAACTTCATAAATCATTATCTCAGTATTAAAACATAATTTGATCAATATGCTGACGAGTGCGACTACCTCCAACCATTCATATAAGATTTGCTCTTTTAATTTTATTTGTCCTGGTGGAGTTAGCAACAGATCTGTAGGCCATGTGTAATTTTGTTTGCCCCAAGAAATAGGAAACAAAAGATTATTTAGATTCAAAGGGCGGAACCCGAGGTCCAGATTTCTTTTCCCCTCGGCCAGTTCCACTGGTGTGATAATCGTAGTTGCTGCCATCTAGCGGTGTTTTTCACAACTAAATAATGCATTGAGGATAATTGCTCTCTCTCACCCTCTCTCGGTAATTCTATTCACCTTTCGAGTAGCCGACTGGAGCTAGAGTCGTAGTCAGTATGTCTCTTTTATGCGTGACTTGGTGCGGGCTTCAAACTAAATTGGTAATAAAAGTCTATTTTCTGATTTCAGTTTCAATCAAGAAACAAAAACAACAACTTCTTTCCATCAATAATATATATATGTGTGCAGTTCCTAGTTCCTAAGCCTGATTGTCCTAGTCTTGTCTACTTCTGCAAAGACTGGTTTTAGATATAAATATGTTAAAATATGGTTTTTAATATCAGATATTTTATCAGTGTTTTTTTTATATTTTTAAGGATCCCGTGACCTACATCTGTGGTCAAGCTAGATTAACATATCTTCATGATGGAAATAAAAAAAAACATGATAATTCAACGAGACAATCCCTATTAAAAAGGTGAAGCGCTCACAATCTTTCCACTGTTGTGACGTCATGTTGATCATGTAGTAGGTGATGCCAGGTGTCGGGACTGTCATGAAGATCTCCCATTTGTAGTTCGGATCCGGGCGAGCGACGTATTCATCAAGCCTCGTTCTTGTGTTCTTTCAGTTAAAAAAATCAATTAATAGGGTGTTACAGTTGAAATCCAGCGATGAGTCCATGCAAAAAATTGTTATACCGATATTTTGTGTGTTTTATTTTTAATTTATGCTTTGGAACAAATTCCTTCAGATAAATCTTAAAGCTATGGAAAATTTACTTAATTTTATGCTGATCATAAAAACAATTTTTGCCTTATTTTTCCAACCTATTTTGTCTTTATTATTATTTATTATTATCTGAGAATTGGTATATTAATTACTGCTGTGATCCCCTGTCTGAATAAACTAAGCATGCTGTTCCAAACATAATGTCTAAACGAAAGTTGCAGGGGGAAAATAATGCATTTTGGGAAATGGATAAAAATGTTAAACTTTTAAGAGATACTTCGCATGGTTTGTTCTCACTCTGAATGATGACCGTAAATTAGGCCAAAACTGGGTCGCAATTAAAAGGTCACACTTATATCAGTTTGCAAGGAGAGCTACGATGAACCATGTAGATGCAAACTGAGTTTTTTCTAGCCATAGCATTAACTTTCATGATTTCGGCCTTGAGAAACAGACAGACACACTGACTGACGGGCAGAAGGATGAACTACGGGAAAAAAGCTGATCGCTATTACTCAGCATGGCTATAAGTCAATTGTATCAGAAACTGTTCAACCACTTTTACATGACATGACTCGAGAAATTTACCTACTTACCCGTCAATCAATAAGAGTAGTGTAACTGTGATCCGTATTTACTCGGATAATATAAATAATAATAAGTCACATTACCCTGCTTTGCTTGCAGAGTTCATGCTCTGTATAGCCTCAGTCACATACATCGCACAACACATATACGACGATCGACGACAGAAAATTAGGGAAATTCCTATGATAGTCGTGAATTTGTGTACGAAATGCAAGGTGTTTTTTGACGGACAAAAATTTTAAACATGTTCAAAACTTTTTCAGCGTCGTAGGTTATTCATTATGTCAGGCCTATCTCGTAGGTCTGTTGTACGATGCCTTATGACTGTTTAAGATAAACCTATTACTTTCGTAGCATATTTTGGTTAATTACCCGAGTCCCTACGACAGCCAAACGATTGCCGCAAGTTCTACCTATGACGGTCCTACTAGTCTAATCATTGAACGATTTTTATCAATGGAGGTTTGACCAAAATAGTTATCTAAGGTTTTTCACCTGAAATGGATTTATTTATGGTGTCTCAGTGCACAAATAAAACCCCACCCGATTCCAACCATAGCAAAGTGTCATTTTACCCCAATTCCTAGACTGCTGCCATTATAAGGGATGAAATGTTTAAAAAGCCATAATTCCATAACTAACTGACATACAAACACATATAAGGTTTCATCTCCAACTAACACTAGGATGCCCGTTCATTTGATTAAACTATTGAGGTCATAAAAGGTAAAAAGTATCAAGCATACAGGTCAAGGTCAAGATTAAATTCGACAGAAAAAGGCCAAACAAGCCATGATATGCCAGCCTTTTGCAACCAAGTGTTATAAAAACATATCTCCAGTATAATTTCCGTTGGACATTAGGCTGCTCATTCATTTAGTGATACTTCTGAGGTCAAAATGGCATATATCATCCTGTAAGGTCAAGGTCAATGTCAAACTTGGAAGAGAAAAAGCAACAATTGCCATGAGATAGCATGATTTTGCAAGTAAATGACATAGAAATGCATTTTAAGTTGTCAATTCTAACGAACTTTGAAATGGTCAAAGTCAAACTTGGAAGAAGAAAAAATATTCGTTATGAAATGGCATGTTTTTGTTGCGAGAACGAAACATTGAAACACATTCAAAGGGTCATTTCCATTTAAATTAAGGATGCTCATTCTTTCTGTGATAGATTTTGGGCCAGAAAAGGTTCATAACACGCATTAAGGTCTAGGTCAGGTTTGATTGAAAAACACCAATACTGTCCATGATATGGCATGTTTTTGCAACAAAGTAACAATTAAGATGTCATTTTTTAGCTAACAGCAGAATGCCCATTGATTCGGTGGTTCTCCCGAGGTAAGGTCACTATCATGATGCATCAAGGTCAAAGCTAATGTCAGACTTGATAGAAAATGCCCATCCCCATGATTTGGTTAACATGTCACCAGTTATTTAAAACAAACTTAATATTTGCTTGTAACAATACATGTGATTAATAATTTGATATGAATCCATCATTTCAGATACATGTAAATCGACAACCCATGAAGTTGTGAACCAATTCATCATTTAGAATATCATCATCTTCTACATCTTCTTGAACACAATCATAATCATCCTTATGCGTATCTCTGCTTTCAGTTTCTGTACAATTCATGGAAGCAATTACCGTGCATTAGTAACATACTGGTGAAGTGTGTCCATCTCAATCTTACGGAAGGTCATGCTTTATTTTATCACGTAACCCCTGCAGTTGTACTTAATTATTTTGAAATGCTCAGATGCTGCTTTGTTATCTAACCCTGATAGACAAAGGACAAAGTGAAGTTGGAAACCGTTCTGCCGAAGCATACATGACAAGGTTAAACCCTAGCGTTTATATCAGAGTCTGATTCTGACAGGATGAGTGAGAATATTTGCAGAAGAGATGGTCAAAGCAAATGTCTCTGTTGTGTATGTTGAAGGAGATGCCGACAGCTGAATCTCCAGGATAGCGTATTTCTCGGCTAAATTTTAAAACAGTTCTTGCAGATTACTTTGATGAATTAAAGTTACACATCATGCTGACATCACAGTTAATAGTTTAATCTAATCATGGTAACAGCAAAACATTCAGCTTGTATACCTACACTAAAGAAACCTACATAAAATATCTTATCTATATGCTTGTAAATGGATGTAATACCACCTCAAGACAACACAGTATGCAGCACATGAAACAGCCAGCTGCTAACTTCATGTCTCCAAATTACCCAAAATATTAGAATAACAAGCATGTAGATCAAGGAAACTCTACTTATGATGTAGGGAAACACTCAACCAAACCCCACATCTGCTCGAGTTGCAAAGTTTCAACTAGGAGTGTCAACTTCGGCTGGTTATGTTCTTCCACTGCCATCAACACAAAACTTAGAGTTTCAACTTCTACAGGAAATGTTCTTCGACTTCCACCAACACAAAATGTGCCTCACGATGCTTAGGCCTGATATATGCGATGACTAAGGACGACTGAACTTTGTTAATGCCACATGGACTTCAGATGGTATCGCATCTACCTAAAGAATGCAGACGAAGTAGTCATTTCGTGAGGTCAAATTCTAACTACTCTTCCATGTTATTATACAAATTGTCCGTTTTGATGTTAGCATAAACAAGTTTAAACTTTTTACCTGTGGTATCAGTATATTGTCTGTGTAACATAAAAGCATCAGCGACCTTTGCAATAACAGATGTTGGCTTTTAAGTAGCAGAAATAAAGGTTATATACGCTGTCGTGCAGATTTGGCATTCTGCATTTCCTTCTGCATGCTCATCAGAATATTTACTCGGACCACCCTTTCTGCAAAGCATATCACTGATACATATAAGAATCTGCCATTGACAATTACTCTTGTTTTTAACCCTAACTAGAATGCATCAGGATAAGACTTCAGATGGATTTCCAGTGTCCTTAACAGCGGCTTATCCCAATAGATATCAACTAGATACCTCCCCTGGACCATCTAGCAAATATCATCAGGTCCAAGCATTGTGTGACAATAAGATCCCCCGGAGGTGTGGGGTTTGAAATCTTCCATTGCTCCTTTGTCTATCAGGGTTACCCAACTATAGCAGCACCTGAACAATTCAAAATAATAAAGTGCAACTGTTATTAAAACGTATTATAACATGTGCATGTGAAATTTGTTTTCGTTTTCGATGATTAGGCATAATCAAAATGGTCACACTGAACAGTTAATAGGCCTACCTATATCTCATATATGTTATATTTTTCCAAAATGTATCATATCATAGCGAGTTTGGCTACCAAATTTGAAATTAACCTTGAACATAACGCGTGATATGTACCAATTATGACCTAATAAGTATCACCAAATGATTGAAATTTTTATTGTTAGCTGCAAATGATGCCCTTAATGTTTTTTCTGTATCATTTTCTTGCAAAAACACACCACATCATCGACAGTTCGGCTATTTTCTTAAGAACTTGACCTTGAACTTGATTTATGATGTGAACCTTTCCTGGTCTCAGAACTATCACCACATGACAGTTCAATCTAAATTTAGATCGTAATGACACTTTGAATGTTTTCTTTGTCACTTTCGTACAAAACATGCCATATCATGGACAGTTTACAATTTTCCTAAGAACTTGACCTTGACCTTAATGCATGATATAAACCTTACCTGACCTCAAAACTATCACCACCTGAATATGTGGAATTTAAATTTTGATAAAAATGACCCTTTGTATGTATTTTTATGTCACTTTCCTGCAAAGATATGCTATATCACGGCGATTGTTGCTATTTCTCATCCAAGTTTGGCATTGACCTTATTGCTCGATAGGTACCTTTTATGACCTCATAGTATCAACAAATGAATGGGCATCCTCAGCATCCGAAAGTCAAGAAGGAATGACACTTAAAATATGTTTCTAAAAGTACCATACCATTAAGAGTGTTGCTTTTTTCTTCCAGATTTGACTTTGACCATGACCTTGATGTATGATATATGCATTTCCAAATGCATGAGTATCCTTGAGTTAGTTAGAAATGACAACGTAGATGCATCCTCAGAAGTGTTTTTAATTTATTCAACAAAAACGGAAAGGTAGATGGCGCCAACTGAAAACTTTCCAAGATGGATGAATATGCCAAATTTTAGACCAATACCTTGACCCACTCCTGAGATATGAGCAATTTTCACCCAAAGCACATGTAGAAATAGACGCCACGAAAAAAAAAATTTAGATGGCGCCACCAGTCTTGAGTACAAGAGGGAGGAGCCCAAGATCTATGAATATGCACAATTTCAGGCCGATACTGCAAATCACCCCTGAGAAAGGACATTAATTTATTCAACAAAAACGGAACGGTAAGTGGCGCCACCTGAAAACTTTCCAAGATGGATAAACATGCCAAATTTGATACCAATACCTTAAACTACTTCGGAGAAATGAGCAATTTCCACACAAAGCACACGTACGAATAGACGCCACGGGAAAAAAGAATGTGGATGTCGCCACCAGAATTGAGTACAAGAGGGAGGAGTCCAAGATCTATGAATATGCACAATTTCAGGCCAATACTGCAAATCACTCCTGAGAAAGGTCATTAATTTATTCAACGAAAACAGAAAAGTAAGTGGTGCCACCTGTCTGGTTTACGGGAAAACTTTCCAAGATGGATGAACATGCCAATTTTCAGACCAATACCTTGACCCAGTCCTGAGGTGTGGGCAATTTTCACCCAAAGCACATGTACGGATGGACTCTCCGAGTAAATTATTGCAGATGGTGCCACCTGTGTTGAGTACATGAGGGAGGAGTCCAAGATCTCAGGCCAATACTTCGAATCACTCTTGAGGAACTGGAACCATTCGAATGAACTTAAGAAAGATGATATCTGGAATTATTTCTGTGAAATATTAGACAATTTGTCTAGACGGTTTCGAAGAAGAATATTTTTAAAAGTTTTTAAGCTTTTTCCCTATAAAATCGAAGTTAATGCAGATACCAAAAAAAATAAGCACAATCCAATAAAGTTTGACATGTGACTGATTCTTACATGCAATCTGGAGTTGGTAGCTCTGACGGTTTCTGAGATAGCATGGGTTAACATACGGACCACGGGGACGGACGGCGCTGCGCCACGCATAAGCTCACAGGTTCGCTAAAAAAAATCCCTCTCCGAAACCTACGACGGCTCAATCTGTCGTTGCCCTACTGAAACCGTACAAAGTCAAAATCGTATGTTGTTTGTGACTTAGGCTTAAGCAAGTTAACATATTGTTAAGTTGGATAAGATTCGAGATTAGATGGTAAGAGTATCTTACCCAATCAACGCCTAGCGCTACTGGCAGCAGCGCCAGCAGGGTGAGCCAAATCGCCATGGTGACCACGAAGTGTTGCTGGGTTCTGTCCAGTAACGACACAAACTGCAGACGATACTGAAAGAAAATCTGTTGAGAAATCTGTGCCTTCTTACAGATGTTGAGTGCTAAAAATGACCCCGTCAGAGGACGTGATAATGTTATCAGATATCTGTTCAAGTCATATTTATAATTATGGTCTGGGAAAACTCCATACGTGAAGAAAAAGGTCATCCACATATTTTATAGACACCGGCGCCCTCACAGCCGTACGGCCACATGTTGTTTCTCGCTTTTAAATTCACAAGCCCGTGACTCATTTTTTAAAATACTCACTATTTATACAATAAACTAAAGTATTTGTAAATATTCACTCTGTGAAATAATATTAAATTACGGATAATTTATAAGAATTCATATTTATGAAATGAGTGTAAACTACTGCAGTATATTTATATATTTATGTGTATGAGTGTGTGTGTGTGTGTAGAGAGAGAGAGAGAGAGACAGAGAGAGAGAGATAAAGAGAAATGGAACATTAATACACAGAAAAGTCGGTTCACTGCCGATGGGCATATTCCATTCCTCAATAAAATGAACCAGCATGGCTAATCTTTCTCTCTATCTCTCTCTCTCTATATATATATATATATATGTGTGTGTGTGTTATTGATGAGCTGTCTTTGACCACGATGGAATATAACATTTCGTAAAATAGAGTAAAATTAATAGAAAGTTTATTCTAGATTAAGGCTTTAACGTGTGTAACTGATTTTCGAAAAAAACTGTCTGTTCAGAGATATAAAGTACGTGCAGTTACCAATTGATAATAATTTCAGCGGTAATAATTCCAACTGATAGTCATTTCAGCGGTGAGTATATTAAGATAAACAATGTAATTTTATCACAGAAGTGGACAAGTTGAATATAGTGACGCTTGCAAGGCGAAACCTAAAAGACGCTAAAAGATCGCAGACCTATGATAACACCCCCACTTTTTTGCCTTTATTACCTTTACAGATTGACCCTTTTTGTAAATTGTTTTGAAACCAACACATCCATGGTATTCGACAAGAAGTCATTTAATAATTTTAAACAAAATCAGAAAACCGATATAAAAAAATACGCAGTAAAAAAAACAGACAAGCGGGGATGAAAAATCTTATTTCAGATATAATTAATGGTCTATTAGCACCGGAAAGACCCGAAACTTGGCAAAATGCACAATGTAGTTCTCCAGATCATACTCAGTATTTTCAGATATAGGGCAAAGCGTTATTCACTCCGAATTGATCAATATCTATAATGGCGGCTAAGATGGCCTCTGAATTGAAACATCAATAATTCCTTGTTATATTTGTCTTAGATTGAATTGCACTATATTTGTGTTTTGGGGTCGAGATATTCATTAATTTAGGTTTCAAGTCTTCATTAAACGGCTCTATGAAAGAATTCTGGTTTTGTAGGTATTTAACTTGTGGTAAACTGCCTTTTTCACTGGCACATAAAACGGTAGAACTTGCTTGTTGAGTACTCCACAATAGTCGCGGAAATATTCTGTGATAATAACAAAAGTTTCATTTGCTGGGTTTGTTTGTTTTGTCATGTATCTCGATGCCTGAATAGTGAAACAGCTTATTATTACAATATTTCTCATTTCATCCTTTTAATTTCCCTTATTTGCATGCTTACAAATCAAATTGCTTTGAAGAGGTGATGGTTGCAAGAAACTTGTCTGTCCTATTTGGCATAATACTGGGGCTTGATATGTCGGTAAAGACTAATAATTTATGATATTTAAAAAATCTACATGCATGTTATTAGATTTCCGATCGACTTTAAGGGACATAATCATGAACAATATAAAGGTAAAAAAAAGGTGGGGCTTTATAGTCTGATATCACCGACGATGTCAGTCTCATCCGACTTTACACTCTGCCTTCCTGGTCTTTTGGGCCTGTTCATCCTTGTACCTTTTCTCGGCTCCCTGGGGAGCACACAACCCAAGCTGCCATATCAGGCGCTAGAAGGTCATTCGTTCTTCATTTGCCTTCCTCCCATTACCCATTCACTCCTGAGAGAGCGCACTCTTGTGCCTAGGAGTCTCAGCGCAGTCGGCGGTCAGAACGGGACGCGAACCCACAAACTTGTTGATGGAGGCATTTCGTATCAAAGGAGATCATTTTAAATCAAAATATTTTCAACTGCTGGAAAAAGGTTTGAATGAAGAAACATTTGAAACGAGTTGACAGTTACTTTAGGGAATTTACGTCGGGTTATTTCTGTGAGCATTTATCAGCGGAAAGCACCTTCCGCTATTACGTTCTTACTTTTTCTTGGTTACGCCTTGGTGTTCGATATATCAGCTTTAAACCAGTGTTTTCTTATGCTAACAGAAATTACGTGGTATCGAGAGTTGCGTTTACGTTTTCTGGTTGGAACGGGGCAGTTTAGTCGGCGACACAGACCCACGTCATTGGTTTAGGCATGACAAGTGGACGAAATATAATGAAGGACATATAAGCAAAAGAGGATGTTATCCCCACGAATGATTACATAGATTTGGTGTCTACAGATTTTTGTGGGGTTTAATCCATCAATGATTCTTTTACCAGAGGGAGAGGTAAAATTATTCATTTTATATGACTCTCCATGAAGAGACTTAGTTAAAATGAGAGTTTTCATGTGAAATTTCTTTAAATTCAATATATATATATATATATATATATATATATATATATATATATATATATATATATATATATATTTGTAAAACGAATTAATTCATTTCTTAAACCTCACTTGTCCGCTTCTTAGAGGCAATTACTGATTTTTCATTTAATGGATATTAATACTAATTAAAGATTAGTTTCTTGAAGGTGGCCATCTTTAAAAGTCCCAATAATGCTCCACTGCCAGTTGGAGTTGATCATAGTGAAGGTTTTGAAGAAAATAAATTTGACAAAATAATCTTACTTTTTCACAGATAATAGAATATTTTTTTGGATAAGACACCTGACAAATGTGACTGTCTAATGAAGCGGTCCGAACCTCCCCCCCCCCCCCCCCCCCCTTCATCCCCCGCAACATTTTTAAGGGCTCCAGACAAAATTGCGCGGCCTAGATACCCCTTTTCCGGACCCGGGGACCTTTTTCTAGGGTTTTCATTAGTCATCCTGGGTTGCCCTCCCCTTATATCCTGGATCCGACCGTTTGGATAAAAATTCTTTTTTAAAGTAAATTTTGTAGTGTATATTCTGTTCTGTTCCACGTGTCTGGCAGTGTGTTAGATTTATATGCAGTTAATAGCCAATTTATATTAACAGCAATGAACGAATAAGATATTAATCGCGATAGAAATCGTTTTCGAAAGTAATCAAGAAAACGTAGAATGGGAACGCAAGGATATCAACGTTATCTGGCCACAGACACATGAAGACAAATATTTCGAAATGGATGTTTGTCACAGCGGTAATTTCACAGCTCTTATTAAGCCTTTTGGACATCATTGAGATTATGACTTGTGGAAAATTTAGAAAAAAGGTCCAAGAACTAACACAGTAATTCTCTCTTATCTAAGTCTCATTGTAGCATGCGCATTATTTTACCGTCATGCTTTGTATATACAAAAAAAATTATTTAAACTTAAACATTTATACATAATTTATTAGTAAGATCATAGACAACGGAGGGAACCGCTAATGTAAGAGAATAAGCTGTAAGTTTTGAATTATGTATGACGTGTGACTTTATTTTGTGCCCCATAGCTCAAACCCCAAATAAAATTGTTAGACTCGCAAAGATTTCTTGGAGTCGGTCGGGTACCGGAAACAAAAACTTTGTCAGGCATAAAAACGAAATCCTCCGGGTTTGAGCGGACGGACCTAACATGCTGCTGTACATAAAAAAAAAAACAGAATATGACATACCATGATCGAGACATTATACATGAGATTTCGAACACGACTAAGTGTTAGAACAAGGGAAACGTTTATCTGTGGAACAGATCCAGTGTGTCCCCTACCTGTTGTGGAAATAGCTGGAAAAAAAGTTTGTGAAAACCTGTATGAAATCTGAGATGGGTCAATGTCACACACCAAGATTACCTCCGTGAAAACTGCATTAAGGTCATCCATATTCGAACTTAACCTTGCCATTCAAGAGGTTTGTCAATGCTGCAAGTTTGGCGACTGTGCCTCAAATTTTTTTCGAGTTATTGCGTGAAATACATTTTAACATTATCGACCAAGTGACCTTGAAAAATACGTCAAGGTTATCCATGTTCAAACTTGACTAAGTCTTTCTTGAGCTGCATCAATGCTGCATATTTAGTGACCGCGCTTAAAAATCTTTTCCAGTTGTGTTAACAATATTTTAGGATTATCGCTACTGTGACCTTGAAAAATGAGTCAAGGTCATCCATGTTCGAACTTAACCTAGCCCTTGATATGGTGCATCATATATCAATGGAGCAAGTTTGGTGAATGTACCTCAAATTCTTTTCGAGGTGATGCAGGTTGGAACATGACATAGCCCTTGGTAAGGTGCATTAATGTACCTCAAATTCTTTCAGAGTTATTGCGTTAACATATCTGTGACAGGCGGACAACATGACAGACAGACGCTCACCAATGCTCGTTTACGTCGGCGGTGAACAATCAGATCACCTGTGATGTGTTAAAAACTCCTTTGGCCATTAAATGTAAATCTGTAATGCTGGGATTAAGTCAAAGAATTAGGGCCAGCTTCGAAATATGTATATGTACCTGGGGCATATTTTTGTAAAGGGTGGACAAATCTAGTAACTCTTTAGGGTATTCATACAAGTGTACAATATAATTCTAGAAAAGGTGTTAATAATTACAAAACACTATTTGTTTTCCGAAGTTTTAGTTTCAGTAATAACGGCACAAGGAACACTACTTTGGTGAACATTAGTTCACTGACCACACTGTAAAAGTGAGAAGAGTATTGTTTTATAAAGCATCTCTTTGAAATTTAATCATTAATTCAACTAGATTTATTCAGATAAGGTATTATTATTAACAAAAACTGTCCTATTATAAATCTCCATATAAATTTAGTATATAAGTATGTTGATATTTTAAAAATACCTAGAGTCATGACTTTCAATTTCATCAGGTGATGCATGTGGGCATGATGAATATCCTTTTATTTCTCTTATTTTGCACAAGATACATGTGCATTAGGCTTGAATACGCTTTCATGATGTATTGAAATGGAATCACTTGCAAAAAGAAGAAGATAAACTTCACAATAAATTCAGAACTTTATTTCATCATACTGATCACAGATATAGAGGATGATGGAACTCGTGAACACAAGTGCAACATAATTTACAAATAGGCATCACTGACATGCACGGTTTACCAATCAAACAAACAGCTAGTGTGCAACCTACTGCTCCAGTGGAACTGTGGAACTAATACATTGTGACAGTGGTACTGCACTGGTCTATAATGTATTCAACAGAACAGACTATTTGACATTTTAATACAGTCCTACTCTATGTTATTGTTAACAAGTGTAACACTAATTATGCAAATAGTTCATCCTTCTGACCAAGCATGCACACAAAGCAGTTTTAGTTAGCTGAAAGTGAATGAGATAAATTATTATCTGTCTATCCTACCAGGACCTTTTTTCACCGACACAAACTTCACTGGACTCTTTAGCTCATTAATTCATCTGCCTTATTTTCAGTGATGCCTTCAATCCTGTCATTATGTGGAGCTAATAGAGAGAAGTTGAGATGGTCTTGTAGGTGCAAAGCAATGTCCCTTTTCCTGCACTTGGAAAGCTAAATGAAACCTTACCTGCCTGAGGTCTTGCGTGATTGAATTAGAAAGCCTAGATGGGACATGCCTGCATTTCAGAGAGAGGTAAGGTCCTTTGTATTACATAAAAAAGAAATCTAAAGTTTACAGGTTATATATATGGTCTCTGTTTACTCAGCCTATGCTCCAGTCTGTTGTTATGTGTTTTAAGCATAGCACCGTGAGCTAGGCAAGCAATGTTTTAGTTCTGCATACTGTGCTAAGCTAATTTATGCAAGCTGCAGTTCAGTTTTATATACTGTCCAGTGCACCTTGGGCCAGGATGGCTGTCTGTCATTCTGTTAACTGTATTCAGTATGCCTCATGTCAGCCTGCTACAAGTCTGCCTAAATTTAAGTGATGTAAATTATACTGTAAATTATGTGATCAACTGATTGAAGTCTGTCTGACTGCATTCAGTGTTGTGTACTGTCGTGTGAACCCAGAGACAACCTAATCACGGCTTGCTTTTCTTCAGTGATGTTAACTGTCCTGTGATCTCCATGACTACCTAATCCAGGCCTGCCTGTTCAATGGTGTGTACTGTCCTGTGTACCCTGTGACAACCTAATCCAGGCCTGCCTGTTCAATGGTGTGTACTGTCCTGTGTACCCTGTGACAACCTTTTCCAGGCCAGCCAGTTCCATTGTGTGTACTGTCCTGTGATCTCTATGACAACCTAATCCAGGCCTGCCTGTTTGGTAGTGTGTACTGTCCTGTGATCTCTATGACATTCTAATCCAGGCCTGCCTGTTCATTGGTGTGTACTGTCCTGTGTACCCTGTGACAACCTAAGCCGGGCCTGCCTGCGTTTCAATGCCTCTTGTCTTTTCTTTTCAATTTGTTCTGCTGAGTAAAGTTTCTGTCTCTCCTGACTGTTGCTTGGGTCACTTCCAGAACTACTCTGTATTGGTTGACTGCATGACTGAGCTGCAAAGAAAATTAAACAGTCAAACAATGTCTTGAAAAATCATCAAGATAAGTCATAATATGTGAAGAAAGCCTACTTTTTGCTTGCAGGCAGACATACAAAGGGTACCAGTCACATGAGGTAGTTCTCTGATCTTTTTGTAGGGGCCCAACAGTTATGTCACATTAATTAATAAAATTCATAGAAGGACAACTGGGGGACCTTTATTATTTAAAACACATGGTACCACCTACTGTCAAAAATATTAATAATTACTTTGACAGAAAATGTATATATAATGTCCCACTGTTAATATTCCTGTTTACATTTATAATATATGCCAATCTGGAAAAATAACAAGGGACCCATGGGTCACATTGCTCAGCTGAATTTTGGAAAATATTAGTAACTGCAAAATATTTTTATTTCTTTTGGTTTTTCATGTATATTATCATTAATAAAGCTATGAAAAAATGGTCCTGCTAAAATGAAACTGTAAATTATAGAATAATGGACATTTGCTAAACCATTTAGTGATGCACCAAGGGAACAAACAGGCCTACAGTAAGTATTATATAAAAGTAACATTTCATAAACAAATAATGTGTGAAGGTAATTAAGTTTTCAAAAGTTTAATATATGGCCATTTATGTTAAAAATTAGTTAAAAAACAAAGTTTGACCAATATTCCTAATTTTAATACTAAGTTAACAGTGTTATTCACACCTAGGCCCCGCCAACTTTAAGAGATATGAATGAAATGCTACAATTTTTTATATCTTCTTAAATCTTGTCAGTAAGCACTTACATAAGATCCTAATATTTTATCACATTTGAACATTATAAGATTAAAATCATGAATTTTTTTTCTTTAAAAAATCAAAATTGTCCAAGTCTCATCAAAAAGAATTTATTAACATTAAAATTATAAGATTCATCTTGTTTATTAGCCCTGTGTATTGAAGGGGTGGGTGGGGGAGGGGTCTCCATTGTTACTGCTCGTTGCTGAAAAAAAGGTTAATTTTAAGATTCATCTAGTTCATAGCACAGGTCTGTCAACAGAATAGGTTGGGGGGGGGAGAGAAAAAGGCTCCCTGTGGTATGGTATTAACTGCAGACAGCCTGATCAAGCTCAACTCAGTGGACAGAGGGCTTGCCCTAGTGATGGGATTGCATAACATTATGCCAACAGCCTGGGGAGCATAGAGAGCTGCACTGAATGACCTACAATGACCAAAGTGGACTGCTTGACAATGTAAGGGATTACAACAAGAGCCTCCAAAAAAAATCAATAACTAGCCTAATTTTGCAGCTTTTGTTTTAACAGATGAAATCCTTATGTGCACATGCTGTGAAAATTAAGTCCTTAGCTGTAACATGTTTTGTGTTAAGTAATCAAATATCTTTCCTGATTTTTAACAAAATTCATTATGTTTGAGCCCATAACTTTTCTAAATTATATAAGGCCAAAAAAAATAAAAGGTATGGTTCTCAGGCACCGCCCGCATCAATTTTAAACCCCCGCATATAACATTTTTATTTTGATTTTCAATAGAAACTCACCAATTTCGAGCTGCAGCCGCTCAGACATTTCTTTCAAGAAGAAAAAATCATACAATTTCCTTTGTTTTGTAGTGTTGATACTTGTTTAGCAAAATAAATCTATTATTTTAATGCTTTTCCCTTTTCATTTGACATTTTTATCGAAACATATAAAAAAAATAAAAATAAAAAAAAAAACGCCCGCCCGCATTGGTTTCTGAAAAAAAGTGCCTGAGAACCATACCTTTTTTATATTTTGGCCTTATACAGACCTTATTTCTGGCATGTACATAGGAAATATATAGTGGAATATTTATGGCAAATATGAGGAAAAACAGATGAGTGGTTTTGATATTAGCCGGTCCTGAAGTGTGAAAATAGGTTTTTAATAAAAAATTGAGGTTTTTCCTTAATTTCTCAAAGGAACGAAGTCGCAGAGACCCAGTTTTCGGCTTGGTAGGAGATATTGGGGACATCTAACATTTTGCCGAATTTTGGATTGGTAGGTCTTATGGTTTCAAAACGTGCAACATCTACGGACAGACATACAGATGGACAGACCACGGACAATGGACCACGACTATAGCTCAGTTGACTTATAGTCAGCTGAGATAAAAACCATATGAAGAAATTCATATAGTGTCAAGGGCCAGGGAAAACTCAAACCTCAAGTAGGGGCAGATCCAGTGCCAGTTAGAATTGTTTTGCCCTGGCTTAGAAAGGCACTTTGAGTGATATTCTAATTTTTAAATAACCACCTAGATGTTTGAAATATATACTCACATTCTATATTTTCCAATACAGCAAGCAACTCAGATTCACACAAACCATCATCATCAGCAATGGTCTCGGCAAGTTTGCTTTCTCTGCCTGCAAATAAAGATAAAAGAAATTTTAAATAAAATTATCTCAAGAATATTGGCTACTGCAAAACAAACCTAAAAAGCCCACAGGCCTAATGCAAACCTTTGCAATGGGATATACTTGTACATCAGGTAATGCTAACATAATATCATGCTTGATCATTATTTGAAAAGTACACAATCAATTTAAAAGAACATGTGTGACATGCACATGTACAATGCAATCACGGGTACTAAACATTTTAAACTCAAGTACAAGCACCAATTACACAAACATCACTCCTGAAATACTGGCATGAATGTATACAGCACAAAATGACTGAAGGTTACAAACCAGTCTTGTGTACCAGCCATTTTTAAAACCATTAAATGTGTACAGACATGTAAAATTTCAGGCAGATACTTCAAACCACTCTTGAGCTATATGCACAGACATATGAAACCCAAAACAATTGTAGGTGGTGCAACAAGTCTTGTATATGAAAAAGCTATCCGAGATGTATAAATATGCCCCATTTCAGAATGATATATCAAATCCCTCCTGAGAAATAAGCTTGGATATTACACAATGCAAAAATCACTGAAGGTGACAACACCAGTCTTGTGTATGAGAAAGTCAGTCAATACATCTAACTTCTCTTGAGTCAAGTGCACTTGGCTGACCAAACTCAGCTGAGGCAGTTGAGACAGTTGCCCGAGTGAACCAGAACAAATTGTTAGCTGCAGCTACTGCCTTGAGTGAACTCTTGACCTGCACTTGGCTGTACTGACTGAACTCTTGACCTGTTGCCTAATCTGATACAGTTGGCTGTTTCCCAAAGATATAAATAGATATTTACTGAAACTTGGCCTGCTGCCAAATCTGAAATAGTTGGCAGTCTGCATAGCTTATTATAGATACAGACACAGTCTTGGTCCCTTTGTAAACCTTTTTACACACACTGAAAGACTTCGGCTACAATGCATTTTTCAAGCTGACATATTCATAAGATTTTTTATCAAAATGTTTGAAATAACAGATGCCTCTGAGAGCAAAATCAGAATTTGGTTTGAGAGAGCTCATCTCTGGGGTCATTTCTGTTAAATATTGAACAATTTGGCTGAATGATTTTAGCGGAAAAGGTTTTCAAGCTTTTTCCCCATGTTGATGCAACAACATTTGATATGTGACAGATTTTTGCATAAAATTTTGGGATGCTAGCTCCTGCTTTTCCTGAGAAATTATGTCTTAATGTACTGATGACCAATGACCCCCATACAAAAAGGTAGACACAGGTGGTGCCACCAATACCTCAATTTCAAATATGACTCATGTGACCAACATTTGCCTAAAATTTGGTGAAGATAGGTCAAGCCATTTCTGATATGGTAACTTTAGTATCCTGATTTGGCCAGATGACTGATTTTTCCATAAAATTTGGTGATGCTAGCTCCTGCCGTTTTTGCGATAGTATGGGTTTATGTACGGACAGTGGCCAATGCCACACCATCACATAAGCTCACAGGTTCGCTAAAAATGAAATATAACACTGGATCCAATATATCAAGAGATGATACAAGCAGAATTTACTTGCAATCTGTCAATTGTAAAATTATGCGTCTGGCTTTTTAATGAAAATATGCACTTGTAAGATGGTCTGATTTATTAAAAGAGAACCACAGAAAGTGCTCTTGTACAAGTTAATCTTAACATTCACAACAGAAATATATCATCTGAAACAAAAATCCAGATTACCTTTACATGTGACATGACCTTTCACCTTCTGACACCAAATTTGACAGGGTTCTTTCTTAACTGATGGGTCACACATATGTGAAGTCTTAATCCATCATGGCTGTTCTATTCAGGTTGCACAAGGAGAGAATAAGTTTTGCAAAGAACTGCTTTGGCAAACTCTGTTAAAATTTTGCAAGTAGCCTGCAATGTGTGTAAACTAGAATGATGCTTTTTCATGAAAACATGCAGATGCTTACCCGTCTAAACAACTGCGGAAATTAATTTATATGCCACATTTCCACAGATTTGACCTTGAAGATCAAGTTCAAAGAAACTAGTTTTGAAAGTCCTCTGAAAAAAATAGTTGAAACAATTTATGTACCAAATTTATGGGAAAAAATTTACTACTGTACAAGGGTCATGGGGTTAACAAACCTACATTTAGGCAGATTTGACCTTGAAGATCAAGGTCACCAATTTTCAG
Organism: Sipunculus nudus; assembly: GCA_026874595.1. Taxonomy (NCBI): domain Eukaryota; kingdom Metazoa; phylum Annelida; class Sipuncula; order Golfingiida; family Sipunculidae; genus Sipunculus; species Sipunculus nudus. Next base: position 82,805,043 of record CM049308.1, on the reverse strand, counting down.
GCTTGATTGATATAATTGTTGAAACAATTTAATGTATTGAATTTGAGGGAATAATACTTCATTCTTCAAACTCTTAGAAGAGTATGGCTTGCCTGGTGACAAAAAGCATGTTTTCCTTGTATAGCTCACAGAATATCGGTAAGTGTGACCTAGTTTTGGGATTTCTTCGAAGAATTCCACATGGCCTCCCTGGATGTTTAGTTAGATGTATATGGGTCAAATGGTTAAAATATGTGCCTTGCTAACAGACTGCTGGACAGGCTGACGACTCAATAAAGGTCACAGTAAATTTTTTCAGGTTTCCAAGGAGATTTTTAAAGGACCTGTCTGGATATTTAGTTGGAAGTTTCTATGTCCAGCTGTTATGACTGTGCCCTCCTAATGGCCAGAGACAGCCAGAAACAGAAGCATCCAAAAATGTTCAATCTTAAACTAAAAGATGATCCTACCCTTGATAATGCACAGTATGTATACAGAGTGCAGACACAAATATACATCAAAACATTTGGCTTTTGTTATCATTACATACCTTTAGTTGTTGCTGCTGATTCTTCTTTCACTTGTCCTTTGGTTTCATCACTTTCTTCCCTTAAGAAATTAGCACCACTTGAAACATGTGACTTAGCTACAACATTAGGCTTACACTTCTGAGAAGTCAAAGTAGACGTACTTGTTGTATTTATGGCATGTCTATTTTGAGTCTGATTCCTTATAACTGGTTTATCACAGGATTTCTTTACATCAACATCTTTACGTCTTTGGTATTGAGTTTCTGTATCACAACCTTTTGAACCAATCTGAGTTTCCGCTACTACAATATCCATCATCTGGCTGTCCAGCAAATCATCTGGCTCGGCGAGCGAGGCTAGCAGCTCATCAGTCAAACTACAATCAAAACTCAGATTACTTGGTCCGGTGGGCACCACAGATTCTGCTCTTGACACGTAAGGTTTCTCGATGCTTTTTGTGCTAACATCACTGGTTTTTAATGTTGGCTTTTTTATACATGCAGTAGGTGGCTGTTTCAGTAATGGAGCACTTGCTGGAGCTCTCATGCCAGACGATACTGTCTTTACAACTGCAGTGCCTGATGGCGGTTTGAAGCCTGATGAACTAACTGTGCTGTTACTTGATATACTGCATGTAGATGCTGTTGTTTTAATACGTGAGAAGGAATATGATGTCTTTGCCTTACCAGCATCACTCTGAACATTAGGAACAGTCCTTGAATTATGCACAGAGGCACCTGATGCTGATACAGTACATGCATTTTTGGGAACAGAATTTGAACTTTTAGTTTTAGAACCTAATTCTGATGGCATACTATTCACAGTTTTTGTTGAGTCAGAGATTTTACAGTGCATTACAGCCTGCTGACGATCACTCTCTGTACCAGACTTGCTATAAGAGACAGCAACACTGCTTGGACATGGTACTCCACATGGTTGGACTACACTACTGGTACTAGAGGAAGGCACTTTTGAGACTTGTCTATCTGATCTGCTGGATAAATTTGAAGTACTTTTAGACTGGGCACTCTTTGAATAGCTCTGAAATGGCATGCTACCTTGTGAAGTCACAGCAACAGGTTTGGCAAATGATGGTGACTTGTTCACAACATTATGCTGCAGTCGAACTGCGGGAGCATGATGGGAAGTTGGGCTGGCCTCAACCATAGTTGCATGGCGCTCTTTCTTGTTTGCGTGCACTTCTGGTGTGCTAGTGCTGTGTCGTTTCAGCAGAAATCTGGGGCTCTGGAAAGGGTCAGATGTTAACACATCCTGTGTGGCTCTGATGAGAAAGGAATCGTCATCAGCTGCAGAATCATCCCAAATGTCAGCGGCTGATTTGTTACAGATGTCTCCACTGGTGTCAAGTCCTCGTCTATTCGGTGTTTCTCTGCGGGGTGTCCTCACTGGAGTATTTACTTCTGTGAATGGAGTTTCACCAGGTGGGCTGATTTTATCAAAGACGTCAAAAAGATCACCTGAACCATCATCTCCTGGGGATCTGAAATAAAATATTTAAAATCTGTAAACTAAGCAAGAAAAAGGTTCCCAGAATTTCATGAAAATAGAATTCCCTGATTTTCCCTTATATAACAGCTGGTCACAGCATATTAACCCAAAAGAACAGCTCCAGGCATTGAATGCCATAACAATATCAAGAACAATCACTGGAGCAGAACAAGTAAGGTCTTAGTTAGTATTATCTGATCATGTGCTTAATTGCACAGCAGGAAATAGGAAGGTCATATGTATTACTCTATTATATTGCCCTTTATTATCATTACAGTTAAAGCTCCAATTTTTATACATGTGTTACTTTACAGTTCTAGAAGCTTGTAATTTCTATTATTATTATATATTAATATTCTGCCATCTCTGGTATGCTGAAACTGCTGTTTTGAGTAAACTTACATCACTAATAACAACGACTGCAGACTAAATCATTGTAATTATGCCATATCTTGTCCAATTATACTACACAAAATGCAGAAACATGTATTAAGATCTGTAAACTGAACTCACTTCTCAGAGACATACTTGAACAACTCCTCAAAAAGTGGCACTCAACTGAATGTGCAAAAACCCCCCCAATTGCCTCCCTGTGAATGGTGATTTTGTTAGTAAACTGTTGTGAGCTTTTCTGTATTAATGAGAATTTTCTCTGTTAAAGTTTATACGCCAGAGTAAGCCAACCGAAAATTTTCCCTTATTGGGCCTATTATCGCCCAACCGGCCTCGTTCCCATGTATCTAGGTCACACTTCCGTTTCCTGAAATCACTTTTTTCCATGGCATAATGAAGTGGACTGGGAGGGAGCGTTGTTTGTAATACAGAAAAGCTAACAACAGTTTACTAACAAAACCACCATTCACAGGGAGGGAATGGGTGGGTTTTATTACGTAAACATAATTGTGAGCTGTTTCTGTATTAATGAGAATATAACAGATAAACCTTGGTGAGGGGATACCTACCTGGAATGACGGAATGAGGAGAACATCACTGCAGTGATGGAGCAGACAAAGACGTCGTCGCCAGAACAGATGTAGGAGGCGAGGACGGTCTGGAGAACGGTAGGACCTCACCCGCCGCAATCACAGGGCCCAAGGAATAAAGGCCTAAAGCTTGTAACTTGACATCCTTGAGATAGAAGTGGGTGAAGGTAGAAGGCGACTTCCAATAGCCTTTCTTGACCAGTTGGTTTGGGGATATCCCCGATAAATGTCATGATCTTTGATGTGAAGCTGCTCTAAGGATGATGGAGAAGCAGATTCATATGCTGAGATAATGGTACCTTTTAGCCAGGCACTAATGGTGATAGGGCTAATTTCTTTGTTTGAAGTGGTGACTTTCATTGAAAAAAACAACTTCTTGCGCCCCCCCCCTTATCGAATGAGTAGCTTTAAGATAGTAACGTAAAGCACAATCAGGGCGAATGGTAGCCCCGTAACGGTACTGTCTGTTAGGGAGGGCCGGAACATGCCAGGTTAACGGAGGATCATCGAATGATGGTTCTTCTTATAAATTCCGTAGGGAAATGTAAGGTGGCCAATGAACCGTCGGTCGCAATTTGTGTAAATTTCAAATCGGCCACTAGGGCATGAAGCTCAGAGCGGCGACCAGTAGATGCAAGAGTAAGGAGGAAACCGATTTTCTGAGACAAATGCAGAAGATGCCTCGAACGAAGCGGTACACAAGCGGGTCAGTGGAGGTGATGTAAGACAACGTCCAGACGCCAGGAAGGAAGACGTAGCGAGGACGAGAAGCGCGGGCATGTACCCCCATGATAAAATCCGTCACCAACGGATGACAGAGGACACGATCGTGACTCCGCGGACGGAGGACCGACAGCAGGGCGGCAAGATAGCCACGAAGAGACGGTTAGGAAAAATGTTTATCTTGTAGTAAATAAACGATGAATTCCAATATCGCCGCAAGCGACGGATCTAAAGGAGATTCCGTGGTCAGACGCCCAACCGGTGAAGAGATGTCACCGGGAGTCATAAATGCGGTCTGAAGAACGGCGACGTGGAGCCTAGGCAAGGAGAGCAGCCAGACTAGAAAGGTCCTGATCCTGGAGATGAGCAATCAGAGTACGCAAGCGCACAGAGGACACGACCGAATTGGACGGCGTGCTCTGGGGAACTACGGGAGATCGATCCGGAGCGGTAGAAGAAGCGGTGGTCGGGAGAAAAGCGAGCGCCACAGGGGAAACCAGGGAGTTGCAGGATGAATGGGAGGATGAGGAAGAGATTTGTCTGGTCCGCACGGGACAGACGGAGAGGATACAGGGGATGAGACGGGGCACCGGAAATGCGTAGAGAAACCGGTGAGACCAAACGGATGGCGGGTGGTCGGGGAGACGGTCGTAAGGGTGAATACCATACAATCGATCTCCTGAGAGAAAGGAACTCCCTGAAGGAAAAAGGAAAGGTCCAGCCATGGGAGAAGGGTCCGCCACGTGAGTTGAAACGGGAGGACCGCAAGACTAACCTAACGGAGATGGAGAAGGCCGGGAGTACGCAGGAGAGACTGAACCAGAGGGAGATATAACCGAACGAACGGAACGAATTGGCGGCCAAGTTGAGAGTGCCGTTAAGAGAAGCATCGGCCCGAGAATCGATACGGCGAGATGCAAGAAAGGAACGAATCTGCGTTCTAAGCTTTAGAGCAAATGGGCGCGGGAGAGACGCAGTCCCTGACGCAAAATCAAGTCACACCCACAAAATGTAAGGACTGGGTGAGTGTGAACTGGGACTTCTCTGTATTGACAAGAAAACCAAGGTTCTGGAGTAATTGAGAACCCGGGAGCGGTGCGCCAGTAAGAGAACGCGATCGGCTGCAGGGACAAGCCAATCGTCTAAGTAAGGGAGCACAGATATGCCCTGGGAGCGGAGGTAACGAGTGACCGTGTGGACAAGCAGCGTAAAAATCCAGGGGCCACCTTGATCCCGAACTGAATGGCATGGAATTTACATGTGGTTCTGGTAGGCGAACCGAAGAAACGGTAGGGATGACAGATGGATCCGAACGTGACAATATGCATCCGTAAGGTCTATTTTGAACGGCCAATCCCTCTGACTGTTAATGCGGAGAACTGCATCAATATTGAACATGCAAAAGGGCGGCAGTTTAATGACCGAATAGAGGCGCTTGAGATCAATAAGCGGGCGCCTCAGTCCGTGCGGTTTCTGAACCAGCAAAAGACGAGAGTAAAATCCCCTGGTGGAAGGGGGAAACTCGAGAGTCGCCCTCTTGTAGAGCATAGACTGAATTGCCTCCTCCAACCTTAGACTGTTGATTGGATCGGTGGGAGGCTGAGCGTAGAACGGTTGCAGGGTGACTGAAGGATCGTGCAAAAACGTAATACGGAACCAGAACTTGATTGTGCTGAGAACTAAACAATGTGACGTTACGCTCGCCCGAGAAGAGAAAAAAAGGGTCGCTTAGACGAGCGCCAACCGGACTGAATGAGTCATTTCTTGGTCGAACCTCGGCGCGAGGAACGACCGCGAAAAGGCTGTGCACAACTGGTACGGCCTTAAGGACAGGAAGATGGAGTGGGGCCCAACGAGCCGATGAGAAGGCCATACTGGAAGGCCGCGACCGCGGGATGCGGTAAGACGGGAGCAGAGAAGGAGTTGCCGATCGGTGGCGGGCCTAGTGGGCAGAACGATCCAATGCACGGTCCAAAGAGGGGCCAAAGTTGGCCGCCAAAGAGAAGACACCCCGTAAAAGGTTGAGTGTAAAGCTCAGCCAATTCAGCCGGAGTTCGGGTTTCAAGGTACGTAATGAATGGAAACAGGCCGAGCGGCGCAGTAAAATACAATATTCTACAATATGCCAAATAACCGGATGGAGTTCAGCACAGTCATGGGCTGACGCTTGCCAGATATCGTTTAGTGTAGTCGGATCCGTTGAGACGGCGAGGAGGCTAGTGTAAACTATTCACCATCCCCGCCGCCAGACGGCTGAGCCCCTCTTAATCCGACAGTTGACGGACGAGTAGCGGGGCAGATGAAGAAAATAAGGTTTTCCCATCCGCGAACGGATGTTCCAGCCCGGACTCTAGACGCATGGGCACCTAAGGAACTGCCGGATGATCCGGAAAAGGGATCAAACGATCAAAACATGGCTCCCGGTACCCTCGGGAGGCCCAGAGGGTGCCGGGGGACCACGCCTTATTAGACCTGGGCGGTACCAGGGCCCTAGTAGTGGTCAACCGTATGAATGGTGAATTCCATACACACCGGCGGTGTGGAGGAAGGAGATTGAAGGGCGGCGGATTCAATGAGAAACCGGTCGCCGACGCCGGGGAAGTCCGAGGCTGTAGCCGACGGAACTTAGGACCATCTGGTTGCGTCTCCTGCGTGGAGGTAACAACTAGGTCCAGAGCAGCGCAGATTCGGGCGCATGTCAATCCTAGTGCTGGAGCGCGATCTCCAACCACTGGTCTGTAGCCAGGTCGGGATCGGCAGCAGAAGATGAAAGCGATGCCTGAGAACCCCTTGAAGCGGGATTCAATGAACTCCGAGAAAGCCGGAACGACCAGAGGCTGGAAAAAAAGAAGCTGCGGTCGGCCAGTAACAGGATCGAGCCGAGAAGCCACAGGAACCGGGCCCGCAGGCTGAAACAAAGAGGTGGACGGCCGGCCAGGGATTGCAGGACAGCCCGCCGGAGCAGCTGGAATCACAGGAAGCGAGGGCGGTTGAAATAAAGTGGAAACAGGAGGGCCGGAATTAACTACCACAGCTCTATGAAGCCCCGAGGAATCCAGCGTGACAGCAACAGCCGGCTCCGTAGACAAGGAAGGAAGCCGGTGGGGGCCCGGCAGGGAGGGCAGCAGTCGAGGTGAGAGAACCGGGGTGGTGAGGCAACCGGACAAAGGACGCGGGTCTAGACGAATCGTCTTGATCTGACATCGGTGAAGAGCAAAACCTGAGAGTTTACACAAATGGTATAACCGGACTGGGGTCCAAATGTAAAGCCAAGTGAACAGGGGAGGACTTCTGCTTACGTTGAAAATGATAGTAAAGAATTTAGCGGTAGAAACTACCGGGGAAGTAACTTCACAGGTTGGAATGGATGGGGAATGGAACACGGAGGTGTTGCGTCCACCCATGGTAGGATCCCCCCCCTGTGGGAACAACGGGACCAGATAAGGTCACCGTGTACGGGGAACCCCTACAACCGGGGAATGGGACCAGGCATGGAACATGGCCCAATTGTCAGACGACCATGTCTGACAATAGAAGCAGGGATCTGCAGGGCCCCGGCAGATGTCACTGTGAGAATGGCAGGTGAAACAAGTGGGGTGAGAAACCCAAGTTGGGATTAATTAACCACAAGTAGCACAATAAGTGGGGTCTCCATGGCGGGAAGGGAAAAAGAATCACTACTTACAGTTCAGTTGGCAAACCTGACTGTACAAACCAAAACAGTGGACGAATTGTGCAGAGCGTGATTACACATCCATCATGGCGGATGCCAGAAGAAAAAAGTGATTACAGGAAACGGAAGTGTGACTTGGATACACAGGAACGAGGCGGGTTGGGCGATAATAGGCCCAATAAGGGAAATTTTCGGTTGGCTTACTCTGGCGTATAAACTTGAAAAGAGAAAATTCTCATTAATATAGAAACAGCTCACAATTATGTTTACGTAATAAAACTGTTCATCAATTCAGATAAATTCAACTGAACCTTTAAATTTCAATATCAATTCAATTCTGACTCTTTTCATTTTCATATTTTTTAATTCAATTCAAATTCATTTAATTTTCCCTTCAATTCCAATCAAATTCAGAATTGACCCCAGTTCTGGTTCATTCCATGATCATGAGTTTACAGTGTATTTTGCATGCATCGGATTAACAGAACTTACTTTTTTTCTTCTCTTGGCACTTCTATCTCTGGTTGGTTTTCTACAAAAAAATTCCAAATAAAATAATATTTCTTACAACATGTAATAGGGTTGTCAATCAACTAAAATGTTTTGATTATTTGCCCATGGCTGAGTAACTGAGTATAGATAAAATATTGATATTAATAAGATAATCTGAAAAATATAATAGTCAAATATAAATTTAATTATAATAGTCAAGATAATAGTAAAAATAAAGTAAAATAGCAACTATTAGAAGTTTTATTTCTGGTGGCTTGGTATTTTTTTTTTAACCTCAGCTGGTTACTCTGTATGTCTGTAAAGCAAGATTGCTCAATCATTTTTGAACATATTTTGATGAAACTTTGTTGAGGATTAGGGTAATGCCTAAGGAACAATCCATTTTATTTGTGATAATATGGTTACCATAACATACTTTCAGTTTAAAGAATTCTTTATTGTGAGATGAGGATATCTGCATATCCTAGAAGAGGACTAAGGCCATACACTAGCATCAAGGGCTGCTTTTTATCTTGAGCTTCACTCTGATGGAGTTGTTGAACCTTGACACAAAGCTATGTAGCTGTGTATATAGCAAAGCCTGATCAGGAATGTGGCAGAGCTTGTGGTCTCTAAAGACACTCTAGTTATGTCTGTTCATGAAACATCACACCTATTTTTGGGATCAATATCTGACAGATCCAGTAAGTCCACCTGTTTTTATAAACAGATTTTTCAACTTATCAAGCAGCACTAACCTCTAGTATAATGTTCTTCACTGATCGTTTTTTCTGTATTAAGATAATGATGAAAGTCCTGTTCTTTAATTCAAATCGAAGACAAAAGAAATACATGGCACTAAGTCACTGTATGATGTGACACTTATTGTAAGATGACACTATAAGAAAATACTATGACACACCTTAGGGTATGGCACTGCCACTGTCAGATGTAACAATATGTGACCTGAAAATCTGATAATGTGTGACTAAATTTCATGGGTGACTGAAGATTGTAAACTGCGACACTGAGACTGTAAGATATGACACTGAGACTGTTGACTGTTAGATGTGTCATTGTTGACTGTTAGATGTGTCATTGTTGACTGTTAGATGTGTCATTGTTTCTTGTAAGATGTGACACTGTGACCTGAGATGCGACACTGAGACCGTAACATGTGACATTGTTGACTGTAAGACGTGACAGTGTATCTGTAAGATGTGACACTGTTGACTGTAAGATGTAACAATGTTGACCATAAGATGTGACACTGTTGATTGTAAGATGTGACACTGTGACTGTAAGATGTGACACTGTGACTGTAATCTGCTGTACCTTGGTTCTTGATCTGACATGCCAGTTGCAACAGAAGCTCCTTGGATGTTACGGAGGCTTTGATTCCAGCAGGCCATCCTCTGCGATTCCTCACTGGTCGGTCATTTTTAAGGTCAGGGACTCGTTGCTTTGGAGCCTGCTGTTGCATCCATAGCCCCAGCAGGGGAGGTGTCTCTGATGTACCTGTCTGCAAAAAAACAGTCAATATATGAATTTTAAATTTGTTTTAAGACCATATAAACACCCATTAAATTATTAAAGGTTTATGCTCAATTTAGTGATTAATGAATACATATGAATTGGTAGCATGTGTTACTTACAAGCTATGTTCCTTACATGGAATGAAGCCAATAAGTAGAAAGGTACAAATTTGGAAAAAAAAATACACATGAGATCAGCATTAAACATTACTGAAATGATAGCTTTTCACCAGGGTTTTAAAAATAACCTGGTAACACAAGTTTCTTACACTACCTTAAAAAATCTAGACATTTTTACCAAAAAGACATGATAAGCTTAAGAGTCTTGACCTGAAAGGTCATAGTAACTGATCTATTTATCCTTAAAAATTATAATATAGTGCATAAAAATCTTATCCTTTACTTTGTGTCTGAATGTAAATTTTCTTCAGAATTCTCTGCAGAAATCCAACAGTAAGTAAAAATAAATAAAGTAAATCTTCATACCTCCTCCCCCAGTATTTGAGCAATGTCTGCAATGTCCATTTTGGTTGTTACTACAATAGACATGAAACACATGTTTGGAAACAGAATAAACATTAGATCAAAATAAATCATCAATCAAATGATGGCTTTTTACCCAATTCAACTGATAACAGTGTGTGCAAACATGAAAAAGAGAAAGGTTTTAGATTAAAACTGAAATAAACAGTGAGGACCATATGCAAATCTATCATTACAAACCAGTATCTAACACAACTAAAAATATCAGAAGATGAAACATTGAAGTTAGCATTCTAAATACATAAATTCTCAACTCTTAATCATGAATAAATCTACTAAATTTTAGACACAACTGACCAATTAAACTGCTACTGATACATCTAGTATTTTAGAAAATGTTATGATGAGAGCTGTAATGATACATTATCTCAACATAAGTATTCCAAATATGTGGCTTATGGTATGTTACATATAAGGCATAGTGTATTTTAGATTCCAAGCCAAGATCAATCATTAAAAAATTAACAGAAAAATGAACAAACTATCTTTAAGAGAATTTACTTTTTTACTTTAAATAAACATTAGTACCAAATAATTAGGCAAATAAAGGAGGTAAGACTGATTCCTGACTAATGAATCACATAATTTGTATTAAAGGACTATAAATCCCAATTTGAAACAAATGATTTTGCTTTCCATCAGAAGGTGGAATGTATCAGCACACTGCCATGAATCTAATTATAAAAACACAATATCTGACTGTATCATAATGTATAATTGTATATGTGCATCAATGTATTGTTATAGCTCTAGGCATGTATTAAACAGTTAACTAGGATAATAAATGATACATACGCCTGGAGGCCTGTCGCATCGCATCTGGGGAGTGACAGTCCCAGCCCACCTCCAGCACACCATCAGACTGCTGTGACAGGATCAAGTCATCCTTCAGCAGTCTCATCTGTGTGGATTCTGGCTGCGAGTTCATCTCTGGTTCTATTAGCAGACAAAAACATACAAGACATGAGAAATAAACAACAGTAACAGCAAAGGGTTCAAAGCAGCTAAAAAGCAGCCTTGAATGATTCTCTATCATAGCCTATGACAGTTTGGCAGTTATTAGTAAATAATTATACAGATTTGATATCATGAATGAAATGTTATTCACTGTTGACAAAAAAATGTGTCTTTGGATAAAGACTTAATTTTTTATATGTATTCAAACTGTTAAACATGTTAACATATGATTTGCATAACACAATATATGCTAATGAAATACAGTGTGACACAATCTGAATTTTTGTTTACTGTTAAAGTTATGTGCAGAATTACTGTTACACATGAAATTACTTCCTTCCAGAGCAAACTAATCATTTTTCTAGTTTGTCCCATCCCATGAACAGTATCACCCACCTGCCAAAACCCTTTCCCCCTTCTTATTCTACTGATCAAATAAGTCCCTGAGCAAATACTGGAGAAGGCCATTATGAGTCCTTTAATTGCTGTACAATTTACAATTACATTGCAATCATACAAAGCCAGTAGAAACCATAAAGCTTCCTCTACCGTTAGTGAGAGATAAGAATGGAGGCAAGCCAACAGTAGAATTGTTATGGGGTTTATTCCAATATCTGACATATATAAACTGGAGATAATTTCTTGAACCTTTCACAAAAGCAGACCAGAAAATACCAATCCCACCACGCATAGGCTGTTTATTATGTTTAAATCCACAAGTTTATAATTAATATATATAAATATATAAATATATAATATAATCAAATATGTTAGGGGGTGACATAAAAGCAGACCGAACTGTCTCGCTAGTGAAGCTTGCTTTGTCAGGGAAGCGGTTGGTATGCAAGACTTGTGCGCCACCAACATGGGTTTGAATCCAGCATCGGCCCAATGTTTTCCCCTGAGCAATATGTCTTCGTAACAAAATGGGGGCTAATCCGGGATGACGGTAAACTTTGTGGCTCAGGGAATAAGTTCATCAAAGTGATAATTAGTCCTGTTCTGATGGCAGAATGCTCTTTAGAGGGGATGTGTTACTGGATGACATAAAACCAGACCTAACAGTGTCGCTACTAAAGCTTGTTTTTCTAGTGAAGCGGTTGGTACGCCGGACTTGTGCGCCATCAACATGGGTTTGAATCCTGGATCGGCACAATGTTTTCCCCTGAGCAATTTGTCTTCCTGACAAAATGGGGGCTTGTCCAACTTGATGGTTAACTTTGTGGCCCAGGGAATAAGCTAACCAAAGTGTGACTCCTGGGATAATTAGTCTTGTTTTGATAGCAGAATGCTCTTAAGAGGGGGCTGTTACAGGGTGACATAAAAGCGGACCAAACTGTCTCGCTAGTGAAGCTTGCGTTGCTACATTGTGGTTGGTGCACCAGACTTGTGCTCCACTGACATGGGTTCCTGGATAGGCCAAATGTTTTCCCCTGAGCAATTTGTCTTTGTAACAAAATGTCATGTGGGGGCCTAACTAAATAATCCAAACACATTAAGGACATCTGACAGCAAGTCAGACACAACAGTTTTGCAAAGGGTGTTTTGCACTTAGTATTCTTTCAACTTTGACACCTTTGCAACGAAGCAACATTACACATCTCTATTTGTCAACATTGTTTCATTTACTGGCATCTTTTAGATAAATAAGTTCATACCTGTGTCATACTGGGGTTATAAGAACTTTTCTTAACAAAAATTATCTTGAGTTCATTAAAATGTAGGCTGAGTAAATATATTTTTGACATAAACAAAGCAATCCAATACCCAATGATTTTGAATATCCAGGTGATATATTTAACATACAAACATGCAGTCTGAAGAATATATTTTTGAAATAAATAAAGGAATCCAATGCCCCATCATTGGGCCCCCATGATTTAGAATTTTCAGGCGATATATTTTACATATAAACATCCAGTGTTAAGAATATATTTTAGATATAATAAAAGAATATCAAGCTTACCAATAATGATAACATCATCATTTTGACTGCTTATCATTTTGTTTTGTTGATTTTCTCTAGTGACTCGTTTTTCAGGAGTCTCAAACCTCTGCACTGGCTGATCAATGGCTGCTGCTACACCCCTTGATCTTGTCCTGAGACCCATTGGTGAAGTGGTTTTACGCAGAGAGATTTTCCTCCTCTTCATGATTTAATAGAGTACTGGCAGTAAAAAAAAAAAAACATTTATTTTCATTCTCCACAAATGGCTGTGATATTTTTCTTTGCACCTGCAGTATAAATAGCTAAATAATATCTAACAGACACAGGGCTTCACTGGTATAAGCATGAATTTCTTATTAACATCTATTAAATTTATTCATAAAATAAATGGAATGTTCATTAGATGTTACACAAGAAATCTTTAGCATCACTTCCAGCAGTACCATAAAAAGGCCTAAATATTATACAGGTAATAAGGTCTTGAGGCTCATACACTCAAAAGGTAATTAAGCTCTTTGATTCATTTATTAATAAAATGGTAATTAAGATGCAATTGTATGCAATGAGGTCTCCACATACCTAGCAGTTGAATTGACAAGCATTCATCCCTCATCCTAGTAGTAACTCCCCCTTTGATATGGTGGAACCACTGCACCATAACCAGCTGTAATATAAATAAAAGTATTAAAAACTACACACCAATGGCATGAAAAAGTATAATTTAAACCATTATGTCTGTTAATAATATAGTGACAAGATACAACCATATAAGAAAGCAGATAATCTAAATTATAATTAAGCATATTCAAGAATCCATTAAGATACACCAAATAAATCTTACATTTTATGAAGAAACACTGTACATTTGATGACACATTGTCATCAATTTAAATGATAAACTTGATCATCTAGTTCTTTTCTAGTGAATGATATAACCGGCATGTCATCTTCCTATGAAACAGACTTGATGAGACATAATGACAGCAAACTTGGGGCAACATATTTACCCTTTCATTTTCTTGTGAAATGCCTTATGATGACCATCACAGTCAACATTTTCAATTTAGGACCTGAACATAATCTCATTCACTTCATTACTGGAGTCCAGATGAGTTTTTTCAATAACCTGTTAAATCCTGTTTTCTCCTTTTTACAAGTATAACTTTAAAAGCAGAATATTACAAAATACCCGCATGAGCATGAAAGTTGTCGAAAATTTTATCTATCTGTGATTAATTTACTCTTCATTAAATACAGCTGCTCTTCCGCATTCTTCTTGTGTGGCCTGTCTTTAGAAACGTTGTACCAAATGACATTATAATTATATACCTGTTAACTGGAACCTGTGTCCTGATGTGGAGCATATAATATTAAATCTTTAGTAATTAAAAAAAAATATATAACACTCGTTCTTTGGTTCTCTACACTGGATGGGTGACCCATTCTACTATTTCTGGTCTACCTGCCGTCAGGAACACAGCAACAATAAAACAGCCTGAACTCAGACATGGGGCCTATTACTGATTTCAATAATAGGGCCTATTACAATTACTTTGGGTGTTTGCCTATTACTATTAACTAATATTTACAGTGTTTCAACAAAAGTAATAGGTAGCTATTACTATTACTTTACTCCTATTACTATTACTATTAACTATTACTGGTTTAATAAAAATAAGTAAAATCATTTAATCTTGAAGAATCTTTTGTTGATCGCTCGTTAGGCCACACTAAAATATGTTACCAACCACTAAATAAACAAGAAATGGTGCATGAATAGTTCATAACTAAATGAAGTGTCCATTGCACCTGATGAACATAAGCTGTTGAATCCCCCAGGTGGCAACAGTGTGGTACAGACAAGAGGCCCCCCCCCCCTCCCAAATTTTGCCAGCTTTATTTTAAATTTTAGATTATTTTTTAAAATGTATGGCTACATTTAAAATTCTTTAAAGTGAGTCCTGTTACAGTGCAGGAGTAACTGTGCAGTAGTAGAATATCGTATATATAGATAATTAATGAGTCACTTAATTGATTATCAACAATATAAAAGTCAACAATATATACATCTGTATTATCATGAATGATTATTCATCAAATACTGCTTACATGCATTTTCATTTGACTGATTATTTTTATTTTCATAACCTTACTAGTGTAAGGTATACACTGATATTGTTTTTGTATATTTAACCAAAAATATAAAATATATAGTATATTTTAATTTTGAGTAATTTTAATTGAGTAATCCAAAAGGGGGGGGGGGGGATTTTCCTACACCCAGCAATGATCTGGTCTGAAGATTATTCCTGCAGTCCTAAAGACGCATTCGATAGGGGTTGAAGTAGGCAAGAGAGGCAAGATAAGGGTTTGAGGGCTCTTTCAGGGGGTTTCCCTTTTGCCTACTCATAGATACCTAGTTTATTAAGATGCTGCAATAATCAGTGAGCCTTGGCGATTTGTAAACTTTATCCTCATCATAAGAGTATGGTTTCCTTCATTGTATCAGGGTGGGTATCTGAAAATGTTACTATTATTATTTACCTGTTTCACATAACTGAAAATCCTTTGTAATTTAACAAAAATTCAAATTGCAACTGAATGCAGTTGCATAGTTTACTTTGAAAGAAACACTAACTCAATATTACATGTACATTTCATTTTCTGCCTTAAATCATATGTACTTCCGCACTATTGTCATCCAGTTTCATCTGGGAGGTGAGTCATGTTTATAACATAAGGCAAACAAGGTTTTCATGGAGTGTTCCTTTCTGATATGTGAAAATATAATTGCAAGAAATATGTCACACACAGGAAATAAAAGTCACAATTTTGGGTAGGAAATAAAGTCACAAAAGAAAGCCACAAGATTGGAAAGGAAAAAGTCACAGATTTGTGTTTAAAAAGGTACAGTTTTAGTCACAATTTTTAGTTGGGAACCAATCACCAGGTATGAGTTAACCTTTGGTGATCTGCCTGACTGGGTTCTGCCCCAGCTAACAGTTGCTTATACACAAACATCAAAGGGCATGGTTGTACTGTGCTTCGATTGTAAAGAGTCAGTATTCATGGAAAACACCTACATTGATGTACCAACAATGCAGTCATCATGTGCTATTGTTGTTAGTAAGAACATCATGGCCCAGGATAAGCCTGTGCCACCTGTTAATGAGCATGAAAGCATGCAGGTTCACCTCAGCTGGGGCCCTTATCAGTGTTCCTGCTGACTTGCACTCAGACCCACATACTCTTTATTACCCCAAGACTGGTAATAGTTAAAGTAATAGCTATTGATCTATTACTCATCTGCCTATTACTATTACTATTATTCTACATTTTTGGACTGCCTATTATCTATTATTGCCTATTACTGATGAAAAGTAATTGAATTACTGCCTATTACTATTATCTATTACTATAGTCCATTTCACCACCTGCTGTCCACCTGTTTTTTGTAAATGATTTACTTAAAAATTTATATTTTTCAATATTTTCCAAGTAAACAACATATGGAAGTGACAACCTAATATGGCAGTAAAGAATATTACAATAAATCCCCCGTTTATGTTTCACAACATTTTTGTCTCTTTATCATGATCTGGCAAATATGGTGTATCCCTCCATAAGTAGCCATCTTTGTTTTAGCTGGTTATATTTTTTAGAGTGTTTACATGAGGTCATCCAATCAGCTGCTGTCAGTTGAGGCTGTTTTTGCATGTGACCAATGACCTTGACCGCCATAAGTGGGTCTGATATGTTGTAAAATGTAGACTAATTTCTCATATTTTCAGAATATTCTGTTACTCAAAAATGGCATAAGGTAGGAATTTAGTTAACTAGTTGAAAATTAGGTTCTGTAATCCTCTCCTCTACACTATAACTGTTTCCCTTGAAATGTACCTAATAATAATTTTCATAGCAAAAAACAGGTGGATGAGGGGATGAAACGGACTATATTACCCCATGTCTGCCTGAACTCTATACTATAAAAGGTAAAAGGAGCAGGAACAAAATGGGGGTGTAATTTGACGTGGTATTATAAAAAAAAATGTCAACTCATGACCATGAAAAGGAATCTGTGTGTAATCAAGTACTAATGGGATATATTTGTCACAACTGTCAAGTGTCTGTCACCTGGTCACATACGAGTCCAAGGTGGGTGGAGTACAGACACAGACTGGACACGCCTTCGGACAGACAGACCGCACCAAACAGAAAAAGAAGGAACCCGAAGTGACAAAAATACATTTAGACAATTACCTGGAGCATGTAATGTTCCGTCACAATTGGAAAGCGATGTGATTACAGATCCCTAAATGTCATTCATACGTTCACGAAGTGTCTTGTTGCCGGAAGTTAAACTACCCGCTCGGCCTCGTTCTGGCGTCCGCTTTGGTACACTAAATTTTGGAAGTCGAATGACGAATCTCAGGCTGATGATCTTTTTGCCCTCCGGCACACTGACAGCGCTGAATCCCAACTCTCTGACAAATGTCTACTCAAAATACAAAAATGCATCATGTGTGTAAGTGTTTTTGTAACACAACAATATTTTACATTTTTTAATAAATATCTTAATGTGTTCTCAAGTACAGGGGCCTAATCACCTAAAAAATCGTTGAGTTAACATGAAAATTAGCTTCTTCCCTGTAAAATAAATTTGTACTCGCCAAAATATTGCCCTAAAAACGTTTACTTACCCCCGTAAACGAGTGTTAAAAACAGTGGGCCGGACGCGATTACAGGCGAAAATATAAACACAGCGCGTGCATCGCCCAGGCCACAACATGCGGAGATGCCCTAACAGACATGGCCCAAAATGTACTGTTTCCGCTCGGGGAAACATCGCGTGTAGCAGCTCACAATCGGACCTCAAGTCACATAGATTTTTCATGGTTAACAGACACATGCGGACTGTCTTTAACAAAACACAGAGCCATAACAAGGTTTAAACAGCTGAGACTGTGCCGTCATGGGTTTTGCTGGGAAACTTTTGTATGAAGTAGAACTGAGCTGATAATGTGAAAGAATAAGCATAATATTTCTCCTGATTTTGTCCTTATATCTAAATTTGTATACCTATGTAATTGTATACATGCACTAAATATTAATTATATGGTGCTACTGGGAAGTATAAATATCATTTGTATACTAATATTTTTACAGAAAAACTGTATAGTTTAGGCCATAAAAAATAAAAGGTATGGTTTTCAGGCACTTTTTTTCCAAAAATCAGTGCGGGCGGGCGGTATTTTATTTTTTTACCTGTTTTTGTATGTTTCAATAATGTCATATGATCAGGGAAAAGCATGAAAATAACAATTTGTTTCGCTTAACAGGTAAAACAACTACATAAATTGTATTATATATCTTCTTTAGAGATAAAAATAAAAATAAAAAATTTTGATGCGGGGGGTTAAAATTGAGGCGGGCGGTGCCTGAGAACCATACCTTTTATTGATTTTGTAATATATAGGCTGCTTGGGGTTAAAATATAATCTTTAATTAACTGTTCTCTGAAAACCTTTTGGGTTAACAATATATTGTTACAGTACATAGCAAAATGTCGTTTTATCATGAACTTATTTCATAGTAAACATATATAGTATCTTTTTGGCTGATGTCCAAGTAGATATCTCTGCGAAAAATTACAGCTTGTCATGTATAATTAATTAATATTATATTTACTTATATTTACTTATGGTATATTTTATTTACTCCACCATGCACCAGGTTCCTGCCACCCCTCACCTTTATCGATAAATGGCGTCACCAGAGGGCTCTTGTGGACGAATGTAGGCCTATTGATTCACACCTCTTTAACATTAGAGTTAAATCTGAAATTAATACACTTGGGGGGGGGGTAAATTTGAGGTACTGCCAATAATGTTTTAAAGAAAAATAAATGAACTTGCTTATACTAGTTTTTATATCATCTGAATATATCCAACATATTTGGTGAAATATTCAAAAATAAGTAAACATTTTAAAATAATTTAACACCCATGCAAACATCCACGGTCTTACATACTGATTTTGAATGAGAATATTATAGACTAAAATTCAGTACCTAGTTTTGAACCCACCGTTACAGTTATGATGTTTAAATGCTTGAACGAATTTATTGCTGCTGCAATAGATCCATTAAATATACATAACAATCTAGGATCATCGAATCTTGACTTAAAGACATCCTAGTTTTAGCGAGTACGTCTTTACCGATATGTTTGATAAAAAGTCAAGTTTTTTTTAACCCTGTTATGATACTTTCATAAGTGATTAGACTAAAAATAAACATTATATAATTCACTAACATCAATGAGAAATTAAGGCAAATTAATATTTCACAGGAAAAGGTATTGTTAGTGAGTGTTGTACCGCAAGGACGCCATCAAACTTTCCCACCGTTTGATGGTGGTTTCATCCAGCAGGGTCATATTTACAGAGAGAACAACAGAAATGAAGAGAGAACTGTATTACGAGTTATTAGATAGGTTGAGGAATACAATGAAAGCACGGTCTTCAAGAAACGAACTGAAAAGTATCGCACAACTGTATGAAGGGTACGAATGCTTTTATTATCGCCCATATGTTAGCAACCACAAAGGTGCCACACTGCCAATGGTGTCGCAGGGATGTAAACATTCCTGCAAAACACCATGCACCAGGTTCCTGCCCCCCCCTCACGTTAGAGTGATTAATTGCGAGGGAGGGGGAGGGGAAATGGTTGTACCTCCCATAATTTTTCAAAGACTGTCCTTGCTAAGTGTTTTTGCATTTATCCAAGGTTAAAATGTTAAATTTGTCTAATTTCTGGAATTAAACAAAAATCAGTTGCATTTGCAGTAGCAAATAGCACAGTCTCCTGATGCTATTTGTTGTCTCTGGCATGCCACATATAAAATCTTAAGAGAAGAACTTGCATGCTCAAAAGACTGAGAGAGCTGAATTTTACATAAATGTACAGATATTTAGCTCAGCTGACTGAAAGGCCTCTGAGCTATAGCAATCACCCTTTGTCCGTCTGTCTGTCCGATAACAGGGCACAAATCTTAACGGCTGGACCTAGAATCTTCCTACTTGACAATCAGGGAAGTCCATGAAAAATCTCCTTGGAAACCTGAAATTAAGTCTCTGTTACCCATATCCTTTGGAGCTATGGGGCTCAGAAGTAACCCCCCCCCCCCCCCCCAATAATTGAAAATTTGATACAAAGCTTAAGTATCTGAACAACTGATGCGTTGATCACCGTGATTCTGTGCATGCATATCCATCATGGAATGTTTCTTCAGTTTCTGCAGACAGGTGGCGCCACCTGGATTTTTTTTTTGAATTTTTACGCATTTTTCTCTCTATTTTTGAGACCTTTAAAGATGTGGTCTTCCATTAACAGGGCACAAATCGTAATCACTGGACCAAGAATCTTCTTACTTGACATCCTGGGAGTTCTATGAAAAGTCTCCTAGGAAACCTGAAATTAAGTCTCTGTTACCAATATTCTTCGAGCTATGGAGCTTATAAGAACCCCCCCAGAATTATTGAAAATTTGATACCAAAGCATGGCACAAATCATAACCATTGAACCTTCTAACTTGACATCCTGAGATTTCCTTAAAAGGTCACTTCAGAAACCAGAAATAAGGTCTCTGTTTCCTATATCATCTCAGCTAACATGTTCCAAAGTACCCCATAGAATAATTAAAAACTTGATACAAAAGCTCCAGTATCTGAAAAACTAATGTATTGATCACCATGTTTCTTTGTATGCATATTGATCATTGAATGTTTCATCAGTTCCTGCAGACTGATGGCCCCACCTGGATTTTTTTTCAAATTTTTAAGCATTTTTTTATATACTTTTAAAACTTTTAAAGATGGGGTCGTCTGTTAACAGGGCACAAATCATAACCACTGTACCTGAAATCTTCTAACTTGACATCCTGAGAGTTCCTTAAAAGTTCTCCTCAGAAACCTGAAATTAGGTCACTGTGTCCTATATTCTCTGAGTTACAGGCCATGTTTGAGCACCCCAGAAATAATGCAAAATATACACAAATTGCCATATTGCTCAGGAATGGCTAAAAATGGATTGTCATCAAATTTGGTGTGCTTATGGGTCTTGATGAACTTGAGCTAAAATGTATGAAGTATGATGCCACCTACATTATCTTAATTAGTTGCCTGTGCAAGGACATATTGTCAACATGTCAGTCAGCTGAGCGTCATGACCCATGGGTCACTTGTTAATTATTTCGGTCATTTTTACAGTGAACAAATATGTTAAGAGCAATAAAGTTGGAGATTTTAAGTGATTTTAATGTGTATTTAAAAGTATCATTGCATATAATAACTGTCCCCAAATTCTTCGCGAATTCTCCATCTCTCCACAGAATTTCCACGTTTTAGACAGACCCTGTATCTGTAACACTTCATAATTCTTGTATGGTATCTTGCTCGTGCTTAATGAAAGTAAGAGAATATAGTTGATGAACAATGGTCTTAATTCTGTCCAATTTATATGTGCACTTAACCAGTTCTGAGTTAACAATGTGTATATAACATATAAGCATATTTGATGTAAGCAAAATGTTTGAAGTTAAATCAAAGTCAAAGAGAGTTGTAATTCATGATTAACCCCATCAGGCATCAAGTTTAAGGAAACTGACAAGACTTGACAGTTGAAAAAGGGTGTGGCCCTTAGTTGTGCCACACTGTCTTTCACAAAGATGTTCTGTTACCACCCTGTCTGATGCAAAATCTCTTTTGAACAGCTAGTGTTTCCTGAACTCTAATGAGATCTTTGCCATTTGGGTCTACATTTCTGGGGTTGCATGAAGCAGAAGGACCCATTGAATTCATTATAGGCAATAATATTATTAAGTGTTTACAATTTTAACTGATGAAACCCACACAGAGTATACAGAGCTGCAGACTCAAAGCTTCATTTGTCATGTGCATGGAGTACATGAAACTGCTGCACAGCACTTCTCTTACCCTGTGTGTTGTATGCTACTCTTATCAAATAATAAGTCATATTATACTCCCACTTTGATCCCATAATGCCAGGCCACATCATCAAATTATTATAACATTAAGGCTTTTTAGCTCTGCTGACTAAAAGTCAACTGAGCCATGTGTTCGTCCTTCCATCCATCTGTTAAACTGACACATTTTGAAACTGTTGGACCTACAAATTCAAATCCAGCATACTGTTAGATCTATGTCCCAAATATCTCCTACCAAGCCGGAAACTTGGTCATTTTCCATGAAAAACCTGTTGTTACACTTTAGGACTGCCTACTACTTTAGGAAAACCACTGGTGGTGTTTTATTTGAATTTGTTATAACCAGAAATTATGTCAATATTACATAATTTGCAGTAGTTGTGGGCACAAAAATAATGCACTTTATCAAAAATCAGGAAAGATATTCACTCACTTAACATGATAATTGTTCAAGCTAGAGAGCCCATTTCAAGCATATAACTGTATTTAATTTAGTTTTAATTGTATACCAGAAATTAGATCAAAATTTTGTAAATATTTTATATTATTAGAATAATGTAAAATCAATACCTTTTATTTTGCTTAACTTTGACTTTGGCACATTTTCCCCTGTAAGAACATTTGATTTAATATTCACATGATGGACAGTAAACTTTTAAGCTTAAATAATCTGAAATTTGAAAACAATAATAAGAAATTGTAGCTTATATTCAAGTTTTGGTAGACTAAATCAGGTATTGTTTTTACAGCAAGCCTTGTTACACTTCCAGGCTGCCCAGCATTGAAGCCGCTGGTGTTGTTTTGTTAGCGAACCTGTGAGCTTATGCGATGGTGCGTGGTCGTGCGTCGTACGTCGTGCGTCGTCTGTACGTTAACCATAGCTATCTCAAAAACGGCAGGAGCTAGCATCACCAAAATTTTTACAAATAATCAGTCATCCAAAAAACTATATCGGATTTTGTTTATTTTTTTTCTAACTGCATTTTCTTAGATTATATATTAAAAAAGCTAAAAAAGCTTTAAAAATCTTCTTCTCTGAAACTGTCAAGCCAAATTGTCCAATATTTCACAGCAATGATTCCTGAAACAATCTTTCTCAAGTTTGTTCGAATGGTTCCAGTTTGGAGATTTTTGGCCGAGTTACAGGAGGTAGAACTTTGTTAACTGTGCAAAAAAGCATATTAAAATTTAAATCTCAGAAACGGCTGGAGCTATCATCGCCAAATTTTATGCCAATGTTGTTCACATAGGTCATATCTGAAATTGAGGTATTGGTGGCGCCACCTGCATCGGCCTTTTTTGTACGGGGTCATCAGTGCCTGTATCACACTGAGGGCTACAAAAAACTTCTTCTCTGAAATCATATGGCCAAAATGTTTAATATCACACAAAAATGATCCTAGGGTTGTGCTTTCTGAACTTTGTTCAAATGGTCTCTTTTCAGTGACTTTTGGCTAAGTTATGGGAAGCTGAATTTAGTCGTGCCATAACAGCCCATTTTAGCTCAGTGGCTACAAAGATCTTCTTCTCAAAAACCACTTGGCCAAATTCTTAAATCTCACACATTAATTATCCTCAGATGTTGATAATTTAAGTTTGTTCAAATGGTTTTGGTTCAGTTCTTTTTGGCTGAGTTACGGGAAGCTAAACTTAGCCAGTTTGCTGTATCTTCCTATATGAGTTACAAACCTGCGAAACATTTTTCAACTGATGCCAGTGAAGCCAGTTTGTTAAATATTTTACAAGAATAATCCCTACAATAATTCTTATAATAATTGTCATTAATGGTTCCACATGAATGATTTTTTTGGCTGAATTATGGAGATTGAATTGAGTCATTTTACCATATATGTTAGCTGTGTTATGCTGTTACATCTAGCCTGGCACCAGTTTATCAACATCTATTACATCATGCCACTAGACATTTAGATTTCAGGTTATCTTTGGTAATATTGATAAGAAAGTTTTTTTAAAAGCTTTTAAAAAATTAAGATATATGATTTAAGTTATTCATCATACCAGGCAATGTTACAATCATGGATATTCAGCTCTCTGTGGCTATATAAAGACAACTGTACTTGGATTATAAATTATTGGTATCCCTACTCAACTTAATTCAAGAATTTGCCATCAGAAATAATATCAGTATTTTGAAATTTTATTAAGTTATTAACATATAAATGTAAAATCATTACCTTAAATTATGCCCAACTTTAGCCAGGGCACTTTTTTTTCATGTCAGCACTGTTGATTTAATTTTTACATAATGGATGGATAAGGTTTAATGCTTTTAAAATCTGAAATTTTAAAGCAGTTGGTAAAAAGGTTCAGCTGTTATCTAAATTTTGGCAGACCATGTCATATAAATAACTGTTAAATCAGGCAAGGTTACTCTCTTGGGTGACAGACAAAAGCCATCCCTGACAAAAGCCCACCAAGACAAAAGCTCATCAGACAAGAGCCCACTGGACAAAAGCCCACCCCTAAAAGTGTAGACCTGGATAAAAGCCCACCTTACTGTCTTGGTGTTGTACCCAACAAGCCATGCACCTAGGGCTTATTATGTTACTTACTTGGGCAGCTAGCTGACTCCAGGTCAGGCTGCCTTCTGTAACCACCACAGACAGCCTCCCCTCCTCTGTCCCTCTCTCCCCCCCCCCCCCCCCCCTCTCCGTCTACCCTACTCCTTCCAATTGACAGATTAAATTATCAAGATAAATCTTATAATTTCATATTTTTTCAGTTGATAATTTAAAAAAAAATTATTACAGCTTGAATTTTCAGGCCTTCAATCCCATGCCTGCTCTACATATTGCAAATTTATAAATTTTAGTTCAATTAAAAAAATATGTGATAAAACATTAGATTCTGACAAGTACTAGTTGACACAATTTAAGGTTTAATAATGGCATTAATCCACCTATAGTCTTTAATAGTCCAACATCAGTCTGATGGCCTCCAGTATAAAGTTGATCTCTGTCTGGTTTGTTAACCTCAACATAATCCAACCAGTTGTGGGGGCTGTTTAGTTATCCATTATTCATGAAGCATGGAGGAAGTGTCATGGCAGACTTGTACATTAGGAGTAATGACTTGGAATGTTAACTGTGGCCATATCATTACAATATATATCATATCTTAACATATGGTAATAATGGTATCATTACAGCCCTATATAAGACAAGTAATTTTTTGCACTCATTAAAGGATTAACGTATTGATATTGATATTTTTTATAGGTCATTTTTTTACAAAATCAAGAAAATAGAACCCTTGTAAAACACTGTAAAGGTGTAAATCTGGAAAATTTAACCTCATGAATGCAAAGCCAACCACAATAAGTTTTAAATGAATATTTATTCTGATTTTATTTTAATATTTCTCAGAGTGACAGAAGAAACACTGGGGAGTATATATTCCCAGGATTACCAGGTGTGTTATTCTTTCTTACATTTTACATTAGATTTGTGGAGATTGTTTGATAATCCTGTAATGTAATAATTGTATGTTTTTATTCCTGTTCTCAAAAATAAATGTTGTGGAAATGTTTTAAATTGGATAAGAAAGAAAGCTGCTTTGACTTTAATATTTACAAGTAGCACTTTAATTCTTCAAGTTAAGAACATCTTTTGCCAGATGATTATATATCCAGCAGTAGTTTCAAGGTAGATGTAAACTACAACTCACAATAATTTCAGAACTGTATAGCATGTTTTATTACGTAAACATAATTGTGAGCTGTTTCTGTATTAATGAGAATTTTCTCTGTTAAAGTTTATACGCCAGAGTAAGCCAACCGAAAATTTTCCCTTATTGGGCCTATTATCGCCCATCCCGCCTCGTTCCCGTGTATCTAGGTCACACTTCCGTTACCCATAATCACATTTTCTTCTGGCGTACGCCATGATGGACGTTTGATCCCGCGCTGCGAGATTCGTCCACTGTTGGGTTTGTCGTTTCGAGTTTGCCAACTGATTGTAAGTTATTCTTATTTTCCCTTGCCTGCCATGGAGAACCCCACTTATTGTGTCTCTTGTGGCACTATAATCCCGGTTTGGGACTCCCACCCCACTTGTTATAGTTGCCGCACCAACAATGACTCCTGCCGCGGTCCGGCTGATCCTTGTTTCCATTGCCTGACGTGGTCCACTGACAAGTGGGCCTTAATCCAGGATTGGGTCCATTCCCCGGTTATTGGGGGTTCCCCCTCTGTTCTTCCCTTGTCTGGCCCCATGGTTGTCTCCGGGGGGGGGGGGGGGGGGGGGAGCCTACCCTGGTTGACTGCACCACGGCCGTGCTGCGTTCACCATCTGTTCCCGCCGGTCCTGTCACCTCTCCTGTGGTTTCGACTGTAAAATCATTGCTTTCTCATTCCCGGAAACAGAAATCTTCCCCCGTTCCCAGGGCCTCCCGTTCTGACAGCTCATCTGCATATTCCATATTACATAAATTGTCCCAGTTTTGTTCATCCCTGATGTCGGATCTAGACGATTCGTCTAGACCCGCAGCTGTCCGTCCGGCGCCCTCCCCGGCGCCCCCGGTCCTTTCACTCCTGCCGTTCTCGTCGCCCCCGGCTCCTCGCCGAATTCCATCATTGACGCCGGGGCCGGCTGGAGCCGTCCCGCTGGATCGCCCAGCCTTTCCTGGGGTGCAGGTAAGTGCGTCGATCCCTCCTGCCTCCGTTTCAGGGCGGCCGGTTCCTCCATCTCCCCCCGTTACTACCCGGCCGGCCGGCTCTTTATTTCAGACGCCGTCTGCTGTGCGGCCGGCGGATCCCGTTCCGGCTCCTTCCAGGATGGGTCCTGCTGCTGCTCGTTCCCTGGCTTCCTGTTTCCAGCCTCCGGTTGTTCCGGCTCAGCCGGTCTCTCTGGCTCCCCCTACCCGGGGTTCTCCAGGGTCCCCGTCTTCTCAGTCAGCAGATCCCACCCTGGCGCCTGACCAGTGGTCGGAGATCGCGCTGCAACGCCAGGCTTGGCGTACACGCAAATCTGCGCTTCTGGACCTAGTGGCTACCTCCACCCAGGAGGCTAACCCTTCTGGTCCGAAGTTCCGTCGGTTACAACCTCGGACTTCCTCGGCGTCGGCGGCCGGTTCATTTTTGAATCCTGCCGCCCTGCAGTCGCCCTCGGCCGTGCCCGCCGTGTGTATGGAGTTTTCCAAACACACGGGGGCTCTCTTACTCGGGGTCTCGCTCCACTGCTTCTGGGGCCCCGCTTCCGCCGGGTTCGGAGAAACCTGGGTCCCCCGGTACCCTCTGGAATTCCCGTGGGTACCGGGCTACCTGTTTCGATCGCTTGCTCCCTTTTCCGGATAACCCGGATATTCCGTCGGCTCCCATGCGACTCGAGTCCGGCCTGGAACAGCCGTTTGCGGACGGAAAGTCTTTATTTCCGTCCTCTGTCCACCTTTCAGATCGTCACTTGTCAGATCTGGAGGGGCTCGGCCGGCAAGCAGCCGGCATGGTTAACGACTTGCAGGCTGTCACTAGCTTGCTCGCCATTTCTCCGGACACGCTCACTCTCAACGACATCTGGCAGGCTTCTGCCCATACATGCGCTGAGTTAAATCAGGTCGTTTGGCGCCTGGTGGAAAATTGCATCTTATTACGCCGCACGGCTTGCATTCAGTCGTTAAAACACTTCAAGCCGGAGCTTACTCAGGCGGAGTTAACCGAACTTTATTGTCAACCTTTTACCGGTTCCCTGCTGTTTGGCGGCCACTTACGGCCTCTCTTTGACCGCGCCTTAGAGCGCACCAATCCTCAGGCCCGCCTCCGCTCGGCCTCTCTTGCGCCTCGGCCCTCCTTCTGCATTCCCCGCCCTCGGCCTCCGGTTGCAGCTTCCGCTCAGCCTCGGCGCGCGTCTGCTACATCTTCCCGTCCTTCAGGACGTTCCGGCCGTTCTCAGCCCTTTCGTGGTCGCTCCTCTAAACGAGGTTCGACCAAGAAATGACTCTATCGCTCCGGTCGGCGCTCGTCTCAGCGCCCATTTTCCCGCGTGGGCGGGTATCACCTCACAGCGTTTAATTCTCAGCACCGTCAAGTTCGGGTTTCGTCTTACGTTTTTGCACGCACCTCCCGTCACATTGCACCCGTTCTTCACTCCGCCTCCGCCCGATCCGGCAAAACGCTTCGCTTTGGAGGAGGCCATTCCATCGATGTTAGACAAACGGGCCATTTCAAGGTTTCCCCTTCCACCGTGAGGTTTTACTCTCGCCTTATTTCTTGTTCCCAAACCGCACGGCCGTTGGCGCCCGATCATAGACCTGAAGTGCCTCAATTCGTTCATCCGTCCGCCCCCGTTTCGGATGTTCAATATCCATGCTGTGCTCCGCATTGTTCGGCGGATGGATTGGGCGTTCAAGATAGACCTTACGGATGCCTATTTTCACGTTCCCATCCATCCCTCGTCTCAACCGTTTCTTTGCTTCGCCTATCAGAACCGCGTTTATCAATTCCGGGCCCTTCCGTTCGGGATCAACGTGGCCCCCTGGATTTTTACCATGTTGGTTCACACGGTCACGAGTTATCTCCGTTCCCAGGGCATTTCTGTGCTCCCTTATCTGGACGATTGGCTGGTCCATGCGGCCGATCGCTCCCTCCTACTGTCGCATCGCTCCCGGGTTCTCATCTTACTTCGGAACCTCGGCTTCCTGGTCAATGCGGAGAAGTCTCTTCTCACTCCCACCCAGTCCCTCCAATTTCTGGGTGTCACGCCCCATTTTGCGTCCGGCACAGCGTCGCTCCAGCGCGATTTTGCTCTCAAACTCCGCCTTCTAATTCGTTCCTTTCTCACGCAGCGCCGTGTCGACTTGCGCACAGCGGTTTCTCTCCACGGTGCTCTCAACTGGGCCGCGTCCTTCATCCCGTTCGGCCGACTGTACCTCCGTCCGATTCAGTCTATCTTGCGCCATCACGGCCTTCTCCGCTTGACCTCGGTTCGTCCTACGATCCTCCCGTTTCGGAGCACCTGGCGGTCCCTTCGTCCCTGGTTGGACCTTTCCTTTCTCCTGCGCGGCGTTCCTTTTTCCAGGGATGTCGATTGCAACATCTATACCGATGCGTCTCTCCTCGGTTAGGGGGCCCATCTCGCCGATCTTCGCGCTTCCGGGATATGGTCCCTGTCGGAACGTCTGCTCCATATCAATATCCTCGAACTGCGTGCCGTCCGTCGCGCGATCTCCCACTGGTCTCCTTGCTTGATAGGACGTCACATTCTCATCCGGACCGACAATACCACGGTTATGGCATATATCAACAAGCAGGGCGGTACGCGGTCTCCCTCGCTCATGCAGGAGACTTACCTTTTGTTCGATCTATGCCTCTCTCTCCGGGCATCAGTTCGTGCATCCCATCTTCCGGGCGTGTCGAACTTCCTAGCAGACGCCCTTTCCCGTCATCAAGTGTCTCTTCCTTCCCCACCGCTCCTTCCGCTCCCGGTTATTCGGAGTGTTTTCCCTCGCCTGGGGCGGCCGGAATTCGATTTGTTCGATTTTCCGTCCCCCCCCCCCCCCCCCGTTCTCGTGCCTTCCGAGACACGTCTACGTCACTCTCGCGACCGTCTCCCCGACACGCCGCCGTCCGGGTGGTCTCACCGGTTTCTCTTTGCGTTTCCAGCGCCTCCGCTCATCCGCCGTGTCCTTCTCCGCTTGTCCCGCGCGGACCAGACTACCCTGCTTCTCATCCTTCGTTTCATCCTGCGGCTCCATGGTTTCCTCTGTGGCGCTCGCTTCTCTCTCGCCCCCCGCTTATACTACCGCTCCGCATCGCGCTCCCGTCGTTCCCTCGATCGCGTCGCCTGTTTCGGTCGTGCCCTCTATGCGCATGCGTGCTCTCATCGGACACCTCAAGGATCAGGGCATTTCAAGTCCGGCTGCTCTCCTTGCCTCGGCTCCCCGTCGCCGTTCTTCGGACCGCATCTACGACTCCCGATGGCGTCTCTTCACGGAGTGGGCGTCTTCCCGCGGAATCTCCCCTTTAGATCCGTCGCTCGCGACTGTTTTGGATTTTTTTTGTGTTCTTACTACAGGATAAACATTTATCCTATCCCTCTCTGCGTGGCTATCACGCCGCCCTGCTGTTGGTGCTCCGTCCGCTGGGTCACGATCGTGTCCTTCATCACCCGTTGGTGTCGGACTTTCTCAAGGGGGTTCATGCCTGTGCGTCTCGTCCACGGTATGTTGCGCCTTCCTGGCGCCTGGACGTCATCTTAAGTCACCTCCGGGAACCCCCTTATGAGCCGTTGCGTTCGGCCCATCTTCTCCATTTGTCTCGGAAAACGGTTTTCCTCCTTGCTCTTGCCTCGGCTGGTCGCCGTTCTGAGCTTCATGCCCTCGTGGCTGATTCGAAATTCACGCAAATTGCAGCCTACGGTTCGTCGGCCACCCTACATTTTCCACCGGATTTTTATAGGAAAAATCAAAATTTCGATGACCCCCCGTCTGCTTGGCACGTTCCGGCCCTCCCTAACGGTCAGTACTGTTATGGGGCTACCAATTGCCCGGTTCGTGCGTTGCGTTATTATCTAAAGGCTACTCATCCTTTACGGGGGGGGGGGGGCGCAAGAAATTGTTTATTTCTACAAAAGTCACATCTTCCAATAAGGAGTTTAGCCCTATCACAATTAGTTCGTGGCTCAAAGCTACTATCGTCGCCGCATATGACTCAGCTTCTCAATCCACATTGGACCAATTTCACATCAAGGCCCATGACATTCGGGCAATTTCGACTTCCTTGGCCCATTTCTCCGGGATTTCACCCAATCAGTTGGTCAAGAAGGGATACTGGAAATCCCCATCTACGTTCACACGCTTCTATCTGAAAGATGTTCAGCTCCAGGCTTCGGGCCTCTACTCCATGGGCCCTGTGATCGCGTCTGGTGAGATCCTACAATTTTCCCAGCCATCTTATTCCTCTCTGTCGGTACCGCCACCGACGTCGTCTGCTGCTCCATCACAGCACTGTGATTCCTCGTTCCAGCTTTACAGGTAGGTGCTCCCTCCCCAAGGCATGTCTGTTTTTTTTTCTCATTAATACAGAAACAGCTCACAATTATGTTTACGTAATAAAACCCCCCCATTCCCTCCCTGTGAATGGTGGTTTTGTTAGTAAACTGTTGTGAGCTTTTCTGTATTACAAACATCGCTCCCTCCCAGTCCTCTTCCTTACGCCTTCGAAAATGTGATTATGGGTAATGGAAGTGTGACCTAGATACACGGGAACGAGGCAGGATGGGCGATAATAGGCCCAATAAGGGAAAATTTTCGGTTGGCTTACTCTGGCGTATAAACTTTAACAGAGAAAATTCTCATTAATACAGAAAAGCTCACAACAGTTTACTAACAAAACCACCATTCACAGGGAGGGAATGGGGGGGGTTTCAGGGTCTATGGCCTTCAGTGTATGTTTGGTGCCATTTTCAGAGACGGATGAAAAAGCTGCATCATAAACATTACCAAACTGAAAATGTCAAGAAGTACTATGACAGGTATGTCAGTTTAAGGCAATTTAAATCATGTCACTTCAGGTAACATCCTTTCAAAATTATTTGATAAAATGGGAACTTGTTGATGTTAAAAGAAATCATACAGGAACATTCCTGTACAGATATAATCTCCTTCCAGTCATACTGTACTGCAGATGTGTTCATTTTCTTCCTATATGTGTAAGAAGGTAGTTGAAAAGGTTGTGTATTAGGATATTTTAAAATCAAACTTGCATATGCATTATAAAAAATGCAGATGAGTTAATAATGTTGAGGCTTGCATTGTAATGAATGTTTATATAACTGATTTCAAATTTTGCTCGGCATTTCGTCCAATGTTTGATAGTTGTAACACAGGGCCAATATTTTCTTGATTAACTCATTAAGAAATTTGTGAAATAATAATTATTTGCAAATATTTAAATGATATAATTTCTTCTGTTAATTTCTTTATTTTGATTCCATCAGATATCAGGCAATGATTAAAAATGGACACAAGCAAGTACTTCTCACATTAGCAGATCAGGTGAGTATTATCAGTTTTACCCAGTTTTAAAGCCTGTAAATAAAAATTGTAATATAATGTTATACACTCATAGGTATTGGTATTTCTTTACATTATGTTACTATGGAAATATTTCTTATTTTGTTTATTACAACTCAGTAGTCTAATGAACATCTGTAGTTTGATGTATAAATATGTGTAATATTATCTGTTAATTTAGATACTTTTTTGCCATAAATGAGTATGATTTATGTAAAATATTAATCCCTGTGAAAACTTTTGAAAGCTTGGTATCATTTATCTCACTTCATTTATAACATAACCACAATTACTTTATGCAAGGAGTACTGGTATACATGATACAAGCTTCGAGTCAGTAAAATGTAGCATGCTCAGTTTCTCTCTATTTCAAAGTGTACTCTGTGGGCCATGGGCCACATGTCACAGTCTTCTTAAATCTGCTCTTTTTCTTGCAGATTGACTTGTCCCCAGCCTTGCTGGCTAGACTAATAGTAGAACAACATCTCAGACATACTAGCCAAGAGGAAGACCCTCGTAAGAATATCTTACCTCTTACAACAATTATTCTGTTTTCCCCTTTATAAAAAATAATAGACCTGTCTCTTCTCTTTATTTTAGCTGCCTTTATTCTGATTTAAAATAATACTATATCCACTCTCAGAGTAGCAATGCTTTTTTCCCCTGTGTTGGTAAGCTACCCTTCTTAGGGGTTGTAATACTCTGAAATGTTCACCTTTCCAACGGTAAGACTTTAAAACAGGTTTGCCTTTCTGCAGAAAAATATGCCTTTCCACAAAAGATGCATCCTATCATCATTTCAAGCTTTCAGTCACATTTCACTAGTGTAAACCTTATTCTGCATCTTACATGCCATCCTACATGCACACTTGCACATGAAAGAACACAATGTTTTCAATAGTAGCACTGTTATATCAGAAAATTGTGCAATAAATGAGGGGCTAAATGCTGGAAAGTATAAGAAATTATAATGAAATACAGTGAAATACAGGGAGTCAGTGAAGCACCACATGTTAAATATTTAATTTGTAGCTCAGCTGACTGAAAGTCATGAAAGGCTAATGAAAAGTCTCCTTGGAAACCTAAAATTAGGTCTCTGTTACCCAAAACCTGTGAGCTATTGGGCTTCGAATTACCCTTCAGAATAATTGAAAATTTGATATCTTAATATCTTTATCTAAAAAACTAATGCATTGATCACCATGATTCTTTGCATGGATATTGGCCATGGAATGTTTCATCAGTTTCTGCAGACTGGTGGTGCCACCTGTTTTTTTTTTAATTTTTTACCGTTTTTTTGCTTGCCGGAATCAAAGATTTCGGCAAGCATATTGCTCAGTTGCGTATGTCTGTTTGTCTGTCTGTTTGTCTGTCTGTTTGTTTGTCTGCACTCTCCTGGCCACAATTTTGCAACAATCACCTTAAAACTTTCAGAGATGATGGAGAATTAAATTTCTAGGTGCCTATTGTTTTTGGTTAAAATAGGTCCAAGGTCAAGGTCATCAAAAATTCTCAAAACGATTTTTTCTTCATATCTTTGTGACTATTAGTCGTATCTACTTCAACAATAGCTCATTTTTATCGTCATTCCAAGGCCTGTCATCTGGTGTGTAGCTGACTCAAATTTGCCGTAACCATGGTTACAAATTTTGGGGGAAAAGTCATGATAATCAAATATAATGGGTCTTATTTTTCTAACTTTCTCAGTTTTAAAGCTAGTGTGATCTAGTTTTTTGCATCAGGTAGCATTGAACTAGTACTACAAGTATTGCAGTATCTCGTAAAATATCTCGTGAATAGAGATATTTCGAGATTTCATTCATCTTGCGCCAAAGGCCACATTATTGCAGGAATCTTTCTGAAACTGACATATCATAAGTCCTACACTAGTATCTCGAAATTGTTTTTTCATTTTTTTAATAGGGCCGCTAGGGGGCGCTGGATGCGAACCTCCCGAACATATCATATTTGGGCCATATCTCCAAAATTATAAGCCTCAATTACATAAACTATAGCTTATTTTCTTCCTCTGAGTTTTCTCCATAACCTAGTGTAGTCATCTGGTCACAATTTTGTGACACTTTGTCAGTGCGTCTGTCTGTTTGTCAGTTGTCCTCAAATTCGCCTGCTTGCTCTTGCGTCTCACATATAGCATTCTAAAGGGCACAGTTTTGAAAGAATCCTTTTGAAACTATTACATCTTAAGTCTTACACTAATATCTCGAAACCAATTTTTCATTTTCCGGATATGGCCGCTAGGGGGCGCTGAACTCGGACCTCTCCCAACATATCATGCTTTGGCAATATCTCCAAAACTATAAACCTCAGTTACATAAACTGTAGCTTTTTTCTTCCTTTGAGTCTTCTCCATAACCTGGAGTAGTCATCTGGACTTAATTTTGAGTCACTTTGTCAGTGTTTTCGTCTGTTTGTCAGTTGTCCTCAAATTCGCCTGCTTGTTGGCTCTTGCGTCTCACATATAGCGTTCTGTAGGCCACAGTTTTGACGGAATTCTTTTGAAACTATTACATCTTTTGTCTTACACTAATATCTAGAAACAAATTTTTCATTTTCCGGATATGGCCACTAGTGGGCGCTGCACACGACCCTTACACACATACCATTGTATTGGCCATATCTCTACACCCAAAGCCTCAGTTACATAAACTACAGCTTATTTTCTTCCTTTGAGTCTTCTCCATAACCTGATTAAGGCATCTGGTTTCAATCTTCTGTCACTTTGTCAGTGTGTCCATCTGTTTGTCCGTTATCCTCAAAGTCGCCTGCTTGCTGGTTCTCACGCCTTACATATAGCATTCTACAGGCCACAGCTTTGACGGAATCCTTTTGAAACTGGGACATCTCATGGTATACACTAATAATACGAAACGCATTTGTCGTCTTCGGAATATGTCTGCTAGAGGGCGCTACAGTCGAGCCTCCCTAGTATATCATTAATTCGCCATACCTCCAAAATTATAAGTCTAAATTACATAAATTATAACTCATTTTCTTCCTTTGAATCTTCTCAATCACCAGGTTATGTCATCTGGTGTCAATCTTGTCTCACAAAGTCAGTATGTCTGTCTGTTCGTCTTTTGTTGTCAGCTTTGTCTGCTTGCCTGTTCTTTTGTCTCATATGTCATTCTACGGGCCACATATTCTCAGCAATGTCCCTGAGAGTCATTCCATTAATAGAAAACCGACAATATGTTCTGTCTGTCCGTCTGTGTTTCACTTCCGATTTCCGGCAAGCGTTCGACCTATGGTCGTCTAGTTTTCTCTGTTTATGAGACCTTTAAAGATGTGGTCATCTGTTAACAGGGCAAGAATCCTAATGACTGGACCTAGAATTTTCTATCTTGACATGCAGGGAGGCCTCATGAAAAGTCTCCATGGAAACTTAAAATTAGGGATCTGTTACCCAAAACCTCTGAGCTATGGGGCTTTGAATAACCCCCTCCCCCCCCCCCCCCCCCCAATGATTGAAAATTTGATACAAAAAGCTCAAGTAACTGAACAACTAATGCATTGATCACCATGATTCTTTGCATGGATATTGGTCATAGAATGTTTCAACAGTTCCTGCAGACTGGTTTCGCCACCTGGATTTTTTCAATTTTTACGATTTTTTTCTCTGTTTTTGAGACCTTTAATGATGTGGTCTTCTGTTAACAGGGCACAGATCATAATCAATGGACCTCAAATCTTCCAACTTAACATCAAGGGAGGTCCATGAAAAGTCTCAAAATAAAAACAGAAACTAAGTCTCTGTTACCCAAAACCTCGAAGCTATGGGGCTAAGAATTAGCGGCCAAAAAATTAAAAATTTGATACAAAAGCTAATTATCTTAACAAATATTGCATTGATCACCTTCATTTCTGTGCATGCATATTGATCATGGGGTGTTTCATTATTTTCTGCAGACTTGTGGTGCAACCTGGATTTTTAAAATTGTTAAGAATTTTTTTCTATACTTTTGAAACCTTTAAAGTTGCAGTCGTTGGTTAACAGGGCACAAATGATAACCACTGTACCTAGAATCTTCTAACTTGACATCAAGGTAGGTCCATGAAAAGTCTTCTTGGAAACCTGAATTTAGGTCTCTGTTACGCATATTCTCTGTGTTACAGTCCATGTTTGAGCACCCCAGAAAAAAATGAAAAATACACACAAATTGCCAGATTCCTCAGGAACGGCTGAATGGATTGTAGTCAAATTTGTTGTGCTTATGGGTCTTGATGAACTTGAGCTAATATGCATGAACTATGATGCCACCTACATTATCTTTATAAGTTGCCTGTGCAAGGTCATATTGTCAACATGTCAGTCGGCTGAGCCTCATGACCCATGGACCACTTGTTGTGTCATGTTTGTTACAACTTATCAGCTACTGTTGTGGAAAAATATGTGTTCACCTTTCCAACAGATTGGTGGAAAATGAAAAATGCCTTTCCATGCATGTTTGTGCCTGTCTCAGACAGGCAGAAAGGTGTTATTTTGACCCCTGCTTCCTTTATCAATTGTGATCAGCCAAACTTTTGTGTGGTCATGTATCTCAGTCACAGCAAGATTACCAGTTTAAACAGGAAGAAGAATATTTTATGCGTAATCTTAGAAAATGAGAAGAAGGATTTTCTGGATGTCAGATTTGTAAAAATTAAAAGTATGAGGTATCAGTTAGTCTGGAGTGCTGAAAATATCTTTCTGTACATTCAAATATATTTATTGTATTGTCTACCTAGATCATCATCACACATTTGAAATGCCTGTCTTATAGATTGGTCAAATTAGGGTAGGGGCAGCATCATACAAATCTCCATCTTAATATTTGGTGTCACTCTGAAAATTCATCAAGGATTTGATGGATATTCATGAAACACACCATAAATATTGACCCATTAAATATCTCACCCAACTGACCTGTGTTTGATTCCTTGTAAAATATCTGCTTACAGAGATCAGAATTCACCAGACTCCTTTTTTGAGTTGTTGCAACAACTAAATAAGGAATTTAATGATTTTGAGGAAACTCACTATGAATGTTACAAATAAAGAATCTCATCTAATATTTTATTTTTACATTATGTTTAAATGTATAGGCCAGGACGTACAGGTACAAGCCTAATCAGTACTTGAATTACATTTGGACTAAATATGCTGACATGTCTAAATAAAATTTGCTAACCCATCTAATATTCTTCATAAAACCTACTCTGATCCAGGCAAGTGGTTTTTACGTTCTTTTAAATTAAATGAAAACCTGACTACTGATATTAAATTATATTTAATTCACTCACAGACCACAGTTAAAGTATTTTTTTAAAAGTTTTGATTAATATTTTAAAGAACTGTACTGTAGGAATGGAAATATCTATTTCTTTCAGCTCAAAAGACTGTGATTACAAAACTTTTGAAGGACCCAGCTCTGATAGAAGATGCAACTCTTGCTCAAGAAGTACAGTATGTAAGTATTGGCTTTGTTTGGTGATGGCAACTATGTCACCATCCTTAGTCCATCTGTTTTCATGCTTCTTTTAAACAGCAAAATTTAGTATGAATTGTGTTCAGTTGCATAGTAAATTCTTAATATCTTAAAGTCTTACTTGTTTAAAAATAATAATTTATTTTTATATTGAAACAAAATTTAAACTTTCAATTTGAAGGAAGAAAGGAAGATGATAAAGAAAAAATAGCATGTTGTCATGTAGTTTAATATTAGACCCCTAATGAGTGGCTTGTACCTACTGGGTGCTAAAAACATGCAGTTTTTATGAGTGTAAATTTTTCAATAATATTAAAATTTATATGATACATAAATGAAAAAAGGCTTCATCAAGATTTGTAGTGATGTACACTTTATTGGGTCTAATATGAATTATGTCTCCCTTCCAATGGGGGAGACATATTGTTTGGTTTGTCATCCTCATCCATATTCATCTCTGTCATTTCTTGAGAACATGATAACTATTGACCCAATAAATATTTTTTTCATGAAATTTAAAGTTTGAATTGTTTATACCAATATCTCAGAGGAGGACAAATACTGGTGATCTTGACCGTAATCTTCAAGGTCAAATAAGCCAAAATAAAAAAAAATTGCGAATCCCATAACTTTGAAGTATTGCATATTTATTCCTCAAATTTGATACCCTGGTACATTGATTTTTTCAACCAAGTTCTCAGATGAGTTTGAAAACTGGTGACCTTGACTTTCATCTTCAGGGTTAAATCTTCAGAATACTTGTATTTTTGTGAACCCCACAACTTTTTAAGTAATCCATATATTATTCCTCAAATTTAGGGAAATGGGGGGGGGGAGAGGGGGTTAGAAAGGGAAGAGATTTATCAGATCTTGCAACAGCAAAAACAAACTCATTCTTGTTTAAAACAACTTTTAGATTGACACCTATTTAGGGTTTTTTTAGTGATGCCACTTTAATCTTAGTCATATTTCTTAGAGAATATTGCCCCTCTAGTGGTAGGTAAAGCCTGCTGGGCTTTTACACCCAAGCCTAATGGCTCATCAGGTCGGAGCTTATCCCGGTTTCGGTAGCGTGAAGCGACTTAGGAGTTAAACTCCTCCTGGATGGGCGCTAGTCCATCGCAGGTTACCTTCCCAGTATTTACTGGTACCCATTTCTACTGCTGGGTGGACAGAGGCACGCTTGCGGTTGGGACCTTGCCTAAGGGTCTTGGTATGGTGGGGGTCTGACCGGGATTCGAACTCACGACCTCTCGATCATGAGCCCGGCACCTTAACCATTACACCACCGCCCCCTAGTGGGTTATCACTAATTTATATTTATGAAGCACAGTACAGACAAAGTAGAATATGTTGGATCATGGACTATAGTTTGTTGCTTACTTTGCTTTTAATTTCAACAGTCATGTAAACATTTTTTGTTATATTATGTGACAGTATTTCAATGATAATGTTTTACAGAGTCTGGTAGCAGATGAGAACTATGGCCCACTAGTAGATACCATCAAACAGTATCCTTTTAAGAAAATTGAAAATATATTTTAACACCTTTATGTGCAGAATTTTTCTGAAGGTTTTAAAGTAACCAATAGCACACCTCTTAAAGATTAACTAATAACTACTAAAGATTTCTTAACTGAACATTTATCAGTGAACATCTTTGAAATAAATATTGTGTGTGCTAATGTATCTATCTATATGCATGTACTACTAAAATTGTCCTGTCTGTATGTTTATCCCAGAACTACAGCAGAAACCGGGCCATGACAGTGGGCCAGTTTTGCTATCAGCATCAGTCAAATGCCCCAACTTACAGAATACTAACCAGTTTGGTCTTCTGTTTGCTCACAATCAAATTCCATAACAGCATAACATCCCAGGTCTATCGGTCTTCCACATTCTCCACCTCGCAATTGCTGACCTTCACCTTGGCCCATTACCACAAGGACATAAATAATTGGTTCTGTATTGACCACCAGATGTCGCTACCTTACTGGTCTCCGGAGTTTGCTATCATAAGTAATAAGGGTCTATGCAGCACACTATGCAGCAATAGACCCTTCCTGTGCAATGGGACCCAAAGGGTCCCCATTTTCTAGTTTTATATAATACTGTCATGATGGAAAGGTTTATGGAAAATAATATAAACAGTAGCAAAATGAAAATGCTTTCTAAACAGCCAATTTATTAACTGAGTTTGCCATATGTATGATTTCTTATTATATACAAAGTTATATTGTAATGAATACTGCTGCTTACATGAAATTCAGGATTTATAAAGCTGCAGGAGTGGGGTCTTGCCATTTAACAACAGGGCTTGTCTTGGTATGTCCAGTGTCAAACACACACTTGCCATGTTCTGTTCATACAATGACATAAGTCATGCCAGACTTTCGGAATTATCAGTTTATTCAGTGTATCCAGTTTCAGTGAACTCAAATGAATTAAAAAAAAAAAGTTTTATGACTTCATAAACATTATATCCATTAAGTTTCTTTGACTTCACATCAGTTCTGTAGGTCATGAATATGAGTTTATGTTGAAACAAATGTTGGAGGCAAGAGGGCTACCTTTCCTTGGTAAGTTAACATTTATATACATACATACATACATACATATATATATATATATATATATATATATATATATATATATATATATATATATATATATATTTCATTTAAACTCCAAGGTTCATCTTCAAATTCTAAACATATGAGCATTGATGTACGTACCTTTAGGGGGTAATATGTTACACATGTGAACTCAATAAGGAGGGGAGACATATGAGCCCAAACATATCAGATTGCAACCCATAGGATGTTTTCACTGATAGATAAATTTGACTGGAAAACTTATATGGCCAAAGGCAAGGACTGGTTTGATCTGCAGGTCTACATTCAATGTTCATGATGGTATCTCTTTTAATTAAACAAATGCACATGCAGTAGAAGATAAAGTTCTCATTTTTCCCCCTGTGGTGACAAATAATGGCAATTTCTTTTTAGAAGCCTCAATTAGGATTTCAAATGTAGGTGGTGTTTTAAGTCTTAAGGTTGTTTCTTTTTCTCAGTATCCTATAAATTTCAGGTGAGGACCAGATGAGATTGAAGGGTTATGACAAAACTCCTGACATTAAACTTGAAATACCAATAGGTAAGTCAGGGATTTAAGATATAAAGAACCCAGGGGCTTTTACTATAACTTAACTTAATTTCAATGCTTAATGTGCTCAATTTCATGAAAGTAAATGGTCCTGAAACCTTGAGAAAAATTGACAAGATCTACTGAAAATATCATGCAGACTGTTCATGTAACTCAGTTCTGTGTAGAGTTGATGGGTCCTCCTTCATAAATTATTTATAAACACCCTGTCAGTTTCTGTTTCTGTTAAAAACAAAGTTATTTATGGAATAAAAATAGTAGATATCATGTTAGCTGAGGAAAGGTAGTATTTTGGAGATTTTTTAATGGAAATTGTACAATTTGGAAATTTTTTACAGTTTAAACAAGTATCAAACACTATGGTTACATGGTAAACAAACAGTAGTGTGTTAGTATGATGGAGCTACAGCCTTTTTTGTAAGGTGTTTATATTTGTATATAAATAGAAATGGATAAATCTATATTAATACCATAATGAATATGAAATAATATTTGTTTGGCAGCTGTAGATGGTCATGTAGTGAACTGGATTGAGAGCAAGGCCTCATTTGGTGATGATGAGAGTCATAATGGATACCTAAAAGACCAGTTTTGGAGCTACTGGAACAGGTTTGTATCATTGTGATCTGGTGAAATCTCTCCCCAATCTAGTATTAAATATATGCAATTTAAAATATATGCAATTTAAAAATATATATATATACATATATATGACTATTGAAACCAGCAATATATAGAAGTCTTCATCACTGTGTTAATTATGCAACTTTCTGATTTTTGTTGATCTTGCAAGATATATAATATCACCAAAAAACTTATAGATACTGTTTTCTCCACTGTTTGGCCAATTCCTGCAGTTTCAGGAACCACTCAAGAAGTGCAAGCTTAAATGGTCTTGGCTCATCAAAGTGTGTGAAAAAATATAAATGATACTGGTTTTGTTTTTCCTCGTTTCATTTTCCACCATTTATGGGAATTCTCCTTTAAACAATCAAAGAACATCAGAAGCAACATGAGATTACTGTTTTTTTTTTCATTCTCAGCCTTCAGTTACTTTGTTCCCTCAGAACCAACAAATCCACGGTTGTTCCACACTGTGACTGGCACCGTCATCTTTCATTGTGATGTTACCTGCAGTGATCTACTGTTCTTGTCACAGAGATATATCCGACCTTATGCCTGTGTTTGATCTTTTCAGGTTTGGCCCCGGGTTAGTCATATACTGGTTCGGCTTTATTGATGACCTGGATGTTCACCAGGAGAAGGGGATACAGCTGATGGACCACTTCCCCACAGACATTGTTAAAATGGACCCAGCATCAATATCTTGACCTCTTTTAAAGTCTCTGATAAAGGCAAGAATCATAATGTACAGGGAATCATGGACCCAAGGAAGGAGTAAATGTGTAAGAGAGATCCAGGGATCAGGTAGCCTTATCTGTGATAATCAATGATAAGTCCATGGGACCACCTGACCTGTGATACTCTGCTGTGTACACAGATTTACCATGATATAATATCCAAAAAGGTGTGTGTTGTATCATTTTAGGGTGTCTGTGTCTGGAACACTAATATTGCATAATACATGGACTAAAGTGTGAGTGTACACAGATGTCAAAAAGCTATGATGCTTGGATACACAAGACAGAAACTGAAGATTCTCATCCTGCTGCTATCTTGGGAGTGCAGAGTGAACTAGAGTTGAATATATTTTACCTGTGTGGTCTGTAGAATTTGGAATCCAGGTGATAGTCATCTTCAAAGAGGAATGAGATACTGTAGAGAAGTACCTTGTGAAAAAAAATTACAAGTGGAACCATGCTGTAGTGTTTTAGAAACGGGTTTGGACAGATATTTAGATAGACACACAGACCTGCAGACAGACCCAATTGCTGATCCCTTGTCCTTCCTCCCCTCAGGGGGTGAATATAATAAATTTAAATAAGAAAATACTTTTACAGTTCTGAAGCAATAGATTTTCTCAGTCATTGACACATGCAAGTGGTCATTTTCATAAAACAGTATCCTAGGATATTATAAAATACTGAAATTATGGGTTCAGAATTTCATATGGGGGTTTAAATTTCATGCAAGGTATTGAATTCAGTAAGTCCAAGCCTACATATATAAACAACAGCTCTTTAGTGATAACTTCATATTGTATCATTTCAAGTACTTTGAAGTATTGGTTATTTCAAAACTTGTGTTCATTATGTCCTCAGAATGACTGTAAAATGGAATGAGACTTTTTATTCAATTTTTAGCTCAGCTGACTGAAAGTCATCTGAGCTATAGGGATCACCTTTTGTCCGTCGTCCGTCCGGCCGTCCGGCCGTCCTGGCGTCTGTCCGTTAACAGGGCACAAATCGTAACCGCTTGAACTGGAATCTTCTTACTTGACATCCTGGGAGGTCCATGAAAAATCTCCTTGGAAACCAGAAATTAGGTCTCTGTTACCCATATCCTTCGAGCTATGGGGCCCCAAAGTACCCCCCAGAAAAGTCCAAAATTTTATACAAAAACTTCAATATCTCATTAACTACTTGACTGATGGTCATGATTTTTGGCATACATATTGATCATGAGAGGTTCCATCAGTTCCTGAAGACTGGTGGCGCCACCTGTATTTTTCGATTTTTTACGAATTTTTTTCTCTATTTTTGAGACCTTTAAAAATGTGAACATCTGTTAACAAGGCACAAATCGTAATGACTGGACTTAGAATCTTCATTCTCGACACACTGAGAGACCTATGAAAAGTCTCCATGGAAACCAGAAATTAGGTCTCTGTTACCCATATCCTTCCAGCTATTGGGCCCCAAACTACCCCCCAGAAAAGTAAAAAATTTCATACAAAAACTTCATTATCTCATTAAATATTTGACTGATGGTCATGATTTTTGTCATACATATTGATCATGAGATGTTCCATCACTTCCTGCAGACTGGTAGCGCCACCTATATGGTTCAATTTTTTTAGAATTTTTTTCTCTATTTTTGAGACCTTTCAAAATGTAAACATCTGTTAACAAGGCACAAATCGTGAAGACTGGACCTAGAATCTTCATTCTTGACACACTAAGAGACCTATGAAAAGTCTCCATGGAAACCAGAAATTAGGTCTCTGTTACCCATATTCTTCGAGCTATGGAGCCCCAAAGTACCCCCAAGAAAAGTAAAAAATTTCATACAAAAACTTCAGTATCTCATTAACTACTTGAATGATGGTCATGATTTGTGGCATAACTATTGATCATGAGATGTGTCATCTGTTCCTGCAGACTGGTGGCGCCACCTGTATCGTTCAATTTTTTTACGATTTTTTCCTCTATTTTTGAGACCTTTAAGGATGCTGTCATCTGTTAGCATGGCACAAATAGTAACGACTGGACCTAGAATCTTCATTCTTGACACACAGGGAGACCCATGAAAAGTCTCCATGGAAATATGAAATTAGGTCTCTGTTACCCATATCCTTTAAGCTGTGGCACTCCAAAGTACAGCTCAGATTAATGGAAAATTTGATATAAAAGCTGAAGTATCTGAACAACGAATGCAGGGATGACCATAATTGTTTGCATGGATTTTGATCATGGAGTGTGTCATCAGTTTCTGCAGCCTGGGTGGCCACCTCTATTTTTTTTTTTTATTATTTTTTACGAATTGTTTTCTCTTTTTTTTTGAGACCTTTAAAAATGTGAACATCTGTTAGCATGGCACAAATCGTAACGACTGGACCTAGAATCTTCATTCTCAATACACTGAGAGACCTATGAAAAGTCTCCATGGAAACCAGAAATTAGGTCTCTGTTACCCATATCCATTGAGCTATGGGGCCTCAAAGTACCCCCCCAGAGTAGTCAAAAATTTCATACAAAAACTTCAATATCTCAATAACTACATCACTGATGGTCATGATTTTTGGCATACATATTGATTATGAGAGGTTCCATCAGTTCCTGCA
Organism: Sipunculus nudus; assembly: GCA_026874595.1. Taxonomy (NCBI): domain Eukaryota; kingdom Metazoa; phylum Annelida; class Sipuncula; order Golfingiida; family Sipunculidae; genus Sipunculus; species Sipunculus nudus. The sequence goes on along the minus strand of CM049308.1, from coordinate 82,760,525 downwards.
GACTTGTGGCGCCACCTATATTGTTTGATTTTTTTACGATTTCTTCCTCTATTTTTGAGACCTTTAAGGATGCTGTCATCTGTTAGCATGGCACAAATCGTAACGACTGGACCTAGAATCTTCATTCTCAATACACTGAGAGACCTATGAAAAGTCTCCATGGAAACCAGAAATTAGGTCTCTGTTACCCATATCCTTCAAGCTATGGGGCCCCAAAGTACCCCCCAGAGTAGTCAAAAATTTCATACAAAAACTTCAATATCTCAATAACTACATCACTGATGGTCATGATTTGTGGCATGACTATTGATCAAGAGGTGTTCCATCAGTTCCTGTAGACTGGTGGCGCCACCTATATTGTTTGATTTTTTTACGATTTCTTCCTCTATTTTTGAGACCTTTAAGGATGCTGTCATCTGTTAGCATGGCACAAATCGTAACGATTGGACCTAGAATCTTCATTCTTGACACACAGGGAGACCCATGAAAATTCTCCATGGAAACCTGAAATTAGGTCTCTGTTACCCATATTCTTTAGGCTGTATGGCTCCAAAATACCCCCCAGAATAATGGAAAATTTGATACAAAAAGTGCAGTATCTCAATAACTACAACACTGATGGTCATGATTTTGGCATACATATTGATCATGAGCTGTTCCATCAGTTTCTGCAGAGAGGGTGCGCCACCTCTATTTTTTTCAAATTTTTACAAATTTTTTTCTCTTTTTTTGAGACCTTTGAAGATGTGGTTATCTATCAAGAGGGTACAAATTGCAACAACTGGACCTAGAAACTTCATTCTTGTCATGCAAGGAGGCCCATGAAGAGTGCCTGTGGAAACTTGAAATTAGGTCTCTGTTACCCATATCCTTCAAGCTATAGGACTCTGAAGTATCCCTTAGAATAATGGACAATTTGATACAAAAGCTGAAGTATCTGAACAACTAATACGGAGATCATCATGATTCTTTGTATGGATATTGACCATTAAGTGTTTTTAGCTCAGCTGACTGTAAGTCATCTGAAGTATCCCTCAGAATAATGGACAATTTGATACAAAAGCTCAAGTATCTAAACAACTATTGCAGTGATCACCATGATTCTTTGCATGGATATTGATCATGGAATGTGTCATCAGTTTCTGCAGTATGGTGGCGCCACCTGTATTTTTTTTTATTTTTACGATTTTTTTTCTCTTTTTTTGAGACCTCATAAGATGCGGTCATCTGTTAACATGGCACAAATCGTAACAACTGGACCTAGAATCTTCTCTCTTGACATGCTGAGAGGCCCATGAAAATTCTCCTTAAAAACTTGAAATTAGGTCTCTGTTACCCATAACCTCTGAGCTATGGGGCTCCGAAGTACCCCCCAGAATAATGGAAAATTTGATACAAAAGCTCAAGTATCTGGACAATTATTATATTGATCACCATGATTCTTTGCATGGATATTGATCATGAAATGTTTCATCAGTTTCTGCATTCTGGTGGCGCCACCTGTATTTTTTTCAATTTTTAGCTCAGCTGACTGAAAGTCATCTGAGCTTTAGGGATCACCTTTTGTCCGTCGTCCGTCCGGCCATCCAGGCGTCTGTCTGTTAACAGGGCACAAATTGTAACCGCTAGACCGGGAATCTTCTTACTTGAAATCCTGGGAGGTCTATGGTAATTCTCCTTGTAAACCTGAAATTAGGTCACTGTGACCTATATTCTTTGAGCTATGGGGTTCTGAAGTACCCCCCAGAATAATGCAAAATTTAATACAAAAGCTCAAGTATCTGAACAACTAATGCATTAATCACCATGATTCTTTGCATGGATATTGATCATGGAGTGTTTCATCAATTTCTGGAGATTGGTGGCGCCACCTATATTTTTTTTATTTTTTACGATTTTTTTTCTCTACTTTTGTGATCTTTAAACATTTGGTCATCTGTAAACAGGGCACAAATCATAATGACTGGACCTAGAATCTTCCGTCCTCACCTCCAGGGAAGCCCATAAAAGGTCTACATGGAAACCCGAAATAAGGTCCCTGTTACCCATATTCTGTGAGCTATGGGGCTCTGAAGTACCCCCCAGAATAAAGATTTGGTCATATATTAACAGGGCACAAATCATAATGACTGGACCTAGAATCTTCTGTCCTCACCTCCAGGGAAGCCCATAAAAGGTCTACATGGAAACCCGAAATAAGGTCCCTGTTACCCATATCCTTCATGCTCTGGGGCTCCGAAGTACTCCCCAGAATAAAGATTTGGTCATCTGTTAACAGAGCACAAATTATAATGACTTGACCTAGAATCTCCTTTCTTGATATGCTGGGAGGCCCCTGAAAAGTCTCCTTGTGCACCTGAAATTACATCTCTGTTACCCATATCCTTCATCCTATGCGGCTTTGAAATACCCCCCAGAATAAACATTTGGATTTGTTAACAGGGCACAAATCATAATAACTGGACCTAGAATTTTATTTTTTGACATGCTGGGAGACCCCTGAAAAGTCATCTTGTAAACCTTGAAAATAGGTGTCTGTTACCCATATCCTTCATGCTACAGAGCTCCATAGTACCCCAATGAATATTGGATGATTTTATACAAAAGGTCAAGTTTCGAAAAAGTATTTCATTCAGATTTGACATTCAGATGATAAAATTACTTTTGTCAATGTCTTCCTGGTCAGCTGAGCGTCATGACCCCTGGGTCACTTGTTCTGTTGGTGTGTGTCATTGTAAAAACCACAAAATGAATAGCCTATTACTTGCAAGCTTACTTGGGGGGGGGGGGGGAGAAAACAGAAAATTAAGTTAATTACTCCATAGCATAAATGTTTACGAGTGGCCATTATGATAATATTATAAGATCAGCTCATGTTATAAAAGTATATGTAAAACATCAGTTCTTATTTTTACCTGTATTTGTGCAAAGAAAATTCTCAGAGTTGTTAGTACCAGTATTTTAAGCTTGAAAAAAATGTTCTTTGAGACTACATGATGCCACATTTATAGAGGTTTGTTCTCTAAAGGCTTTTATATATTTGTCACAGTTGGATGAAACCAATTGGTTGATGATAATAATAATGATGATGGCTTGTGCAGGCGCAGATCCAGCATTATGGAAAGGGGAGGTTCCAATCCAGGAAGACTTATAAGAAAACTAAGAAAGAGGTCCTGAAAGGGATGTATCCAGGCTAGAAAGAGATTGGTTTAAAGCTCTTCAAAATAGGTTATTTAGGCTTAAAAGGAGGGGGTCTGGACCCCCCTCTAGATCTGCCACTGTGTGTGTAAGAGACACTTGATACTGTCTAGACCAAGATGTGTTCATTTGCCATGTGTAATAATTGATATTCATTTGTGATGAAATTTGATCAGTTATACAACAAACAATAAATAAATCACTTTTCCATGTTTTCTCCATTTACTTTTGAACTGAATGTTTTGACATATTAGTGATATTACTGGGGTAAGTCTAATTTTCCTACACAATATTTGCTGTGTCCACCATATCTTAGTTACAGTATGGTAGGTGTTACACATTGATAAAATTACAGCAAAAAAAAACCGGGACAAGTCATTAGAAGCTTAACCAAGATTTGACCCACGCTGGACATGCACAGTGATAATTAATTGCACAAGACAATTACTTTTAGGGATATTAAAGTTAAGCAAGTTTGATGACATGAGGTTTTTCTGATGTACTGTTGGTGAAAATTCCTCTCTTCTCAGTATTAGACTGGAAAAAGGTTAGTTTATCAGGTACCATGTGCGTCACTTTGACCACACCCACATCAAAAATGTTTATTACAATTTTCGGTGAAATTTACTGATTTTGAACTATAGTCACTCGTAATTCAATTCAATAAAATAAAATATTAAAATTTTGATAAATTTTTGGTTGTTATGATTTGCTTTTTACCTGTTTAGCAAAACTATTCTTTTATTATCATGGTGTCCGCTGATCATGAATTTTTAGCTCAGCTGACTTAAAGTCGTCTTCTCGGCCGTCGGTCCGGTCGTCCGTTAACAAGGCACAAAGTATTCCACTATTTGAATAACTATTGCATTGATCGCCGTTATTCATTTGCATGCATATTGATCATGGAGTGTTTCATCAGTTCCCGCAGACTCTAGGAACCACCTGTATTTTTAGCAAACCTGTGAGCTTATGCGATGGTGCAGCGTCGTGTGTAGTACGTTGTCTGTAATAACCCATACTGTCTCAAAAATGGCAGTAGCTAGCATCAAACTTTATGCAAAATATCAGTCATCTGAAAAAATCTATTCGATTTTGTTTATTTTTTGGCTATCTGCATTTACTTAGATTTTATAGGGGAAAAGCTTAAAAACCTGTTAAAACTTCTCCGAAACCATCCTGCCAAATTGTCCAATATTTCAGAGAAATAATCCCAGAAACAATCTCTCAAGTTTTTTTCGAATGGTTCCAGTATGGTGATTTTTGGCCGAGTTACAGGAAGTTGAACATGGTCATCTATCCAAAAAAAGCATACTAAAATTTCAATCTCAGAAACGGCTGGAGCTATCATCACCAAATTTTATGCCATGTTGGTCACATGAGTCATATCTGAAATTGAGGTTTTGCCACCTGCATCCGCCTTTTTTGTACGGGGTCATCAGTGCCTGTATCATACTGTGAGCTACAAAGAACTTCTATTCTGAAACAATATGGCCAAATTGTTTAATATCGCACAGAAATGATCCCAGGGTAGTGCTTTCTTAAGTATGTTCAAATGGTTTCTGTTTAGTGTCTTTTGCCTGAGTTATGGGAAGCTGAATTTAGTCATATGCCATAACAACCCATTTTAGCTCAGTGGCTACAAAGATCTTTTATCAAAAACCACTGGGCCAAATTCTTAAATCTCACTCATTTATTATCCTCAGATGTTGATAATTCAAGTTTGTTCAAATGGTTTTTGTTCAGTGCTTTTTGGCTGAGTTACGGGAAGCTGAACTTAGCCAGTTTGCTGTATCTTCCTATATGAGTTATAAACCTGCAAAACGTTTTTCAACTGACGCCACTGAAGCCAATTTATTTAATATTTTACAAGAAAAATCCCCACAATAATTCTTATAACAATTGTCTTTAATGGTTCCACATGAATGATTTTTGGCTGAATTATGGAGATTGAATGGAGTAATTCTACTATATATGTTAGCTGTGTGAAGCAGTTACATCTAGCCTGGCAAAAGTTTATCAGCATCTATTACATCATGCCACTAGACATTCAGATTTCAGGTAAAATAGCTTGGCAGACTGCTAACTATTTCAGATTTGGCAACAGGCCAAAGGTCAGTCTGGATCTATTTAATGCTTTGGCAAACTACCAAATGTATCAGATTAGGCAACAGCTCAAGAGTTCACACAGTGCAGCCAGGTACAGGTCATGAGTTCACTCAGTGCTGTAGCTGCAGCTGGGAATTTTGTTCTGGTTCACTCGGGGAAACTACCTTCCTCACGTGAGCTTGGTCAGCCCAGTGCACTTGACTCAGGAGAAGTTTAAAGTATTTGCCTGACATTTTGACTTGTCCATGCATCTTTGATGGCTTTCTCGTACACAAGACTGGTGTTTCCACCTGCAATAATTTTTTGCACAGTGGATGTCCCTGCTTATTTCTCAGGAGGGATTTGATATATCATCCTGAAATTGTGCATATCTCTACATCTCGGATAGTTTTGTTGTATACAAGACTTGGGGCGCCACCTTTAGTTGTTTCATGCATCTGTGCACATAGCCCAAAAGTGGTTTGAAGTATCTGCCAGAAATTTTGCGTGTCCATACATCTTCGATAGCTTTCTCGTACTCAAGACTGGTGGCGCCACCTACAATCGTTTTTGTGTGGTGTGCACCCATGCCAGTATTTCAGCAGTGAAGTTTGTGTAATTGGTGCTTGTACTCGGGTTAAAAATGTTTAGTACTTGCATTTTTCATATACATGTCACACATGTACTTGAAAAGTAACAGTCCAGCATGGAAGCATTATACCTGATGTATATCCCATTGCACAGGTTTGTATTAGGGCCTCTAGGCCTTGCTTCTTTATTTTAAGAACTTCAAATGAAGGGGTCTGGCTGTTTAAAGGGGTGAAAACCGTAACTGTAAGACCTAGAATCTTCTAACTGTACACCCAGGGAGTTCCTAAGGTAAATCGCCTTGGAAACCTGAAATTAAGATCATGGTGACCCATATTTTGCGAATTTCGGGCCTAAAACATGATGTTTAAGCACTCAGTGAGTCAGATGAGGGACAAATTGAATCCATTTGGCCTAGAATCCTCATACATGACCTTCAGGGAGGTCCATACAAATCTCCTTGTAAACCTTAAATACTGTCAGTCTGTCACTGTGACCTAATTTCTGCAAGCAGTGTAAAAGAACATGAATTTTACACTATTAGCCAGACAGGCACAAATGGTAGCAGTTGGATGTAGAATAAGGGTACTTTAACCTATACTTGTTGTCTAATGGCAAAATGCACGTTTCTGAGCACACTGGGAGTCATTTTATCCACTGTTCAAGGCTCCTTAAATGCAGCGGAGCGTCATGGCCCATAGGCCACTTGTTTAAATATATATATTAGGCAATAAAAATAAAAGGTATGGTTCTCAGGCATCGCCCGCTTCAATTTTAACCCCATGCATAAAAAAATTATTTTGATTTTCATCTTTCAAGCAGATAAAATAATACAAGATTTCCTTTGTTATGTAGTGCTTTTACCTGTTTTGCAAAAAATTATTTTCATGCTTTTCCCTTATCATATGACATTTTTATTGAACATACAAATAAAGGTACAAAATAAAATATCGCCCGCCCGCACTGGTTTCTGAAAAAGTGCCTGAGAACCATACCTTCTTTTTGGCCTTAATAAAACTTACAATGAAAACTATTAAAAATGTTGTCCTTGTGCACTGATTTCTGAAAAGTGTCTGAGAAACCAACCTTTTCCAAAAATCCTGGAGGACAGGAAATCTGTTTGATAAAACCAGCTATTTTTGCACTCCATTTTACCCTTTGAACTTAATATGAGCTGCAGAATATGTTAATTCTATATCTTTATCTTAAGTTCCAGGCCTTTATTTAAGGAGCCACTCCTGTAGAAACCTTACATTCCTTTGATAAAATTGAAATTTGGACTGCCGGATATACTAAGGGAATGTTCGGCCACGCTTTGATCAACAGATGGGTAACATTCAGGCATGGAATGTGTGTATCAGTTGCTACTTTATAAATATTCCCATTGTGAATTAGCAGAAAACTTATCTTTGAGGCATGGGCCGTGTTTTCTGAGAAAATGTGAGGGGGGCCATCCACAGGAGTACTTACCGTTGAACACGACTCTATAGACATTTATATTGGGCTGGTAAGCCTAACTCTAACGCTATTTAAGGGGCCGTAGACTCTCTTAATGTCAGGGGCTGAAATGGCGCTATGGTAGTACGTGCAAAAAGGCCGATGCTTTGCCGTTATATTACATCACTTTGTGAATTCACTGACACTCGAGATATCAGGATAAAACAATGTTTCTATAATATAATAATTGTACAATGTACTTTTAAAGACATCGTCTTTTTCTATATTTTCCATGTCCCCGAGCAGCGTATAAATTTACCCTTTATCCTTCCTTCAAACCTGAATCATGGATAAGTTAAAGTTAAACTATAGCGTCAGTTTTCATTCTTATCAACAAACGGTTTACCTTAGATGTAAGAACTGAATAACCTGGCTCGGTCGCTATGCAGAGTCTGGAAACATTGGCATAGTTCTCGGTCTTTTGCAGCCTTTGTGACAGCCGTGACAACCCGACTCAGTAGGCAATCGGACAATTGGGCTGGTAAGCCTGCTCGAGTCTTTGAACAAGTAATATCTAGGAATGTATCGCAGTGATCTTGCATCAGGTTGTTTATATTGTGTCAAACGGCCCATAATCTCAAAAGTATGCTAAAAATAATGAATTTACACAATAGTATGCATGCGAGCTCACAACCCAAGCTTAAACACCGTCTCCATTGACACGGGTCAGTTCCTGTATCGCCTGCAAGCTGCCTGCGTCCTGTAACACGTGCGAGCCATGCTTGTGTTCATGCGGTCATAAATTCAACAAACACGCGAAGGGGTTTACCAATGTGCTGGGTTAAAACGGAATTTTTTTCGCTCATGTTTGATATTATTAGAAAGTCCACCAAAACTGCTAACGATTGGTCTGGTTTATGTTGATTGACAGTGTACCTGTAGGCCATGAAGCGTTTTAAGAAATGACGAAAATATTTGCATCTTCATAAGGCCTTATAATGCGTTCCTCAGACTTAGATGTCATGACACTCTGGTGCCAGTAATCTGGTCGTAATGCCAGAGGGTCGATATGACGCTACCTTTGTGAGTGAAAACTCACACTGTTGTTCTGATTTCTCAAATCAACAAGAGATGCATGTTTTGCTCCTTGGTCCTGCAGACATTTAGTCCAACCTGAAATATGTTTATCATTCGCAGATAAAAGTACTTAAGTATTTTTTTTACATTGAGTCAGAATTACACTTACTTTTCATTTTTCGTAAATCCCTGTCACCCTTTGCAATTTGAAGAAAATTGAAAGAATATATATAACAAACAATTATAGTGGAAAAACAGTTCCAGCAATAGCCGAACCTATTTGCCATGGGTTTTATTTTGACAGGGCTGAGTTATGATAGCTCTACACAAAATGCATGTGAAGCCGTCTGAACAGTAACATATCCAATCATACTCCGATTTTTCTCTGCTTCGAGTGTCATAAATTTAGATGTATGGTCACGTTTGCAGACGAGAACACGCCGCATAGTTTCTCATTTAGCCTATTTTAGAGGGCCTTAAGGTTAAACGATAAGGTATACTCGGTATATTTTAGAAAACACCCTTGCTGAAAAGTAAAAGAGGATGCACATGATGAATACTGGTTTTATAAATTCACGGCCTCGTGGAATCTTTCATACTTTTTGTTAACAGGATGAGATGAAACGCAGTTTCTCTATGGTTTTATGCGTGCTCACACTCTTTACAAAGGATATGGGGTGGAACGCATTGTCAGTGTGGGAGATTAGGTACCACTTGCATATATGACGCAGACGAAAGGTTCCAGGGCTGTCTTCATGTTCAGATTAAAGGTCTGCTGCGGCGAAACTCGTTTGCGCGCGGTACAGGCACGTGTCAAGCGGTATTCTAGGCCCAAAACAATCTCATCATTTGAACTAGAATATGGGCAGTCAACAAGCGACCACAGGTATCCGCTGATTCACAGAGACACCCTTCCGCCAGAGATCGTTTCTACTCGAAACGAATCTATTCCAAATCGGCATTCCGGGACGGCCAGGACTTCTTGTCTCAACTGTCAAACTTTAAAAAAAAAATTTTACATTTAAAGAATTTCAACATCTTCTATTTATATTTCACAAGCGTGTGCTTACAAAATATGTCTATTTTCATGAAGTCCTTAATTACCAAAAAAAACCAGTCGCGTTTATGTATTTTTTTCTTGACCGAAACAATTATAACCCAACATATTTGAACAGACGACATTATTACCTCTTCACTCAATTTATACATATGCCGCTGGTGTATGTAAAAGCCGCGGTCCATTGTAGGGGTCAGATTGTGACGCCCATAAACCTAAACAGCACAATCGTACTCTTGTGAGTCTGCGTAATGTGTCACAGAGGAATGGATAAAGTGAGGCATGGAATCCCTCCTCACCTGACGTGACAGTCCTGCAAATGAGTAGGCATTAGAGATAGGCTACCCATGCAGGTATTTCAAGACGCACGAATGGACGAAACTTAAAAAAAATGTGAAGGTTGTACTACCAGACATGTGTACAAGATAATGCCATCCTAGATACTAGTATATGGACATGCAAACCAAAGGCGGCTGGATGATAATTAAGGTAAATGCATAATGTGTTCTATGAAAATTATTGTAGGTAGCGCCACCTATCTTATGTAAGAGAAATCTAACCAAGAAGGATCTACATGCACACTTTTTATGCCAATATATGCTTAACCACCACTGAGTTATGAGTGATATTCAACCAAAACAGGTGCACAGATGGACATCATGCTCGCAATAACGATTGTAGTTGGCACCACCAGTCTTGTATACACGATAAAGCAATCCAAGTGCAGGGACAAGGGCTTGGAATAATGTACTGTAGTCTTATGAACCCCAATCTCTCTAGAACATATATATATCAGACACGAAAACTTGATTTATGATTATTCAGTGGCGGTTACCGGATCTTAGAAAAGGGACGCTCAGCACCCTGGCACAATTAAACAAGTATATGCTTGGAGTGCCGGAAGAATATATACATATATTGTAACCTGAAGTAGGAAAGAAAACCATGCGAGAGGCACAATCTGGCGCTGCTTTTCGGTAATATGCGCGTAATTTTTGACTTCCCCTAAGTCTAAATCCGTCCCTTTTTTGTTCAAACGGTCTTATTCAATTTTAAGCAACAAGAAGGACGGGAATTTGAATCAGGTATATTGCTCATTATTATTATTTAGGATGACGAATTCTACTCCGACTAGCTCCGACTCTCCTTTTTCAGAATGACGAAAGCCTCATCACGTTCGATGCGACGTCATAGACTGATCTACGTAACTAACAGTGCGTAGTGCAATGCGCGTAATATAATATTGCGTAACGCGGGTCAATATACAGGCTTTACCAGGCAAATGGGGAAAGGCTTTAGTGCATGCAAGAGAAGGCTGGTTCCGAAGACCGATTGAGATAACGCAGAAATTATTTCTACAGGCCAGTCATGAAAATGATTTTCTGTTTGTGAAATGCAATTGATCTCGTCCAGTACAAAACACAGTATAGTTCGACTTGCGACGGGTAGGAACATACCAGCACACATTTCACCTGTGTTCCAGGAACTCCCCTTATCACATAGAATAAAGTTCAAGCTCGCTCTACTTATATATAAACTTATAAAGCGCTACATGATCTAGAACCAGGTTATCTGTCTGAACTCACACCGTAGAGCCTATATCGATCAGAACCCTCAGGTCTGGGGGTATAAATCTACTAGTAGTGCCTTCTTATAATCTGAAGACCAATGCAGGGAGATCATTCTCCCATGTGGCACCTGTTATATGGAACAGCCTATACCAGATGATTTACGAGATGCCTCTATACTTGAACAGTTTAAAAATGGACTGAAGACATACCTATACTTATATGACCTGTAAATTTTAAACACAACCAATGATAAAGACCTATAAATACAAAATACTTGTTTCTTAATTTAGTCATATTTTAAACGTTTTAATCCCGGACTTGCATAATTTAGCTTTTATCGCTTTAACTTTTATTATCACAATTTAATTGTATTGCGCTTATGAGCAGTTCATTGGATGAGCGCTTCATAAAAGTGCAATAATAAAAAATGTGCAATAATAATAATAATTTTCAAATGCAGATCTCTAGTGCTAATTCAAAACATCCTACTATATCACAAGAAAATCTCCCATAGAGTTTCAGATATCAAACATTTGTTTATGATACAATCTACAATGTAAGCATGCATCGTATCTAAAAGCCCATGCACATATATTACTTAGTTGTGCGTCACAATGGATACCTTGGAACTGTGTGGCATTTATTTTTTTATTTTATTTTTTTTTTTACATAACATAACATCTTATTAACAAATACAGACATATAATAAATACATACAAAGACACTTAGGATATATAAGTATACAATATTTATTAGACAGACACATACATAATAGAAGTAGGGCCAAAATAAACAAAAAGGTATGGTTCTCAGGCACTTTTTTTAAGAAAACAATGCGGGCGGGCGGTTTTTTTTTTTATTTTTAATTCTTTTGGTATGTTTCGATAAAAATGTCAAATGAAAAGGGAAAAGCATTAAAATAATAGATTTATATTGCTAAACAAGTAACAACACTTTACAAAACAAAGGATATTGTATGATTTATAGCTCAGCTGACTATAAGTCATCTGAGTTATAGGCGTGGTCCATTGTCCGTCGTCCGTCCACGGGTCTGTCCGTCCGTCCGTCCGTCTGTCCGTAGATGTGGCACGTTTTGAAACCGTAAGACCCAGGAATCCAAAATTCGGCATAATGTTAGATGTCTTCAAGATCTCCTACCAAGCCGAAAACTGGGTCTTTGCGACTTTGTTCCTTTGAGAAATTAAGGAAAAACCTCAATTTTTTATTAAAAACCTATATTACACTCCAGGACCGCCTTATATCAAAACCACTCATCTGTTTTTCCTCATATTAGCCATAAACATTCCTCTATATAGTTCCTATGTACATGCCAGAAATTAGGTCTGTATTATATAATTTAAAAAAGTAATGGGCTCAAACATAATGCATTTTGTAAAAAATCAGGAAAGATATTTGATCGCTTAACACAAAACATGTTAAAGCTAAGGACTTTTTTCCAGTAATATAACTTTAATTAATCAAAATTAAATTGTATACCCAAAATTAGATCAAAATCTTTTAAATTTTTTAAAATATTAGCAAAAATAAAAAATTGGTACCTTAAATTTTGCCCAACTTTGGCCACGGCACGTTTTTTTCCTGTAAGTACTGTGGATTTAATTTTCACAGCATATTCACATAAGGATTTAATCTGTTAAAATCTGAAATTTGAAAATAAAAGCTGCAAAATTTGGTTAGTTATTGAATTTTTTTGGAGGCTCTTGTTGTATTCCCTTACATTGTCAAGCAGTCCACTTTGGTCCCTGTAGGTCATTCAGTGCAGCTCTCTATGCTCTCCAAGGTGTTGGCATAATGTTATGCAATCCCATCACTAGGGCAAGCCCTCTCTCCACTGAGTTGAACTTGATCAGGCTGTCTGCAGTTAATACCATGCCACAGGGAGCCTTTTTCTCCACCCCCCCCCCCCCCCCCCCCCCCCATTCTGTTGACAGACCTGTACTATGAACTAAATGAATCTTCAAATTAACATTTTTTTTCAGCAACGAGCAGTAACAACGAAGACCCCTCCACCAACCCACCCCTTCAATACACAGGACTAATAAACAAGATGAATCCAGGAATTTAATCCTAATATTCAAATGTGATAAAATATTATGATCTAATGTAAGTGCTTACTGACAAGATTTAAGAAGATATAAATACTTTGTAGCATTTCATTCATATCTCTTAAAGTTGGCGGGGCCTAGGTGTGAATAACATTGTTAACTTAGTATTAAAATTAGGAATATTAGTCAAACTTTGTGGGATTAATTTTTAACTCATATGGCCATATATTTAACTTTTGAAAACTTAATTACCTTCACACATTATTTGTTTATGAAATGTTACTCTTATATAACACTTACCGTAGGCCTATTTGTTCCCTTGGTGCATCACTAAATGGTTTAGCTCATGTCCAATATTCTATAATTTACAGTTTCATTTTAGCAGGGCCATTTTCTCATAGCTTTTCTAATGAAAATATACATAAAAACCAAAAGAAACAAAAATATTTTGCAGTTACTATTTTCCAAAATTCAGCTGAGCGATGTGACCCATGGGTCCCTTGTTTCTTCTTGAAAGAAATGTCTGAGCGGCTGCAGCTCGAAATCTGTGAGTTTCTATTGAAAATCAAAATAAAAATTTTTGATGCAGGGGTTTAAAATTGATGCGGGCGGTGCCTGAGAACCATACCTTTTATTTGGCCTAACATGCATAAATTGTATATATCTACTCACGATAAGTTTTTTTATATGAAAGGGTCAGATTTATACATACTATACTATAATCAAATGTATGAACACATGTATGATTATACATGCACACACATGTACAAATTGAAGAAAGAGGGTTTAGTTTTTCCTGGAGAATGTGAATTTCATCTCTATTCATTTACTAAAGAGCATTGTGTAGAGTACCCCATTTTTTCGACAGCCAGTTTTTCATTTGGGATAATAAGTTTTGTGTTAATTTGCATTCGTAAAACAGATGTAACAGTGTTTCTTTCTGAGACATGCATAAAGAGCACATTGTGGTTTCATTTTTCCTATAAGGCATAAAAAGGGGTTTAAGGATATACATCTGTGAAGATGTTTAAATTAGAAGATTCTTAATTTTCTGAGATCATCTTTTTAATATTGTGAAAGGCCTCAAACAAAAGTTCCTGGCAATCACTATCCATATCTCTGTTCCATTTTTCTCTAATCTTTATAGTTTTTTTTTTGCATAAATTAAGAAGTAATTCTGTATATAATGTTTATGTAACCCTTTCATCTCAATGATTCTTCCAAAGTTAGATTTTTATGTTGTATTGTGTGTGTGGCATTTAATAATTGTTATCGCATTTGCATTTGATATTACTTCATCGCATTTGCAGTTACATTTAGACTGTTTTAAACATTTCAGTGAAAAAATCAGTCCATAAAAAACGCAGATTTCAAGGTCAAGCATCAATACAGACTGGTGCCCTTCCCATGAAGCGTTTATAAAATGATCATCGGCACTCAGTCGAGTGAAATTGAATTTGAAGGCCCATTACAGCGAGGTCACGTGTTCGGTTTCTTCGGTTCTCCTGTATTCAGACGATATTCTTTATATATTTAACGTATCATTGTGCGTCTACGTATAACGAGGGATACTGTCATGTTTTGTTGGTATCTTTGTCATTTTAACCTCGGAGTCACTTTGAAACATTTAATAAAAAAGTGTTCATCTTCTTCTTCGATGAATATACTTAGAACGAAACACCACCTAATACAGTCAATTAAGTATATGTAATGTCAGATCAATTACATCGGCCTACAACCACAAACTGCACACCTTTATATATATATATATATATATATATATATATATATATACATACATACATACATACATACATACTTATATAAAGGAACTAATCACAAGCATTCTATATGTATAATGAATATGCATGAAACACATTCTCCTTAAAATATTATATCGTATCCGCCAATGTTTAATTCGCTTTGGAGCCGTTTGGTTACGCCAGTATACGAGTGGAAATATATAAACTTAAACCGGGTGCGATCAGTGGTGCAAGTCATGAACACATCGCCCACGTCACCTGGTGACCGTACTTGGTAACTTCTTCTGGTAGCTTCTTCTGTTCCTCTTTCATATTTCATCTGCTTGTTTGGGAATTACCGCGAATGTGCAAGATCGGACTTCCAGTCACGCGGTCTTGTCATGATAAAGAGGCACACGTGTGCGTGGTATATGCTTACTCACACAGAACAATATAAGAACGTATTGTGATCGAGTTCTGACTGAGTAGGAGTGGCAGGGTGGGTACGTAAGGTGGTAAGTAACCAATACAAATGCTGTGGTGTTCAACTCTTTTAATGTCTTGAACAAAGTGTTTCAGACTTGACGAAGCACATGTCAGTGGCACAGATACAATACACACACAAAAAAAAAACGGTGGCTGACATATACATGGACCACTGCTCCTGAATCCATGGACCTCTCACTGACCATCACAGACTTCTGGACCATCCAGGGCTCACACTGCAACCCATCACAACCCTCTGTGCTCCTATCTGGTGCCATAAAACCAAAACCAGAAAACTTGCACCTCGGCTTCAGCAAATCTCTGCGCGCTCACATCGTGTTGGCCAATACCTTAACTTTCAGTAAAAAGTTTACCGTAAGTATAAAAAATGTAATCCGGGGCTGCCGCTAGGTGGCTATGCCACATCCTCCTCCCCTTTAATCTGGATTATCTCTCAACTAATACAAATTAACACAAATGATTACAATGAGTATAAATGCCTACAAAACTGATAAGTACATGAGACTTGTCTTATTACAATCATATCAATAACATGAACTTTGTTCAGTAATCAAATTAATAGGCAATGTCAAACGTGCCACTTTCAAATCTCAAAGACGTATCGATCGTTTTAATGGCTGACGCTGGCCAATGTCCTTGGTTACTGTGGACACCCGCTGTCCTACGCGTGGTTCTCCTTAACATCGGCCGCTCAGAATCACTGGAATCATTATCCGGATCACTATGAGGTCTGTCCACCTCAGGAACAGGTACCATTCCATCCTGGTACTCGTGCCTCACCAGGAATTCATCATCATCGGAGCTAGAGTGGTCACGCTGCTGTCTTGCACGCGTGTTTACTGTCTCATCATCTTGTGGTCTATGACAACTCTTGAGCTCCTCCCTGTTCACCCATCTTTGGTCTGTTCCATCCGTTTTCTCCAATATACACATTGTTATGGTCCATTTTCCTTACAACTTTGTAAATGTCCGGTTTGAAAGCATCTTGTATCTTATGCCTGCCTTGAAATGCTCTCTGTCTTATGTAGACGTAACTTACGATTCTCAGAGGTGCTTCTGTAGCAGTCTTATCATACCGCTCTTTCCGTTTCTCAAAAGCTTTCTTGGAATTCTCCTGAGCAATCGGATGTGCTGCCTGGAGTTTCTTCTGATGACCATGGAGTTCTTGGGATTTGTCAACTTCTTCCTCTTGGCACAGAAACATGTCAGCAGGAAGTCTGGGCTCTTGGCCAAATATTAGTTTATACGGGGAGTATCCGGTGGTCGCATGCGGCGTGGTATTGTAGGCGAAGGTTAATTCAGGTAAGTGATCAGCCCAGTTGGCTTTCTTTTCTGCTGATAGCGTTCTTAGCAGGTCATGCATGGTACGGTTGTACCTCTCACATTGGCCGTTCGCCTGAGGTCTATACGCCGTTGTTCGTGATCTTTTTACTCCATACCAGTGACACAATTCTTGGACGACCTTTGCCTCAAAGTCGCGTCCTCTGTCTGAGTGTATAAGCCGGGGTGGACCATATCTAAAGAACCATTCCTTCGTGAGTACTTTTGCCACCGTCACTGCCTTGTGATTCCTACAGGGTATGGCAACTGTCCACTTACTAAATATGTCTGTAAGCACTAAGACGTTTTCGATCCTGTTCCTACTAGGCTCCAGAACGGTAAAATCGATCGCTACAACTTCAAATGGATAAGATGCTTTCAACGTGCCCATCGGGGTTTTAACTTGCACAGCCTTTGCAAGAGCGCATCTCTCACACTCTTCGGTCACATACTTCCGAATCTCACTATGCATCATTGGCCAGTAACACTTGTTCCTTATAATGGACTCGGTCCTCTCAACTCCTTGGTGACCATGCTTGTCGTGATAACCTTCTAAAATCTTTGGCTTTAGTGCTCCTGGTAGTACTACCTGATCAACTATTCCTCCATTAGGATCCTGTATTCTCCTATACAGTACATCTTGCTTCATCAATAGTCGGTTCCACTGTTTGTACAATGCCTGAACAGGTGCCGTTTCCTGTCCCCTAGTCTTAAGATCTGGAAGTTTCCTTTCCATCACTGCACTGTACACCTTATGAACGACTGGATCATCCTTCTGAAGGGTCCTCAAATCAGATAATGTCACCTGTGGAAGCGACATAGCTACATCTGGGAGGGGTCCTTTTCTAGGTTTATCATCTCCCTCAAGACACTCGTTTAGTACAGCTTCTTCTAGCTCCTTAGAGAGATGAGTAGTTCCACATATGTCAGCCAACACAGCAGCAACTTCCGTTGTGTCCTCTGAATCCCAAGGCCGGTCCTCCTGCCTTGACAACGCATCGGCATTTGCATTCTTTTTCCCTGCCCTGTAATGGATGCTGAAGTTAAAACTAGCTAAATCAGAGGCCCACCTCTGCTCTGTGGCTGGTAACTTGGTCTTCGTCACTAGGTATCTCAATGGGTTGTTATCCGTGTAGACTTCACACTTGGACATATACAAGTAGTCCATGAACTTTTCAGTCATCGCCCACTTAAGGGCTAAAAGTTCTAGCTTCTTGGAACTGTAGGTACTTGAAGTTCTCTCACTTCCCCTAAGGCCCCGGCTTGCATAAGCTATGACTCTCCTCTGTCCATTTTGGATCTGACTCAGAACTGCTCCAAGCCCGCTGTGTGAGGCGTCAACTTCTAATACAAAAGGGAGGGAGAAATCCGCAAATCCCAGAAGTGGAGAGGTTGTGAGGCTTCTCTTTAGACTCTTGATGCCTGTTCGTGCTCTGGCATCCAACTGTCCTCCAATGGTAGCCGTCTCTGCTTGCGTTTGCCATCTGCCTTAGAAACCATCTTGCCAACTAATTCATGAAGTGGTGCCGACATAAACGAATAATCCTTCACAAACCTTCTATAATAGCCAGTGAATCCAAGGAACCGCCGTATATCCTTCAATGTCCTTGGAATGGGCCACTTTTCAACAGCTCGGACCTTTTCCGGGTCTGTACCTATACCTTCTGCGGATATGATGTGTCCTAAGTACTTAACTTCCTTGTGCAGGAACTTACATTTCTCAGGCTGTAGTTTCAGGCCGTGAGCCTTCAGTTTGGAGAAAACAACGTCTAGACGGGAAATGTGCTCTTCTATGGTTGATGAATACACGATTACATCGTCCAAGTAGACCATGAGGATACGCAGAATATCGTCACGAAATAATGAAGTCATCATTTTCTGAAATGTTGCAGGGGCATTAGTGAGACCGTAAGGCATCCTAACATACTCCCATGGACCTAATGGAGTAGTGAATGCGGTCTTATGCCGGTCATTAGGTGCTACCTCCACTTGATGGTACGCTGCAGCGAGGTCCAGAGTGCTAAAGTATCTGGCATTGCCCAAAGTATCAAGAGTCTCTTCTATTCTCAGAAGAGGAAATACATGCCTTCTAATCTTCTGGTTTAGCCGACGGTAGTCGACACACATACGAATGGTGCCATTCTTCTTCCGCACTACCACGATAGGAGAGGCATAGTTCGAAGTACTCTCAGTAATAATGCCTTTCTTGCACAAATCGTTAATGTGGTCTCGCACCTTATTCAACAGCTGAGGTGGTAACCTTCAGTAAGGGCGGTTGACTGGTTCTTCATCCTCAGTACGAATGGTATGTTCTATTAAATCAGTCTTACCAAGCTTATCAACTTCTTGCATGAAGACACCCTTGTGCTTATGGAACAGTTCTAACAGCTGTGATCTCTCCCCAGAACTCAGCTCTACGTGGGAAATGTTAATACCTCTCAACAAGTCCTTGTCCCCAAGAGTTTCTGAACACATCTGAGTTGGGACACCTTCCATCCTTGACACAATGGCTTCCTGCTCCATCACACGAATTTGGATACGGTCATTCTGTACGTCTGCACTTGAGTTGATGATCCCTATTCAAGCTCCTGGGCGAAGTATGACTTCTCTTTCCCCACAGTTTGCAACTTGGATACAGAACAGCTGCTTGTCAGAGTTTACTAAAGTTGGAGCTACTTGCATCCCCTGAGGTAACCCTGTACATACTGGTTCAACAATGGCGTTTGGCCCACACCTTGGACCCGTGGCCTGTACTACACATGCACTCCTCGGAAGTACCATTATCTCGTTAAGTCCAGCTACCCTAACAAAACCACTCTGTCTTGACTTTTTTAGATCCGCATATTACCCAGCAGTAACCAAACATCTGTACTTTGGCAAATGTGCCAAAACATTGGTACCCAGTATCCCTGGCACCTTCCTTTTGTGACTCATGGTCTCAGGCACAGACCTCAGTATCAGAACACCAATATCTTTAACCATAACACCTTCCATCTCAATGTCCATATGGGCAACACCTGTATAGGGTATTTCCAACCCGTTGGCTGCAGTAAGCTTCAACCAATTACCGACTTCTGACAACTTGTCAGGATTACTACCTAAGATGTCTCTGTAGACGTTCTCATCCAATGTAGTCACCATGGATCCACTGTCGAGCAGACAATCTATTTCGCTCCCAGCAAACTTAACTCTCACGACTGGCCTACTCCCAACTGTGTTCCTGAGAAATCCCTCAGACTCCACATCAGTGCTCGACATACTTGCTTCCTGCAATTTTGTATCGGTCTCAGGTTGTTGATCGTCTGTGTTCTTTCTTGCACTGCTCTTAAATCTGAGAGGACACCTTCTAACAAAATGATCTGGGATGTTGCATAAATGACATGTCAATGGAAGTCTCTTTCGCTCTCTAACAGTTCCTTCCTGTTTTACGGTACTACGCTTCCATGTCCCACAACTAGCAGCTGGTGCATCTGTCAACTTCAAGGTCAGTTGTGTAACCTGGGAGGCAAATCATTCGTAAGTTTCTGCTGTTCCTGCATAAGCTTTTGCAGTTCTTGATATCTTTCCTCTTGTTTCCGTTGCTGATCAACAACACTCCTCAACAGTTTTGTTACCTCTGACAATTCTGTCTTATTTTTATCAGATTCACATTCCACTGCCCTGGATGAAGCTCTATACCTCCTCCTGCCCTCTCCAGACAATGAAAATGTCTCATCTCTAACCTCTCTGATTGTCTTTGTATCATCAGCTTTCACCATCTTATGCAGGTCACGGTAAATGTCATCGTCCCAGACGCTATCAATAAAGTGGTTACGCAAGAGCTTATCTCCATTCGGCAAAGCATCCTTATCGATCGCTAAAATCCGATCCTGTAACTCCAGTAAAGCATGCGAGAAATCTCTAAGTGACTCCCTCTCTTTTTGCCGTCGGCTGAACAACAGTGATACTAATCTACCGCTCGTGGACTTCTCACGAAACGCCTTCTCTAACAACTTGAAAACTTCCTCAGGGTTTTCACGCTTTTCTGACTCGGTATATCGTATCTCCTTTCTAGCTGACCCATCCAGAGAAGACAAAAGGAACTCGCCTGCTGCCTTTCCAGTCAGTCCTTGAGATTCTAACAATAATCGTGCCTCTCTTATCCAGCCTTCGAGTTCTGCTGGGTCGCCTGCATACCTCTTCAATCTTCGTTTACTATATACAACTCTTGCTCTGTTACCTTCAAGTAACTCAAGTCGCCTTCGTAAATTATCAATCTCATCCGCCATGTTGTTGCTTACACAATACCCTGCGTCAGGACTACTAATACTGGTTTCTCGAAATGTCAAAGTGCAAAAGTGGACCAACAGCAGAAACAGTTGAATCCCTAACAATGTACACCTACCGTAAATCATTGGTTAGTGGGACACACGGTGCAAAATTGCTATAGTCAACTTTCCTCTCATGGCTACAGTTCAACATATAAATATACAACTGTCAAAAATGTGCACACACAGAAACATAAGCAAACTTTCCTGTCTCGACCATCAAACTTATATAAAGGTAAAACAGTAACCAACTTCTGCTCAAATCTGACAGAATACTTAATTACTCACTTATAGTACAGTAAATCATGACAGGCTGTTAGTCAACTACACAGTTGACAAAAAGACAATAGACAACTGGTCAACCAATAATCTCAAAGAAGTTCTCATAGCTAGCCCAATTTAATAAAACAATGTCAAATGATTTCACTCAGCAGCAGCTATCAACATCAATGACTTATCAGATGATATCCTCTATATGTGTACATGTCATGTCACATCCCAACAGAATCTCATATGCAAGCAAAACAAATGTCGGGAGATCAGTCATATTAAAACAATACCCAATAGTACACATACTAGTAACTGTGACAGATAAAGCATCCTCAAATATCATGTACTAAACAATATCAACTCGTCAAATATCAGTGTCACATATGGCAAGTCACATATATCAATATGGAATCAAATATCAGTGTCACATATGTCAAGTCACATTCAATATGAAGTCGAAAGCATAAATTCAACATGAAAGAAAATACATTTAATCTTTGTACACATACCTTTTCAATCACATTAATGCACTTATGTAACATTTAGTGTACTCCAAAACATATCAAAATCTCTATAACAGTAATACAGTTTACTTTGATGAACAAGTTATGACTCAGTATTTCAAACCATCTGGACTCAGCAGAATCAAAAATATATTCCACAATTACCAGACCAGAGTCCGTCTCCACACACAGTGTCCATCTCCACACAGTTTCCACTGCTCCTCAGTATGTGATGGCAAATGTCCCAAAATCCAACCACCGTTTTCTCCTATCCTCAGCAAAGTCCAAAGTTACCTGACATCACTGGCACCTACCCCACTTCTGGTACCAATCTTGTGACCGAGTTCTGACTAAGTAGGAGTAACAGGGTGGGTACGTAAGGTGGTAAGTAACCAATACAAATGCTGTGGTGTTCAACTCTTTTAATGTCTTGACCAAAGTGTTTCAGACATGACGAAGCACATGTCAGTGGCACAGATACAATACACACACACACAAAAAACGGTGGCTGACATATACATGGACCACTGCTCCTGAATCCATGGACCTCTAACTGACCATCACAGACTTCTGGACCATCCAGGGCTCACACTGCAACCCATCACAACCCTCTGTGCTCCTATCTGGTGC
Source organism: Sipunculus nudus (assembly GCA_026874595.1). Taxonomy (NCBI): domain Eukaryota; kingdom Metazoa; phylum Annelida; class Sipuncula; order Golfingiida; family Sipunculidae; genus Sipunculus; species Sipunculus nudus. The sequence goes on along the minus strand of CM049308.1, from coordinate 82,738,167 downwards.
CATAAAACCAAAACCAGAAAACTTGCACCTCGGCTTCAGCAAATCTCTGCGCGCTCACATCGTGTTAGCCAATACCTTAAACTTTCAGTAAAAAGTTTACCGTAAGTATAAAAAATGTAATCCGGGGTTGCCGCTAGGTGGCTCTGCCACAGTATAAAACAGGTGAAATGGACTGTCGGGATGGATTATCTTGGAAACGTTTGTATTAAGCAAAAATGAACAAAATATTGCTTGAGATATGACATATAATTGCAAATGTCCATGTACCTTTAAGCTTTAGGCATATGACCGTTGATCGAGTGTGCAGACATAAGAACTTTCAAGATTTCATGTCATTTCATTTTCAGCTCAACCAATCGACTTGGGATTTCAAATGAAAGTCCCACGTTGGTCCACGTGTTCGCATGCATGTTTTGAAACATTTTCATGTATAATCTGCATTCTGCCTTTCCCAAATATACGGTGGCTCGTATAGGACATGCACAAAATTATTTTTTATCTCGTTCCCACGCGATAGTATCTCGTGGCCACGCGATAATTATCTCGTTCCCACGAGATAGTATCTCCCACGAGATAGTATCTCGTTCCCACGCGATAGTATCTCGTGGCCACGCGATAATTATCTCGTTCCCACGAGATAGTATCTCCCACGAGATAGTATCTCGTTCCCACGCGATAGTATCTCGTGGTCACGCGATAATTATCTCGTTCCCACGAGATAGTATCTCGTTCCCACGCGATAATTATCTCGTTCCCACGCGATAGTATCTCGTTCCCACGCGATAATTATCTCGTTCCCACGCGTTAGTATCGCGTGGCCACGCGTTAGTATGCCATGCTTTAGCTTAAGCCCTCATTTTGACAAGAATGTATGTGGTCTGTTTTATATCGAGCGTCGATGCAGCTTAAATTGTTTGTATGTATTTCGTTGTATATGTGTGTTTGCGCCGAATGCTTTGAGGTAAATTTCAGCAGTTTTCATTGCGTTGGTTCACCATTTCATTGCGTTGGTTCAACTTGCCCATTTTTATTTGTTCATGGAAAACTGTATTGAGTTTGTTTTAGGGTAAGGGTGATATAAACCCTTGTGTACCAAACATGAATTAAACTGAAACACTTGTTTGTATTTTACCTTCCCAGAAAATCTTATTTTTTAGGACTAGGGTTGGGGTTATTTAATTTCGCGTATACCGAACAGGGTAAACAACATGTCGGTTTGTGTTATGTCTCAAGGGAGAAGCTTACAACCAAAGGTCTCAGCCATGCCACTTCGTTATGACTGGGGGGGGGGGGGTTAAGGAGACCTTTTAACGAGAAATTTGCTCATTCTTCCTCTGTATATTTTTCTTTCTACAATAAAACTTCGGTAGGGCGCGAGCCCCCTCATAAATTTTTTTTTTTGAGCCCCCCCCCCCCCCCAACATAATGATGGGTATAAAAACATCCACTCTATTATTATTGGGTATTTGCACCTTCACACACACACACACACACACACACACACACACACACACACACATATATATATATATATATATATATATATATATCCTCTTCTGCTCAGTACTTAGAGTACCATATATACAGGGCCGCAGACTCCGGGATTAGCGGTGAAAAAAAGGTTGATATTCTGTGTGAAATTGAATCCATTGCCAGACAAATAACAAATAATCTCCCGACAAGGAGGTAGTGTTTTACTTGATAAGCTTTGACCAATAAAATGCACCAGAATGCAGTAGTACCCATACAGTTTTTCAAATTTTTTTGGGAAAAAAACCTTGGGAGGGTGAGACCCCCTCCCAACCACCCCCCCCCACCCCCTCCCCGTCGGGGATTACCCCATCAAATCCCCCCCCCCCCCTGCCATTTGTGTCAGGCTTCGGCCCCCCCCCCCCCTTCCCCGCTCACACATTCTCCAGACAAACATGGCCCACGAGTGTTGTACGAGTGCCCGTTGTATCATTTTAGGTCTCAGCATATTAAGTCCGCTCTAAATTTATGCAAATAATTGACCGTAGTCTTCATCCAGTGTATAGAAGCATGCCTCAAGGATTTAAGATGTAGGTCTTACTGTATTATCTATCTACATTTATCTCGTTCCCACGCGATAATTATCGCGTGGCCACGCGATAGTATCGCGTGGAAACGAGATAATTATCGCGTGGGAACGAGATACTAACGAGTGGGAACGAAATAATTATCGCGTGGCCACGAGATACTAACAAGTGGGAACGAGATACTATCGCGTGGGAACGAGATAATTATCGCGTGGCCACGAGATACTAACGCGTGGGAACGAGATAATTATCGCGTGGCCACGAGATACTAACGCGTGGGAACGAGATACTATCTCGTGGGAAAGAGATAAAAATAATTTTGTGCATGTCCAATACGAGCCACCGTACAAATATCTGGTTCATCGATTATTATCGCTTATCTACGATTACGTTGTTGCCACGTGTTATCACTGAAGAAGTTAGTATCTAGATTTGTCGCTGTGCATATGTTGATACATTGTCGACTCTCATCTCAGACGTCCACATGCTTTGTTTCAATTATATTTATAAAATTTTTCAAGTACATTTATAAAATGTTTCAAGTATAATTATAAAATGTTTCAAATATATCATTATGAGCAGGCGAATGACGTGAGGCCATATGTGCTTTATACTAGTAATCGTTTGAAGCATTCGGGTCAGCAAGCCAAGTATCGCAGTATTAACATTTGCGAAAAGTCTAGGGATCAAGTTAATGTTCAGCCGAAAAACCTAACTTCCTAACCTAAAATGATTTTCCAAATTTAAATAGACTCTATTTACAAAAAAAAAAAAAATAGTCGATCAGTTGCGATACATGGACTGGTAACTTTCCCCCTAGGCCTACATGCTAAATTAAATCTCTTTGTGCATGTATTTTAGATATGAAATCTCGCATATCCTCACAAGACCAAAATAGCGTCTTCATATCGATACCATGGCATCTTACGATAACGACACGATATATCTTTCTCCACATAGTTCTGCGTCGAAAGTGGTCCCCCTCATTTCTTCTAATCGTAGAACATGCACGCTATTTGCAAAGTCTAGGCAAGTGACATTGTCTACTGTTCAGTTAGAGAAATTTACTGAATTTCAGTCTCCATTAATTAAATAAAATGTACTTTTATAGGCCTATATACAGGCCTATATGCCTATGTGATCTCGGTGCTGGCGCAGCAGTTGATGTTAATTAGGCTTAATAGAACTCCTACATAGATTAGACACACGTGTGTGCTGCTAACGAAGGAAGGGTAATAATGCCAGGTAAGCATTAAGGCGTGTCAGAGTAGCATGGGGTCATACTCGTGGCGTGCGGAAATATTTTCCCGCCATTCTGAAGCGATGCTGGCGGCATCTGCATAGACATCACTTGTAACGATCTCTCGCACTTTGCCGCAAGCGACTGCCCTTTCAAAATAATTGATATCATATAACCTAATATAAAAAAACAACGCTTCTTAGAACTAATCACAAACACGAGAGCACTTTTCATTTATATATTTTCCTTTCGGGTGGTAATATTTTGATGCCTAGTCGAGGTTATTTATACACCATGCAAAACTGATGCATCAGCTGGCAGGGAGGGTCGGCTTTTCACGGCACAGCTGTAAATAATCTCGTAACGAGGGCCGCATGCAGAGCTGGGACTGCGCCGGCCCCGCGAGCAGCCCCGAAGTCCCGTGTAAAACCTGAAGTCCAGCAAGGGTCAAAATTCAGTCGTCCGGGGCATATTTTTTTCTGGATACGATTCATGTCCCTTCTTTTATCAATAACCCAAGGGCCTTGACCAGGTTTGTTCTTTTCATTCAAATTCTCGGATTATACCTGTCACCAGCGGCGGTGCAGCTTGAGCTGTCGTCTGCTGATGTAGATGTCGTCTGCTGAGATTTCGTCACGCATGAACGGAACCGTCTCGTCATTGGAATATTGATTGACAGTTCACCATGGCTGATGAGGTCGCCGAACCCGCGGGGGAAGATGTCCTGTTCCTGCGAACGGTATCATGATTTCTTCATCATATCAAATATAAATATTTACAAGTATACTGGTCATGTTTACTTGTTAATATTTATGTGTTACTGTAACTGTGTATATTGTGTTCATAAATAATATACACGTGCTTTTCAGAAATGTCAAGTGTGCAGACAAAATATACAGCAGTTAAATTAATACATGATTAGTCTGATTGACGAGGATTCACGAGGGGCCGACATGTACAGTAGGCCCTACACTTTGTTTTCAAAATTTTCAGCTTTTTCTTTTACATCAAAAGTATGGACTTCATATAATGACATATTTGTCAAATCTGTTTAACTGTTTCATTGATTCATGTGCTTGAAGAAGCTAGAGACCATTCTTTTTTATTCTTGATAATTAAAAGTTTACCTGTACAAATCAACAGAGATTTTACATTTTCATGCATGCTTGCCATTTTACTCTATGTTACATTTACTTTCATATTACCTTATGTTACATATGCCATAGGAATAAAATGTGGAAACAATAATAATGAAATATGAGTACCTGTAGAAGTTTTTGTGGGTCTTTTCTATGGAAAGTGAAACTTATGATGGATATTACCAATCTAGAAAAGATATAGGGGTGGTTATAAAGAATTAAACTTGTGAAGAGGTAAAGCAATGGTGTGATGATATATTAACTGTATAAAGATCTGCATATGCATTATGTAGATAAAATGAGTTAAAAGAAGGTAAAAAGTAAAACTGAAATGTTAAGAATTTTTAAATATTTAAGAAGCAGATTTTAAGGAGACAGGATGTGGATATAGCGCTTGGTGATTATAGAAGAAAAATCTTAAGAAAGTTAAGATTGAGCTTGAGTGGTATAGCCCAAGTAAACAAAGTCAGCTGACTTCTTCAGCAAAGTTTTGTGTCTATTGGTGGTTCCTCTTATTTCCAGGAGGAATTGGAGTTTGATAGAGACTATTAACTTGACTGACATCTGTCTTGTTCAATACACTGTTAAGATGTCATGGTTAGTTTAACTTGAGTTTAACTATCTTTCCTTGCAAGGGCCATGAAAGAAGTAAAAAGTAAAACTGGTTGTGAGAACACTCTGACTTGGAGCTTGTTAACAGATCCTGAGAACACGAGAATGTTAAAAAAATAAAATTTGCAATAAGGGTTGTTCTTAGGAGATAAACCCTGGACAGTAGTTGGGAACAGGAAAGGATAAAATGTAGTTTGCATCAGTGAGACTTAAGTACCAGAAATAAATGAAAAGGGAAAATTATGTCTACTAATGCTTTATAAAATGAGAAAACTGAGAGAGATTGTAAGCATGCAAATATAGAGAAAGGAGATAGTTCTAATGGTGAGCTCCGAGACTCAAAGTATGTAAAAATGGTAGAAGAAGTTGTTAAGAATTAAAATAGAAGTGGATAGTGTAGGTGACAAAGGTGGATATCATGTTCTGTAGCAATTAGAATGAGATAAAAAAGGTAAGATTGGAACAGAGACTCAGACCGGAAGAAACCAAAATACCCACTATATGAAAGAAGGAATGTTGAGATTATATTGAGTGTGAAAGGAAACAGACAAACAACCACAACAAATTGATCAGTTAGCACATGTATATCCTCTGCTTGGACATTTTTTGTGGAATATATCTCAATTAATCCAATTGCAGGGATCTAATTTACATAAATACAAGGTGCTAAAGTGCTCTCTTCAGAAAAAAAAAATCCATAAATTAAAAAATGAATAGCCCAATGATAAAAAACTGAAATCTCTCAAAAACTCCTAAAAATATAAATTGGTCAGTAACTTGTGTCCACTACAAGTAATTAAAGCTGGTGGTTGTTGAATTGTTGGTTTTGTTCAGGGCAGTTCTTACATGTATTTGAATGGTATTTGTCTGTACTACTGTACTCTGATGCACTGTATTAGTATATGGAACACTGGATGATTAATAAAATACCAGTAACATGGTAGCTTAGACAAGGAAGCCCACCAGGGAAAAACAAACTAGGGAAGTGACGGCAAATCACCTGAGTCCTCTTAGTATGTAATACCAAGCAAATGTTAGGTGCTACTCTGTCAGGTCCAGTTACCCTGAAATCTGTTAGGGAACTCAGCAACCTGGGAGAGATGTGTAATATTAATAATATAATGTAACATAAACATTTTAATGAAAATTATCATAATTTGAAATAAAATATGAGTGAAGAAGTGGCAAACATATCAAGAATGCTGTTGAAAGATCTGATTCCCAGTAAGTGTTATAATATTTAATCAAGACAGAATCAAGACATATTGAATGGCATAGTTGTACATTTATTTAAATGTCTTACACAATTATACACATACATATACGTCACTCTGGTTATCAATGACTTTTTCCCCTAACTCCTTGTTATCAGACTGTCTGTGAAAAGGGAGGAAGTTGCTGACAATGTCGAGTATGTTTCATCTGGAGTTCTTCATGGAAGATAAAACTATTTATATATAACAGAATTTTCTACAGGGGTAAACCTGCATCTACTCGGGCTTCCTCTGTTCTCATATGCTCATCCACCCCAGAAGACAATAAAAGCTCACCCTGCCCTAAACCCAGGCTCCCAATCCATAAGCTAATGAGAATAGCTAGCTGTTAGGCGCATGCTGAAAAACTGTAAAAGTGCGCATCCAGCATTGTAGCTGTTACTTTTGATAATAAGAACCAGGTTTTCCTTCGCTCACCTGACTAGACTGTATCATCTGATTAGGGAGTTCAAGATACCTACACAGATGTCTGATAACTATGCCAGTTTGTGCCTGTATAGCTGGAGCAGAGGAAAAGGGTGTAAACAGCACTGATAGTACCTCGTGAGGTTTAATGGGAGAAAAGAGTGCTCAAGCAGGCAGGAAATTTCTCTAGTGCCAGGCCAAGGCAGCACAAATTAAAAAATAATGGTTTTCAGTTGTTGTGCAAGTTATTATTTGTGTACTATGATGCAGCTACAGCTGTTATGATGTGTAGCTTAGGCACAAGTTTATCAGTGGTCTTTTTCATAAACGCAGTCTTTTTCATTAGCAGGCTGTTGTGCGTGGTAGTATGAAAATAAAGCCATGACAAGTTACCTGACATCACCTCCGAGTTATTGATTAAGCTTGTAAATAATGAGATGTCCTAGTTGTGAAATGTCAAGTGCTATGACTGCCATTTTATAAACTTGAAGTATTGTAGAAGAATCTGATGGGGGGGGGGGGGGGGAGGGTCAAATAGCTCTGGAAACTTAATGATAAAGCTAAATGGGGTGTAGATCCAGAGAAAAAACAAGAATACTAAAAATAAATATATTACTTATGGTTTATGTATATATATGTAACAGCAGGATGCTCTAAAGGTCTAATCAATAGTCTGTATATTTACATATATGAAGAAAAATTATTGACCAGAGCTGCAGTACTTCCTAAGATTTACTGCTAAATTGATATTTCCTTATTTATGAAAATTGAAAACCTGACGGGGAAGCAGTTAATAATAATTTTTGTTGGTAAATATAGAACAAAGTAACATTATAAGTTATAAATATCCTTATTTTTATAAAATGTATAGATTGTTTAGTGTCACAAATTGTTTATCCATTTATACAAATTATTTATGAATGCAAATATTAATTTTTCAGATTCATGTTTGGTTTATCTGTTTAATCAAGTGAACATAATTCTATTTACATTTATATTGGCAAAATATGTAAACTTAACATAAAGAAATACTGAAAAGGGGGAAAATTAAGTGTAATTCTAATATATGATCCAAGCTATGATAATTTGAATTTTTGTATTTATGACCAACACCTAAAACCAGGGGCGTCAATATAGGGGGGGGGATGTATACCCCCCCCCCCACACTTTTTGGCAAGGGGGGGGTTGGCCAATGTAATCATCCCCCCCCCCCACTTTTCAGAGAATAATATTTTAATATTGCATATGAAATATATTAATATATAGGATTAAAGATCCATTTACTGAAAAAATTGTTATGTCTAAATCTTGCTTTTAATCACAAAATAATTTATTTTCTATGAAAATATTATAATTATTTGAAATATGATTAAGTATATATATATATATATATATATATATAATCATATATATATAAATAGATATATGTGTATATAAAAAAATATATATATATATATATATATATATATATATATTTATATATATATAGTTGAATATGTCACGCTGAAAAAGGTATATGTGTGTGTGTGTATATAAATATACAAAGTCATCCCTCCCCCCACGCTGGAAGAAAAATTGACGCCACTGCCTAAAACACTGGATCAATGATCTATTAATAAAATAACAGATTTATTAACCAACATGTTTATTCAACATGTTTAAATGCCCGAAGAGAAAATATCAAGTCTGTAATCATTTATTCTTTGTACAAAACAGAAATGTATTAATGAGGTGTAAACGGTGAGGTTAAACTGTAACCATATTTCATTTTACCTTTAATAAATATAATTTAAAAAAAGAGAATTTAAACCTATTTTTTAAATTATGTTTATAATAAGTATGAAATACCTAGTATGGCCAATTTTCAGCTGTACTATTATTATGGTCTTAACTCCAGGTAAGGTTAGGGAGTGAACACTGTAACAGGCTGACAGCGATATAAATGGAGTCCAGTGGGTGGGTAAACCCAGCCAATCATTCTTCATTACATGGCCTACATGGGTGCCCTAGCAAGTTATAAACTATGGGCCCCTGGACCATCAACAATGGAACAGAAATAACCTGATGGGGCCACACCTTGGCAGAAGCAGGGCCAGTTAACAAGGACCTGTAGTGGTGGAAAGAGGGACAGGAGCAGGTGGGAAGGGTAGACAACATTGCCACGATGGACCAGGGTAACAACCCACCTGCCGCCTCCAAGAAACATGGGACACCTACCTATACTGCCACGGAGATGGTATGTAAACAACACATTCTGTGGAAGCTTACCTGCATCAGACCACGGGAGGGTTAAATCTTGAGCAAGACTTCTGAAGTGACCTAGTGACCCATTTCTAGAGCTCATATAAAAATATATTGTCCATTTCATATTAACAGTAATTGATTTTTTATTGATTATATAATCCAAATTCATGTGTTAAGGTGTTGGTGATGTTAAGAAATATAATAGATAAATATAATTTAATAAAATGTTAAAATATGAAAAAGATAAACAAAACATATAGTGGTTAATTTTTGTGTTATCATAATATTTATCCATTTCTAATTGGCAAGGTTGACAATAGGACAGTAGGATTTTCATTAACAGTTACTCTAACTCATAAAATAAAACATGCTTTTAAAGGCAAAAATATTGTTCACTGAGCTATTGATAATGAAGTAGATTGTTAGATTTTGGCAAAAAAATAAATGCTTTAACAGTGTCACATCTCTCTGTCAAAAGGGGTTTAAAATAATTGAGATGATTGATATCTCTATCTCAGTGAATCTTTTATGACTTCTTTCTTTTATACATTTTGTATACTGTCAAGGTTACCAGACCCTAGATGATTGGCATGCAGAATGTTTTCTATCAAGTCCAATAAAGTTGTTTTTCCCACGTGTGATAGACTATTTATAGCTTTTGTGGGATGAACCAGCCGTTGAATAGTAAGAAAGAACTTTGGTTAGTTTAGTTACATATTTTTAACAGTAATTATATGTATCACTAATCACCTATGCTCCAAACAATGATTGAAATTCATTTTTTGTGCGACTGATTTTTTATGGACCCCAGTAAAATCACCTTTTATGTACTTGAAGGAAAACAAACCCTAATATTTACAACTCAAGTACATCCTTTAAGTTCCTATCCACCAGTGAGAAATCACAAAATAGTGTTTACGTTTTGTTATGATTGAAACAGAATAAATGTTGTCATTACCATATTAATTATTCACAAAACTTTTCGAAATAGAGGGCAGTTTTTCATAATCTTGGTCATGATTAAAAAAATCTCAGAATGGGAGTTTTCCACATTTTTGTTTCCCACTGCCACATGACTGATGTTCCAGAACCATATATAAGTAGAAGCTAGATTGTTTATTCACCTGTTCGGTCCTGCTTGAAATAGACCTTCAAATACACTGTTGTAGTTGTACTGCTTGCTGGGAGCCAGCTTGTATTGTGAGGGGGGGTACTTTTTAAGTGAACCAGACATGCCACAAACATCCCTCCTATCAAGAAATCAATATAAATAAACTAATCTGTATGCCCAAGATAAAAGGAAAATGAGAAGCAGTTCTATAAATAGGTGAATGCATATTCTGTTCTGCATATTTGTTCAACCATGTTTTGTTGTTTTCCTTTTATAAACTGATTATCATGTAATACATGGCATCAAAACTAGATAATTTTGTAGTTACACACATTACTATCATTATTAATGTAACAGTTTTGTCAAAACGTGTAAATGATGTGTACATATATGCTATAATCTTGTCTCTATTATATATATTTAGTAAACCAATTTGTAGACTAGGTTAGATCTAAGCTTCTCTGCAACAGAGAGGTACAAATAATGTAAAACATCTCTGATAAAAGCGTTACAGATAATCTGTATCATTCTTCATAATGGAGAACCATCCAAAATAAACATTCTTCTGTATGTTCTAGTTCAAATTCCCCATATTAAACCATTAATGATTATTTTACAATACATTGTTTTCAATAATACAAATACACATTTTACATGTATTTATATGTGTTCCTTGGTCGATTAGCCCTCTAGACCTTTCATTACAGTGTCACAGGAGAGGGTATAAAAATATGCATTTTGGTATGTGAGTTTAAAGGATCTCATGGAAAAAATGTGTTCTGGGGCCTCAGTTTTCACAGGAAGCATTCATGACTGTGCTTTGAGGAAGGAATTAAGAAAACCTGGGTGATTGAACCAGGTGTGATAGGAATGTAAAATGTCAAGTATACATGTGGTGGTAATAATCAAACCATCTTCCGCGCTGTCGGCATTATCCTCGTCTGATCTCAAAGGGTACCTTCAGATACGTACTATCAAAAGATAGTGCCTCAGAGGCTGAATATTGCAAAATATTGACTATTTTGTATGGTTATTGTGGAAAGTGCTATGCAGACAGTGATATTTATGTTGTCTGGAAGGAATTGTGGAAGCTTCAATATATATATATATATATATATATATATATATATATATAAAACTATATATATATATATATGTATCCAACTGTGAAAAAGTAATGAAGAAGCATTGATTGTTGTATTCAACAGCTAAGAAAGAATTGTTTCACTGCTTTCCATATCTTATTGTTTAGAATTTGTTTTATCATAAACATGCCTCTTGTAGTTTTTGATACTAGTATTTTTCATTATAAATATAGCAATTAAATAGTTACCTCTGAAATAAGACAACAAACTGAAACACATGTTATACAGCTTAATGAAGATTAGGTCAAAAGTAAATTCTGGTACAAGCAATATTTGCCAAAAACTTACAAAAAATTACATTGATGGCCATATAGGATTTGAGTGTACCTCAAGGAATGCGGATATTTTGATTTAATGATTTTAAAGAGCCCGCATATGTCAGATTGAATGTGTTTCATGAATTTTTGTCAAGACAAGAAATAAGGTAGAACTAAATTTGCATAAATGAATTTTGCAGGGCTTAGATTCTGATATACTCATTTCATATCTGCTAAGGTTGGCATATAGGACTTCTGAATGATCACTGTCTGGGCTGAATTGATTTAAAATTTTTCAAGATTACAGACTAGCCTTCAGCCTGTAAATCTGAGGTTAAAAGGAAAATACTGGCATCTGATTATGTAAAACTGAGAATTAAGCCTTTTTGAAGTTATTTCTTGATTGACCATTTAGGATATCAGTTAACCTTCAGGAAAGAAAAGGGTTTTGGTCTTATGTAGCCTGATGGTAAGAACCTTGGAATGTTTTGCATTGACCAGGCTGAAATTATGCTTCATCAAAGCAAATATAAAAATGCCGACGAGATTTAAATTTGGATGGCAGCAGATATGGATTTTGCGGAGGCTTAGGTTTTGATAAGGTCATTTCTTATCTGCCCAGCTTGGCTTGGGATCTGTATCAAACCTTTTCCTCACTGTCTGCACCAAATTGATTTTACTTTGATCTCGATTACAAGCTGGTTCACTGCATGTAAATTTTGTATTAATGGAAAAAAATCCTGGTAACAATTTAGAAAAGCTCATTATTCACCCTATTATGATGTTGGGTCACATTCAAGACACTGAAGATTATTATGGCCAATATCTGCATGTGATCTTTTTGCAATCCATGAATTAATTATAATCTTAAAAATGAATACATGTATACAATCTGTTGTATTTATTAAAGATGGCTCATTTTGGAAGATCTTGAAAAAAAATTAAAATATTAATACAAGCTCTCTTCAAGCATCAAGTTCTTCAGATGCCACTTGTAAATTTCAGGATAACTAGCAGCTCTCAATCACAGCTATCTAGCTTTTTACAACCAAGCATTTATACAATGATTTCAGCCATTGCCTCAGACACAAAGGGCATTTCTAGGGAAAATCGTTTCTAATTTCCTATAAATAATCAAGGATGTTTCTTATTATTCTGGAAAAGAATTGTTAAAAAAAATGGATAGTTTTAGTGAAAGATTATTATACTGTACAGATAGAAACTTCTGTGAATGCTCTCAAAACCATTTTTAATAATCTTCTTAGCTCTAGCGGTCCCATCAAGGTCCTGTAGGGGTATATGCACACTGTTGACCTGTCAACAATTTGTTGCTTATTGGAACCTATTTCAAGTAGCAGGATTTAATACATCTGTTCAGGTCCTATCTGTGTTCATTGGTGTGCATGAAAGTGTTCCTAGTAAATTGCGGTACCAGTGAAGCTTGTTGTATTGAATTTTGATGAACCAGTAGATCATGTGACTGGTGTGTTCAGGCAATATTTATCGCATAAAATTTGTCATTTATCAATATCAGAATGAAAGACTGTAAAGCAGTCATGTGTATCAGATTAAAACAATTTTCTTTTTGTTCATGCCCTTCTTTTATAATTACATTATAAGAACAGGGGTCGTAATAATTTTTTTATTAACAATACATATTAATACAAACATTCAAAACAATACAGAATACATTTATACTACTAATTACATACACAAAAAAGCAAAACATATATTCACTACACAACACAAAATACTGCAAAGGAGAACATACTTCTCATAATTTTGATAATCTTGTATGATATCATTTTTCCAAACAGTATGGTTTTTATATTGATTTTAATAATTAAACAATGTATAAATATATTTGTCAACTATTGTATCCAAAAGGGATAACCTTTCATTTGCATTTCCATCTTTCACTCTACATTCCACTTTTTTTCCTGATAAATGAGGTATTTCTTGAAACTTTTTATATTCAGTTTATTAATTTCCTGTGTTATATATAAAATATTTTGCATGTAAAAGGACTTTTTTCTTTTTTTTCTATTTCTTTCTGGTATTCCAAGAATAATATTTTTTTCTGTAAATAAATCTTCTGATATTCTGCATAAATCACTGACTGCCCTGCAAAATATTTTAACAACTGAACAATGAAAGCAGTAATGATCTATATTTTCAGCAGCTGTATATATGCCAGTATGGATCACTAATAATACCATATTTAAAAAGTTTTCATTTTGAAATAGATACCTATGTAATATTTTATATTGAAATTCACGTATCCTTCTGTTTTTACATAGTTCAGGTCCAATATTATATTTAATATATGCCAATCATCTTTCATTAAACCATGTTGTAGATTATATTTTTCTTTACATGCAAGTTTTCCAAGGTTAATCAAGCTCGCCATATACTCATGTATCTGCTGTGAAACAATACATTCAGCCTTTTTTACCCTTACTTTTGTATAACATATATATAAACCAGGCTGTTCTCCTGTATGCACCTTACATTTATATCTACCTTTTTCAACTTTGCTTAATATTATAAGATATACAAGATAATCAACGCTTTTTGCTTCTTTATTCACTGAATAATTGAAATTCAAAACTTTCCCATTATTTATTATATAAATACATCTGTCCTGCATAGTATTATATGCAGATGACACAACTGTTATAGTTCAGAATCTAAACTCTGTTAAAGTTGCACTGGATTTGTTTAAACAGTTTTCAAAATATTCAGGTCTAAATATTAACAAAGAATAAACAGAATCAATATGGATAGGGAGATTAAAAGACAGAAACTTCGAACCACTGGGATTAAGATGGCAGGAACATATTTTTGGATGCCTTTGTGTCCAACAATTTTAATCATATTTTCAAATGTTATTTTGAACCGAAGATTCAAATATATATATGAAATGACAAATATATATGGAAATAGAAAAATTTAAATTTACATGGTAGGATTTTGATAGTAAAAAAACTGTGTTTCTCTAACTTGAACATTTAACATCAATCTTTGCAATGCCAAAAGAAGTTAAAGATATACCAAATAAGATACATTAGATGTTCATATGGAAAGGGGAAAAAATGTGGTAAGTTAAGAGGGAATTATAATAAAATCAATATCTGAAGGTGGAATTAATATGTTGGATATCAACAGTTTTATCATGACACAACATGCTTTGTGGATAAAAAAAAATATTTAGAGAAATCTAAAAAGATTGGAAATTGCTTTTTGAAAAATTTTGTAAAAATTTTGGAAATATAGAGCTATTATTGCAGTGCAGTTATAATGTCAATATGCTGAAAAATAAATTGCCAGTTATAAAATACATTTATAATTAGTATGGAAAGAAATCTGCAAACAGCACTTACCAACCCTCTTGTGTGGAATAATAAAAATAACAGCTGCTGGAAAACCAATTTTCTGTAATTCATTGTTCAAAGCTGGACTTAAATATGCAGGAATTTTTCATTTTGTATCAATCTGTTGGAAAGGTGAACACATAGAATTAGATGTTTTCAACTTAAGTAGCAGATAAGTGATAAGTTATGACACAAAACAAAATATTTTACAGCTTGTGTTCCACCGACCCCCTATTTTTCAAATGAAAATCAGTCTATAATTTCTGATACTTTTTAAGCCAAACTCCTATACATTCCTGTTTTTTCACTGCTTAATTGTGTTTCTGATATAACAGTGTTACTATTGAAAACATTCAGTTCTTTTTACATTCATGTGTGCATGTAGGATGGCATGATTGCAGAATCAGGTTTACACTGAGAGAAATGTTACTGAAAGTTTGATATGATAGTAGGAAGCATCTGTAGAGGAAATGGAAATTTTTCTGTGGAAAGCCAACTCTGTATTAATACCTTTAAGTTGGAAAGGTGAAAATTGCAAAGTTTAACAATCCCTGAAGAATACACTTGTATCTTTCCTCCATTTCTTTCACATGTCCATGGTCACTCATTCATTTTGTGTTTTAATATTTGTGTGAACAGAGTTAGATTCAAAATGATAAAAAAAATTAAATCTTGTTTAATTCCATGTTCTGCTTATTATTAACCATTTGATAAGCCAATATATTAAATTTTCTAAAGATCAGCCATTCTTTATAGAACAATCCTGTTCTGCAACAACAGCTTGTTTGGCCCACTGCAGCAGTAAAAGAATTGCTGGTCACATGCACGATAGGTTTCTTAACAGTCAGGGCAGGGACAGGCAGCCAGCACCATAACTTCAGGCAATCTTGTCAGCCAATCAGTCCTTGTTGGGTTTGTATTAGGTTTTTACCTCGTGGTCATCAGAACCAGCCTGCCAGAGATGGGTAAAACTAACGATAGAGCCTCAGTCAACATGGAGTAATTGAGCATTCTGTCGGGGAATGATGTTGGGGATTCCAGTTGGTGTCTAATTGCTGAGTTACAGCTCTTTTGATACTGATATCTGTGCAGAGAATATTGATGGAACAGTCTTGAAAGCCTCTTCCTATGGAGTACCCAATAGTGGATTAGTATATTATTTACTGTCAGTTGTTTTTTTTTTTTTTTATTCATATAAGATGAGCTATTAGATGTAACTGTAATTGCCTAACTTTTTGTCAGAAAAAAAGAAGAAGAGGGGGGGGGGGGGAGGGGGGAAGAATCCAAACCCAGTTATGTATAGTAGATTTTGGAATTTTAAGCTCAGGTGTCAGTATTTGGTTATACTTTGAACTGAATTTGGAAATGCTTGCTGATGGTATCAAATGTGTATTTTTGTTAACTGAGTGGTTGTTTAATCTTCAGCAGTTGAATAATTTATATTTTTACTGAACACTCTGCAGAACATGATATAATTTATTCACTGTGTAGCATACTGATTATATGGGAGGGGGATCAAGGTAAAATAAGAAAGAAATATTCAAATTAAATGAGTGATAACATGGATGGCTAGCCTTAGGCTGTAGACAATAAAGGCTGTGATGCAAATTCAAGATATTCAGAATTAGATTGGTAAAATGTCTTTACATTCAGACAAGGTATCATATATATAAAAAGATGGATAAGAATAAGGAAAATAGTGCATTATTAAAAAACCTTCTTGATCCTTATTTATGATTGGAATCATATTTCCACTTCTGATAGGACATTAACCTTTTGGGTTTTTGTCTTGCAATAGCATTTCTGACTTCTGATATCTGATAACTTTGTATATTTTTGGCCTAGCTATGGTCCCATCAGATTGACTGTATTTTTTTCTTCACCAAATTTTGTAAGGTACTGTCTACAGGAAATTAATATTATTTGTCATATACTGCTACATGTATGTTGACATGTATTAAATGTCTCTGTATTTTCTTTTTACTGAAAATATTAAGTTCTCATGACATTTTCTGTTGATTGTACACTTCAATTCAAATGGTTATTGTTCACACTAGTCCAGCACCAAAAGTCAGAGAAAGTCAGAGACTTTGGTTTGATGTAAGACTCTTGTGTCCAAGGTTTTTGCTTTTCCCACAGAACTCTTGGCAACGCATCTCACGCAGTGGTTATACATTGCAGTTGTTCCAGATCTCCTTTAAACCACTGCTTTGTAGCAAGGTTCTCTGGGTACACCAGCAGGGTGGACACAGAGCAATGAAATGTAATCAATCCAGTGTGAGCTAGCCTTTTCTAACATTGTGCATCCAGCTCCAAATTTTAAACATGTGACACTTGCTCTCCTTGATCAAATCCTTGGCCCTGTGCCAGAACTGGTGTAATCAGACCAACAAGAGTGTTTAAAATTTGGAGCTGGATGCACATTGTGATACCAGGCTCTCATTGATCTCATTGGCTAGAATTAGGTCTTATGTAGGATTTAAATGATAATCCAAATAATGATAATCCAGGACCCAAGTATATGATATCAGAACTTATATTGATTAAAAAAAACGAATGAACCAACTTGAAACAGCTGTGTCATTGGCTCAACGGCAGTGTTACAAGAAAAGCTAATAAACCTTGCCAGGGTTAGCTTCAGACACCTCATTTAGTTGACAAATAATCTGTCAAACATCCAAGAAGACTAACTAAGAATTTATCAAAAATCAAAAGGCTCACTGATATAAAATAATTTACTTTGTTCAAACAAATGAGACTGACAAACAGCAGAACAATAGTATTATTGATTATTTGATGAATGCTTTGAGTTATTATATAGATTTTTTTATCTGTTTATTTCTCAAAACTCTACCAGCTTTGCTCATACTCATCACTAATTCAAGAGCCCATGTTCTTGGGCATGAAAAACTTGGAACCACCAGGCAGTTCAGAAGGTATGGTAATATCAAACTGATTTGTGACAAATCTGAATTTAAATTTATATTTGGAAAACTGGGGAAGAAATTATAGATAAAACTTTCGAGAGAAGAAGAATAATGACAACACACATTTGTAAATCTTAACAAAGAATCATGCCATCATCAGTAAAACCAATTCCTCTCAATGTTCAATACACTGTAAGGGGAAACCTTTAAATTATAGACTGATTTGTTTGAGGATAAATACATAAGGGGCATATGTCATCACATTGTTCTTTAAATTCTTTAAGGTGATTCTGTGTAACAAAATACTGGCACCAGGAAACTACAATTTTAAATATTGTTACAGCATTTTAATTTTAAAGAAATTTAAGCAAATTTTAAGTATTTTTAGTTTTTACAGTAAAGAGTAAATGGATTTCAGTATCAGTCACATTATTATACATAATTGAACTTTATACTCTCTGCTTGCGTCAACAATTTACACAAACTGTGAATTCAGAATTTATAACAGAAATATTTGTCTTAACCGATAATATTTTTCCTCTAAGCATCAGCCAGGGGCTCTAACTGTTACATTATTTTCTTTTTGGCCCACATACTGGACATGCTCTATGTTCAGGTACTGCTTGCTTAGCAGACATCTTCATGTAGTGGTAGTGCCAGACAGTGTGAGTTCTGATGGCCCTGGTGAGACTATGAAGCCACTTGGCCATGTTTCTCACACAACAGTCCTCTATGTATCATTCTCAGTATCATATCATTCATAATAGAACAAGACAGCTGGCGTAGCTTACCAAATCTGTATCAAGAGACCTCACAAGTTCATCAACTTCTTGCACTCATGTTAACTTCACTGTATAGTAAGAGTCAGGGACCATAGTTGGGCTTGTAGAAATGGACTTTATATCACTTAATTTTACTGTTTACAGTTTATACAGTATTTACATGGTGATGTCAATAATCAATCTTTCATTATTCTATAATGGTCAGGATAACACTTGAAGATTTCATGTAAATTTGTTATTAATTGATTTGACAGTGTAAGACTGTAAATGTACCAACCATAAATACATTGAATTTTGTAATTGCCCTGTTTAAAAAAATATATCAACATCAGATTCTCTAGGGTAAGTTCATCTGTCAAAACTACCATCAAGGTCACTTCTTATAGTTAAGCCATTTTTTTTTAAAATTTTATCGTATCTGCTAAAACAGTTCTGCGGATACTGTTTTCAGTTGGATGTGGCTGTGGCCGCTGCAAAGGTTTCTGGAGAACTTCTTTGTAACCACTGGGCGGAATTTTTTAAAATTCGGAATTCTGATTGGGTCACATGTGAACTGCTGCGCCCTCATTTTTGATTGACCACTGACCTTTCCTCTCTGCCAAGCATCCGTTTGTGTGTCTGTTTATACACATAAACCCACGTATCTAGGGAACTGTTTGACCAATCAGTCTAAAAGTTTTGCACAAATGTAGCTCTTGGATAGCTTTATAACATACACTAAAAATGGTGGCGCCACCTGCACAGCGTCCATCTGTTCATCTGCCGTGGGATAAAATCGCTCATTCCTCTGCATTGGTTGGACCTATCCACCTGAAATTTTGCATGTGTATACATCCTGGGTAGCTTTCTTGATTTTATGACAGGTGGCGCCACCTACCTTCACGTTCAGGCTGCAGACATACAGGCTTACATCTCAAGACTGGTTTGACATATCCTTATGAAATTCTGCATGTGTATAGATCTCACATAGCTCTTTATCATATGCAGACTGGTGGCGCCACATGTAACCATTTTGGCACAGCGTCCATCTGTTTGTCAGCCGTGGGATAAAATCACTCATATCTAGGCAGTGATTTGTCTTATCTACCTAAAATTTTGCAGGTTTATACATCTTGGATAGCTATCTGGATTTTGTGGCAGGTGGCGCCATCTACATTTATGTTTACGCTGCAGACATCCAGGCTTATATCTCAGGACTGATTTGCTGTATCCTCCTGAAATTTTGCATGTGTATAGATCTCACATAGCTCTTTATCATATGCAAACTGGAGGCACAACCTGCAACCATTTCTACACAGCGTCCGTCTGATTGTCTGCCATAGGATAAAATCACTCATATACTAGTAGTGATGTGACTTATCTGCCTCAAATTTTGCATGTGTATACATCCTGGATAGCTTTCTTGATTTTATGACAGGTGGCACCACCTACCTTCATGTTCAGGCTGCAAACATACAGGCTTACATCTCAAGACTGGTTTGACATATCCTTATGAAATTTTGCCTGTGTATAGATCTCACATAGCTCTTTATCATATGCAAAATTGGTGGCGCCACGTTCAACCATTTTGGCACAGCGTCCATCTGTTTGCCAGCTGTGGGATAAAATCACTCATATCTAGGCAGTGATTTGTCTTATCTACCTAAAATTTTGCAGGTTTATACATCTTGGATAGCTTTCTGGATTTTGTGGCAGGTGGCCCAACCTACATTTATGTTTAAGCTGCAGACATCCAGGCTTATATCTCAGGACTGATTTGCTGTATCCTCCTGAAATTTTGCATGTGTATAGATCTCACATAGCTCTTTATCATACGCAAAACTGGAGGCACAACTTGCAACAATTTCTTCACAGTGTCCGTCTGTTTGTCTGCCATAGGATAAAATCACTCATATCTCAGTAGTGGTTGGACTTATCTGCCTAAAATTTTGCATGTTTATATATCTTGGATAGCTTTCTGGATTTTGTGGCATGTGGCATGTTTTTATTGAAGAAGACTCTTCAGGTTTTAATCAAAATCATTGCAATAAGAATTTTATCAAACTAATTGTACATCTATTGGACATATTCCTATTCATCTGGTGGTATGGTTAAGAAAAATTACAAATCCTTTCACTTAACTATTGATAATTGTGTTGGAGAAGCTGTTCAAGCTTACTTATTCATTAACCCTTTTTTTGTATGGCACTCTAACTCCCTATTCAATAGTGAACATTTTTCTTGCTGTAAACACTGCCGAATGAAAAGGTTTGATGATGTTTCTATTGAGAAAAATATGCATACTGAAGGCGTTATTGGTAATTCCATCAACATAAAGGCTCAAGTGTTCCATTAAGCTGGTCGTAATTGTCCTTTAAAATGGGTGTGAAGTTATATAAATAATGGAGCTGCAACAGGCATGACTCGTGAAAACTGCTAGATAAACTTATGGCTGGACCTTGAAATACCATGACAGATTTAAAACTGGGGATGCTCTCTCAGAGGATACTCTCTGGGGACCATATAATCAAATTAAGTACCATATCTTTGCCCACTGACTGTCGTACATTCATAGATTGCATGCTGTACCAGCAGAATAGTAGCAATAAAACCTCCCACCGACTCTTAATACTGAACTTTGTGGTTTATTAGGATTTCTAAGGTCGGGGTCATGTCTTTTCTTTGCCATTCCTGCTAGAATGGCATGGCTTAGGCATATATATCCCATATATGTATAATTTGTATTTTTTTATTATTATTGTGGGAATTGCAACTTAATGTATTATTGTATATTTGTGCTTTATACTCTTTTCTCAAATTCTATATGCTTTCCTTCAGTATTATTTGGCATCAACATCATTCTCTTCAAAAGAGGTGGAACATTATTGAAAGTGACATATCAGCTCAGTTGTTGTGTTCTTTTTTTATTTCTAATTATATTTCATTGAAAAATGAAGAGTGCATTTAAAATCAAAATTAGTTTAGTCAAAATATTTCAAATAAACAAAAAGGCAGTGAACTTGGTTTACAACAGAAACATTGACAACCACCCTGCTAATGCAACTGCAAAGCTGGGAGGACTAATTTTGGGATGTGTTAATTTACCTCTCGAGATCAGCAGAGCATATATTGTCTTTCTCCCTGCAAACATGATTGTATTTTGACACTGTGATCTATGGAGGTTAAATAACAAAGGTCAGAAGATTTAGTTCATACATGACAGCTGTCCTATCTTAAGTTAGTGTACATATCACCAGATATAGTATCTAGTCAATTTAAGCCTGAAGTAAATCAAATTTGAACTGTGAAAACATCACGTTTTGGATTATATACTGATACCATGCAGGTCAGATAAAATTGCACATGTACATGGGTTTTCCCTGCACATTGCCATATTGAAATACTATTCTGCAATTTTCACAGCACTTAATTCAACAAAAGGGACATTTAATGCAGATATAACCTCTGTATTCACGGCTGAAATATGAGTTTACCTTGACTGTACACCTACAACACCCAGGTGAAAGTCACAGGTAGGCTTTTATATAACAGATGTGCATGCAAGCTGTTGATTGTGTGCCTAGTTCTGTTGTAGGTGCCATTAACTGCAGGTGTACAAAGAAAAATCAACCTTTCATGTCATTAGGTGGCATCAGGTGGCATGATCAAGTGTGTCAGGCAGTAATTAAGAGCATGTCAACAACAGGTGTATCAAGAACAATAGCAGTGAATATACACATTATAGAGACATGCATATTTACAAAGCACGATACTGGAGATGTGCACATTTTCACAGAATATAATGAAAACTGACATTCACTTATTTTCCTCTCCCTGACCTGAAGGTTTCAATTTCATTTTGGTTACACCACCACTTGCTTCTGATGACAGTCTGAGCGAGATTACTGAAAATATTAATGACTGATTAAAAAAAAATTGCATACCGTAAGCAAGACTACCATACTAAAAAAACAACTGACAGATTAAAAAGAAATTGCTTATGCATGAATCTGTATGGGTCAGAGGATAAGCCTGTTTAACTTAGGGTCATGTCCCTTCCTTTGATCTTGAACCGGTCCATTTTGGGTTAAAAAAAAGTACATCACCTAAAAAAGATATCCCAATATTAGATGATTGTATTACCCTAAAATTCAGGATGGCCCTAGCTTGAGGACAAACCTTGTTTAAAATTGTTTAATGACCTTCACTAAGGGAGTGACCTTGACCTTAAATATATTCAGTTTTGGTGGAAATCCTATCAGATATTAGATATCTCAAAAATGGATTGATGAACTTTTCTAAAATTTGTTATGGTAAAGGAACTTGATTTGGTTTATTTGTAAAATTGACTGTTGTCATCATCTAGAAACTTTTTGCCCCAAATTGTTTGGTGCAGTTACCTCTCTTATATAAGCCATGTGTTCCATCACTGCAACAATACAACTGTGATCCCAAGCATTATGACTAAAAACAAAAGACAGTTATGTTTGAAATATTGCATGTACACAGTATATATTTAAGATATTTTTATACGCTCTTCTTTGATGGGACGTATTAAGATATACCCACCATCTTAGTGGCTGTCCATCTGTCCATTAACTTTTAGTGTCACCACATAACTTACCATGGCTGTGATAACTTTTCTTGAAAAACCTCCATCACTCCAAACTCCCAAGTTTGATTATTGGCACAACCATGCATATTTTATAAGGTCAGAGGTCACAAGGCTACTTTGTGGTGTCACCATGATAACTTAAAAGGAATATGGTGGATATTGATAAAACTGAACAGAAATGTTAATCAGTTAAATATCTCTAGTTTGGTTTACAGCAAAAATCCACACATTTGTAATGAGGTCAGAGGTCACCGCACTTTGTAAGCACTGTGCTGTAGTGACTTACCAAAAATCCTATAGATTTTCATGAAACTCATTATACTTATTTACAAATAGAGTTTCTAACCTCAATTAAATTCTCAGCAGAATTAATGCATATTTAATGAGGTCAGAGACTGCACTTTCGTTGCAACACCCAGACTTACAAAAAATCTGATGGATTTTCATATTACTCATGATGAATACAAACCAATACAGTTTCTCACCTGAATTACATTTTTAGCAGATTCACAAATATTTAATGAGGTCAGAGGTCACAAAATAAGCAACCGGTGTACAATGCATCATTCGCCTAGCTCTTGTTGTTCTTGGGTTTAAAATACCTTCACTTCATTCTTTATGAGAGTGACCTTGACCTAGAGTGACAAGTTTAATAAAAAAAAATTCTCCCCAAAGATAAGATTTGCTGGTATGGCTCAAGAGGCTTAAGAGAAGAAGCTTATTGTATAGGTGATATTACCAAAAAAATGGGGATAGTATTGCATTACAAAAACCATAACAGTATGGAAACTACAAATCAAACCTGCATAAAAGAGGTAACAGACATTTTACCAGGGTAAGTAGAGCTCTAGGATGATACAAATGGTTGTTAGAGCTACCGGAGATAACCATTGGAGCTCTAAAACAATACAAATTATCACTGAGCTCTAGGATGATACAAATGGTTGTTAGAGCTACCGGAGATAACCATTGGAGCTCTAAAACAATACAAATTATCACTGAGCTCTAGGATGATACAAATGGTTGTTAGAGCTACCGGAGATAACCATTGGAGCTCTAAAACAATACAAATTATCACTGAGCTCTAGGATGATACAAATGGTTGTTAGAGCTACCGGAGATAACCATTGGAGCTCTAAAACAATACGAATTATCACTGAGCTCTAGGATGATACAAATGGTTGTTAGAGCTACCGGAGATAACCATCAGAGCTCTAAAACAATACAAATTATCACTGAGCTCTAGGATGATACAAATGGTTGTTAGAGCTACCGGAGATAACCATTGGAGCTCTAAGACAATACAAATTATCACTGAGCTCTAGGTCAATACCAGTGGTCATTTAAGCTCTAGGACAATAGCAGTGGTCATTGGAGCTCTAAGACAATACAAAGGGTCACTGAGCTCTAGGACAATACCAGTGGTCAGTGGAGCTCTAAGACAATACCAGTGATCATGAAAAACTCGAGGACAATACCAGTGGTTGTTGGAGCTCTAGGAAACAATAATTGTCATTGGTGCTCTAGGACAGTACTAATGGTCATTGGAGCTCTAGGACATTACCAGTGGTCATTGGTGCTCTGGGACAGTGCCAGTGGTCATTGGAGCTCTAGGGCAATACAGGTGGTTATTGGAGCATCAAGAACTGTACCAGTGACCATTGGAGCTCTAGGATGATACAAATGGTCATTAGAACTTTAGGATCATTGGAGCTCTAGGATGATACAAATAGTAGTTGGAGCTCTAGGACAATACCAGTTGTCATTTGTGCTCTAGGACAATACCAGGGATCATTGGAGCTCTAGGATGATACAAATGGTTATTAGAGCTTTAGGACAATACCAGTGTTCTTTGGTGCTTTAGGACAGTACCAATGGTCACAATTCTAATTTGTGCTCCAGGACAGTGCCAGTGGTCATTGGAGCTCTAGGACCATATCAGCGGTCATTGGTGCTCTAGGACAATCCCAGTGGTCAGTGATGCCCTAGGATTATCCCAGTGGTCATTTGAGTTATAGGACAATACAATTGTCATTGGAGCTCTAGAACAATACCAGTGGTCATGGAAGCTTTAGGACAATACAATTGTCATTGGAGCTCTAAGACAATATCAGTGGTCATTGGAGCTCCAGGACAGTATCAGTGGTCATTGGTGCTCTAGGACAATACCAATGGTCATTGGAGCTCTAGGACAATATAAGTGGTCATTGGAGCTCTAGGACAATACAATCGCATTGGAGCTCTAGGACAATATCAGTGGTCATTTACAAATGACATTGCAAACTGATGTTAAAGCAGTAATTCGAGGTCAGAGAACAAAAATAAAAGTAAACACCAGATTACACTTTTATCAGTTCAGTAAATGTAGCAGATTAATACACCTTCATGAAATCAAAAGAGTTCACCAACATTTTGTGATTTTTCATTTGAATGTTACTTGATTCTAACAAAACAAGTGAAATCAAGGAGCCTGGCTCTATACCGGCCTCAGCATCTTTTTAATATCATGGAATTGATGTACTTGTTAATTCATCAGAAATAAAATTCTTTGTGAATCTCTCTTCCATGTATGCTATTATTCCCCTGTAGCAGGAAATCCTTTAATTTAACAAGTAGGAGTGACTCATAGAAAATGACATTTATAAAATGACATTTATGCTAACACACTACACCTGCATACACTTTATTTAAAACAGAAACACTGAATACGTGGATAAGGCCTGTTGGGCCACAAATTAGAAAATATATTAATTAGAATGAACAGAGGGTTAATTACTGAGAAACAGCCCTCTGTACATTTTTATTACTCCTAACCTATCCTGCACTTAGGATTTACCCCTCCTTTCAATGTTCAATGTTAAAGTCATGCTGGGCAAGAACAGAAGATTTTCACTGGTATATTGTTTCATTTTTACCCTCCAGATGGCCCTGCTGATGCATGTATCACAGGTGCTTGGACTGGTAGTAGTGCAAGCCTTGGCACTAAGATGGCAGCACTGGTGTGATCATACTGTATCTCAGATGCTGATGCTTAAAAAAAAACAAACCAAAACAAATTAAAGGTCTCGGGAATTAGCAGGACATGTCTCATGACATAATTCCTGGCTTATACATGTTTGTTGAGGCCTAACCAGTGATGCGTCTGCAGTTTTTTTATATCGTATTGAACATCCTGCTGGGAACATGTTACTGTTTTAGTTCCTCTGGTGTTGTAATTTATCTTATCTAGTCATAGCCAGACAAAAGGCATTTCCCTAGAGGGATTACAAGGAACATCCATGCTAGATATTCATTCTGTTTAAAGCCCACATGATTAGACCTGCAAATCAGTAATTCGTGACCAGCATCACATAGGAGAAAAATCTGCTTAAAATATGTATGTGAGGGCATATATATTTTATATTCACAAAACAGTTTATGCATGCAGTTATGACTGAGTAGTACTATGTATCTTGTTATGCCATTTTCATTAGATTGAACTTAATTTCATGATATCCATTAACCCAGGTCAGGTCTATTAAGACAAAGTTAAACTAACTTTGCTTGATGTCATATGCACGACAGCTACAACTTTAAACATTTGGACCAATATTTGAAAAAGTTTTAATATTGAGTTCCCAGAAAACTTTTGCTTCGATGTGACCTTATCCTAGTTCAGGGTCATGGCGTGCCTAGTTAATCCTGCTTCAAGCCCAGCACCCTTGCTGCCATGTTTGAACTCTTAAGGGACTTGTGTAATAAATCCATTGTAATAAATCCATTGTAGTTGACATTGTGGTTCCATAAAACTTCAGTAAAGATTTTTGTATGTCAGATTCTGAACCACAAACATTATCCTAAAGCAGTAACATTTTAGGAAATGTCATTTGAATGCTGCATAGGACAAATACTTTTGACTGCAATGTGTGGTAGGAATAAAAAGAACATGTGAAAAACAGTGTACAATCTTTCTTATTAAAGGTGGTTTGCAGTAGGTCTTTGTCTTGTAACTCCTGTGAGGCCACACCTCAGGGTACCCTTTTATAGACTTGTTCTGCTGGGAATGATGACCTCAAATTAAACTCTAGTGTGTGATGCAGTGGCAGTAGCCTTAAGAGTTGTTGCTTTATCACGGCCCTAGGGTTTCACTCCGACTAATAAAAAAAATTAAAATTGAAGAAAAAACTATTTTTCATTTGCTGGAGATACTTTCTTAATAAACTGAAGAAGCAAATATGGTATTTGTGTAAATGTGCAAGAATGATCCAACTAGTGTAAACTTAATTTAATTTGAACAGAATATATTCAAGAAAACAGAACCATGATTTTGCCCCATCCCCATTCCCAGATTAGGACAGACTTGTGAAGAACTGAATCAATCTCTGGTATGCCAGTGCATATGATAAGAGGAAGCCATTAGACATAACAATAAACATTACATAAAGATATCTTTAAAACAAAATAAAAATGTTTCTACTCAGCTTTTCAATAATTTATGACCTTTTAGGCTGTGAGAAACCCTGATCCAATGACAGTTAATATCAGTTTCTCTTTTCATATTAATTCTTAAGAATCCAGTTTTTCAGTATAATTAACTAACTTTTTAACATTATTATGTAAGCCATTTTCATGAATTATTGATTTCTATGGTCAGTGTTCTTAGTTTGTTTTGCCTTGTCTCATAAAACAGGTTGACCTCAATCAGACCAAGTGACCTCAATTATATCTGGAACCTAATCTGTATTTGCTTTTGCTACTCTGGCTGTTATATTATATTTAACAAAAACACTATGTGGGACTCTTTTTTCCCATATTGGTTCCATACACAAGAATAAACATTTCTTTGTTGCTTTTGTTGTATACATATATTTTGATTATATAGTCTGTCTGACATTTAATAAGTCCCCCCCCCCCCCCAATGGGAGACGTGTTGTTTTCAGGACCGTCAATCCTCGTCTTTGTTGTCTGATGGAAAACTTTTGAACATGATAACTTTTGAAGGAATGCATATTTTCCTCCAAAATTATAAAACTCATTGTTCATCCCAAAATCTTAGATGAGTTTGGAACCTGGTGACCTTGACCTTCAGCTTAAGGTAAAATCTTCCGAAATGTGAAATATCTGTAGGACATCTTGTGAACGCAGTAACTTTTCAAGGGGTGCATATTTTCCTTGAAAAAATTTAAACCCTCATTGTTTCTACCAAAATCTCAGACAAGTTCGAAATTCAGTGACCATGACCTTCTTTAAGGCGAAATCTGCGGGAAAATAAAATTTTGTCCTCAAATTTGGTACACAAATTGTTCATACCAAGTTCTTGGCCAAGTTCGAAAAATGGTGACCTTGACCAGGATCTTCAAGGTCAAATCAGCTGAATCATAGTTATTACCATGTGAACATGAGAACTTTTGAAGGTCTGCATATTTTCCTCCAGTATTTAAAGCACTCATTGTTCCTACCAAAAGCTAAGAAAATTTCGAAAAATGATGACCTTGGCTTTCATCTTCAAGGTAAAATACGCCAAAATGTAAAATTTTTGGGAACCCCATAACTTTTGAAAGGCTTCACATTTCTCACCATGTCTGTATTGATACAACCAATATGCAACGAGGGAGACTTCTGTTTTTGCATGTGTGAAAACAAGCCATTCTTTGGTAGTTTAGTTCTCTAAGTGTTTGTATATCTGTAATCTAAAAAAATTATTTTACACCAAATTGTACTATTGTGTAACTTTTGCTCCAGTTTGTTTTGTGTAAATATTAATATTTATGATTTGTTCAAGTCACTGAAAACACCCCTGGTCTGTTTTAGGAAATAAAGCCAAGAGTACCTAAGCTTAAAAAAACTGACATATTTTGCAATTTTAATGAAACCTGGTATCCCCTTTAACAACCATTCATAGAATAATTTTAAATATAATTCAGAGTCAAGGAAATGTTAGTTATTTGTATATGAATACTAGGATTGCATGTATTTTTCAGCATATCATTTTAGTTGTTCACCCTTGGGGAAATCTAAAGACATTTCCTCAGAGAAATTGGACTCCCAGAACTTGAATGACAAAAAAAAATTGAATTTTACAAGTTCAGATCTTATATATCTAGTTTTGGCTAGAAGTGCATTGAATTCTGATTCTACAGGAAAAAACTCCATCTGCAACTGATCCATCATAAGGGGTGATTAGTTTATTTATATAAACATATTTGGGTAACTAATCAAGTTTTGTAGATGGACCTACTTAGGCCCCCCCCCCCCCCCCCCCCCGCCCCGAAAAACCATTGATTTAAATTTGAGTATTTCAAGTAAACATATGGCGGGGGACTATTTTATTGCCTCTATAGGCCCTTGTTTTTCTTCTTTTCTTTATTCTGCCATTTTTTTGTTTGTGCTAGATCTTCAGTATGGTTGAGTGTCTATAGTTTAATTTGGACAATGTAAGTCCTAGGTCACAGATTTGCACCGGATATTTACTTTTACCCTTTTTCCCAAGGCTGCACTCTTCCTGAGGTGCCTGAGGGGAGGCTTTCAGTGATAGCTTGATAATTTCATACATCTATTTTTTAAAACATCTGAATGTGAACACTGATCATGAGAGCAAGGCTAGAATGATAGAATACTTCAGATTATCAGGTTTGCAAGGAATATGAATGGTAGGGAGTTCAAAGTTTGGTATCACTGATCATGTCAGTCTCATCCAGCTTAAAAATTTGTAATTAGGTTTGTTCATTCTGGTAGCTTTTCTCAGTTTCTAAGTGTGTGTGTGTGGGGGGGGGGGGGGGGGGGCATGCATACCAGACGGCCATATGAAAGGATGCCAGGAAAATCATTCAAGATTTTGCCTGGCTTTGCCTTGTGTAAGCCTACTCTTTGGTTAACAGGATGCAGATCTGAGCAAGGGGTCTTAATTAATCCTGAGAAGGATCAAATTAGATATCCAACACACATTCTTACATGTGGGTATATAGTTCAGGCACCCTATCTATGCCACCATATTATTTCATCAAATAATTCCACTACACTCAGTTTAAAAAAAAATACTACTTGTACCAGTGTTATCAGAGCCAGTGAATTATTAAAAGAAAAAAAATTATTTTTCTTTGTGGTTGAATAACGTTCCGTTTTGTTGTCATACTGACATTTCTGTTTTCTTGATAAAAGGCTCATTCAGAATTGGTTTGTTTTATGCAGAGGAGTGATAAAATTGGGGCAGAGCACCTCCATCTGTATATAAAGGAAATTTAAAACATGAATCATGGTATCCGCTTGAAATCAAACCATGGCTGATTGAAATGGTGTCCACTTCACTGACAAGATGAACTGATAATGCCCATTTCACACACAAAATACCATAGTATTAAAATGATTTACAAAAAGTACGTTGGCAAGTCCATGCATTTTCAAACCAACACAAACACTGTAGATTTTGTATTTGAAATATTATTCAAGTAAGCAGCAACCATATATAGGCTACTTGACCACTGGTCACTGTGCTTCTTGGACATGTACCAAAATGTTAAGGAGTGTTCACAGGCACAAAGCTTTTTTTGTGGACCTACTAGAAAATATTTTGAATTGCTGTAAATGCCAAGAATGTTTTGAAACTATTTCCAAGATCATTGCATGTAAAATGGATGTGAATTAAACCATTCATGATTGATTTCAAAACTTTTCAATCCTGATTGAGTTATCAGATTGATGTAAAAATGAAAGGAGACTGGTACCCATAAGGTAAAATTATCTGTCTATTATTTTCTGTCTTGAAAAAAAAATGTATTTTCCCAAAAACTGTCTACGTATAATCAACTCAAATTTCTTAATGTTCACAATTTAAAAAGGTCCTGCTAAAACATACAATACAGATATGAACAAAAATATGACCCTTTTGGCCAGAGATGGTGAAAAAACACTGTCCAGATTGTCTGCCCAAACAGATGATCTATCAATGAAATATTTCTTTTGTCCAAATAAATTATATATTAATGTCAGATTGCAGTGTTTGGTAAAAGGTATATTTTACAAACTTAGATTATGCATGCTTGACAGAGCTGCTATAGTATATAACAGGGTGAGAACCAACAATTTCTTCTCCAACCATACAGCAGTCTAGTTCACAATCACCTTGCTGGTGGAGCCAATAATGTACTAGCTGGTATCTGGTGTCTGAGGAACATAACTATCACATCAAACATATGCTCACAGCCTCACCTGTATCTAATCTAGCACGAGACCAGCTGGGGTACTATATATCAATGTTATATGGAGAAGGCTTAGGTCATGAACCAAAACAAATAAACTTGTGGTTGCCACACTTACAGTGTAACATGGATGGAAATCACTGCATGCACATGGTAACTGTCAAGAAATTCTTGTTATTATTTTAAAGTTTGGACGCTGGCCCATAGTTTGTCTGTTTAATAATTACATTGTTTATTATTTATACAAATATAAATAAAAAAATGTTAAATGTTATTATCATGGTATCTGGAAATAAGGTGTTTTAGGATGAATTTACTGCTGATGGTATATTATTATTATTGTATCCGCCAAAACAAAGTTTTGCGGATACTTTGTTTATGACTGGCTTCAGCCGCCACCGCCGCATTTGTTTCTGGAATAGAAATCTGAGACCACTGGACGGATTTTTCTGAAACTATCGGTTCACATGTGAACTGGTGCGAAATATTTTGCGTTGACCTCTTACCTTTCCTCTCTCCAGTGCGTCCATTTTTGACACATTAACCCACATATCTTGGGAACTGTTTGACTGA
Source organism: Sipunculus nudus (assembly GCA_026874595.1). NCBI lineage: Eukaryota > Metazoa > Annelida > Sipuncula > Golfingiida > Sipunculidae > Sipunculus > Sipunculus nudus. The sequence goes on along the minus strand of CM049308.1, from coordinate 82,706,259 downwards.
TCAGGAAAAAAAATTTGCACCAATGTAGCCCTTGGATAGCTTTATAACATACTTAAAAAAAAATGGTGGCGCCACCTGCAACCATTTTCTCACAGGGTCCATCTGTTCTTCTGCCTTGGGATAAAATCACTCATGTCTCTGCATTGGTTGGACTTATTCACCTGAAATTTTGTGTATACATCCTTGACAGCCTTCTTGATTTTATGACAGATGGAGCCACCTACATTAACGTTTACACTGCAGACATCCAGGCTTATATATCCGGAACCATTTGACTGATTGGGCCAAATTTTTGCATGTGTATAGATCTCACATAGCTCTTTATCATAGGCAAAACTGGTGGCGCCACCTGCAACCATTTTTGCACAGTGTCTGTCTGTTAGTCTGCCATGGGATAAAATCACTCATCTTGGCAGTGGTTTGACTTTTCGCATATGTATAGAACTTGACAGCTTTCTTGATTTTGTGGTAGGTGGCACAACCTACATACACATTTCAGCTGCAGACATCCATGCTAATATGCAACACACCTCACTTGAGCTGTTTCCCATTGCCACTCAAACCATGCCTCACTTCACCAGTGTCCCACTCTGATTTCGGCGGATACACGTAGTCGCTTGTCGACTACCCGTATTCTAGTTTAGCCATACACTGGACTGGGGAAAATGTAACCATGCCAGTCTAAATGCATCAGAGTGAATTTCCAGGGTTGACCCTGAGAAGGATAATAAATTTTCAGCTTAGGAGGACATGCAATACCTAATTCACCAACCCAAACCCCTCATTGCATGGGCCTATCATTTGGCAGTACTTCTCATGCAAGCGTTAAAACATTAGTTTGATTTGCAATTTGATATGTACAGCACATTGTTGTGTGTTTTTTACCCTTTGTAATTTTACAAGCAGTGGAGCACTGTATGGATCATTACTGACTTAAAATTGACTAAAATTAAGTTGTTCCTCTGAATTATCTTAATTTCAAAGGTCTCTGTAACACCAGCATGTAGAACCTACAGAATGGTAGATTCTGGCCACAGCGCTTTTTCCCCCTTTTTCAAAGATAAGTAAAAAGTGTTTTTTTCATATCATAATAAACAATAACTTAGAGGAAGGGGAATTAAATGAGTATAGATTGTGTTAACTTCCATTCAAAATGGTGTCTTTGAGAAACACTAAACATCAATTTTGGCCAATCCCAACAAAATTGACAATTTGATGTGTTTATATACATCACATAATACATAATGTCTTCTACAATTGTTGCCACAGCCTTAATCATAATATATTCAGGAATATTGATAATGATATCTGCTTTTTTATTTTTAGCTGCAGGTGGCATTTTGTGTGTTGAACTATGCTCTGCAAGCCAGAGTGATCTTTTCCAATTTTTTTACAGATAAGTGAGAAAATATCAGTACTTCTTCCATATCATGATGAATAATTCTGTTGAGCAATTGAAATTAGATGTAGAGAGTAAGTAAGGACTTAATTTAATTATTTAAATGCAGTCAAACTAAGTAACATGATGGATGTCATCAAACATCTCAGGCATTGCTCAGATGGTATTTTAACTTTCACTGTTTTGTTTCTTGAAAGTCCTGTATCATGCACAGCAAGGCATACAGTGATTATTTTCCTTCTGGGTCTCTTCTTTTATATCCTTTACACCTGGATCTTTCCAGGTCCACAACAGGATTTGCAAGCTCCAACAGAGGCAGCAGGCATCCTTGGTGCTGCCATCTGTCCACTCCCATGAAAACAAGTGTAAACCCATCATTTACATTTTTGCTAATATACTACTATTCAGATGTGCACTTGATGAAGTCTGAACTTCAGCTGATGGTATATGGCAAACATAGTAAAAAAAGTACTCACACACATCATTTCAGGGCAAGATACCTGAGAAACATGTGGTGTTTTTGTCTCTTGCAGTACATATATCATTTCTTGCACATTCCAGGAGATTTTTGTTATTTTTAGCTTTGTACAAGTTAGTAATCTCTTTGTTTTCTAGCAGAATTGGTAAGACTGGGTATTGTACTTCAAACCTGCCGCATGTTCAGTATATAAATAAACATGTTAATGCACGGTTGTTTATAGAGAAGTATGTTAATACTTCAGAACTTCACTTGTACCTCATCATTTGAAGATAATATACATCTAATGAAAATGAATATTCATTAATTATGAAGATAATGAGAAATAAGTCATAAATAAAATGTTAACACAAGTGGGATGGTGTTTAAACTTCAGATGTTTATCCAATATAATATCTGAACGGTTGGTGTTTATGTTCCAGGTCTCTCTCCCTTTCTGCATTTGTTTAGTATAAGGGAGGGGTAAACAAAGGAGGAGTCAATCATATTTGCCCCTGAGTGACTGGGTACATACAGCTTATGCTCACAGGCAGATTCCCAGTAAATACCAGTATGCTTATAATCCTTGGTAGTGTTATTTGTTCAAGGAGTATTGATAATAATGGTGTGAGGCTTTGATGTCTGCAGACTGAGGATGATTTGGGGAAAATGGTGGAGCAAGGATATATATGTTAGAAATTCAAACTCACCATTCTTTTTTAATTTTAGGATTTTATACTAAACATTCAGCCAATATTTTATTAAAACTAATGTAACCTTGTGGGGACAAATAGATTTTTGCAGTTTGATGATTGTTATCTCTTTTATAACTGCACAGAGTTTGCAAAAAATTTATTGCTTCCCAGGGACCACACCTAAAAAATATACAAACATAATTTCTCATGTATCATGATGAACTCTGAAATTTGATAAACACTATCTTGCCTCAGGACCTGCCTCTTCACAAATTCCATCTACAGTGTTTGAGATCCCTTGTATACAAACATATTAACAGACAGACAGGGTGAAACTATAACCTCTGCCCGACTTAGTTCAGGTAATTATAAACATGCAGACAGGTAGCCTGGGGGAGAGTGTCCAGTAAATCTCAGGCTGTACCTGACACTTATCAAGTCTGTTCTGATGCGCCTGACCATATAGCACTCCCACTTCTGTACTAACAGAGCTGTCAGTCTGTATATACTCATCATTTATTTCTTACCTAACCCACTCAGAGTGTACACATGTGCACATTTGCATGTATATTTTCTTTTGTGCAGGTAAAAATTGTACCAAGGGTGCACTCTTTGCACATTTTATAAACCAATGAAAAAAATGTTGGTGCATTATCTTATTTCTTTGTAATAATGTCTAAATCAAAAGAAATATTTATATCCAGTGGCTTTTAATTATCTATTCATGTGTTGATCATATTGAGAGGTGATCCTTCACAACACCATAATTTCACATATTTTTTTAATAAGCTCTTTAGTTTTGATGTTAAAAAAAGGCTGACAGAATATCTATTCATAAACATCACAGTCATAAATTAGCATTTTTATTCTTTGAGCAACAGATACTCCTTAAGGGCACTTTTACACAAAAGGTTGAGTGATTAGTCTCACTGGGGAGTAAAAACTGAATACCTAACAGAGCAAAATTAAGTTTACCCCTGAAAAGGTATATATCTTAGCTAAAGGAAACTGTTTAGTATACCATTTTACCTGTGAACTAATAAAAGTTACCTCGAATTCAGTAATTCAAACATCCCGTATTTTTACAATAATCTTTTTCTCTTTACAGCTCTACATAATTTAAATTTTCACTCATTGGTCTGTTCTAATGTCTTTATCTGATGTATTTGATCATGCCCTAAGTGCATGGTAAAAAAATCTGCAATCACATTTGTTTTTTTATGAAATTTTCATATTTTTATAAAAACTTTAACAATGTATTTTAATTATGATTAAAGGAAGTATGCTCTCAGTCTTATTCTGACTCTGCTCTGCTCAATCAGTAACAGAAATGGTGAGAGAAGTTGTTCAGCTGTACAGAGTTCAAGAAATCAGGATATATGTTGATGCCTTAGTCTGTGGTCACTTGATTTATATGATAACGGTTTAAACAGACATTTGTACTGGAGAGGACATTATTTTAACATGCGCTGTGGAAGAATTCATTGGAATGTTTTCGTTCCCTCTCTCTCTTGTATTGTTCATGGACCTCTTAAACATAAAATGAATCAGTGTCCACCTCATTTTCCAGAGGCAAGTTCATCTGCAACTATTTGGACCTTGTGGTTAAAGGAGCACAAAACAGACATACCGAGTATCAGTTATTAAGTATAATGTAAGTCAATTATGACTCCATGATATAAAATGACACTTAAAGCGAGATAATAAATATTGGATGGCTTGTACCTTTTGTTTTGTTGAAAAAAATATACTCCAGACAACAAATTTAACAATTATTTGGAGAAACGGTCATCTTGAAAAATGAAATATTTCACAGAATTTTTTTCAGAAGCAGTTTTGTTCACAATCCATAATGCAAATATAATTTTTTTTTGCACTCATGTTTTATTTCCAACACATTTACTTTAAATGATAACATCTCTCAACTTATTTTACAGCATACATTAAACAATTGGTTCATAGACATCATAGCTCACCTGAATGTAATATAAACAAAATGTTTATTGTAGACCTGGGAAAAATACCCATTAACCATATATAAAAATTAACTTATTCAAAATTTGGGACATACATTTTTGTATTATGTGATAACTACAGATAATGGTCCTGCTAGTTGTACTTTACATTGTGACACAACAGTTGTGGAAATGGACATTTCAGTTGCTTTTGGCTTTTTACTTGTGAGGATATTACCGTTGAATTTGAATTTAAAACAACTTTTCTGAGACTTAGATTAATTGGAATCAGAAAATTAAGCTTTTACAAGTAGACAATGTTGATATCATTATTTTCACAGACTTTGCGATTAGACTTGATAAAATGGATGGAAAAAGAAAAGCACATTGTCAAAGACCAAGTTCATATGAAGCCTCCACCCTCACCACCCCCAGCCCCAACACTGATAACTGTGTCATTTAAAATGTGTACCAGCAAATTGGGAGACCATAGTTTCAAAAGCTGTTTTACCAAACTCTGGTTTAACAAGTTCTTGACTTTTTCTTGAGGCAAAAGTATTGGCAAATTTGATTGTAGTTTCTCTCATGAAGTAATGTATTCATGGCTGGTGAGATGGCAATGGAACAGAAAGCACTGGTATTTTCATAAGAATTATCTTTGGCTAAAACAATTTGGGTTGATTCGTCAGCAATCATCAATATAGCACAGTTACATAAAATATGTGACATGAAGAGAGTGAATGATTCAGATAATGAAATGTTAGATTTTGGGGAAAATGAAAATTAGGGCTGTTCGACTATTTCTACTGGTCTAATTTGGTAAAGAATCTTAACATGTATGTGGTTCTGGTTAAAAACAGATATAATTACACATTTGTTATAATACCCAAAGTAATAGATGAAGGGGTCTACGAAGTTAACTACATGATATTTATTAAAATTAAAAGTAAGCAGGTTAGGTATCCACAGTGATTGAAAGCTTAAAAAACTTTTGTGCAAATCTGAAAGACTGTAGGGTTGTACATTTGACACTTTTATCCCGTGTTAAAAAAAATGTCCTCTCCAGTACATTTAAGTAACACAAGATTAAAGTCTGCTACTGTCACAATTTACATGCAGTTATTGCAGGTATGCTTTTTGTCTGCTTCTCACTTCTGTACAAAGAAGGAACATGTAAAAGAAAGGCTTTATCATGAATTCATCAATGAAGATTCATCCCTCTAAACATGAGCACTGAAAATGAATGCAGTTGCATGCTAATTTATATATATAATGAGCCAAACTATTTCCTAAACCAGTCAGTCTGTTTATATCTATCACTAGGACAAACTGTAAGTAAATATTAAGCTTACTTGGAGAAGTATTCCTCAAGCCTGCCTCATGTTAAAAATAATTGTACTGGAGAGGACATTTAAACAGATACACTCATTGCTAAACTGGCCACAAAATATTAGATGGGTTGCAATGCAAACACCAGGGAATTTATCTTCGTAGCTACCTGTTACATATAAACTAAAATAGGCTTTTAATTTCTACATTAAAGTGAATTTTATCTGTATGTACTGGAGAGGACAATTTTTTTAAGAGGCATATACCAGGTAAACAAGTGCTAAATCATCCGGGTCAGAACACACATACCCAGCCCATAGTTACCAAAACACGATTAGATATAATACTGGCTGTTTAAAGCAGGATTTTGTTTTGCGACATGAGAATTACATTTCTTGTGAGGATGCAATGTACTGGAGAGGACAGGTCCCAGCAAAATTTTTTAACCAATTATTATACTGAAGGATATTGATTGGATAATTTAAACCACCACTAAGAAAGTCATGAAACTTGGAGCACTTGTAGTTTACATGTTACAGCATGTGCTGTGATTAGAATATTTCTGTTCTGGTAAACAAATTTCAGTCATATTTACATTAAATTTTTCCATTTTTGTGAGTGAGACTCCAAAATTTGGTGAAAATCACACTTAAATGGCCAGAACTTCTTAAAAAATCAGCCCAGAGTTATAAAATTTTATGTGTTTATAGAGGCTCGTGTGGCCTTTACAAATATGATAAAATGTATCATATTTTCAGCCACAAAACTTACCTGTGAACTATTGTTTAACAATTTTTCATATCCAACCTTTAGTGTGAAAGTGCCCTTAACAACTCCTGCATGTTGAAATCTTTAGGTGCATGTAGGTTTTGTTTCAAGGGTGCACATAGAGCATGTAAATTTTTTAGCCTAATTTGTACCCTGCAATTACCTCATAAACCATTTGCACTGCTGGTTTAATTTTGACGTTCTCTCAACTTGTTAATGTCCTGTATTGGAAAAGAAGTGCCTGCTCTATACATCCGCATATTGACTGAATTGACTGTTGAAAGAGGAATGACATAATTATTTGCTCAGACCAAAATCAGTGCATTAATCAGTCGATCTAGCTAGAATCAGTATGATTATCACCGTCTTTGACAAAATCAATGTAAAAGTACAATCATCATAAAACTGTACAGCTGACAGAACAAGTCTTCTGATTTTTCATAATGTGAATCGAATGTAGGCTGTTATGATATTGATGTAGGTAACACTGACATTTTAATTAAAGACTATCAGAGGCTATCAACATACTTCAAACAAATTAAGTTCAGTCCATAAAGACTATGAAATATTTCTCATTTTGCCACACAACTGTGAATATGTTGCTACTAGATGTATAAATTTTAATAAATTTTACAGACTTTTTTGTCTTGAGAATATTTTAGCAGTAGTTGATCACCAAACCAGAAAAAAAGAAACAGTGTTAATTAACATTTCTAATGAAAGCTATAGCCTTCATTTTAATGATATTCAGATGCTAATTCTTTGAATTATAAAAAATAATGACCATTCTCCTGATAGTCAATTAATTTTCTCCAGTTACTTGATTTGTTTACATAAACATTTTGATACAAAGTGTGTTTTGAAAAACATAGTATATAGGATTACGTGTAAAAAAAAATACAAAAACTTAAGCACATAATGCTTAAGCCCTGCTTGTTATGAACACCTGGTGTTGGTATACGTCAACATTTTACCTAGTAGCTGTATTAACAGAACTAGAAATAAAACCCATGATGTCAGTGGTAGGGTCAGGCTGAGTCAGTGGCTTGGATGTAGTGTGCTGGCAAGATCAAGCCTTGCTGCTGCTGCATGCTGCTGCTGGAAGGAGATGCCTCTGACAGCTTCTGCATCTCCTCTTCCCCATCACAGCTTAATGATAAACAGGATCAGAAGATGCTGAGGAGTAACACCACCATACATGGCACACAAGGTCACCTGGGCCTGTGGTCTAATCCTCTGCATTTATATACCTCAGAAGTGTATGAATTATAGCCCGGGCTGTTAATAAGGTCACAGGTGGAATTAATTGGTTTTGACGGCTCTTGTGTCAGGTGTTTCTCAGGTACAAGTTGTGTGTTTATCTCCAGCAAGTGGTATGTTATGCATCACTTGTTCTCGCACACTATGATTAACATGTTTGTTTGTGCGTTGTACAGAGGAGAAACACAGGACATCAGTCATGCAGTAACCTGTTTCTTTTTAATATCCAGGCTCCATGTTCTTTTTCTTTACTGTTTCTAGTTTAGGGTCACCACTGAAGGGCCACCTTTAGATCACCTTTGTGGCTTCCAAGAGAATATGAAACATTTCCTACACACTAACATCTTGACCAATTATACATTTACCTCTGCACTGGTCATGTGTCAGCATCATACAGTTAAACCTCTTTCATTCGCCAACCTTGGGACTGGGGGAATTGTTGGCGGTAAGCAAGGGTGGCAGTTGATTGAGGGGTCCAAATGGGATGTGTAGGGTAGCTAAAATTTGGCAATGCATTTCTTAGGCTCGTGTTTAACTAGTCATATTAAACAAAAAACAACATTTTATACATTAACAGATCTTAATTCACATAGAAAAAAATACAAATAACTACAGAAAAATACAGTGTGTACAATTTATTCAAAAAGATATACATGTATAATATATCCAGTAAAAATATAAAATACCCTTGGTGCCGTTAAACTTTCATCCGAATGTGACCCCAGTGAATTCCGTAATGGAGCACTGTTTTTCCAGCTTGTGACTGAAGAGCTGTTATTCTTTGGTCATTTCTGTAAAATGCGTCAATATCGGACTGTTCGCTGTAGTTTGAGCTCTCGAAATATCATAAGATGGTCTTCTTAGCCTGACGTGATGGACTTCGGCTGATGTGTGCTGAATTGAAGGAACTATTTCCTCAGGTTCAGAGGTTGGATGGGCTGTATCATCATAGTCTGTCACTGTTTCTACGATATCTTGATTGCTCAAAGGTTGTACGAATGCTGTTCCTATATTCTGATCGGCATTGACAAATTCATGATGAGACATGCCTGCAATGCGATCAATCTCGAGGCAATCTGTCACTCGTTGTAGAAGTGGAAGAATACTTTCTTCTTCTGGACCGCCATGCAGATCTGTTTCATTTGGCTAGTCTCTCCTGGGTATCAATCCCGAGTTTTTCCAACATTTGCTGTTGGTGGCGCTGCTGACAGAATCCCAGGCAGGCTTCCTCCAGCGAAATGCGTCACTGAGGACAATATCCCTAGGTTAGCTGTTGTCTGTACACGATATGTATATGCCGCTTGACCTCGTAATCCTGTTAATTGCTCAAAACTGCTCATCTGGTTTGCCTCATTAAATGACACTTATCCAAACAACTCTAGGTGTGATATCAACACCGGTCACTCAGCTGATGACAGCTGTCCCCAAACAAGTCAAGGGTGTTAAGTCATTAATTAATTAGTGACACTGGGAACTTGATCCACAAGCAGTGAGGCGTGACATGTTGTAAACAAAGACGCGGCCGGGTCATCTGGGCCCAAGCGATAACACCCTGGCTTGACGAAATATTTCTGACTTGTCTTATGCTGGAATTAGGAAGTTGGCGTATGATCAAGGGAATGTGGCACATTTGGGTAAAAAAGCACCTGGTAAATCCAGTAATAAATTCAAATTTATTTGAAAAAAAGTACTAAAATGTAACATTGTTTACAGAGATTAGATTGAACTATTCACAATGGTGTTTTCGGCTTGAAATATTATGGTACCTGCCAGCATTTCATTCTGAAACAGTTTGCTTACTCCTGTACACAAGTGGAAATAAAGTTGCCCCAGGTGTGATCAGTAGAACAAAATATTGAACATAGCTTACCCCACCTGACCGCTATACTGTGCATCTTCACCAGTCAAGATTTTTCAGGCTTCCAACTGGTGTTTATTCTGACTTTTTCTTCTTTCATGTTTCTTCTTATTGGAGAGTTGTTGCCCATGTGCAAGATTAGACATTTGGTCCCTAATTCTTGATATGGTAAACAGACACATGTGGACTGTTTACTCAAACTTACAGATCCATAACTACTTATAAAACAGGTGAACTGTCAGCCAAAATTAACAAATAGCTTATGAGATAATACATATATTATTGCAAGTCAGATTTTTAAAATCTCAGTATAGATAACCTTGCATGAGACAGTTATTGACCACCCTCCCGCCAGAGGCCTTTTACATCAAAATGAACATCATCCAATGTTCAATTGTGGGATGGCTGGAACACCATGTTTCAACTGTCAAACTCCAAAATCAAAATTTATCCAGTTCAAAGAAATACCTGATTTCACATGTGCATGTTTACAAAATGTTACTTTTTCCATGAAGTCCTAACCACAAATCATATCCATATCATGTAATTTGCTGGACTACATTACCCTCTTCGTTAAATTTATACCTTCCTCGTTGCTGGTGTGTTTAGAAGCCCCAGTGCATTGTGGGGGTATTTGTCTTCAACCCATAATCTCTAGCCCCCAGAGTCTTGAGATTGTGATTCTGCGCAGTGTGAATCATTGAACTACTGACCTGTAATTAGGTCAGTGTATTGCAGCAGCTGCAGTCATAAGCTGAGTCAAAATTGTTGTGTCCCAGTGTACATGTAGTTGAGGTATATACCTAGCTGCTTAATATACATTTTACCAGTTGACTGTATTTTCTACCATGATGCAGTCACTTAAAATTCACTTAAAAGTCACTTAGTCCAATTTCTTAAAATTAAGGATTTCACAAGACAATATTTGACATTATTTAAAGATTGAACTGGCAGATAGACTGGCAGAGTGACCTGTCATAATCTTTATACATGCTTATAGACTTAATAGTCATGGGGAATACTTGTACTTGCCATGCTTTTAGAGTTACAGTGCTGTAGTAAATTAACTAGATGTCATGTCTCAGAATTCAAGTGCTAATGATTTCAGTTAAACAGTGAAAATTTATAAATTTATTTTAAAAAATGTCTTTGGCTTCATTTGCTTTGTACTGGTTATTATAAGAAAAGGGAATCATTTTCAAAGTTATTTATGGTATTTTATTTTACTTTTCGAAGTTATAAAACAACAAGCAAAAAGTACCAGCCATTCTGAAGTTATGGTATGAGAGCTAAAAGTGTCACTGAAAGTGTTCCAGGTGCTGTAACAATCTACCTGTTTGAAGCCCCTTCTGCATGTTGTAACTGTGACTATATTTACATTCTGGCATATGTAAGAGATAGCTGTTACATCAGTTTGACACATCTAGCTATTAGATAATTGATTCATATACCAGCCTGCTTGACTATGTTTCAGATGATCCGTTTACATACCTGTAACAGTGCCATGTCCTTGGCTTTCCAGCTTCTCACCAGGTGAGCAGGCCCATATGAACTGTTACTGGTGATATTCATGATAAATAGAGAACTTGATTTATAAATCCAGCTAGATAGCTCATGGCAGACATTTCAAATAACGTTGTTGGCTTCTTAATTATGCAGTTAAAATGTTACTGTCTCCAATTTTTTGGGTGTCATTTTTTTGTCTTTCCAGCACTCGCTATATGAAACACCTACACAGAGTAAACCATTATTATTTTTATTATATATATTTATATATATATATATTTATAACAGATATATTACCAGCAGATTTTATTACACTTTACATTTTAAACATAAACCTTAGTATTCTAGACTTTCACTATACATATGTACTTGAAAAGAGCAGTGGCAAACTACTAAGTTGCAACATCATCAAAGGGTTGGTATATGCATGTATACTAACATCACTCCTTAATATGCTATCAGGCAGAATGTTCCCTGAAACATGATTATGTCACACAAAAAATGTCATACACTTTGTTCAAACTTTGAAAGGTCTATACTGCAGTGAAATTTTAACTTGAACCTCTGGTATTCATGTAATTATTGAATATTATTATTATATTTCCAGTTGACAAATGTTCACTTCCATAAGCCATATTGATAAACCATTCCAGTATATTTTTGATGGCCTCTCAATCTTGTGATATTTACCCATTCTATTTTTATATCAGCTGACTGAAATAAACTGAGGTGTTGCGATTGATGGTGCTTCACCTTTGTGACCTACGTACATTCTGAAGTTCTGTTGGGTGTTAGATCCCACCAGAAATAAATTAAAATACATACAAATGGCCAGATTTCTTTGGAACAATTGGATGGATTGTCATGTAATTTGGCATGCTTTTTCATGCACAAGACTACATACCCTTAATTTAGCAAATTTTTATTTGTAATTGTATCCGCCAAAACAGAGTTTTGTGGATACTATGTTTTCAGCTGCACGCCGCCGCCTCCGCCGCCGCCGCGTAGGTGTCCGGAGAACTCCTCCGTAACCGCTGGGCGGAATTTTCCGAAACCCGGGATTATGTTCAGGTCACATGTGAACTGCTGCGCCCCGATTTGGTTAGACCTCTGACCTTTCCTCTACGCTCTGCGTCTGTTTGTGCGTCTGTTTCCACACATAAACCCACATATCTCGGGAACCGTTTGACCGATCAGGAAAATTTTTTTGCACAAATGTAGCCCTTGGAGAGCTTTATAACATACACCAAAAATGGTGGCGCCACCTGCAACCATGTTTGCACAGTGTCCATCTGTTCGTCTGCCTTGGGTTAAAATCACTCATATCTCTGCAGTGACTTGACTAATTCACCTGAAATTCCGCATGCGTAAACATCCTGGATAGCTTTTCTGATTTTATGACAGGTGGCGCCACCTACATTCACGTTTACGCAGCAGACATCCAAGCTCATATCTCGGGAACCGTTTGACCGATCAGGAAAATTCTTTTGCACAAATGTAGCCCTTGGAGAGCTTTATAACATACACCAAAAATGGTGGCGCCACCTGCAACCATGTTTGCACAGTGTCCATCTGTTCGTCTGCCTTGGGTTAAAATCACTCATATCTCTGCAGTGACTTGACTAATTCACCTGAAATTCGGCATGCGTATACATCCTGGATAGCTTTTCTGATTTTATGACAGGTGGCGCCACCTACATTCACATTTAAGCTGCAGACATCCAAGCTCATATCTCGGGAACCGTTTGACCGATCAGGAAAATTCTTTTGCACAAATGTAGCCCTTGGAGAGCTTTATAACATACACCAAAATTGGTGGCTCTACCTGCAACCATGTTTGCACAGTGTCCATCTGTTTGTCTGCCTTGGGTTAAAATCACACATATCTCTGCAGTGACTTGACTAATTCACCTGAAATTTGGCATGCGTATACATCCTGGATAGCTTTTCTGATTTTATGACAGGTGGCGCCACCTACATTCACGTTTACGCTGAAGACATCCAAGCTCATATCTCAGGAACCGTTTAACCGATCAGGAAAATTTTTTTGCACAAATGTAGCCCTTGGAGAGCTTTATAACATACACAAAAAATGGTGGCACCACCTGCAACCATGTTTGCACAGTGTTCATCTGTTCGTCTGCCTTGGGTTAAAATCACTCATATCTCTACAGTGGTTTGACTAATTCACCTGAAATTCGGCATGCTTATACATCCTCGATAGCTTTTCTGATTTTATGACAGGTGGCGCCACCTACAATCAAGTTTACGCTGCAGACATCCAAGCTCATATCTAGGGAACCGTTTGACTGATTGGGCCAAAATTTTGCATGTGAATAAATCTCACATAGCTCTTTATCATACGCAAAACTGGTGGCGCCACCTGCAGCCATGTTTGCACAGCTCCCGTCTGTTTGTCTGCCATGGGATAAAATCACTCATATCTCGGCAGTGGTTTGACATATCTGCCTAAAATTTTGCAAGTTTATACATCCCCGACAGCTCTCTTGATTTTATGACAGGTGGTGCCACCTGCATTCTAGTTTATGCAGCAGATATCCAAGCTCATATCTTGGGAACCGTTTGACTGATTGGGGCAAAGTTTTGCATGTGTATAGTTCTCACATAGCTCTTTATCATACGCTAAACTGGTGGCGCCACCTGCAACCCTTTTTTGCACAGCGTCCATCTGTTTGTCTGCCAAGGGCAAAAATCACTCGTATACATGTAGTGGTTTGACTTATCTGCCTTAAATTTTGCATATGTATACAACTTGGACGGCTTTCTGGATATTTTGGTAGGTAGCGCAACCTACATACACAATTTGGCTGCAGACATCCATGCTAATATGCAACACTTCACCCGTTCCACTCTGATTTAGGCGGATACAAGTAGTCGCTTGTCGACTACCCGTATTCTAGTTTTACCTGTATTTTTGGCTAGTTCTGCTGGCTCATCTCTTAGCAGGCATAATCCTAATCATAAGGGCTGGGATGATGAAGCTGTGCACCCTCAGAGGTTTTCACAAGATCATGTTATAAACTTGAAGCTAAATTGGGTCACTGTGACCTATTTATTTATGTGTAAAGGGGTCTGTTTGCACACCTCAGAAATAATTCTTTAAGCCATTTTTTTCATCCCATCATCAGAAACCATATATCTTCTATTATTTGATTTCATAAAATTATCCTTTATACAACTTCAACTGCGTGTTGTGACCCTTGGGTCCCTAGTTTATGTGAAGAATTAATAAATGCCTGATCAATTTAAAAAATATAAAAAAATATATCAATAATAATTGTAAATGTATGTTTAATTGTAAATATGATGTATTTTAGACAAAATGGCTGATATTCTTTGCTTTTTGAACAGAAACATCTCCTTTCACTTAAAAATGAAAATGAAATTGCAAAAAATTCTGTAAATGCATCTAGTGCATGGTAGGCAACAAAGGTTATGCTTCTATATCACATATCTTTCATAATATTGTTGAAATATCAGTGAAATTTCTATGTATGATACATCCATGCATGCTCACCATGAATGATTTATACTGATGGCCTTATCCATCATGGATTGCTCATTTCATCAATTATATAAAAAGCCAGCCTTTAATATTTCATGCCTCCAAGGGACCCATGGGGAAATTACTTGGATCTGCCTGGCCATGCTTTCAAGCTTGGCTTGGTAAAATATTTCAGGAAAGGACCATATATTATAATTTTTGTCTTGATGATTACATTATAACAAGGAAAGGACCGTAAACCAAGTTTTTTACTTTTGTGGGTGTTGGATACATGTGTGCTCATGGGAGTATCAAGGTGGCTTGGATAAATTTACAAAAAAAAGGGTTAAAATATATCCCAAGTGGATGGTCCTGTCTATAAGGTGTATTGTCTTCCTGTAAAATAAATGTTTATTGTGGTTATTATATGAATAAATAATGTCAGTAGCAGTGATACCATGACCTGAAAAATGTAAGATATAATTCGGTCTGGGATGTATTGAAGTCCCCTTTTATGTTAGATCATCAGGACAGTAAAAATCTGAAGCTCAATCCATTACAGGAAAACCTGAGGTGGTTGTGTTACTGGTGAAGGTATGCTTTGGGCTGGTTCAAAATTTTGATTGATGTGAATGGATGATATAATTATCAATGGCTCTGAAAATAATTAGGGCTCCACCTGAATAAGGTGCCCCATAGTGATCATTTTGTCTGTCCTTCTATCTTTTAATCTGCCAGTGATGCTTTCTTTTGCACTAAGCATTTCAAACATAATACATTTTTTATCTTTCATAGATTCACAGGGATTATTTGTTCCCATGAGGGCTCCAGTCCTTTCAAATTTCAGACCCATCAGAAAAATGGGGCCCAGGCAGCAGTCCCTTTGCATGTTTTATTTCCAAAACTGATCAAGTGATTGCCGTGAAAATGTTACCAAAGATTGACACCCATGAGAGGATGTGTGCTATGGGATTCCAGCCCTGTCCCAAATCCAATGTATGGCCACCAAAAAGGAATCTTGATATTCTTTTCAAGTACATTAACTCAAGAATCATTCAAGCATTTGCCATGAAAATGTTACCAGAGACTGACACCCATGAGAGGATGTGTGCTATGGGATCCCAGCCCTGTCCCAAATCAAATATATGGCCACCAAAAAGGACTCTTGAAATTCTTTTCAAGTACATTTACTCAAGAATCATTCAAGCATTTGCCATGAAAATGTTACCTAAGATTGACACCCATGAGAGGATGTGTGCTTTGGGATTCGAGCCCTGTCCCAAATCCAATATATGGCCACCAAAAAGGGATCTTGAAATTCCTTTCAAGTACATTAACTCAAGAATCATTTAAGCATTTGCCATGAAATTTGTGCAAAATATTGAAAAGTACCAAAGAGTTGCCATTTTGAGGAACTTGGTATCGCAGGGACCTATAGGGTTCCACTTATTTCTAGTTAACATAATTATTGATCACTCTGAAAAGAATCAACGTACATAGTTATTGGTGGCTCTAACAAGAGTCAATAGAATCTTCATCAATTGATGTAACAAACCATACTCGTTGTTGGATTATTTGTAATATGTGGTTCACAGAAAACTTTGCTGCAGAGATTGTAAGAGTCTGTCAAAATATTTCAAGGCAAATTGAGTGCAGCCAAAACATCCTGCCTTTTTAGCTCAGCTGACTATAAGTCATCTGAGCTATAGTTGTGGTCCATTGTCCGTCGTCTGTCCGTCGTGCCGTACATCCGTCCGTAGATGTGGCACGTTTTGAAACCGTAAGACCTAGGAATCCCAAATTCAGCATAATGTTAGATGTCCCCAAGATCTCCTACCAAGCCGAAAACTGGGTCTTTGCGACTTCGTTCCTTTGAGAAATTAAGGAAAAACCTCAATTTTTTATTAAAATCCTATTTTTACACTTCAGGACTGCCTAATATCAAAACCACTCATCTGGTTTTGCTCATATTTACCATAAATATTCCTCTATATAGTTCCTATGTACATGCCAGAAATTAAGTCTGTAAAGTATAAATTCTTTAAGTTATGGGCCCAAACATAATGGACTTTGTAAAAAATCAGGAAAAATTATAACTCACTTAACATGAAAAATTTTGAAACTAGAGTCTATTTTATCAAGTATATAACTATGTTTAATTAAGATTCAATTGTTTACCCAAAATTAGATCTGAATTTTGTCAATTTTTTAAGTTATTAGCATAAAAAAAAATCAGTACCTTAAATTTTGCCCAACTTTGACCATGGCACGTTTTTTTCCTGTAAGCACCATTGATTTAATTTTCACAGCATGTAATCATAAATATTTAGTTTGTATAAATCTGAAATTTGAAAATAAAAGCTTGAAAATTAAGCTAGTTATTGATTTTTTTCTGTAGTCACTTGCTTTGATTACAGATGCAGGGTCCCACTCCAGGTCACTGGAAGTCAGCTATGCCAGGGTTTCTGATTTGTTACAGTCACTGGGGGAGATCCCCAGCTGTGACAGGTGTACAGTTATTCTCATATCACCACCCCAATCACCCCCCCCCCCCCCTCTTCTGCAAACCCAACCCACCAAGTGTTATGCAGTAATTGTTATTGTTTTCACTGTATCTCCTTAATTGTAATGCTGTTTCCACTCCGATATGCAAAAACTTTCCTTGAAAAAATAATTGAAGGTGTAATCCAGAAAAATGCAATGTTGTGTAATGTAGCATTTTTAAAGAAATCAATTTTCTTTTAAATGATTTTAACAAATATAAATGAACCCATCAGTATGCTTAAATTATTATAAAATATGAAGCACATAATGGATAAATAAAGACACAATTAAAAATTGTGAAATCTAAATCAAGTATTATTTTTAGATATTTATTGTTTTACAGATTTAAAAGATATATTTTTGTGGTAAAAAATAAATAAACATTTGTATGCATGATGTGGTGTTATCTGACAAGATTGAGATTTATGATGATGCAATTGAGAATTATGAATCAACTTTTATATTCAGATATATATGTAATATTGGAAATGTATAGAAATATAAACTTAAATTAGAAAATAATTGATGTGATAAAAAAATCAGGATTTAATACAAACATTCGTTCATTATTTTCCTGCCTCAGCAGAATTTGAGATCGGGCTTTGTTTGCCCTGTTTTATGTTGTTAATTAGCTATATTTCAACTGTATACATTTCATAAAAAAAATACATATATTTAATAATATATATTATACAAAAAAATAGATTCAATTGAACAAATGTGTAAACTACTGAAATGTCAACAGTTAATCGAAAAACCAACTAATGATCATGGTAATAGTACAGATCATTTGTTCACAAACTGCTCACATGCTTTAGTTTCAACATTAGGAAACACATGGTCAGGTCACAAAATATTTTTTGCAACAATTTCTTGCTCATCAATACAAACCAATCATATAAACCAACCATGGCCTTTATTACCTCTTCCTCTTACACTTTATCTCCATTAGATATTATTTTAGATTTTTACCTTCAAGGTTAACATCAGCTGAGCACAGTGACCCATAGGTCCCTTGTTTAGGACTATATATAATCTGAACATGTGCAAGATTGGAGTGTGATAACCTTTGATGGACTATGTTAATGAAAAATATTAAGGATTTGAGTGAGTTAGCCATCGCCTGGTGGACTATATAACCTTAATAATGGCAAGGTTTGAGTGTGTTAAGCAGTGGTCAACTATATTATCATAATTATGCAGGATTAGAATGTGATAATGAGTTTTAGACAATATTATCTTTATATCAATATTATAACCTGTGGTAGACTATATTATCATAATATGTGCAGGATTGGAGTGTGGTAACCTGTGGTGGACTATATTATCATAATATGTGCAGGATTGGAGTGTGGTAACCTGTGGTGGACTATATTATCATAATATGTGCAGGATTGGAGTGTGGTAACCTGTGGTGGACTATATTATCATAATATGTGCAGGATTGGAGTGTGGTAACCTGTGGTGGACTATATTATCATAATGTGTGCAGGATTGGAGTGTGATAACCAGTTATGGACTATATTAATTATCATAATTATAATATATGAATGGTTTAGAGGATTGTCACCTGTGGTGGACTACATTATCATAATATGTGCAGGATTGGAAGGTTGTCACCTGTGGTGGACTACATTATCATAATATGTGCAGGATTGGAGTGTGATAACCTGTGGTGGCCTATATTATCATAATTTGTGCAGGATTGGAGTGTGATAACCAGTGGTGGACCATATTATCATAATAGGTGCAGGATAGGAGTTTGATAACCTGTGGTGGACTATATTATCATAATATGTACAGGACTGGAGTGTGCTAACCTGTGGTGGACTATATTATCCTAATATATGCAAGATTGGAGTGTGATAACCTGTGGTGGCCTATATTATCATAATATGTGCAGGATTGGAGGGTGGTAACCTGTGGTGGACTAGCTATATATATATTATCATAATATGTGCAGGATTGGAGTGTGATTGAACCTGTGGCGGACTATATTATCATAATATGTGCAGGATTGGAGTGTGATAACCAGTGGTGGATTTTATAATACCTCAACAGGTAGTCAGGATTGGATTGTGATTACCTTTGGTTGACTATATTTCAATAATAAATGCAGGATTAGAGTGTCATTACCCAAAGTGGACTTAATTATCTTAAAATGTAGAAGATTAGCATGACATAAAATTTGGTGGACTGTATTACCTTAGCTAGGAAAGGATTGAAGTGTGACAGCCTTAGGTGGGATGAAATTATCTTAACATGTGGATGAATGGAGTGTGATAATGGGCAGGGGACATTATTATGAATAATATATGATAAAGAGCAAGCATTGTTAAAAAGATATATAGGCCTCTGTATCTGATAGAAAGTGGCCACCTTTTTATTTCTGTGAATAAAAGATTGAGTAATTTTACATTGAAGATGGTATAATGTGTTGGTCATGTTACAGTTCCAATAAAATTCAGCGGTGGAATTGAACAACCCAAAAATAGAAGTAGCAAATCTAAATAGATCCTGAAATGTCAAATTTATACCAAAGAAAATTAAAGCAAATCTCATTTTATTATCAGCTGCAGGGGCTATATTTATCCCTTGGTGACAAGCCTGTATGTGAATAAAAGAAATATCAGAGATTTAATACCCCTGAATGCCAACCATGGAGAATTTATAGGAACGGGGGGAGAGTGTTTGTGTCAGGGATTATGGATGAGCTCTTAATCTCACAGAGCAATTCATACACATCATTATAAAGACTGGACATAAAACCATGGCAGGGATAACATTTATCACCTGGTGGTATTTTCCATTTCATCAAAAGAAATATTGCTCACTGCAGGTAATCCTCACAAACCATTATGTCAAATGTTGCCACAAATTATCTAAGTGTTCTCAAAATAATTCATCAGAAGGGTTGAAAAGCAGTGAAGCTCTAGCATTACCATTTATTCCACATTTATTGAAATATTGACAGTGAGTTAATAAACAGACATGGAATACCTGAAACATAGATGAAACTAAAACAATTCTAAATATTTGTCTTCCAACTAATTAATTAAAAAAGAATAAATTAACAGTTTGAGAAAATTTACAACTTACTTTCACTTACACAACATCCATACCACCCTTCCTCACCTAAACTCAGTCACACCCAAACACTCTTACTACTGCCATCGTATATTGTTAGTGGAAACATTTAGGAGAGAGTCAAGTAAGCTTTAAGTAGCTTGCACTCAATCCCATTGATACTTGTATTATGTGATTTACACAAAGTGGCCGGGGCATATAGTTTTACCCATGTCCGTCCTTCCGTCATCAGTCATTCCATCATTCTGAAATCAAACAGTTGCAATGCCTGCAGATATTGGCCTGATTTTTGGTGTGTGGGCAGATAATGACCAGTTACAGATCGAGTTCGCGTTTCGTCACAGTTGACCTATTTTTGACCGTTTAACAGCTCCTCAACTTAGAAAATTTCATGAAAAATAGAAATTTTCATGACAAACACACATGTACAGACTTTTTTTCGTAATGCCTGCAGATATTTGCCTGATTTTTGGTGTGTAGGCAGATATGACCAGTTACAGATCGAGTTCGCGTTTCGTCCCGATTGACCTACTTTTGACTGTTTTACGGCTCCTTAACTTGGAAAATTTCATGAAAAATAGAAATTTTCATGACAAATACACATGTATGGACTTTTTTTCGCAATGCCTGCAGATATTGGCCTGATTTTTGGTGTGTGGGCAGATATTGACCAGTTACAGATGGAGTTCGCGTTTCGTCCTGGTTGACCTACTTTTGACCGTTTTAAGGCTCTTGAACATAGAAAATTTCATGAAAAATAGAAATTTTAGAAACTATAAGTCATCTGAGCTATAGTCGTGGTCCATTGTCCGTCGTCCATCCGTCTGTCTTGCTGTCCGTCCGTCCGTAAGACTAGCACATTTCACACTTCAGGACTGCCTAATATCAAAACCACTCATCTGGTTTTCTTCATGTTTACCATAAATATTCCATATATATATATAAAGTCAGTATTATATAATTTAAAAAAGTTATGGGCCCAAACATAATTGACTTTGTAAAAAAATCAGGAAGATATTTGGTCACTTAAGACCAAAAGTGTTAAAGGTAGGGACTTTTTTCCAGTAATACAACTTTAATTAATCAAAATTTAATTGTATACCAAAAATTAGATCAAAATCTGTTAAATTTTTTTAAATATTGGCAAAAATATAAAATTGGTACCTTAAATTTTGCCCAACTTTGGCCATGGCACGTTTTTTTCCTGTAAGTACTGTGGATTTAATTTTCACAGCATGTATACATAAGGATTTAATCTGTTAAAATCTGAAATTTGATAATAAAAGCTGCAAAATGAGGCTAGTTATTGAATTATTTTTGGAGGCTCTTGTTGTATTCCCTTACATTGTCAAGCAGTCCACTTTGATGACTGTAGGTCATTCAGTGCACATCTCTATGCTCCCCAGGCTGTTGGCATAATTTTAGATGTCCCCAAAATCTCCTACCATACCGAAAATTGGGTCATTAGGACTTTGTTCCTTCGAGATATTAAGGAAAAAAAACCTCCGTTTTCCATAAAAAAAGCCATTGTTACACTTCAAGGCTGCCTAATATCAAAACCACTGATCTGTTTTTGATCATATTTAGTATTCACATTCTTTCATACATTTTCTATGAACATACCAAAAATAAGGTCAGTATTGGGTATTATTTTGAAGTTATGAGCCAAAACATAATGCAATTTTTTAAAAAATCAGGAAATATATTTACTCTCCTAACATGAGAATTGCTGAACCTAGAGACTTTTTTTCAGGAATATAACTTTATTTAATCAAGATTCAGTTGTTTACCCAAAATTAGATCTGAATTTTGCAAATTTCTCAAGTTATTAGCATAAATAAAAAATCAATAC
This sequence comes from Sipunculus nudus, assembly GCA_026874595.1. Taxonomy (NCBI): domain Eukaryota; kingdom Metazoa; phylum Annelida; class Sipuncula; order Golfingiida; family Sipunculidae; genus Sipunculus; species Sipunculus nudus. Next base: position 82,684,044 of record CM049308.1, on the reverse strand, counting down.
CTTAAATTTTGTCCAACTTTGGCACTGTTGATTTAATTTTCACAGCATATATACATAAGGATTTAATCTTTTAAAATCTGAAATTTCAAAGAAATTGATTGGAAAGATTAGCTTTTATTCATGTTTTCATACACCATGTCAAGTGTTGTTTACATCTAGCCCACCTAGTAGTACAGCCTTCACTTGCATTATGTAACCCACCCCAGGCAGCTTGCCTTGGGTCAGCTTGGCCACTACCAGCAGGCTTCCCCTCTGTCCTGCACTCCCCCCCCCCCCCCAGATGGTGCATAAACTAGATGAATGTTATTATTTTCTGTATTTGATTCATTCTTATTCTAGGCTATGCTACATTTTAGATTTTGTATTGTACCACCAGGGTTACAATGATTAAAGTGTACATTTAATTGTGTCATCAAAGTGGTGTATTGCTATGAAAGTGTGGATGTTAATGAGATAAGTAATTCCTTACTTCAGAGGAGTAAAAACTTCACCAGGTGTAATTGACTATTAATTCCAGTAATAAATTAAAACTGGGATAGTAATTAGCACAGTGATATTGTTTGTCCCTCATGTGTACTTTATTTGAAAAGATGTTTTATTTTATCAAATTAACTGAATCTTTATTTTATTTTGGTGAATAAAATTAAGCATGTACTGAAAACTCCAATGTGCAAAACTTTTTAATAGTGATTCAAGGAATATTCTTGTAGATGCCATGTTGTGGCATTATTTTCTTTTAAATTCAGTTTAAACATTTATGATTTAAAAATAATAAAATATATGTGTATGCATAATATGACCCAATATGAGCTACACTCTGGATATATGATGATTGCAACTTTTGCAACAATTCTAATATTTTAACTTATAGTTTCAGTTTTTTACTCTGTATATATAATGATTGCAACTTTTGCAACAATTCTAATATTTCAACTTATATTTTCAGTTTTTTTATTAAAAATTTATAAAACCTGTAAATAAAAAAATGATTCAGATAAAAACTTCTTAATGGAAAAAGTGGATATGCTTAAAAAAAATAGGATTTTATATAAACTTAAATGCATTATTCCCTTGAAAGTGAAATAAAGGTATTAGTCCATTCTGTCCACTTGCCTGTCCATCTGTAAATTTTCATATGCATCACAGCATCTCAAAACTTTTACTGTTTTTCTTCATGACAGTCTTGTCAGAGTATTAGTTTGCAATCATATATTTAGAACTTTACTATAACCAAGTAGGAGGGCCCCTTTCCTCTTAGCTTTTCATATTCTTTTATAAATGAAAAACATTACAATAGAATATTTCTACATCCACCTTCGTGCTGCCCTAACTTTTCCCTTCTCCGAACCCCATCCCAAAGTCAGCCTCAGTAAGCAAGAACAAGATGAATCAAATATATTCATACTTTAATATTTTGTATAACTATTCGTCCATAGGTACCTATGTACATGCCAGGAATTATGTCAATATTGTGTAATATGTAGACATAGTTGGCATCACAATAATGTACCTTGTCAAGACTAAAGAGATATTGTGTCATACAGTCACAAATTCATAAATCACTTCATCAGCATAGTTAATCATAACATCATATCTGTCAAATTGAAAGCTTGCAGACTACCATACACTTTAGATACTTCAACAAATAGCCTTATCATCATTCTACTACTGCTTATTACTGCTGTCATTGCATTCACATTAGCTCAAATATATCACAATTTTCAACCCCTCCTAAATAAATAAAAAATAAACCACTATATTTGACTCTATTAATCCATCAGTCAGGTAATTTCATTTATCATTTACTCACATATTACATTACATTCCTTTATAATAGCCCAACATGTCCATGATATTCTTAAGCTTTATCGACTCGATATAGTATCACAGTGGAGAAACATTTATAGTCCAATCACGATCAGCTGAGCGCTGTGACCCATGGGTCCCTTGTTTTATGTAAGTGGTGCATTTCATACTACTTATTGACAAACTGAAAAATAGTTTCAGGGGACATTAGGTTCTGATATGAAAATTACAGAAAGAGCCTTTGTGTTTTCAACCATGAACAACAACTGCCACAAAATTGTAATAAACGATGAAGTTACATTCATCAGACTGACACGGTAAAACTATGGTTTAGATATTGATGTCATAATACAAGTGATGTATAAAAGAACAGCACTTTACTCTGTCTTGTCACACTTGTCCACTCAGATTTTATGGTATTTCTTTCAACATCTTTTAGTTAAAATAGTAAAAAGAGCAAACAGCTGATATGAAAAGAAAAACATTGCATAATGTTTAGTGCAGTGTTTATGCTAAGCGACCCGTTGTCTTATGGTTTTGTTGGTGTCTTTCATATATGGCATCCTTTGAAATTGGGATCTTTGATCAGTCCATTTTGTTGTCCTGTCTTTGATTAGGCCATTTTGTTGCATGACTTCCAAGTTACATTGCAGAGACCACACATATCAACTCCTGGATACAATAGACTTATCATTTTGACCACATTCTTTCTCCAGGCCGTGTTCTTTTTATGACATGTTTTTCAAATGGTAGAAATATTGAGCAGGTGAATTTACATATTATTGTTTTATCTTTTAGCAGCAACTTCAAATAATTTTCACTCTGGTTAAATATGCATTCTTCTTATTCTGCCTCAGGAGCAAAATCTTTTTGAGCTCAGTTCCTGCTTAAAATGTAAATGAAAGAAAAAGATGTACAGGGATAGAACAGACTGTAGATAAAGCTGAATGCTGAAATAAAAATATATTGCTAATTAAGCTGTGGTAAACAAGTCATTAAACTATATCAGCTGTCAGTCACCAATTAATACATTAGCTGTGCTTTGTCAAACTTAGTCTTGTTTAAAAATAAAAAACAACATGTTAGACTTTACTGGCTTCCAACATGTGCCAAATGGAAGTACTTCTCCGGATGCTTATACCCTCTATCAGTCCATTTAAATACCTAGCACTCTTTCCATTTTGGATAAACACCCGTTCCAGATCCATATAACACACACTGTTCCGGTTCTGTACATAATGGTGGTATGATCTAACAGAAGGAGTTGTACTTTTGTTATAATGACTTGGTTTTTCTTCTGTAACCAGATGAGACGCTGTATGTTCTCTGAAGTAAGTGGGTTTCTGTATTTCATAATATCCTTTTTTTTCAAGTTAAACAAGGAAGCTAATATAAGCAAGGTTTATTCATTTGTCAAATACTTAAGAAGCATGGATTTTTAGTGAAATTTTCCTTAGCATGCTTGAAAATTCTGGCCAAATAATAAAAATCAGTGAGGAGGAAGTAATATTTAAATATTATATTGCCTTACCTGGGATTCAAAACAAAGTCATTAATTGTCTAATTGGGCTACATATGTTGCAAAGGATCCCCTGTGTGTATTATTGGAAACCTTAATTAATAAGAGCATTTATGCTTGAGTACTAGTTCTTGTAAGGTGTATCATAGAATATTGATGACAGAATCTTCTTTGTGGAAAATGAATTTACGTTTAACCATGGAAATTTAAAACATCTTCTTTAAATGCACAGATCCACAGTTGTGGAAAACTCATTGATTATAGAGCTGCAATCAATCCAGACCAATTTTTGGTTCCTATATACAGTAATCTGAGGTTCCAGTTAATTTACTCCTCGCTGTGTCATTGTTTTCTACATTACATCAAAAACAAGGGGAGTGGGTTATTCCTATAGTCAGATATCATTGACAATGCCTGACTCATCCAACTCTCTTGGGAGCATACATCCACAAACATGCCATAAAAAACCTCTAAGAAAACGTTAACCGATTTTAGTGAACTTGTGAGCTTATGCGATGGAAGAGTGCCATCTGTTGTGCACCGTTTATTGTCTGTATGTTAACCCATACTATCTCAAAACGGCAGGAGCTAGCATCACCAAACTTTATGCAAAAAATCAGTCATCTAAAATACTCTATCAGATTTTGTTTATTTTTTTGGCTGTCTGCACTTACTTAGATTTTATAAGGAAAAAGCTTAAAAACCTTTAAAAATCTCCAAAATCTCACTCAAGTTTGTTTGAATGGTTCCAGTTCAGTGATTTTGGGCCGAGTTAAAGGAAGTTGAACTTATTCATCTGTCCAAAAAAGCATACTAAAATTAAAATCTCAGAAACGGCTGGAGCTATCATCACCAAATTTCATGCCAATGTTGGTCACATGAGTCATATCTGAAATTGTGGTATTGGTGGAACCACCTGCATGGGCCTTTTTTGTACGGGGTCATCAGTGCCTATATCACACTGAGGACTACAAAAAACTTCTTCTCTGAAACCATATGGCCAAATTGTTGAGTATCACACAGAAATGATCCTAGGGTAGTGCTTTCTGAAATTTATGCAAATGGTGTCTGTTCAGTGACTTTTGTCTGAGTTATGGGAAACCAAATTTAGTCATATGCCATAACAGCCCATTTTAGCTAAATGGCTACAAAGATCTTCTTCTCAAAAACAACTTGGCCAAATTCTTAAATCTCACACATTAATTACAGTCAGATGTTGATAATTCAAGTTTGTTCAAATAGTTTTGTTCAGTGCTTTTGGCTGAGTTATGGGAAGCTTAACTTAGCCAGTGTGCTGTATCTTCCTATATGAGTTATAAACCTGCAAAACTTTTTTCGACCGATGCCACTGAAGCCAATTTGTTTGATATTTTACAAGAATAAAGCCCACAATAATTCTTATAATAATTGTCTTTAATGGTTCCACATGAATGATTTTTGGCTGAATTATGGAGATTTAATTGAGTCATTTTACCATATATGTTAGCTCTGTAATGCTGTTACATCTAGCCTGGCACCAGTTTATCAGCATCTAGTACATCATGCCACTAGACATTTAGATTTCAGGTTTTCTGTGGTTAATATTGTCAAGAATGTTTTTTAAAAGCTTTTAAAAAAGTTAGATTTATGATGTAAGTTATTCATCATACCAATCAATGTTACAATCATGGATATGTAACTCTCTGTGGCCATATAAAGACGGCTGTACATGGATTATAAATGGATGGTATCCATACTCAATTCAAGAATTTGCCATCAATGAGATGTATCTGTATTATAATTTTGCATTCAGTATTCATCTGTAATAATTTTTCATATATTCCTGATTTCTTTTTTTTTTATAAAAAGTCAGCTGAAAAACATTTTGTACTGGGAAAATGTTTTTCAAAGTTAGGGTCCACTTTTGTGTACAGATGGCAGCACTTGGTTGACCATTGGCAGTTTGCCAGTGCCTTGATGTTGGCCATTAGCCAAGATGATGTCAGCTCTATAAATAGAATTGGCACAGTGCCAGGATGGGAAGAAGTGCAGCCAGGTATAGGTCAAGAGTTCACACAGTGCTGTAGCTGCATTCTATTTATAGCTTTAGCAGACTGCCCATTGCATCAAATTTGGCACCAAAGTTCAGCCTGGATCTATTTATAGCTTTGGCAGACTGCCAATTGTGTCATTTTATGCAAGAGTTCACTCAGTGCATCCAGGTACAGGTAAAAAATTCACTCAATCAAGCCAGGTGCAGGTCAAGAGTTCACTCAGTGCAGTAGCTTTAGCCAGCAATTTGTCACAGTTCACTCGGGGCAACTGCCTTACTCACCTAAGCCTTACAGCCCAGTGCATCAAACTCAAGGGAAGTTTGATGTATTTGCCTGATATTTTGACCTGTCTATGCGTCTTTGATGGGTTTCTCTTTCACAAGACAGGTAATGTGACCTACATTGACTTTTGCACAGTGTATGCGCCTCCTTATTTCTGCAGAGGAATTTGATACATCAGCCTGAAATTAGGCATATTCATACATATTGGATAGCTTTATCGTGTACAAGACTGGTGGCGCCACCTACAATAATTTTTGCACCGTGTATGTTCCTGCTTATTTCTCAGGAGGGGTTTGGCATATCAGTCTGACATTGGGCTTATGTATATATCTCTGATAGCTTCATTGTATACAAGACTGGTGATGCCAGCTACAGTCATTTTGTGTTGTGTGCCCCCATGCCAAAATTTCAGCAGTGATGTTTGTGTAATTGTTTCTTGTTCAAAGTGTTTTGTACTTGCATTGTTCATATACATGTTACACATGTTCTTGAAAAGTAATGGTCCAGCATTGAAGCATTATACCCGGTTGTAACCCCATTGTACAGGTTCGCATTAGGCCAGTAGGCCTTGTTCATAATGACAGTGTGTCACATCAAAGAGTGGCAGACTGGCATAAGTGCAAAATTGATTCATAATATAACAGCAATGCAAGTGAGGAGTGACACTTAAATTGCAAGAACTGGTAGGCCTTGGTCTCGGCAAGTTAATAATTGTATCCGCCAAAACAGAGTTTTGCGGATACTATGTTTTCAGCTGTACGCGGCGGCCGCGTAGGTGTCCGGAGAACTCCTCCGTAATGGCTGGGTGGAATTTTACAAAACCCGGGATTATGTTCGGGTCACATGTGAACTGCTGCGCCCCGATTTTGTTTTGACCTCTGACCTTTCCTCTGCGCTCTGCGTCCGTTTGTGCGTCTGTTTCCACACATAAACCCACATATCTCGGGAACCGTTTGACGGATCAGGAAAATTTTTTTGCACAAATGTAGCCCTTGGAGAGCTTTATAACATACACAAAAAATGGTGTCGCCACCTGCAACCATGTTTGCACAGTGTCCATCTGTTCATCTGCCTTGGGTTAAAATCACTCATATATCTCTGCAGTGACTTGACTAATTCACCTGAAATTCGGCATGGGTATGCATCCTGGATAGCTTTTCTGATTTCATGACAGGTGGCACCACCTACATTCACGTTAATGCTGCAGACATCCAAGCTCATATCTCGGGAACCGTTTGACCGATCAGGAAAATTTTTTTGCACAAATGTAGCCCTTGGAGAGCTTTATAACATACACAAAAAATGGTGGTGCCACCTGCAACCATGTTAGCACAGTGTCCATCTGTTTGTCTGCCTTGGGTTAAAATCACTCATATCTCTGCAGTGACTTGACTAATTCACCTGAAATTCGGCATGCGTATACATCCTGGATAGCTTTTCTGATTTTATGACAGGTGGCGCCACCTACATTCACGTTTACCCTGCAGACATCCAAGCTCATATCTCGGGAACCGTTTGACCGATCAGGAAAATTTTTTTGCACAAATGTAGCCCTTGGAGAGCTTTATAACATATACAGAAAATGGTGGCGCCACCTGCAACCATGTTTGCACAGTGTCCATCTGTTCGTCTGCCTTGGATTAAAATCACTCATATCTCTGCAGTGACTTGACTAATTCACCTGAAATTCCGCATGCGTATACATCCTGGATAGCTTTTCTGATTTTATGACAAGTGGCGCCACCCACATTCACGTTTACACTGCAGACATCCAAGCTCATATCTCGGAAACCGTTTGACCGATTGGGCCAAAATTTTGCATGTGTATAGATCTCACATAGCTCTTCATCATACGCAAAACTGGTGGCGCCACCTGCAGCCATTTTTGCACAGCTCCTGTCTGTTTGTCTGCCATGGGATAAAATCACTCATATCTCGGCAGTGGTTTGACATATCTGCCTAAAATTTTGCAGGTTTATACATCCCCGACAGCTCTCTTGATTTTATGACAGGTGGCGCCACCTGCATTCTAGTTTATGCAGCAGACATCCAAGCTCATATCTTGGGAACCGTTTGACTGATTGGGCCAAAGTTTTGCATGTGTATAGTTCTCACATAGCTCTTTATCATACGCAAAACTGGTGGCGTCCCCTGCAACCATTTTTGCTCAGCGTCCATCTGTTTGTCTGCCACGGGCTAAAATCACTCATATACATGTAGTGGTTTGACTTATCTGCCTTAAATTTTGCATATGTATACAACTTGGACGGCTTTCTGGATTTTGTGGTGGGGGGGGGGGGGGGGCAACCTACATACACAATTTGGCTGCAGACATCCATGCTAATATGCAACACTCTATTTCCCCTTGCCACTCAATCCATGCCTTACTTCACCCGTTCCACTCTGATTTAGGCGGATACACGTAGTCGCTTGTCGACTACCCGTATTCTAGTTTGCATTTCATGTCGATAAAATGAAAATCCCATCAGTTCACCAAACATGAGGCATTATTTCAAAAGAGATGGTTAAAGGTGTAAATTATTGGGAAAAGACTTTTGCAAAGCACTAGTGAAAGGAATTGACAATTATCGCTCATCTGATGTTGTTCAAGTGCTGGGAAAGCTGACGGGATAAGTACCTATTGCAAGTCACACCCTGACTTTGCCAGAAAATTGTGGTTTTAAGAATACGATTTCCTAGTACAAGTCGCGACTTCTTCCAGAAATTTTATGATTTATTCTGGAAGATATGTGAAAGAACATGATTTGAGCACCCTTTAGGACAGATTTGCATGATTGGTAACAGTTTGACCTACGGTAGAAACCTCTAATTTGATTAAGATCCAGAGAGGTTTAAAAAAAAAATTTCTTGGAAATCTGAAATAATGTCACTGTGACCTATATTCTGCAAGCAGTGTGAAAGAAAATAATTTTAACAATATAAGACAAATGGACAATTATGGGAGTAGCTGGTTGTAGAATGAGGTCACTGCAACCTGTATCTAAGGTCTATTGGCAAAATGCATGATTTTGAGCACTCTTGGAGTCATGTTATCCATTGTTCAAGATTCCTTTAATTAAGCTGAATGTCATGGCCCATGGGCCACTTGTTTAAACTGACATGTTAGACTGATTTTAATTTTTTACATAATAATCTTTGACAGAATGACCTATATCTGATATGTTGTGAAATATTGAGAAATTTTTTATTTTTTATTTTTCAATAAGTGCAAGGCCAGACATAAAATGTATTTTGCCAGTTAGGTTCAACCAACAACAATAAAAAATGAAACCATTTTCTAGAACGACAACACTGAGTTACTGTAAACCATACACACAGTTCTTCATTTGATCAATATGTATGGGAGCAGGTCAGAACCAATTGCACTGTTATCCCCCTGGGCAATGATATATGGAGCTTCAGACATTTAACACGTACAGCTTCACTCAGTACTCTCAATGTGATGTGATATCACAGTCAGAAAGGAGGCCTATGTTGTCACCAGTATTTGTTCATTTGCTGATTTGTTATATTGTCAAATATATTTATTAGTTTTGCCAGTAACTGTTACAATACATATATAACAATTTTTGTATGTGCTCTTGGTTTTATAGTAGTAATTTTGTTATTTGTATATATCATAATATATCTTGTGATATGACATTTATTTATACCAGTGGCTTACCCATAATATCAGCATATGCCACCTCTAACACCCAGGTTTTAGTGCGTATGCAAAATGGCAGCCCCCATGAGTGGTTTAGAGAAATTTGGAGAGATAAATCTGTCAGATTTCAATAAGGACAAGGCATATTTAGCAAAAGTGCTCAAGGACAGCATCCAGGCAAGAATCTGTTTGCAGAGAAAATTAGGTGTCAAGATGATGGGTATTGGCCAAATTTAAAGTGGAATAACGCTTTTTTGACCATGCCCAAATCCTAAAATTATAACTGGTACAATTTAGATGGAGGACCTGATTAGGTCAGATTGGAACTTCATGTGAAATGCCAGGCTTGATGAAAATTGTTACACGTATCCTGCCAGTGTAAGAGAGTCAAGTGGCAAAGTTAATTTTAAAAAGTGAGAAGAGTAAAATACCAAAATCATTCATTAACAATGTTTTTCATATATAACAACAATAATTGACCTGAACCTTAAGTGTTTGTCAGTAGTGGAGAGACCAGAGAATAGGATAAGGTAGAGATGTGGGATCCTAGCTGCACCTTGTGTCAAGCAGGGAATGGTAGATATCGGAAGAAGTAAGACATGGCATAACAGGGCACTCTAGGAGCTAGGAACATTCATACAAGTTGATGGATAGGCTGTCTGAATGACTCGGTAACTAAGGATCACTCACAACCGCAGTCCTTGTCTTCTGCTTTCCGACAATATGTATGTTTTTATATTGTGTACATTTGTAACTATGTTGTGTCATTTATGCTGAAAACAGGATTATGCCTAAGAGGAATGTAATTCTTTATAATTCTCCATTATTACTGTAAAACCTTGCCCAGTGACCCCCTCGGTTTTGTGTCTTTTTACAGGTCCCAGCTCTTTGTATAAGACCTTGCTAAATAGTCATGCAACCACCTCCCAAAGGCGACCACTTAATCGAGGTCCCGATGTTGTTTGTAATTTTGAGGTTTTACTGTATTACCTTATCATAGAATTATCCTGTTATTACACATACTTCACTGGCTTCCAGTGTGATGATTTAACTGTACATGACAAAATAATTTCCTCATACACATTATCTAAAGGTATTAACATCTGAAATTCCTGATTACTTTTCCAGAACAATATAAATCTTACAGTTCCAAATAAACTTCAAATTAAATTTTGAACAATGGTGAACCAAGGGCTAATGAAGAAGTAATTACATTTTTAAGCAGATTAGTTATCTTTTGGAGATTGAGAAACAAATAAAACTGCAAACTAGTGAAGGGTGAAATTGGCTGGATCCAGGTTTTCAGTTGTATTTTATCAATCCATTCAAAATTTTAGCATTTATTCCTAACCCCATATTAAATCTTTTATTTTCAGAAAAACTTGATAAAATCCATGGAGAAGTTTTTGCAGTATGCATGGGACAAATAAACATACAATTCTGAAACATCAGCCACCTTTGTTAGCATGGGGTTATTAGCATGGAAAAAGGGCATATACCATAGAGTGTTGGACTCTGTGATGAATCCAGCAAGTCCAGCTGTGTGCGGTATCCTAGTACATGTACTGGCTACAGGAACCTGATCAATAAACTGGTAAATGGAACTGCTTTATGGATAAGAGACCAAATTGGCACTATAAAACAGGTTACCCAGTGTCTGGATCTCAAAGTGTTGTGATTACCCAGCTCTTTACTTCAGCCAGGTTCCACTTAATTAACGTTACGGCCAAAATAAATAATATAGGTTTAAATGCTGGGATAAAATTATAGTTAAATATATCCCCAGGTGAACTCCATCCTTTTTTTAGGTTTTTGAAGTAATATCTTTTAAAAATTGGCAAAAAGAGTATCAAGATTCATTTAAGAAGACAGTGCAAATCTTTTATCTGTGAGATGTAAATGAAAAGGGTTGAATGACAAAATGTTATCTGCATCTACCCCAATCTGGTCAGGTCACACTGCACAAGGCATTTCAGGTCAAAACATGCAGACTCTTAAAGTAGCATAAGTAGATACAGTGTTTGCACTCAGAATACTGATTTATATTTATATGGTTATACAAAAATGGATTTTTCTATGTGTCAATTTAATGAAAATGCAGCACATTGTAAAGAAAGTATATTATCTGATTCTAAGATTTATCAAAATTAGAATGCACATATGTTTATAGAGGATAATTCCCATACCAATAATCTCAGTATTGTATAATAGATTTAACTTAATGTAAACAGATATTTGTGTTCTTTCTTAAATAAATGTGAATATGTAGTGTTTGGTTTGTAGGTCATTATATATATTACTCTCATCCCAGTCTTATACTGGTACATGAAATTATCAGTTTAAACAAAGTATTAGTGTTCAGTATGGCAAGGAGATTCGTTCACCTAATAACCCTTGCATTCAGAAGAGGAATATTTTAATAACTGTTAAATTGAAAAGAAAAAAAAAACCCAGCTAAATAGAAGCACCAACTTATCATTAAGGGAATGATTCATAGTCTTATATTTTGGAATTTACATTTTGAACTTTAAAGGTAAATAATGCACAAGTATGTGTGGTGATTTTTTTTTATTCTCTAAGGTTGGGGTTTTCAAGTGGTCTGTTCAAATAAATTTTGAAAGGATTTGGTTTCATCCTGCAACAATATATGTGCTGACACCACAGTTACTGTATAAACATGCATTGTACATTTTACTATGGTTACAAGGATTTGCTAAACTGAACAAAAAGCTGAACTGTGACGTTTTAAATAATTCCATTTCCCAATTCCATTGTATTGAAAAAAATTATACCAAGAAGGGTTCTTGAGAGAAACCAAGAAATACATATTATCCTGTGTTGTTTGGTTATCCTTATTGTGAGTCATATAACAACTGACTCAAGTGAAAACCAGATTGATGACCACCCATGTGGTTCAGACACCTGGATTTAATTGACAACCACTATTTCTGTGTGGATCAATTGGCAGCCAAATATTATGAATAGTCATATTTAATTAACACAACCACATAGCTGATACAACCATTTTAATTAATTTCACTAGTGACCAGTACAGCTTTCAGTTTTACCGAGTTTTGAAAATTATTAAACAAATTATTATGTAAATTAATTATATGTAACAGTTAGGGTCCCATCAACTGTAGATAGTTCCAGCCTATATTTAAGAAACAAGAACCCCTCATATGGAGTTACCATCTTACTGTAATTCTTGGTCATGATTGTTTAGGATTGCTGTATAGGTCATAGACATAATTAAAAGAAAAAAAAATGTAGAGAAAAATTGTCCAGGTGAGTTGTACTTTTATTCTCTGATGTTTAATCAATCTTACACCTGTATATCAAGGATAAATATGCCAAGTAGTGTACCATTACTAGCATATATGGTGCATGACCTGGAAGCTTGCTCACCCATTAAAATGTAACAATTGGATATGTTAATGGAAATATTTTATAAGTAACTTCAACCTTAGAGGAGTAAATATGCATGCGTTTGTAACTCCCTAATCACAATTTATCATCCCAGTACATATGATCATGTCTCACTAACATTTGCTGAGTTGAAATGTATTTTTTTTTTAAATCTGTGTTAGATACATATGTAGTATCAGACTTACATTTAATGGTCTGGTATAATTTGCATATAAATGGCATGAATTGCCAATAAAATGGCATATATAAAAATATAAAGACTTATGTTCATATCAGTTTATCCAACACATACATTGTATTGAAAAATATCTCACAGGCCACTTTTAATGCTTACATGGTGCATTATTAAGACCTCTTAAAAAATTTCCATCCGTGAATCTATAGGATCTGTTTATTAAAATGAGAAAATAATATTATTAAGCAGAGATCCATTGTCTATTACAGCTCAGTGTAGTCTTAATCTGTTTAAAACATATCAAAGCAAAGAACTTGCAGGTATGGCTTTATATCATATTATTCTGAAGGAAGATAATGAAACTGTTAATTAAGTTTACAAGAAGGACACAATTATATGATATTGATTCATCGTGAACATGACATCTGTTCCTTGTATTAATTATAAGATGGAGGAATGGAATGGACAGATGAAAAGTGATATATGGTGCTTCATTATGACTACTGCAGATTGGTTCACCTAGAACACCATGGTGTTGTAAAGCTTGGCTGATTGAGGCTCACCGCCTGTGTGCCTTTACATTGTGGGGGCCCAGAGGGCACATGATGCTTAATATAGGTTCTTGTAACTTGAAGACTCTTGGCAGTTTACCTGGCAGCTAACAGTGGTGGATCTTGTGGCCTGATACCTTGCCAAGGTGCACATCAGTGTGCTTGCATGCTGTCTTGCAGAGGTTTGAATCTTCCTGGGTCCACTGAGCCTGCTTGCCAGCTGCAGGACTTATTTTTCACAAAGCTGTTCAGGCTGGGGTACAGAGATAGTTAGTAACAGGCGGCTGGTCTCAGGCTTGCAAGGCTGCTGCCCCTTCTGCTAGCTGCTGGTGTGGACCTGGTACTGGGGCTGCTTGCTGACACAGAGAGCTTGTGTTATTAGAACAGACCAGACGCCTCAGCCACAGCTTCCTACCATTTCTCTGAGTGGATGGTTATCTGGCCATGCTACGCTTGCCTTCATGGATACAACTTTGATTAATTACAACTAAGAATTATTACACACTACGCCTGCCCGCTGCTGGCTTTGTGCTTCCAGCTGGACCTTACTGTTTGGCTAATCATGCAACTTTAACAGGAATAGTATTGTTTTGGTGACCAGTTTTAGTGTTGTGTGAAGGCTTATACCGTGATTCACCATGGAGTCTAAGGAAGAGGATTTCTCTGTCTCAGATACCATCTGTGAAGTGAGTAGGCTGAACCATGCTCTCCATATACCACATATATACCAGTCTGTCCTCACCTTCATGATAAACCACATTATGTAACTGTCCATTTTCACCTTAATTAATCACCACATACATACCATTATTACCTATTTAGTCCATTATATAACTTGTTTCAGATCCTTCCACCAGTGTACTTAAGCAAGCCAATTGCCAAGAAACTTTACACTTTGTTGTTTATCAATGTATGTTGTAGGATATTATACAGCATCAGTATAGGTAATAAAATTAATAAATCACAGTTTCAAGGAGAACCATATTATATGACATTCATGAAAATGTGATTTTATTTTCATCAATAATGTTACATAACAGTATATTTGATAATTAACATGGTAACACTATACAGACACCCTTTTTGTCCCAGAACATCCATAAAGATATTATCTTGGGTACTTGTTAAATACATGTGTAATTCATTTAATAGTATCTTTAGTGATCAAGGAGCATAAGTTCATTACATGAGGGATGTGATTCATAACACTGCCGTGGCCCTATATGCATTTCTACCACTGTAGGCTGGTTAAAACATGACCTCATACATGATACAATCAAGATCACTGCTGCATTAATGTAGTGGGAAATAAGATATATCACTAGATGCATGTCTGAGATTGATTTTTCTTGGATTCATATGTCTGTCCCTCCAGCCACTAGCCTCTCTGTCTCGCTTTCTCATCAGTTTTCTCTGTTTTGTCATGGAAGGATAGAAACGAGACAGCTGGCATGTATCAGTTTCTCATTTTGTGTTCTGTGTCTAGGCCATGTAATGTCCAGACTGCTTATTGTCAAATGTATAGGCCTATATTTAATTTTGAAATGTTTAAAAATTAAAAGAATTTGATTCACAGGTTTAATTGTGATTTATACTGATTGTTTCTGACACTTTCTGTGACATTAATAATATTATTTGGTAGTAATAATGTCAGTAAATAATATTATTATAACAACCACAAGTTCTGCTTATCTGTTCAAAATCACTTATTATAATAATTTTTATAATCCTATAGATCTAATTAGAGGATTAAAAGTGGGTTTACTTTAAATAAGTAATTTTATCAGAATAAATATTTCAATGCATGTAACTGGATTTGTTACAATTTACATGCAAATTAAATAATCATTTAATATGTACATAGATTATTTGACAAACAGACACAACACAGAATTACAGACATGATTTAATTAGTCTTTTTCAAATATTTTAATTAATCTCAGTGACGGAACTGGTAAATCATTTTTTACAGTTATCAAATTTGACAAATCAGGTACCACATGGTGTGTATATCTTTATGCAAATAAGATTTAAGATTGGCACTTCCTACATTCTTTTTGGGTTGGAATGTACTTTTTAATTTACCTGTAAATATTTAGATCAGTTACAGTTCAACCCTCCACATTTTTGTTGTCCATTTCACCAACTGATGTCCACATGTTTTTTGTAGATGATTTACTTAAAAGTTTATATTTTTAAATAATTTCCAAGAAAACAACATATGGAAGTGACAACCTAATATGTCAATTAAGAATTTTACAATAAATCGCCCATTTATGTTTCACAACATTTTAGTCACTTCACTATGATCTGGCAGATTCGATGTGTCTCTCCATAAGTAGCCATCTTTGTTTTAGCTGGTTATATTTTTTAGAGTATTTACATAACATCATCCAATCAGGAGCTTTCAGTTGAGGCGGTTTATGCATGTGACCAATGACCTTGACCGCAATAAGTGGGTCTGACATGTTGTAAAATGTAGACTGATTTCTCATATTTTCAAATAATTCTGTTTCTTAAATAAGGTGTAAGGTAGGTATTTATTTACCTTGTTGAAAATTAGGTCCTTTAATCCTCTATTCTACACTACAATATTTTTCCTTTGAAATGTAAATATTAAAAATTTTCATAGCAAAAAACAGGTGGACATGAGGGGATGAAACGGACTATAGTTGAAAAAGGAAGACTTATCATCAAACAAGAACAATTTTACTACATAAGTGACATGATAGCATTGTTTATGATATTTCCTTGATTTTTTTATAATTATTTAAATTTATGTGATGATGCATTTCATGGAGTAAATTTTTCTCAGAGTCCCTTTGCTCAAATCACTATTTAATCTTAAGAAATAACAACAGTGAAGGGTTTGAAAATATCTTATGGAAATCAAAGTGAATTCATGTACAGATGACCATCTTTTGAAATTATATGAATGAAAAGTACAAAACGTGATGAGGTTTTAGGGCAGTGTAACCCTGATGTGATTCAGATATAAATAATCCAGTTTTAATTAAGATATAGGGATATTGAATATATGGATAAAATAAATTAGACTTTTAGTTCAGCAAGTGGTCCCTCTGCATTTTTATCAAGATACCAGCCGAGCATTGCTTAATATTGCCCAAGGTTATCTGGAAAGCTCTTGTGTATTGCATGTTATCTTGTACTAAATTCACATCCTGTCCATTGAGGATCAATGCCATTGAAGCGTATTTATCATATGGATGAAGTTTCTATAGAAAAACTGCACAGGGGAACACACGCCGGATGAGAAGAATAGGTCATGGATGAATATTTTATTTTCCCTCTTTTAGTATTCTACCCATCATGGTCATTGCACATAACCACCAAATCTTGATTTGGTGAGTTAGTTCTCTTGTGCTTTGAAATCAATACAGGCACACTACTAAACCAGTCTAAAATACACTGCAGGCATCCATGGTTGGTGCTGAAACTCTTCACTGGATTAATTACTTGGGGCACGTTTCTTAAAGACAAATTTAACCCCAGGCCCTGTATTATACTGGAAAGAAAATAATAACAAAAATGCTTTGTTATAAATATAATATAGGATGTGCACATGACTACATTTAAAACTATATATCTATCACAGTCTTCTACCTGCGGAACAAGGGTTATTTACCTGAACAAGAAAACATTAATGCAGCTTAGGAGAATCATTGACCTTGTCTGCATGAATGAAGCTACCACTGTGCCTGCACTGTATACTTCTGCTATGCCATATTTGCTGTTTATATTGGCAGCAGATAGGTTTCCATAAGAACCTGATCTTAAAATCAAAACATGAATTGTAAATTCTATAATTTTAATGCAGATACCTATTCCTGAGATTCATTCATGCAATTAATTTTTATGATCACCACAAGCTCATTAGTTCTTTCTTAGAGAGAAAACATGCCTATTAGCTCCTCATGCATACTTGCCTGCTTGAACTTGAACACCTATGCTGGTTAAATGCAGACATTACAAAATCAGTGTACAGGATGGAGGTATAATGCCAGCACCAAATGCCAAACTTTATTGTGATTGGCTATGATTGTTCTAGGATGGTCAGGATATATTGGAGGGCATGAAGCAAGATAAGTGTCAATTACTGATTGTGGTCACCAATCATGAGACTAGTGCCATTCATGAGACAAGAACTCCATACCATGATCCTATAACCATTAAAAGTACTATGGTGCATGTACTGCTAAATCTGTATACATATTTCCTTATATCTACAATGGTACTTCCCAATGATTGACAGTGATCTTGGCACTTTTAGTTTTTGCCCAGAATAGAAAGGTACCCTGTATTTAAAGACCTGTATAAGACAATTTACTGACATATTAGTCTGTATTTACTAGGACTGCATAAGGTTGTAGGAATGGATAGGGGCCCATTAAAGGCAGGTGTCCATAAGGAGAGGTTTCTCTGTAATATATAAAGCAAATTCTTTGTACCTTCCATATCTGTAGTGCAAGTTTAATAATATAAATGGGTTGGAAATGTACATTTTTATTCATACACTTTTAAGTTGCACATTAGACTAAGTTTAATGTATATGTTTGGGGAAGATCAAATAAGAATCTTGGAGGATCCATAACAGTCTCTTAATTGTAAAATTATAATTAAAAGTTCCCACAAAAAATTCCTGTTCTTTCCAAGATAAATGAGAATTCTCTTTTTTCCTTGGTTTGAATTTCAAAATTCCAGTCTCTCCTGGGAAAAATGAGAATTCTCATTCCATTATGTATCTAATATTAATGTACATTAGAATTAAATCAGACAATATACTATTTTCATGGTATGACTATTGCCTGAAAGTTGCTTATCACCATCAGTTGTGGTATTAAATAATCCTCCATTTGAGGCTGTTGAGAATTACTTATAAATCATAAGGTTTACAAATGAATCCATCACTGTTCTTGTTTTGGATATTTTCTGCTGACTCTGACCATCTGACATTCAGGAGAAACCTTGTTATCAGCTGGAGAAATAAGGCATAAAGCTGCTGAGGTGTGTGCTTATTTATTTACTGGATAATAACCTGCATCAGGAGTGGCCATTGTCATAATTTACACTGTATGCATACCATATACCTGCCATCATAAAACTGTCGTTCCATGTTTTCCTGCCATTTGCTTTATGGGGCAGTCCTGCTGGCCTGGAATGAGGGTGATTCACAATTTTTCAAGACTGAGCAGCATGATCAAAGTGCAAAGTGTGGATGAGATGAGAGTTGAAACGGCCATATATATTTACCCAAAATAACACTTGCATATAAAGGCCAGTAAATTCAAAATAATCATTAATATCAAGAGAAAAATTAGCTCAGATTTACTACATAACTTATTATCCTATCATTAATCCCTTTGTGGACATTTATTTTGTATCTTTACTATCTTATTCACATATTTGTAAACAAGTACTTATAAAAAAATTTCTAAAGTATTTGTAATTTATTTATCAACTCATAATATTCATTTATCTACTAACAATTTGAAAATGTGCTATATTATTTTAATGAAAAAACTAATTAATTCTGTTCATTTTTGTCAGATTATTTTATTAAATGAGTTAAAATATAAATGCAATGAATGTGTTATAAAATATTAGATTTTCATTGTAATACATATATATATATATATATATATATGAAACAAAACAGCCATTGGCAGACTTTTTATCAGTTCTGTATATTATACCAGTAAAATGGAAAGAATAATATTTTTTATTTATAAAAAAAATCATTTAAACAATATAGATTCCTCTATTTTATGTACAAGATCATATGAGCCCATATGTCTTAAATTAATTACATATAGAACATGGTCAGCCATGGTGCACAGAATGATTGATAATATTAATGATTCTCAGCAGGTTTCAGTCATGAACGTAAATGCAGGTGCACTACACTGCAGCCAGTACAGTGTCTATATTAATTTCCAAATTTAATTGAATCAGGTCTCAATAATCACATTGCTGGTCATGGTTTTATCATATACTTGTGTTGACTACTCATGGCTTGATGGAGTATTCTGTAAATTGTTCAGATGAACCTCTATTTGAAGGTTTAAGTGTTACTTTCAGCATAAGTTACACCTTGACTTTTTATATTTCCAGTTACCATAAGTGAGTCAATACTAATCATGCTCTGAGTAACTAAGGGTTTCACCATATATATATTTGTGTTGACTATCTGGCCTTTTTGAAGACAGGGTGTTGTTTAAATAGAAGAATCGAGTATTGCTTTCTGCAAAATTTGTATGGCACAATATTCTTATACTGAATGCTCCATGAGCTAACTCTGTATTGGTTTGCTCCTTTGTTTCATACATTTCCAATATACATGTGTTTCGGTGGTTTTGCAGCTTGCCCCCAGCAAGGTGAATCACCTGCAGTGATAATGCTATGAGTGCACTTGAGGTCTCTAACTGTGAGGTATGCTGGGGTCAAGCCTGCAGAACAGATCTGTTCTATACTTAGATATGACATCTGAAGAAAATACCATTCTTTAAAGATGAACAATTGTTAGCTTTTCTTATTATAGCTCTCCAAATGAAGAGTTTTAATTCCTTTTGATACATACATGTTAGAGTTATAATATCTAACCTTTCGTTCCTTAAGTGTTAGAAAAGATCGTTGCCACTCGTTTCACTTCATATATGAAGGAAAACCATTTGTATGAAGACCAACAGTCTGCATATAGACCTTTTCATAGCACTGAAACATGCCTGATTAAAGTATATAATGATCTCCTCTGGGCTATGGACTCTCAAAAAGTATCCATTCTCATACTATTGGATTTATCTGCTGCCTTTGATGTAGTAGATCATCAGCTCCTGTTACAACGGTTGTCCACCAGGCTTGGAATAACTGGAGATGCCTTGCAATGGATCAGGTCATACCTGTGCAATCGAAGTCAGTGTATTTATGTAGTAGGTCATAAGTCTTCTCAAACTGAGATTACCTACGGTGTTCCACAAGGTTCTGTGCTGGGGCCTCTTGTTTTTTACAATTTACACATTACCACTTGGTGAATTAGTACGACAGCATGGAATGAATTATCATTTTTATGCTGATGACAGTCAAATTTATGTATCATTTAAACCAGAATCAAAGGTTCCTATTTCTACCATTGAAACATGCTTGCATGACATAGGGTGTTTGGATGTGTCAGGATCTGCTTAAACTCAATGCTGATAAAACTGAGGTTCTGATTATCTGTACAAACCAGCAGAGGTAAAAAATTCAGTTGAAAACTCTTAACATATTTGACTCTGTAGTTGTGCCAACAAACAGTGCTAGAAACCTGGGGGTAGTGTTTGACCAAGGGCTTTGCCTTGACAAGCATGTAAATAATATTTGTAGTTTAGCTTTTTACCACCTGCGTAATATAGGTAGGATAAAGGGTTTCCTAACTCAAGATTCACTAATAACATTAATTCATGCGTTCATTAGTTCAAGGATTAACTGTCCCAACTCTTTGCTATGTGGTCTTCCTAGCAAGTTGCTGGACCGGCTACAGAGAGTGCAGAATGCAGCTGCCAGGCTTGTAACTGGTGCCAAGAAGCGCAACCACATTACACCAATACTTAAAGAACTCAATTGGCTCCCGGTGCGACAGCGCATAGATTTTAAAATTTTATTATTAGTATATAAAGCCATAAATGGTCAATCGCCTATTAACATTAGAAACCTCTTAACTTTTTATGTTCCAGTCAGGCAGCTTAGGTCATCTGACCAAGGGCTTTTAGTGATCCCTAAAGCACAAAGTGAGATGTGTTGTTCGAGAACTTTCTCAGCTGTGGCACCAAGGTTGTGGAATGAACTTCTGCATTCAATCAGAGCTTCACCATCTTTAGCTTCTCTCAAAAGAAATCTTAAAACTTACCTATTTATATTAGCTTTTGGTAGTTCTTAGAAATTAGGGTTTTCTTTTAGGAATCTTTGCTGTAGTAGGAATCTACATTTTGTTTTATTAAAACTGTGCTTTGTGTCTTGTAAAGCGCTTTTGATAACTATTTTGTTGAATTAGCGCTATATAAATTAAATATATTATTAATATTAATATTATTATTATTATATCCTTCATCTGTTCTTAGATTTTGTGTCTACCGGTATATAGAATGTTATACTTCACGATTACCATCCATTCTCTTTTCCTTTCATTTCACATTAGATGGGTCAAAGTATTGGGTAGTCTTTTTACTGGTGAAAGATCAAGAAACTTATGCATACTAATATTTTTCTTACGTTCACAACATAAATGCAAGGCTTTCAAGATGAACACAGGCTTTTCCCATTATTGTAGTTTTTCAGGGCTGCTTCTTGCTTAAGAGCTAGCTTCTATGATATTTACTTCTAAGTACTACTGTGGACCTCTCTCTGTTAGGAAGCCTTTTAGTGTAATAAGATATTTCTCATATTGTCTTCTCTCTGTCAAGCATATTTCTCCTGTGTGATGTGATCACTGTAATAAAATTCTAGATCAATTACCTCTTGAATTATATCCATGGAATTATTAAAGATGTTAACGTTTCATCTGTCAACCAGATGTAGGCTTAGTCAGTGGCTAACATGATCCATCAAACATGTTTCTTCCAATTTTGAGCACCTGCAAAACCTGATATTTTGTTCCTTGTAGAGAGGCTTCCTGAGAATGAGAATATCTATCCATAAACTTGATGCATTTCAGAATGTAATTAATAGGTGTCCTGAACTGGGAGGTTTCCTGTGTGAGCCTTTCCATTTTGTTTGATTAACCAATGAAAGACTTGTCATGCGTGGTTTCCTTAAACATTTTAAGATGTCCTGTTAGCAAAGATGAAGACATATGTAATAAATTATGACTTAACCATAGAACACTGGCAACAATATTTATGCCATTTCTTTTAAATGTAAAAAACTTGTGCAGTAAATTCATTATTATCAAACTTCATCAGTGTTTCAAACAGGGAAGTTGCTATATGCATCCTAAGATATATATTTTTTTTTCTTTATTTGTTCATATATCCAGAAAAAAAGGTGACATGGGAATTTGGCACCCTTTGCTGACAGTAGCTTTATCATCTGCTTGATCAGAGTTCATTCCATGTTCAGACAATTGATCATGAGCATCAGTTCCCAGAGGCATCAGCCATCACTCGTCTAGTGGCCCAACTAGCCTCTCACAGTGTGCATTGGTTCAATAACAGCATCTAGATCCACCTTCAGCTGTAGCATTCTATGTGCTGCTTCAGTCAATAGGTTTATGTTTCTTCCTGTGTTTATTTGGTTTTGTTAGTTTTAGTGGGATTTCTGAGAAAGTTTGATTATATAGAGATTCAATAACATTAACAGCTTCAGCTTTAGTATTGTGCAGTAATTTGTCTGAAAACCCTTGATTGTATCTCTCCTTCCACACTCCTCACGCAGCTGTTATACACTGTAGTCGTCCCAGACATTGTTTCATGTTTAACCACTGCTTTCCATAGCAAGGTTCTCTGGGCAGGAACACCAGGGTTTGCACAGAGCACATAACTGTAATTGGACAACTGATATTGCATTGTGCATCCAGCCAATATTTTAAACATGCAACTGCCACTCTCATTGGTCTAATTATACCAGGACACAAGCCCTCATTGGTCTGATTCTTGGCCCTTTGCCAGAGTCTGTGTTCACGTTTACGCTGCAGACATCCAAGCTCATATCTCAGGAACCATTTGACCGATTGGGCCAAAATTTTGCATGTGTATAGATCTCACATAGCTCTTTATCATACATAAAACTGGTGGCGCCACCTGCAACCATTTTTGCACAGCATCTGTCTGTTTGTCTGCCGTGGGATAAAATCACTCATATCGTGGCAATGGTTTGACATATCTGCCAAAAATTTTGCAGGTTTATACATCCTGGACAGCTGTCTTGTTTTTATGACAGGTGGCGCCACCTATATTCTAGTTTACGCTGCAGACATTGAAGCTCATATCTCATGAACCATTTGACCGATTGGGCCAACATTTTGCATGTGTATAGATCTCACATAGCTCTTTATCATAAGCAAAACTGATGGCGCCACCTGCAACCATTTTTGCACAGCATCCGTCTGTTTGTCTGCTGTGAGATGAAATCACTCATATCTTGACAGTGGTTTGACTTGTCTGCCTTAAATTTTGCATATGTATACAACTTGGACAGCTTTCTGGATTTTGTGGTAGGTGGCACAACCTAGGTACACATTTCGGCTGCAGACATCCATGCTAATATGCAACACTTCACTCTATTTTGCCATGCCACTCAATCCATGCCTCACTTCACCCGTTCCACTCTGATTTTGGCGGATACACTTAGTGGCTTGTCAAATCCATCTTGCTGATGAGAAGGTATAGTCTCCACTGCAGATAGATGCGGTCTGACAGCAGTGTCGCCGTTAGAGGTATCCATGTTAACAAATGCCTCCTTCATCTTTGATAATGTGTTGATAACTGCACTATGATTATATCGAAACAACACAGGCAGAGTAGTTGTAATCCATGCGAATCAATGAGTCGTCAGTCCGTCTGTCTGTCTGTCTGTCAGTCCGTCAGTCCGTCCGTCCGTCTGTAAGACTGGCACGTTTCAACACCATTTGACCTACGAATCTGAAATTCGGCATACAGTTAGATGTCCCCAAAATCTCCTATCATGCCGAAAATTGGGTCAATAGGACTTCGTTCCTTCGAGATATTAACAAAAAACCTCAATTTTTTATTAAAAATCTATTTTTACACTTCAGGACTGCCTAATAATAATATCAAAACCACTCATCTGGTTTTCTTCATATTTACCATAGATATTCCTCTATATAGTTCCTATGTACATGCCAGAAATTAAGTCAGTATTATATAATTTAAAAAAGTTATGGGCCCAAACGTAATGGACTTTGTAAAAAAATCAGGAAAGATATTTGGTCACTTTAGACCAAAAGTGTTAAAGGTAGGGACTTTTTTTCAGTAATACAACTTTAATTAATCAAAATTTAATTGTATACCAAAAATTAGATCAAATCTGTTATATTTTTTTAAATATTGGCAAAAATATCAAATTGGTACCTTAAATTTTGCCCAACTTTGGCCACAGCATGTTTTTTTCCTGTAAGTACTGTGGATTTAATTTTCACAGCATGCACACATAAGGATTTAATCTGTTAAAATCTGAAATTTGAAAATAAAAGCTGCAAAATTAGGCTAGTTATTGAATTTTTTTGGAGGCTATTGTTGTATTCCCTTACATTGTCAAGCAGTCCACATTGATGACTGTAGGTCATTCAGTGCACATCTCTATGCTCCCCAGGCTGTTGGCATAATGTTAGATGTCCCCAAAATCTCCTACCATACCGAAAATTGGGTCATTAGGACTTCGATATTAAGGAAAAACCTCCGTTTTCCATAAAAAAAGCCATTGTTTCACTTCAAGGCTGCCTAATATCAAAACCACTGATCTGTTTTTGATCATATTTATTATTCACATTCTTTCATACATTTTCTATGAACATACCAAAAGTTAGGTCAGTATTGGGTATTATTTTGAAGTAATGCAGTTTTTAAAAAATCAGGAAATATATTCACTCACCTAACATGAGAATTGCTGAACCTAGAGACTTTTTTTCAGGAATATAACTTTATTTAATCAAGATTCAATTGTTCACCCAAAATTAGATCTGAAATTTGCAAATTTTTCAAGTTATTAGCATAAATAAAAAATCAATACTTTAAATTTTGACCAACTTTGGCAATGGCACTTTTTTTCCCTGTAAGCACTGTTGATTTAATTTTCACAGCATATATACATAAGGATTTAATCTTTTAAAATCTGAAATTTCAAGGAAATTGATTGGAAAGAATAGCTTTTATTCACGTTTTCATACATCGTGTCAAGTGTTGTTTACATCTAGCCCACCTAGTAGTACAGCCTTCACTTGCATTATGTAACCCATCCCAGGCAGCTTGCCTTGGCTCAGCTTGGCCACTACCAGCAGGCTTCCCCTCTACCCTGCACTCCCCCCCCCCCCCAGATGGTGCATAAACTAGATGAATGTTATTATTTTCTTTATTGGATTCATTCTTATTCTAGGCTATGCTACATTTTAGATTTTGTATTGTACCACCAGGGTTACAATGATTAAAGTGTACATTTAATTGTGTCCACAAAGTGGTGTATTGCTATGAAAGTGTGGATGTTCATCAGATAAGTAATTCCGTACTTCAGAAGAGTAAAAACTTCACCAGGTGTGAAATTGACTATTAATTCCAGTAATAAATTAAAACTGGGATAGTAATTAGCACAATGATATTGTTTGTCCCTCATTCAACCAACAGTGTGTATACTTTATTTGAAAAGATGTTTTATTTAATCAAATTTACTGAATCTTTTACTTTATTTTGGTGAATAAAATTAAGCATGTACTGAAAACGCCAATGTGCAAAACTTTTTAATAGTGATTCAAGGAATATTCTTGTAGATGCCATGTTGTGGCATTATTTTCTTTTAAATTCAGTTTAAACATTTATGATTTAAAAATAATAAAATATATGTGTATGCATATTATGACCCAATATGAGCTACACTCTGGATATATAATGATTGCAACTTTTGCAACAAGTCTTATATTTTAACTTAAAGTTTCAGTTTTTTTTACTCTGTATATATAATGATTGCAACTTTTGCAACAATTCTAATATAAAACTTATATTTTCATTTTTTTATTAAAAATTTATAAAACCTGTAAATAAAAAAATGATTCAGATAAAAACTTCTTAATGGAAAAAGTGGATATGCTAAAAAATAGGCATCCCAAAGTCAGCCTCAGTAAGCAAGAACAAGATGAATCAGATATATTCATACTTTAATATTTTGTATAACTATTCGTCCAGGAGTATGACTTTAAGTATTTGTACCTATGTACATGCCAGAAATTATGTCAATATTGTGTAATATGTAGACATAGTGGGCATCACAATAATGTACCTTGTCAAGACTTAAGAGATATTGTGTCATACAGTCACAAATTCATAAATCACTTCATCAGCATAGTTAATCATAACATCATAATTGTCAAATTGAAAGCCTGCAGACTACCATACACTTTAGATCCTTCAACAAATAGCCTTATCATCATTCTACTACTACTTATTACTGTGTCATTGCATTCATATTTGCTCAAATATATCACAATTTTCAACCCCTCCTAAATAAATAAAAAATTAACCACTATATCTTACTCTATTAATCCATCAGTCAGGTAATTTCATTTATCATTTACTCACATATTACATTACATTCCTTTATAATAGCCCAACATGTCCATGATATTCATAAGCTTTATCAACTCTATATTAAAGTATCACAGTGGAGAAACATTTATAGTCCAATCAGGATCAGGTGAGCGCCGTGACCCATGGGTCCCTTGTTTATTATATATTACAGCTGAGCGTCGTGTCCCATTGGTCCCTTGTTTTTATACCGATATTGTGTTGTGGACATTATGGAGGTTCTTTTCATACATGTAATCTTTTGTGTTTCTCTTTGTCACTATCTGCTCACTGCTAGCTTTTGATGTTTGCCCAGATTTTGTCTTTTAGCCTGATTACTCAAAAAGTTTGAACAGATTTTAACAAAGGTTTGTGAGATATTTCCTGTTGGTATCAGGAAGAACACAATATATTTTGTATTGATCTGGATCCTGATGTCCATTCAGGAAAAGTTTTCTGTGTTGATTCATTACAAGAATTTTACTAAAGACCATTGCTTTAATAAATGTTATCAGTGGGCATTTTATTCTTCATGATTTTCCCTGAACCTCTTTGCTGATGATTTTTCCAGCTAATGTAATTTTCAACAATTTTTATCAGTTTAGCCTGTAATCTAAGTGCTATTCCTTGTAATCCATTTAGTTGCAGTTTTCTTTTGCTGTTCATTGACAATCTATAATGGACAAGTGTTTCAAATCTTATTTACCTTGATTCAGGTATTAGAACTTGCTAAAGCACTTCCCTTTAATGCCAGACCTCTATCTTGCTCAAGAGCACTGATAGAAGTATATGGAGGTTGCTGGAACACAGTTTCATCATTAAATTAGAATGTTCTGCCTTTGGTTTAAGTATGAGGTGATATATATATATATATATATATATATATATATATATATATATATATATATATATGTCAAGGCCCAGATTGCGATCTGGACAGATCTAAGATCTGTCCAGTCCAAATTGCAATCGCAGTTCAGGCCGGCCCAAATTGTGATCGCAATCCAGGCTGGCCAGATCTTAGATCTGTCCAGCCCAGATTGCGATCGCAGTTTGGTCCGGCCAGATTGCAATCCTGTCTTTTTTTGCTTTAGGATCGCAATCTGGGCTGGACAGATCTTAGATCTGTCCAGCTGAGATTGTTATCCTAAACTTGACCAGCCCATATTGCAATCCATGCTTTTACTATCACAGGAGTGAAACATTGAATGTTTTACCAACTCATTTAGTAGTGCATGGTTCCATTTACCCATAATAAATACAATTATACTACACATAGGCAGTTAATAGTATTTGGTTTGTCACCAATCTGTTCAGCCTTGAAAATAGCGGTTGTACCAGTGCTTGAAGTGTGCTCCATCAACACACTTTTTCCCTTTGGAAGTCTACAATGGCAGCAATAAACTATGGATCTCTGTACATGTTTCTCTGCTAAAATTTTATGTTTTAAAAATTAACACTGTGAGTCTGCTTCTTACAAGGTAGAGGATAACAAACACCTCAAGAAAAAGAACTTATTTTTGAAGCATTTTCAATAAGGGCATAATAAAAGTAGCATAAAAATGTTGTGCAGTTGCCAGACCTATAGAAATAAGAGTGGATCTGAAATACTGTTTATTCATGTTACAAGGGGTTGCACTAAACAAAGTGGTAAAACAAGGTATCAAAAAGTATCTCAATGATTTGAGTTTGAAATATGACTTCTGTCATTAAAGATCATGAAATGGTCTATAACCCTTCAAGAGTACGTTACAAAATTGAGCCACTTTTGTGCATGTAACCCAGTGATTGTATATTATCCAATGCATTACATGGTGATGCACTTATTATGTTTTTCATGTTTATAGTAGACAAATTTTGTGAAAGGTATTATAAAAACATGAATCAAAGAACACAGCAATTTATATTTTAATATAGCTTTCTAGAGTTATGAATCATATCAGTCAGTTTATTTAAGCACATGGAAAGATCACAGGATTCCAGGCACCATGAATAGGTAACTAATTAATCAGACCAAATCCAATGAGTCAAGCAGAACAACTACTGGTAACAAATATATATAATACATACTATTAAGGTTTATAAAAAATATTGAATTTTTAAAAGATACATGATGGATGAAAATATAATATTTAGATGATAGCCTCAAGGTTAATTTCAAAATAATTTCTTGGGATTGCATGATGACTTACATGGGCTTTGCATTTTAGCGACTGCCTAAATTTTTTTTTTTTACCTTTTTCAACAAGCAGCATTTTTTGCATCAACCTATTTGTATTAGACCTATAATTGTATTTAATATGGAGAAATGGTACCATGCAAAACTAAATAAGTTGGTGAAACATCCCATGTTTCACTCCTATGATAGGAAGGAGTGAAAAGTGCCTTTTTGTATTATAAATGTATTTATTATGGGGAAATGGTATCATGCAATACCAAATAAGTTGGTAAAACATCCAATGTTTCACTCCTGTGATGGTAAAAGCATGGATCGCAATATTGGCTGGTCAAGTTTAGGATCACAATCTCGGCTGGACAGATCTGTCCAGCCGAGATTGTGATCCTAAACTTGACCAGCCCATATTGGGATCCATGCTTTTACTATCACATGTAGGAGTGGAACATTGGATGTTTTACAAACTCATTTAGTATTGCATGGTACCATTTCACCATAATAAATACATATTCATAAAAAAGTTAAGTAATTTTAAATCAAAATTCATTTGATCATACTTATAAAACTGTGTTACATAAAATACATTTTCAAAAGCAACTTCAATAGCACACTATTAAATATGTCAAGCAATGTCAGCCTATCACAGTACACAACAAAAGACCATCTAAGTACCTGCAAAAAAGTAAGCCAAGTCACTTAAAAATTTAAAATTAAAGTACATTTTACTGCACTCTCTGAATACATCACTTACAAAGTAAATCCATGCTTACTAAAACATTTATTTTTACAATTTACTGACTATAAAAAAACCCCAGGAAAACTAAATAACAATTTATATAGCATAATGTTAATTAAGCTGTTTGAACAAGCCACAACAGTAAACATGGTATCAATCAGTCAGTTTATTCAGGCACAAGGAAAGATCACAGGATTCCAGGCACCATGAATAGGTAACTAATTAATCAGATCCAATAATGAGTCAAACAGAACAGCTACTTGTAAAAAATATATATAATACATACTATTAAGGTTTATAAAAAATATTGAATTTTTAAAAGATACATGATGGATGAAAATATAATATTTAGATGATAGCCTCAAGGTTAATTTCAAAATAATTTCTTGGGATTGCATGATGACTTACATGGGCTTTGCATTTTAGCGACTGCCTAAATTTTTTTTTTTACCTTTTTCAACAAGCAGCATTTTTTGCATCAACCTATTTGTATTAGACCTATAATTGTATTTAATATGGAGAAATGGTACCATGCAAAACTAAATAAGTTGGTGAAACATCCCATGTTTCACTCCTATGATAGGAAGGAGTGAAAAGTGCCTTTTTGTATTATAAATGTATTTATTATGGGGAAATGGTATCATGCAATACCAAATAAGTTGGTAAAACATCCAATGTTTCACTCCTGTGATGGTAAAAGCATGGATCGCAATATTGGCTGGTCAAGTTTAGGATCACAATCTCGGCTGGACAGATCTGTCCAGCCGAGATTGTGATCCTAAACTTGACCAGCCCAAATTGGGATCCATGCTTTTACTATCACATGTAGGAGTGGAACATTGGATGTTTTACAAACTCATTTAGTATTGCATGGTACCATTTCACCATAATAAATACATATTCATAAAAAAGTTAAGTAATTTTAAATCAAAATTCATTTGATCATACTTATAAAACTGTGTTACATAAAATACATTTTCAAAAGCAACTTCAATAGCACACTATTAAATATGTCAAGCAATGTCAGCCTATCACAGTACACAACAAAAGACCATCTAAGTACCTGCAAAAAAGTAAGCCAAGTCACTTAAAAATTTAAAATTAAAGTACATTTTACTGCACTCTCTGAATACATCACTTACAAAGTAAATCCATGCTTATTAAAACATTTATTTTTACAATTTACTGACTATAAAAAAAAAAACCCCAGGAAAACTAAATAACAATTTATATAGCATAATGTTAATTAAGCTGTTTGAACAAGCCACAACAGTAAACATGGTATCAATCAGTCAGTTTATTCAGGCACAAGGAAAGATCACAGGATTCCAGGCACCATGAATAGGTAACTAATTAATCAGATCCAATAATGAGTCAAACAGAACAGCTACTTGTAACAAATATATAATACATATTATTAAGGTTTATAAAAATATATTAATTTTTTAACAGATATATGATGGCTGAAAGTATAATATTTAGATGATAGCCTCAAGGTTAATTTCATAATAATTACTTGGGATTGATGACTTACATGGGCTTTGAATTTTAGAAACTGCCTAGTTGTTTTTTTTTTTACATTTTCAACAAGCAGCTTTTTTTGCATGTACCTATTTGTGTTATAATTGTATTTATTATGGGGAAATGGTACCATGATATACTAGTTTCCCTCCTGTGATAGGAAGAAGTGAAAAGTGCCTTTTAGTATTATAATTGTATTTATTATGGGGAAATGGTACCATGCAATACCAAATGAGTTGGTAAAACATCCGATGTTTCACTCCTGTGATAGTAAAAACATGCTTTTACTATCCGGAGGTGAAACATTGAATGTTTTACCAACTCATTTAGTATTGCATGGTTCCATTTACCCATAATAAATACAATTATACTACACATAGGCAGTTAATAGAAGTTGGTTGGCACAAATCTGTTCAGCCTTGAAAATGGTGGTTGCACCAGTGCTTGAAGTGTGCTCCATCAACACACTTTTCCCTTTTGGAAGTCTACAATGGCAGCAATAAACAATATGGATCTCTGTACATGTTTCTCTGCTAAAATTTTATGTTTTAAAAATTAACACTGTGAGTCTACTTCTTACAAGGTGGATGATAACAAACATCTCTAAAAAAAAGAACTTATTTTTTAAGCATTTTCAATAAGGGCATAATAAAAGTAGCATAAAAATGCTGTGCAATTGCCAGACCTATAGAAGTTAGAATGGATCTGAAATACTGTTTATTCATGTTACAAGGGGTTGCACTAAACAAAGTGGTATATAAGGTATCAAACAGTATCTCAATGATTTGAATTTGAAATATGACTTCTGTCATTAAAGATCATGAAATGGTCTATAACCCTTCAAGCTTGAGTACGTTACAAAATTGGGCCACTTTGTTGCATGTAACCCACTGATTGTATATTATCCAGTGCACTCATAAAATTACATGGTTATGCAAATTATGTTTTTCATGTTTATAGTAGACAATCCAGACTGGATTGCGATCGCAGTTTTGGCCAGCCTGTACTGTGATCGCAATTTGGGTTGGACAGATCTGAGATCCGTCCAGATCGTGATTTGGGCCTTGACATACATATATACATATATATATAACCTCTGACCTTCTCTCTGCGCTCTGCTTCCGTTTGTGCGTCTGTTCCCACACATAAACCCACATATCTCGGGAACTGTTTGACGGATCAGGAAAATTTTTTTTGCACAAATGTAGCCCTTGGAGAGCTTTATAACATACACAAAAAATGGTGGCGCCACCTGCAACCATAATTGCACAGTGTCCATCTGTTCGTCTCCCTTGGGTTAAAATCACTCATATCTCTGCAGTGACTTGACTAATTCACCTGAAATTTGGCATGCGTATACATCCTGGATAGCTTTTCTGATTTTGTGACAGGTGGCGCTACCTACATTCACGTTTACGCTGCAGACATCCAAGCTCATATCTCGGGAACCGTTTGACCGATCAGGAAAATTTTTTTCGCACAAATGTAGCCCTTGGAGAGCTTTATAACATACACAAAAAATGGTGGCGCCACCTGCAACCATGTTTGCACAGTGTCCATCTGTTCGTCTGCCTTGGGTTAAAATCACTCATATCTCTGCAGTGACTTGACTAATTCACCTGAAATTTGGCATGCGTATACATCCTGGATAGCTTTTCTGATTTTGTGACAGGTGGCACCACCTACATTCAAGTTTACGCTGCAGACATCCAAGCTCATATCTCGGGAACTGTTTGACCGATCAGGAAAATTTTTGTGCACAAATGTAGCCCTTGGAGAGCTATATAACATACACAAAACTGGTGGCGCCACCTACAGCCATTTTTGCACAGCTCCTGTCTGTTTTTTTGCCATGGGATAAAATCACTCATATCTCGCCAGTGGTTTGACATATCTGGCTAAAGTTTTGCAGGTTTATACATCCCCGACAGCTCTCTTGATTTTATGACAGGTGGAGCCACCTGCATTCTAGTTTATGCAGCAGACATCCAAGCTCATATCTTGGGAACCGTTTGACCGATTGGGCCAAAGTTTTGCATGTGTATAGTTCTCACATAGCTCTTTATCATACGCAAGACTGGTGCTGTCACCTGCAACCATTTTTGCTCAGCGTCCATCTGATTGTCTGCCACGGGCTAAAATCACTCATATACATGTAGTGGTGTGACTTATCTGCCTTAAATTTTGCATATGTATACAACTGGGACAGCTTTCTGGATTTTGTGGTAGGGGGGGCAACTTTCATACACAATTTGGCTGCAGACATCCATGCTAATATGTAACACTTCACTCTATTTCCCCTTGCCACTTAATCCATGCCTCACTTCACCCGTTCCACTCTGATTTAGGCGGATACACGTAGTTGCTTGTCGACTACCCGTATTCTAGTTTGTATTGTTTTTAAGAGAAAGGAATCCACAGTTTGTATTTCTTAAGTATGTATTAAGTATAATATTGTCATTGCAGAACCTAATCAGGATTAAGACAATAACAGGTGTATGAATCATTAAATATATACCTATATATGTTGAGAACTGTTGATGAAGTCAGTTAATTAGCAGATATCACTGAATATCTGCTGGGCCAAATGTTAAAACCAGCCTCCTAAAGGATTCTATTTATCATTGATGAAGGACATTATAGCAGACTACTAGGTGCCCTGTTCGAAATTTCAGCACTGTTCAAATGTTTTAAAAATTTGACATATCAGTAAATATATGTGACTTTTTGTTAATTTGTGACTCCTGTCATTAGGTACAGTAAGTCATTATGATTCACAATTGCACCAGTCAGGTGACACATCCATCTGTATCGTGTATAGTTATTTGTAAGATTGTCAGAATCATCTTGGGAGCCTTAAGAGAGTCATCTGCATTCTCCTCCAGACAAAGAGGAGTTCTTCTTGTCTTTTGAAGAATAAGATATGTGTGTAGTTTAGTCCTATTTACCTTTGTGCAATTCAGGATAAAAGAGAAGTCCTGTTTGTCCCAGGAAATGAAGAATTCCTGTTTATTTAGGTAGAATGAGAACTCTTTTTGTCCCAAGGAGGTTTTGAATGTTTCAAGGTCAAAGTCTACCCTTACATTATTCCTTCTCTGAGTGTGTTGTTTGGTTCTTCCAAATTTCATGTATTTTTCTCTTAAAGTTGAAAACCAGTGAAAATACTGGTCTAAATAAGATTTTATGTACTGAAGGTCAAAGTGACTTTAGTGGGTGATACTCACGGTATATTGGTATTGGGTATATATTGAAAAATTGTTTTTTAGGTCAGGCTGAGTACACTGAACACTCTGAAGCCTATGATACAATCTCTGTATGTCATAAAATACTAGTGGCAGACATAGTTATATGTGCTTTTGTCATCTAGTTTAATCAAATATGATATACATGCCATTCTTGGGGACCACAGCTATGCATCCAATAATCCACATCCCTTCCTGTTTCACAGTGAATTCAATCAGACAGATCTCAACATACCAAAGATTCAGGGTGACAGCTATGTCATTTCATTGTCTTCTGTTTTCTACAAGTTTTTGACTGCAAATAATGAAAGCTTTTTAAGGATTAGTGAATTCTGGGAGGCCTGATAGGATTATTAAAAAAAAAATCTGTTACATTTAAAATAGGTTACATTTAAGGATCAAGATACAAACAGGTTTTAATTCTGAATCCTTGTTTTGGCTATGAGTAAAGTTTATTCAGACACAATATTACATATCAACTGATGTTTATAAATGAAAATGTTCATTCAGGTAAAAAGCTAGTGCACAAATTCTGCCTGTGTTTAGAGTAAAATTTCTACAGTAATTTTTTTTAAAGAAAATAAACAATGATGCCTACTATTGCCCAACAACATGATATAAATATTTAATAATCACAGACAGTTTATAAATATACTAAGGTAAGGCAAGATATGACATCTTTACCAAAATTGAACCTTTGGCCGTCTGATTGCAAGACAAATTCAGATGTTAAATGTAAAGAGTTTGTACCATAATTAGTAGTAGTCAAATTCACACACAAGGGATTTCAGTATTCAGCTGGAAAACATGGGCGGCAAGTTTAATGTAATCATAGATACAGTGGTGAATTCCAAGCAGGGGTCTATTGATTAAAGAACTTCTATTGGGACCCATAGATCACTATGGTAGTAGCTGCTGTGCCCTTTGGAGCCTCAGAAGACGAGCCCAGCCAGCCCAGACAGTGTATTAGCCTTACCATTGGCATTATCAGTGAACAAAATTTTTGCTTTTAATCCATAGCAACAGTTAAAATCTCTAAACATTTGTGCAGGTCACTTTGATTAATGATTTCTGTATAAAAGATTCCTTAATCTCACTCACCCAACCACAGGATCATTATATTTCAGGGTGACATATACATTTCCTATATTCAAGACATACTACCACATACAGCAGGTGTACCTGTAGTTAATGAATGATCAAGACACTTTTGCTTGTGTACTAAATTCTGTCCTACCAAGGGGATCCCATCATTGTTTTAGAAATTATAAATATTTATTTACTCATTAATTTTCTTTGGAAAAAATACCTGTTAGTAAGTCAAACAGATACTTTGGCAAATATTATAAGCAAACCAGCACCATGCTCACAAATAATTTAAATAAAATAATTTAAATAATATTTTAGAAAGCAGCTTACATATAATTTTTTTTTATTATGTTGATTCACTGAAGTGAAGGTTTAAGGGCACTTTTTTGACACGGACATTGATTGGATGATGATACTACTTGGTACATGATAAATATGAAAAAACATATTGTCAGCTAAAAGATGCCAACCTCTTCTGTGACTTCAAGAGGAAATGTCCATATATTTGCCAAGTATACATTTCATAAATTTAAATCAGATGTTTGATCATTCTCTATTGCCAGAGTGCAGTGTTCTGCCATCATAACATTACCAAACAGAAATATTAGCATTTTATAATTATCTCCAGAATCTGATGGATGCCCCTCAGTGGGATGGACTTCTGTAAAAAGTATATAATCAAGTCAGTTCACAAAAACAAGCACACTTTGATTTAAGTAAAGCCATTTAATATAATATTGTAGGTAAGTTGTAATAATTATTATCTTAATTTAAAGGTATAGTCTCTACAAAGGACTTACTTGGTATGCAGACATTGAACACCAAATATTTTCTGTACAAGAACAGATTTTAATCTAAATATCATGAAAACACATATCAGCAGTCTTGAAATAGGGTGTGTGTGTATATAGAGGGATATCAGATGGCAATGATATGAAGGACTGAGAACTAACCGGTATGTTCAAGAATATCCAAATTTCATGTAACATATTACATGGAATAAGTTTGCCACACTGCTGAAAATTAAGACTGAATACCAGTAATCATTGAGGAATATTTATGAAACACTGCGGGAATAACTAATGATATCTTTGTTGTGTCATACACATGCCTTCCTTTAGATGCGTGTATTTATGTCACATAGGGTTAATGGTAGGAGTTTACCTTCAAAGCAGAGATTAGATTTCTGATTAGTTCTCTAATAATTTAAGTCCATATCATACAAACACAGTATTAATGGACTAGTCTTGGAGATGCTTGGATATAGTTCTTAATTTACTAAAGTCATCTGCTATGATTTATGTATTATATATGTAGAACTTACTTTGCTCTATTAAAAAATCAGGTGCAATATGCCAGACGACCTGATAATTGTTCATTTATGTCCTCTAAATGATCATCATGTGCCAAGTCAATTAAGTGTGAAAATCAAGTGTCAGTAAACAGAGGAATAAATTTGTGTTAAATGGGTTTACCCAAATAGAAAGAAGAAAGAAATCAGACAGAATAGAGAAAGGATTTTAGATAGAAGGCAGGAAACTACAGGTAGACAGCAAAGAGAGGTTGTCCGAGAGAGAATCAGGACGAGCATATGAGGTACATAGAGGTCTCTGCTGTGGCAGGACATTCTGGAATGAGGGCATATAGGACTAGCTGACCTTTTTACTTATGATTATATATAGATTTGAGCTCAGCTGGATCAGACAGTGTTAAAAACCTTAATGTCTACACCACAATGTTGCCTGCATTCATCACACCCCAAGTGCACTTTTGGTGATTGGTATGCAGTTGTCACCGCCCATTGGAACCAATATCACCCTAAGGTTGTGTAAAGCCACTTTGAGTTTGAGATCATGAAACACAGACACCAGAACCAAGGATAGGAAATGTCTGCTTGATTATTACATACATGTATGGGTGTGTGAAATGGAGTTCTCTCACTACTCCAGCAATTACTGACATTTAGTGTCTTCCAGGCTACTGTTTCTCCTTGACCAACTGCTATCATGTAGTAAATAAAAAATATAATTTTTAGCTTTATTATAAATATGTTAATTCGAAGAGTAATTCTTTGTAGTTTCATGCAGTGACTTATAATATTGTAACTTTGTTGGCACAACCATGTGTAAAATACAAACTATGTGAAGAATAGCCTGAACAGGAATGACACAACACAAGGATTTTAGATATGAGCACCGCACCATATCAAAAAATTTAGATTTCAACTTGATATCAGAAGCTTGATTGTCATACTTAAAAGACAGAATCACTGTATTAGAACACATTTTGTTTGTATTGCTGAATAGTTATAAAGAGTCATTTAGGATCTGTTTAAAAAATATTCTATGCTTGCTGTCTCACTAATAGTTTGTAGTTTGCTTTCTTATTCTGAGGGGAAATTGGAACTGAACAGTATCTGCTTACATAATCTAAAGAAATACAAAACTCTTTAATGTAAATAATGAAACTCTAGACTCTCAGATCATCAAACTGCATTATTTTGTGTAGGTTAATCATGAAATTGAAATGTGCATATCTGTAGGTAGGAATTTTGACTGCTGGTTATCAAGGTGGCAGGCATATAACTTATAAGCCTAAACCAAGAATCCATTCAGCTTGATGCTCTGGTCAAAAAGGTAGGGCTCACTGGATATTTTGCCCCATCTTCTATGCCCTGCAAAGGTCCAGAGTCAAACTTATAACTGCCATGTGATTGGCAGATAAGCTGGTGGTTAATTGATTGACAAGTGGACATGCATTGACTAGTGACAGAAGAAAGAAAGGAAGTTACAGTTAAGAGTTGTTTCTGCAAGTAAATCTGAACTTTAATTCTGATCAGTTAATTTAAGTTTCTTCCTACTTTTTAGACCACCCCATTTAGCACAGTGGTTTTATGTGTTCATAGTGGGAGTGGAATTGTTTCTTCAGGTAATGCATGTATATTACTTAACTATTTTGTATATAACTTATAAGGTATATTGAGGATTGATGGGCCAAAAATATATCTAAATTTTTTTGTTTGTCTGAATGAAAATCATCTTTATTGTATTATATAGCTTAGAAGAATTCAGTGTCTAGTAAAAAAATTCAATTTTATTGTTCCAAAGTAACCACTTTGAAGTGCCTTTTATGAATATATCAAGTTACTGGTAACTATTGTTCAGTTCATTTCACAAAGATATTTATGCACATTCTTGAACTAATATGGTGGGTAAAAAATTATAATAATCACAACTATTGTTTTACTATTATCATTCATGGAAGTGACAGACAAAGTGCGATTTCCTTTCTGTAACATTAAATTATAGGAAGTAATTTTGAACATTTCCTAGTAGATGGTTCTTCAAGAGATTGCACACTGATCATATTATCTGTTCAAAATGTAATCTTGCTTCGTGGTTTAATTAAATTATCAATAACTGTCCTGGTGATGTTATCAATATGGATCATTTTAAGGTTCCAGTTTCATGCTATTTTAAAGGGATAATTTCTTCCTAAGATTATGGTTGTCACAGAAAATTATTATTCATATGATCCCAGCCTTTTTTAATCTCGGAGAATCCATAGTTTGTCAGGAAATTATGATAAATTATGGTCTTAGTTCTTCAATTGTTATATTTTCGGAGTATAACTACTCCTGCTGTTAAATTTAAAAATCATATTTTTATGTTATGATCTTCAAACTGTAATAGCCAAAATCAGCTGACTTCAGGAATAAAGGTGATCATCTAATTTGAACAGTATATTTAAGTTAGAACATTAGTATGTGAATAACAGTACTCAAAGCTTTTTTTAATACGTGTTGTAGCCAATTTTGATGATAATGAGTTGTTAAAAACTTGCCAGGTAAAAACCCAGTTGTGTGTTAGGGGCAACAAAAGAAACTGATTGGGAGTTATTACTATTTCTGTTATTTAGTAGCCATGTTGCACACTCAGTCTGCCATCAGCATGCACAGCTGCCCATCAAAATGAGGCCTTTCTGTCCAGTAGCTTTTTCTGGAAATGATTGATCAAAAGAGAGAACACATAAGCACAGTTAAATATTTCATGGCCTGGCCATTGCCAGAATGGCTGAAACAGTCATGGATAACAGATTATCAAAGGGGTTTGCTGCATTTGGCACAGCTGCAGAAGCTGCCTCAATAGGTCAAAAACAGGCAGAACTGTGCCATTCAGTGGATGTTTGACAATTAATAATGGTATCTGTACATTTATTATTTTGTGCTTGTGTGTTTGTGTGCACTTGACTGGTGACATTACACCAGAAGATATTTAATATGGGCAAATACGTGCAATAGCCTTTGGTTATTGCATGATTATAATCATTTATTTAATATTTTATTCCCTGGTCTTAACAGGTGTGATTATGTTTTACTGAGGGAAATATGCTTTATTTATTATTTATTCAATAACATGGTACCACCAGGTATACTCTACCATTGGGTTCATTCATTAGTTATGACTTCTTTCAGTAGGGAATTTGCTATGCTTTTATGATAATTCACAAACAAATAATGTAATATTGCACATGTAGGAACTATATAGTCACCAGGGTTCAATTATGCATGAGTTTTTCTTTATAGTACAACTACACTGCACCTTGCTTTAAGGTGTCCCTGGTAATTACGAAATAATACCTGGATAGGGACAAATACACATAACTAGAGTAATATATATGGCTGTGTTAAAGGGAGGTGGTCTGGGGAGTTAAGTAACTGACTGGAAACAAATTATCTGACACCGGTTCTGTTTATGTGGCCTTAGCAACAGTCCCTGAAAATTGTGAAGCACATCTGTTGCCCAGAAGGCTAATAAGTCCAAAGTACCAGAGCCGTGCAACTCACAGCCTGGCAATTCCCACATGACTGTTGCTACCATCAGAAGGTGACAGGATTGTTTTATCTGATCCAGTGGCAGCAGAAATGAACTTGTTTTCCTGGAGGTGTTAGGTGCAATTTAGATATTAGTAATACAGCTGATGTGTGTCTCTTTTAGTTCAGTCAATACCATATGACAAATATAGCAATAAGAGAGCCCAAGCATGCATACAACTATTTTAATCATGTTACTCTGTAATTTATTTTTTTAGCTTTATTTTAGAATTTGGACAAATTCTGATATTTTTTTGCTTTTTCATTACAGGCTTAGTATTTATTGTATCTGAACCAGTTTTTCAAAGGTTAACACAGGGAAGCAGGGGTTTCTTCAAGTTAATAGGAATCTTTAGAACT
This sequence comes from Sipunculus nudus, assembly GCA_026874595.1. NCBI lineage: Eukaryota > Metazoa > Annelida > Sipuncula > Golfingiida > Sipunculidae > Sipunculus > Sipunculus nudus. The sequence goes on along the minus strand of CM049308.1, from coordinate 82,643,305 downwards.
GAAAATAAATATGCAAGATACTGGTATGTTTGATCTCACTTAATCTAGGCTTATGAGGTTCAGCTCAGAAGTAGGTGCTGATTTTTAATGCACTTTAGTGGGCCTGTGAACAGAAACTCCTATATATATTACAAGTTTTTTAGCGAACCTGTGAGCTTATGCAATAGTGCGGCGTCGTACGTCGTGCATCGTCTGTACGTTAACCATAGCTATCTCAAAAACGGCAGGAGCTAGCATCACCAAATTTTTGAAAATATTTAGTCATCTAAAAAACTATAACGGTTTTTGTATATTTTTTTTCTAACTGCATTTTCTTGGATTTTATAGGGAAAAAGCTAAAAAAGCTTTAAAAATCTTCTTCTCTGAAACTGTCCAGCCAAATTGTCCAATATTTCACAGAAATGATCCCTGGAACAATCTTTCTCAAATTTGTTCGAATGGTTCCAGTTTGGAGATTTTTGGCTGAGTTACAGGAGGTTGAACTTTGTTAATTGTACAAAAAGCATATTAAAATTTAAATCTCAGAAACGGCTGGAGCTATCATCACCAAATTTTATGCTAATGTTGGTCACATAGGTCATATCTGAAATTGAGGTATTGGTGGCGCCACCTGCATCGGCTTTTTTGTATGAGGTCATCAGTGCCTTAATCACACTGAGGGCTACAAAAAACTTCTCTGAAACAATGTGGCCAAAATGTTTATTATAGCACAGAAATGATCCTAGGGTAGTGCTGTCTGAAGTTTGTTCAAATGGTCTCTTTTCAGTGTCTTTTGGCTAAGTTATGGGAAGCTTGATTTAGTCATATGTCATAATAGCCCATTTTAGCTCAGTGGCTGCAAAGATCTTCAGAAAAACCACAGGGCCAAATTCTTAAATTTCACACATTTATTGTTTTCAGATGTTGATAATTCAAGTTTGTTCAAATGGTTTTGGTTCAGTGCTTTTTGGCTGAGTTACGGGAAGCTGAACTTACTGAGTTATAAACCTGCAAAACGTTTTTAGACTGATGCCACTGAAGCCAGTTTGTTAAATATATTACAAGAATGATCCCTACAATAATTCTTATAATAATTGTCATTAATGGTTCCACATGAATGATTTTTGGCTGAATTATGGAAATTGAATTGAGTCATTTTACCATATATGTTAGCTGTGTTTTGCTGTTACATCTAGCCCGGCACCAGTTTATCAGCATCCATTGCATCATGCCTCTAGACATTTAGATTTCAGGTTATCTATGGACAATATTGACAAGAATGTTTTTTAAAAGCTTTTAAAATATGTAGATTTATGATATTACATATCATCTGTACACTAACTCATAATTTCTCAGGAATAGCAGGAGCTACTTTCCCCAAAATTTATGCAATTATCTGTCACATATCAAATGTTGATGGATTCAGCTTATTTTTGCTATCTGCATTTACTTAGATATTACAGGGAAAAAGCTGAAAAAAACTTTAAAAGTCTTCTTGTAAATGGTCCAGCCAAATTGTTCAATATTTAAAGAAATGATCCCAGAGGCGAGCCCTCTAAAGTTTGTTCAAATGGTTTGTGTTGGATAAATATTAGCAGAGTTACATAACAGGCCAAGATTGTGAATGTTTCTTGAATAGGTTGAGAAACTGCCAATTGTTTCAGGTTTGGCAACAGATCAAGAGTTCATTCAGTGCAGCCAAATATAGGTCAACAGTTCAATCAGTGCAGCCAAGCACAAGGCATGTGATCACCTCATGGGCAGCATGTGATCATATAATGGGTAGCATGTGATCACCTCATGAGTATTATGTGATCACCTCATGGGTGTCATGCCACTCAGGGCTGCATATGGAGCCAATCTGTGAGCTTATGCAGTTGTGTGCCTACTATTTCAGATTTGGCAATAGGCAAAAGGTCAGCCTGGATTTATTTATAGCTTTGGCAGACTGCCAACTGTGTCAGATAAGCAACAGGTCAAGAGTTCACTCAGTGCAGCCAGGTACAGGTCAAAAGTTCACTCAGTCTAGCCAGGTGCAGGTCAAGAGTTCACTCAGTACAGTAGCCTGAGCCAGTAATTTGTCACAGTACACTTGGGGCAACAGCCTTTCTCACCTAAGCCTGGTCAGCCCCTTGCATCAGACTTAAGGTAAGTTTGATGTATTGGCCTGATATTCCGACCTGTCTATGTGTCTTTAATGGCTTTCTTGTTCACAAGACAGGTGTCGCCATCTACAATGACTTTTGCAAAGTGTGTGTGCCTGCTTAATTCTACGGAGGAATTTGATATATCAGCCTGAAATTGGGCATATTTATACATGTCAAATAGCTTTGTCATATACAAGACTGGTGGTGCCACCTACAATAATTTTTTTGTTGTGTGCACCCATGCCAGAATTTCAGCAGTGATGTTTGTGTATTGTTTCTTGTTCAAAATGTTTAGTACTTGAATTGTTCTTATATATGAAAAGTAGTGGTTCAGCATTGAAGCGTTATACCTGGTGTATATCCATATGCACAGGTTTGCATTAGGCCTGTAGGCCTTGTTTTTCAGTATGTGAAATCAGAGTCTCTTTCAGTAACATTTCATTTTCATTCCCAAAATAAAGGAAGCAAATTCAAGAAATATGATCCAAAATATGTCTGTCCAACTATCCCATAATTGTATCCGCCAAAACAGAGTTTTGCAGATACTATGTTTTCAGCTGCACGCCGCCTCCGCGGCCGCGTAGGTGTCCGGAGAACTCCTCCGTAACCGCTGGGCGGAATTTTACGAAACCCGGGATTATGTTCGGGTCACATGTGAACTGCTGCGCCCCGATTTTGTTTTGACCTCTGACCTTTCCTGTGCGCTCTGAGTCCATTTGTGCGTCTGTTTCCACACATAAACCCACATATCTCGGGAACCGTTTGACCGATCAGGAAAATTTTTTTGCACAAATGTAGCCCTTGGAGAGCTTTATAACATACACAAAAAAAATGGTGGCGCCACCTGCAACCATGTTTGCACAGTGTCCATCTGTTTGTCTGCCTTTGGTTAAAATCACTCATATCTCTGCAGTGACTAGACTAATTCACCTGAAATTCGGCATGCGTAAACATCCTGGATAGCTTTTCTGATTTTATGACAGGTGGCGCCACCTACACTCATGTTTACGCTGCAGACATCCAAGCTCATATCTCGGGAACCGTTTGACTGATCAGGAAAATTTTTTTGCACAAATGTAGCCCTTGGAGAGCTTTATAACATACACAAAAAATGGTGGCGCCACCTGCAACCATGTTTGCACAGTGTCCATCTGTTCGTCTGCCTTGGGTTAAAATCACTCATATCTCTGCAGTGACTAGACTAATTCACCTGAAATTCGGCATGCATACACATACTGGATAGCTTTTCTGATTTTATGACAGGTGGCGCCACCTTCATTCACGTTTACGCTGCAGACATCCAAGCTCATATCTTGGGAACCGTTTGACCGATTGGGCCAAAATTTTGCATGTGTATAGATCTCACATAGCTCTTCATCATACGCAAAACTGGTGGCGCCACCTGCAGCCATTTTTGCACAGCTCCTGTCTGTTTGTCTGCCATGGGATAAAATCACTCATATCTCGGTAGTGGTTTGACATATCTGCCTAAAATTTTGCAGGTGTATACAGCCCCGACAGCTCTCTTGATTTTATGACAGGTGGCGCCACCTGCATTCTAGTTTATGCAGCAGACATCCAAGCTCATATCTTGGGAACCGTTTGACCGATTGGGCCAAAGTTTTGCATGTGTATAGTTCTCACATAGCTCTTTATCATACACAAAACTGGTGGCGTCACCTGCAACCATTTTTGCTCAGCGTCCATCTGTTTGTCTGCCACGTGCTAAAATCACTCATATACATGTAGTGGTTTGACTTATCTGCCTTAAATTTTGCGTATGTATACAACTTGGACGGCTTTCTGGATTTTGTGGTAGGGGGGGCAACCTACATACACAATTTGGCTGCAGACATCCATGCTAATATGCAACACTCTATTTCCCCTTGCCACTCAATCCATGCCTCACTACACCCGTTCCACTCTGATTTAGGCGGAAACACGTAGTCCCTTGTCGACTACCCGTATTCTAGTTTCCATCTTGCTGTCTGTCATTCTGTATTGTCTTTATGCTGTGTATTATTAACCTTTTCATGACGGGTATGAATAATCCACTGATCCTCTGGTTTATAACCTTACATTTATTCAAGCTTTACCTGTTTCCAAGCCTTCTGGCTTTACCTGACATCAATAAAAAATTTGTACCATTTAGAATTATCACATATTAGATATACAGTATAACCGAGAAATTATGAACACCAACCGGACCTAGATAAAGTGGTAGTATTTTTTAGGTTTTCTTCTTTAGTGAAGTTTAATGTAAAGAGCAGAAACGATTTGGGATGGAGAACAAGTTGTCATTATTTTCAGGTCATTGCTAAACTGAGGTGGTCATTAGGCAAGGTTTAACTGGATATTTTGATCTGTACCTCATTTGTTCTAAGGTGCTACTTCAAAATTCTAATATTTCCTGTCAGTAATGAAACTTCTCAATTCTCCTGGGATAGTTTGGGGAAACCATTAATTCCAGGACGAATTATGTCCGATTTGATAAAAATTCAGCTCCAGGACGAATTATGTCCGATTTGATAAAAATTCAGCTCTTAACAATTTCTCATTTTCCATAACAAGTGCATGTATCATCACACCCCTGCAGGATAAATAGTCCTGATGGTCAAATTTAGCTATTTCTCCATCAAAGTCTGTATTCCTTATATTTCAGAACAGAAATTATATATTATGATTGTTACCTTTGTGATTACCTTATAATTACAGGATGATATGATCTGCCTGAGCTGCGTGGCTACAATATCCAAGGACAGCCATGCAAACGGAGAAAGGGTATGTCTGGCAGCCGAGGGCTTCGGAAACCGTATGTGCTTCCTGCAAACCTTGGCAAACAAGGTAAGTGAAGCCTGGTTCTAGAAAGTAAAAAAAGTAACACCAAATAACAGTTGCTTTATTTGTACAATTTTCCAAGGTTTCATTTGCTGTTTATTTTTATTTTTTATACATCAATCTTTCAATTGTTCCTGGGACAAGATATAAGTAAATGTTTTAAGTATTTTGCTTGAATAAAAGAGACCATCAGCCTTGCTTGATAGAATATTATATATAAAAAATCATTAAAGTCTGGTTCTAAATCATCTTCTGCATATAAGTAATTAAAATATGTGAAAATTCAGGAACAAGAATAGATTTAGTTTGTATTGCAATGAAGACAAATAAAATCACACTTCATTTTTCTTATACATAAAAGGCACATGTATGCATTTCAAAGTAAAGATCTTTACACTGCCTTTGGTAATATATCTAATTTATGGTAAGGTCTGTTGAATCTGGCCTGCATGCTCCTTGTTTGTTTACCATTACTTCCTTAATAAAAGTCACACCAAGAGGTGCTTGAAGACAGGAATATCTGGCAGTCTTGCTGCCTCAGGGACTGTCATGGTTATACCTCATGGTGGAACAACCAGTTGCAGTATTTCCTTGAATAACGCTGAAGCAATATAGGCCTCCAGAGGGACACTGTCTGTCCTGCTCATGCTTCAGTGAATACTTCGGGTCTTCTGACTATAAAACCCCCGTAGACAACGTAACATCTTTTTATCGAGTCTCGAGACAGGAACTAAGGCTGTGGTGTGATGCTCATGTGGGGAACCCATCATCACAAGACAAGAATACTTGAAAATTCTTGAGCAATATAACCTACTTAAATGCCAGACTGGATAATTTGTATGGGTTCTTTTCTCCCAAATCTCTTATGAGGACCAGCTATTCTGCAGAAATGATTGTGTCTATTACCAAAGGAGAACTAGATCAGTAAAATATAGCCCCCTAAATCAGATATAAAAAGTACAGTACTGGGGTTCTACAAATAGCTGAGCAGTCAGACATATTAAAGAACCAGGTAAGGTTAAAATAAAAAATAATTGCTTATGACTGGCATGACATTTTACACAGAAAATAATGTCACATTAAAATGCACTTGTCATACTTTTAGGGATCAGTACCCAGTATTCCATGTGATGGATTATATTGATTATGTAAACAAGGATTATAAGGAGGTTAATACAAACTGATAATAAAGCAGTTTTGACAGGATTTTTTAGCTCAGCTGACTATAAGTCATCTGAGCTATAGTCGTGGTCCATTGTCCGTCGTCTGTCCGTCCGTCCGTCCGTCCGTCCGTAGATGTGGCACGTTTTGAAACCATAAGACCTAGGAATCCAAAATTCAGCATAATGTTAGATGTCCCCAAGATCTCCTACCAAGCCGAAAACTGGGTCTTTGCGACTTCGTTCCTTTGAGAAATTAAGGAAAAACCTCAATTTTTTATTAAAAACCTATTTTCACACTTCAGGACTGCCTAATATCAAAACCACTCATATGTTTTTCCTCATATTTACCATAAATATTCCTCTATATAGTTTCTATGTACATGCCAGAAATTAAGTCTGTTAAGTATAAATTCTTTAAGTTATGGGCCCAAACATAATGGACTTTGTAAAAAATCAGGAAAAATATTTACTCACTTAACATGAAAAATTTTGAAACTAGAGTCTATTTTCCCAAGTATATTACTATGTTTAATTAAGATTCAATTTTTTACCCAAAATTAGATCTGAATTTTGTAAATTTTTTAAGTTAATCGCATAAAAATAAAATCAGTACCTTAAATTTTGCCCAAATTTGACCATGGCACGTTTTTTTTCTGTTAGTACCATTGATTTAATTTTCACAGCATGTAAACATAAATATTTAATTTATTTAAATCTGAAAGTTGAAAATAAAAGCTTGAAAATTAGGCTAGTTATTCATTTTTTCTTGAGGCTCTGTTGTAGTCATTTGCTTTGATTACAGATTACAGATGCAGGGTCCCACTCCAGGTCAATGGAAGTCAGCTATGCCAGGGTTTCTGATTTGTTACAGTCACTGGGGGAGATCCCCTGCTGTGACAGGTGTACAGTTATTCTGATATCACCATCCCAATCCCCCCCCCCCCCGCCCCCCCCCCCCCCCCCGGCAAACCCAACCCACCAAGTGTTATGCAGTAATTGTTATTGTTTTCACTGTATCTCCTTCATTGTAATGCTGTTTCCACTCCGATATGCAAAAACTTTCCTTGAAAAGGTAATTCAAGGTGTAATCCAGAAGATGCAATGTTGTGTAATGTGGCATTTTTAAAGAAATCAATTTTCTTTTAAATGATTTTAACAAATATAATTGAACCCATCAGTTTGCTTAAATTTATAAAATATGAAGCACATTATGGATAAATAAAGACACATTTAAAAATTGTGAAATCTAAATCAAGTATTATTTTAAGATATTTATTGTTTTGCAGATTTAAAAGATATATTTTTGTGGTAAAAAATAAATAAACATTTGTATGCATGATGTGGTGTTATCTGACAAGATTGAGATTTATGATGATGCAATTAAGAATTATGAATCAACTTTTATATTCGGATATATATGTTATATTGGAAATGTATAGAAATATAAACTTATAATAAAAAAAATTGATGTAATAAAAAAATGAGGATTTAATACAAACATTTGTTCATTATTTTCCTGCCTCAGCAGAATTTGAGATCAGGCTTTGTTTGCCCTGTTTTATGTTGTTAATTAGTTATATTTCAACTGTATAAATTTCATTAAAAAAGATACATTTTATATTTAATAATATATATTATACAAAAAATAGATTCAATTGAACAAATGTGTAAACTACTGAAATGTCAACAGTTAATCAAAAAGCCAACTAATGATCATGGTAATATTACAGATCATTTGTTCACAAACTGCTCACATGCTTCAATTTCAACATTAGGAAACACATGGTTAGGTCACAAAATATTATTTGCAACAATTTCTTGCTCATCAAATCAAACCAATCATATAAACCAATCATGGCCTTTATTACCTCTTCCTCTCCATTTGATATTATTTTAGATTTTTACCTTCAAGGTCAACTTCAGCTGAGCATAGTGACCCATAGGTCCCTTGTTTTTATCTTGCAGAAGGCATCTTATTCAGTATGACATTTTCCATTTACATCTGTCTGGATTTGTTGAATTATATTACACTGATCTTTATAAAATAAAAGTCTTTAAATTAAACTTTTAGTCAATATAGTAATTAACCTTGCAGTATGCATTCTGCGGCCTGAAATAAGAAAATTCATAACTTGGTATGCCTCTGTGTATTGCCCTAAGAGATAATAAAAATCTTGTATTTGAGATGATAAGGTGTACTACAACAAAATCACTTCATTATTTAAAGAAGTGTATTCTTTGCTGAATTTTTGCCACTGAAACATCTAAAGTGCATGCATGAGGGTACACTGTTAAAAGGTAATAGAAAATGAATACAGGTTTGTTGTGCATGTTATACTGCATACAGGCTCTGTATGAAGTATTAGACAATCTTAATTGCATTTGTTTTTGATGGAAATATAAAGTAAATAAAATCTTGTGTTGAAAGATGACTTTGGGCAGGGCAATGGAGGGTTATTTAGTGGATTATAAAATTTTGTATAATTGAAGGTCATCCCAGAATCTATAAGATATGTTCTATATGTAAGTTTGTTGTGTGTTTTGTAAATTTCCTAGATGTAAAATTGGAGAAAAAATTAAATGCCATTTATATTTCATTAGTAATTCATCATTTTAAAGCCCTTTATGTTCCCTGATACACTGCTCCTTGGTATTTCTGAATTCTTCATTTAAAAAACACAGAAAAACAGTGTCTTCTTAAATAAGCATGTTATATATTTGATGTTTTCATCATAATCTATTTGTCTAATCTCAGGGGGAAAATCCTCCCTGAAAATAACAATCTTTCAACCTACTAGATCTGGCACACCAGAAGAGGTTCATTGCAGCACCATGGTATATATAAATTCTTGGACTTCAAGATGTCCCTTGTCTCTATTGGTTCTGAGACCTTTCTCCCCTTCTCATGTCCCAGAAGATTTCTTGTATTGACCTATGAGATGCCAAAGCCTATATTTTATTACTGGTTGGTTACCTTTCCATAACTGCACTGTCAGTATGATCAGGACTTGAACAAGCATGACTGCAGGTCTAGTCGCCAGATAGCTTGGTATGATTCAAAATATATATTTATGATTGTTTTATGGATTATCAGTATGCAAGTTTGGAATAACCATGCATGTATTAATGGTTAGAAGCCAACAACTCTTTATGACAAAATTTGAGGATTACCTACCTGCCAATAATCACCAAAGTATGATAATGAATACATCACTGTGACAAGCTACAAGGTGAATCACTATTTTTGCTTTGAAATTATCACAGTTTTAACACTATATCAGAAGATTTTATTTCAGACAATGTGTATTGGGGCATCATGATTTTAATGAGATAAGATTGACATACAAACGGTTTAGTTGTTCTGAGTCAGAGTGAAAACTACAAAACATCTACTCATAAAATGATTTGAATCTTAAATCACAAAAGTTTAAGTCTATAAATGTTCTTAATTCAATCCCTTTTTTACAGGTAAGAAAGATTTTTGTGCAAGACTCCAAAATCAATAGTGGTGGGAGTCGGTTCCTTTTTCATAATCGATCATCAGTTTGAGCAAACCGATTGATGATTGATTATAAATCAGTTCAGACAAATATATGCAATTATCAAAGAAATATGAAATTATCTGTGAAACAGTACCTGCGTTTCCCTGATAGGTATTCTTTTCTCGCACACGAATGTACCAATCCTTCCACGTATAAAGACACATTCAGACTAATTTTAAGGATCAAATTAAACGATTGGCAATGTCGGGTAATATCTTTTATCATGGGAATTAAGAGCATCTAAGAATATTAGGCCTTTAAAGGGGCTGTTCTTTCTAGCACATGAAGGCAGATTTTACAGGCCCAGGTGCCCTTGGGGCAGATCATACCAAAAAAAAATTGCAGACTAGTCCAAAAGAAATTCCAGCCGAAATCAAAATACTTGACTGGCCGGGTTAGCCCAAACAAAGAATTTTTTAAGGACGGCCTAAACAGGGGCACCTGGCATCGATTATTTCTAAGAGAATCTTGCAAAATTGGCATAGACCTGGAGAACTTATGGGGTATTTTAACGCCATATTTTGCAATGAAAATCTCGTAAGAAAACTCTGCTAATTCTGCAGCTCTCTGCAAGGTCACAGATAATGAGTTTAATAAGTCCTTCATTCTCACATCTACCGTGTCATGCTCAGTTACATGCAGAAGTTATTTGGGAACACAGACAAAGAATAATATTTGCCTATAACATAAAGTCATTCTGCAAAGAAAACAATCATTATTATGATGTAATCGATAGATGCCTTTGATAATCGAGCGCTTGAAAGTGACAGCAAACCAACTGACTTACGATAAAACTCGATGATCGGCCCACCACTAAAAATCAGTCTTAACTGCATGTAATAAAAAAGTGTTCAAATCATTACAGTTAATATATATGACCAGAATGCATTTTGCATTAGATAAAACATAATCCAAAAGGCTTTGTAATAAACATGACTACCTTTTAACATTCTTCTTCTTCTTCTTCCTGTTATTATTATTATTATTACTTTTATTAATATTTATATTATCATATTTTATTTCATTATTATTTATTAATATTTTATATTATTTTATTATCTATTAAATAATGATAATAATAATAATAATAATAATAATTTTAAATGAATATAAGGATATTTTTCATTTCATCAATCCTATTTTAAAAAACACTTTTATAGTTTCATATATTTATTGATTAGTAATTGATAATTTTAAGACTGGAATTTATTTACAGGTGTTATGTATTTATGCATGAGTTTTTGATCTGTAAGTGTCACCTGGTCAGAGGTGCTCTTTTACCCTTTATCAGGAAATGGCATCTGTTAGCTGACACCAGCTTATGCTTCCTTTATGCTCACCAGCAGTCCTCCATGGCAGTCACATTGTTTCTTCAAGTAATAGTCAAGGTCTTATCTTTTCAAGGCCTCAAAGACATTGCTACAAACCAGACGGATCCTGGGATCAACGAGGGTGATCCCTACTCCAGTATGTGCATTTATCCATGTTTAAAAGAAAAAGAACACCATTTTACGTTTTATGGATCTTTTGAGAAATAGACAGATTGCACAGGCATGGCTATGCGTTTATTGACGTCAGCCAGGCTCGAGCCAGCACTTGAGGCTCTTTCCTATGTAAATACCTCCCCAAGCTCCTGGTAACATGTGGCAAGGAGCAGGCCGGTTATAGCACAATTACCTGGGGATATTTTGGTCTTCAGGTAGCTTGATTTACATGCCTGATGTCACAGCATCAAGAACAAGGTCATGTTTTATCATCACCGAGAACATCATCTATTCAAGATCTCAATTAGGGGCATGAGCGATGCCCACACTGCATAAAATGAAAGGGCCATAAAACATTCACACCCAAGACAAGTTTGAATTATTCAAAAGTATAATCATGGTGGCATAAACTTTGCTCATACCCTTTAAAATAAGTCTCCTAATGTGTTGATCCTTGCTGAATGAAAATATATTTGGATTCTGCCAAATTCTTTTTGGGTGTTTTAACCTTGCTATTGCTAATTATAAGTCTTTTTTTGAAAATTGATGTTCCCTGGACTCTATATTCTTAGAGACAGCATTTGATACAGATAGGTCCTTATTAATGTTAAAACCTATAGCTTACTGCCAGTTATTGCTAAATCATCGTTTAATTACCCATAAAAGATGTTTTGTAATTTTGTTGCAAAATGAAATTCCTGCTTTATTCTTGTTAATTATTTCAACCTTTGTGACTGCTAGTCATTGTTTGATGTTTAATCCTATAGGTTACTCCTTATATCTAAGTTAAAATGTATATAAACCTAGGTTAATGCTAAATACTTCTTAAATATCTGTGAAAGTGTCTGGTCATTTTCTTGTTTGCAAATTAAAAAAAAATATACCTAACCTATGAAATACTATCAAATGACCTAATTTCTCAGTTTATTTTATTTTGAATATAATTTTATCTTCTAAGGGTGCAGATGTTTTGAAATAATCATCGTAAACCTTCTCCTGTTTAAGTTAACTTTAATGTCATTAATTAATGCAGATTTATTAAAACAGTGATTTACTTGCCATTCTTTTAAAGTCAAGCTTTAAACCTAATCTCTTAATCATACTGACATAAGTCTGAGTTAATTTTGAAATATTAGCAGGAGTTTCAGACAGGCAAATGTGTGTGGAAAGGCATTTTTAGCTCAGCTGACTGAAAGTCATCTGAGCTATAGCGATCACTCTTTGTCCGTCGTCTGTCTGGACGGACGGCCATCTGACGGCGCACAAATCGTAACCAATGAATCTGGAATCTTCTTACTTGACTTCCAGGGAGGTCCATGAAAAATCTCCTTGGAAACCTGGAATCTGGTCTCTGTTACCCATATTCTCCAAGCTATAGGGCTCGTAAGTATCCCCCAGAATAATAAAACATTTTATCTAAAAGCTCAAGTATCTGACTTCATTGATCACCATGATTTTTTGCATGAATATTGATCATGAAGAGTTCCATCAGTTGCTGCCAACTAGTGGCTCCACCTGTATTTTATCTTACTTTTACGATTTTTTCCCCCTATTTTTGAATCCTTCAAAGGAGCTGTCATCTGTTAACAGGGCACAAATTGTAACCACTAGACCTAGAATCTTCCTACTTGACATCCAGGGAGAAAAATCTCCTTGGAAACCTGGAATTAGATCTCTGTAACCCATATTCTTCAAGCTATAGGGCTCTTAATTACCCCCAAGAATAATCAGATATTTGAATTGAAAGCTCCAGTATCTGAATAACTTATGCCTTGATAGCCATGATTCTTTGTATATAAAATTGGATCATGGAGTGTTTCATCAGTTTCTGCAGACTTGGTGGCACTACCTTTATTTTTACAAATATTCATACTTTTTTTGTTTCTATTTATCAGACCTTCAAATGAAGTGGTCATCTCTCCAAAAGCTCACTGTAACCCTTTTCTAAGGACTATTCACAAAATTCATGATTATTTTGCACTCTGGCAGTCATTTTGCACATTGTTCAACATTCAATGAATTCAGTTGAGCGTCATGGCCCATGGGCCACTTGTTTTCATTTTGACCCAATTCATTGGATTGGTGAACACCAATATGTTTTCATATATTTTCCTATAAAAATTTCATTGTATCCCCAGAAAAAGTTAGGATACTATGGTTTCACGATGGTACCGCTGCCACCGCCGCAGAAAAACCTTGTGAGCGGGATAACTCAAAAAATATTTCACTGATCTTTTTCAAACTTTACATTTGTATAGATATAGGTAAGGGGACGAAACCTTTTTAAAATGGGGTCATGACCTATGCTAGGAGAGTGACCTTGACCTTGAATAGGTCCATTTTTGTTGAAAATAACACAAATTCTTAAATATCTCAAATAAGCTTGCATGGACTGGTCCAAAAATCAAGGTGACCAAAGATCTTGGATAGCCTTGTGATATACCGGAAACTGGTGGCGCCACCTATTATCCTTTTCTTGTTTTTACGCCTTTTAATACCCCGATAATTGCCACTTGACAGTACTGTAAGCATTATAAGTCAAAAACTAATGGACAGATTTCTTTCATATTATGCACATGTAGAGGGATGGGTTATGGGATGAGTTCTGTTTTCACATTTGGGTCATTACCTTTACCATGAGAGTGGCCTTGACCTTTAATGTGTCCATATTTGGTGAAAATCACACACCTCTTATGATATCTCCAGTGTTGATAGCCATATGGATTTCAAACGTGACTTATGTATGGCCCACCACTAAAGTAAGAACCCTATAGGTTCTAGGGTCATGAGGTCAAAGGTCAAGGTTACTGGACTCGCATCTTAAAAGATACTGTGGATGCATTTTAAGCCAAACTTTCATCCCAGGTCTTCCATCTTGAATATATAGCTCACTTGCCAATAGTGGATGATCCATATCAATTTGGGGTCACAAGGTCAAAGGTCAAGGCCACAGGAGCTATCTGTCAAAAAATTAGTTTCTGGATGATAATTCCTGCTTTTATTGATGTATGGATTTCAAACTTGACTTATATATGTCCCATAGAAAAAGCAAGACTCAAATTGATTTTGGGGTCATGAGGTCAAAGGTCAAGGTCACAGGACACATCTTTGAAAAGATTGTGGATGCATTTTTAGCCAAACATTTCATCTCAGACCTTTCATCTTGCACATATAGTTCTTTTGCCAATAGAGGAAGACCCCTATCAATTTTGAGGTCACAAGGTCAAAGTTGAAGGTCACAGGAGCCATCTGTCCAAAAATTAGTTTCTGGATGGTAATTCCTGCTTTTATTGATGTAAAGATTTCAAACTTGAGTCGTATATGTCCCATTGGAAAAGCAAGACCCGAATTGATTTTGGGGTCATAAGGTCAAAGGTCAAGGTCAAAGGACACATCTTTAAAAAGATTGTGGATGCATTTTCAGCCAAACATTTCATCTCAGACATTTCATCTTGCACATACAGTTCCCGGGCTGCCAATAGAGGAAGACGCCTGTCAATTTCTTGGATAGCCTTGTGATGTGCCAAAAGATCAAGGTCACAGGACCAACATCTTCAAAAAGATTGTGGATTGATAGATGGAAGAAACAATAATTGCTTGCCAAGTGTCAGTATATGCTGCTAAAAATGGGGGCCTATTCTTAAAAGGGGGGGGGGGGGGCTTACTATGTCTGGGGATACTCTGGCACCTGCGGTGCCAAGAAATGTCTAGTTTACTTTCTGGCATTTAGGTCCTTATCTCCTTTATTTTCCGGAGGTTTTTTTCACTGCACAATCGTGTTTCTGAGATAACAGTGTTACTATTGAAAACATTCTGTTCTTTTTGCATGCAAGTGTACATGTAGGATGGCATGTAAGATGATGGAATTAGGTTTACACTGAGCGAAGTGTGACTGAAAGTTTTATATAATACTAGTATGCGTCTTTAGCAAAAGGGAATTTTTTTTCTGCGAAAAGGTAAACCTGTATTAATGCTTTCCTTTGAAATGTGAAAATTTCAAGGTTTCATGATCCCCGATAAGCATGTGTTGGAAAGGTCATGCAGAATGGTAGAAATAATTGCATGAAAAAAAATTAATCACCTGCTTTTGTGAATGCAAGGATGTAGTTTTTGATAAATAGAAAAACTTTCTTCATCATAATTATGATGTTCTTTTACATACATGTCTAAGATAGAATTGTGACATGCCCTTTTGACATAACTGGCTAAGAAATGGAAAATATTGAATTTTGTTCTTTTCAGGACCTGCCGCTTGATGTTGGTGTCTGTGTGTTTGTGTTGGAACAAGCTTTATCAGTTCGGGCTTTACAAGAAATGGTTTCGGCACAGTCTCAGGAAGCTGTAAGTATTCAGTCTAATCAGCGTCAAAACAGGGTTTCTGGGATTTGTTCTATGATCTGTACGATCTAGTCAGTATCCTAATGTAATTTGCAGATGAGGGCGGGGTCATCATAAGAGCATTTGTCTGGCTTATACTTGGAAGATACAGGTCTCTGGGCCATTAAACTATCTGCAGATAGATTCCCACTTTGAGATTGTCCTCTGAGTACTTTCCTCATATTTTTCTATGCCGTTAACAAATCTTGTCCTCAGAAAATAATCAAAACCGCTCATTGTGGCTGCCATTTGGTTCACAGACTAAAACCCAGATACAACAAGTCAAAAATAAGGGTTTACCATTAGTTTATATAAAACCTCTTTGTGTATGAGAGGATCAGGGGTTTTCTCTAACCCAGAGTACAGCCTGTGAATATAAGAATGGAGTTGGATGTAGCCTACCGGTCAACGCAATGGGCTAAGGAGCAGTGCAAGATCTCTAAATTGAACGTTTGAAGTCTCAGTAGAACCTTAGAGGTTTGCTCCAATGTCTTTAAATTTTCATACAAGTTATCATATGGTTACTGTATGGTTTCATTCTCATTCAACAGAGAGTGCCACCAAACAGGCTATCAACTTATCCTAAAAATACATGGTGTAGCTTAAGTCCTCATTTCCATATGTTTGTTCAGTGTTACCAGTATAAGAATGAGGTATTACTTGACTCCCTTTACAAAGCAATTATGAAGAAATACCAAGTGTATGATGGAATGCAGACTATACAAAGAACAACAAAGCCAGGCTTTACAAAAATAAATGGCTCTGCAGTGTCGCCACCCCTGTTTTTGTAGATCTGTTAATTTGTGGTCAATGAGTTATTAATGCAAAATTTTTAATCACCAAAGTGTCACTAACAATAAAATTTTGGTTTTTAAGATGCACCATTTGAAGAACTGAGACACAGTTCTTCATTGTTCATGGAATTTAACAAAGTTTCACATTGCATTTGCCATTGGCATTCTGTTTATACTGCCTAGAATCCACATGACAATTTTTTTTATTTTATTTTTTTTTGTGTGCTGTCTAATCCCCCATTGTATCTTGACACAGCAATAGCATGGTGTTGAGAAATATGATGCTGAAATGTATCTATAAGCATAATCTGTAAAAAAAATATTTGCTTCATTGATTGACTTTATCAAAATCTGAACTAATTCTTGTATTAAAGTAAAATAATATATACTGGGAACAAAAGCTAACCGTTATTAGGCAAACACAGTTTAAGGCATAAACATATTAATATTTAAACCAGTAAATCAAGGAAAATGTCCTGGACACAGGGATACTTTTTGATGAAGAAATGACACTCCAGTGAGATAAACATTTACAAAAATCTTTGTCAAGCCACATTGATTTATAAATCTTTTTCAGGGATTATTTTTGCCCTTAGTACACCTGCACTTAATGTTAAATTTCATGTAGTTCTGTTAAATGGTTTATAAATAATCCTCTTATCTGTGGCATTAATGTCTAGTCTATTGCTTATCTTTTATTTCCATCACCCTCCTCCTTTCTTCAGCATTGATGTATGATAAAAAATTTATTTAAAAAAATATCCTTATCCAAAATGTTAATATTACCAACATGGTTTTATCACCTCCTCTTTAACTTCTTATGATGAGTTAACATTTACTGAGTTGTGCTCTTAAGCAGGAAAGCATGTAAAACTCCATGAAGAAGAAACAGTTTTTCACTTTTGATATTGCATTTGACTGATATCAGAATCCTCAAGTGTTCATGTGACTTGCTTTCACAGGGTCACATGGCTGTTCAAGAAGCTAATATAAAAACTTGAAATGAAGCAAGAATCAGATTAAAAAAAGACATGACTGGTTGATGGGATTGTAGCGGCATTGAGATTAATAAAAAAGTTGAAGGGCTGATAAGTTTGTGGCAGCTGTTAATGTGCTAGTGGTCCGTCCATGTTATTATCTTACGATGACATCCTGTTAAAACTGATAAGAAGGTGTTAGCCCCCCGGGAGCAATTATATTCATGTTTCTCCATCCTTGCATACCTCCCAGTTAAGCTTATGAATATCAACAGGAAGTCATTGCCGCTCTACAGCTTTGACTTAAGTCAATTCCACTATCAATTGATTTCCCTTGGGTTTCGCTCAAGTAGAAGACCGTAGGATTTGTCATTATTAAAGGGCTTTTAGTGATGCAATGAAAAATATCAGTTTAAATATTTACCAAAGACAGTTCCTGCTCCACACAGTGCAAGTGGAATGTTTTGTTCCTAATGCTATAACTCATATATTATGGTCAGGCTGATTTATTTTTGGGGGTTTTCTGCTGTTTATTGGGTCACATAGACTATTCAGTGTCAGTAATTAGGTAAAAGAAGATATTTAAAAATAGCTTCTAATTTTGTTTTGGTGATGATTTACTGTTTCTCTTAAACTATATTGGGAAACATTGAGGCCACAAATATTGCTATTTGTATATCATTACTAAGACTAAGGGATGGTATGTAACTTGCTGGTTAAGACACTGAACTCCGAAGCCAAAGCCATCCATTTTGAACACTGTCAGTGCCTCAAGGTCAAAATGGTCAAACCTTGAGATAACCTAGAATGTCTTAAAGAGAGGTTATGACTTCTTGAACATTCCTAATGTGTGCTTATAAAACCTGAAATCCAGAAGGCTTGTAATGATATCCTATGCTCATTATATTGTTGCCTTCATCTTCATGCAGTAGCAAGTACCCCCTGCAGGCCATGGACTTCTCCTTTTAACAGAAAAAAAAATATAATAATACAATGGTACCAGATCCTGTGTGTGCAGTGTGCCATCACTGTTCAGTTTGACAATATCAATGTATATATAGTCTGCTGTCACTGCAGCTGATCCAAGTCTTTTTAATTAGATGGCATATTAGGTCAAAGGTCAAGCCCTTGCTGGTGTCACTTGTTCTTATTATAGTCCATTTCTTTACAGCTGGTTCATTATACCTGAATATTTTCCATGTTTAGATGAACAGTAAAACAAACATGAAAATGGAGTGTGAATATGATTGAAGCCTTGAGGTCTTTTATTTTAGGAAGCCAAATTAGGAAAATATTCTTTGGAATCAGTACACACTTTCAAAGATACCTTAATTTTGGTCAGTGAATGATAGATGTCCACCGAAAAGGGTCACACAATTGAGGTGTCTGCCGTATATTTAAAAACTCAGAATGAAACTACTTTTTCATCTGGCATATTCATTTAATTAAGGTTGCCTTCGCTATTTGTCGGTATGTTGTAGTAGGAGATCTTTTAATAACATCACAATTGTAACAGGTTTTGTTATAATTATTAAAAAAAATGGTGTCTGTTTGGTCTTGTAGGCTGGTCAGTCAGGACACAGAACATTACTGTATGGTCATGCAGTACTTCTCAGACATAGTCATAGCAATATGGTGAGTGTTAACATGTTAATAATCTCAAACATGGCATAGTTACATAACCTCAAATGTTTAAGCCTTTAAGTTATAAGACTAAAGTTTAAATCCAGTCAGGACCAAGATGCAAACTAAAATTTCAACCTGAACAAGGATATTGTTCCTTTCATTCAATGACAGCATTTATTATTATTATTGTTATGTGTACTTCATTTAATGCAATAACTGCTTGATTTTTTAATTAAGTAGCAATATCTTTTTTTGTCAAACCTTAATTTAATAAAATTTCACAAAATATTTAACAGAATAACTTGATATGTTTGTCAGATAACAATAATTATTAATGTGTATGTGTGTATACATTTTTATAGTATGATAACTTTAACATTCAGTGTAAACATGTAAGAATACAATAACAATTATTTGATGTATATTTATAAATTACTGTATAATATATATTGTGTATTATATTATTGTATATACATGTGTATTTTCTTTGTTACAGTATCTTGCCTGCCTCTCAACCCAGAGTTCTTCCTCGGATAAGTTAGCTTTTGATGTAGGCCTGATGGAAGAACCCCAGGGTAAGATATTTTTCATCAAGGACACATTGTTACAGAATATAATGCCTCTACACAAAATGTCAAGGACATAAAATATCCAGATAAAAGTAACCAGACATGGTGTCCGCAAGCAAATATCACTTGATATATTCTCACTTGGCCAAATAATGGCTCGATATAATATTCTTACGTTGGCCAAGTGTCAAACAACAGCAGTCTACCCAGAAAAAAGCCGTAAGATCACAAAACAATTTGTCATTCGATAAATTATCTCTGTATATTTAATATGTGCTCTACCAAAATGTACGAAAATATGTTTGTTGGCAAAAGGCAGTGGAAGATCTATTCACTAGACAAACAGAGATAAATGATGTTGATACATCAGGTAAAAAATGGACTAAATGTCATAATTCCCAGTCATACCTATTCTTTACACCTAGTACTATTTGTCCAGTTTCTTCAAGTCCGTAGAGATGTAAATTGTGTAATCTGAACTATATTGTTGGTTGCATTTTGTGCAGATACCCATTTTGGAATCATGTAACTGCGACCCCAAAATTACAACACCTTTGGGACTGACCAGAGGTCACAGTTGTGAAATTCTAGTTACCTGGATCATATATTTGGGACCAAGAAAAGTGGTTGTAATTGTGGGATGATCAGAATTGTGGGGTTGTCTTAACGAGGGGTTCCACTGTATTTTTAAATATTTATGCTGTTAGTTATGTCTCTCAAGGATTGTATATTACCCATAAGGGCAGACTCCTGAAATAGAATGACAAGTCTGTGTGTTAATAATGTGTTCAGTATTTGGTCAGTTTGCTTTTGGTATATGTGTTTATGCTGAGAGATAGGGATTGTTTGACAGATAGACTGTTTACAATAGTAACTTACTTACAATAAGCTAGATAGTCACTAACTCAGAGTAGATTGTATTTGCTTTTATCACATGAACTTTTCACAATCAGTTGTATGAGGTTTAAAATATAAGTTTTAATATTGACACCATTTTAATGCTTCAGTAAGTACTTAAAAGTATAAGTTACAGTCATTTAATATCATTGACTTCAAGCATTGACAGTCAAAGCAAGTCAATTGAAGATTGTTTCGCTTTGGTCCTGGTGTTAAGATTAGGACAAAAGCAAGGAGATTAGTATCCACTGTGTGATACGTACAGATGAATGTATCAATTTAGGCTGAGAGGTTTTGTCCCAGGTCATTATATCCATGAATTGACAATACAATAAGACTATCATCAGCATCAGCTGCTGCTGTTGATATGTTTGTATTGTAAATACAGGTATTAATTGTATCTTATAATTAGGCATTAGGATGAAATCATGGTGGTCTCTGCCAGACCACAGCCAGCCAATCAGACCAGATGGGGAGGGATAAGTGAATACGGTGGCATAGGCAGGTTTAAGATTGCTGCTAGCTATCAGCGGCAGGTTCCTCGCTGATTGAGTTTGCTCCGTCATCAATATTTGTTGATTCTGTTCATTTGTGGATGCTATTTTCTCCCTGTTCAGCATTGGCTAAGTGTTTCAGATTATTGCAAGAATAGGTGAAAGGTTATAGGTCAGAGAATTGGAGATCTTGTGTTATGCAGATGGGGAAATTAGGCAGAAGAAATTGTTTTCCTTGTGTCAGTTTAGTACCACGGTGTAAACTTGCTTATTTCTGTAGGGGGACCATTCTAAATTGATGTAGTTTGTATATCAGAGCATGGAAAATCTATAAGATAACAGTTAAAATAATTGTTAAACAGAAGAAAAAAACAATAAATAACACTTCTTTGTCCATATTTATATTCAAACACATTGGGTATTGAAATTTGTGTGCCATCACAGCATTCCTGTATTAATAGAGCACTTCAACCTGTTGTCGTAAAAAAGTCTATTATTATTAATATTTGGCTTTTATGTATTACAACCATCCTTTAGCCTCATAAAAGTTTTTGTGGGGGCCCATGACAGGTTCTTCTTAGAATACACCATCTGTCCAATCCTTTTCCTTTGCATTTGAAAATATTTTTAAAAGGTTTTACATTGAAAGTAAAATATGAACCATAGTAAAAAAATAATGTTACAGGTGCCCTTTTTATTGTGTGACATGGGTGTAACTCTGGCCGCGTGTTGCTCTCTTTGTTTAATCCCTACTGGTTGAACTCTTGTTGCCATGCTAGCTTGGAGCTTTCTCGCCTGGCCGAGCCAGGTTGAGCTCACGTGTGAACCCTGACACGGCGTTCCCATTCTAGTATGTTCTTTGAGTCTGTGCACATGTATTGTTCTTTTTGATTGTTTGTGAAAGGGAATTTTCTAGAGTTTTCGGATGAAAGGTTATAAATAGGGGCTGTGTTTTAAAGCTGAGAGAGAGGTGAGAGAACATTCCAGCAGAAGTGTGTATGTCAGTTTGTGGGACCTATTCTGATAAGTGCGGCAATTATAGATTTTCTTCAGATTTTCTTCTGGATTTGTGACGAATCTTATTTGGTCTTTAGTTTGCTTTCTGGATTGTTATAAGAGCTTTACATTGGACTGTTATTCTCTGAGAGAATTTGTGTGAACTGTTCGTCCAGCTTATACATTTTAAAGGACTTATCGCTGTAACAGTGGTGGTATCCAGGTACTGTGCACTTTATTTATTTTACTATGTGATTGTATTGATTTGTTGTTATACTGCTGTTATACTGTGCAATTGTGTTGATTTAGTGTATTGTAATGTTAGGGTTGTTTTAAGAAAAAATTATAGTCGTTTGTTAACAAAAAAAACACTGACTTCTTTATTCATTCCCCTAGACATTTCATGCTGTCTAGTGTTACAGAATCTGTTTTTTTTTATCTCCTTGACAAAATTTATGTTCATCACGCACACGTGATCTTTTGATTTTAGGTTCTGTAACAATAAATTTCTCATCCTGGGTTACTCCAGACCATTTTGCTTGCTCTTGTGAACACCCATAAACATATTGGCATGTCCCCAATAGTGCAGTAGCAAGAAGACAGGTTTGACATATGTAAGTCAGCATATTGTTAAATATATAAAATGTGTACATAGATTTTGTTTTTGAGCTGCATGCCTTGTCAGCAGTTAGTTAAGAGGCATCCACCAATCAGATAGCAATATATTTATTAATTCATATTAATATGATTTATAATATCTTCATGGATTAGAATTAACATAGAATGTTTTGGAACAGTTATGATTATGGCACATTGCATTGTCTGAAATATTATGATACCCTCTATGTGTAAAATAGTCCTTGTTCATTTTCTGTTATTATTGTTATTATTAATATCTGTAGGAGAGTCATGCTGGTGGACCATCCATCCTGCTTCAAAACAAAGGTCAGAAGGTGAAAAGGTCAGGGTCGGTGATGACCTGATTCTTGTCAGTGTGGCCTCTGAAAGATACCTGGTAAGAATCAAGTTTGTAATTGTCTCAGATTATCTACATTATTTGTATCGTCCTATCAAACTATGTATGTGGCATCATATTCTTGGGAATCATTTCTAGCTTAGATTTCCATTAAAGAAATACTGAGTGTAGCATATTTATGAA
The DNA here is from genome assembly GCA_026874595.1 of Sipunculus nudus. NCBI lineage: Eukaryota > Metazoa > Annelida > Sipuncula > Golfingiida > Sipunculidae > Sipunculus > Sipunculus nudus. The sequence goes on along the minus strand of CM049308.1, from coordinate 82,620,263 downwards.
TAATTCCAGATAAGGTACAAAATGAAATACAAGATGGAAATAAATGATTATGTTATATGCTTACATGATAGAGCTTTGTAGTCATTAGTTAACATTATTAATTGTCACATCAGAGTCAGTCAGACTGATGAAGCAAAACAAAGCATGTTATAATTTCACGGACATATTTTATTTGATTGGTAATGCTCACATTTAACACATTGTTATCATTAAAAGCCATAAAGGTGTTTTCCAGGTAAATCTCCCTTTAATCTGTCTTAGTTTCCTTGTAGACTATCCAGTTCTAATAACATATTTTTATATATATTTCTTAGCAATTTATTAATACAAAAACAATTCTTCAGCCAGTCCCATAATACTTAATTATAGTAAATGTGTAATTAGACAGAAGAGTATTGGGATTTCCTGGAGTGTTGTGCGTGTATAATTATACGTGATTGGCAATGTGCTGTAATGTGTCATGTGTAGCAGCGAGATCCTGTTACCCATAATCCCCTGTTTATTCAGATCCCCTGCCTAGACTTACTGGGGCATATCAGTTTGATAACCTGTCACTCTTTAGATATCATTGAATGTCAAACTTTATGATAAAAAGACTATGCTGGTCAAAATAGTTTGACAGAATGAACATAGACATTTTTGTTGTAATGGTTATTGGTCAGTTTCCTTATTTAGATTATTCAGTGTAGACTTTTCACTGTTAAATCCTAATGTATCCTCCTTCCATGCAGCATGACATTAAATCAATATGTTTCAGTTGACTTACACAGGCAAAGGTATTTTATCACACATGACCATTTGGTATGCATGGACATGACATTTGTGGGACTAAAAGGTTGAAGCTAATTTAGTGGTAGGCTCAAAGTAACCTTTAGGGAAACCCTTGGGGATTTGTGTGGTTGAAAATAGGAGATAGAACATGGATACAGTGATATTGTCCTTTTTGCATCCTGGCTTTGACTAAAATGAATGAGGAATCGGAGAGTCTGCTTTACTACACACAAGACTCATTACCAGTTGCAACTGAAAAAGTATAGATTCATTTGCGAAAATCAGTCAGAGGATAAAACTCAGAGAAATCACCATTTGGGTTAATAAATAAATACAGCTGAAAAAAATATTAAGGGATAGGTCCATAGCCTGTCAGTGACACAGGCTATTGAAAGAGCATTAAGGCAGAGATATGAAAAAAAATTATTTTTAATCCTGGATATCTGGTTTTCTATGCACAGATCAAGGAAATGCAGGAAGCAGGACACCTGTAGCTAAATTCTATCCCCAATTAAAAAAAAAATTAAGATTAAAACATTTTAATTTAAATTTGTTAATGTGCCACGTAATGTAACTTGCAAATAACTTTAATGTCATGATTATTACAAATAAATAGCCCTTTGAATCATCTCTGATTATGAAAACATTAAAATAACTATATCAGTGATTTTAATCAAATTTCCTGGGTTCAGTCATTTCAGTGGGAGGATTTACACACTCACTGTTTACACTGGATGATTGGACAAGATGATTTGATTATAAACAATCAGTGCCAATATCAGATTTTAATTTCCACTCGTCCTTGATAAACTAGTCTGTTTTTTGACAATTTTTTTTATGTTCCAAAGGGTTTCTCAACCCGATTGAAATGAGGAGGAAAACTTCACTTTTGTGTTTTTATAAATTTGTGTTTATATAAAGAATGAAAAAAATTCAATCAGAGGAGTTGGAATTAATAAAACTCAAACAAGAAAATTGAAGACTTAGAATAAGACCTAAAATGGAAAGACTCATTCCATTAAATGCATTCATTTATTGTGTCTGTCAATTACTGGAGATTGCCTCAATTAACTGAATAGCAATACCTTTATTTAATTTTTCAGGATCCAAGTAATGCTGAAAATATAATTGTTTAAATTTAACCTTAACAGCATTTTTCTTCACATATAATTGATGATAAAATTAAATAATAATGTAAGAATAAAATGCAGCACCCATTCTTGTTTGCTTACTGAAAGCGATGGAGAAATGATAAAGATAAGATTTCCAAGCTGCCTGTGTATATAATGGATTGCTTGCCCTACTACAACTTTTTTTTCCACAAGCCCAAATTATTTTTCTTCTGTTATAAGTCCTTGAAATTTTCAGCTCATAGTGAGGCATCTAGAGTACCAAGAGAAACAGGACATATATTTATCTTTCAACTTTTTCAGCATATTGGTAGTGGGGCCATGGTGATCGCTTCCTTTCAACAGACCTTGTGGACGGTCCAACCGGTGTGCTCAGGGGCTGTCAGGCTCAAGTCACTTGGTATGTATTGATCAATATCCCAGCTTTCTTCGGTGTTGGTGATTCATTCATTCAAGTTCTTTTCATAAAATTATTTTTTATGTTTGTTCAAATATGAAGATAAATCTAATATGGGCACCTGTAGGGTCATTCAGGCATGCTGTGTCATAGCAGGTTTGTCATATTGTAATTATGTCTCTGGGGGAGATGTATTATTTTCAGTGCCATTGTCTGTTTTAGTCAGTGTTGGATATTTTTTTAATGTGATCACTTTCGTAAGGCTGCATATTCTCCCCCTGAAATTTGAAACCATTTTTTTCTACCAAAATCTCAAGCAATTAAAAAACTGGTGACCTTGACCTTAGTTTTCAAGGTCAAATCTGCAGAAATGTAAAACACTGTAACCTTTACAGTTTTGTACATTGGTGATCTTCTTTGACCATTTGTGTATTTACTGATTACATGTTTTGTGGTGATCTTCTCTGACTGTTTGAGTATTTACTGATTACATGTTTTGTGGTGATCTTCTTTGAATGTTTGAGTATTTACTGATTACATGTTTTGTGGTGGTCTTCTCTGACTGTTTGAGTATTTACTGATTACATGTTTTGTGGTGATCTTCTCTGACTGTTTGAGTATTTACTGATTACATGTTTTGTGGTGATCTTCTTTGAATGTTTGAGTATTTACTGATTACATGTTTTGTGGTGATCTTCTTTGAATGTTTGAGTATTTACTGATTACATGTTTTGTGATGATCTTCTTTGAATGTTTGAGTATTTACTGATTACATGTTTTGTGGTGATCTTCTTTGAATGTTTGAGTATTTACTGATTACATGTTTTGTGGTGATCTTCTTTGAATGTTTGAGTATTTACTGATTACATGTTTTGTGGTGATCTTCTCTGACTGTTTGAGTATTTACTGATTACATGTTTTGTGGTGATCTTCTCTGACTGTTTGAGTATTTACTGATTACATGTTTTGTGGTGGTCTTCTCTGACTGTTTGAGTATTTACTGATTACATGTTTTGTGGTGATCTTCTTTGAATGTTTGAGTATTTACTGATTACATGTTTTGTGGTGATCTTCTTTGAATGTTTGAGTATTTACTGATTACATGTTTTGTGGTGATCTTCTTTGAATGTTTGAGTATTTACTGATTACATGTTTTGTGGTGATCTTCTTTGAATGTTTGAGTATTTACTGATTACATGTTTTGTGGTGATCTTCTTTGAATGTTTGAGTATTTACTGATTACATGTTTTGTGGTGATCTTCTTTGAATGTTTGAGTATTTACTGATTACATGTTTTGTGGTGATCTTCTCTGACTGTTTGAGTATTTACTGATTACATGTTTTGTGGTGGTCTTCTCTGACTGTTTGAGTATTTACTGATTACATGTTTTGTGGTGATCTTCTTTGAATGTTTGAGTATTTACTGATTACATGTTTTGTGGTGATCTTCTTTGAATGTTTGAGTATTTACTGATTACATGTTTTGTGGTGATCTTCTTTGAATGTTTGAGTATTTACTGATTACATGTTTTGTGGTGATCTTCTTTGAATGTTTGAGTATTCACTGATTACATGTTTTGTGGTGATCTTCTTTGAATGTTTGTGTATTTACTGATTACATGTTTTGTGGTGATCTTCTTTGAATGTTTGAGTATTTACTGATTACATGTTTTGTGGTGATCTTCTTTGAATGTTTGTGTATTTATTGATTACATGTTTTGTGGTGATCATCTTTGAATGTTTGAGTATTTACTGATTACATGTCTTGCAGTGATCTTTAGAGTGTTTGTGTATTTATTGATTACATGTATGTGGTGATCTTCTTTGACTGTTCGTGTATTTACTGATTACATGTTTTGCAGTGATCTTTAGAGTGTTTGTGTATTTACTGATTACATGTTTTGAGGTGATCTTTAGAGTGTTTGTGTATTTATTGATTACATGTTTTGTGGTGATCTTCTTTGACTGTTTGAGTATTTACTGATTACATGTATGTGGTGATCTTCTTTGACTGTTCGTGTATTTACTGATTACATGTTTTGCAGTGATCTTTAGAGTGTTTGTGTATTTACTGATTACATGTTTTGTGGTGATCTTTAGAGTGTTTGTGTATTTATTGATTACATGTTTTGTGGTGATTTTCTTTGACTGTTAGAGTATTTATTGATTACATGTTTTGTGGTGATCTTCTTTGACTGTTTGATTATTAACTGATTACATGTTTTGTGGTGATCTTCTTTGAATGTTTGAGTATTTACTGATAACATGTTTTGTGGTGATCTTCTCTGACTGTTTGAGTATTTACTGATTACATGTTTTGTGGTGGTCTTCTTTGAATGTTTGAGTATTTACTGATTACATGTTTTGTGGTGGTCTTCTTTGAATGTTTGAGTATTTACTGATTACATGTTTTGTGGTGATCTTCTTTGAATGTTTGAGTATTTACTGATTACATGTTTTGTGGTGATCTTCTTTGAATGTTTGAGTATTGACTGATTACATGTTTTGTGGTAATCTTCTTTGAATGTTTGAGTATTTACTGATTACATGTTTTGTGGTGATCTTCTCTGACTGTTTGAGTATTTACTGATTACATGTTTTGTGGTGGTCTTCTCTGACTGTTTGAGTATTTACTGATTACATGTTTTGTGGTGATCTTCTTTGAATGTTTGAGTATTTACTGATTACATGTTTTGTGGTGATCTTCTTTGAATGTTTGAGTATTTACTGATTACATGTTTTGTGGTGATCTTCTTTGAATGTTTGAGTATTTACTGATTACATGTTTTGTGGTGATCTTCTCTGACTGTTTGAGTATTTACTGATTACATGTTTTGTGGTGGTCTTCTCTGACTGTTTGAGTATTTACTGATTACATGTTTTGTGGTGATCTTCTTTGAATGTTTGAGTATTTACTGATTACATGTTTTGTGGTGATCTTCTTTGAATGTTTGAGTATTTACTGATTACATGTTTTGTGGTGATCTTCTTTGAATGTTTGAGTATTTACTGATTACATGTTTTGTGGTGATCTTCTTTGAATGTTTGAGTATTCACTGATTACATGTTTTGTGGTGATCTTCTTTGAATGTTTGTGTATTTACTGATTACATGTTTTGTGGTGATCTTCTTTGAATGTTTGAGTATTTACTGATTACATGTTTTGTGGTGATCTTCTTTGAATGTTTGTGTATTTATTGATTACATGTTTTGTGGTGATCTTCTTTGAATGTTTGAGTATTTACTGATTACATGTCTTGCAGTGATCTTTAGAGTGTTTGTGTATTTATTGATTACATGTATGTGGTGATCTTCTTTGACTGTTCGTGTATTTACTGATTACATGTTTTGCAGTGATCTTTAGAGTGTTTGTGTATTTACTGATTACATGTTTTGAGGTGATCTTTAGAGTGTTTGTGTATTTATTGATTACATGTTTTGTGGTGATCTTCTTTGACTGTTTGAGTATTTACTGATTACATGTATGTGGTGATCTTCTTTGACTGTTCGTGTATTTACTGATTACATGTTTTGCAGTGATCTTTAGAGTGTTTGTGTATTTACTGATTACATGTTTTGTGGTGATCTTTAGAGTGTTTGTGTATTTATTGATTACATGTTTTGTGGTGATTTTCTTTGACTGTTAGAGTATTTATTGATTACATGTTTTGTGGTGATCTTCTTTGACTGTTTGATTATTAACTGATTACATGTTTTGTGGTGATCTTTAGAGTGTTTGTGTATTTGCTGATTACATGTTTGCGTGATGTACTTTGACTGTGTGTGTTCACAGGCTACGTGTTTGGTGGTGATGTTCTTCGACTGTTTCATGGAGATGAGTGCCTTACCATACCACCTAGAGAAACAGATGGATCACATATGTAAGTACCATACCCTCCCCCACCCCTAAAATGTTACTTAGTGTACCACTGTCTCACCCCTTGTAGACTGTTGTTGTGCACATTGAGTCACTATTGAGGTCAGTGGAATCCTTGTACCAGTGCGGTTGAAGTGATTTTTAAGCACCTCAATCCTTCCTGCTGTATAGTCTTTTGTTTTTTGGTGAAAATTCCAATAAAATACCTCACCTTTGTGATTGGCATGTGATTTAGAGATAACAAGGATTTTAAAACAATATTAATTAACTTATCCATTTGCTTTACCCCATCAGATTGACAAGTTACATCCTTAAAACAAAAAAATTCTTACCTTCCATTTAGGTTATGAACATGACTTTCTTTACATCACTGATTCTTGAATCCACATTATGGAATTTTGCCTGTACTCTGTGCTTTTAAGTAAGGTTATCATATGTTTCAAGTGTTCAAAGTAAGATGTTCTATTGTAATGTTTCTTACACCTGATTATTTTGTTTATGTGGCCCAGAATTGCTTTTTTATTCACATTTCTCTCTGTAATTGTAACCCCAAAGGTTGTTTTCGTCATATATTTTCCCATTAATTTGTAAGTGTTCACTGCTTGGTGGTACTATTGCATATAAAAAATGAGTGTATGAATTACATAAACTTATGACAATTAAGAGGGTTAAACTAAATGTGTTACACCATCATTTCAGGCATGGAGTCAGTGATGTACCAAGGTTACTATGAATTACTATATATTCCTTCTCTTTTGCATGTCCAAATTTCATAAATATTGAAAATTTGGTTGCAAATGCAGTTGGGCTTTGTTTGAATTTCTCTTAATCTGGTGGGTTTTTTTAATTACAAATTATCAGCATGATGCAGTTAATGAGTGCTTAATCGAGTGCTTCATTCACGGATTCAGTAGAAGTAAAAATTGATTAGTTCTTTTGATTCAGTGGCATTGTCATTTGCTGAGCTAATTTAACAAACTTTATAAAGGTTTGTTTATTAATTTATCAGTAATCTACCTCTCTCACAAAATTTAAATTTTAAGCATGAAAGCATTCTGTGGCCTTATTGTTGAAGCCTGCTTTACAGGGGACCTGTAGAATGACTAACTGGTGTGGAAGAGCTTACAGGTTAGAGCCCATCATTTGTGGATTCTTGTGTTTCTGAACTGTTGCATAAAAAAGAGTTACTGGGACCTTTGGAGTACTACTATGATTGATAGCCTCAATTCTGTGTTGGCCTTGGTTCGTTTCTGTGACCTTCCAGGCGGAAACTAGCATTTAAGCCACAGATTGGGTTTGCACAACCCAAACTTAAGAAATATTTAGTTGTTGTATGCCCCAGTGGTAGTAAATGTTAAATGACCTTCCATTTTTTTTGTTAATTTGTACTTAATACATATATTGAAGTATAGATATATATACATGTATCCCACTATATAATTGTCCAAAGTTCTTGTCATTTTTATCTTTCTTGTAAAGAATGAACTAATGCTTGTTTTTTGGTTACATATTACTTTTGATAAAAAGAGGTCCCTTTTTATTATCACAATAAATCCTGGAAAGTTTTGCAATTATCTGATTGTGTGACATCATGTTCAGCTTATTGATTATTTAGGAAGATGCAAATGTCAATGCCACTTAATCAGTGTTCAAGATCTCAAAATAAACCTATTTATTGTTGAGACATTTGAAATATGCTCCAGATGATAATCCTATTGAAGTTGTAGGTCTATAACTTCATTCATAAAGGCATGCCAAGCTTTGCTTTATACTTTTTTCATGAGTTACAGAATTTTAATTATATGTGCCCTTTACTACAGTTAAACTGCATGACTGTTGATATTTAAATCAGTTGATGTATATGATAAATATATTAATTATTTTTAGCATGCATGTATGTTAGGAAGCTCCACTGAATAAAGTATTTCTTTGTTTCTGTTTTGAACCATAAATGAATAACTTTAGCTATATTTTATAGTAACCAAGAATATGCACAAAAAAGAAAATCAAAACATCCTTTAATTGTGATTATATCAGCCATATCACTGTTTAGCTGTTTGCAGTATTATTTTATAGCAGCACCTGTACTGATGTTGCAGTCAGAGTAATGAAAACTAAACACATTTATGACCTCCAGATAGAAGTCCTTGTGAATTCATGTGTAATTACAGATTGGAAGTTAAACTTCTAACCCTGAATATATGGTCCTATTTGTCATTTTATAAGTCTTGATCCTTGGGCATTGATTTTTTAGCTCAGATGACTTTCAGCCATGCTGATCACCCTTTGTCCAACGTCCTTCCATCCAGCTGTCTGATATTCCTTTAGCAAGGCACATTTCTTAACTGCTGGACTTAGAAACTTCTAACTGAACATCCATCGAGGTCAATAAAAACCTTTATGTAAACCTGAAATAAGGTCACTGCAACGTAAAATTTATATTTTAAGTAAATCTCAATTTGTCTTTCTGATGATAAAATTCCTGTTGTGAATGTTAGGCTTAAATATCATGCCAGTCATCTGAGCGTCATGACCCATGGGTCACTTGATATATTTGTCTTTTTTGTCTGGTATAGTCCTTACAGAGAGTCTACATTTCCATTTAATGCTACGGGGATCAATAAGAATTTGTATAAAATTTACTAAGTGTCCCCATCAGGGCACAAGACAATTCCATCTCCAAATGGCTCGCTCAGGAATTTCTCTGTTTGCACACATGCCAGAACTTAGGGTTAATGCATGTCACATACTGTCCTAAGGCTGATTTCTTATAGCCAAACCATTCTTTTTGTCCAGTAGGTTTAAACAGTGAAACTCTTTCAGGGTGTGAAGTAGCTGTCTTGTGTCCTCAAGGATAATTTTTATTATATGCCTGTATTATGGCATACCCACCATCTGTCCGTTAACTTTTAGTTTTTCCCTGATATCTTAATTATCAGGGTTTGTATGGATTTTCAGGAAACACACTTTAACTTGTAACCCAATAGATTAACTCACCCTTGTTCAATTCTAGACAAAATTCACACATATTTAACAAGGTCAGAGGTCACCAGGCTCCTTTGTGGTGTCGCAGCAATAACTTCCCAGAAATATGAGAACATTTTGATGAAACTTGTCAGAAATATATCCTTTATAATATCCCACCTAGGTTTGATTCCCCAGCAAAATTAATGGATATTTTAAGAGGTCAGAGTTCACCAAACTACCAAAAAGACTAATGGATTTCCATAAAACTTATAAATTTTTGATAATAAAAGTCTCACCTGAATTAAGTTATCTGCAAAATACATGCAAATTAATGAGGTCAGAGGTCAAGACAGGCAACAGGCATATTATGTACTCTTATGGTTCTCTTGTTTTTGTTGATGTCATGCTGGTGGTGTGATATTGGAACATGTTTTAACAATTAATCATGGTTTGCAGCACTGTGATGTATGAGGCAGGTTCTGTTTCATCCCATGCAAGATCACTTTGGAAGCTAGAGCACATTCGCACAAAGTAAGTACAGCAAAACCTGTCGTGAGGGGACACCTGTGGGATATCGCCCTTGTGTCCTTACATTGCAGGTGTCCATTCATGTATTCGTTTTCCTTCTTTTCTGTTTAATGAACATATATTATATAGCAGACACCAAGCTAAATGGTGCTGGGTTTTACCAGGATTTTATATTTCATCATAAGAATTAATTATCATTAGTGGTATTTACTGTATCTGTTATGTGCCAATCCTTTTGAGTTTATGTATAATGTGTTTTAGAGGAGTTCAAGGTTTTGTGACTTTCCAAGAGAGCAGCTATAAACTGTCAAACTTCATAATATAGAAAATGGTGACAGATCTGTAGATACAGAGATACACATTAATTATAATGCTATGAGTTCCTAAATATGGCTATTTTCTTTTACCATCTTTTAATCACAAACATACATGCATTTAACCAGCACAGGAGTACAGTTTTGAAACAGAATTCTTCATTTATTTTTGGATCAGCATCAATGGAAAATTCTACACTTTTGTTATAAATGGTCTGCAAGCATTTGTAAACTACCTTTTTCAGTAAAACAAAACTTGTGCAACACTGGAAAGTTTGACATTGATACACATGGAAATCACTCATAAATTGTCTTCAGTACTGGCAATACGATAAAATAAAGACACTTGTGCAAGCACACTTGTTGGTATATGCGGGCCAGCTGTTTGGTCTGGATCATTTGTACATGATTCTATCAAGTACAGGCCTAATTGCCAAGTTGCTGTGTACTTCCCAGGGTATCAGGTATTTCCATCAAATCCCACCCAAAAGAACAGGGTGAGGAGATAAAATGAGATACTAAAGGTAATTGTATATACTTTATATGAGCTTTAGTAGGTGGGTGTATCATAAACTGTCTGGATCCTTTCCAGTCTAAATAAAAAGCAGGCTGAACCAGTCTTTGATGTTGCTTGCTGGGGGGATGCATGGGGTTAAATATAGAATACAGACGCTTTGCAGTATAGTTGGTGCACACCCAAAGAATACATAAACACAATTAAGTTTTCACCAGTTAGTCATTATGTCATCAGGGGCAGTACTGAACCCTTTCTTTTCAGTAGCTTTCAATGCAATTAAACAATAGTTTACTTTTAAACAGCTTTGATTCTGTTTGGGATTGTTGTCTTACCATAAAAATGCATTGGTCTTTCAGTTCTTAAGTTATGTGGAGCTAGTTATTCCAGCTACTATGGGTGTCATGCCTGTTTGTATTTATTTTTTAACATAATTTTATTCGTCATTTCTTTCTAAAACACCCTTTAATATTTTACTGATTCATATTACATACCAATTTTGCCTGGAAACTTATCAATTTGAATTTTGGCCAAATTAAGTTGATTTTCTAAAGTTCAAACTTTGCTATTCTAAATGAAAAAAAAAAAACACAAGTACACCTAAACTGTGTATTTCTGAAACACTGAGCAGTTTTCTTTAAGGACAAACAAATTCTTTTGTTTCCTCTGCCTACTAATAGTTGTGCTTTTATATTTTTGACATTTCATTAAGTATTACTCGGGCCATCTGGTGGTTGTTATGGGAATTACTGGCACTTATGTGTGTGTAAGCATATATAGCCCTTTAGATATACATACATTTTCCATAAATATCAAGAAGTTAAAACCCTTAAATTTATATGACCTTTTTGTAGTATAATGGGAAATAATAATTCTGGAATAAAAGACAAAATAGAAGGTAGCTTTGAATTAATGATAGTGTAAGTCTCATAAATAAAGAAATAATTGTGAATGATTTGGATAATGTTTAATTAAGCTATCTGATTTTGGAATGTTAATGGTACTTTGGAATATTTGGTTCCAATGCATATGCTTATATATGAATTCAGACATCATTGGAACTTCAGAGCCAGTTTGTAGCAAAGATTCATGCATTTGATGTTAATCTTATGTGTTAACCAATAGATAAATTCTAATCTGTGAAGTCTCATAATGAAGATAGGAATATTATGAATCATTTAGATACTTAAATCAAGGTATCTGATTTTATGATTAGTCTTATGTGTTCTTTAACAGATGGGCAGAAGGGTTTATGGGTTGGGGGCAGCCCTGTCGACTACGACACATCACCTCGGGTCGTTACCTGGCCGTGTGTAAAGATAACCAGGTGGTAACATGTCATCGTCATCAGGCAGGGGAGGACGCATCAGCATTCCTTCTGAGGCAGTCAAAGGTCAGTGTAATTAGTAACATAGATATCATATATTTAGAATATTTTTATGATTTTGTCTTAAACCCAGATTGTGAGGTTATTAATTTTTGTCTTTTCACATTGAGTCTGATCAACAGTAACTAGTATGTTCCTGTAAATTAGTTCATAATTAAAATTGTGAGCCTTAAATATCAAAGTACATAATATTGTTCTAAAGTCTGTAGTATATATTATAATGAAATATATAATTTACATGAAAATCTGAGTGTATATGTTAATATACCGTAAAATCTCCACTTAAAACCGCACTTCCGATTAAAACCGCACCCAGACTTCGCCAGAATTCCAGGCGAGACACCGCAAGGGGCTCAAATACTAAGAACCCCCCTTTAAAACCGCACCAACTTTCGCTACGGAATGATTTGACAAAAGACAATCAAGCTATCATCTAGAAATGAACACGCGTAGGTTGCGACTCGGTCATTCCTGTCCACTTTAAAAATTCCTTGGGCATTTTATTTAAACAAATGATAACACTTTTTTGCAGGGTCACTCAAGCATGAAGTTTGGGAAGACGTAAGGGCCGGTGAACCTCTGCCTGGTTATACAGATTTTATATTCCGTGCCGTATTCTTGTTTGCTACTGATTTGTCATTATATTATCGAAAAAAATATTCTGCTGATCCATTTCAAGTCACTGTATATTTTAATTCTAAAAGTATTATTTTGAAATCTTAATTTTTGATGAAAATTCCATTTTCTGGAATTACTCGGAAGATTCAACTCATTTTCATACCGGTTACTTCGGTATTATCATCGTCTCATCGTACGTTGACATCGCTCCATGTCACAATATGCTGGTGCGTTTGAAAACATCGCTGGTCAACTAAATATCAAAGTAACTGAAGTTACCTTGTCGAGATACGCACGTATAGGAAACATGACGCTTGAAAACGAGTGATTTTAAGGTAAAATTAAAGTGGCCAGTCCGGGTGAGCAAGTTTTTTACCTGAAGAAAGTTTCCGTGTGGAGAGCCATTTTGTCAAGGCAGTGTTCGCGCAAGGCACGCTGGGACGAAATAGGTGGCTGTTCTATTTACCACCCACCGCGTACAGCCGTTCAAAATATTCTTAGCTGAATACCAGGGCGTTTCAACACATGGCGGCACTCAAACTTGATTTTAAAACGATCGTCTGCCATTGTGTGACTCTTTACGATGTCAGCTTTTTATTCATTTTACGTTTTAAACAAATAATCATTGCTAAATAATGCCGCAAATGGGTTAAAGTAGGCTTTTATTTCAATTTTGCTTGACCATTCCCAACGAAGTGGGCCGCTGTGTGTAACAGCAGGGTTGATGTAAACGTATTATTTGGTGACAATTACCAAGATTTTATAACAAGTTATATATCACACGAAAACTAATCAGCAATATTTAATTTATAAATAATAAATAATCGTAAATAATACATTTACACACGGCGCCCATGCATGCTAAGAACAGCCTTCGAAAGTTGCAATGTTATCGCCCACGCGCCGGCCCAAAACGATGTCTGTCAGGAAGATATTCAGGAAACCCTTCTAGTATAAACCGCACAGTGCTTTCAGGAAATCAACCTGATTTCAAGATTTTGAATTTCTTGATTAAACCGCGGTTTTAAGTGGAGATTTTACGGTAGATAGGTTATTTTTGAAATAAACAAAATATGATGATCATAACTCACAAACCAGTAAACCCTACAAATGATTTACAGAAGATAGCTGTTTCAAAGTAGTATGTTTCAGCTATACACTGGTATTGTTTAAAATATGTCATCATAGCCAGTTCAGTCCTAACTGATGGGCAATATTGGAGCTGTAACATGACTCATGAAAGAAAAGAGGTTACTGATCATCATAAATGGGCTTGATATAAATTAGTTATTTCAAGCAGTCACAAGGTACCTGTTTCAATTTAATGGTCTGATGAAAATTATATATTCTATATCATGTGACAATGATGGAAATTTGGATGTGGCTCACAATAAGGAGCAAATATCATGAAACAATAGTTTCAGTCAGTTTTGTAAGTAGGGAAATTCCTTTCCTTGTAGCAGTGGGAGTCCTAGTGTGGATTAAATAATTTGAGATTGCATCTGCTGATATGAATGAACAAGCTTTTAATTAGTTTAAATCGGTATATATATACATATTTTTAGCGAACCTGTAAGCTTATGAGATCTTGCGGCGTCTGTCGTGAGTCGTGCGTCTACTGTACGTTAACCATAGCTATCTCAAAAACGGCAGTAGCTAGCATCACCAAATTTTTTGCAAATAATCAGTCATCCAAAAAACTATATCGGATTTTGTTTATTTTTTTCCTAACAGCATTTTCTTAGATTTTATAAGGAAAAAGCTAAAAAAGATTAAAAAATCTTCTTCTCCGAAACTGTCCAGCCAAATTGTCCAATATTTCACAGAAATGATCCCTGGAACAATCTTTCTCAAGTTTGTTCGAATGGTTCCAGTTCGGAGATTTTTGGCCGAGATACAGGAGGTTGAACTTTGTTAACTGTGGAAAAAAAGCATATTAAAATTTGAATCTCAGAAACGCCTGTAGCTACCATCTCCAAATTTTATGCCAATGTTGGTCATATAGGTCATATCTGAAATTGAGGTATTGGTGGCGCCACCTGCATCGGCCTTTTTTGTACAGGGTCATCAGTGCCTGTATCACACTGAGGGCTACAAAAAACTTCTTCTCTGAAACCATATGGCCAAAATGTTTAATATTGCACAGAAATGATCCTAGGATAGTGCTTTCTGAGGTTTGTTCAAATGGTCTATTTTCAGTAACTTTTGGCTAAGTTATGGGAAGCTGAATTTAGTCATATGCCATAACAGCCCATTTTAGCTCAGTGGCTTCAAAGATCTTCTTCTCAAAAACCACAGGGCCAAATTCTTAAATCTCACACAAATTATCCTCAGATGTTGATAATTCAAGTTTGTTCAAATGGTTTTGGTTCAGTGCTTTTTGGCTGAGTTACGGGAAGCTGAACTCAGCCAGTTTGCTGTATCATCCTATATGAGTTATAAACCTGCCAAACGTTTTTCGACTGATGCCACTGAAGCCAGTTTGTTAAATATTTTACAAGAATAATTCCTACAATAATTCTTATAATAATTGTCATTAATGGTTCAACATGAATGAGTTTTGGCTGAATTATGGAGATTAAATTGAGTCATTTTACCATATATGTTAGCTGTGTGATGCTGTTACATCTAGCCTGGCACCAGCATCTATTACATCATGCCACTAGACATTTAGATTTCAGGTTATCTTTGGTTTATATTGACAAGAAAATTTTTTTAAAAGCTTTTAAAAAATTTAGATTTATGATTTAAGTTATTCATCATACCAGGCAATGTTACAATCCTGGATATTCAGCTCTCTGTGGCTATATAAAGACAACTGTACGTGGATTGTAATTTATTGGTATCCCTACTCAACTAGTTCAAGGATTTGCCATCAATGAGATATATCTGTATTTTAATTTTGCATTCAGTATGCATCCGTAATAATTTTAAATATATTCCTGATATCTTTTTTTATAAAAAGTCAGCTGAAAAGCATTTTGTATTGGGAAAATAAATTTCAAAGTTATTTCAAGTAGGGACCACTTTTGTGTTCAGATGGCAGCACTTGGTTTACCATTGGCAGATTGCCAGTGCCTTGATGTTGGCCTTTAGCCAAGATGGTGTCAGCTCTATAAATAGTTTTGGCACAGTGCCAGGATTGGAAAAAGTGCAGCCAGGAATAGGTCAAGAGTTCACTCAGTGCAGTAGCTGCATTCTATTTATAGCTTTGCAGACCGCTCACTGCATCATATTTGGCACCAAAGTTCAGCCTGAATCTATTTATAGCTTTGGCAGACTGCCAGCTGTGTCAGATTATGCAACAGGTCAAGAGTTCACTTAGTGCAGCCAAGTACAGGTCAAAAGTTCACTCAGTCTAACCAGGTGCAGGTCAAGAGTTCACTCAGTGCAGTAGCTTGAGGCAGCAATTTGTCACAGGTCACTCGGGGGCAACTGCCTTACTCACCTAAGCCTTGTCAGCCCAGTGCATCAAACTCTGGGGAAGTTTGATGTATTGGACTGATATTTTGACCTGTCTATGCGTCTTTGATGGTATTCTCATTTACAAGACAGGTGGTGCCACGTACATTGACTTTTGCACAGTGTATGTGCCTGCTTATTTCTACAGATGAATTTGATATATCAGCCTGAAATTGGGCATATTTATACATATTGACGTATACAAGACTGGTGGTGCAACCTACAATAATTTTTGCACAATGTGTGTCCCTGTTTATTTCTCAGGAGGGGTTTGATATATCAGTCTGAAAATTGGCATATGTGTATATCTCTGATAGCTTCGTTGTGTACAAGACTGCATGGTTGTGCCAGCTACAATCGGTTTTGTGTTGTGTGCACCCATGCCAGAATTTCAGCAGTGATGTTTGTGTAATTGTTTCTTATTCAAAATGTTTAGTACTAGCATTGTTCATATACATGAAAAGTAATGGTCCAGCATTAAAGCATTATACCTGGTGTATTTCCCAATGCACAGGTTCACATTAGGCCTGTGGGCCTTGTTCTTAATGAAATATGGAAAATTTGCTGTGTTTATCATTACCTTACTGTAATTCAATTTTCTTACATTACCATAATATAATTTCATACAATTATTTCTGTAACAGGATGATAAGAAGATCTCTGAGAGTCGTGAGGATGAAGGGATGGGCACAGCAGACATCAAGTATGGTGACTCCCTGGTGTACGTCCAACACATGAGCACGGGACTCTGGCTCTCATACCAAACCTTTGAGACCAAAAAGAGAGGCATAGGAAGAGTGGAAATGAAGAAGGTACATTAATAAATGTCTGAAGACAATAACCAAATTTCTCAGTGTTCAAGCAAATTATCTTAATAGGCCTAGTATTCTTCTTTTTTTTTTTTTGGCTATAAATTTGGATAAAAATAGAGGAATCAAACCAGGTGCCGTATTTGAATTCTGTATAAAGTGTTCTTTCTGTAATAAGTATCTAAAGAGGACAATCACTACACAGTTGTATTTTTCCTCTTCTATCATATGAAAATGCAAATTGATTGAATTTTGATGGTTTAATTATTTTTATGTGAAACATACGCAGGAACTTTGTTAATTTTGTGAATAATATTTAAGTATAACAATTAACATCATTAACATAAATTGTAACACAAATGGTGTCTTTCTTTATGTACAGATTATAATTTCTACTGAAGAAAGTGGCACTTTTGTTGATCTTATAAATTTTACTTTATTGATGTTTGAGGTTTTACTTGTAATCTTTCAAAACCCATGTTGGAATGAGACAGTTTGTCACTGACCACTGACAAAGTATACACTAGAAGAGAGAGAAAAATATTTAGGAAATATGTTATGGTTTGATAATATATATATTTGTAGATTTCATTGAGTCTCTGATTACATTTTTAGCTCAGAAAGTCATCTGAGCTATAGCAATCTCTCTTTGTCAAGCTTCCATCTGTGCATTAACAAGCAAAAATTGTAACCATAAAGCCTAGAAAAATGAACCTCTGTATCCTGAGAGGTCCTTTAAAGTTCTCCATTGAAACCTGAAATTAGGTAACTGTTACCTATATTCTTTGAATTACAGAGTGTTAAAACCCCCCCCCCCCCACCCAGATTAATTTAAAAATACACACTAATTGCAAGATTCCTCAGGAAAGGCTTGATGGATTGTCATCAAATTTGGTGTACTTGTGGGTCTTAATGAACCTTGTCTACTGGGCATTGTTGTGATAAGAGGATGAAATATTGTTACAAATATATACAAATTACCAGATTTCTCAGGAGAGCCTGGATGGCTTGTTATTAAATTCGGTGTGCTTATGGGTAATGATGAACTTAAGCTTATATGTATGAATGATGATGCCATCTACATTATTTTAATTAGTTGCTGGTGTAGGGACATGTTGTCAACATATCAGTTGGTTGAACGTCATGACCCATGACCCAATGTTTTTTTAATGCAAATAACCACCTGTGCCGTGTTGGTTATTTTTTATTTTTCCTGATATGCTGCTTAATCATCAAGAGCATAATGTGATACTTTTTTCTGTGAAATTTTTATCTGCAATGTCTGTTCTTCTTCAGGCCATCCTGATGGTTGAAGGTCACATGGACGATGGTCTTACTTTCTCAAGAGCTCAAGAAGAAGAAAGCAAGTCTGCCAGAGTCATCAGGAAATGCACATCACTCATTGCTAGATTCATCAAGTAAGTACAACAGATCACCATTCACTGTACAATTTACAGTCATCACAATCTTATTCAACACACTGCATTAGGACCAGTTTTTGCTGTAGTGCTTAAACCTCAGCCAAATACAAAATTGGTCCAATTCTATTCTGTTTACATGGATGCTGAAATCCCAAGCAGTTATAAAATCCAAGCAGGCCAATCAGGAGGTCAGGGAATAGCGTAAGAAGAACCAAAATGTTGTACAAAGATTATTAATAAAATCCAATTGTGTATGAAAATGATAGGAAGACTTATAACAGGTACTTTAGTGACCCATATGAAGGATCCCTCTCTCTAAAGACTTGATTAAGACTCTTTAGGACATAGTGGATTCCCCATATATATAACATTTATTTCCAAAGCCTAAGGTAAGCCTTGCTATAATGTCTAGCTATATAAGTGCTGGAGACAAGGACAGTTTTGTGGAAACATGTCTTGTCTTGGTTTCAGAGAGGAACTTATTTGAATTTCTGCTTGTTCAGAAGATCTTTGTCTGCCATATTGCATTTATAATTTGCAGGCTTTTCTTACAAATTTGTGTGTGTTAGCTCACTGTTTGTATTTCTGTTTTGTCCCTGTCATACGAAAATGTTATGGTTCTTTTAACCTACTTTTACCCTATTTTTGCAACTGTGTTGTGTGTTTGCAGTGTTATGTTGTTAAACTGATTATTGACTCGTGTTCCTGCTGACAGGGCTTTGGACTCATTGAGAATTGATGGCAGAGCTCAACACACTGCATTAGGACCAGTTTTTGCTGTAGTGCTTAAACCTCAGCCAAATACAAAATTGGTCCAATTCTATTCTGTTTACATGGATGCTGAAATCCCAAGCAGTTATAAAATCCAAGCAGGCCAATCAGGAGGTCAGGGAATAGCGTAAGAAGAACCAAAATGTTGTACAAAGATTATTAATAAAATCCAATTGTGTATGAAAATGATAGGAAGACTTATAACAGGTACTTTAGTGACCCATATGAAGGATCCCTCTCTCTAAAGACTTGATTAAGACTCTTTAGGACATAGTGGATTCCCCATATATATAACATTTATTTCCAAAGCCTAAGGTAAGCCTTGCTATAATGTCTAGCTATATAAGTGCAGGAGACAAGGACAGTTTTGTGGAAACATGTCTTGTCTTGGTTTCAGAGAGGAACTTATTTGAATTTCTGCTTGTTCAGAAGATCTTTGTCTGCCATATTGCATTTATAATTTGCAGGCTTTTCTTACAAATTTGTGTGTGTTAGCTCACTGTTTGTATTTCTGTTTTGTCCCTGTCATACGAAAATGTTATGGTTCTTTTAACCTACTTTTACCCTATTTTTGCAACTGTGTTGTGTGTTTGCAGTGTTATGTTGTTAAACTGATTATTGACTCGTGTTCCTGCTGACAGGGCTTTGGACTCATTGAGAATTGATGGCAGAGCTCAACACACTGCATTAGGACCAGTTTTAGCTGTAGTGCTTAAACCTCAGCCAAATACAAAATTGGTCCAATTCTATTCTGTTTACATGGATGCTGAAATCCCAAGCAGTTATAAAATCCAAGCAGGCCAATCAGGAGGTCAGGGAATAGCGTAAGAAGAACCAAAATGTTGTACAAAGATTATTAATAAAATCCAATTGTGTATGAAAATGATAGGAAGACTTATAACAGGTACTTTAGTGACCCATATGAAGGATCCCTCTCTCTAAAGACTTGATTAAGACTCTTTAGGACATAGTGGATTCCCCATATATATAACATTTATTTCCAAAGCCTAAGGTAAGCCTTGCTATAATGTCTAGCTATATAAGTGCTGGAGACAAGGACAGTTTTGTGGAAACATGTCTTGTCTTGGTTTCAGAGAGAAACTTATTTGAATTTCTGCTTGTTCAGAAGATCTTTGTCTGCCATATTGCATTTATAATTTGCAGGCTTTTCTTACAAATTTGTGTGTGTTAGCTCACTGTTTGTATTTCTGTTTTGTCCCTGTCATATGAAAATGTTATGGTTCTTTTAACCTACTTTTACCCTATTTTTGCAACTGTGTTGTGTGTTTGCAGTGTTATGTTGTTAAACTGATTATTGACTCGTGTTCCTGCTGACAGGGCTTTGGACTCATTGAGAATTGATGGCAGAGCAAGTCGTATCTGGAGCACCATCAGTCTAGCAGAGGTCGGCAAAACCTTGGAAGATCTCATAGACTACTTTGCTCCACCTGGCAAAGATGTTGGTAGGTACAGTGAGCACATCGTAATGGTTTCATTATTAATTAAGTTACTGTTTGTGTGTTGACTTGTAGGCTGGAATATCAAGTTTTAAAGCAGGATTCATATACCCTGCTGTCATAAGATTTTATGTGTGAAATTTAAGAAATTTATAATTTTCCTGAGTATACAAAATTTGTTTTGTCCGATAAGCTTAAATTAGTTTCTATGGTGTATGTAATATAGTATACAGGTATGCTTAATATCTGTCCAACTTTTTCATTTGTTTAGTACACATGTATGTGATTAAAAAATAACTTCTGTATTAAGTGTTTTATGGCTGTAAGTACTTTTGACAATAGAGATAATTTGACTACAATTTAAACCATGGCTATGGTGAAATTATTTTGCATTTCATGAAGTACAGTTTTGTTTTGTTCTTAAGAAATGCAGTTCTCTGGTGGAGGTGACAATAGTCTCCTGAACCATTGATTAAGTGAAGTAAATTTTATATACACAGAGTTTGAGGAAAGACAGTCCAAACTGAAAGCTCTGAGAAATCGCCAAGACCTGTTTCAAGAAGAGGTGAGGGTAGAGCAAGACACTCAGCCATTAAACTGGCCCCTGCATAATTGTGACACAACACTCGTATTAATATTAATGACTTGCCTTTTACAGAACTCTCATTTGGTACCAGTATGATCAGTATTAAATATTTATTTGTAAAGCATTGATTTGTCACAAATTGGAAGAAAATATTCCATAATAAAGATTATTATCAGAGGCATCTTTTGATGTTACCCTTGAAATATGATAAGATCTGAAATGTAATGTGTATCTAATATCTTTCACAAGTTCAGAATTTTTGGTTATATTTGGGAATATTATTGCTTTATAAGACTTGCAAATAAAAGGAAAAGACTACAGGTAAAATTAAGTGCAACTTCCTACATGTATATACAAAAAAACATGATGGCTGTCTGGCTTTATATAGCTAATTCAGGCTAATCCTGTTTAAGTACTTGACTTGGTTATGTTTTGGATTAAAATGCGAAAGCTAATTATTTCAGGTGTAGGAGTTGATGTATGTAAATTATCTCTGGCTGAAAATAGTATTCTGTACCTCAGAATTTGAATGAAGTTCAAAGTTCATCTGATATTAAAGTTATAACCAGGTCAGGTCTAATGCTGTTAATATTCTCCAACTTAACACTGTGTGTGTCTCTTGCTATTTCTGAGTGAAATTATGTACTAACGAAAGTATGTGTGTCAAACAAACTTGGATTTAAACTTATACTATGAAATAAAAGGCATATTTGTGGTATGTGTTCCTTTACTGTATATATATTGTTATTTTATTTTGTTTTTTAATTATCACTAAAGCCAGATTCCTGTACCAAGTGAATCTTATGTTTCATGTAGGGAACTAATCAGCATTTGTATATAGGGATATTTTATTAATAACATTTCTTACTACCCAACAGTTCTGTACAGGGATCTGTTATTAACAATATTTTCTAGGTTCAGACTGACCCTGAGGTGGATGGAAAGGTACAAGTAAAAGCTCTTTAAAACCAACAATGGGTCCCAGATACCTAATACTGTATTGCAGAATGCTGCCTTATGTTTAACAAGACAAATTTATCCAGTTCAGATCTCACCAGTTTTAAAGCATGAACTTAAAAGCTTGATAATAAGCCAAACTATCACATCAGTCAGGTAAGTTGGTCCATTTGCCTGTTACTATGCATTCTAATCTTATGCCTTTCAATGATTGCTCCTAAATATTGGTCTAGACCACTCATGAATAGTTAGCAGAGAAACTAAATTGAAAACAATGCACAGAAAAGAAGTGATTATTTCAAGTGCACATGCCCATCTAGTGGAATGTATACTCACAAAGAAGGCACACTTTGTTTATGATATTCCAAAAGCAAAGCCCAAGCAGTTATTTGTCAGCGAAATGAGCAGGACACAGAATAAAATGGTAATGCTACATCAGTGACAGATAAAATGATATAATATGCATAGGAGACCAGGAGTTCCTGTCTGTTGTAAATTCAGTAAGTGCCAATAGGAATACCTTGGTCAGTTTGCCATTATCTCTCTGGTTAACTTATGGCAACCAGGT
Organism: Sipunculus nudus; assembly: GCA_026874595.1. NCBI lineage: Eukaryota > Metazoa > Annelida > Sipuncula > Golfingiida > Sipunculidae > Sipunculus > Sipunculus nudus. The sequence goes on along the minus strand of CM049308.1, from coordinate 82,597,729 downwards.
GTTTAATAATTGAATGATCAAACAGGAAACAAGATGACCAGAGGTCACACACTTGCTGGAAAAACTCTGACCCAGATTGGAAGACAAATAACCAGAACAAGTCATAAAGAAGGCAAAGAGGAAGAAAATAAGCCATAATTTGTAAAGATTAGACAAATATTGAAAAAGTTATGAAGGAAATAATAATTTGACATGCTTTCATGACCTTGACTTTGACCTATTTAAAAATACACATACAGCTTTAAGAAATCGTTTCAATATACGATGGGTGAACGTAACAAAGTGATTCCTGATAAACTGTGGCCTGCAGAATGCAATTTAACAGAGGCAAAGGGCAAAATTGAGGACAATTGACAAACAGACAAACATATTGAAAAGTGACACAAAGCTGAGACCAGCTGAATAAGTTATGCAGAAGACAAAGGTGAAAAAAATGAGCGAAATTTGTGAAGATAGAGCCAGAATGTGACAAAGATGGTTGGAAAATAACAATTTGAAGTTTTTGAAGTGACAGACATTCTGACAAAGTGAAACAAAGCTGAGACCAGATGACTTGACCAAGTTATGGAGGAGACACAGAGGAAGAAAAAAAGCTATAGTTTATGTAACTAATAAGTATAGTTTTGGGGATATGGCAAAAATATGATATGTTGTTTTGTTTCCAGTGAAGCGACCCCTACAGGCCATATCCCAAAAATTAAAAATCACTTTTGAGATATAAGTGCAAGACATAAGATGTACTAGTTTAAAAAGGATTCCTGCAAAACTGTGGCCTGTAGAATGCTATAGGTAAGATGCAAGAACCAGCAAGAAGGCAAAATTGAGGACAACTGACAGACACACTGACAAAGTGACACAAAGTTGAGAAAATATGATTAGACATGTTATGAAGAAGACACAGGAAGAAAATAAGCTATAGTGTATGTAATTTAGGTTTATAGTTTTGGAGATATGGCCAAAAATGATTAGTTGTAGTGTTTGGTATGCAGTGCCCCCTTGCATTTTTTTCCAAAACTGCAAAATTCCTTTCGAGATATTAGTTTATGACATGAGATTAACAGTTTCAAGAGGATTCCTGCAAAACTGGCCTGTAGAATGCTTTATGTATGACACAAGAACCAGCAAGAAGGCAAAATTGAGGACAATTGCCAGACAGACATCTATACTGACAAAGTGACACAAAGTTGAGAAAAGATGACTAGACCAAGTTATGCAGAAGACACAAAGGAAGAAAATGAGCCTAAGTTTGTGAAGAAAGGATCAATATTGACAATTTTATGATGAAAATAAAATTTTGAAGTTTTTTTATGACCTTGACCTTGACCTTTGATCTACATTGACCAAAAACAATAGGCTTCCAGGACTTTCAAACAACCTCTAAGTTTCAGATCAATTGCTACAAAATTATAGCCAGGAGAGTACTGACAAGCAAACAAATACACGAACATCATGACAAATACATACACAAACAGACATACACAACTGACCAACATGCTTGCCGAAATTGAAGATTTCCGTCAAGCAATAAAGTCAATTTGGGATTATGCATAGGGAGCTATTATGGAAGCTCTTTTAAATGCAGTGATTATTCACGGGCTTTTATATTTACACCCTTTAAACCTATTCAAGCCACTGCATGGAACTCGGCCCATATTCTGAAAAGAATATGTGCTCTTTAATGCACAGCATATGCATGAATCTTGACCATTTAAACATACAGTGCACAACACTTTGCCTGTTATTGCAAAAAAAATATTTAACCCATGGCTAGTTGCCTATTGCACTAAGAAAAGGATTGATTAAGAATGACTTTAGCTAAATAACAGTTGGTCCTAGTTTTAATATTAACTTGAAATTTATTGTCATTCTCTTACATTATCAGGAATAAATATCAGAAAATAATCAAAACAAAAATAAAAAAAGAGTAACAAAAACTTACATTGTGTGGACTGCTATCTTGATGTATTAACACAAGTATGTTTAATGTCATGAATATTTACTATAAGGCTGCTGTGGTTTGCATTTAAGGGTATGATAACCATGATCTTGGAGACCATTGACCGCTGCAGCCAGTGGCGCAGTATGAGACAACTGGCTCATGTGGCTGGAGAAGATGCTGCAGCAAAGTGGGATGACATGCTCAACTATCTCTACCTCCTGCTAGGTAAAAGGAAACAAACATTTTAGAACTCCAATTAAATACACATTATTTGATACACATGTTTGTATCCTTTGAAAGACATTAAGAAACTTTTCTGCATACCTGTGTATGTATTTTTGGGACACTTTACTATCATTGGTCAATAAGCAACCATGCTCTCAGATATGTGTGTCATATTTATTCAGACCAAGCAGTGTATATTCACTACCATTCTCTTTCTCTTGTTTATTATGTATTCTGAACAACCTGTGAAGTGGCATATCTTTAAGATTCCTAGAGTATATGTTTCTTTCAGAGTCAACTCGGATTGGGCAGTGATTGAATATTTCATCCAAACATGCGAATAAAACCCAAGAGGCTAGCTCATTCATGCTAAGATTAATCAGATGCAGTTTACAATTTTTTTTACATTTTACAGATTTGAAAAGAACATTAAAGTGTGTTCTAATTAGAACACTTAAAATGTTGCACATGTTTATTTTTCTTGCTTCGTTTCTTGTTCAGTAACAGTTTAAATCATTTGATATTCTGTGATTTAATATATGAAGATTCCTGTAGTGATAAGATTGACCAAATAATTCAGATTGTAGAACCCTCTACAGCAATCCACTCAGATTGTAACATATGAAGTTCTTAGATTTTTAAAGTGCCAGAATATAAAAAAAAGAATACTTTTGACTAATTTGCTGTTTGTCTTTACAGCTGCTATGATTCAGGGTAACAGAGCCAACTGCTCCCAGTTTGCAGCATCAAACAGACTGGACTGGCTGGTAGACAGACTGGAAAGCCAGCAATCATCCAGAGGTATATATATGGGTTTAATATAAGTTTTAATCAGAAACACTGCAGTGTATATTTAAATCATATGGACACACATGTATTGCATGTTATCTTAGCATTTGCTTTTTTGCTTACATTTGATAGTTTGAATTATTTCCTTATCTTATTTTATAATTTGGATAATAATGAGGTTTCAGTGCAGGCACAACAACATATACAGGGTTCGTACGCACCTTGAAAACCTTGAAAAGTGCTTGAATTTAGTCATTTCAATTTCAAGGGCTTGAAAAGTGCTTAAAAAGAGAGAGTGGTTTGGAAAAGTGCTTGAAAAATAAAATTTTGTGAAAGAGTTTGGTGTATGTTGTGTGTATGCATACCTGGTATTTTAATATCGACTTTCGGGCATCTCTACGTCAATCAAATGTATGAAATAGAATTAACCCAATCGTGGATGAATGAGACCGGGCAGTGAAAGTGACGATGTAACAAGTTAACATACGAGGGTAATAACCATGTTTATTATCAAATAGTAAGTGAGCTGCTTTACTGGAAAGATCATGGAGATTTCCCCCGAGGTACGTATAAAAGCTCTTTAATTGAAAACTCAATCCACGCTAGGCGAGTTCACGTAAGTATTTTCGCAAAATTTATAATTTAAATTTTAAAGTAATACTACAGAGATTATTAATATAGCTATTGAGAAGGAAATAATTATCTGGGAACAAACCAGGGGAATAAAATGTGTGAAAAATACATGATCGGAACAATTCCAATCTGAGGGATAATAATAATATAAAACTAATTCGCTCAGTAGAATATGTCGTTTAAATCAAGTTAACTTTACGTTTTACATTGGTAACTCGGCAATAATAATTATATCAGAGGGGTCATATTTCCCCAACGAACCCAATCCGACTTTGTTTTGGTTAAACGTTTTTCAGTTTATCCAAGGGTTGCGTGTTTTTTTGGGGTTTTTTTTATCTTCGTACCTGCGCATTTCACGTGAACGCGCTGTGATCCTCATTTGTTAGCTCCATAAGACCACTGATCAGCGAAATACAGTTTACACGCAGGGTCAATCCAATTAAGGATAAATACTGTTCGTCCGAAATAGGTTAAGGTGTTTGGCAGGTACTGACGTATATTCACATACTCTGGCGTCAGTTTGTAAAAGGCTGGGATCCATGGGGGAAATCACATTTTTGTTGCGATGTGATAGCCGTTTGTAAGTGAAGTACGCTGGTATAGTTTAAAGAGTGATCAGCTACATATACAACTTCCAGCATCGGCCCCCTCCCTCCCTGCATAACGATTGCATAAAGGTCGCCAACAAGATTTTTTTTTTTTAATAAGATTTCACATTTTTAGTTTTAATCAAATTTTGGACATGTTTTAATAGAAATCTGGCTGCGTCTGTGATCGTTAGATAACGACCTTCGCAGGTGTTGCCCGGCCATTTGTTGACATGTGGGGGCAGTGACTTGGCGGTAAACGGCAGAAACCTCGTGCACGACAAGGTCGTCATATCAAATGTGCTGATACGAAGTTTGACTAGTATTGTTTTGAATAATTTGATAATACTATACCAAAATATCGTATAAGGGTAACATATTACAGGCTTTTATTTTTTTTTTTGCCGTTGAAAACTTGAATGAATATCCCCCACGATCGCCAAACTGTCAGAGTTTTTCGGCACCCCTTCTGCCGGAGCCTATAATTTGCTAAAGTTTGAGCTAGTCGGCAAATCAGAGATCCCTATTCAAGATATTATAGGTTTTAGACCCTCGTTATCAGATTAGTTAAATCTGTCAAGGTCATGCCAAAGATGAGTGATAATTTTGAATGTAAAGTTAAAACAATGGGCCGCTGTGTATTAAACCGCGACTGCATGGCTATACCGAACGGTATTTCACAAGCGCTTCAATTGCTGTTAGTGTAGATTTCGGCTAAATTTGTTATTTTCTGAGTCATTTCCTTATAACTATTACTTATTTTACATTTCCTAGCCTTTTTTTTATCACACTATATGGTCCATCTCATTATAAATATTATTTTGCATTTTGTGTTACAAGCCTTTCGATGTCGGCAACATGCATGGGTGAAGGTGCACTGACCGTCCATAAATTTTGATGTCCTTGAAAATACTTTTCAGGTCCTTGAAAAGTGCTTGAAAAGTGCTTGAAATTTTTCTCATGATAAGTGTACGAACCCTGATATACAAACTAACATTAAAGATCAGACAGAAAATCACTGACCATTTTATCATTGATTTTAACATATCAGAACTTCTCATATTATACAACAGTTTGTGTAACTTCGTACATTTGGTTGCTGACATGTAGCCCTCCTGTTTTTACTGCCCATAAACTGCAGAGAGCAGAGGTGATATAAATAGAATTTCTAATAACATATGGGCATATACAGGTGTGTAATTAGTAGTGGTATGAATTGGTTGTAAAATCATATTCGTTAATTGAAAGATAAAAGATGACAGATGATTTATCATAAATCGATTATATTTGTGTGCCATCTATATTACCATGTAATCTACTGTCTAGAATTATAACTAAATACTGAAAGGGTAAATTCCATACTTGAAAATTTGAACATCAGGCTGAAACAAACTGAAAGGTCTAGGTAATGACCTGCTTGATACCTAATCATTGCACAAAGATACACTTTAATGCTGTTTGCTTTAATTCTGTTAAAAGCAGAATATTTTATTAAAATCATCATTGTTTAAATATCATTGTTTATTATTGAATATGCAAAGATGCAATCAATTTAATTGATTATGAAGGAAAATGACCAGTCATCAATAAAACAAATTAATTGGCACACCACTAGCAATTAGTCCTATACAGGTGAGAACTATTGTTACAGGTGTGCTGGATGTGCTGTACAGTGTCCTGGTGAACAGCCCAGAAGCTCTGAATGTTATCAAAGAGAAACACATCAAAACCATCATCTCTCTCATAGACAAACACGGCAGAGATCCAAAGGTAAGATGAGAACACTCAAAACAAGGTCCAGTTGATTAATAAAATTACAACCGACTTTGATTACAACAGTACATAGATCCTTACATTTTCAGGGAAAGTAAATTTACCATGGGTCTAATCTATTTTAGTTGAATTAAAGTGTGGATCTTCATTATTTCAGGATTAATTAAATTGATGTATTCAATCCTATATATATTAATGGAATTACACTGTCACAAAATTATCACACTCATATATTCCTGGTTCATTTCACCCACAGAGCAAATTATTCAATTCCAATTATTCAGTGGTGCTGAAAATCTGGCACAGTATAATTATCAGCCTTTGTATTTCCAATCACCATAAACTGCTCCTGATAGTATCATTCTGATGCTACTACAGCCTATTTTATGGGGGGGGGGGGGGGGGGGGTTCACACCGTAGAGAGTTAATATAAAAACACTAATTATATATTTCTTGCAACTTCATGTCTGATCAGTTTATAAACCCCTAACATTCTTTCCTTATCTTAATTTTTTCATAGAAAATTGGTTTTTATGATAAAGGGTCTCAAAAGGGGTTGGTATTTAACAACTAGTGTAACATAGTTGACACAACATGCCTGTCTGTAATGTGACTATACTCTCTAGGTTCTGGATGTCCTGTGCTCTCTGTGTGTTGGCAATGACGTGGCAGTACGATCCAACCAGAACCTGATCTGTGACAACCTGCTGCCAGGGAGAGACCTGCTGCTTCAAACCAGACTGGTCAACCACGTACACAGGTAGGCACACATTATTATGTACAGTGAAACCTTGTTGTGTCGAACTCACTTAAGTCGAATACCCCGCTTATGTGGAAGTTACAGACACGATATTCCAGACAACTCTAGTTAAATCATTACCAATTAAAACCCGCTTGTGTCAAACCTGAGTTGTGTCGAAGTTTTCTGAGGGTCCCTTCAAATTTGACACAACGAGGTTTCACTATATGCAGTATCAATGGATCGGTTTGGGCATATGTAAGGTGACATTTCTGAATAATAGATAGTATGGTTAAATAATCAAACAGATATTTAGACAAGTTATCAAAACATTTCTTGAATGAAATGTAATATTGCAGAAATGTTTGTTTTTGCAGTATTTCATGAATATAGTGTTCCTTGGATACAACGGCTAATAACAGATAAAAACGTTTGAATTATTAAGCCTTCCCCTGTATGGAATGAGGTTTATAGAGGTTGTTTAGTTTATCTATATCCATATTTGGGGACAAAATTTTTCCTTGCAGGACCTTCATAGGTACCCCTAAGTGCATCAATTCAAAATTCTCCTAACTGCAAAACCAACAATTTAAAAATTTATTTCAATATTTTTACTTCCTTTTGCCTTTTTCAGTTTGTGTTAAATATTCAGTATGGTTGATTTTCCAAACTGGGATAAGGGCACACATTATATAAATCTACTTATAAATTGATATCATTCAATTATTGCATACATCTAGTTATAAGTTGATATTGATTTTCTGAATATATGAATGAAAAGTAAAACTTAAACTTTATCAGAGGCCAGACATCATAATAAATTAACAGAAGTTACACAGACATTTCATAGCTTTCCATTTATGTTAAATTGTTAAATGCAGTTACTTTTCAAACAAAAATGCCCCTGCTATGTCACAAAAATAATATGCACATGCAATTCATTGTTCTACATTATTAAGAATCACAATTTGGTAACTCTCATATGTCAATTTTAGTATGCACCCTAACATCTTCGTGGGTCTGAAGGATGGGAGTTCCATGTACTCTAAGTGGTACTTTGAAGTTGTGATAGACCACATAGAGCAGGTCACACACATGGAGCCCCATATCCGCATAGGCTGGGCCAACACAGAAGGGTACGCACCCTACCCTGGGGCCGGTGAACACTGGGGCTGCAATGGCGTAGGTGACGATCTGTTTTCCTATGGGTTTGATGGAGTCAATCTATGGACAGGTAAGGGGATACAATAGGGCACTCTTTTATCAATCAGAAATGTAACTGTAAGTATGATATTTATTAAAACTCAATTCAGTGTGATTTACTTTGTTGTGAATTACTCAGTCTAACCAAGGCACGAGTCTGATTCATTTAACCTTGTAATTTTGTTAAGTAAAATATAAAAAATAAATGTATTACTGTGCAGGAATATCAGTGAATAAAAACACATTATTATTTTTACATGTAATATATAGTTGATTGCATTTGCTTAACCAAATATCTGAAAAAAATTGCTTTTTATAGCTTCATGATTGTATATTCTGTTTCATGTGACTTGTCATATGTACTTTCTACCAGCTTCATGATTGTATATTCTGTTTCATGTGACTTGTCATATGTACTTTCTACCAGTTTGTTTCATTTGATTTAATTTCAAGGTTTTTCATTTGTACAAAATATATAAAAAAGACCAATTTTGTTAACTTAAATGGATCTCAATCAGAAATCTTTATCTAACAAGAATATCTCATTTCTCTTCTTTCTGTGTAGCTCATCCAAATAACATTTTTTATGAATATTAAAAACCTTACCAGATATGAAATGAAATTTCTGAAGATAATTTATACAACCATAGGTGGAAAGCCCAAAAGAGTACGCACAACACAACAGTGCCTGCAGAGAGGGGACATTGTCGGTGTGACGATAGACTTCACAGTACCACAGATGACTTTCACAGTCAACGGTATCAAGGTCAAGGGCTTCTTCAAGGACTTCAACCTGGATGGCATGTTTTACCCTGTTTGCAGTGTCTCAGCCAAAGTCAGGTGAGCAGGAAAAAATGTTGCTCATTTACATGAATTTTGAAGAATTTGAAGATATATTGTAAGTTTTGGGATTGATAAAATGCAATAAAGCTTTTTATTAGCTCAGCTGACTGTAAGTCATCTGAGCTATAGGGATCACTCTTTGTCTGTTGTCCGTCGGGCCGTCCGGCCGTTAACAGCGCACAAACTGTAACTGCTGGACCTAGAATCTTGTAACTTGACATCCTGGGAGGTTCATAAAAAATCTTCTTGGAAACCTGAAATTAGGTCTCTGTTACCCATATTCTTCAAGCTATGGGGCTCCGAAGTACCCCCCCCAGAATAATGGAAAATTTGATACAAAAGCTCAGTTATCTGAACAACTGATGCAGTGATCACCATGATTTTTTGCATGGATATTGATCATGGAGTGTTTCATTAGTTTCTGCAGTCTGGTGGCGCCATCTGAATTTTTTGTTTTTTACGAATTTTTTTCTCTATTTTTGAGACTTCTTAAGATGTGGTCATCTGTAAACATGGCACAAATCGTAATGACTGGACCTAGAATCTTCGCACTTGACCTGCGGGGAGGCCCATGAAAAGTCTCTGTGGAAACCTGAAATTAGGTCTCTGTTACCCATAATCTCTGAGCTAGGGGGTTCTGAAGTACCCTCCAGAATAATGGAAAATTAGATACAAAAGCTCAAGTATCTGAACAACTATTGCATTGATCACCATGATTTTTTCCATGGATATTGATCATGAAATGTTTCATCAGTTTCTGAAGTCTGGTGGTGCCACCTGTATTTTTTCGATTTTTAGCTCAGCTGACTGTAAGTCATCTGAGCTATAGCGATCACCCTTTGTCCGGCATCAGTCCGGCCGTTAACAGGGCACAAATCATAACCGTTAGACCTAGAAACTTCTAACTGTACATCCAGGGAGTTCCTAGGCAAATCTCTTTGTAATCCTGAAATTAGGTCATGATGACATATTTTTTGTGACCTACAGGCAGAAAACCTGATTTTGAGCACCCTGAATGTCAGATGGGCACAAATCATATCTGTTAGGCATAGTATCTTCTAACACAATATCCTGGGAGGGTTCTAGGCAAATATCCTTTTTTTTATCTATTTTTAGACCTTCAAATTAAGCCTCATCTTGTAACAGGGCACAATTGGTAACCCCTTGACCTAGAATCTTTATATTTGACATCTAGGGAGGTCCATGAAAAATCTTCTTGGAAATCTGAAGTTAGGTCTGTGTTAGTTGTTCGGCTCATAATTCCCTCCCCCCCCCCCCCCCCCCACCTTCCCCAAAATAATCATACCCATATCCTTCAAGCTATTGGGGCTCTGAAGTACCCCCCAGAATAATGCAAAATGTGATACAAAATTTCCAGTATATGAATAACTGATGCATTGGATATATATTGAGTGTTCATGGAGTGTTCATCAGTTCCTGCAGACTGGTGGCACTTCCTGTATTTTTCAAATTTTTACACTTTTTTTTTCTATTTATGAGACCTTCAAATGAAGTGGTCATCTGTCCAAAAGCCCACTAAAACTCTTTTCTAAGGACTCTTCACAAAATTCATGATTTTTTTGCACTCTGGCAGTCATTTTGCTTATGCTTCAACATTCCTGACATTCAGCTGAGCGTCATGGCCCATGGGCCACTAGTTTCCAGCAAAATCCATGCATATTTAATAATGACAGAGGTCACTCTACATTAGTGGTGCTGTGATGACTTACCAAAGATCTAGGAATTTCATGAAAATCAGTATGAATATTAACCAGTACAGTTTCTCACTTGAATTACATTCACAGTAAAATTTATGCATATTTAATGAGATCAGAGGCCATAAGGTATGTGACAATTGTATTATGCACCATATGGGGGCTCTTGTTATCTTTGGAAATATATGAACCCTGTGGTAGATGTTAAAGAAAACAGCACTGGTCTTGCAGTTACGAGGCATTCTTCCTTTTATCAACTGAGTATATTTCTGTCAAGAAATACAGTTATAAGTAAAAGGCATACAATCAAGCCTTACCGTATATTTCTAGCTGGCGCTTCATATTTGGAGGAGAGCACGGCAAACTGAAGCATGGACCTCCAGAGGCTCACTCCCCAGTGTATGAATCCTTGCTGGGAAAAGAAAAACTCAGGATCGAGCCGTGCTTCCACTTTGGAGAAATACCCAAAGGAATCGTAAACGGCCCACTAGAAGTACAAGAACACACTGCATTTGTACCAACACCTGTAGAAACATCACATGTAAGTAAAATGTTACAGATAAAATACATTGACTTGCATTTGAATTCAAAGTTTAATTGTAGACTTAAGGTAGAACTGCAGTTTCCAGTGTGTGTCACATGGAATTCAGGCAGCCTGAACACTTCATTAACAGAGCAGACTAAAGGATATCAAAATTGTATAATATCAAATTATATTGATTGCTGCCACTATGAAATTCATACATTAGTCAACCAGCTATACCTTCTGTAATATAGAAAAGTAATGATTTCAAAAGACCATGGTCAAATTAATTATAGGCCTACCAAAAAGAAACCAATATCAATGAGAATCCACTCCTCAACATATTAAATCAAAATAATGCTTATTAAACACACATTGTGCTACTATATGATACTTATTGTACCATGCTTTCCAGATCCAGCTGCCCACATACATAGAAAACGTGAGAGACAAACTGGCTGAGAACATCCATGAACAGTGGGCCATGGGCAAGATAGAACAAGGCTGGACATATGGAGAAGTAAGGGTTCTGCCTGTGTTCTCACTTGGTCCATCTTGCTACATCACATTAAAGTGTAATGAAGCTGGGTGATCCACATGCAATATGAAGCTAACATTATGATAATAAGGTCTGTCTACTACAAAAGCTTACAGATGGAACTTGTGTATTTGTATGGAAATATGTTAATCTGTTAACCAAGAACTACTATTAAGAGATGGGGGGGGGGGGGGTATGATAAAAAAACACTATTTTGCTGACAAAATCCTCAACAGACCACATAATTTTGTGTATGATCCAAATTTTACCTTCAGAACTTGCGAAAGCAAAATTTGATCATTTTAGTCCTGTAAACTATTGTAACAGAACTTCTAAAACTATCATTTTGACATTACATATTTGAATAAATTCAGAACAATTCTCGCATGTAAAGGCCAGCCATCATCACCATGTAATAATTGTTCTGTATTATTTTTATTTTCCAGAGAAGAGATGACCACAAGAAGAAACATCCGTGTCTCACAAACTTTGATAGGCTCCCTGTCAGCGAGAAGGCTTACAACTTGTCACTGGCTTATGAAACTTTGAGGTAAATGTTATATCTAACCCTAGAAAAAATATTCAAGATGTCTAAGTGTTACTCTTTGTGTATCTAAATGCATTACATTTAAATTTTTTTTTTTTACAGTTTAATTAGGATGCAATTTTGAATAAGCAAGAAATTAGGAATTAAATTTAACCTGGCGTCTCAAGTATCAATGCTGCAGGAATTAAAATCCCCTTTTTTGCAGGTTACTGTTCCACTTTAATTAGATAAAAATATGTGTATGTGAATGTGAAGTTAAAATGAATTGTCTTTAAGCGCATTTGGTGTATCAGAAATTTACAAAAAGCTGCTTATTTGTAAATTAAGAATCGCAAAATATCCAGGAAATATGCTAGAAATGAGGGATCTGTGTCAATCATGAAGTCAGAAATTGATTATCTTTGATTTAACATTTTTGGGTAACTTAAGTTTACATGTTGTATCAATTGCATATTTCAGAACTCTGTTATCACTGGGATACCACATGACCTATGACCCCCAGCACAAAGAACAGGGAGCCAGATTGAAAACTCTCAAACTGCCCAACAAGTGAGTTCATTAGTCTGAATGTACTCAGTGTGAATACATTGCTTGTCATTTAAATACATTACTATTGTTGGGAGAAGTAGGAAAATAAGATTTCCTGATGACATTTCTACCATTCACCATGTTCAGATTGCTTGTGGCATTCTTGAGGAGAGAAAACTTCTAAAACTTTCTTATTATTGTTTAATGCAAAATTTCTAAGGTGAATAGTTTTAATAAAGAATTTTGAATATGAATATAAATCATTTTGCATTGTAAATCCATTATATGTATACATTTTTCATAATCAAGGAGCTCATTTCATCCCTGGGCAGTTGTGGTACAACACTTGATTCTCTCTACTGATTACCTGGGTTCGTGTGGCTGTGAGAGTCAGTTGTAGTGGCTGCTTCAAGGCCAGTTGTTTTCTCTGGTGTTTCAGGTTTTCTCCACCTCTGGACACTACTAAATGCCATCACCTGAACCATGGATATCACCTAGTATTTATTATAATAACTATTTGTATAATCAGTTTAAAAAAATAGAGTTGAAAAAAAAATATATACCAGCTTTGGATGAAACAGTCATATGTAAGGTATGATATTTGATACATCCACAAGCCACCAAAAAGTTCTAGTCTCATTTTCTTGCAGCTTCCTGCAAGCCAATGGTTACAAGCCAACACCACTAGATGTCTCTGGCATCCAGCTGAATGAGAAGATGTTAGAACTGGTAGAACTGTTGGCTGAGAACACACACAATGTTTGGGCCAGAGAGCGCATCAAGCAGGGGTGGACATATGGACTGCATGAGGTAGGTGGTCACAGACAGGACATTAGGCTATATCTCCTCTTATTGTTAATCTGTTATTATCTTTGCTTGTGAGTTTGTAATTATTTGTTACCATTGGAAGGTTACATATATAACCTCCATTGTTTCAAAGATTTTGAAAATTTAAATATAATCATTATGATTAAACTCAGTCATGCCTCAAATACCTTGAACGTGAAGCTGAAAATCAACAAGTCCGTTTAATTTTAAGATGATGGATATTTTACCCTAGCTAGGAAGCACTTGTGCATTGGGTGTGTCTTTCTCTTTGGACCAAAGGTAAATAATGACAGGCATGTTTCTTCAGCATCACCTGGCTATTGTTCTGCTAACTCTCAGATGTCGGCCCCAGAACTTAAGTGTCAGAACTGATCCATGGTTATTGTATATTTATTTTTACTTCAGGACTTCAGCCACAGAAGAAGCCCTCATCTGGTACCATACAGCAAAGTGGATGAAAACATCAAGAAGGCTAACAGGTACTGATGCTTGTACAATTTAGATAATACAAATATAGATTCTATAGATGGCAGAAAGCATGGTGAAAATAAGTATATATTAAGTACACATATCATATACTGTCAGTAGGAAGGGATGTATGTAGATAGATCCAATATTCGACAGTTACGTCATGTTTAAGAAGAGCACACTGTCGGGTAATTTGTTATACAATCTTTACTTGACTGACTGCAGTTTCAGAGATCAAATTGTAGCCAGTGGAATAAGCTTTCCAGAAAACCAACTTTCATCATATTTGAAAGTTTTAAATGAATTAAAAGGTCATAGTTGAATTTTTATTAACTTAATTTTACTAGCAGGAAGAGAAATGGAAGGTGTACAAATGTATATTAGGGAGAAAGATTAACTTTTCCCCAAATACGCTTCCAGAAATTACATCATATACTGTTGATTGACAGGGAGATGGCCAGTGAGACAGTGAGAACATTAATGGCTTACGGCTACGACCTGGAGCCTCCTACAAATGAGAGTGGAGAAAGTGGTCAGTGTTCTTGTATGCAAATTAATATGAATTAAAACACACATGTAACATTTGTATAATTACTTGGTTCCGTAATGTCTTTACTGCATTCTTAGGCTGCATTCTCACCTGAGACACACTTTAATGATAAATTGATTTCGAGGTAATAACATAGTATCCTGAATATGGTTATAGTCACTGTAACAAGATAATCATGAAATATTTTTCTCAATTTCAAAGCCAGGTAATAAATTAACCCTTTTGAGACTTGGACTTTTTATTTGCTAATCTCTATATAGCTTGATAATATTAACTAAATTTCCAATTGAATTGAAAAATCTGACATGGCAATAACTGTATTTGGCAAAAGGAAGTTTTGCTGATACTATGTTTTTGACCGGGTTCCGCCACTGCCGCCTTCGTTTCCGGAGAACTCCTCTGAGACTACTGGACAGATTTTTCCGAAACTTACACCAATTATTGGGTCACATGTGAACTGGTGCCCAACCAATTGCCGTTGACCTCTGACCTTTCCTCTCTGCCCAGCGTCCATTTGTGCGTCTGTTTCCACACATAAACCCACATATCTCGGGAACCGTTTGACCGATCAGGAAAAATTTTGTAGAAATGTAGGCCGTGGATAGCTTTATAACATACACACAAAATAGTGGCGTCACCTGCAACCATGTTTGGACAGTGTCTGTTCGTCTGCCTTGGGTTAAAATCACTCATATCTCTACAGTGGTTTGACTAGTTCACCTGAAATTCGGCATGCGGATACATCCTGGATAGCTTTCTTGATTTTATGACAGGTGGCGCCACCTACATTAACGTTTATGCTGCAGACATCCAAGCTCATATCTCGGGAACCGTTTGACCGATTGGGCCAAAGTTTTGCATGTGTATCTTAGTAGCTCTTTATCATATGCAAAACTGGTGGCGCCACCTGCAGCCATTTTTGCACAGCATCTGTCTGTTTGTCTGCCGTGGGATAAAATCACTCATCTCGGCATTGGTTTGACATATCTGCCGAAAATTTTGCATGTTTTTACATCCTGGACAGCTCTCTTGATTTTATGACAGGTGGCACCACCTACATTCTAGTTTAAGTTGCAGACATCCAAGCTCATATCTCGAGAACCGTTTGACCGATTGGGCCAAAGTTTTGCATGTGTATAGATCTCACATAGCTCTTTATCATACGCAAAACTGGTGGCGCCACCTGCAACCATTTTTGCACAGCGTCTGTCTGTCTGCCACGGGCTAAAATCACTCAGATACATGTAGTGGTTTGACTTATCTGCCTTATATTTTGCATATGTATACAACTTGGACAGCTTCCTGGATTTTATGGTAGGTGGCGCAACCTACATACACATTTTGGCTGCAGATATCCATGCTAATATGCAACACACCTCACACTATTTCCCCTTGCCACTCAATCCATGCCTCACTTCACCCGTTCCACTCTGACTTTGGCGGATACACGTAGTTGCTTGTCGACTACGCGTATTCTAGTTTGTTATATGAATTCTTTTGATTAAAACTATAGGCCTACATTGAAATATTTTAATTCAAATTGGCCTGTTACCATGGCAATGAAAACTCTACTGGTTTGAAAGATTATCACAACTATGGTCCAAATCAAAAGAATCAAGTTTGGCAGTAGACCTCCAATGGTATAACCAGGAAACAAAGGCCAGTACACAAGGAATGATATTGTTGAATTCATCCCTTACACTCTCATAACCGGACATGGGTTTTCTTACTGTTATTTTCTTCCTGAATTGTTCAGTCATCACTTGACATGAAGGAATTGCTTCTACAACTATTATAATGGGGAAGCCATTTTCAGAAGCAACCCTTATAGGCCCTATAAGTTTGATTATAGTAAAACATTATGGTCCAAATGTCTGAATCAGAGTGAATCAAGCCTAAAAAATGCTCTTTTGAACATAGCTCAAGTCCTGAAACCTTCCAGTTAATCAACACAATATGTTGCCAGTCATGAATATTCATATTTCTATATCTACACTTTATTGGCAATCTAGTCCCAAGGAATTAATAAGCACTGCTCTGTTTTATGTCGGTTATTTCAACTATATCAGAAGTGCATGTTTTCAACTGTTGATATTTCACTTTTATTTGACCTCAATAGCCTTGGCCAAGGAAGTGGCAGAGATGAAATATTCAACCAGAACATATCGTGCTGAGCTTACCTATGCAGTTGACTCAGGAAAATGGTATGTACAGCACATGTAAAATAGTCATTTAATGCTTTTTAACCATTCATTACTGTGTTGTTTTCTTGAAAATAGCTACAAATACAATATTGAATTTCTATAAGGTTAATTTTCTGTCACAAATCATTTATATAAATTGATTTTAACAGTGTCATTTTGGGTGAGGCTAAACTAAATTCTTGTTTGATTGCTTTGAATTGGTAATCCATTCTTTAATACCAGAGCACTAAGCAGGCTTACTCAGAGAGATCACCCTCTCTCCTTTATCTATCATTTTGGCTTTCAGTGCAGCACAGTTTGCTTTATGGTCCTAACAAAGTTCTGCAATCTTCAGTGTGAAACACGTTATATATAATCAAGAACTAAACTAATAGTTTTATTACCTGTAATCCTTTAATTAAACATTATTGTATACACCAGTGGGCAGTATGTTTATAAGCTGACATAAGATAATTGAAGTCTGTACCATGATATGCCCAGGAGACAGAATACAAAATCATATAAAGCTTCCATATGATAGGTCATTTAAAAATACAAACCTCTTAAATAACTTAAATAAATTTTGATGCACACAGTTTTGGTAGAAGTGCCGATAATGCAGGAATAGGAATTATTCAGCCAGTCTGATCTTGCTCTTCCACAGGTATTATGAGTTTGAGGATGTCTGCATATATACCTATTTCATCTTGCTCTTCCACAGGTATTATGAGTTTGAGGTTCTCTGTTAATTTATGTTTTATCTTGCTCTTCCACAGGTATCATGAGATTGAGGTTTTCTGCAAATTAATCTATTTCATCTTGTTCTTTCACAGGTATTATAAGTTTGAGGTTATCTGTAAATTTACCTGTTTTGTCTTGCTCTTTTCCAGGTATTATGAGTTTGAGGTTCTGACAACAGGGAAGATGATGGTGGGATGGGCCAAGGCATCCTGTGTCAGTGGCAGAGAACTTGGTAGTGACGGCCTCTCCTATGTCTTTGATGGACACTCTGTAAGTTAATTGACCTTGACGGCCACTGACAAAGAACAGCTAACAATGACTGAATCTTGAAATACTTAATGTACTCAATTTTTGCTTAAGCCCTAAGGGAGACTTCATAATTTATGCCATATGTCATTTGGAGTATTGTGTTAAAATAAATTTAGGCCAAGAAATTTTGGCAGAAGTGTATTGAAGATATATATTGATGGTGGTTGTTTTCAATATGAATATTAAACTGAATTTTCTTAAAATTATATTGTTTTCTAATCATCTTATATAAAATGTACAGTACAGATGATGAAATGAAAACTATTTCTTCAACCATAAATCTTTTAGCATTGTCTGTTCAGTGCTGCATGTTTGTTAGACATTGGAAAGTATGTTATTGTCAAGAGAACCTGGTAAATTTCATCAGATGTTTCTGTATTTTGCTGCTTAGGGACAAAAGTTTCACCAAGGTTCAGAGGCATATGGTAAAACCTGGCAGGAGGGCGATGTCATTGGTGTCATGTTGGACATTGTAGACAAAACCATCTGTAAGTTCTCTCAAAGGAACATGTCAAGATCTTCTATAGGGTTATTATGACAGTAAAAACTGAAAGTACATGTGAAAAGTAACTGATGATTATCTTTTCTAATAGTAGGATAGTTTTATCTATATTTCATCTGTTTTCAGATGCATGCATAATAATTTACTTAATAAATATATTCACACTCTTTTTGAAATTATCCTGCTAACCAGATACTTTTGAAGCTTAAATTAATGTAACTACATTCAAAGATATGATGTGTGTAAATTCAGATTGCAACAGGAAAAGTGAATACAAATATATCATTGTCTGTCTTACTGTTGTCTATGTAAATAATCTACACACAATATAAGTGTAGGAATGACACAAATATCTGTCTTATTATCAAGGTTTCTCTCTGAACGGAGAGTTGATGATGGATCCCATGGGTCAGGAGATTGCATTTAAAGGCATAGACATCAGTGAACCATTTGTACCAGCCATGACTCTTGGCCCAGGTCAAATGGCAAAGCTCAACTTTGGTCAGGTAAGCCAAACTCACTAGTACATTAAAGTTTAAACAATTTGTAACAGTAACATAATATGATGTGGTTCCCTTTAACTGTTCTTTTGGTCAAGTTTTCACACATATTCACATAAGTCATTTTCACATGTGTACTTCAGATGAAAGGTTTGTTATCTTTTGTATGTTAGAACCTTTTCTGTATTTTAAGTGGTACAGGAATATCTTTGTTTTATTCAATCTTTGCCAAATTTAATTTTGTTTTATAAATAAATAGGGCTTTAGTGTAAATGTTAACATGAAATAATAGTAAAATAAACAAATGATATATTAAAGTATTTGATTCAGTGTGTATGCAATATATTGAGAATCAAATCTTCAGTCTGAAGCCCTGTTTATTATGTGATGAGAAAAAAAGCAGTCTGTTCATTACTCAGTATTTGAGAATGTTTGGTATTTGCAAGTGGATCACTTTTTCACACAATGTTTTCTTTGACTGAAGGACTTCAACAGTCTGAAATACTTCACAACCTATGGCCTGCAGGAAGGTTATGAACCATTCTGTGTGTAAGTAATGTATATCATGTTTTCATTTAACATTGTCCATTGGATTAATGTTTTTATTTTGTATGTTAACTTAATTTCAGCAATGTGCTCTATCTAAATTCTTGTTGTCATTACATGTTAATACAGAGTCCAGTGTAGTAATGAAGTCCATTGCATCTATATTTTTATGGTCATTTCAAGTACTTCTTCTTCCATAACGTGTGCCAACTTAGTAGGTTTTAAGTTCTGGCACAGGAGGGGTTTCAGTGTAGATGGCTTAAAAACTCCTGGATGTAGTCATAGAAAGCTTAAATATGCAGCATATAAATTTAGGTGCGATGGTGCATATGGTCTTATAAAATATCATTAGTAGTCTTTAATAATTGCTTTTGAATTAGATGGTTGAAATAAACAAAATTTCTTATTTGTATCTGAGCAAGAATATTACCAGGCTCTGCTGATTAAGGATATTACCCTGTGTTATGCGTGTTAACAGGAACATGACCAAGCAGATGCCTCTATGGTATGGCAGAGAACAAGCAATATTTGAACCACTCACAAAATCCAACCACAGACTGGAGGTCCTGCGTGTACATGGGGGGTGAGTTCTTATAGAATCTTGAACAGACTTTTATTAATAACCTCAACTTTTTAAAACTACTAAACTTTTCAAAAAGCCTGTTGTATGTGTAGAACTTAAGGCTAGCTAACATGATTTCTAGTGTAAAAATTTTTGCATGTCTTGATACAAGTAAATAAAAGCAATAAAATTTTCTGTTCTGCAGATTTTATCCTCACAGATCTGACAAGGTTAGGTCAAATGACAAAAGTCTTTGATTGACAATAGGATTATAAAAAGAAAAACTTGGTCCACATTTTTTCTAAGAACATGTCAAAACTTTAAAAACATCTAAAACTTAAAGGGAGCAATTATATATATATATATATATATATATATATATATATATATATATATATATATATATATATATATATATATATATATTCCCCCCAAAATTAGATTGACAGCTAGGTAATGGTGACACAGAATTTAAGCATGATGGTTTATGCCATTTTCAGGAGCACATCACCTCCATGTCTGAAGGTGATGTCGAAGAACTATGGCACACTGGAGAAAGTCCAGCTGGACTTCCTGCGTCTAAGCCTCCCAGTTAAGTGTCAGGACGTGCTAGTCCCACCACGGTAAGATCTTTTACTTCATATTTAACATTATTCTTAGCTCAGCTGACTATAAGTCATCTGAGTCCATTGTTCGTCATCTGTCTGTCTATCCGTCCGTCCAAAAGACTGGTATGTTTGAAACCATTAGACCTACAAATACAAAATTCAGAATACTGTAAGATGTCCCCAAGATATCCTACCAAACCGAAAACCGGGTTACTGTGACTTAGTTCATTCTAGAAATTAAGGAAAAAACCTAAAATTTCCATTAAAATCCTATTATCACACTTCAGGACTGCCTAATATCAAAACCACTTACCTGTTTTTCTTAATATTTACAGAAGTATTCTTGTATATATTTCCTATATACATGCCAAAAATTAAGTCCGTTGAGTGTAATTTCTTAAAATTATGTGCCTGAACATAATGGACTTTGTAAAAAAATTAGGAAAAATATTTACTCATTTAAAATGAAATTTTTTAAGCTATAGACTTTTCTTTCAAGTATATAACTTTGTTTAATTAAGATTCAATTGAATACCCAAAATTAGATCTGAATTTTGTAAATTTTTAGGTTAGCATAAAAATAAAATCAGTACCTTAAATTTTGCCCAACTTTGACCATGGTGTTTAGCCCTCAGCCCTTAGGCTGATGGGCTATTGTCGTCACCCAAGCTGTCCGTCCGTCTGTCCGTCTGTCCGTCCGCACGGCGTCCGTTAACTTTTACCTTGTGAGCGGGATATCCTGAAAAGGATCCGCCGTCAGAATTTCATTTCCTCAGTAAAGATGTATATCGACAAAATCTCGGTCAAGTTCGAAGATGGGTGACCTTGACCTATTTTTCTACATTTTAGTGCTGATTATAGAAAAACACTTAGATGCTTATTACTCAGGAACCATTGGCTGGATTTTCACAATACTAACTATGATTGTAGGGACTGATAGTTTGTACCTGCTACACAAGTTTGGGGGCACCACCTGCAATTTCTGATTTTTAATGAATTTTTCTTGGATTTTTCAATTTTGGCCTTGTGAGCGGAATATCTCTAAAAGTATTCACAATAGGAATTTTATTAGCTCAGCTGACTATAAGTCATCTGAGCTATAGTCGTGGTCCATTGTCCGTCGTCTGTCTGTCTGTCCGTCCGTCCGTCCGTCCGTAGATGTGGCACGTTTTGAAACCATAAGACCTAGGAATCCAAAATTCAGCATAATGTTAGATGTCCTCAAGATCTCCTACCAAGCCGAAAACTGGGTCTTTGCGACTTCGTTCCTTTGAGAAATTAAGGAAAAACCTCAATTTTTTATTAAAATCCTATTTTCACACTTCAGGACTGCCTAATATCAAAACCACTCATCTGTTTTTCCTCATATTTACCATAAATATTCCTCTATATAGTTCCTATGTACATGCCAGAAATTAAGTCTGTAATGTATAAATTCTTTAAGTTATGGGCCCAAACAGAATGGACTTTGTAAAAAATCAGGAAAAATAATAACTCGCTTAACATGAAAAATTTTGAAACTAGAGTCTATTTTCTCAAGTATATAACTATGTTTAATTAAGATTCAATTGTTAACCCAAAATTAGATCTGAATTTTGTAAATTTTTTAAGTTATAAGCATAAAAAATAAATCAGTACCTTAAATTTTGCCCAACTTTGACCGTGGCACGTTTTTTACCTGTAAGCACCATTGATTTAATTTTCACAGCATGTAAACATAAATATTTAGATTGTCTAAATCTGAAATTTGAAAATAAAAGCTTGAAAATTAAGCTAGTTATTTATTTTTTTTCTGTAGTCACTTGCTTTAATTACAGATGCAGGGTCCTACTCCAGGTCACTGGAAGTCAGCTATGCCAGGGTTTCTGATTTGTTACAGTCACTGGGGGAGATCCCCTGCTGTGATAGGTGTACAGTTATTCTCATATCACCACCCCAATCACCCCCCCCCCCCCCGCAAACCCAACCCACCAAGTGTTATGCAGTAATTGTTATTGTTTTCACTGTATCTCCTTAATTGTAATGCTGTTTCCACTCAGATATGCAAAAACTTTCCTTGAAAAAATAATTCAAGGTGTAATCCAGAAGATGCAATGTTGTGTAATGTAGCATATTTAAAGAAATCAATTTTCTTTTAAATGATTTTAACAAATATAATTGAACCCATCAGTATGCTTTAATTATTTTAAAATATGAAGCACATTATGGATAAATAAAGACACAATTAAAAATTGTGAAATCTAAATCAAGTATTATTTTTAGATATTTATTGTTTTGCAGATTTAAAAGATATATTTTTGTGGTAAAAAATAAATAAACATTTGTATGCATGATGTGGTGTTATCTGACAAGATTGAGATTTATGATGATGCAATTGAGAATTATGAATCAACTTTTATATTCAGATATATATGTTAAATTGGAAATGTATAGAAATATAAACTTAAATTAGAAAATAATTGATGTGATAAAAAAATCAGGATTTAATACAAACATTTGTTCATTATTTTCCTGCCTCAGCAGAAATTGAGATCAGGCTTTGTTTGCCCTGTTTTATGTTGTTAATTAGCTATATTTCAACTGTATACATTTCATAAAAAAATACATATATAATTAATAATATATATTATACAAAAAAATAGATTCAATTGAACAAATGTGTAAACTACTGAAATGTCAACAGTTAATCGAAAAACCAACTAATGATCATGGTAATAGTACAGATCATTTGTTCACAAACTGCTCACATGCTTTAGTTTCAACAGTAGGAAACACATGGTCAGGTCACAAAATATTTTTTGCAACAATTTCTTGCTCATCAATACAAACCAATCATATAAACCAACCATGGCCTTTATTACCTCTTCCTCTTATACTTTATCTCCATATGATATTATTTTAGATTTTTACCTTCAAGGTTAACGTCAGCTGAGCACAGTGACCCATAGGTCCCTTGTTTTTTCGGTGAAGATGGATATTGACAAAATCTAAGTCAAGTTCGAAGATGGGTGACCTTGACCTGTTTTTCTACGTTTTGGAGCTAATTATAGAAAAAAATTTCGAAGCTTATTTCTCTGGAACCATTGGTTGGATTGTCACAATACCTACTATGATTGTAGGGACTGATAGTCTGTAACTAATGCATAAGTTTGGGGGCGCCACATGCAATTTCTGATTTTTAATGAATTTTTCTTGGATTTTTCAATTTTGGCCTTGTGAGCGGAATATCTCTAAAAGTATTCACAATAGGAATTTTATTTCTTTGGTGAAGATGTATATCGACAAAATCTCGGTCAAGTTCGAAGATTGGTGAACTTGACCTACTTTTCAAGGTCACAGAGCTTATTATAGAATAAAACTTAGAAGCTTATTTTTCAGGAAGCATTTGGTGGATTGTTATGAATCATGGTACATACCTCTCCATTTTCAATTTATAACTGAGACATGTACAGATATACATCCATGTGAGAACAGATTTTTAGTACTTTTTACTGTTACCACCTCTAAACACTGTTCTTTTGGCTGAGGGCTTTTGTCAGCTTCTGCTGATATTCTAGTTTTCCCTGTGAGTAGTGTGTATTTAATTTTCACAGCATGTTAACATAAGTATTCAATTTGTTTAAATCTGAAATTTGAATATAAAAGCTTGAAAATTAGACCAGTTATTGAATTTTTTCTTGAGGCTCTATTATAGTCACTTGCTTTTGTGCAGGCAACCCACTCCCGGTCATTGGAAGTCAGCTATGCCAGGGTTCCTGTTTATAGTCACTGGGGGAGATCACCTGCTGTGACAGGTGTACTGTTTTCTCATAACCCCCCCCCCCCTTGCAAACCCTACCTATCAAGTATTATTGTTTTCACTGTATTTCCTTAATTGCTATGCTGTTTCCACTCCAATATACAAAACTTTCCTTGAAAAAAGTATTTAAAAGAATAATCCAGAAGATGCTATGTTGTGTTTATGTAGCATTTTTAAAGAAATCAATTTTCTTTTATATTATTTTAGCAAATTAAAATAAAATTAAACCCATCAGTATGCATAAATTTATAAAATATGAAGCAAATTATGAATAAATAAAGGAAAAATTGTGAAATCTGAATCAAGTATTTTT
This sequence comes from Sipunculus nudus, assembly GCA_026874595.1. NCBI lineage: Eukaryota > Metazoa > Annelida > Sipuncula > Golfingiida > Sipunculidae > Sipunculus > Sipunculus nudus. Next base: position 82,573,238 of record CM049308.1, on the reverse strand, counting down.
TTATAGATATTACTGTTTTGCATATTTAAAAGATATATTTTTATGGTAAAAAATAGATATACATTTGTATCCATGCTGTGGTATATATCTGACAAGATTGAGATTTATGATGATGCAATTTAGAGTTATAAATCAACTTTTATATTCAGATATATATGTTATATTGGAAATGTATAGAAATATAGAATTAAAATTAAAAAAAAAATTGATGTAATAAAAAAAGGAAGATCTGATACAAACATTTGTTCATTATTTTCCTGCCTCAGCAGAATTGGAGATCAGGCTTTGTTTGCCCTGTATGTATATGCAGAAGTGTAGTTAATCCCACCATCTATACAACTCCTATTATTCCTACCCCCCCCCCCCCCTTCCACGCCACCACCAGGTCCTTGTATCTGTGGACTGGGGACATTAGTTATATTTCAACCGTATACATTTTATAAAATCAAAATACATATATTTAATAATATATATATTATAAAGAAATAGATCCAAATGAACAAATGTGTAAAGTACTGAACTGTCAACAATTTATCAGAAAGCCAACTGATGATCATGGTAATAATCTCCATCTTATGTTCACAATGCTTCAGTTTTAACATTAGAAAATGCATGGGTTGGTCACAAAATATTATTTGCAACAATTTCTTACTCATCAATACATACTAATCATGTCAACCAGCCATGGCCTATATTCCCATTTCTTCTTTGACTTTATCTCCATTTGATATTATTTTACCTTCAAAGGTCAACTTCAGCTGAGCACAGTGACCCATGGATCCCTTGTTAATATGTTAACCTGTGATAAATGGATCATCTGCGAATGTATCTATATAAACAATATATTAATTTTTTTTTAATAAAAAGGGTAGCATTTATTGCTGTTTTCCATTTTTGGGTATATTTACCCAATGGAGGATAAGCTTTAACCAGTTTTATGAATTTGCTTCTTTAAACATATGTTAAATGCAGGCTACTTTACACTAATATGTAAATTGTGAAATTATTGCTGACACAAATGAAAAAAAAGTCAAATTCAGTATTTGCTTCCCTGTTGGTCTTATAAATTATTTGACCTTGACTTATGCTATGACCTTCACCTTTGAAATGACCTTGACCTTTAGGGATAAAGCTAGTGTGGTGGCAGCACTGGAGACGAAACTTCAGAGCACAATGAAGAGGGATGAGTCTTTTGTAACAGACTTCACAGACGGAGGTGGGTCATATTCCCAGTGTTATGTTCCTACTAACCAGAAATTTTCTGAAAAATTTACTCATTACATTAAGTAGTTTAATTATTGGAACACCAGTTTTAATAAATTAATTAAATTGAAATTTATATCACACCCTGTCACCCTGAGTCCACTCTGCATAGAATCATTAGAGAGTACGACTGCTGGTTAAGGATTGAAGGTAAAGAAATCTCTTCCTCATAATGCACTTGGGCTTCTAAATACACTTGTGGCTTAGGTCTGAATGTGGAGAAGAGATTAAATACAAGCCACTGAAACATGGATTAGAGTTGTTTCAGGGCAAATAACTTAAAAATTAATGTTTTTATGATGCAGACATGATGAAGTAAGTAAAAGCTGTAAAGCATACCCATGTTCATTGTGAACAGAAGCCCTTTTCTTGAATTGTGACCAAGTTTGACTGTTGAGAATTGAGGTCATTGCCATCCCTACAATCTCCAACCAGGAGAGGTTTGCTTTGAATATTAATTAAAACTCATCCCCAGGATATTTCAGTGCACTAGTTACAAAGGCTCAGCTCTTCTTTTCTACCATTATTAAAATATTATTAACATAGAGACATATGCCTGAGAAAGTGTAAAACTGGATACAAGTATGATTTAAATCACTGTTGTTCCCAACTCTATGTTTCATTATTAGGTAGTAACAAAGACTCTTAGCAAGTTAAATGGACTCTTTTTCATATTAGAAATGCTTAAATAAGGAGATGTTACATTTAATATTATATAGAGATTATAATTTGGTTGCAGTCTGAGTTTTAATTCTACTCTTTCAGTAGCATTAAATATTTTAAAATTATGAATAAGGTTAATGTTTTTGTCGCTAGTTTGATTTTGTAGAGATGATACTTCTTGTTTATTGAAATTATGAATAATTCTATTTAAAAAATTTGAGTGAATGAGCTTTGTTTTCAGTTGGGTTCATGAAACAGAAATTTATAACAAAAAATATAATCTGTTCATTATTTTAATCTTGGATATTGGAAACATAATTGATAAGTTTTTATAACCATCATTGTATTCCCGTGTCCACATATAAATCCATTCTGCAAACACATAGTATATATAAGTTTATGAAAGGTTATATAATTAGATGCATGGTGTGCTTGCATGCACATTCTTCAGGACTGCTTTCCTACATATTACCATTGACACAACATCTAATTGAGATCTGTAGTAATTCTTGGCATTTGTTATTACAATTCTTTTTATTGAGAACCCACGTTTATCCCATGTGGTATGTAACACAATAACTTAACTAAATGCATGGTAGGAGTTGACTGTTTGTGCATGATTGCATGAGAGTTTTTCACCACAGAAGGAGGGCGGGGTCAGCATGAGAAACAAAGTGATGTTGCTGATGCGGGTGGCCTCAGTGATGAGGGGATGGGCAGTGCTGCCTCATCAACCCCTGACACTGCAGGTATGATTAAAAAAAAACACTAATATATCATACCAGGGAATCTTGAAATGTGCCAAAACATTCTATATGTATGTCTGGATAATATGATTTCATTACTCATACCTTTTGGCAGTTGATAATCAAAGGTATCATTTTGTCTTTATGTCTAGATGTAAATTAGTGCAAAGACTTAAATCTGCAAATAAACTGGTTAGCTCTAGAGGTCTTTGGCTTTGGAAAAGAATGTATCCTCATGATTTTGCCATGTTTTTAGGCAAATGCCTCATTTAAGAAAACTTCATGAGGAGACTGAAAAATTTTACAGCCAAAGCTTGCAAATTTGTTTATCTTTGATTTGAGAAAAGTAAGACAGAATTATGAGAAAAGTACTACATGTATATAAAACATACTAAATATAACAATATTTTGAGCACAGTCTTAAGATTCTAGTTACATAAATTAAGCAAACCACTCACGGCACACTTTACTACAAATGTTTATTATGTCAAATTCAGTGTAAATGAAATTAGCCTTGAGATGAAAGAAAAAATCATATATGTTTAAATTCTTTATTGTTATAGTTAAACAGGAAACATATACCTTGTAGTATAGATTAATTGCACCACATAGATGTTCCTGGATTTGTTTGATGTGTTTTCCATTTGCATGCAGCAGCATCTTTCCATTTACCTGCTACTAATGGATTGGCCACAGCTAGCACACCTGAACTTACCTGTCATGATTCTGACACCTATGATGAAGATGACATCTGTAAGTGAAGTCACCATGTAACAATGAGTGTAAATACCTTCGATTTCATTGACAGTCTTTATAATTGTAATTCATTTATAGACTTTTTTTATTCCATATATGAGCAATATATAATATAGAATAAAACAGTTTGCTGTGTTTGAAAACAAATTAATGCCTTAGTAAAATCAGTTATTGAATTATTAAAATATAACTGAATGATATACTGTCAAGGAAATGATATTTTGAAATCTGTGGATTTTTATAATGAATGAATCATAGAAATTTATATCAAATTGAAACCCTATTACTTTATTGTATATTGATTGAAGAGTTCTACCAGGTGTTTGTGTTACATGCTTATTATCTGCATGGTAACTTTTGATTTTTTTATACAAATGGATGAACGTAAAAAAGTTAATGGGCTTTATCATGTATGTTTATGAAGTTATCTCTGGGGCTAATGGATCCAAGTTGAAAAATAATATGCTTTAGTTGTCATAAAAGTGGAGCTATTGAGATAATTTTGAAAACTTTATTTATTATTATTTGTATTGTACAAACATTGTACAGTATAATGTATGGTCATGAAAAGTACAGAGATTTATCATGCTTTATAACAAAAATAAAGTGTGCACAGTGAAAAGTTGTTGCACCTGCTTATTTTGTGGATATCACAGCAAGCATATCTTCTAAATCTGCCCTGTCAAAATTATCTTCATACATGGTACAGTTGAGACATTCAGTAATTTCTCTGACCAACTCTGCCTGAGCATATTCATCTTCATTAAATGAGAATCTATTGATAATCCTTTTTCTAATCTCTTTGTAGTTCAATTTGGACATGTTTGCGTATAAAAACCCATACTGGTTTGACAAGCCGCGCGAGCAATATGTGAAACAAGCGAATTATCAAAACTATACATAGAATAAAACACGTTCATGAAGCGCATTTCTAATTGACATCATAATGGTTTCTTCCCTGCTATATTAAATACAATACATTTATGTGCTGTTGGAGGTAGTTTCATTATACATCTCAAACTTTAATTACATGTATTTACAGTGGTGAGAGAGCCAATATCTTATTTTCTGAGCTTCCAACTCTGTGAACCATAAAATGAACAGCAATATTGGGAAAATAATGTATTCACTAACATTCTAGGAAGGCTACTAAAGTTCCCTACAGCAGAGTTTACTTTCACAAAGAAATCTGCTCTCTTATGGAGTATGTCATCACTGTCTGAGATAGAGCTGGAAATATATATACCTAAGCATTTGATCTTATTCTCACATTTTAGCTTGTTGTTGTCTAAAACAGCAGTGGGATAATGCATATTTGATTTATTACAAAATACTTAACATACTGATTTTTAGCGAACCTGTGAGCTTATGCGGTGGTGTGGCGTCGTCCGGTGTCCGGCGTCTGTACGTTAACCTATACTATCTTAAAAACAGCAAGAGTTAGCATCACGAAATTTTATGCAAAAAATTAGTCATCTAAAAAACTATCGAATTTTTTGGCTAACTGCATTTTCTTAGATTTTATATGGAAAAAACCTCAAAAAGCTTTAAAAATCTTCTTCTCTGAAACTGTTCAGCCAAATTGTCCAATATTTCACAGAAATGATCCCTGGAACAATCTCTCTCAAGTTTGTTCGAATGGTTTAAGTTCAGTGATTTTTGTTAGAGTTACAGATAGTTGAACTTAGTCATCTGTCCAAAAAAGCATACTAAAATTACAATCTGAGAAACGGCTGGAGCTATCATCACCAAATTTTATGCAAATGTTGGTCACATGAGTCATATCTGAAATTGAGGTATTGGTGGTGCCACCTGCATCAGCCTTTTTTTGTATGGGGGTCATCAGTGCCCATATCATACTGACAGCTACAAAAACTTCTTCTCTGAAACCATATGGCCAAATTGTTTAATATCACACAGAAATGATCCTAGGGTAGTGCTTTCTGAAGTTTGTGAAAATGGTCTCAGTTCAGTGACTTTTGGCTGAGTTATGAGAAGCTCAATTTAGTCATATGCCATAACAGCCCATTTTAGCTCAGCGGCTACAAAGATCTTCTTCTCGAAAACCACTGGGCCAAATTCTTAAATCTCACACATTAATTATCCTTAGATATTGATAATTCAAGTTTGTTCAAATGGTTTTGGTTCAGTGATTTTTGGCTGAGTTATAGGAAGCTTAACTTAGCCATTTTGCTTTATTTTCCCATATGAGTTATAAACCTGCAAAATGTTTTTTGACTGACGCCACTGAGGCCAACTTGTTTAATATTTTACAAGAATAATCCCCTTAATAATTCTTATAATAATAAATTGTCTTTTATGGTTCCAAAGAATGAATTTTGGCTGAATAATAAAGATTGAATTGAGTCATTTTACCATATATGTTAGCTGTGTGAAGCAGATACAACTAGCCTGGAACCATTTATCAGCATCCGTTACATCATGCCTCCAGACATTTAGATTTCAGGTTATCTTTGGTTAATATTGACAAGAATGTTTTTTAAAAACTTTTAAAAAATGTAGATTTATGATTTTAGATATTCCTCGTGCCAGACAATGTTTACAATCACAGGTATATGTTAACTCATACTATTGGATTGACTGGAGCTAGCATCATGAAATTTAATGCAAAAAATTAGCCATCTGAAAAAATCTGCATTTTCTCAGATTTTATAGAGAAAAAGCTTGAAAAACCTAAAAAAAATCTTCTCCTCCAAAACGGTCAAGCCAATTTGTTCAATATTTAACAGAAATAATCTTTTATATCATCTCTCTCAAGTTTGTTCAGATGGTTCAAGTTCAGTGAATTTTTGCCAAATTACAGGAAGTTGAACCTAGTCATTTGTCCAAAAAAGCATACTAAAATGACAATCTCAGAAACGGCCGGAGCTATCATCACCAAATTTTCTGCCAGTGTTGGTCACATGAGCCATGTATGAAATTCAGGTATTGGTGGTCACCTGCATTGACCTTTTTTTGTATGGGGGGTCATTGGTCATCTGAACATTAACCCATAATTTCTCAGAATAGCAGGAACTACCATCCCCAGATTTTATGCAATAATCTGTCATATATCAAAAGTTGTGGGATTCAGCTTATTTATGAAAAAAACTGCATCTTTTATTATTCTAGATATTTTGATAAAAAGTTTATGAATATGTCAGCTTGAAAAAATGCATTTTAGCCAAAGTCTTTCAGTATGTGTAAACAGATTTGCCAACAGGCTAAGATTGTGTCTGTATATTTAAATAGGTTAAGAAACTGCCAACTGTTTCAGATTTGGCAATAGATCAAGAGTTCATTCAGTGCAGCCAGATATAGGTCAAGAGTTCAGTCAGTGCAGCCAAGCACAAGGCATGTGATCTACTCATGGGTGACATGTGAACACCTCATGGGCACCATGTGATCACCTCATGGGTGTCATGCCTCTCAGGGCTGCATGTGGAGCCAATCTATTTATAGCTTTGGCAGACTGCCAACTGTATCAGATTAGGCAACAGGTCAAGAGTTCACTCAGTGCAGTCAGGTACAGGTCAAAAGTTCACCCAGTCTAGTCAGGAGCAGGTCATGAGTTCACTCAGTGCAGTAGCCTGAGCAAGCAAATTTGTCACACTTCACTCGGGGCACAACTGCCTTTCTCACCTAAGCGTGGTCAGCTCCATGCATCAGACTTAAGGTAAGTTTGATGTTTTGGCCTGATATTTTGACCTGTCTATGCGTCTTTGATGGGTTTCTCGTTCACAAGACAGGTGTCACCACCTACAGTGACTTTTGCACAGTGTGTGACTTTTGTGCCTGCTAATTTCTACAGAAGAATTTGATATATCATCCTGAAATTGGGCATATTTATACCTATCGAATAGCTTTGTCGTATACAAGACTGGTGGTGCCATTACAATAATTTTTGCACAGTGTGTGTCCCTGCTTATTTCTCAGGAGGGGTTTGATATATCAGTCTGAACTTGGGCATATGTATATATCTCTGATAGCTTCTTGTATACAAGACTGGTGGTGCCAGCTACAATCATTTTTAGCTCAGCTGACTGCAAGTCAACTGAGGTGTAGGAATGGCGCTTTGTCCGTCGTCCATACGGATATCCGGCCGTCCGTTAGCAGGGCACAAATCGTAACAGCTGGTCCTAGAAACTTCCAAGTGATAATCCAGGGAGGTCAATAAAAAATCTCCTTGGAAACCTGAAATTAGGTCACTGGGACCTATATCCTTTGAGTTACGGGGCTTGAAAGTACCATCCAAAATAGTAAGAAATTTGATACAAAACCTCCAATATCTTGATAATTAATGCATGGTTTGTCATGAATCTCGCCTTGAATATTGACCATGACTAGTTTTGTCAGTTCCTGAAACGTGGTGGCGCCACCTTTATTTTATCTATTTTAACGAATATTTTTCAATTTATTTACTAAAAATAAACTGGCTTCAAACTTGATTTAATAATGACCAACCACATAAGTAAATTTATTTTGATTACCAGGGTCCAGCGATCTAAGTTGAAGGTCACAGGAGCCACATCTTTAAAAAGATTGTGGATGCACTGTTAATCAAACTATTCATCCTGAACTTTCCAACGTTCACACATGGCTTACTTGCCTAAAGTGAGGAAACCTGTAGAATTTGAGGTTATCTGGTCAGAGGTCAAGGTCACTTTTTAAAAGATTGTTACAATAATCTTAATGCTGCAAGTTCAAGGATATTAAGTTCTAAGATTTTTTGGTCACAAGGTCATTGGTTAAGGTCACAGGACTGTCATTCTGAAAAATTTCTTTTAAAATATCCTTATAGACTAATTAAGCTGAGCGTTGAGACCCAAGGGTCCTTAGTTGTGTTGTGTGCACCCATGCCAGAATTTCAGCAGTGATGTTTGTGTAATTGTTTCTTATTCAAAATGTTTAGTACCTGCATTGTTCATATACATGAGAAGTAATGGTCCAGCATTGGAGCATTATACCTTGTTTATGATTGTATATTATGGAGTGCTCATCCCAAAACCTGCTACAAATATTCACTAATTGTTGTAACCCGCTTGCCGATGGTGCAAATAGCATCAGATCATCAGCGTAAGCCACTGGCAGCCTGCATATTTGTGTCCAATGTGACACCCAGTATCACTCAGCCGTAATCTGCATAACAAATCATCAATGTATAGGTTAAATATTAGTGGCCTAAGCACCCCACCGTGTTTAACTCCATTTTGTAAAAAGAAATTATCGGATGTCTCACCATTCCAGGCAACACTTATGCACTGATTTTTGTATTGATATTAAAGAACCCCCTTTTTAATAAGTAAGGAAAACATTTTATCAAAATTCAGTCTATCAAAGTCTTTGCTGGTATCCAGGCAAAAGCAATAAACTTTACTACCTCGTGATCTACAATAAGATACAATTTCCTTTAACACTCAGTTGCACACATTGTTGTGGAGTGTTATACTTGTTTCATGTGACACTTGGCATAAGTGATTAAGGGGTTTATAAAAAATTTATCTTCTTTACCTAACCAGAATACCAGCTGTATCTGTGGAATGGGGGTTTCAGGAAAGAAATGAAAATAACAAAACCATATTATCATAGCATATTGTATTAATCCATTTGTTTTATCCTTTGCTAAGAGAGTTGCTCGTGCATGGTCTTACCAACAATAAATCTTCCCAATCTACTTTTACCCTTGACTTCAGTTTTGCAGCAGTCATGGCAGCCTACACTTACCTACTACCAGTACTTCTCTCTTTTCATTCCATATACCAGGGTCCCATGAAGATATTAAAAAGTCAAAGAAAAGGGGTAAGTCAAAGTCTTATACTTTGAATCACCTCAACAACATCTTTCTGTCTGTATGACTACCTTTGTCCCTTAATTAGCTTGTCTCTGTACAAGATACCTTAAAATGTTACTCAGAGGTAAGATATAGAAGAATAAAAGAGTTTAATAAGTTCAGGGCTGATCTGCATCAAGAAGCAGATAAAGTCAGTATATCTTACGTCTGTTTGAATAAATGCATTAGTCTTTGAATTAACACACTTTATTGAAAGGCAGTTGCATTTGGAAGGTGTTCCTTGTTAATTATTATCATTGACACGGGAAATTTTTAGGTTACATTTTAAACTTTCACTTCTTTTGCATGCATGGGTATAATATTATTTGTTTTAAAAGTGTAAGATGAGGGATCATTTATGATTTGGAAATATAAATATAAAGCATTTTTATCTGTTTTTGGTGTTCAGTTACCACATTGAGTCCAAAAGATGACATGCATATCAAAGATAAAAGAACAACCTTCAAGACAAAATCTATGAAAACTCGTTCAATGGATGATCCCGTAGAGGGCAGTCAGGGCATGTCAATGAAACACGGAAGCGAGGCAGACCTGCTACAGGTTCCAGAGCATAACAAAGCACAAGGGTTGTTGGCAGATGTGTCCAGGGCACTGAACAAGAGCAAACAGGGAAAATCACCATTTAACCTGTTCAAGAAAACCAGATCAAGAGAGCCATCCCCACAGAGCTCAGTGAGGAAGAAATCCACCTTCGATGACCACTTCTCTGCAGCATCCAGAGCCAGGACAATGCCTATGAAGAAAACGGTGTCAGACCTCACCGAGGAAGAATACGAAGGAGGTAGTGTCACGAATGAACTCGAGTTCTCTTTTGAACCACCTACCAACCTTGTACCTCCAGAGTTTGGTGACCTTGGTGGCTCCACAAGGCAGCTGACAAAAACCTTCAGTGAGGCCAGCTACCAGTCTGATGCCATTGAATCAGAAGCCGATCTACAAGAACTTGAGGCACTCATGGACATGATTGATGAGTATTACTACGGTGTCAGAATCTTCCCGGGGCAGGACCCATCAAATGTCTACGTTGGCTGGGTCACCCCCGGATTCCACATGTACGGCAGCCAGTTTGACATGAGGAAGAGCAGACATGTGGTTGTGTGCTCCTTGGACATTGACTATAAAATCAAAGGAAGGTCAGTGCACCCTTTGTCCTATGACTGCTTCATTACTTCTGCTTGACTTGGGAAACCTATAAAATTTGCTAAGATGAAAAAGTATATGCTTGTATATGTTATATCTGAAAATAATATATCCCAGACACATGAAAAATTCAGCAGGTATCAATTGCTCTGGGAGGTATTTCACTTTACAAAAGTTTGCTTTAACAAATGACTGATAAGAACTGGCTGTTTGCTCACACCTCCATGCAGTCCTGCACCATCTAGATTATCAGCTTCATTGACAGAAAATTGTTCCTAGTTTTTATAAAGTGTATTTTTACCAGACTATTTGATTGGTTCTTGCTTATCTTGAAAAGCCAAGAAAACTTTACAGCTTGTTTGTGGAAATCTCCTTGGAAAATGACAATTTTAACCAGTTTCATCTGAATTTGCCATCCATATTCAGATGACTTCATATTATGTGTTGTAAACCACCTATACTTAATATATATAAATATGAGAATATATGCAAAATGTGTTCTGTTGTCCATTTGCAGTGTACTGAGAAAGAACTGTTACATGGTGTCAGCCGGTGACCTTCAGCACCGTTATGGTCAGATGGAGGAAACTGGAAAGAGAATGACTCCTGGCCTTCTGATTGGCTGTACTGTGGATACATCTACTGGCCTGCTCAGCTTCTCAGTGAATGGTCAGGAGGTGGCAAACAAGTTCCAGGTAGGTGCAGTTTTCCCACTTTAAACAACACATGAAAGGAAGTGTTTTGAATTAACTGAATGCAAGGCTCAACATTAACTTATGAGAGTACTTGCCCTAAAAATATTATTGATTGTATTCAAGAATACAAAGATCCTTTATCAAGCCTTTACTTGGGTAAAGGGGTATGTTGGATCATCTAGTTGCCCTTCTGTTATTTTCTGGAACTTTCACTTACCCCAGGCAAGAAGTTAACCATTAATGTTGAGCCCTGGAATGTGACAGATAGGTATTTTTGAGGCTTTGGTATCACTACATATATGAATAATACTATACTTCAACAACATCTGTGATCTGATTATCTTGATTTGTTTGATAAACAGATATATTTCTATCCTTATTGAGTAGACATTTCAAGATTGTTTTAGAACATGAAAATTTTGCTGATGTTTACTGATGTTGGTATTCAAATATATAAAAACAATTCAGTCTTATGTTAGTATTGGAGAAAGTAATTTCTAGCTATATACATCATCTTCTACATATAAAGTATCTATCAAGAACACTGAATTATTCAGGTTTGACAATCCAGTCCGGTAACTTCACATTTAAAATATTCTATATTACATAACATGCCCAAAGTGATATGAATTTATTTTCATCCTTCAATTTCTTTGTGAAAGCTTTATTTTACCTACATATCAGAACATTCATTCAAAATCAGTGAAAATAGTACAAATGTATCATATTTGCATGCTCATTAAGCTTAACACTTATGATTATTCTTGTCCACCAGGTGGAGCCAGGGACTATGCTATTCCCTGCAGTCTTCTGTGAACCAACATGCAAAGAAATGTTGCAGTTTGAACTTGGGCGATCAAGGGTGAGTAGCACTGCAAGATGAAAACATTTTGATACGCTGACCCAGTCATTCAGGTAATCATTTGAATCCTAGCCTTTGTAAAGCACTAAGTGGTCTTGAATGAGCAAAAACCATTTGTAATCTTGTTTGTTCACTCAGCTTTTACAATTATTCCAACAAATGAAGGAAAATATTCCAATGACATTTATGATATTTCTCTATTTTTTTTTTTAGTTTGAAACTGTGTAGTTTGTTTTGCTTAAAATTCTGCAAGGCCGTAATTTTTCTCTCTGTTGCCATACCCACTCCCTCATAGTATTGACTGTGTTGTTTAACTCGCTAATACATATCTCATTGACACATTTGATCTTATCATGGCAAAGCATCCCTTCAACTTTTTGTTTGTTATATGTTTGATTTGAAAAGCCAGTTAGTTCCTCCCATTCTTTCTAGTCAGCCATTGCACATGTTAGCTGTTCTGTTTGTGCTGCGATTAAAAGTTTATGAATCCATAGTAAACCTTGTTTTTATTTATCTTACCAGACCTCCCTGCCGCTGTCGGCTGTGTTGTTCCGGTCAGGCAAACACATTCAGCCTCAGTGTCCACCTCGGCTAGACCTGCACATCATGAAGGCGGCTCAGTGGTCTCGTGTCCCGAACAACCCACTCAAGGTTCATGTGCTCAAACTCTCAGAAATCAGGGGCTGGAGCATGTTCTGTGAGGATCCAGGTAAGTGAAAGCTCAATTGTTAAAACATGTCCAAATATGTCCAAGTAAAAAAGTGAAGTTTGCTTGTCGGAACACCTTGCATCAAATTATCTGATGTTATCTGGGCTTCAGAGGATTCTTAATTTAGAGAGAGAGAGAGAGACTATATCTAAGCACAGTCATTTTGATTTTATTTTGTTTTTACTTATTCATTCAGTTTGAACCATTTTATTTCAAGTTTCATGCATATCAGATTCAATTTCTTTGCATTTTTAAACTGATCAGATATTTAAAGCAAGGTCTTTTAATATACCTTTAATTAACATGTCGCAGGTGGTCCTTATTATGTCCTAGACCATCTTCTTTATCTGCATAAATATCATTGATATGTTTTACCATTTGTTTGATAGTGTCAATGATGGCCCTGCATATCCCTGAAGAAGACCGTTGTCTGGACATTCTTGAGCTGCATGAACACAAGGAGCTACTGCAGTGAGTACCTTCACGAATCTTCCTTCCATCACACAGGAAAATTGTAGCAGAAAAATAGTATTGTTATCTATTTCGGTTTTTGTTGTGTAAACAGTGATAAAAAAAAAATTTGCTTCTCATTTTAAAACAACATAAAAGAATATTATCATTCAGCAGACAGAAAAGGATTTTTTTCTCTGAAGCAGTAACAAAATGTTGATGAAGTAGAGAGATAGAAGAGAATAAATGGAATTTCTGAGAATATAAAAACACCTGCGCTGGGATTCTTGCCATAAAAAAATACATTCTTATTGTATGTTTCCTTCATCCACATTGAATAGAAAGTGCTACCAATAGGTCATGGACAGGTTCTTGAAAATTTTACTGGAGGAAGACAGTTCATCTGCAGGATAATTAGTCATGGAACTGGTATACATTGATATTTTTCCTCTGTTCAGAACCAGATACATTGATCCATAACATTTTGTGATACCTGGGATCAGAGTATTGAGTAGTAAGGGGTATGAACAAACCTTTATGCATGAAAATGTACATTTCTGTTGTGGTATCAACAATGTAGTTTCTGTATGTGTCTGTGTGAATTTTATTTTCAAATTCAAAATTCTAAAATCAGCAGTCTTCTATTAGTTAATTTTATATTTATTTATTATTTAGAGATAGTTGAGTAACTATCTGTTCGATGATATTGTTTTAATTCTTTTTGATCAGATTCCATGCCCAGACACTAGGGTTGTACCGGTCTGTTTGTTCCCATGGTAACCATCGAGCTGCCCATGAACTCACCAGACATATAGACGAGAGGCAGCTATTGTACTGCATTGACAGCCAGTGTAAGTATTGCTGTTAGTAGGCCATTAATCCTTACTGCTGAACCTAGAAACTTCTAAATGTACGTCTATGGAGGTAAATAAAAAATCTCCTTGGACACCTTGAATTAGGTCACTGTCACCTATATCCTTGGAGTTATGAGGCTCATAAGTACCCCCAGAATAATTTAAAATTTGATACAAAACCCTTCAGTATCTTTATAATAAATGCATGGATTGCCATGAATCTTGCCTTGAAAATTGACCATGACTATTGTTGTCATTAAAAAAAAAGTGGTGCCACCTGTTTTTTCTCTAATTTTTACATTTTTTTTCTGTTTCTGATTCGTTTCTTCTGTTTCCTGAAGACTGGTAGTACCACCTGTATTTTTAGCGAACCTGTGAGCTTATGCTATGGCGCGGTGTCGTGCGTGATCTGTACATTAACCATAGCTATCTTAAAAATGGCAGGAGCTAGCATCACCAAAATATTTGCAAATAATCATCTGAAAAACTCTATCGGATTTTGATTTTTTTTTTACTAACTGCATTTTCTTAGATTTTAGGGAAAAAGCAAAAAAAAGCTTTAAAAATCTTCTTCTCCAAAACTGTTCAGCCAAATTGTCCAATATTTCACCGAAATGATCCCTGGAACCATCTCTCTCAAGTTTGTTCGAATGGTTCCAGTTCAGAGTTTTTTGGCCGAGTTACAGGAGGTTGAACTTTGTCATCTTTCCAAATAAGCACACTTTAATTAAAATCTAAGGAATGGCTGGAGCTATCATCACCAAAATTTTATGCCAATGTTTGTTACATAAGTCATATCTGATCTCTTTTTTACAAGCAAAAATGTAATTTTAGACTCTTCTAGCTTATACACTGTTTTATGATGAAACTGTTAAGCTAATTGGTTTAAACTTTACAAGAATTATTAGCTCAGCTGACTAAAAGTCATTTCAGCTATAGTCGTGGTCCTTTGTCCGTCGTCCGGCCGGCCGGCCGTCTGCTAACAGGGCACATTTTGAAACCATTGGACCAATAAATCCAAATTTTGCATACAGTTAGATATCCCCAAAATCTCCTACCATACCGAAAAGTGGGTCACTAGGACTTCATTCCTTTGAAATATTAAGGAAAAACCTCCATTTTTCATAAAAAAAGCCATTGTTACATTTCAAGGTTGCCTAATATCAAAACCACTGGTCTGTTTTTGATTATATATAGTGTTCATATTCTTCCATACATTTTCTGTTAACATACCAAAAATTAGGTCAGTATTGATTATTGTTTTGAAGTTATAGGTCCAAATATAATGCAAGTTTTTAAAAATCAGACAATATATTTACTCACTTAACATGAGAATTGCTAAAGCTGGAGACTTTTTTTTCAGGGATATAACTTTATTAAATCAAGATTCAATTGTTAACCCAAAATTAGATCTGAATTTTGCAAATTTTTTTAAGTTATTAGCATACAAAAAATCAATACCTTAAATTTTGACCAACTTTGGCTATGGCACCTTTTTCCCCTGTAAGCACTGTTGATTTAATTTTCACAGCATTTATACATAAGGATTTAATCTTTTAAAATCTGAAATTTCAAAGGAATTGATTCAAAAGAGAAGCTTTTATTCAAGTTTCCATACACCATGTCAAATGTTGTTTACATCAGGCCCTCCTAGTAGTACAGCCTTCACTTGTATTATGTAACCCTCTCCATGCTGCTTGCCTTGGCTCAGATGGCCACTACTAGTACACACTATCTAGACACATTGTCTAGATGTCTAGACACATTGTCTCAACCAGGTAAGGTCCAGACATCACCACGGCAACTGACCTGGCTCTGTCTGGTGTCTAGACAATGTGTCTGGACATCTAGACACATCGTCTAGATGTCTAGAAACATTGTCTAGATGCAGAATGCCCAGATTAGAACTAGTGGAACTATATCTTTGAACTGTTTGAAAAAACTTGGTTTGCATTTTTTGTGAATCTGTGAGCTTATGTGATGGTGTGGCATAGTCGGCCATCAGTTGTGTGTCATAGCTATTCCTAAAAGGGCAGGAGCTAGCATCACCAAATTTTTTGCAAAAAAATTAGTCATCTAAATAATTCTATTGGATTTTGCTTATATCTTGGCTGACTGCATTTTCTTAGATTTTATAGGGGGAAAGCCAAAAAACATCTAAAAATGTTTTTCTCCTAAACCATGCAGCCAAATTGTCCGTTCAGCTATCCCAATAATCCTCCCTGGCAAGAAGGACATATCTGAAATATCCTGACTGATACATCCTAGTTTTAAAATGTCCTAGTCTGAAATGTGCATGTCAAAAACATCCATTTTGCTGAAATCATAATGACTAAGGTAGATATGCAGGACATAAGAGGATCAATATTAAATTTTAAAAATAAACCTCCATTCATACTCCCAAACTTTGCACAGGTTCGCATTAGGCCTGTAGGCCTTGTTTCTATTTTTGTGCATTTTTTGCTCAGCTGACTATAAGTCATGGTCCTTTGTCCGGCCGTCTGGCTGTCAAGATCACAGGACCCACTACTTCAGAAAAATTTTGGATGCCTTTTAAGCCAAACATTTTTTTATTTTGGGTCTAAGGTCAAGGTCACAGGGCTAGGCCCATGCATTCACAAATAAGTTTATGGATGATAACTCCAGTTTGGGTTGACAGGTTGGCTTCAAACTGATCACAGGACCCATATTTTGAAAGGCTCATATAAGCAACCTTATAGACAAATTCAGCTGAGTTTTGGGACCCATGGGTCCCTGGTTTTATTCTTAATTTATATAACATGTATTTGACACTGATTATAACTGTTCATTTTAATATTCTTTCTTACTGAGACCAAACTTTTACATCCACTGTTCAACTAAACAATGTAAATATTGTTAACAAACTAAACATTACATTGGTTGACTTGCAGTCATGCCAGGTCCTCTGAGGATGGGACTGATAGATCTTCTCATCTCACTCCATCTAGAATCCCACGCCAAAGCCAGGTAAATTTCAGCTTATTTTAATGTGTTAATATGTCAAGGTTTTTGCTCACTTGTCAAAGTCTTACCTGGTAACACTGGCAGTCAGTATTCACAACTCTATTACAGTTTTTTCAAAAGATACTTGCATTAAGTTACCATGCATATTTAATATTAAGATCACACACAGTCAAGTCAAGGTCATATAGGATGAGGCCAACGAGACACTTTGTGAAGAGATTTAGATTCAAGGCTAGAGATGCCATATAACTTGACCACTTGAAAGTTTGGAGTTTTTATACATTGAAAAAGAAAATATTTTTTAACTTCCTACTATATATTTTCTAATTAAAATATTTAACAGTAAATTGGAAAAAAAAACTGTTTGAATGACCTCCAGGAAAACTATTAAAATTAGAAAAAAAACTTTAAAAGGGGAAATGTATTAGTTTTTGACAAATTTAATGTGCATATGTCTAATTAAGACGGTGGATGAAGAAATAATTGATTTCTTTTAAGGCTGATGACGCAGCATGAGTACATTATTCCATTGGCCTTTGAATCAAAGTCCTTGACCTTGTACAGAGGTCAGCCAGCAGCAGAGAGAACTAGAAAAGTGAAAGAAACTATTCCATCTATTGAAGAGAGTGTATCAGTCAGGCCAAAACTCAACATTGAGGATCCCAGGTTAGTTATCATTTTCATATCATTATCATATTCGTCAGGTCAGTAACAGACAGAACATGACTGATCAAAATATCAACATACGTAAAGACTTGCATCATTGATCTCATAAAATTTACCTTGATTTACCTTGTAAGATGTATATTTTTAGCTGCCTTTTCATTTGAAGTGAATTGACTTTATTGTGGTCAGTGAAAGTCTGCTGCTGCTGTGATACTTAAATTAGGCATATATATATGTATATATCATTCCATGAAAATGATAAAAGTGGTTGACACCAGAGGGTACATAGTAGAGCGCATAGCTCCACCAAGGCAAAATTGCCTTACGTGTTCTGCCCCTGTACAGTGGTTCCACAACAGCTTGATTCCCCACAGTACAAAACCAGGACCAGTTTGTGGTCAAGGCCCTATAGTGTTGACAGCTCGTCTATTTGACAGCAGGTAGAGTTTAAAATGAAAGTGAAAATGCTAGCTTGCAAATATATATTGTCATGGTGTGAATATAGCCTGCTTCAGGGTGCATTCATCATATCTTGATCTGCTCCATAATTAAATGGTTTCTTCCCTGACTGTGTCTACCCTATATACCCACAAAGTTTCTCCATATCTTGATCTGCTCCATAATTAAATGGTTTCTTCCCTGACCGTGTTTTTATCCTGTATACCCATAGTTTCTTCATATCTTGATCTGCTCCAAAATTAAATGGTTTCTTCCCTGTGTCTACCCTACTCCACATAGTTTCGTTGAAATCACTTGACATACTTTGGGTATTCCTGCTTCGGTACAACAACTGACATGAGTTAAAACATAACCTCCTCTGTGGAGGTAGCTGTCACTTCAGAATGTGATCACCATTGTTGTATCTAGTGGAGTGTTTTATTTGATGTTTTAGGAGCAGTGTGAGTAACCTGACCAGTCCCTACTTCCCTCTGGATGTAGTGAAGACCAAAGTAATGCGACTGCTCACGGAGGCTGTGGAGAAGGGAGGTGCACACATCAGAGATCCCATTGGAGGGAGCAACCAAAACCTGTTTGTGTAAGTTAGCGTGGGTGATAGGTAAAATAAACTTGCAAGTCTGTCCTCAATGAATAACATAGTGATATATTTAGAAGTATATAGAGAGAAAGGCATGAGAGATTCAGCGAGAACTGACCTAGTTTTACAATACCAATACTATTATGGTAAAGATGACTATTTTGGTAATAGCCTCAAAATATGAATGGCTAATGTCCACCTGAATGTAAAATGTGACAAGCTAGCCCCTGTTTTTCATATCATATTATAGGCATAGAGGGCAAATCTGGGATTTTTTACTGAAGGCACTAATACCTTTAAAAAGGTTCTCAGGTACAACACTGCCTAATTTAATTGACTTAACCAGTAGATCCTTTGATGCAGTTTATTACAAAAATGAATTGTAACATTTCATGTTAAATTTAAACATTATCTGATTTACATTAATGAATATTCATACAGGCCCTTGCTGAAGGTAGTGGACAATCTGTTGGTGATGGGTCTCCTTGACGACCGAGACCTGCATCAGCTGCTATGTCTTATTGATCCAACATCGTTTGATGAGATGTACCTGAGAGGTAAGATATGAATTGTCAGTCAGTGTAAATAGGAACTGTCACTCAAACAGATAGGCTAAATTGCTTGAAACATTAGGTAGCAGTCTGATAACTAATAAAGAGTTTTTAGTGTGAATATAGCTACTCAATTTGGAAATTTAAATTGAGGTTTAAGTAGAACTTGAAACTGCACCTAATAATATACATGCATGTGCACACTATTAAAATGTGACATAGATATTAAGTTGCAGTAGGAATTAGAATAGTTTCATCAGGATGGGGATATTTAGTAATAAATATAAATATTGTCATCACCACCAAAACACTGAATACCATTTGAAAATGATAAACTGTTGTCTACATTTCTATGAAATCAGATATATGGAGGGTATTCACAGGTTGAAGTTACAAGTCCAAGCTTGCTCACATTTTTTAGCTGTAGTTTATAGTGCTAACTCATGAAATTATATAAATGTTTGAGTTTCAAGCAAAGCAAATACTTAGTTTTAAGGCTGTTTTGTTTTTAGCTGAGTGATCAGTTACAACACAGCTATTGTTATCATTTACTAGTACTAAAACAAGAATAATATAGTATAAACTCCATTGCATCTCTTTTCCACACCAGACAAAAGCATTGTTGGTAATGAAATATAATTCCATTACTGAATTTTGCTTTTACACTTCATAAAAAAGTCTGTTTAAAAAGACGTCTATTTTCTAATGTTTTGAAATAAAGTTTTATTATGTAATGGGGATACGTTGAAAGAGTGCCGTAAACAGTGATGGACTATACAGTGGAATACACATGTAACATGTTTTGAGTGTGTCAGTTCTGTAAGCGTGTTAGCTTTGTGTGAGAGCATGATTAAGACAGGTCTTTGCTGTTCTAGATTTGGGAATAGATATACATACCGCAGTAGAGCCACAAACTGTGGTAGAGACACATACTCCAGTAGATCAACAAGTTGATCCTTTGAATGACCTCACAAGTGAGATCGTTTTCCCTGTTGTACAAACATGCTTATGTCCATCCAGATGCTAAATCATTCATTTGAGCATCTGGTTCCATCAATCCTAGCTGTGTGCAGGGTTTCTGCAAATACAAAAATAAAAGAAATAATTTTTTTCTTCCACTTCAGGACCTGAAAAACATTTTTTCATTTTATAGTTTGTCTAATTAAAAAAAGGTTCCATCCATCTGTTGATTTTCAATTTGTTGCTGATGGCATAAGAAGTATTTCATATGCACATTTAAACTGCAGAAGTCAAATATGTAACATATATAGAATAAGTTTCAGTATCAAGTTAATTTATTGCCATCTTGAAAAAGCACTAGTCCATATGTTTTTCTTTAGTTTGTCTTGCAATTTTGTACTGATTAAATTTTTGTAAAATTGCCTTTGACTTAATGTGAAGTAGTGCAGAATCCCTGTATATAATACAATCCAATCTGCTTTGACCTGTTCCATCAGAATCACAAGTTATCCTTATCCTGAGGATTAATTCTAATGCTCTGTTGATGTCCTGTGTCATAATTGTGTCACGTCTTGCTTTTCTTTTTCTACATAATTGCCATGACTTTGGCCTTATATCTCTAACTTTCTCATTTACACCTCTGTTCACCCAATGCTATGTTATATTTGCTGAAGTGGCATCTTCTTCAAGTTTTGATGGTACCTCAGTTTTGTCTGTTTATAGATCACTTCATTGTTTGCTTCTCAGCACAACTAATAAGAAGTTTCATTATTTTTATTGCTTTATAATATTTTCCTTCTCTCTGATTTATTCTCCTTCTAAGTATGATTCCATTTAAATCAACTTGTATTTGTGTTTCTACTATTAATAATTTTATTCCTTTTGGAAAATTTTATTTTGACATATATTTGAAGATATGAATGAATTATATTATTATCCACATGGCAGGCATATTGTTTGGCTTTGCACAGTTAAGCACTCCCATGGTCTAATATTGCCAGGTTTTGCTGTGATTTAGTGGGTTGTTTGCATTGTTATGTTTGACAGAGAGGTCCTCTTGGCGTGCCATAACTCGTAGAGTTATGTATGGGGAAGGTGAGCCGCATGCTGGCACTAATGCCACATCTAACTCTACACTGCTGCTTGACTTCTCACTCTCACTGAAGCTGAGATACATCTGCTATATCTCTATATCTCTTCCAGTAATCTCCTGCATTAGCTGCTTCAAATGGCAACAGCAGACTTCCCCACTGCTCAGGAGCATTATGAACAAGATGACTCTCTTATGAATATTTATTTAATGCATCAGATACATACTTATATAACCCCTATGAATATTAATATCTTATTCCTCATGCATAATCATGACCCTCATGAATATTTATTATTCACCTTTTCAACATATTCAAGATAACTATTAATAACATAACCCCTTCTATGATACCTTCTTATCTGATAACATTTTCTCACCAAGACAATGCTTACCTTATCTAATGCTGCACTCTACACTGTGCATATTGAGCATATCAATATCTGTGAATTACAATGTTTTCTTAATCTTCTTCATTTAAATTAACTTTTTAAAACTGTCCGTCACTTATATTCTACTTCACTTCAGCCTAAAAGCCTCTATCTGGACTGCCTGTTTTCAAAGATGTTGTGTACTTTTTCATGTTGTTTAAAAAGATTATTCAATCTATTTTCCTGCTAAGTGATGACAGAGATATGTTAGATCTTAAGTAATTTAGTTTTGCCTTTTTTATGCTCCTAAAATTCATAAAGTTATTTACATGTACATAATTATATTACTTTGAACTAATGTGTAAATATACAATTTATTATTGCATGGCTGCTTTGCATTAATACAGTTAAAGCTATTTTTAAGTGTTGGTGGCAATATCTAAATGCATGATAGAACTTACTGTTAAATAATAGGTCATTACACTTCCACTGTGTTCTAACTTCATCAATGTACTACGACATTAAAACTCTTATATTGTAGCCATGTACTGTGGTTACCTTTTTTTTCACGAGGGGTTTAATTTCTCAATATTCACGAATGTAATATAATCGCGAATATGAAACCTTCAGGAATAAGATGCCCCATCAACTTAGATGAACAAGAAGGGATGATGATCTGCACAAAGAAATTACTTTTTATACCTATGGAAACAACCTATAGTCACAACCTAATCAGTGCATGGTATCTAAAACTGGCCCATGCATACAAGCACTGATCATTGTTATCACACGAGATATATCGATTGTGACAATGACTGATCCCAAAATGAGTGAGGTATTGTAGGATTAATTCTAAATTTAAAATCACTACAAATACTGCCGTAGTTAGATTTTATAGGTTCCTTTGCAATTGTGAAAATGAAACCCTCGCGAAATATTGAAAATGAAGAAATCGCGAAATTTCAGCCTCGCAAATATAAAGCCAACCACAGTAAAGTCAGAAAAATGGATACCAGCCCAGAGAGGAGAGCCCAGAGCCAATAATGTTCCATTTGAGTGACAGCTTACAGACCAAGCATTGCAGTGTGCACAGACCACAGGCTCACAAAGGAAGGCCCCGCACCCTGCTAGCACAGGGCCCTGTGCACACAGGTTGCACTGCAGGTTAGCTGTCAGTCAAAAGGAAATGTAACAACATTGGCTCTGGGCACTCCTTCCTGGGCTGTTTTCCATTTTTGGGCAACAGATACATGCATACGATTAAAAGAGTCTTAATGTCGTAAAACTGGTAGGTTGATGAAGTGGAAGTGTTATATGTAATAAGAGTAGATAGAACTGTGTGTAAACTATACATAATGGACAGTCTTTGACCTTTGACCTTTCTTGACCTTCAGCTGCAGAAAAGAAGCATGGTCTCCTGCAGATACAGCTGTCTGAGCCAGTGAAGGTGGAGGTAAATGGCAGAACTATGATTTATTTCACTGATTTGAAATTGCTTTTACTATTAAGCCTGTAATCATAGTTTGGAGTGGTCCCATTACAGACTTGGTATTAATGGAAAAACATACCATAGTTTATAACCTTTGGGATGTAAAAACAAAGAGGTTATAAATACTGATTAAATGTTAAGAGAAACTGTTGTATTCAGTGTGACTGACATAATAAGAAGTAAGTCATGTATTCAGCTAGGGTTTTAAATATGGGTTTACAGTGTGTTTTATGAATTAATTATACATTTTTTTTAACAGATGTGTCGCATCCTCCATCATTTGAATGACTGCCAGGTCCGTCATCGTGTGGAATCCATCGTAGCATTCTCAGATGGCTTTGTGTCTGAATCACAATCAGTAAGTGAACCTGTGTATGTCATCTGTTAGGAAAGAACAAGTTTATTTTTTTTGTGGGACTGGATCATTAGTGGTGGCATATACATAGTGAATTAAAGTATTCTATAAGGGCAATAGTTGTGTCATACCCCATAGGTCATTTGAAAGTGCAACAGTTTGGTGGAATTAACATGAAAAAAAAGTGATAAAAACAACTTCTCAAACAAGTAAAGATCATTCATGATTCAGGGCCTGATCTGGGCCATGATATATTGGCACCATAATGCTTACCTTAAACTATAACTAAATACTCGACACTAGATCCTTTCACCTTGGACGTAATGCGTTTTTGTTGTAATTTTTAGGACCAGCTGAAGAGATATGTTGAGATCAAACAGTCAGACATGCCACCTGCTATAGCTGCCAAAAAGACTCGGGAGTTCAGATGTCCTCCACAAGAACAGGTCAGTATCATTTAGTTTCTTAGCTCCAATGCAAGCCTATATTGTGTAACTGATGTTTTCATGGAAATAGAAGATAAAAGTGAAAAGCTCAAGACTTTTAATTTAAAAAAATTGCATACATTGTACATTAATTGTTTATGTTGTTATTTACAAATTGTCACATTCATCTTAAGCGAATGACCAATTGTTATTACATATTCTTCATCATATCTATAAGCTAGAGATGGTTTACCACTCTTCTCTACTACAACAAGAGCTTTGATATAATGTCAGCAAAGTCAGAGACTGACAATGCATGACTATGAAGTAATCTTTAGCCCTAAACTAAAACGATCAAAAGTTTCTTTAAAAACATATAATGCTTGACATCATACACCTACCTTCATCATCATTGTATAGACAGTGCCATCTTCAGGTTATGAGCATATATTCTTTCAAAAAAGTCACAGACACAAAGACACAAACCTAAAGTATTATAATAAGAAATAATTATTATCTGTCTGGTATTTAAATACATATTTTAATGTGTTTTAGTTAGTCATATTCAGAGTTGAATATATATGTTATTCTTCCAGATGAAATCTTTGCTGAAGTTCAAGACAGAAGAGGACAGTCAGAGGCAGATGTGTCCTTGCAGTAACCGTCTGCGTGATTCACTCCGCAAGTTTCACCAAGACCTGTTAAACCACTGCGGTCACCCGGAGCCCGAGATGGAGGAAGATGAGGCAGCCAAGGAGGCGGCCGCTCAGAGCGAGGGAAGCTGGGGCAAGAAACTGATGGCTCTGATAATGAGGGCAGAACAAGAGAACAAGGATGATGATGCTGATAAGAACAGGCCAGGTAAGCTGAAAATTGATGCACAATACTAATCATAATTGTGATACTTGTAGTAGGCATCATTTAATAATACCTAGTCAGATTGGTTGTTTTTATTTTATAACCAGAATATATCTGGTTCTTAAACTTCTGAGAAATACTGCTGTATAGTGACTAGTCTGGAAACTTCAGAGAAATAACCATCTTTGTATTGACTAGTCCTGAAACCCATGTGATATAACTTTCTCTATATGGAAACATAAGAAGAAGGATTTCTCTATATTGACTAGTCCTGAAACTTTGCAAAAAATCAACTTCTTTATATGGACTAATCCTGAAACTTTGGAGAGCTAACTTTCTATATATGGACTAGTCATGAAATCTGTGAGAAATAACCTTCTATATATGGACTGGTCCTGAAACATAAGGGAAATAACCATCCATATCTGCACAAGTCCTAGAACTAAAGAGAAATAACCTTCTTTATATGTACTAGTCCTGGAACCTTTTTAGCCCTCAGCCCTTAGGCTGATGGGCTATTGTCGTCACCCAAGCTGTCTGTCCGTCCGTCCGTCCAGCGTCCGTTAACTTTTACCTTGTGAGCGGGATATCTTGAGAAGGATTCACCGTCAAAATTTTGATTTCCTCGGTAAAGATGTATATCAACAAAATCTTGGTCAAGTTTGAAGATGGGTGACCTTGACCTATTTTTTTACATTTTAGAGCTGATTATAGAAAAACCCTTATATGCTTATTACTCAGGCAACATTTGGTGGATTTTCACAAAACTTACTATGATTATTGGGACTGATGGTCTGTAACTGCTGCACAAGTTTGGGGGCGCCACCTACAATTTCTAATTTTTTCAATGAATTTTTCTTGGATTATTCGACTTTGGCCTTGTGAGCGGGATATCTCTAAAAGGATTCACAGTAGGAATTTTATTTCTTTGGTGAAGATTTATATCAACAAAATCTCGGTCAAGTTCGAAGATGGGTGACCTTGACCTACTTTTCAAGGTCACAGGGCTTATAGTAGAATAAAACTTAGAAGCTTATTTTTCAGGAAGCATTGGGTGGATTGTTATGAATCATGGTACAAACCTCTCCATTTTAAATTTATAACTGAGACATGTACAGATATACATCCATGTGAGAACAGATATTTAGTACTTGTTACTGTTACCACCTGTAAACACTGTTCTTTTGGCTGAGGGCTTTTGTCAGCTTCTGCTGATATTCTAGTTAGAATTAACTGTTAAACATTTTAAAAAGGGCTAATTGGTGTAATGGTTATAATTATAATAATAATATTAATAAAGATGATATTGAATGTATTTAGTTGAACTAAGCTGAATCTTTACAAACAAAATTGTTTCAATCATGTAAATCTGATTGATAATGAGGTTCAATGGTCGGGGATATTCCGCATGTTTCAGACTCCGTTCAGAAGCTGATAATTAACACCGTCATCAGCTGGGCTAAGACTGAATACATCACCAACCAAGAGCTGATCAGGGAGATGTTCAGTCTGCTACATAGACAGTACGACGGAGTGGGAGAGGTGAGTCAGTTTGAGCATAATATCATATTTATGTAATTGTCATCAGGACTTGACTGCTGTGCTCTATGATAATTTCTAGGCATATGAAAGAGGGCGTAACTCAGGAGGCATAGTTTTATTTTTAATTCTTCAGTTACTAGAAATACCTAAGAATTTTTTTCTCCAATTGCTTGTCTGTATAATGTGAAGTTTACTCTTAAATTTCAAGCATTAGAAGTAGAAATTTACACATTTGCTAGAAGTACCTCTGGCAACTAAAAAGTAATCATAGAACTTTTGAAAAGTAAACCTTAATGGTGCTGAGTGAGTGGTTAGTTCCAGTTAGCTTCAAGAGATGTCTATCTTTAACGAAAAACAATCGTTTCATGTCTACCTTTTGTACATATAAACTGATATCTACCATCTAATATATATACATCAAAACTTGCCTTTCCTTCTGCAGTAATAAGTAACAGTGTATTTTGTTTATATGAGGATGACACTTCCTTATTTTTCATTGATGATTTCAGTTGCTGAGATCCCTGGAGAAGGCCTACGTGATCAGTCAGGCCAGTAAAGATGACATCAATGACCTGCTCAAAGCTCTTGGTAATGTCAGAGGTCTGCTATCTGTGCAGGTGGGCTCTGATGAAGAGGAAATCCTCAAAGCTAGCATCTGGTTAGTTGTTTTATTCTCACATATGGTTATTTGTCTCAGAATTGCTATGTGTTTTGTGAAAAAATGTATGTATACTTGTAATGTCTGCTGCTGGTTTGAGGGGGGGGGGGGGGGGGGAGTTGATTTTCATCATCTGCATCCATAGTTTTCCAGTCTATCCACAAACTACTCATATGCCACACAGTTCTGTAGAATACTTATGGTTATATGGTAGGTGCATCATATATATATATATATGTATATAGATATATGATATTATAAATAAAATCACATCTTAGACCTGTGACTACAAGGATATATAGGATGATAGAGATATCCAAACACCCGTTCCAATAATGCCTTTATGATACAGATCACACCTGAAGGAGGATGTATGCTACAGGTAGTCACAGTTTTATTGAGTCATTTATACCATTTTTTTTTTTTTTTTTTTTACAGGGATCTGGCTGACAACAAGGTGTTCTTCCAGCACCCGGACCTGATGCGAGCTCTGGGTGTCCACGAGACTGTGATGCAGCTGATGATCAACACGCTCAACAAGGCGCAGCATCAGTCTGCTTCAGAGAGCACAAGCTCACAGAAACGTAGAGGGTCTGTCATTTCACTCACCAACGAAGATGTCTCAAGCCATACCAAGGTCAGTCAGGAGTCTCAGGACTCAAGTAAAATCATTGTAACTGAATATGTTAACTACGGCATGTTGACCATTTCAAGGTTTCATTAATACTGATCAGTGATTGATGATCTTGAAGAGATCCAGAAAATTAATTTTCATGAGTTATCCTTCACTCCTATGACTAGATCAGTAACAGCACTGAGATTTATGTACAGAATTGACTGAACAAAAAAATTAACAAGAGGCCGGTTTGTCCTTAATTGTTTGTTGTAGTACACAGTGTTCTATGACATATGTCTTATTACATTTTTCATGGATTTTTCAAAACACATTTACCATATTAATTGTAAAATATTTTCTCTCAAACATGCATTGTAAAATGATCTCTCTTCAAAATATTCTTAAGATCACCACTTGCTTCTTAAACCTAAAGGGTTTAATTAGCCTTGTCTGCATGACTTGATCCATGTGACATATCAAATATCATATTGTCCCTCATTTAGGAATTTGAAATCAGAACTGTTAAATGCATACCTCATATTCTGCCAGTAATAACATAAATAACATAAAATATGTCTATAAATGTCTTCATGAATGCCCCTTGTTATTACAGGACTCAGCAGCAGACATGGTGGTGGCATGCTGTCGTTTCCTGTGTTACTTCTGTCGCACAGGAAGACATAACCAGCGTGCCATGTTTGAACATCTCAGCTACCTGCTGGATAAGAGTAGCATGTTGCTGGGTAAGGTCATATTGGCTCCTCAAATTTATTTTCCTTAAGCATTGGCAAATATTATTGATCATACCTTAGAATGTAAACTTAATTCTTTATCTTATGATTGTAAGGCACTCATTTTGTGGCAAAGAGAAATATTGTAAAATTATATTGCTTCAGAGGGCCAATGGTTGCTTCAGAACATATGGACTGGGATTTTGGTATAATGTTTATGTCGATGTGTACCTGTTTCACAGAATTATTCACCGGGGTATCCCAGTGAAAAGAATAAAGCAGAAGGTATTGGGTTCAAGCCACACCAGACAACCTAAACAGATGCCAGCATGTCATCAACACTTATGAAATTACTTCTGCTGTTAGAATGACAGGTTGAATTTACTTGTGGATTATTCCTTGCCCTGTTCAAGGACAATACAAGTCTAGAAGTTTTAATTATTAATTACACATCATTCATAATAATTTGGTTATCTTATCTTCATGCTAATTTCAAAGAAGTCTTCTAAACAGTAGATATTACTCTTATCACAGCACGACCTTCACTAAGAGGATCATGTCCTCTTGATGTGGCCTACTCCTCTCTGATGGACAACAATGAGTTAGCCCTGGCCCTCCGAGAATCTCACCTGGACATGGTCGCGATATACCTCTCAAGATGCGGTCAGCAGAGTAACCAACAACTGCTCTCTAAGGGCTACCCTGACATTGGCTGGGATCCAGTTGAAGGAGAGAGATTCCTTGACTTCTTACGCTTCTGTGTTTGGGTCAATGGTAGGTCCACTGGTTTTCTGTAATTATGGTTAAGGGAGAAATATTGCCATATAAGTTCTTCAAAGTCAGACTTGAGGTACAGACTAGCTTTACAAAATACTAAGGATTTTTTTGTTAATTTCATTATAATATTAGTATTAATTTCTTAAGTTTTCTATATAAATATGTTAACTTTTGACAAAATATCAAGCAAAATGCTTAATACATTTCCCAGAACTTATTTACATTAGCAGTATGCAAAAAAGTCAAAATATTGTCAGCTTTTTATCTGAAAACATACATAAATATTTATGTAGTTACTTTAATATGCTTTTATGATGTCTGGTTTTTCTCCTTGTGTATAGAAGTATTCATATAACTGTTACATTGAGAGGGATTGTATACTATGGATACTTTGAAACATACATTTACGCTTTAAAAACTGATAAAGAATATTCAGCATTTCAACATCCATGAAACACATTCTCCCCATGATTACCAATAAAAACTTGTTATTGAACTATGTTTTCAGGTGAGAGTGTTGAGGAGAATGCCAACTTGGTGGTCCGTCTGTTGATCCGACGTCCTGAGTGCCTTGGTCCAGCTCTGAGAGGTGAAGGTGGAGGCCTCCTGAAGGCAATGAAGGATGGTATTCTCATGTCAGAACAGATCATGGCCTCCAGGGACAAGGATTCGTGTGGCTTCCTGGCTGCTGTGATAGAGGATGAAGATGATCGTATCAACCTCCTGCAGAATCAGTAAGTCCTCATTTAGATGATGTAAGTAGCCACAATGTCATGCCTGAGTAGGCATTTAAAGTAGATCATGCCATGGCCATACTTTTCAAACTGTAGCTCTACTGATAGGTTTCAATCTTCATTTTAGCTTCAAAGTACTTTGCTCTTTGTCTGCACAGTAATATTTTGCCAGAATTATATTATAACATATTCACATCCAAAGAATAACTTCCTATCTAAGTTACTTTACCATTGTATTTGAGCAAACTCTGCTCCAAATAATGCCCAGACTAGTGATATTAACTACATTCTGCTGTCTGCAGATTTAATTTCATGCATTTCTCAGTCCTCTTCATGGTTATCAATAGATGAATTTGCTTACAGTAAGTACAACTTCAACACCTTGCCTGACGAAGATGATGAAGACTACATTGACATGGGTGGTGCCATTCTGAACTTCTATGCCTCTCTGATTGACCTGCTGGGTCGCTGCGCCCCAGAAGCTGAGGCCATCAAGGCTGGTCGCAGTGACTCGCTGAGGGCCCGCGCCATCTTGAGGAGCTTGGTATCAATGGAAGACCTGGAAGGTGTCTTGGGACTGAGGTTCATCTTGCCTGTCAGCAGTCCACAGAAAATACCAGATGATGGTATGTTACATCTTTGCTGTTGACCTTGACCTATCCTTGTTCTCACCTTGAACTATTTATATTTGACCTTGACCTATATCTAGATGATCATGACCTTGCCATATCTTTTTGCTTTCACCTGTTGTTATTTACTGGGATATTAACAAAAAATAACAAGTTTAGTCTGGTTTTTTTAGTGGCTTTTGGATATATATCATCTACCATTTACTTCAATGAATGGATTTTCATAGACTTTAATACTAAGAAAATCCAAGTTATCCTGCTGAAACATTAGAGATTTAGAATTTTCTATACTTTAATTTGAAGAGCATAAATCTTCTTTAACTCATTGAAATAAGATTAAGTGACTTAAGAGTTCTCAATGAAGACTGACAACTTTCTTTTAATACTGTTTCACAGTTGGTTCTTTTAGCTGGTAGTCACAGGATCATTTCTCAGCACAGTGACATGATTCACTGATAGCAGTTGAGGTAAAAGATCCCCTATTGAAAGTTTATAGAACAGGAGTCTATGATTGAACACATGACCACACCATGCTTACAGTACCTTTATTTGCAGGTGACAGTGATGTGGGTGTGTCCTCAGACATGCCTCCTGGCCTGCTTCCCATCCACAAGGCTGCTGTCGTCCAGTTCTTGGAGCGTGTGTATGACATCCAAGACCAGATGACCTTCTTCAAACTGCTTGAGGATGGTTTCTTGCCAGATCTGCGCGCAGCTACTACTCTAGACACAGTATGCATCTTGATTTCTCTCTCTTCACTTAGCCCTGGAAAGGTGTCTGCTTCATTAAACCTATGCTTACTTGAAGAAATGATAAGAAACTACAGTTAGAGTAATATACCTATTTCAGGCTTCGGGTGGGTTGATGGACTAGGCCTAAATGAAAGGAAATTATCATAATATCTTCTAAGAAAATAGGTCTTAATTGTAGGGTTGGTTGCAGTTATGGGTTGGTCACACTTTATATTTGTGTTTGTGCAGCAATTCCTGAAATAATATTTCAAAAGAAGCTTTAGACCAGCCTTTTGAACAAACATGTATTTTTAAATTGTGTTGTTCTGCAGAGCAATATCATGTATTGCTTATGGAACAGAGAAGTACAATACAGCATTTGGTATTTATATTTACACAGAAGTTGTAATAATTATGCTGGTTTGTTTTATTCAGCAATTATATGCTCTCTTAAATGTTCTATACTTGCTTATAACTGTTTTCCATGTATCATTATTACAGTTTCTGTGTTCACAATGTGATAACTTTGCTTGGTGCTTTGTGGCATAATTTTATATCATTTTCAGATTTCAAAGGGTCTGTATTTTATTACTGATATCATCCAACTTGTGTTGCAGTCATCATCATCAGAAAGCGACATGGCTCTGGCATTGAACCGCTACCTGTGCAGCTCAGTTCTGCCCCTGCTGACCAAGAACTCTGACTACTTTGCTGATGCTGATCACGCCTCTGCTCTGCTGGATTCTACCCTACACACAGTGTATAGGCTGTCCAAGTGCAAGTCACTCACCAAAGGCCAGCGGGACATGGTGTCAGACTTCCTCATATCACTCACAAGGTGAAAAAAATATTTGCAGAAGTAACTAAAACCAAAAGGTTAAACAAAACGGAATGGCCAAATGTGTGCATTAAAACATGGAGCTTGTTAAACAGAGGTAATATCTCCCAAGAAAGAATCCAGAAATTTCTACAGAATTTCATGACTGGCATCATTGTGAATTGAGCACATATGGATCAACATTAGCCAGCTGTGGCTTCACTTCATTTTCACTTCTTATAGTTTGAAAGGATACTGAACTCTACTCCATATTTCTTCCTTTATGGCAAAAGAGCAGTATGGTAGTCTAATTGTAGAAATGTCAGTTTGACCCTCATAGTTTTAAACTTCATTAGTCAGTCAGACACTTAGGCACTGGAATTTGAAATGAACCCTCATTTCACATATAAGGTAAAAATATGCAAAACCCTCTAGCAGTGGATGTGGACAAAGTGAAAGGTCAAGAAATATTTTAGGAAGGCATTAAAAAATTTAGGAGGGAAGGGATATGATTGAAATATCCAAAATCAAAAACTAAAATCAGAAATTAAAACAGCACCAGAAGTATAAAGCCAGTTACTTGAAATTGCACCTTAATCTCAGGGGGTTTATTCAATGTCTAGAGAGTTAAAGCAGTATGAGAAATCTCTTCAACACTACCATCACAAAAAAATCCTTTAAATCATCTTTGGCTTGAATATGCATATTAAAAGAGTGGCACTATTTCTATACTTGAGTACATCATTGCAATGTATAATTCTTATCGTAGATCTGATATATTTACTAACATAACCAGTTTCTTTATCTTGTGTTTAGCCAACTGCGTGCACCAATGATGACCCGCTTGTTGCGAAAGTTGACTCTGGATGTGCCAGTGTTGACAGAGAACACAGTTGTCCCACTCAGGGTGAGTACAGTAATTATTTAAGCATTATATATGTGAAACAAAAATTAAAATGATAAAAAAGCTGGAGAATGTTGTTTAAAATGTGTGTACCCCAAGTTACAACTGATTGGATGATTACCTCTAGTGAGGAGACTATGTGGCTTTACTCAACCAAGGAGTAGCAGGAGGTAATGTTTTCAACTGTGTTTATTTGAATGTTTAATTATCTGGTGGCAGATAAAAAAAATGATGAGACTCAATAATTCTTTGGTCAGTTTGTTCTTCCAGGGTACAGCATTGGTAGCCACTCGTATTACATCCAAATTCAAATTCAGATGGAATTATGATAATAATTTTATATTACTTTCTTCCCCATGAGACTTTGCTTTAGTATTTTCCCCTAGAATGTGACCTTTAAATTGGTAATTCAGTTATGTATCCATATAATCCAGATGTACACCATTTGCTATCTATTCAGTAGGCAAATTGATTTTTTTATCAATGTTTTGATATCTAACATCACGGCTTCAGATGCAATAGATTGTTACTTTATAATTTTCCTTGTTTCTTTTCAATGTAGGTGTTGACCCACCACTATGAACGGTGTGGGCGTTACTATGGCAGCAGAGGATGGGGTAGCCATGGTACAGCCACAGATGAGGAGAGGAGGCTGACGATGATGCTGTTTTCTCGCATCTTTGATTCCCTGGCCAAGCGGGTATGTGTGACTCTAGTATCATGTATTCTTTTTCCCATTAGTTTATATGCCCAGAGGAAGAAATGCTAAATGGTATGGTAATCTGTAGCTACAGTGATCAGCTTTTATACTGTTAAGCCACATGTATAATGACATTTGACCACTGTAAACAACAAAGTCATCCTGAAATACACCAAAGAGATGAAGTAAAGTTAGATATCCTTTACTCTGACGGGACATATGTAGTAAATTATTAAATAATATGTTATACTGGTAAAAATATGTAGAGGATTATTAAAGGTAAATATGTACAATTATTATCAGATAATTACAGCATTAAAACACAATCCTGAAAATATATGTGTATGTTATTATTAAATGTATTTATTACATTCTTCTCATCATTTTCCATTTTGATACTGGATCAAACTGATGAAGGCATAAACTGATGTATCAAAATATTCAAATGTTGGTACAGTCCTGAAGCCTCTTCATTATTCTTTTCATCTGTAGGCCTATGACCCAGAGCTGTTCTCAAAAGCCTTGCCATGCTTGTCAGCTATTGGCTGTGCCCTGTCACCTGACTACTCCCTGAGCAACCAGGATGACTCCTGGGATGGGCAGACAGCAGTGGACATGGATGGTTCCTACAATCCTCAGCCTGTTGATACAGCCAGGTAACTATCACATTTTGACTCTGCTTTAAAATCTACATCTTATGCTCACATTGTCTCCCCTTCCATGGGAGGGGAGACATATAGTGGCACTTTCAAACCTTAAGAATTATCTTCTGCTGTGAAAATCCCTACTTGGCATTGATTTGTACTTTTTTCATATTTTTTTCAGACAGCTTTTAGCGAACCTGTTAGCTTATGCGATGGTGTGGCATCGTCAGGCGTCCATTGTCTGTCATCCGCCATCCGTCGTCTGTACGTTAACCCATACTATCTTGAAAATGGCAAGAGTTAGCATCACGAAATTTTATGCAAAAAATTAGTCATCTAAAAAACATATCTAATCAGATTTTGCTTATTTTTTGGCTAACTGCATTTTCTTAGATTTTATAGGGAAAAAGCTAAAATAGCTTTAAAAATCTTCTTCCCCGAAACTGTTCAGCCAAATTGTCCAATAAATCACAGAAATGATCCCTTGAACAATCTCCCTTAAGTTTGTTCGAAGGGTTCAAGTTCAGTGATTTTTGGCCGAGTTACAGCTAGTTGAACTTAGTCATCTGTCCAAAAAAGCATACTAAAATTACAATCTTAGAAACGGCTTGAGCTATCATCACCAAATTTTATGCCAATGTTGGTCACATGAGTCATATCTGTAATTGAGGTATTGGTAGCCCACCTGCATCGGCCTTTTTAGTACGGGGGTCATCAGTGCCCGTATCATACTGACACCTACAAAAAACTTCTTCTCTGAAAGCATATGGCCAAATTGTTTAATATCGCACAGAAATGATCCTAGGGTAGTGCTTTCTGAAGTTTGTTTGAATGGTCTCAGTTCAGTGACTTTTGGCTGAGTTATGGGAAGCTGAATTTAGTCATATGCCATAACAGCCCATTTTAGGTCAGTGGCTACAAAGGTCTTCTTCTCAAAAACCACTGGGCCAAATTCTTAAATCTCACTTATTAATTATCCTTAGATGTTGATAATTCAAGTTTGTTCAAATGGTTTTGGTTCAGTGATTTTTGGCTGAGTTATGGGAAGCTTAACTTAGCCATTTTGCTTTATTTTCCCATATGAGTTATAAACCTGCAAAACGTTTTTTGACTGGCACCACTGAGGCCAATTTGTTTAATATTTTACAAGAATAATCCCCTGAATAATTCTTTTCATAATTGACTTTTATGGTTCCAAAGAATGAATTTTGGCTGAATAATAAAGATTGAATTGAGTTATTTTACCATATATGTTAGCTGTGTGAAGCAGATACATCTAGCCTGGAACCAGTTTATCAGCATCTGTTACATCATGCCTACAGACATTTAGATTTCAGGTTATCTTTGGTAATATTGACAAGAATGTTTTTTAAAAACTTTTAAAATATGTAGATTTATGATTTTAGATATTCCTCATGCCAGGCAATGTTTACAATCACAGGTATACATTGACCCATACTATTTCGTAAAATGACTGGAGCTAGCATCATTAAATTTAATGCAAAAAATTAGCCATCTGAAAAAATCTGCATTTTCTCTGATTTTATAGAGAAAAAGCTAAAAAACCTTTAAAAATCTTCTCCTCGGAAACTGTCAAGCCAATTTGTTCAATATTTCACAGAAAAAATCTTTTATACCATCTCCCTCAAGTTTGTTCAAATGGTTCCAGTTCGTTGAATTTTGGCCGAATTACAGGAAGTTGAACCTAGTCATCTGTCCAAAAAAGCATACTAAAATGACAATCTCAGAAAAGGCCAGAGCTATCATCATCAAATTTTATGCCAGTGTTGGTCACATGAGTCATATATGAAATTCAGGTATTGGTGGCGCCACCTTCATTGATCTTTTTTTGTACAGGGGTCATTGGTCATCTGTATATTAACCCATAATTTCTCAGGAATAGCAGGAGCTACCATCTCCAGATTTTATGCAATAATCTGTCACATATCAAATGTTGTTGGATTCAGCTTATTTTTTTGCTATCTGCATTTACTTAGATTTTATAGGGGAAAAGCTGTAAAACCTTTAAAAGTCTTCTTTTAGGGCTACATCATGCCTCCAGACATTTAGATTTCAGGTTATCTTTGGTAATATTGACAAGAATGTTTTTTAAAAACTTTTAAAAATTGTAGATTTATGATTTTAGATATTCCTCATGCCAGGCAATGTTTACAATCACAGGTATACATTGACCCATACTATTTCGAAAATGACTGGAGCTAGCATCATGAAATTTAATGCAAAAAATTAGCCATCTGAAAAAATCTGCATTTTCTCTGATTTTATAGAGAAAAAGCTAAAAAACCTTTAAAAATCTTCTCCTCGGAAACTGTCAAGCCAATTTGTTCAATATTTCACAGAAAAAATCTTTTATACCATCTCCCTCAAGTTTGTTCAAATGGTTCCAGTTCGTTGAATTTTGGCCGAATTACAGGAAGTTGAACCTAGTCATCTGTCCAAAAAAGCATACTAAAATGACAATCTCAGAAAAGGCCAGAGCTATCATCATCAAATTTTATGCCAGTGTTGGTCACATGAGTCATATATGAAATTCAGGTATTGGTGGCGCCACCTTCATTGACCTTTTTTTGTACAGGGGTCATTGGTCATCTGTATATTAACCCATAATTTCTCAGGAATAGCAGGAGCTACCATCTCCAGATTTTATGCAATAATCTGTCACATATCAAATGTTGTTGGATTCAGCTAATTTTTTTGCTATCTGCATTTACTTAGATTTTATAGGGGAAAAGCTGTAAAACCTTTAAAAGTCTTCTTTTAGGGCTTCCGGTGTAATGGTCGTAGAGTGAGGACGTGTTTGCAATACTCTTGGACAAATTTTATTATAACGGAACAGAAACACCTACTAGAGACTTAAAATGACCCGAGGTGGCAAAAAGAGAACTGTAAGTAATACTGGGAGTATGGACAAATATGTGGAAGGAGCTGAGAAAAGAGTCATGGATGAAATAAGCCGTGAATTGGAATCGCAAACCAGTGACGTAGTTCAGTCAGCCCAAATCAAAGTTGTTATGGCGGATATGAAAACATCGGTCAGAGAGGTACAAGACAGCCTGGAAAAACAGTTAAGTAACATTAACTCAAATTTAGTTGCATTAGTAAACAGTTTGGCAGAGGAAAATAAAACCTTGAAAAATCAAGTCGGGGAATTAGAAAAAAGTGTTCAGTTTATAAATGAGAGTAAGGATAAGGCGGATGGAGAGAGGAGAGAAGAGAAGAGAAAAGTGAATGAAATGCAAAGAGAAATTGACGTACTGAAACAAAGTCAACGGGATAAAGATGAACGGTTAATGGCTTTGGAAAAGAAACTGAAAACAGAGCTTAACAAGTTGGAAAGGCATAGCAGAGAGTGGAACTAACGAATAATAGGGGCTAAAGAGAGTCAGAGGAGAGAGGATTGTAAAGATTCAAGCCATGAACTGTAACCGGGCATAGATGAGGAAAATATTAAGAAGAAAATAGAAGTGGCTCACAGAACTGGGAAACAAGGTAACAAACCAAGTCACATTATTATTAGATTCTTTGACAGAACATTCTCTGAAATTCTCCGAGAGGGTAAAAAGAAATGTGGGTCAAGTGAAAGCCGGTTTGTAGAAGATCTAACCAAAGCGGACTATGCAGTGAAACAAAGAGCAAAACCGCAAATGCTGGAAGCCCACAATCAAGGGTTGAAAGTCCGCTTCTGGAGGGGTCAACTTTATGTTGACGGAGAGCCAACTAAAATTTCAACAGTTGCCAGGGACCAGTTGGATACGGACAGCCGTCCATAGTCTGACAGGGTGAGATTGGAACACATGAGGGAGTTACTGACAGGTGCTCTACCGACTTCTGGCGTCACACCTCAGAGACTCTTTTTTGAACTTTGGTTTAGGATTTGACTTTGTGTGTTTAAGTGACATAATTATGTAAGACAGGAGTGTTAACACGAGGAGGGGTGCATGGACAACAGACCAGCCGCTGTAAGTGGAATTTGTGTATTCTTTATATTTATGTATAGTTTTTGTAATGTTGTCCAATCAAACTCCATTGATAACTGTGAAAAGTACTCAGGGTTCCTGAACTTGTTTACCATGGATGTTTCCTTGTGTTTAGAGGTCACTTGGTATGTGTTGGCATTATTTCACACTAATTGGGATCGAATTGGGGATATGGATAGATTTAAACTTGTGATAAAGCGTATTATTTTCCAGAGAAGAAATGGCTAATAATAGTGTTCAAATATTATCCGTCAATGTAAATGGAATAAGAGATCACCAAAAACGAAGATTACTGTTCTATTGGCTTCAAAAGAAAAAACATAAGGTAATATTCTTACAGGAAACTCACAGCACACAGGATTGTGAACAGTATTGGAGGGCCGAATGGAGCCATAGAATAATGTTTAGTCATTACAGAAGTAATTCTTGTGGTGAGGCAATCTTGATTAAAAATAATGTACCTTTCAATGTACATAATATAGAAACTGATGAATGTGGAAGATATATCATTGTTGATTGCAGCATGGGCGATATTAGGTTGACTTGTGCAAACATATACGCACCAAATAATGATGAACCAGCCTTTTTTAATAATGTATTTGAAAAAGTTGAAAATTATCAAAATGATAACAGGATTTTAGGGGGTGATTGGAATTTAGTCATTGATGAAATGGATAGAACTAGTTCGACAGAAATGAGAAATATGAACGCACGAAATGTAATTATGGAATATATGGAGAAAGCTGACCTGCGTGACATATGGCGGCAACAGCATGAGGATGAGTTGGGGTATACATGGTCGCGGGGGCCAGTAAAAAGCAGATTAGACTTCTTCTTGATATCCTTTGGGTTACAGGGACATTTATTGGAGAGTGACATGATTCGTAGTTATAAATCTGACCATAAAGCAGTAAGTATGGTGCTACAAATAAAAAAAGAACAAAAAGGACCTGGGTTTGGAAATTTAATTCTTTACATTTGAAAGATAAAAAATTTAAAGAAATTATTCAGAAAAGTATAGCCAGAACAGTGAAAGAAAATGAAGGGACAGATCCTCTTTGGTTGTGGGAAACTGTTAAAATGGGTGTACGTAGGGAATGTATATCATATGGGATAAGAAGGAAAAAAATACGAAATTGTAAAATTCAAGAACTGGAAAATATTTTGTGTTAACAACAAAACTATGATATAAAAAATAATAACGGTGTCCCATCTGAACAATTCCTTCAAACTCAAAGTCAACTAGAATCCTTAATTGAGGAGGAAACACAAGGGGCAGTGTTTCGCAGTCGGGTAAGGTGGTTTGAACACGGGGAAAAATCAAATTATTATTTCTTAAACTTGGAAAAAGAAACTTTAATAAAAAGACTATAACTAAACTGAAATTACCAGATGGCAGTCTAACAACAGATCCTTCAGAAATCCTACACCAAGAGAAATTATATTATGAAAAACTTTACAGTGTAGACCAAATGAATGAAGATGAAGTAGTCAGGGCAGAACATAAATTTCTTGACAAAAGAGGGAATCACAAGAGTTTGACAGAAGCTCAAAAATTTGTTTGTGAGAGGGATATTACGGAAAATGATATAAAAATATCATTAGAAGGTATGAAAAATAATAGGACTCCGGGAAGTGACAGGTTAACTGTTAAATTTTATAAACATTTTTGGCCTGAAATAAAAGAATTACTTTTGTCAGCTTTAAATCATTCATTTTCAACTGGATCACTTACTTTTTCCCAGTAACAGGGCATAATTACGCTGATTCCATAAGCAGGAAAGGATAGTTTAGAGTTAAAAAATTGGCGACCCATAACACTTTGGAACGTAGATTACAAAATTATAGCCAAATGTATAGCAGAGAGAATAAAACCACTACTACCGCACATAATACACGAAGATCAGACAGGGTTTCTGAAAGGCAGCTTTATTGGTGAAAATATTAATAAAGTGATAAATGTGATTTATGAAGCAAAAAAATCGAAAATTAATGGATATCTCGTGTTTGCCTATTTCAAAAAAGCTTATGATTCATTAAATAGATCATTTATAAACAAAGCTTTAGAATACTTTAACTTTGGAAAAAGATTTATTAAATGGTGTTCAATATTATATAAAGATTCTAGCAGCTGTGTTTTAAATAAAGGTTGGTCTTGTCAGTTTTTTAATGTGTGCAAGGGGGTAAGGCAAGGTTGTCCGTTATCCCTGTATTTGTTCATTATAGCGTTAGAGATTTTGGCCATATATGTACACCATAATATAAAGATCCATCAAGTATGGGAATTTCTGCACAAAAATAAGCCAGTATGCGGACAACACTGTACTAATGTTAAAAAATGTACAAGTGTCCAAGAAACCTTGTGTGCCCTGAAATCATTTCAGGCTATATCTGGTTTGAAAATTAATGTTGAAAAAACTGCAATAATGCCATTGTTAAAAACTTGTATAGAAAATAAAGATGCAGAAAGATATGTTAAAAATTGTAAGTTATCTTGGACTTATGGTCCAGTGTCCATGTTAGGTATAAAGTTACAATCGTCATTAAATCAGCTAGAGGAATTAAATTATTACCCTCAACTTGACAGGATAAAAAGTATCTTGAATATTTGGTCTTTCAGGAAGATAACGATTATGGGCAAAGTAACGGTCATCAAGACTTTCATTTTGTCTCAACTTATCTATTTATTGTCCGTTCTGCCACGCCCGGATAATAAATTCATTAAAGAAGTTAACAAACATATTTATAAATTCCTCTGGTCTCAAAAGAATGAAAAAATAAAAAGAAGTACATTTTGGCGTACGTACGAGAAGGGAGGACTGCAAATGATAGACATATCCACTCAAAATAACTCATTGAAAATAGCCTGGATAAAAAGGATTTTAACCAAAAGCAATGAATGCAATTGGAAAAATGCAATATTGCAAAAATTACCGGGTGGAGAGTTCTTTTTTAAATGTGATGTTTCGACAGAGGATTTGTTTAAAATATATAAATCAAAAAACACATTTTGGCGAGAGGTTTTGGAATGCTGGTGTAGGTATAATTACACTTGTCCACAAAGTAAGGAAGAGATTCTCAATCAGATCATATGCAATAACTCGTTCATCAAGGTTGACCGGAAAGTAATATTGTATAAAAAGTGGTATAATGCAGGAATATACAGAATGGCAGATTTGATGGCTGAGGAAAGTAATCAAATAAGGTTAATAAAATTTACAGAGGTACAAACTAAAGTACATAATAAGATAAATTATTTAGAATATTTAGGATTATTAAATGCTTTTCCTCTCCAGTGGAAAAAGTTGATATTGGAAAGCAATTTAGAATATAGGCAAGATGATAAACTGGAAAAGATGTTGAACTGTACGAAAGTTTCACAGTTTATATAGAGACAATTAATTGAGAGAGTTTGGGTAGAACCAGAGAGCTGTGTAGCAAACTGGTCAGCTGATTTAAACTTAGAAAGAGATGTTGTTTTTCAATCCTTTGTAAAAATTAAGAAACTTTCAGACTCGGCAGTTTCAATATCCGCTGATACATAGAATACTGAATTTGAAATCTTTTTTATTTAAGATTAATGTTGTATCATCTGACAGATGTTCATTTTGTAAGGTTCAAAAAGAAACTTATGTGCATCTATTT
Source organism: Sipunculus nudus (assembly GCA_026874595.1). Classification (NCBI taxonomy): domain Eukaryota; kingdom Metazoa; phylum Annelida; class Sipuncula; order Golfingiida; family Sipunculidae; genus Sipunculus; species Sipunculus nudus. The sequence continues at coordinate 82,531,337 of CM049308.1, read as the reverse complement.
TGAGACTGTATATATACAAAAAATGTTTGGTTCGCATTATACCAATGGTTAAAAAGAGAAGGTATTAACTCGGAAATTGAATTTGATAGAAATAAATTGATTCTAGGGTTATCTTCCAAAATGTTATTGAATTGTATAAGTCTGATTTTTAACAAATATATATTTAATTGCTGTATAAGGTTAAAGCAACCCAGCTTTATCGGAGTGAAAATAGCCATTGAAAATATACAAAGGATCGAGAGTGCTATAGCAGAAAACAATAATGGGAAATATAAATATATGGAAAAAATGGAATTCACTAGCAAAATAGTTAATATAGTTGATTAAGGATGTGGAGTTTGTGTATTTTTTGAGTCTGTGTATTAATGTCGTGTGTATATGTTTTCTGTATTTATGTATTTGTTTGGTAATTAAAAAAAAAAAAGTCTTCTTTTTAATGGTCCAGCCAAATTGTTCAATATTTTACAGAAATGATCCCTGAGGCAAGCCCTCTCAAGTTTGTTCAAATGGTTTGCATTTGATGAATTTTAGTGGAGTTCCACAAATTTTAACAGACATTTGGCCAAGTAAGCATACTGACATAGTTATCTCAGAAAGGACAGAAGCTAGCATTACCAAGTATCCTGCAAATGTTGGTCACATAACTCATATTTAAAGTTGCAGATTTTGTGGTGCCACCTACATTGACCTGTTTTTTATGGGCAAAAACCTCATAATTTTAGCCTCTTACAGCTTAAAATGTTTATGATGAAACTGTCAAGTTGAATCGTTCAATTTTTCAAAAGAATTATCCTAGGATATGGTTCTTTCAATCATATCAGGAAAGCTTAAGTTGGTCTTATGGCCATTATTATGTCTAACTCGAACGGAGGATTGCAAAGCTGTTCTTCTACAAAATTATTGTTTCAATTATAACTTCTGTAACATGGCACAAAAATTATTCTTAAGTGGCTTTTGTTCAAGTTTACTTGAATGATTTTTGGTAGAATTATTGGACCTTTAACAATGAAAGAACTGCATCTTTTATTATTCTAGATATTTTGATAAAAAGTTTATGAAAATTTCAGCTTGAAAAAAAGCATTTTAGCCAAAGTCTTTAAGTATGTGTAAACGGATTTGCCAACAGGTCAAGATTGTGTCTGTATATTTAATAAGGTTAAGAAACTGCCAACTGTTTCAGATTTGGCAATAGATCAAGAGTTCATTCAGTGCAGCCAGATATAGGTCAAGAGTTCCGTCAGTGCAGCCAAGCACAAGGCATGGGACCCCCTCATGGGTGACATGTGAACACCTCATGGGCACCATGTGATCACCTTATGGGTGTCATGCCCCTCAGGGATGCATGTGGAGCAAATCTATTTATAGCTTTGGCAGACTGCCAACTGTATCAGATTAGGCAACAGGTCAAGAGTTCACTCAGTGCAGCCAGGTACAGGTCAAAAGTTCACCCTGTCTAGCCAGGTGCAGGTCATGAGTTCACTTAGTGCAGTAGCCTGAGCCAGCAAATTTGTCACAGTTCACTCGAGGCAACTGCCTTTCTCACCTAAGCGGGGTCAGCCCCATGCATCAGACTCAAGGTAAGTTTCATGTATTGGCCTGATATTTTGACCTATGTGTCTTTGATGGCTTTCTCATTCACAAGACAGGTGTCACCACCTACAATGACTTTTGCACATTGTGTGACTTTTGTGCCTGCTTATTTCTATAGAGGAATTTAATATATCATCCTGAAATTGGGCATATTTATACCTATCAAATAGCTTTGTCGTAAACAAGACTGGTGGTGCCACCTACAATAATTTTTGCATAGTGTGTGTCCCTGCTTATTTTTCATGAGGGGTTTGATATATCAGTCTGAACTTGGGCATATGTATATAGCTTCGTTGTATACAAGACTGGTGGTGCCAGCTACAATCATTTTTAGCTCAGCTGACTGTAAGTCAACTGAGGTATGGCACTTTGTCCGGCTGTCCGGCTGTCCGTTAGCAGGGCACAAATCGTAGGGAGGTCAATAAAAAATCTCCTTGGAAACTGAAATTAGGTCACTGCGACCTATATCCTTCGAGCTATGGGGCTTGAAAGTACCATCCAGGATAGTAAAACATTTGATACAAAACCTCCAATATCTTGATAATTAATGCATGGTTTGTCATGAATCTTGCCTTGAATATTGACCATGACCAGTTTTGTCAGTTCCTGAAACGTGGTGGCGCCACCTGTATTTTTCCTATTTTAACGAATATTTTTCTATTTATTATAAAATGACAACAATCATGTCATTTTCTCAGCTGTGATTACATCTTGTGTCCCAAAACCTGGTGTGTTTATTGATCAAAAGTGGATGCCCTATACTAATCACCCTGTCTGTCTTAGTTCTAAGATTTTTTGGTCACAAGGTAATTGGTTATGGTCACAGGACTGTCATTCTGAAATATTTCTTTAAAAATGTCCTTATAGACAAATTCAGCTGAGCGTTGAGACCCATGGGTCCCTAGTTGTGTTGTGTGCACCCATGCCAGAGTTTCAGTAGTGATGTTTGTGTAATTGTTTCTTATTCAAAATGTTTAGTGCCTGCATTGTTCATATACATGAAGTAATGGTCCAGCATTGAAGCATTATACCTGTTGTATATTTCCCAATGCACAGGTTCGCATTAGGCCTGTAGGCCTTGTTTACTTTTTTTGTAAGATTTAATACTTTTTTCCATTAAACCCACAGTGGCAGCACTGATATCTGCTCTTTTGCAGTGTCCATTCACAGTTCACTGATTTATACTGATTTGTTTTACCTGTGCAGGGTCCGCCTAGCAGACCACCTGGCTGGTATGGTGATGGACTTTGCTGAGTTCTGTCATGATACCTGGTCTCTCCAGAAGGTAAGTGATCTCACACCTGTAAAACTACTTAATTAAACCATGAGAGGGTTTCACTGGACAGATATCTTAAAATTCTAAGACCATGTTTAGCTTATAGCCAATTTATCTGACTGCATTGAATATACAATGTACTGAGTTTAAAATATGTTAATTATGTTGACACCACCAAATGTCTGTATTCTAGTGACAGGACTTTCCCTGTCTTAGCCCTATGCAGGTTCATTAAATGATTGAACCAACTGCATGATTCTTACCTGTCTTGCCCTACACAGTATCTTAGGTAATTCTAGTTTATTCTAGAGATGAATTGCTTAGATAACCATTCCTTATAGGGTTTCATTCTCTGAAAAAAAACTTGTATAATTTGACAAAATCTTACTGGGCTATCTCAATGCAAATAAGTTATCTCATTTGATGTTAATGAAAATTTGTTTGGTTTTATGGAATATTTATAATGTTTTATAATGTATTTAATGTTTTTATCTTGATTAATATTCATTGTTCAGATCAACCAGTCCTGGGCTTATGGACCTGTGTTTGATGATGACAAGAAAATTCATCCAATGCTCAAGTCATTCAAACTTCTAAATGATAAGGTAACAAGCTCATTACCTGTAGAGTGTATTATGTATTCTTATAGAAACACTCAAAATTACATCTTAGTACATAGTTTTTATTACTTTTTTGGCAGTTATAGTATATTAGCTTAAGCTTATATGATTATAATGTTATCATAAGCATCTATTTGCACACAGTATTATAACTCAAAAAGTGGATGTTTGTATGACATTTTACTGTTTGTTTGAATGATGAATAATCTGGGCATCATTGGAAGTGTACTTATGTGTACTATAGAAGAAATTCAGTTGGTCTCAGTAACAACAGCATGTACACAATACACTTATAGAGCAGTGCTTACTAAACAGCCGTGTAGTTATATTTTCATGGTATATTAAACGCGTAGAAACATGGACCAAAAAAAAGCAGTCATGAGAAATCAATTTAGTATGTGTAATATAGATTTAATTTTATGTACACTTCATTGTTTGTAAACTATGGAACTAAGTCATAATTTATCTGATGCTAGGACCAAAGACGTTACATGCAGCAGGCAGAAGAATCGCTCAAAGCAATGATAGCATGGGGATGGACCATCGAACAAGATCAGACTCGCAACAGTCAGAAGTCCAACATGCGGCGCCGTTCCTCCAAAATGATCAGTGTAAGCCCTGTAAGGTCTCTTAAATATCTAGACCTGTAGTGTGCTCCTGCTGACGCTGCCATAATCTGCCAAATCTGCTGGAATATTAACACAGCTGAGAGAGTTTTGGATTGGATTCAATAAAACGTCATGTTTGAGGCTTCTAGCAGAGGGAGATTTGAATTCAGATGTCATTTTGACTTTGATGGTGTAAATGCCATGGTAACCATTATAACATCATAAATGCCACACTAACTGATATGACATCATAATGGTTACCATGGTATTTCCAATAGTCTCTAGCCTAAGCTGACAACATGACTAATTGAAACTGATGTTTTGATTATTTTTTTTTCTTCTTCTTTTCTTGCTTGGCTGAGGACTTGAGAAGCCAAACAATGTCATATCTGTGTTAGATTTACTTAACAGTAATAGACGGTCTCTTATCAGTCCATGATTATTTTCTCGCCTTCTCTATGTAACACCTACCACAGTCATTGAAACCAGTGAGAGGATGTTTAGTGATATCACTTAAAAAATTCTCTTTGTTCCTTCAATTTGCACTCCATTACATTCCTTGTTCAAATTTTATATCCTGTATGTTTAAAGATTTTCACAAACTGTGCACAGTTTACAGCGTGTTAAATAGTATTAGTTAAATTCAACTGTTTTTGCTTTGCATATCAACAGTAGTCAGTATATACATAAGTCTATGTGACTTATTCTGTGCAGGGTTATATTAAGTCAGGAATTTCAGTGTTGAGTCCATAATTTTAAGCCATAATTTCTGGCATTATTTGGAGGTGATGGATATTACCTCTGGTTAATACTGTATTTCCTTTATTGTTAGGTATGTTAGTTCAGCCTTGTTACTCCTAATGCTCTTGTTGATGAATGTTTGAAAAAACCCACCCATGTACAAAGCCACACCCACATCATATGGATGAACCTCATTTAAGAAATCCTGCTTGCATCATTCAGAATTTCCCATTAACCAAGAAAACACTTATGTTCAGGTGATTCATTGATGTGTTATAATGAAAAGCTATAAATATAATGGATCCAGAATACATTCTACCAGACCTACCATCATGAAAGTTTTATCAGCGATATAGCTATAAGCTACCACTTATGAATTCCTAGATGTGCAACATCAGTTTGAACATCTGACAAATTATGCAAGTGTTTTGAGTCTTATACAATGTTGTGTAAATCAAGATTTATCTTGATTCAACTAGTCAGCAATGTTGAATTCTTTTAAATAATAACAAAAAAATCAAGTCCATTCAATCCTGCTACTGGAACAAGCTACTTGCTGTCTGTTTTCACAGTTGCAATTTGTTTGTTCTAGAATTAGTTGCAATTAAAACAAGAAGGAAGAAAACTTTAGGTCACAGCATTGAACCTTGTATTAAATGTGTTTTGGACTCTTTGTTTAATATTTAAAAGAGCACAGTTAAGAATTTCCTTTAATTATACCTTGAATATTTATTGGACCAAGATGACAAAAATTTGTTGCCAAAGGAATAATGACCATCATTTTTCTGGTCCAAGCATATAACTGAAAGTAATTTAAAGGTCAAGGTCTTTCCTTTGTAAACTTATATTGTTGAAAACCAGCCATAGCCATAGCAAGAGGAAATGCGGTACTAAACAAGCTGTATATAATTTCTCCTTATGCAATTCCCTTTTGCAATGACTCTAACAAAACATTCCTGTTTGATATGTTACCTCCAGTATTTTCATATTTTTTTCCTGATTCCACATTTCAGACATGAATTGTTATTCAGGATTCATGTCCATAGCCCTTATTATTATTGTCCCTTGCTTCCACGGAAGGGGGGACATTGATTTGGGTTTGTCTGTCTGTCTGTCCGTCTGTCAGGTTTTCGTTTCCATTCGATAACTTTCCTAAATATTATCCGATTTCATTCAAATTTGGGTTAGTGATTGCTCTCATGCATACCTAAGTTAGAATTGGTTTTGGAGTGTCTTGTCTTATTATCACCATCTCCAAAACCAAAAATATTTCGCTTTCCTAATTCACATCAAAACTTATGACATGTGTAGACATCTTCAGGGGACAATGAAAACTAAAACACAGCCACTATGGCATGTGGAGACTTCTTCAGGGGAAAATAAAAACTAAAACATATTAAGAAGGCAAACAGGGTTCAAAAAGAGGGGAAGGCAGGGGGACATAAATTTAAAAAAATTTGCTTGTTCATTTTATTCCTGTTTCCTTTTCCTGTGATTATTTTTTTATCTGATTGTTTTACAATTATAGAGTTTTGCTGCGGTTCAAGTTGAAGGATATTGATGCATCATGCATACAAACTTTCGATTATACCTTATGAAATGCAAGTGCATGAAGTATTCATATGCAGCTTGGAATGTTTTAAGGTTTTTTAAATTTATATTAAAGCTGACTGCCTCAGTATTGTTTTGTTTACTCTTTATTCTTTACTCTTTTATTATCCCTGTAATATGAATTCCATGTTACTATCTGCTTAATATTATGATTGAGACTCTAATGATACAAGGGTATAATCAATCATAATATCTTCTTTTTAGCTCAGCTGACTATAAGTCATCTGAGCTATAGTCGTGGTCCGTCGTCCGTCCGTCTGTCTGTCCGTCCGTTTGGATGTCCGTCCGTAAGATTGGCACGTTTTGACACTGTTGGACCTACGAATCTGAAATTCGGCATACAGTTAGATGTCCCCAAAATCTCCTACCATGACAAAAATTGGGTCAATAGGGCTTCATTCCTTCGAGATATTAAGGAAAAACCTCAATTTTTTATTAGAAATCTATTTTCACACTTCAGGACTGCCTAATATCAAAACCACTCATCTGGTTTTCTTCATATTTACCATAAATATTCCTCTATATAGTTCCTATGTACATGCCAGATATTAAGTCAGTATTATATAATTTAAAAAAGTTATGGGCCCAAACATAATGGACTTTGTAAAAAAATCAGGAAGATATTTGGTCATTTAAGACCAAAGGTTTTAAAGGCAGGGACTTTTTTTCAGTAATACAACTTCAATTAATCAAAATTTAATTGTAAACCAAAAATTAGATCAAAATCTGTTAAATTTTTTTAAATATTGGCAAAAATATAAAATTGGTACCTTAAATTTTGCCCAACTTTGGCCAAGGCACATTTTTTTCCCTGTAAGTACTGTGGATTTAATTTTCACAGCATGTATACATAAGGATTTAATCTGTTAAAATCTGAAATTTGAAAATAAAAGCTGCAAAATTAGGCTAGTTATTGAATTTTTATGGAGGCTCTTGTTGTATTCCCTTACATTGTCAAGCAGTCTACTTTGATGACTGTAGGTCATTCACTGCACATCTCTATGCTCCCCAGGCTGTTGGCATAAGTTTAGATGTCCCCAAAATCTCCTACCATACCGAAAATTGGGTCATTCGTTCCTTCGAGATATTAAGGGAAAAAAACTCTCCATAAAAAAAGCCATTGTTACACTTCAAGGCTGCCTAATATAAAAACCACTGATCTGTTTTTGATCATATTTAGTATTCACATTCTTTCATAATTTTCAATGAACATACCAAAAATTAGGTCAGTATTGGGTATTATTTTGAAGTAATGGGCCAAAACATAATGCAATTTTTTTTTTAAATCAGGAAATATATTTACTCACCTAACATGAGAATTGCTGAACTTAGAGACTTTTTTTCAGGAAAATAACTTTATTTAATCAAGATTCAATTGTTTACCCAAAATTAGATCTGAATTTTGCAAATTTTTCAAGTTATTACCATAAATAAAAAATCAATACCTTAAATTTTGTCCAACTTTGGGACTGTTGATTTAATTTTCACAGCATATATTCATAAGGATTTAATCTTTTAAAATCTGAAATTTCAAAGAAATTGATTGGAAAGAATAGCTTTTATTCATGTTTTCATACACCATGTCAAGTGTTGTTTACATCTAGGCCACCTAGTAGTACAGCCTTCACTTGCATTATGTAACCCACCCCAGGCAGCTTGCCTTGGGTCAGCCTGGCCACTACCAGCAGGCTTCCCCTCTGCCCTGCACTCCCCCCCCCCCCCCCCCCAGATGGTGCATAAACTAGATGAATGTTATTATTTTCTGTATTTGATTCATTCTTATTCTAGGCTATGCTACATTTTAGATTTTGTACCACCAGGGTTACAATGATTAAAGTGTACTTTAATTGTGTCCACAAAGTGGTGTATTGCCATGAAAGTGTGGATGTTCATCAGATAAGTAATTCCTTACTTCAGAAGAGTAAAAACTTCACCAGGTGTGAAATTGACTATTAATTCCAGTAATAAATTAAAACTAGGATAGTAATTAACACAATGATATTGTTTGTCCCTTATTCAACCAACAGTGTGTATACTTCATTTGAAAAGATGTTTTATTTTATCAAATTTACTAAAATTTTAATAAAATTAAGCATGTACTGAAAACTCCAATGTGCAAAACTTTTTTATAGTGATTAAAGAAAAATTCTTGTAGATGCCATGCTGGGCATTATTTTCTTTTAAATTCAGTTTAAACATTTATGATTTAAAATTAATAAAATATATGTGTATGCATAATATGACCCAATATGAGCTACACTCTGGGTATATGATGATTGCAACTTTTGCAAAAATTCTAATATTTTAACTTATAGTGTCAGTTTTTTACTCTGTATATATAATGATTGCAACTTTTGCAACAATTCTAATATTTTAACTTATATTTTCAGGTTTTTTAATTAAAAATTTATAAAACCTGTAAATAAAAAAATGATTCAGATAAAAACTTCTTAATGGAAAAAGTGGATATGCTTAAAATAATAGGATTATATATAAACTTAAATGCATTATTCCCTTGAAAGTGAAATAAAGGTATTAGTCCATTCTGTCCACTTGCCTGTCCATTTGTAAATTTTCATATGCATCACAGTATCTAAAAATTTTACTGTTTTTCTTCATGACAGTCTTGTCAGAGTATTAGTTTGCAATCATATATTAAGAACTTTACTATAACCAAGTAGGAGGGCCCCTTTCCTCTTAGCTTTTCATATTCTTATATAAATGAAAAACAATACAATAGAATATTTCTACATCCACCTTCATGCTGCCCTCACTTTTCCCTTCTCCAAACCCCATCCCAAAGTCAGCCTCAGTAAGCAAGAACAAGATGAATCAGATATATTCATACTTTAATATTTTGTATAACTATTCGTCCATAGGTACCTATGTACATGCCAGAAATTATGTCAATATTGTGTAATATGTAGACATAGTGGGCATCACAATAATGTACCTTGTCAAGACTAAAGAGATATTGTGTCATACAGTCACAAATTCATAAATCACTTCATCAGCATAGTTAATCATAACATCATATCTGTCAAATTGAAAGCTTGCAGACTATCATACACTTTAGATCCTTCAACAAATAGCCTTATCATCATTCTACTACTGCTTATTACTGCTGTCATTGCATTCATATTTGCTCAAATATATCACAATTTTCAACCCCTCCTAAATAAATAAAAAATAAACCACTATATTTGACTCTATTAATTCCATCAGTCAGGTAATTTCATTTATCATTTACTCACATATTACATTACATTCCTTTATAATAGCCCAACATGTCCATGATATTCATAAGCTTTATCGACTCGATATAGTATCACAGTGGAGAAACATTTATAGTCCAATCACGATCAGCTGAGCGCCGTGACCCATGGGTCCCTTGTTTAACTTAGGGCCATTTCTATTAAAAACAACAATGCATTATTAATCATATTATCAAAAACATTGTAGAGGTAAGGCTAATATTATATAATATATATGTTATAAGTATATAATTTTTGAATGCTGAGCTACATCATCAGTGTAACATTCAGGATGGATACCAACCAAAGCCAATTGACCTGAGGAACACGACCTTGACCAGGGAGATGCAGACAATGGCAGACAAGCTAGCTGAGAATGCACATGAGCTGTGGGCGTGGCGCAAGAAAGCAGAGCTGGAAGCTGTTGGTGAGTTTGCATGTCTGCCTGAAGCAAGAATAATGCTTTTCTTAAATTTAAGTACATGGGCCTACTGTTCCCCCTTGAAACAGCACAGTGTCTGTCAAGGGGTGGTGCCATGTACAGATTTGGTATGTGATAAAGGTAGTCAACAGATTTACTTTCTTGTGATCATAATCACTGCTTTATCCTGACTTAACCTCTTAATAAAATGACTAAGATTTATTTGGGTTTTTCAACATGGCATTTTCTTAATTCATTGTGACAGATGTGTTGATTAACATCACTGTTTAACATTTCCTAAAATAACATTCCATGTGAAATTGAAATTCCATTATTAATACATAACAAATAATATGCTTTAATGAATGGTCAAAAAATCATAAAAAGTTCCATCAAATTTATGTTCAGACAGTTGAGAAATTCTTTTATAATTATTAATGATGCCTGCATGTCATTACAATCTGAACAATTTAGAAAGTAGCAAATATCCAGTGAGGTCCTTAATTCAGATCTCAGTGAGGTCTTTAATTCATTAAAATTTTTATGTTATTGTGAACCCTAATAATGTGTGTGAACCCTAATAATGCCATACTTAGTGTACTTTTAACATTTTTTTTCAATACATTTTATAACTTTTTATGATAAGTCAGAATGTATTAAAAGTCTCTTTTCTGTCACCAGGAGGAGGTGTACATCCCAAGTTAGTCCCGTATGACATCCTGACGGACAAAGAGAAGAAGAAAGACCGTGATCGCTGTCAGGACCTTGTGCGCTACCTCCAAGTCCATGGCTACAGGCTGCATAGGTCTGTTCACATTGCAGAAGATAGCTGAACTTATCATCCTATACCTTGTGTTTGTTAATGTAAATGAACAACAAAACAGGTGAATTTAAATACCAGAAAACTGGTGTAATTCTTTTTAAAATAATAGTATACACAAGATTTAACCATGGTGGATGCTGGTATGTATGCTCAGAGTGAGGGATGGTCCAAAATGGTAAGAGAGAAGCCATTTATTTGAAGTATTTGTTAAGCTGTTTAGATGTCTATAGAATTTTAGTGTTTAACTTTGTGTGTTGTTAAACTATCCAATCCAAAGTCAAATTGCTTGCATTTTACCTTTTTTCCATGTTATTATTATTTGCATCCTTTTAGGGGATTCCATGATTCCATGATCAATTCCATGAACATGATGGACAACATGAATAAAAAATTTGTTCTGAGCCACTAACTTAAATTTGATGTTGAATGCACTGTGCACGAGTACATATTTCATAATAAATGTCTTTAAATATTTCTGGATCTTCCAGCAATACTGAGCTTCACCCAGCACGTCACCACGAGTCCTTTTCTAGAGCAAGCAAGGACTCTGAGACAGACAGTGGTGTGGGTGTGTCATCCACGGAGAAGAGGTTTGCATACAGTCTCCTAGAGAAGCTGTTGGAGTATGTAGACAAAGCCGCCTACAACATGAAGAACCAGAAACCGAGCAGTCGCTACAGCAGGAGACACAGCTTCAGCACAGCAACAGAAGATGTCAAGTTCTTTGGAAAAGTAAAACTTCCTTACCTGAGGGTTACTCCCATACAGTCAGGCTGAGTAAAATGTTATAAATGGAACTTCAAATTTCATTGTACCTTCCTCATATTTATGAGTTATGTCAATATGCATTTTTGTGCATATATGAAAACATCCCTTTGAATGACATTATATTGAATCTCTGTGTGATATCCTTTTCTCTGTTAACCACTGAGAGTATTTTTTATAGATGGATAAAAACACCCACCCGTATATATATATATATATATAAACTTTGGCAAAGAGTATGCAATATCAGACCCTTGTGATAGATTAGAATAATGTAAAGCCAAATGCTCCTTCTGAGCTCTTCTTAGAAGTTATATTTACATGTATTGTTTCAGGTGGTGCTACCACTGGTGGAGAGGTACTTCAAGGCACATCGCAACTACTTCATCAGCAATCCCAACATGCCTCACATATCAGGAAATGCCTCCGTCAAGGAGAAAGAGATGACAACAATGCTGTTCAGTAAACTGGCCCTCCTGCTGAGACAGAGGATCACTGCCTTCGGTCATGACGTCAACATCTCAGTGAGATGTCTGCAAACCCTGGTGCAAGCCATTGATGCCAGGTATATTCCTACATGAATGATATTTTGTGTTCGAAAGTAGTGTTCATATAGATTCAAAGACGGCTACATAAATTTCTTTTTGAAATAATAATAATACAAAATGTTTCCCCTAGACAAAGGGATGGGGTCACATTGTTCACAGTGACTTAAACACAAAGTTTTGTGACTATTTCTGTACATTCATACCCATTGCTGCAGAGAGAATTTGACCCTTGGCATCAGGTATTGTTAATGTTAAGTGAAAATCCCTTTTAATGGATGTCAAAGTGAAAATAGATGTATCCATTTACTGGACAGTCCTGTGGGGCTTGGACAGTCAGGATCAGCTTTCCCTGCTGGTGTTCTGGGTGTGATTCCTGATATGGCTATGAGAGTGGATTACAGTGGGCAGGTCCAATGTCGGTGGTTTACTCAGGTCCTTAAGAGACTATCCAGTCACAGAGAATGCTTCACATTGGTTTTTATAATTATTTGTATAATCCATGTAAGATGAATAACATTTAAATTTACTTTTTTACAATTAACTTGAATGGTGGATTAATCACGATTCTTTGTGATTCACTGACTGACGAGTGAAAATGTTTTAAAAGGAGATGGTTGCAGTACACAGGTTACTGTTCATAATTAATTGTCATATACAACAGTCATACTAATGCGTCATAAATATAGTAAATTCCTTAGATCATTTAAGCCCACGTTAATGCTTTGCATATATGATAATTACCTTTTCACAGAGCTGTAGCCAAAAACAGTCCAGAGATTGTGCGGTCATCTTTGCTGCCATTCTTCACATTTGCTGCTGATGACCTTACACAGACCGTGGGTAACCTGAAGATTGGTCGGTTCAGCCACGTGAAGGGTACCATCACAAGAGGTGCCACCAGCCTCAACTATGTCCACATGGTCCTACTACCCGTCCTCACCTCCATGTTTGACCACTTGGGCAGATACGGCTTTGGAGCTGACCTGTTAGGTAATGTCCATTTAATTATGCCATGTATCAACATTAAGATCACAATTTCCTAACAGCAGGAGTTTTTATACATTTTAATATCCTGGCTGACAACCTCTCGTTCAGTACTCAAGTCCCCCAGAGGAATACACCAGTATACCAATAAAGTGTTAACTTCTCACTGCATACATAGGTGACATTGTTAACTTAGAACACATTTATATATGTAAATGGCTCTGAATCAACATTTTCAACAGTTCTCAAACTTTTTACTTGAAACTATTTTTTGCACCACTTTTCAGGTGTGAATTATTGTTTTGTGCAGTATACTTATCTCAAGACCCATTCTAAGTGATAATTTTACACTAAAACTTTTAACTTTTACACATTATTTAAAAATTTTCACAGATACTGCCAAAAACATCTCCAGACAGAATATTGATTGGATTTTTGCCCCTTACTCCAAAACAGAGATAAATTCAGGGTGTCGGCATGTAACGTGTTTACAAGACATTATTTAGCTGGTATAAAATGTAGCTTCTATACTGTATATAACAAAAACACAAAATTTGGCCAATAAATCATTATGACAGAATCTGGTTTCTCACAGCTTTTACCCATCAGGGTGCACTGACCATTATGAAAAGAGGCAAACCTTTACTGTCCATTTTGTAGGATCAAGATTTTTTTTTTGTAGGACACGAGCAGCAACTTTGCTGTTACCGCATCCTGAATGCACTCTACTCTCTTGGAACCAGCAGTTCAGCATTTGTGCAGAGGTAAGAGCTAGGGATCATTCAGTGATACCTTTCCCCTTTTTGAATAAGTATTGAATGAGTATTGTACATAGATGTGTCGTAATTGTATTTAATTCACAAATATTGTCATTTGTCTTGTAATTATTACTTGTTTGTTTATTTGTGAAAGACCTCCATGTCTTGTTCAATGGATTATCTTAGATTTGTTTCTTGTTATATTTTAATTGAATTAAAACTTTATATTTTGGAAATGTCATTTTTCTTAGGAAATTAAGTAATCAGTTTTGATTTTATAATTTAAGTTTTACAATAATTTTGTCATAGCAATTGAGTTTTCTTACTGCCTGCAAAACAGAAAAAAAGTAATAAAAAAAGTGTTAAAAATGTATATGAATATAACTGGTGCATGTGTGAATATTGTTTGTTTTGCCTGTACAGGGGCTCCATCATGTCAGAACTAGCTAGGTAACAGACCTTCATTCAGCCTGCAAAGATTGTTCATGGTTAACATTAACCCTGATTAGTTTTCTTGCAATCCTTGTTTGCTCCATCAATTGACCACACAAACTGCCCGAAATTTAAAATTCATCAATTTCAGACATCATGATTCTTCAGATACTGCAGTTCTTTAATGGAATTTGTAGAAAGTAAAATGGATTACTTTGAAAGTGTATATCATTAAAGAAAAGATAATATAATTAAATATATAAAAAAAACTATATATACATTGATAATCAGTGACAAACTATGTGGGTTAGACAGTTTATCCCATCTTTTGAAAATAACTTTGGAACAAAAAAAAAATTTGAAGTAAATTTTGTAACATATTAACTTTTTCCAACTTATATCTTTTCACTGGGTTTCCATTTTACCCTGCCACTAATGCTACTGAAAATTTATTTCCCTTTTTGAAATTAAACTTCCCTACTTTACGTGGCTAATGCATGAAGGAGTCATTTTGTGGTCATCACAAAAATGCTTTCACATCAAAGTTTAATGTCACTATTTAGCCTCATTTCCTGGCCAAGATTAAGTCCTTTTGTAGAGAAAAAAATATATGTACATGATTTTCCCACTTTTCCCAAATTTTGTTTACTTTCTTCACCTTCACATTAAAGGCAACACTTTATTCAAATATATAATTGGTTCATACAGGACAATTTATTTTCGCATACACTTTAAAAAAAATGCCACAGCTGACACAAGTCACCAGTAGCATTACAATTTAGAGGCTTTCAAAATCACAGTTGGTCACGCAGAATTTTCAGCTTATGCATTTGCTGCAAGGCCTACCAGTATATAAACTCATGTGGTATTAACAATATAGTCAGTAAAATGTACTGTCAAGATACCTATGACAAATAAAAGTTTGAGAAATGATGCATGGTTGTCTAAGTTTAGAGGTATATGGGCAGGTTCATGAACCACCCTGAGTGAATCCCTTGTATACCCTGAATTAAATATGGTGTTGTCATGTCAGAAAAGGCTATGCACAACTTTGGTATAACAACAAGAAAATTATCCAAATTTTAATATTATGACAGTTAGGAATTCACTCTGTATTTTATGAACCTGACTTATATCATGGAGTGTTATACAAATTACTACAAATGTTAATGAACTTAAAGCAACCCCAAATCCCTTGGGGTTCCTGGTTCATTCTACTGACAGATGATAATTTTAAAAGGTCCATTTGAAAAGGCATGCCTGTTAACCACAGGTAGGAATGTATTAGGTCAAGTTGACAGTTTGCAAAGAAATTTTCTTTTAATATTACTATTATAGTGCATGTCAAATGCTAATTAACATCTATCAGTGTTTCAGCAGTTAAGGCTGTGTTTTGGAGTTCATTTATTTATTTGTCAGTTTTGTTCTTAACACTTTTTTTCAGAATATTCCAGAAACATATAGAATCATATATAATCAGAGGAATACTTCTTAATTGTGCATTAACAGTTAATGGACCTTTGAGGCATTAAAAATTGTTAACTGTTTTTCTCTAGTGTACCTAGATACATATAGTAATAGAATAGTCAAGTATTTTAATAGAGAAAATGGTAAATGTGTAACTTATCCCATGCAAATTATGCATATATATACCTGGTACATATACTATAGTCTTTAACAAAGAAGTGTACACAATATAATATTGCACACCTTGATTTTCAATATTTTTATTCTTAATTAAATTTTCAGTTTTCGATTCTGTTGTGTTAAACAGTGTTACCTACATTATAAATCTGATTTTTGAAAGGTTTAAAGTAGACTTTACTTTGTCACATTCTTTTAGCTGTATATCATTGTGTTTAAATGAAAAACTAATGTAACAAAGCTCTCATATAAAAGACTGTCACATTATAATGCCTTATACAGGCACCGTCCAGCTCTCGGGGAGTGTGTGGCTGCATTCGCCGGCACTTTCCCTGTGGCCTTTTTAGAACCTCACCTCAACAAGTACAACAAGAACTCCATTCTATTTGGTATCTCTGAAGACCAGATTCAAACACACTCTCTAGAAGCCAAAGGTTAGTGCTTAAGGTTCAGTTTAGTATTACTTTTTTTACGTGGTTTATAAACTTTCAGACCACAGGGCTGACAATCTGTCAGTCTGTTTAAGAATATATACCATTGAAATTAAGGTCATATTTAATGAAATGTAGTGTGGAAATTTGAAATAATGGTAATGAACAATTAAGAAATCTTTGCTGCAGTTACAGTTGGAATAATTTTGTGTGTACAACCATATTCACTCCTTCCTCTTAGAAAATAATGCGAAAAACTAGTTCGATTGTCAAATCGGTGAACTGCCTGAAGCAACACTCAGCATACTAAAGCGTTGCTCCATCAAGCTGAGAGGAACATGGTAGTGTGCATTGTCACAATATTAATGTAAAATGAGTTTTTGACATTTTCTAGAAATATGCCTTAATAAATATATGTTGAATGTTTTAAATTCATAAAAATACAGATAGGGGTTGTGTAACATGATGGTTATATATGTATCAACTTGAATAAAATAAATAAATATTGAGTTACCTGTACTTTATATCTGTAAAATTACTTAATTTTAACAGAGGTAATGGACCACCTGAGTGAAACCCTGCCAAGCCTTGACAAGATCGTGGCGGAGATAGAGGAGCTGGCCAACACAGGGGGTAAATACAATGAGGCACCCCACGTCATCGAGGTCACACTGCCAATGCTATGCAGGTAAGCACCTCCTGCCATTACTTGTTTAGAATTTGTAATGTTTGTAACCATAAATTAATAACTATAGAACATAATATAATAATGTTATTTCAAGTATTCTGCAAGAATTTGCTCTTCCAGAGAATAGGTTTGAGAAATAAAATCTGCAGATAGAAATTAACCTTAATGGTTAACTTCTCATATTGAGTAATAGATGAGTTATATGTAGTATTCACAGCATCATAAACTTAAATTGCTGATTTTTATAGGTTTACTTTCTTTTAAATTTAATAGGTTGTTTCCCTAAATAGGTCTTTATATATTTTAAAATATTGATTTGAAAATATTTTTCACAGATCAAGTATGACAATGCCCCAAGATTTACATTATTTTCAAACAATTTAGAATTAACTTTTAAATGTAATTGCAATTTGGGTAATAACTTGTATACTTGTTTGATAAAATATAACCTCCTTTCAGCTACTTGCCTTTCTGGTGGTCCCGGGGACCAGACAACATCCATGATGGAGGGTGAGTGTACAACCCTGTTCATTACCAAAGTTTTATAAACATGTTTCTTGTAAATGTAATTTAAATTTTACATTTATAAAAGTTATATTTATTAAAGGTGAATTACAGATAGAGAGTAATAAAATACACCATATAATGATAGTGTGCCAGATTCAAGTGCCAGTTTAATATTAACAAGAAACTACATAGAATTGTTTCGAGTGTAACCAGCAGATGGCTCTGGTGTCAGTCACTGTTCCTTTCACTGTAAGTATTTTGTAAAATCTATTTTCTTTATATTTCATACTTGTTTAAACAAATGTAAGTATAAGTTGAAAGTTCACCTCACAGTACCTGCCCTGTGAACAAAATCTTTCAATTTGTCTTACAGCGAAACCAAGATCGTATCTCTTCTGATGGTTCCCCTATGTTTTAAGACCATTCATAACAGCTTGTTTCATGTGATTCATTCATCTTAATCTTTTTCATTCCAGAGATAACGTGACATCAGTTACTGCAGAGCTCATGAACAATGTCCTTGGTAATGTCCTCAAACTCATTAAAAACAACATCGGCACAGAAAATGCACCATGGATGAACAGAATTGCCAGTAAGTGAAATGATAAACTCATTTGTGATTATCAGCAAAGAGTTCAGGATATCAGCATCAGACTCTCTGGTATACTGTGTCAAGTTCCATGTGCTTCATCTTTATGTCTTTATTGGAGGGGTTAATGTAGCAATGTAGTTTAGGCATAGGGATTCAAAGCAGAAGTTATTCTGTGTAAACTAGCTTTCTTGTTCTTTTGCAAAAATGGTCAAATCATGAAAATCCTTAAGGTTTCACTGCAGCACTAACTAGTTTAACACTTGTTTCCATAATAAATATCAGAAATCTAGAAAACTCTGAAGAAATTAGAAGGTAGGACATACAGTTTTTGAATGTTGAATGTGTTCAACTTCAGAGCTGAAAGTTACAAGTCTCTCAGATCCCTGCTGACAATGTGATGGTAAAATCTTGGTGGATTTTCAGGGATTCACCATTTCTTGACCACTGGTAATGACTTTTTGACTGTTTCAGGCCCTGTGTACATATAATCTGAAGACTTAGTTATCATGTATCATTCATATCATTTGATTCTCTTCATTTTCATTCTACAGCCAGTGCCATCAACAGGTCTACCAAGCTTTTTTAAATCCTGAAGTTTTGCACTTAGTGTTTTGTGTGTCAGTGGTTGAAAATTAATCTAACAATTTTATTTATTTCAGCGAGGACACAGCCCATCATAGTTAATGCCACCCATGACATGTTGAAGGACCACATCTTGCCAGTAGCAGACAAGTTACGAGACAACACACGACTGCTGGAGAGAGAGGAGGAGCACTACCTCCACGAGAAGAAACAAAAGCAATCTGGTTATGATCAAGACGATGAGTCGGAGGCCGAGATCAGTCAGGTAAATACAAAAAAATTGTGTTAATCCAAACAACAAGTGTGATTGTAACATCTGTATTATAACTGAAAGTGGTACCAAACTACTTTGTCATGCAACTCACCTATGGCCACACCTCTGAAATGCATGTTTTATGACTTGACCTGTCAGGAAAGTTGCATAGTGTGTCCTAAGGGGGGTCATTTCCCATTTTTTTCATAAATCCGGAGTTATTTGACTTTTTGGCAAATGGGTTATTGCAGCACCGTCTAACAGGAATTAAGTTAACCTACACAAGAAGGGGTAATATGCTAGTCTTCTTAATCCAAACAAGGACTTTTTTATAATGGACAAAGGGTTGGATATGTGAGACATGTGAATGGTATTATTGAAACAGTTTGTTTTACATCAATATAAAATATGTTATTTTACAGGTGCATAAAACCTTGAAATCCTTAACACAGTGATGAAATTTTAAATAGAAATTCAGGTATCTAAAATGTTAGGAAATTTAATAAAATTGAAAATGTATGAAAACAATGTATGGATGATATAAGAAGATGTGATAAGTATGTTTATTAAATGAAAAATATAATCGCTGTTTTTTATAAATGTTGCACAAATAGTGAAAACTGGAGACAGTTTTAAAACTTTTAAATTTTTGGGGGCTGATGAATCACATAAGTGACTGGAAACCATCCCAGACCAGAACCCCATGAAATTTAACCCTCAACTAAAACTCCTCCCCTGACAGGACATACCACTCATTTTCCAATATAATTATCATCAATATTATATATATATATATATTTATATATTTTTGCAGATGTTCCAGATCCTGGTGAGAGACATCTATGCCTTCTATCCTCTCCTGATCAAGTACGTAGATCTACACAGATCTAACTGGCTGAAGAACCCCTGCTTGGAGGCTGACAGCCTCTATGGCTGCGTAGCACAAGTCTTCAACCTTTGGTCTAAATCAGCAGTAAGTATCACCAGGATTTAGAAATAAATCCCTAACAGAGATAAGGCAATTTTCCAAATTACAGAGGTTTAAGACCCAGGAACCTACTCATATGGGATTGCCTGCATTGTTTGTAATAGCAAAATTCCTGTCAAAAAGATATGCTTGTTAAGGGAATCAAAGCTGAAGGTCACTGGTTCGAACTCGCAAAGGTGATGACTTCTAGATTTTCCTTACCCTGTGTATTCAAAACCTGAAATCCAGAAGGCTTAATAAATAAAATATTATTCTTATCATATGGATACCTTCATCCTCATTCAGAGCCACCAACAGACAATGGACCTATCTTTAAAAAAATAAATACAATTTTTTTAATTCTTGCCATCACTGAAGGGGTCAGAATTAGGTGATTTTATTCATACTAAATACTTGGGAAAGATCAAATAAATCGATGTCATCTGAACTTGACTAACCTGAAGATGAAAACTATGTGGCAAAGTGTGTATTGGGTTGGAGTCTTGTCATATCATAATTTATTTTCTCCTATTTTCTTAGTTATTCAGAAGAGAAGAGCAGAACTTTGTGGCACAAAATGAGATTGACAACATGGCACTGATTATGCCTAGCCAGGACAAGCACACGTCTATGACGTCATCGCAGACGGCCTCCATGGAAGGTAAGGCGGACGATGGCACCAAGCCCCAGAAAAGGAAGAAAGGAGTCAAAAAGATGGAGCCAGTGCAGAGCCTGATGGTCGCCAGTCTTAAGAGGCTGTTACCTATAGGTTTGAATCTGTTTGGAGGAAGAGAACAGGAGCTTGTGCAGCAGTCTAAACAGCGTCTCATTGATGTGAGTGTATACTTCTCAAATTAGCATCATCCTAACTGTAAACAGGCAAACTCTATAGTGTCAGAAAACTGTAGCTAGCACAGATATTTAACTGGTCATCATGAAACTGTATTCTTTATATTGGCCAACACAGATGGCTCATCTAGAAGCAAAGACTTCTTGCATTTAAAATATGACAAAATGTTGGGTTCAAGATGTTCTGCTTTCTGCCTGGGGGTGATGGAGTAGGTCTTAAATTCAGTCTATGGTTTCAAGATGGTTAACTAGTTGCCCTGTATTAGAGTAAAGTCCAGCTTGGACCCTGAAATTTGCCTGCTTTATTCCTGAAAGCTCTAAATTGAATTTTATGGTTGAAACATTATACAATACTTGTGGTAAGACACCTTGTTGTGAATGCAGATCTTCCTTTTAATACTACATGAAATAATTCATACATAATTAAGAGTCAGATATTAGTCTTCAGTAATAAAACCCATAAAACATTTTACTTATGGTAAAATATATAATTATGATCATATCACTGACTTCTGTGGCTGGGGGTAGAGCACAGCACTCAGATCTGGGAGAATTTTAAGTTTGAATCTCAGCGGAGGCGGTTAGATTTTTCACGGTCATTCCCCACCCAGGATGAGCACTCTGCAGGCTTAATGAGGAGCTAGTGCCCAAGGGCCATGAATCACTCACAAACGAGTGCACCTTTTGGGAGGTTACTCAGTAGTATGACCCAGCAATGAGGAGGATTACACACCCAGGGCCTGCAGGTGCAGTAGTCATCAGGCCTGGTTAATGCCAGGATATAAAATGAGAGGAAGCATGTGATACTGCCCTGTCACAGTTTCAAAAACCAGAATAGAATTCTGCAGATGTACATATCTGCAGAATTCCAGATATGTACATCTGATCTATACATTCCAGATATGTACATTATTAAAAAGAATACGATCATCTGTGATCATAGCTGTAATGGGTTTTCCTTTGACTAGCACTAAGTGAAGTACATTGTTCATATATAAGAAATATATGTATATTATAAAATGTTCATATAGGTTCTGGGAATACTTATTATATATAAAGCAATATAGAGTAAGTTTTGCTAAATATATTTTAGGGGTCCAGCCAGTCACTCTTCTTTTATATCAATTACTTTATGAGGCTAAATTTAAATGCTCCTCCTTTAACGTTTTATTCCTTTGGTGAGATCCCTTATTTTAAACAGTATTGTTGTGGCTTGTGCAACTATTTTACTGTTAAGTTCATTGATAATGTTCATTTGCACAGCTATCTTTGCAGCAGAGTGAAAGATTGAGAGACTTCATCAATAATTTTGTTGTGATGTTTGTAACATCATACACTAAAAATCAAATGCAGTCATTTAATGCTAAATAAATTCTTTCATGTCTACTCAAAGATTAGAATAATTTGGGTTTACATGAGGTGAAATTGATCCATAAGACTTATTAACTTAGAAAAACAGTAAGTTACACAAACTTGGAAGATAAGATTTTAAGATGTAATTTTGCACTGTTTACATTAACCAAATAGAAATATATTTTACAATATTGTAGTGCACCTTCAGTGTGGTAATCTCACACATGTAACAGAAAGCTAGTATTTAAGCTTAACAGATACATGTTATTGTACCATTGTCAACTTACCTAATGTCTTGAACTGAGACATTTATTCTAAAAAGTCAGTGATTGAATTGTAAAAAAAAAAAAATATGCATTTGTCATCTTAAATCCTCACATTAAAGGCTGTCAAGGTGTCCTTTTCTCTTGTAAAGATTAAACACTTTTGTTTTTACATATTTAGTAAATTTTATTGACTGAGATATATTTTCTTACACAACAGACCTGCATAATGTTGCATGAGCCTTTTACCAGAAGGCAAAAGTAATTAAGGATTCTGTAGGTAAAGCAACCTACATAACACCATATCTTTCTTGGTGCTTTTTCACAAGCATGTAGTGTATCTGGTGACCCTTGACTGATAGTTTGATGTTTTTATCAATATTTTATTTGAAATTTTATCAACATTTATTCTTATTTCATATATCTTTATGCATTTCTCTGTAGTTTATCTGACAGTTCTGATACCTTTTAAAGATTTTCTGTTTTTATTAAATCCAGAGTAGCAGGACCTAAATAATTGAAGAAAATTGAAGCAATGAAAACATCTGGAAATCATATGTCCCCCTAAAATATTTTGACTTCATGGTGCACAAGTTGGCAATGGTACTATAAAGGTAGATTAACTTAGTTTTATGTACTCTGTGTTTGCATATGCTTAGGTTTCAGTGGCTGGCTGTAAGTTACAATGAGTTGCACTGTATAGGCAATGTTTTGTGTGTCTTCTATTTGCAGCATCAATCCAGTGAGGTAGATGAGACAGGCATTAGGGAACACGCAAGCATCAGCTATAGTCTTAGCTTGTTAAGCCACCTCCGAGCCCTATAGCTTACCCGTTGATAAGCTGACTGTTTTCATGATTAATCTGTCACATTACAACTATACTCTGTCCCCTTTACCATGATTTAGTATTCTTGCCAATTGCCTTTTCTACATTTTGGCCTGGTCAGATTTAAGTAAACCTTATTATCTTCTTCTGTGCTTAGTCTACCCCACTTAAGGTACACTGCATTAAAGATTTTCTTGGTTTGGCAATTTGAAGCACTTATTATAAGATATTTAAGATATTTTCCGCTCATTGTGAAGTATATGTTATTTTTTCTGAATTTGTTCTACTGAATGTAGGTTCATGATGTCTTTGATTACAACAACACTTTTGTCTGTTCAGATTTAAATGAACATCACTTGTTTAATAGAGTATGTCATATTTATTTAATTACCCATATTTCTAGTTTGATTATAACAATAATAAAAAAATATATATCTACCAATGATATGTAAAAATCTCAGTATCTAACTACATCACTTCAGCAAATGGAAATTAAACAAGTGGCTTGTTTTATGTCACAAGAATAAATATTACTTATTAACAAGTGGTTACCATGGAAACAGTCAGGTTTTGTTGTTTATGTTCCCAATGAATGCTTGTTCTAACAAATGTATGGCATCCTGAATAATCACTGGTAAATGTTTTAGAGGACATTAAATGTGGAGTTACAAATTTTGGGGAAAATTATATCTAACTTGAAATTGCAGAAAAGAAACACAATTTGTTAAAATTGGAGTTGATGGGATATTATGTTCTGAACCGTTTTTAGAGTCATAGAGTTTGCAAAAGCTGTTATTTCTTTTGAGGCAAACAGGTTTCTGGTCTTATATTCCTTTTAAGGATTTAATATAGAACAAAGGCATTAAAATAAAATTGTGAGACACAACTTGATTCTTATATATCCTCTTCTCCCCTTGCTCAGCCAGCTTTCCTTGCTGTCATTCAGAAAGTCCTTAATTGGCTTGCTTATTGCTGTTAGGGAGCAAAATGTGTATTCTGAATTCTCATGATTGGCTTATTAATTACCGAATTATAATTATTGTTTACATGTGACTTACAAATATCCATATTACAATACTGTTAGGAGCCATAAGAGCAAGTGACATTAAAGGGAAGATCAGTTACCTTGGATGGGGGGAGGACATAGGGTATATAGCATAAGGATACCAGTTAAGCCACATGTATAATCATTTTTAGCATGGCAATCATAATCGCTGATTTAGAAAAGATTCTAACCAGCATGAAAATTATGAAGGATGATGTATCTTATTAAAGACAAGTATCTTTAATTATGAGCTCCTGCTGTATTAGGGTATTTATCGGGAAAATGATCAGTTATTTTTTTACTGTATCTTAATATTATTGATGGATGCTGTATTTGAAAGTATACTCAGGTCTGATAAGGGTCTTCTTATTATAATGAAATCTCTCTCTCTCTCAGTTAAATGCACTTTTAACTTGGTATTGGAAAAAGTCATTCTGGTATTGTAATTTTAAACCAATCAGTATATCTGTATTTTCTTTTTCTTTTGCTTGAAACACTTCAGTGCTAGAACACAAATGTATATTTGATTTATGCTAAATTAAATTAATAAGTGCTTATTATTGACGCTCAGGCACGGTTAACTGAGTATACTTTCATCATGTTATGTTTTTCAGAATTTTTGTATGTGATCAAATGTTCACTTGGCACAATGTTAATCACATGTCACCCAATGACCCAATCACATTACATTTTGGCCCCTCTGACCCTGCAGTCTAATAACTGAACTTTTAACCAAGGATGTTTTAGTTCATGTGAAAGTGCACCGACTGTATTGTATGTGCTGTCCACTGAAGCCCAGGCAACTGTGGTATAAACAGTGTGGGCTGCGGTAATGGTTTTTCCAGCAAATGGGAAAACACCTAATCCGTTCAAAATGTGGACAGTACATAACAGAGTGGTTTGATTTGTGACACCCCCTAGTAAAATCCTGGAAAATTTCTTGCACTTTTTGGTAACAAAATTAAACTTAACACTGGCAGATGTGATATGCTCAATATGATATAAAATTTACCCTCAATAATGTTAACACAGCACTCAGTCCTTTGATGGAAATTCTAAACAACCAATTTGAAGTCCAATTCCTGTCAGTAGTGTGGAGAATTTCAAACTTTTTGAAGAGTCAGGAAAACCATATTGACATGCACATCAGTTGAAACAGATTGTATTCTTTAAAAAAATTCCATTTTTTTTTATTAGAAAACAAGTAAAATTGTCCAAAGATCAGCACAAGGATAGCCAACTTGAATATAATTTTGCAAATATGTACTTATTTCACATCATATACAAAACCTTTTCAAATTAACATCATTTTCATAGCTTATTCTGATGAATATTCATCAGTTCAATTTAATACTGCAAATAAGAGAATACAATCACAACTGCATGTGTTTTACTTGACTGTCACAAATATTTCTTGCACAGCACTTTCAGACAAGTGGTGGTAGAATAAAAGTCTTCAAACTGTTGATTTTCCTGGCTTACAAATTCTTTCCTGAAAATCACTGTTATGATAAGAAAAATACTAATTTGGTATAATCATACTGGGGTCTAAACGGGGATAGGGAATACCTTTTACTAACACTGAATAGGTAAATCTTAAATCAATGAACATTATTTTCATCAGCCAACTTCATAAACTTTACAAAATTCATGGCTTTTATTTTATTTTTTTTAACCTGTATTTACAGATAATTAAAAAGCTTTGTCATTATTTTTTTCCATTTTATTCATGAATATTGCCTTTTTCATAAGACCTTTACAAAACAGTAAACATGTTAAAATTCTAAAATTTATTATAAACTTTATAAAAACAAATGACCAAACTTTTTGTACATGTATCACTTTTATTTTTGGAAAATATTCTACCACCAGGAAGGAAAAAATGCTTTGTTAAGAATATTTTGACCACTTCGTTAAAACTGATTGCCCCATGCACTGGCCCTGTTTATGATTTGCGGTGTAATGTTAAACTATTTTTGCCCCTCTCCTGGTTTGCTGTTTCACTAACACTACCCATGATCAGCACCTGAATGATTTTATGTTTCCAGAAAGAGACTGAGATCGATCTGGAAGATTTTGTGCGTCAGAGTCTTCACATGGAAGAAAAGGTAGTTCATGCTGTTATATATTAGAAACACTTGATTGTATTGTTTTTTAGTGTCAAACTCCCTTTTTGTACCTTCAGAAATGTGTACCCAAAGAACATCTTCATACCATCAAGTCTGGTTCAGCTACATTTTCACAGACCTTGCAAGTATTTGGGTCAAAATCACAATGGTCAATCAAATCCAGTGAACAAATGTAAATTAAAGTGTCTGATATGGAGATGCCAACCCTGTTCAGATGATTGTGTTCAAAGTTAATGCCATGGAATGTTAATTAAACCTGTGTTATTCCTGGGGACTTTTTAACTGAAAATATAACCATGCCACAACGGCTGACTGAAACAAGGTCTGTGAAAGCAGAGCTGCGTCAGACTTGATAGCATGAAGATGTCTAAGAATGGGTGTAATAGATTCCAGATTTCTGATACCTAAAATATAAATTGAAAAACTGAAAATTTGACCGTTTATCTGACAGCCATTAGTTTTATGCAACCATCAGTCATTTTTTGAAGAATCATAATTATTAATGATATATTTGTGTATTATTTTTTACACATTGAGGTTAATGTCTGTCACCATCAGACTTGATCTAAAACTCAAATTAGGAGATTTTGAGATTAAGATCATGATATATGTATATCTTGAACCAACAGGCCTTCTGGGTAAAGTCAGGGTGATATGATGGCAGGTATAATGTTTGAATGCCTGTTGGCTGAAGACTTCTTGCCTGAAATTACAAATTTACAATTGCAATATTAAGATTATTATCAGTAGAATGTCAGAAAAAAACCTAGAATGGTTTAAATAAAGATTACAGGGTTGTATGTGTACACTTTAAAAAGTCTGTTAAGACATTAGATTCTTAAATTGAGGTGGGAAATTTCAGCTTTTATTCTGGTAAAATGTCCAATACTTATTTTGAGCAGCCAGAGCAAGACGAGGAGAAAAAATGGCAGAAGACATTATACAAGAAGATAGGAGGCACTAAACTGGCGGGCCTGGTCCAGGTCACCAGGGAAAATGTCCTGCACCAAATTATTGCTATGGCCAAAGTACTCCATGGACTATACTATGTAAGTCAGTTAAGAATTATTGAAATATTTTGTTATAGTAAACATAAAATTAATAGATATATACATCTCATAATTATTGTAAAAAGGCAAAAAAAAAGGATAAATATGTGTTGTTGTACATTGACCCCACTTATCTGTGAGTATAATGTTTCTCATCTTAATTTTGTCACAGTTCAGAATTGTGTGAATATTAACCATCTTGAGCTGTCTTTACCATGTTCCTTCCAACAGACAGAGATTATTCTTGATATGTTTTACTTGGTATATTATACTAGCAGTTCAGCAGGTAGAGAAAGACTGTTTTACATACTAATCTTGTAACAGTGGTATATTATGTTCATTCCAACTGACAAGGATTTTCCCCTTTGTATGTTATGTTCACTCCAACAGACAGATTCTCCCCTTTATATGTTATGTTCATTCCAACAGACAAAGATTCTCCTTTGTTTGTTATATTTATTCCAACAGACAAAGATTCTCCACTTTTTATGTTATGTTCATTCCAACAGACAAAGATTCTCCACTTTTTATGTTATGTTCATTCCAACTGACAAAGATTCTCCTTTGTTTGTTATATTTATTCCAACATACAAAGATTCTCCACTTTTTATGTTATGTTCATTCCAACAGACAAAGATTCTCTCCTTTGTATGTTATGTTCATTCCAACAGGCAAAGATTCTCCTTTGTTTGTTATATTTATTCCAACATACAAAGATTCTCCACTTTTTATGTTATGTTCATTCCAACTGACAAAGATTCTCTCCTTTGTATGTTGTGTTCATTCCAACAGACAAAGCTTCTCCCCTTTTTATGCCATCTTAGCTCCAACAGGCAGAGCTTGAACTGTGTATCTCATGTTCATTCCATCAGACCCAGAGTTTACTCTATATGCTATGTTCATTCAAATGACCAGAGCTTGAATTGTGTGTTATTTTCACCCTGACAGGTTGAGCACCCGCCCTTGAGCATGAAAGGTGCCTGGAGGAAGGTGGTGTCCTCTCAGAGGAAGAAAGCAGTCATGGCCTGCTTCAGGATGGTTCCCTTGCACAACCTCCCAAGGTCAGTGACTATGTTGTTTTAGAAAGTTTGTCAGTACAGTATTACCATTTGTCCACCTTTGATAATCCTGAAAAAAAATTAGAATGTCTAAATGTGATTTCCAATACTTAACAAGTCACCAGTGCTTAGTAAATGTTCAAAGAATCATTTCAAATTTATTAAATTTGATTTTCAACAAATAAATATATCTATTTCATTTATATTCTTAACTGAAATTTAAACAATTAAGGCGGTTTCACACCGGATGCGTCCGAACGAATATGACACGAACGAATATTTCTGTCGTTCCGACTAAAATCATGTCGCATCCGAAATTTCATTCACACCCAATCTGAACGATATTTTTGGTTTCCGACCTAGGTATTGTCGTCTCCGAAATTTGTATTGGACAGCTATATGAGCAATTTATCGGATGCACTACATTATAGGCATATATATGTATATATATATATATATATATATATATATAGAGAGAGAGAGAGAGAGAGAGAAAGAGAGAGGGAGAGACCTATTAAAAAAATTTCGAATATTTCTGAACTTGTAAATTGATTTTCTCATTAATTTGTAAATAATAATAATTAAGTTTATCTCTGAGTGAACTGCCTTTATTATTGAAAATTATTGGACCTTGCAAGTACCAGCTATAGTCATGAGTTCACAGGTAACAGATATTTCCCACTGACTGGACAAGATTCCAATTTCAACATGCCTTTAAGAATAATTGCACAACCTGTTGTTTCAACAGAACAGATTCCATTGCAATTCCTGCATTTCAAGTTAAATCAAAGTTTTAATCACTAGTTTAGTTTGATTTATATTTGATTTTCAAAATCTGCCAATATGATTTATAACAGTCTGCCCACAGCTTTGGAACTTCTGTTTATTTGCAAAACGTTGAACTAACAATAATAATAAATATAACACATGAAAATGTTATTGTTCCATGATTTTTTTCTCTTATTATATCGCGGAACATTTTATTATTGGGGGAGGGGTTGGGTAAGGAACACGAAGTCCTGGATAATGTTGCTAATTTGTGTTCATATCGCTTATTCGACTTATATTCAGGGGCATCAATATAGAGGGAAGGGGTAGGGGGGTGATGAATGTAATCATCACCCCCTTCCCTTTTCTGAGAATAACTTTAATATATTGCCAATAATATATTAAGAATTAGAATTCACCATGAAATATTATATCTTAACCTGGTTTAAAGGTATAAATGTTTTGTCCCCGGTTGTAAATTAAACAAATGGCAAAGTGGCGATTGAAATCCCCTTATTAAATATAATTATCCCCAAGGAAATATACATATTAAATAAAAAGAACTCTGATTTAAATGGGAAAATCTTTGGAGCTAAAAAAAAGTTATAAATATCTGTTTGAATCAAATAAATTTGATTGAAATAAAAATAATCCCTGTATTTATATTTTTATCACATAATTTTAAAACAGTGGACAACGTAACAGCATTTCTTTGTTGTACAGTATTATATATCAAATATAGGTAACGTACAAATGAACCAGTCTGGTTATTAATGTTGCAGCTCTTTTGTGTTGAAGGTGAAAAGAAGCCATTCTTGTCCGATGCGAACGACAAAAAATAGAACATGTTCTATTTTTTTCGTTCGGATAGCATCGTTCGGATTAGGTGTGTATGCACCAACATAAAATAAAGTATTTTATTTTTTCGTTCGTATAGCAAATTTTCATTCGGACGTAAAATTCGTTCGGACGCATCCGGTGTGAAACCGCCTTTATGCTGAAAAAAGAAAAGAATTTTCATGCAGTCATCATAGTGGAATGGATTTTCCCTGAATATTAGTACAAAAAAATTGTGAAAACATCTGATTGGCATAGAAACAGATGGTCTATTGATATTCATATATTTTCTGTCTAAGCAAGATACCTACAAAAGGATGTATATGCTTGTCTAAAAATGTGAAGTCCATCACTTGAAAAGATTATGCTTGTGTTGCTTATAGGCATCGGGCCATCAATCTGTTCATCAAGTCTTTCAAAGAAATCTGGCTGAACACAGAGGAACCTGGACACACCATCTTGATCCAAGATATAGCTGTAAGTTAATATAAAACACATACCAGTTTAGTTATTATTATCTATACCACACATATTGATGAGTTATATACAACAAGGGTAGTTCCAGAGAGGAATTAGAGGGTTGAAGCCCTCCATTGCTTGGAGAAATTACCGTTTGATTTTAGTGTTTCTCCAAGTTTGTAAGGCTACTCTAAACCCACATTCCACCTGGCATTATCCACATAGACATTTTGAGGTATTGGTCCTTCCATGTAAAATGTAAACCCCTCGTTTCCCCAAATCCTAGATCGACTTCTGTACATTGACAATATTTAACATTGTCTTAACCAAAAAGTTTTATTGTTTAGATCAGCATTAGTATACATCCCTACATCCCCTTCCTCTTTATTTTCACAGAGGACATTCCAGTTTATTAACAGGAACTGCAAAAAAACAGCAGATTTTCTTTTTTAATTGTTCATCATCTCACAGAACACATTTATAATTCTTGTATCCGATAGGTCCCATTATGATCAGCAAATGGCCCGCACAGACCTTTCTTCAAATGAAAATCTGTGAAATAAGCAAAACACATATCTTGGAAAAACCAGCATTGTAGTGTAAATGAACCATAATTGGGTAACACAGGTCAACGCTTGAAATTATAGGGTTGGTAGGAACTAGTTAGAATTTATAACTGCTAGAAACCCAAGACTGACAAATCTTGTCTTGGACAAGTTTGATATTCACTGTGTAAGAATAACTGCTGACTTTAATTAAACTATGTAAATGAGACAACCATCATATGCAGAAAACCAATAATAAGACAGCAGTCATTGATCTGATTTTCCTGTTTTCCTGTGTTTGGTATAAATAGATTTCCTTCTAAATAATGTCCCTAATGCGATTTTATTGCCCCAGACAAAATAAAGGGAAAACTTAGTAACAATTCAAAATTCTTTTACCAGATGCCCCCACCATCTATCTGTTCCTTTACAGAAGAATGCACCAACAGTTAAATATGTCCACATTCAGTTCTCAAAGATCAACTCCACCATTTTATGAACTTTTCTTCTTTACCTCAGGTAAAAACTAATTAAACACAGGTGATAAATTAATGCCATACCTGTTTCTAGGGTTCAGCAGAGGATGAGGAGCAGCCACTGGAGGAGGGGAAGGAGGAAGAGGAGGAACAACCTCAGCCTCTGACCCAGCTCATCACCGCGCTGAGTCGCAGGGCCACCACGGAATCCATCGACACACTCGAGGGAGACTTCCTCTACAGCTCATATGCAGAAATCATGGGACAGGTATGCTGATTCAGAGTGTATATAATATGATAATTGGTTTTTGTACATTTTAAATTATATACTTTGATTTTAATTCCTTAGTAAGTAGAATATTTTATTTTGTTAGCTTAGTACACAGCCTATGTTGATTATTGAAGTGCACTTGGATATTTAAAGATCCAAGTATGACAGACAGGAGTAATATTGTATTTTCAGATATCTGGGACAGATGGCACCACTCAGCAAAGAATCAAGAAGTTTTATATTTTATGGTCTAAGATTGTACAACTTTTGTTATTGACTATTTTCCAAGATTTTCATCTTTTTATTTCAGCAAGGATTGCCTTTGTAAAATTCAGTGTCCAACCTTGCTCCCTTAATAACACAACCCACAGAATTTAGTAAAATTTGGCAAGAGTAGTTTGAGGGAAAAGGGGAATTTACTGAGGACCAATAATGTCTGTTTGTCTGAGTATACTGTGTTGCACAGAATTCTTAAAAGAGTGAAAAACAGTGTGTGATTAAGGTTAAATATCAAATCTGTAAACTTATGCTGGTTTACAAATAGCTGCTTTGACAAATGATCCAGAGCAAATAAAATAGAGACAATAGCATCAGGCAGATCTAAAAAAAGTACAAGTCACATAGGAATGACATTTGCTGAACATATAAAAATCTAATAAGCAGGAAGAGTTGAAACAAAATTTAATTAAATATTATTTCTAGGTTCAGGAAAGTAAATAATCACCAGCACAATAACGGCAACTTTAAACAGCTGAAAATGTGACCTTCATGTAGCACATATGCCTGTGGAAGATGTAATTTTTCATTTTCATTTTCATTGTGCCCAGTGGACTAGGCACCAGTGGACTAGGCAGCTTTATCCATGATAGGTGTCTTGTGCTGTTGTATTTGATATCATATGAAAAAATTCATGCAAGCAAAGTTTTATGGACTGTATCAGGATACAAAAACTGAAGAATTGCATGATATGTTTGGTCAGAATATCATACATAATTGATTCATTTTGGATATTAAATATGAATAATATATTATGAATAATATCATAACAAATATTATTGTAGAGTTGTCATGGAGAGGATGAAGATGACGATGATGAGGCACCTGAAGATGCTACAACATCCATCCAGGTACACAGATGCACAATACCTACCAGTATACCTTATCTCCAGACTAATCAGTAATAATCACACAATCTCAGTAAGGTGCTGCTGGTCAGATCAGCTTGTTAGGAGGTAGAATGGGCTAGTGGGATAGAGTTAGTGGTAAAATTTGCCCCCACATATCTCAGACCACAGGTGCAAGATAAAATGGAAGTTATAGATGTTACATTTCTTCCAGTGTTTTAATAAGAGGCATTTTAGATTAAACATATATTACATTGTGAACCTTCATCAGCTATCCTTTTGTAGAAAGTGCAGTATATCAGCTAATGTTACATCCAGTGAGTCTGTATCTGTTGGAAATGAACTGACTCTACTGTCTCCCAGGGAAAAAAATGATTATTTCATTCATGTATATATATAATAAATTTTAATTATGTAAACCAGGCAGGCTGTATAAGATTATAGGTGCTACGGATATAGTGGAATGGTGAAAGAGGCAATATAGGTAACATTATATAGGTGTCTGACTCGGTGTGTAGCAGCAACTTAACTCTGTATGACCAATCTCGAGACTGGGCAGACTGTTCTTAGTTGATTGCAATGGAAACAGGAGGGATGGACCTTACTGACAGTGACAAGAGGAAAAAATAATATGTACCTCCATGAATCCTTAAGAGATCTGTTCAATTTAATAGTTAAGAAAATTTTTTTTTTTTTAAATTTAAACCTGCTGAAGGCTGTCAAGGTCATTTCATGGCTAGTTGATTGTTGTCATTTAAACACTCCTAAATATAACCAGCTGAAAGCTAGATAACTGCTCAGGCAGGCAAGCATGTAATCTAGATGATCAGAGGAAATAGTCCAGAAAGTAGTGAAAGAAACACTGTGAATTTTTATAATCAAAACAGATGCCATTTTAGGATCTTACTGTGAAGTATATTTTTCTGTCAAATTATTTAAAAAATTGGAAATTATTCCCTAAAAACAGGATGACCAGAAGGTGAGAAATATATATCATTCACAGGAAGATTAAATACATCAAACTAATATCACTTTTTTTAAATGTTTTAGAAAATTTTTGATACAATAGAGGATCATTTGATCAGACTTCTTAAATGGTTCAGGGATTTTGTTTGGATAAATGAAAGTTCGGAAAAACATTCATGTGTAAAATAC
The DNA here is from genome assembly GCA_026874595.1 of Sipunculus nudus. Classification (NCBI taxonomy): domain Eukaryota; kingdom Metazoa; phylum Annelida; class Sipuncula; order Golfingiida; family Sipunculidae; genus Sipunculus; species Sipunculus nudus. The sequence goes on along the minus strand of CM049308.1, from coordinate 82,497,035 downwards.
AAGAATGGCACAAATATCATCAAGCTGGCATGATGTGACAGGAAAAAATATCATGATATGTTTTACCCAGTTAGTAAATATTAATTACAGATCAAACTGGTAAACAATTATGATAAATTGTCAGAAATTTGGTTCTCACATCTTAATTTCTTTTTTTATTTTATTTTATTTTATTTTTTTTTTTTTCATTAGGCATGTTCAGATAAATGGCATGCCACTGTAATGTTTATAAATAAGTGAAATTAACCCAATATTTGAGGATCTAAAATTCAGGTAATTGTATAAATGCTTTGGACAGGAAACATGAAAAGAAAAATGCCAAATGAAAAGGATACATGAATGGATCACCACAGATTTTACATAAGAATGTTATCACTGCTGATATGTTCATGTATATATTCCATGACTCAAGCTGGCCAGTGATGTACTGAAGGTATTTAAAGTCCCTGATATATACAGTAAATATACTTGTTTAGTACTTTTGTGTTTTGTACAATTACATATTGTCTTATTTATGTGCAGTAAATGGTGTCTGCTTTCCTATATAAAAAATGAAGAATTACGTCAAATTAAATAGAATATTTATTTTTTTAGGAATCATATTTTTGTCATTGGTTCATACTGTCCTGACCTGTTGTCTGTTTCCGCTTTTGATGAGTTTTATGAGAAAGGTATTATGATGTACAATAAAGGTTAACCATAGTTAGATTTATTTATTTTTCCAAGAAGAGATAAAGATTGCATGCATGGAAAAGCTGCAAGTAGAGTCTACCCTTGTACATGTCTACAGCCTGTGAGCTTTTATGTATTTTACTTTGCAATAAAACGATGCTCTTGTCAAAATGTATCCATGTAGATTCCTTGCTTTTATTTTAGCTAGATTTAGTATATCAAAAGGATTACATGAACTTATGAAAACTTGGTCTTGTGCTTTCTCAGTACTGTTAAAGTTTATCAGTAAATATGTGATATGAATGAACATCTTTTTCTGTTCAATTGGCAAGCAGATATTGATGTCATATCATATAGCTAACAATAATGCTAAATAAATTAGTTTAAATAATGGAAATTATATTAACAGTAATTACAGGCAACTCAGGCCTTAAGGCTTGGAATAAGACTGCATACTATTCTTTTCTAAGTTTCAGAATAAAAGAAAGCATAAACTATTTAGTACTTTTTCTTATGGACCAAAATATTATAGTAAACTGGCCTTTTTGTCAACACCAGACTATGTGTTTCAGGAACAAGAAATGGAGAAACAGAAGCTACTGTTCGAGCAGTCCCGTTTGGCAGATCGCGGAGCTGCTGAGATGGTCCTGATGTACCTCAGTGCCAGCAGAGGTCAGTGTTACCTTTAAATACACATCTTAATGAACAGCATCCCACTGCTTGGCTTTGTGTTCCATCTGACATCTGTAACCTTACATCTGTTGTGTATGGTGGTAAAACAGTTACACAGGATTTAAAACAAAAATATTTAATAACCAGAAAAAAAGAAATGTTAACACTGTGATACATAGACTGTGTGTTTCTCGATATATGTAAAAGTTCATATTGGTCTTTTCTTGCACTCCCATGTACAGGCTCCAGATTTCTTCACTAACTAAAGGCTCCCCAGATAAAATGATAACATCAGTGACTATTTGACTTACATTGCTCATGTTAATAAACTGGCGATTCATGCATCTTGCTTGTTTCAGGAACAACAAATCTTTAAAGTTCTTTTAAGTTTTGCCTTCTTTCTGGGATACTGTTCAACTAAATACTTATATAAAGCTTGTTTTCTTTGAGCATTTTCTATTTTTAAGGAAAAAGGTGAAAATGAAATTGGAGGGCAGGGAAATTAAATAGTGAACTGGACTCAGTTGTGTCTCTTTGTGTCATTAGTCTCTCCCTTCACTAAAGTGAAGTCCGTAAACTACTAAGTATCAACCCTGCAGCTGTATTTTATCTCAAATTAGATAAACCTGACCAACACAGTATCTTTTTTCTTTGAATATATATCAAAATGCTTAAAACTCAAACACTGGGCCAGTCAAAGCCAACGAGGGTTAGCCAAACCACTTTCTTCAGTATAGTGCTTACAGCTGTTGACCCTGTTGCATATTTAGAGGACCCTGTTCTCAGGCACTTTTTTTCAGAAATCAGTGCGGGCAGGCGGTATTTTATTTTTGACTTTTTTTTAATGTTTCCATAAAAATGTCATATGATCAGGGAAAAGCATGAAAATAACATTTTTTTGCTAAACAGGTAAAAGCACTACATTAATTGTATTATTTATCTTCTTGAAAGATAAAAATCAAAATAAAATTTTTTGATGCGGGGGATTAAAATTGACGCAGGCGGTGCCTGAGAACCATACCTTTTATTTTTTTTGGCCTAAAACTTTATTCTGGTCTGTTTCACCACCTGTTCAGCAGAGGGCACCACCTACATCTTCTGTTTCATACTCTTTTAAGTGTAAAAATTGAGGCAATTGTGTTTAAAACTGTACATTTTAAATATAAAATTGGATTAAAAATAATTGTTTCATTTGATAATTCATTGAGTTACCTGTTTATCATCTTGTTATTTATGTCTGAGTCTGAATATCTGTTTGCCTTGGACAGTCTTTTCCCTCCTAAATTAATGTTTTAAAACTTATAACAGTCTAACTTTTTTCTTGCAAAATTTCAGCAAACTGATTTAAAATTCATCACTAATGATAATACTATAATCTCATGCAAAAAAGATAAAATGATAAACATAAGTGAATCTGTGCTGCACTCCTTGGCATCTCACCATTTTCCTATACTGTATCTCAAGTTTAAATATCATGTTTAATGGTCTTTTGTCTCTGTATTTAACCATGTATTTCAGGCCATTGGAGTGACATGGTGTGCAAAACCATTGAACTTGGCATTTCCATTCTTAAGGGTGGTAATGTAGGTGTCCAAAAGGTGAGTTATAGTTAAATACACACTTTTAAGTCTTCCTAGGAGTCCAACATCAAAAGCTATAGTCTAATCTATAAAAGGTCAACTATTGAAATTTTGAATAAGTGAAATTTTGCAGAATTTGCTATATATTGGCAGGTAAATTGCGAGATGCAAGCTTCAATAAAGGGGTAAGCCTTTACCATTATTAAACAAAATTTTATCAGAGACATACTTTGCAAATATTTCATTAAAAAAGTCTAATTTTAACAACATTTTTCTTGTTGACTGATGACAGTCTCATGAACAGAGGTATGCATTTAGAAGCTATAGATTGGTCATTGGTGTCATAAACATTCTAAAATATAAAATTAATGTCACAGCAATTTCAGATGCCTACGGAGTGCAACTCTTTGCAAACACCTACATGTAATAAACAGAAATTTTTCTCTTCACTTATGTTTTTAAATTTGTACTTTTAAGTAATGTTTGAAACAAATTTCTTTTTGTCGACAGAAAATGTTGAACCACCTCAAAGAGAAGAAGGAGGTGGGTTTCTTCACGTCCATGGCAGGGTTGATGCAGCAATGCAGGTATGTTAACATTCTGTCATATACATTTTCTGTGTAAAAAAAATTGGCATAACTGTCAATGATGAAAAGAAGAATAAAAAAGAATTACTGAGACATCTGTAGAAAGAAAGTTCAGGTATGTTCTTGTGTACTGTAGCTTGGCCTTGTTCAAGGTGTTACACATTTCCTCTCAGTATAATTGTATTAACTCAGGCGTAAAGTTTTAGTTGATCATCCACAGTGTGGGTTTAATATGTTTAATAAATTACAAATATTATAAAACAAGGTTTCTTGCTTATTTCCTGAGAGTAGTCTGGCTAGCAGTTCAAGAATTTGTATATACTTAGGCATTGTGATATAATAAAATACCTACAGGATTTCTTGGACATTTAATGAATGAGCGTTGAAAGGACTCAACACAAGTGTACCTTTTGAATTCTTCATTTTCTTTTTTTTTTCTCATTTTTCATTAGAAAGTAATTCTTGTTTCATTGGGGATAACCTGAATCATTGTGGACTTCTTCATAATTTGATGTGTATCTATTCTGATCGATCTTTGTATTTATTTTAATTTGTTGATGATAGCTGTGTGCATCTCATAGTTCTGTTCATGAACAGCAGGTCTTATTTCATGCAGTCTGGGATCAGAAAGTCTAGGATTAGAAAGTCCATATTAATATCTTTATTATGTACCCAAAATATCACACACTTCTATATTTAATTAGCTGTATCTGCTGATTTCACTGTGTTAGCTCTCCATGATTATTTTGTAGATTTTGATAATATTTTTTAATAAGATTTTGAACTCCTATATTAAATGTTCTAACAACGAAGCACCAGCTCAGATTATTGTATATCCCCAGGTATACCATGCTGGTGTCCCATTCTGACTAGGTTTACCTGTTGATTTCAGTGTGTTAGATCTGGATGCCTTTGAGAGGTGTAACAAGGCTGAGGGTCTGGGTGTAAGTGAGGCGGCCACACAGGTCAAAGTGCTCCATGATGCGGAGCACACGTGCAAACTCTTCCGCTTCCTACAACTGCTCTGTGAAGGGCACAATACAGGTTTGTCTTGATATAACCCGGCCCTTTTACACCTGAATTTGTGTAAAATGTTTAGAAAATGCAAATTGTTTTAAAATGGTTTAAATATGCTTCAGGCATTCACACAGACATGAGGTCACTTTGAAATGGCTGCCACTGTGGCAGAAAATGTTGAAAGGGTAGAACTTGAATATATTCTGTTTTTGTGTCCCATGACTTTCATTTTATATCTGTCTAAAAAAAAGCAATGCTGTCTAATGTTGATGTTCTCTTTTCCATTTGTAATTAAATATATGTCCTTCTTACTACAACAGAGGGAACATGCCATTAAAATTTAAAGAAATTTATGTTTTCAGAATTCCAGAACTATCTGAGAACCCAGGCAGGAAACACCACAACTGTCAACATTGTCATCTGCAGTGTTGATTACCTCCTGAGACTACAGGTAAGATATTATGAATGATCTGGTGATAATAGGTTTTTCCTTACATAGTTATTCTTATTAAAACACCAAATAAAGCTTCTGTAAGAAAATGCGCAATTTTTTTTAGAGACAGCAGGTAATATTTCCTCAGAAGTCTACTGAATTATTTCTTATCCAGAGAACAATGTGTACATCAGATACTCCCAAAACCAGTTTGAAATTTCATTTCTTCAGAAAAATACTGATCTAAATACAATAAATAGTTGAGATAGAAATGTTTACGTCTAGTAGTTCCTAGAAATAAAAAAAATACATTTTCAGTTATGGTTGGAATTTTGAAGCCACATGGGTTTATCAAAATTTCTTCTTTCAGGAATGTCTCGTATTTTTAAGTCTGGTCAGATCTATGCAATGTTTGATATGAAAAATTGTATTATTATTCTTTTATTGCAAATCTCATGGAAAGGAATGTGCCTTTTCAGGAATCAATCATGGATTTCTACTGGCACTACTCAGGCAAGGACACAATTGATCCCGCAGGAAAAGAAAGCTTTGTCCGTGCAATCAGGGTGGCAGCACAGGTCTTCAGGAGCATCACTGAATACATTCAGGTGAGATCTCACATCCCTCAAATCTACTTGATAATGGTTCTCAATATATGGCAGAATAAAAATATTCAGAGCTCATTCAGATTATTTTAATGATGTTAAATTTTTAGTTTGCAAATCTTTTTGCTGGATATTTCGACTATAGATATACATTTTCAATGGTGAAGACTATTTCTGTGAGTGATAAACCCAGTTGTCATTATGCATTAAGTGACGGGATTACTTGCTTTGACTCAGTCAAACATTTATTAAATTACAATATGTTTCTAAATATAACGTCTTCTTTTTCTTGTTATAACTATGTTTTGAATATCTGAACTGCATGTCATGTATTTTACGACAAAAATGTGGTAACCCACCAGGCAGTTTATAAGTATTTAGCTTTATTGAAATTAGAAGTAGAAGTAAAGTGATCATGTTGAATAACATTGCAGGGTCCATGTGTAGGAAATCAGCTGGCCCTGGCACACAGTAGGTTGTGGGATGCTGTGGGTGGTTTCCTCTACATTTTCGCCCACATGCAAGACAAGCTCTCTAAGGTAAGATTTGTTCTGGTTTTGTTCTTCATATATTCATGAAGCAGAGTCATTAGTTCACATCTTGTGCTTGTGTATGCCTGAGCGTGTGTTTATGTTCAGAGAATGTGTGTGTGGAAAGAAAGCAAACTTGATGAATAGATCACATCTGATGTGAATCTCAGTTTGGTTTTCAGATGATAAAATTGTTGAGCATGTTAGGCTGTAATGTCATGCTAGTCAGCTGAGTGTCATGACCCAGGGGTCACATTTCAATGAATGAAATTTAACTTGATGAATAGATGTGTAGGATGGAATTTTATTAAACATAAACATGTTTTGATCAAGTCAAATATACCATTACATCCACATGAATGTTTTTGTGACCATGACAATTAATTACCGTAAAATCTGTGAAATTTTGCACCTCGATGAATTTCGTACACGGTCTTTCTTCAGTAACCATAATTATTGAAATGACATGTTAAATTTCGAACTGCCCATGGTCTGTTACGCCACATTTGACGTTAGCAGGACTGCCGTGAATGTAACACTGACGTAACCTCACCCTGTTATCTGGTTTTGAACAAGCCTGCAGGTCCAATCGATGTGATTGCCATGCTATTGATAATTAATATGAATTATATCTACATCATATAGAATGTAATTTGACTGAAAACTAAGATTTTTGTTTCAGCAACAATAAAAAAACTTAAAATATCTCGAATGTGAGTTGCTTAATTGTCCGGGATGTGAGCGACACGCCGTGAATAACTGACAGATGTCCATGAAGTTTGACGGAGGTTGGAAATTGGATAATCAGGATTAACTCCGTAAATGATCTCAAGACCACTAGCTTTACGTGCACCGTAAAGGGGGATTTCCGTGTGTAAGCCAGGTCCAAATTGGTCTCTTTCAAGCAAACTTGGTGTTTCGGTGTATGTAATGCCAATGTTAATCAGTTTGAAAATTTATGCTAATTACCATTAAAACATTTAAAATAAATATCTTGAATGTCACACCAGAACGACTCAGTTTCGAGTACCCGGGCTCCGTATCACCCAACAAACAAGTCACACGAGATCAAATGGTACATCAAAGCGCTTGCAGACGTTTATGAAGTTTAACGGAGGTTGGATATTTGATATTGGATAATCAGGACCGATTAACTCTTCAAGTGATCTAAAGACCTCTAGCTTTTTGTGCACCAATAGTGGGGATTTCCATGCGTAAGCCCAGTGAAAAATGTTCTCTCAGGGCAAAGCCCTGGATGTCACGCAAGCAAGTACGGGTGTCGAGTTCATGACAGGATTAAATCCTTCAGATATGCTTTTCAGATTCTTTTCCAAACTAATTTAATATAAAATAAACAACACAAGTATAGAAAATAACGTTTTTATTCATGAAACTTCATGGTTCACACGGATGAATGCAAAATCGGCAAGTGAATACTTGAGGCTCCTTTTATCGCCCACTGCCGACGATGCATCTTAACTTGTCAAGTCCATAATTTTAAAAATGCTGAAATGGACTGTTAAATTTCGGACTTCCACAAATTTTATTATTATTTTCTGTACGAAATTTCACAGATTTTACGGTAAATAACATTTGGTAATAATGTATGTGTACAATATAAACAAATGGCTTTTCTTGGATTGTGACAAAATGTAATCTTTAAGTGTGATGGTTGAGACAATTACTCCCAGCCATACCAATAATCCCTTACTTGAAGATTTTTGTTTTGAGTAGAAATGGCCTCTGGTGGAAGTGTGGATGAAATGCTCAATTCACTTCCTGTGTGTGGTGATGGATATCAGTTATTGTTCATATATAATATGAACAATGTCAGCACCTTTCAGATTAACAAGGTTGTCCCTGTACAGTTCAACTTTTTTTATATATTTTCAAAATATCAAGTATAATATTGCTTAAGTAGTCTTACAAAAACAAAAACATTCAGCATTTGGTTCACAACTTTGAATTTCCAGCTGTGTGTTAGATATGCAGAAATTAATTGTCTTATTTTGTGCCTGAAGTCATTAGGGAGTTAGATAAAACCTTTTGACATACTTCTAACATCAAAGTCACTGAGCAGCTGGAACCCTATTCATGCAGGTAAAAGTTATTTTTTTCTGTAGATAAGAATTGACATCTAAAATATCATTGTCGTGGTGACAATGCTTGGCTACTCCTACATTCAAAACAAGTATGGCAGACTCATATTTAGCACCAGACATGCCTAAAAGTTTGTCTGAAGCATTGTAAACTACAATAAAAACTGCAATAAAAAATGCTGTGTTTAGCATTTATATATCTATCAATCACATGTTTGGTAAGTTTCCCGGTATTTTAAGAGACAGTGTGTATTTAGACTTATTATAAACTCTCCGCTACGCTGAGCATACAATTACACTGGCTGGCACAATATGTCCTGAGGACCTGCATGCTAAATCTTAGCAGTGCACTCAGACAGTGTATTGGGTCTGGCAGACTGATTTGACAATGACAATATTTAAATGAGCTGTGATATATCAGACCTGAGTAGACGGAGGGCATGATGGATGAAGCCAATACTATATACCCTGGGGATCGACTATGGTTGGACAATGTCCCTTTTCTGTGTTGCAGAATAATGGTTCCATGAAATTGAATAATGTTATATGAGACAAAGTTATTTTGGTGACATATGGACCACCTATTGTAAAACCTTTTTGCCCTATTGGAGTCAGGATAGTAGCTGCTTTCAACAAAGGTTGTACAGTTTTTCCCTCTTTGAATATAAAATTGAATGGGCTGCTATCCATTGATCTTAACAGAACTAATTTCTTGCCTTTGTTTTCCTCAGGGTCATATCAGGCTTGTGACATTGTTTCTTGAAACCATTTAAAACCAGCAAGTGTATCAGATAGAAAATATCAATACTCTTGTGAAAATTAAAAACTAAATTACAATTCCGTGGTATTATTTTGGTTTCTTGTCTCTTCACATTAGCGCTAAAGCATATTTAATTGATGGTCAATTAGTTGAAAGAATTAATAGAATTTCTGGTAATTGCATTGTCCTCTGATAAGCTGAGCAGATGTTGGAATTGTAGGATTATTTATACAAGAAGGGTGACCTTTTTCTAATTGAATGGTCACAGTCATGTGTGAAATAAAGATAACAGATGTCACATGACTATGTAGATTGTTTTCATCACAGTGATTTAAGGAAGAAGCAATTCACAGCCTGGCCTTTGCAAGCAATTACAATAAAAACAGAATGGGATCTATTTAGGAAACTGCCCTATTTTGTGAACATTAAAAATTATCATTTAAATTGAATAACATAATTAAGTCATGTGAAGTCTGGTCATTTAGGCTGCTTCTTTTACAGTCATATTTTCCAATGCATTGGTCCTTTTAATTTCTTATTGATTATTTCCAAAGGGGTAATCATCTCTGGTGTTATAACAAAACAAGCTGATAATGCAAATTTTGAAGTGTCAGATCCCAATTATAACTTAAAAAAATATCAAAGAATTTGTGCCAGTACCAGTACATCTGTGCCAGGTCCCAAGTTATTCATCAACTGAACAAACTTCCAAAACCAGTTATCCAGTCCTGTGGTATGGTTTTTCAATAGACGTATGAGCACTAGCGGGTTGCTAAGGAAAAATTGGTAGCATCCTTTACATCTGTGAGAACCTGAACAATTTTAACCTGAACAAAACATTGTTCATCATGATAATGTGTGTTAAAATCTGACAATCAATGCTAGGTATACGGATGTGAAAAAATACTGAATTTAATCAGGCTGCTCAAAAATGGAGAAGACATTTGAGAACTTTTTTATTCATGAAATATAAATAAAAACAATATATATATATACATGTATACAGTTATGATAACATTCTTAAAATATGTTTAAAAAATAATTACATGTAAAGACTTAAGATAGTAAATGTGGTTATAACTTAGGCCAAATAATAAGGTTTGGTTCTCATACACTTTTGTTCAGAAATCAATGCGGGCAGGCAATGTTTTTTTTTTTTCTTACTTTTTTAAAAATTTCATATGATCAGGGAAAAACATGATAAAACAGATTTTTTTACTAACTAGTAAAAGCACTACATAACAAAGGACATTTGATCAAAATTGTATTATTTAATCTTCTTGAAGGAAATGTCCGAGCAGCTTGAGGTCAAAATTGGTAAGTTTCTATTGAAAATCAAAATAAAAATTTTTGATGAGGGGGATTAAAATTGATGCGGATGGTCACTGAGAACCATACCTTATATTCATTTTTAGCCTTATATCAATTTTTTTTTATGTTTCGTATGTTATATCCTGTTATAATTTGTCAGAAGATATGTTATTTTCCATTGCATTTAAGTATTACATTTTAAAAATGTCATAAAAAAATTCATATCATAAAAATTCAAAAATTCTTAGAACATAATCAAAACATTTCTTTCATTAAGACGTTATTTTGACAGAGCTGTACAAATAGTATAATCAAAAGTTAAAGAAGCTGTTATTACATACAAAGAGACGGCTAAACTGCAGTTTAGATAAATATAACATTTTTCAAAACTACATTAAAATTTAAAATAAATTTAAATATTTCTTATGCTGATGGACCATGGATGGCATCTTCCAGGTACTGCTGGACAGTAAATTCCTCCATGGTACACTAACCATGTCTATGGCTGTGTGTGGTGTTTGTTAGACAACAGTGATGTCACAATGATCAGTTGCGCATCACCTTCAGTTGACTGACATCATCAGTTTGCTGAAAGGTTTACCATGCTTCACTTGTATGAAAAATTATCCTGGAAAAACTTGCAGACACAAGTACTGGGACAGACCATATATGTCATTGAAAGCAGACAACATTTCTGGGAAAAAGTAGTCCCATGGTGTCCAGGTATATACAATAGTAAATCATCATTGTAATCATTTAGTTCCTATATTTTATTTTAATGTACATCTGTGTACATAGATAATTCTTGGTGAACATATATTTTATGTAAGCCTTTAACTTTGCTTTGGGTATGTTAAAGTAGTTTCAAGACCATTCAGTGAAAAAAAAAATGATGAGAACATATAGTATATCGGCCCTGATTACTGTCTGCTGGCTGCACATATCCAATATATACTGCCATTTATCACCTTGTTATATTTAAAATCAATAGTGAATTACCATGGCTGCAAAAAAAAGTAAGAGCTTGTTGGAATAATTTAATATAGCTGTGGAGAAAATAAGTATATGGATCTCAGCAGGAGACAAATTGACAGTTTTAACTGTTGAATACTGTCCCTTCCACTGAGTTTAAATGGGTTTGCAATATTGCTTACCCCGGCCAGACTGTACAGCCCTGCTGTGCACACTTCATTGTCATTCAGCTATTGTATAAAAAAAGGTTTTAACACATTCAAATGCCATTTGAAACAGACTTTCATTCACAGAAATTCCCAAAGACAAATTCAATAGGTATTTGAAAAACAGTTAAATTGTGCACTTGTTCAGTAATGTTATTTTTAGCGAACCTGTGAGCTTATGCAATGGTGTGGCGTCATCCGGCCTCTGTCGTCCGGCGTATGTACGATAACCCATACTATCTTGAAAAGGCAAGAGTTCACATCACAACATTTTATGCAAAAAATTAGTCATCTAAAAACCTCTATCAGATTTTGCTAATTTTTTAGCTAACTGCATTTTCTTAGATTTTTGGCCGAGTTACAGGATGTTGAACTTAGTCATTTGTCCAAAAAATCATACTAAAATTACAATCTCAGAAACGGCTGGAGCTATCATCACCAAATTTTATGTCAATGTTGGCCACATGAGCCTTATCTGAAATTGAGGTATTGGTGGCGCCACCTGTATCAGCCTTTTTTGTACGGGGGTCATCAGTGCCCGTATCATACTGACGGCTACAAAAAACTTCTATTCTGAAACCATATGGCCAAATTGTTTAATATCACACAGAAATGATCCTAGGGTAGTGCTCTCTGAAGTTTGTCCAAATGGTCTCAGTTCAGTGACTTTTGGCTGAGTTATGGGAAGCTGAATTTAGTCATATGCCATAACAGCCCATTTTAGCTCAGTGGCTACAAAGATCTTCTTCTCAAAAACCACTGGGCCAAATTCTTAAATCTCACACATTAATTATTCTTAGATGTTGATAATTCAAGTTTGTTCAAATGGTTTTGGTTCAGTGATTTTTGGCTGAGTTATGGGAAGCTGAACTTACCCAGTTTGCTGTATATTCCTATATGAGTTATAAACCTGCAAAACGATTTTTGACTGATGCCACTGAAGCCAGTTTGTAAAATATTTTACAAGAATAATTCCTACAATAATTCTTATAATAATTGTCAATAATTGTTCAACATGAATGATTTTTGGCTGAATTATGGAGATTGAATTGAGTCATTTTACCATATATGTTAGCTGTGTGATGCTGTTACATCTAGCCTGGCACAAGTTTATCAGCATCTATCACATCATGCCACTAGACATTTAGATTTCAGGTTATCTTTGGTTAATATTGACAAGAAAGTTTTTTTAAAAGCTTTTAAAAAAATTAGATTGATGATTTTAGATATTCCTCATGCCAGGCAATGTTTACAATCACAGGTATACAGCTCTCTGTTGGTTTATAAAGACGGCTGTACATGGATTATAAATAATTGGTATCCATACTCAACTAAATTCAAGATTTTGCCATTAATGAGATATATGTATTATAATTTTGCATTCAATATGCATTTGTAGTAATTTGAGCAAACCTGTGAGCTAATGCGATGGTGTGGCAACATCCGTCATCTGTACTTTAACCCATACTTTCTCGAAAACAACTGGAGCTAGCATCATGAAATTTAATGCAAAAAATTAGCCATCTGAAAAACTGCATTTTCTTAGATTTTATAGAGAAGCAGCTAAAAAAACTTTAAATATTTTCTCCTCTGAAATGGTCAAGCCAGATTGTTCAATATTTCACAGAAATAATCTTTTATACCATCTCTCTCAAGTTTGTTCGAATGGTTCAAGTTTGGTGAATTTTGGCTGAGTTACAGGAAGTTGAACTTGGTCATTTGTCCAAAACAGCTTACTAAAATGACAATCTCAGAAATGACTGGAGCTATCATCACCAAATTTTATGCCAGTGATGGTCACATGTGTCATATATGAAATTCAGGTATTGACCTGCATTGACCTTTTTTGGACAGGGGTCAATTGTCATCTGTACATTAACCCATAATTCTTCAGGAATAGCAGGAGCTACCATCCCCAGATTTTATGCAATAATCTGTCACATATCAAATGTTGTGGGATTCAGCTTATATTTTTGTTATCTGCATTTAAATAGATATTTAATAGGGAAAAAGCTGAAAAAGTCTTCTTCTTAAAAACAGTCCAGCCAAATTGTTCAGTATTTTACAGAAATGATCCCAGAGGCAAGCCCTCTCAAGTTTGTTCAAATAGTTTGCATTTGATGAATTTAAGCAGAGTTACACAAATTTAGTCATTTGGTCAAGTAAGCATACTGACATAGTAATCTCAGAAATGACAGAAGCTAGCATTACCAAGTATTGTGCAAATGTTGGTCACATGACTCATATTTGAAGTTACAGATTTGGTGGTGCCACCTACATTGACCAATTTTATGGGCAAAAACCTCATAATTTTAGCCCATTCAGCTTAAAATGTTTATGATGAAACTGTCAAGTTGAATCATTCAGTTTTTCAAATAAATTATCCTAGGACATGGTTCTTTCAATCATATCAGAATAGATTGAGTTTGTTGATTTTGGTTGAGTCGTGAAAAGCTTAAGTTGGTCTATGGCTATTCATATGTCTATTTCAAACCGAGGACTGCAATAGTGTTCTTCTACAAAATTATTGTTTCAATTTTAACTTCTGTAACATTGCACAAAAACTATTCTTAGGTGTCCTTTGTTCATGTTTACTTGAATGATTTTTGGCAGAATTATTGGACCTTTAACAATGAAAGGATTGCATCTTTTATTATTCTAGATATTTTGACAAAAAGTTTATGAATATGTCAGCTTGAAAAAAAATCATTTTAGCCAGTCTTTCAGTATATGTAAACAGATTAACCGACAGGCCAAGATTGTGTCTGTATCTTTCAATAGGTTGAGAAACTACCAACTGTTTCAGATTTTGCAACAGATCAAGAGTTCATTCAGTGCAGCCAGATATAGGTCAAGAGTTCAATCAGTGCAGCCAAGTACAAGGCATGTGATCACCTCATGGGTGACATGTGAACACCTCATGGGCACCACGTGATCACCTCATAGGGAGCATGTGATCAACACATGAGTATCATGTGATCACCTCATGTGTCATGCCCCTCAGTGCTGCATGTGGAGCCTATCTGTGAGCTTTTGCAATGGTGTGGCTACTATTTCAGATTTGGCAACAGGCCAAAGGTCAGGCTGGATCAATTTATAGCTTTGGCAGACTGCCAACTGTATCAGATTAGGCAACAGGTCTAGAGTTCACTCAGTGCAGCCAGGTATAGGTCAGGAGTTCACTCAATGCAGTAGCTGCATTCTATTTATAGCGTTGGCAGACTGCCCACTGCATCAGATTTGGCACCAAAGTTCAGCCTGGATCTATTTATAGCTTTGGCAGACTGCCAACTATGTCAGATTATGCAACAGGTCAAGAGTTCACTCAGTGCAGCCAGGTACAGATCAAAAGTTCACTCAGTCTTGCCAGGTGCAGGTCATGAGTTCACTCAGTGCAGTAGCCTGTCCCCTCAATTTGTCACAGTTCACTCGGGGCAACTGCCTTTCTCACCTAAGCCTGCTCAGCCCCATGCATCAGACTCAATGTAAGTTTGATGTATTGGCCTGATATTCTGACCTGTCTATGTGTTTTTTATGGCTTTCTCGTTCACAAGACAGGTGTCGCCACCTACAATGACTCGCACAGTGTATGTGCCTTCTTATTTCTACAGAGGAATTTGATATATCAGCCTGAAACTGGGCAAATTTATTTATATCGAATAGCTTTGTCGCATAAAAGACTGGTGGTGCCACCAACAAAAAATTTTTGCACAGTGTGTGTCCCTGCTTATTTCTCAGGAGGGGTTTGATATATCAGTCTGAAATTGGGCATATGGATATATCTCTGATAGCTTTGTTGTATACAAGACTGGTGGTGCCAGCTAAAATCATTTTTGTGTTGTGTGCACCCATGCCAGAATTTCAGCAGTGATTTTTGTGTAATTGTTTCTTATTCAAAATGTTTAGTTCTTGCATTGTTCATATACATGAAAAGTAATGGTCCAGCATTGAAGCATTTTACCTGGAGTACTTCCCAATGCCCAGGTTCGCAGGCCTGTAGGCCTTGTTTATTTTCATACATTTTTGTGTCTATTATAAATAATACAGAAAAAACTGGTGCAGTTTTTAGCTCAGCTGACTATAAGTCATCGGAGCTATAGTCGTGGTCCATTGTCCGTCGTCCGTCTGGATGTCTTTCCGTAAGACTGGCACGTTTTGACACCGTTGGACCTACAAATCTAAAATTCGGCATACAGTTAGATGTCCCCAAAATCTCCTATCATGCCGAAAATTGGGTCAATAGGACTTCATTCCTTCGAGATATTAAGGAAAAACCTCAATTTTTTATTAGAAATCTATTTTTACACTTAAGGACCGCCTAATATCAAAACCACTCATCTGGTTTTCTTCATATTTACCATAATTATTCCTCTATATAGTTCCTATGTACATGCCAGATATTAAGTGGGTATTATATAATTTAAAAAAGTTATGGGCCCAAACATAATGGACTTTGTAAAAAATCAGGAAAGATATTTGGTCACTTGAGACCAAAAGTGTTAAAGGTAGGGACTTTTTTCCAGTAATACAACTTTAATTAATCAAAATTTAATTGTATACCAAAAATTAGATCAAAATCTGTTAAATTTTTTTAAATATTGGCAAAAATATAAAATTTGTACCTTAAATTTTTTCCCAACTTTGGCCACGGCACGTTTTTTTCCTGTAAGTACTGTGGATTTAATTTTCACAGCATGTATACATAAGGATTTAATCTATTAAAATCTGAAATTTGAAAATAAAAGCTGCAAAATTAGGCTAGTTATTGAATTTTTTTGAGGCTCTTGTTGTATTCCCTTACATTGTCAAGCAGTCCTCTTTGATGACTGTAGGTCATTCAGTGCACATCTCTATGCTCCCCAGGCTGTTGGCATAATTTTAGATGTCCCCAAAATCTCCTACCATACCGAAAACTGAGTCATTAGGACTTCATTCCTTCGAGATATTAAGGAAAAAAAACTCCTTTTTCCATAAAAAAAAGCTATTGTTACACTTCAAGGCTGCCTGTTTTTGATCGTATTTAGTATTCACATTCTTTCATACATTTTCTATGAACATACCAAAAATTAGGTCAGTATTGGGTATTATTTTGAAGTTATGGGCCAATACATAATGCAATTTTTTTTTTAAATCAGGAAATATATTTCCTCACCTAACATGAGAATTGCTGAACTTAGAGACTTTTTTCAGGAATATAACTTTATTTAATCAAGATTCAATTGTTTACCCAAAATTAGATCTGAATTTTGCAAATATTTCAAGTTATTAGCATTAATAAAAATCCATACCTTAAATTTTGTCCAACTTTGGCACTGTTGATTTAATTTTCACAGCATATATACATAAGGATTTAATCTGTTAAAATCTGAAATTTCAAAGAAATTGATTGGAAAGAATAGCTTTTATTCATGTTTTCATACACCATGTCAAGTGTTGTTTACATCTAGCCCATGTAGTAGTACAGCCTTCACTTACATTATGTAACCCACCCCAGGCAGCTTGCCTTGGGTCAGCCTGGCCACTACCAGCAGGCTTCCCCTCTGCCCTGCACTCCCCCCCCCCCCCCCATATGGTGCATAAACTAGATGAATGTTATTGTTTTCTGTATTTGATTCATTTTTATTCTAGGCTATGCTACATTTAAGATTTTGTATTGTACCACCAGGGTTACAATGATTAAAGTGTACATTTAATTGTGTCCAATGTGGATGTTTATCAGATAAGTAATTCCTTACTTCAGAAGAGTAAAAACTTCACCAGGTGTGAAATTGACTATTAATTCCAGTAATAAATTAAAACTGGGATAGTAATTAGCACAATGATATTGTTTGTCCCTCATTCAATCATTAGTGTGTATACTTTATTTGAAAAGATGTTTTATTTTATCAAATTTACCTTTATTTTATTTTGGTGAATACTTAAGCATGTACTGAAAACTCCAATGTGCAAAACTTTTGAATAGTGATTCAAGGAATATCCTTGTAGATGCCATGTTGTGGCATTATCTTCTTTTAAATTCAGTTTAAACATTTATGATTTAAAAATAATAAAATATATGTGTATGCATAATATGACCAAATATGAGCTACACTCTGGATATATGATGATTGCAACTTTTGCAACAATTCTAATATTTTAACTTATAGTGTCACTTTTTTACTCTGTATATATAATGATTGCAACTTTTGCAACAATTCTAATATTTTAACTTAAAATTTTCAGGTTTTTTTATTAAAAATTTATAAAACCTGTAAATAAAAAATTATTCAGATAAAAACTTCTTAATGGAAAAAGTGGATATGCTTTAAAAAAATAGGAATATATATAAACTTAAATGCATTATTCCCTTGAAAGTGAAACAAAGGTATTAGTCCATTCTGTCCACTTGCCTGTCCATCTGTAAATTTTCATATGCATCACAGTATCTCAAAATTTTACTGTTTTTCTTCATGACAGTCTTGTCAGAGTATTAGTTTGCAATCATATATTTAGAACTTTACTATAACCAAGTAGGAGGGCCCCTTTCCTCTTAGCTTTCATATTCTTATATAAATGAAAAACATTACAATAGAATATTTCTTCATCCACCTTCGTGCTGCCCTCACTTTTCTCTTCTCCAAACCCCATCCCAAAGTCAGCCTCAGTAAGCAAGAACAAGATGAATCAGATATATTCATACTTTAATATTTTGTATAACTATTCGTCCATAGGTACCTATGAACATGCCAGAAATTATGTCAATATTGTGTAATATGTAGACATAGTGGGCATCACAATAATGTACCTTGTCAAGACTAAAGAGATATTGTGTCATACAGTCACAAATTCATAAATCACTTCATCAGCATAGTTAATCATAACATCATATCTGTCAAATTGAAAGCTTGCAGACTACCATACACTTTAGATCCTTCAACAAATAGCCTTATCATCGTTCTACTACTGCTTATTACTGCTGTCATTGCATTCATATTTGCTCAAATATATCACAATTTTCAACTCCTCCTAAATAAATAAAAAATAAACCACTATATTTGACTCTATTAATCCATCAGTCAGGTTATTTCATTTATCATTTACTCACATATTACATTACATTCCTTTATAATAGCCCAACATGTCCATGATATTCATAAGCTTTATCGACTCGATATAGTATCACAGTGGAGAAACATTTATAGTCCAATCACGATCAGCTGAGCGCCGTGACCCATGGGTCCCTTGTTACAAATTACTAGCTCAGCTGCCTTAAAGATATATATATATATATATATATATATATATATATATATATATATATATATATATATTTATGTATATATATTGCACGTGGGTCTTTGTCAGTCATCAGTGTGACCATCCAGTAAAAGAGCATAAAATTGTGACAATTAGACTTTGAAACTTTAAACTTTGTCATGAACAAATTTTCTTGGAAATATGAAATTAGGACCTATATTATGTAAGCTACATGCCAAAAACATTAGTTTAAGGCCCCCAAAAAGCACACATTGCACAAATCTTTACCATTGCACCTGGAAGCTTCTTACTTAAAACAACTTAAAACAAATGGAGGTCCTTTTGAAGTCTCTGTTAAATCATTGAATTTGGTCAGAGTGACCTGTGTTCAAGTAAGCTCTGAGAAAAAGGCATGATGTTGGCAGCATGAAAGTCAGATGGGAACAAATTGTAACTGTTGGACATAGAAACTCCTTATATTACATCCGAGGAGATCCTGTTGAAATCTTCTTTGAAACATTAAATCAGTCACTTTGACCTGTATTCTGTAATTTAAAAAAAAAAAAGAAACTGAAAAAACAGTATTTTTAGCACCCTGAAAGTCAGCGAGGGCCAATTTGCCACTTTTGGACTTAGACATTTCTTACTTTAAATCCTGGTGTTCCTTAGGAGTTTAGTTTTATTGGAAATTAGGTCACTTTGACATATATTCTGTGAATTCTTTGAGGGAATTTATTAAATCTCCATCATGCTTGATCACACAGAATCTTTTATTCTAGATGTCCATATTGACTGCTCTTTAGTGTCCCTCTCAAAAAGGAAAGGGTTGAAATATAAAATTAGGTCACTATGACCTATATTCTGCAGGTTTATCCTAGAAATACTTTTTCTCTGGTGCCACAGCACTGACCTGCCCATGAAATGTGAACTTCACTCTGACCAAAAAATTCTAAATCAGTCTGTTTTAAGGTGCAGCAGAATGTCTGTATCCTGAAAAAGAATTCTAAAACTATTTTCCTTTCCTTTACTCTCCCCTTAAATTGTAAACCTCTCTATTTCAGGATCCTGAGCAGTTGGAGCTGTTGAGAGAGTTCATGAAGTTACAGAAAGAGATGATGATCATGTTGCTCTCTATGTTGGAAGGTAGGTCTCTCTGTATTTATGTTATTCAGAAGAAAATAGTTTATGTACATTACATAACTTTAAAAATATCAACTTTTCTCCTTACTCTTTACTAATACTATCCTAACAAGGTCAAATATCCATCATTTAATTTATAGCTCAGCTGACTACAAGTCATCTGAGCTGTAGTTATGGTCCTTAGTATGTCTGTCTGTCTTAGTGTTTGTACATCCATGTTGCCCAACTTTGACTAAGTCACATTTTTTTCCTGTAAGTACATTTAATATAATTTTCACAGCATGTACAAATAAGGATTTAATCTGTTATGTTCTTAAATTCGAAAAAAAAAACTAAAAATTAGGCTAGTTATTGAATTTTTTCAGAGGCTATATTGTATTCAAAATTGCATTGTTTAGCTCCAGGCAGCCCACTTCTGGTCAGTGTAGGTTGTTTAATATAGCTCTGCTTGCATATACCTGATGTGTAATGCATCAACAGCAGAGCACCCCTGCTGTAACAGGTGTACATGCAGTTTTTCAAATGTCATGTGCATAATGAGATGTTATCTGACCAAATTTGGGATAAATGTTGATGCAAAAATCTGTATAACCATTGCAAAATCGAAATATGGCACCATGAATATTAGATCAAAAGGCCCTTGACCTTTAAAGAAACTAAAGTTAGGAATCAATGAGGTGAAAATAGATGACAGCTTTGATGTAAAAATGGTCATTGGTGTTAATTTAAGACTTGACGGAGTTAATTGAAGTACTTGGTGAAACGAGGTTTAATTTACTCAGGTTCCATCCCTATTGATACTCAATACCCATTTTCTGTTGACCTATTGGGTGGCTAATGGAGCTCAAGGGATACAGAGCTGATAGACAAGGCTCCCTGCAGGCTATTGATCACAGTAGTGATCATTTTCATAGTCACAGCCTGTAATTGAATGAATCATAACTGGAACATGCAGTGACTGCTTAAAGGTATTGCTAGTTTTATGCCTCACTAAATCCAGATAAATGGTCTTTATAAATTTTGTAAGCTCTTACTAGCAATGTCCCACAGCCACCTAATATTCCAACTTTAAATTTATTGCATCTCAAGAGGCGGGGTTGCATTATAAACCATGGCCACTTAAAGCTTTTCACTTAAGAGTTGGAGCCTATAGTTCAAATCTAATGGAACACTAAAAAATACGAGTTTCAAAATCTCATATATTCTGTCATATTAACACTGCCTACCCTGTTTCAACTATAATTTAGTAAGCATTTTAGCAATTGAAACATTTAATACCATTAGGGATTGATCTTTTCATTATTTGCATCTTGTTTCTGATGAATCCCGGGAACTGTATATAGCTGTGTCAAATATGTAATCACTGATCGCCTAGTCAGAAAAAATAATAACAAAGATTAACAATTATAAAACTGATAAGGATTTAAAATATTTGTGTTTTTAATGTCATCTAACGGACTGAACAAACATTGCCTTCAATAGGAAACCAGAGGAAATATTCATTAACTTAGAAATACAAGGAAAATTTCTTTATTCTATTAATGGATATATAATTTTAATTACAGAATTAAATTTCTTGTGAATAATAAGACAGATTTAAGTTCTTTTAAACTATTGCTCTTATCAGATTCATATGAGAAATTGTTTCCGTCTACCATAGATGAGTTAAATTGAAGTGTTTCCCTTGTTAGACATGTAAGGGGAAGACAGACCAGCCCCCAGGGAAATGTCATCCGGACAAAATTAGTCCTCAGTGGAATGTCTCCAGACAAATAATCCCTAAATAAATGCTTCAGAACTCAGATTGCCAGAACCCCTATTTGGGTTTTATCTTGTATCTAATCATGGAGATTTATACCAAATTTGCCATAAATTCATATACGCTACAAAGTTACAACAACAACACTGCAGAATTTTTGTTGTCTATAGCAACTGAGTTAATCAGAAATGCAGAAAGTCATTTGAAAATATGCATATGTTTGGACAACAAGTCATAGTGCTGTTAGAGGATCAGGTCAAGGGGTGACTTAGATGCATGGTTCAGGGTCTTCCAGGTGCAGCTTATTTTCGTTTGAATGTTTGCTTTGCTTCTAATTTTAGCAAAAAAAGGGAATTCTTCTTAGCCCTTATGTATAGTTTTTCTGTTATGATGCATTATGGAGTAGACCTGTCATCAAACAGCTTCCGTAGCAAGTTTGGATGTGAGCACTAAATTGATATGTTACCTACTCACAACTGTGCATTTGTAAAAAGATGACACTTAAACACTTGGATATATATAAATACAGTATATACACTGGTTGGAATTATGGTAGGTACTTTCCTAGTTTAACCCCTGTATTAAAAACTTTGATGAAGTATACTTAATACTGTATGTGGAGTTATGATGAAAATAGATGGAGGAATACACAGTGAAAAAGATAGGATGCTATGACACAAAATGGAAGGTATACCCAATGTAAATTATTTAAAAATAAACTTATAGGCCTAATTAATAACTACACAAATAACTACAAAAGAAGCTTCATATTCAGGTCTACATGAAGCACTGCAGTTTTAATTCCTAATTAGTGTGATGAGTCAGAACTTGGCCAAATGAAGGAGCCAGGGTTCCCGATTATTGTCTCTGAGGGTAGTCCCACACTGTGACTGCCAGAGTACAAGTTATATTCTCCCCTGTAATGGAGACTTTTCTCGGCACTTATGATAGTTAGTATGATATTCCTGGCCCCATATAGAAAAACAGACAGATTTAGGTGAGCATGTACTACTTACCTCTAACTATAAACAGTTTTATTGTTAGATCTGTGAGAGCTTGGAGGCAGAAGTAGAACTAGATGTAAAACATTTATGCAGGTCAGGGGTGAATTAGAATAGTGGAGCATGGGGTATGGGCATTCCCAATTTTTCAATCAAAAAATCTTGAATATAGAATGATATAGACACCTAATCACTAAAAGAGGTGCTGTATTATGCATCTCAAATAGTTTTCTTCTATAGGAGAGTTCTGTATGACTTCTACTATAGTCTGTCCACCGTTGGGTGGCCATTGAAATCTGGCAATAGTTTCATAAACTGGCAGATTATTTCCAAATGGTATGCTTCAGTAAAGGAATGAAACTTAGGCCTATAATTAACTGTAGTTAAATTAAAAGCATACTGTGCAATTAATATCTAATTAAACAGTTCATCTGTTTTGCCAACATCTCAACCTCATACATCAAGGTGAAGGCTAAATGCTCAAACAACTATCCTTGAAAGCTTTAGATTGGTGGTTTAGTGTCCAAAAAATGTAATTGTCAAAGTGAGGCTGCTAACCCATGACAGACGCCATGTCATATTTGCCACAAGATTCAGAAAGATCAGAAGGTTGCAAAATATAAATGTTTGGTGTTTGTTATGAAGTTTTAAATCTCACATGAGGCCTTTGGTCCCTCATCAACTGTATTGTCAAACTGTGCCATAATATTTTCGTTTAGAGAATAATTGCCAAATTATTTCAGACTTTAGCTAGTGTTACCTGTGCCAGGGTGTTGAAACCCCTCATTTCTAAGATCCTGCATGTATCCATTCCTGCCAGTGCTATGAAGTCTTTGCGTGACTGAAACTGAAAGTATAGGGACTTTTTCAATTGCAATGCAAGATTATAAAACCTAGCAGTGTGAATCTTTAACTCTCATTATTACAATTTATCAGATTATTCCTTATTATGTAATTATGTGGGACTGCCTTGATATTTAATGAAAATATATTGAGTACAGTTCATTCCTTATCATAAAATATGTGACACAGCCCTGTCTTGGTAAATAATGAAAATGAATTATTGAATATAGTTAATTCCTTATTATCAAATTATGTGAAACAACCATGCATAGATGCTGAATTTAAAGGATTCATTGAATGCAGCCTAGCATTTAATAACATGATGAACATGGCAGTATCATTGGGCCTTGTACATCATATATGACTGCTTCAGAGTCATTAAGTATCATCAGTCGTCATTACATTTCTTTTATTTGATAAGTGTTATTAATTGCAAGAAATAAGCCTTGAATTAATTTCAGTGAGGCATATCTCAGTCAGGTTTAGAGACGTGAAAGATTTGTAAACTAACAGCAAAGACAGCTGTGATTATCAGATTTTGCTTCTTAAATTGAAGCATTGCTACCATTTCATGCACATGGTTAGACAATTGGTCCTGGTATTTTGAAAGAAACACATTAACCTTTGTAGATAATTTAGATCTGGACATGCAGATCCATCATTGTTTAGCTCATTTCACTTTTTGTCATGTGAGGTGTAAAGGATTGTCCTTCTTTATCAGCGAGCAGGGGTTGCCATCAAGAGGAATGACCACCTTGTTTATCATCCCAAGGTTGACAATTTGTCCCTGATAATATATTGAAAATTTTTTCTGACAAGACAACCTGTAAATTATGCTTAAATGACCACATCTGAGTTTCATGATGGCTTTAAATTTCTCCCTGTTACTTGCTAGTTACTTGTAATGAGCAGATTTAGTTGTAATGCCCCGGTCTTTATCACAGGAATGCTGATGAAGCCAACAGGAAGACCAGGTGCGTTTACTGCATCCAAATTGCCTGAACTTGATAGGCTCTTTTTTTATGGGTGCAGTATTATTTTAATAAATTGAAGATTGTTCTGGCTGTGATATATCAGTTATATAGTACCTACTTTATTCCTGTTTAAGGCATCAGTATCATCTTAGTCCACTAGCTTTAATCAGTACATCAATAAATCACATTAAAACCAACCAGGAACTCCAACAGGTTTATTAAGCATATTCTATTGCTCTGCTTATCCAACATTCCCAAAATTTCCCACTTGTGAATATGCAGTAATACATTTAAACTTTTACATAGTTTAACATAAGTTTTACTTATCAGTTTTAATCAAACCTGTATTCTCAGTGTGGTCTATATATAAATCATACAATGTACGGCATGTCAGTGGGAAGTTTACTCAAAGATATATTTTGTTAATCTTCTCTATCCTTTATAGATATCTTGAATGCAGCTGAAAATAAAAGTAAGACTGGTGTTTAAAACTCCAGTTACAATTCACTGATGGATTAACCTGATCTATAATTAGAAGGTTGAATAATATATTGCCAAAGTCCCCTTGTGCTGTGTCACATAGACACTGTTGTATTCTCATAAAGTTACCAGCAAAATGCCAGCATAATTAGATACTTGCATCATTTATGTTACAGGTCGCTATTTCTTATGGTCCCTGTCAGACAAAATTACAAGTGTCAAGCCCTTGAGATGCTGATTAATAATCAGACCTCTCAGCTTGAACAGCTCTCTTGGTCTTAGCCTGAAGCCCATGCCTTAATTGTAACCCTGCGGGCAATACTGTTGCTTCATGCATTTTACAGGGCCAAATGTCAGTAATAGAATTTAAAATAGCCCAGTTCTAGGTTTAAGAGATACCTGGCTCATATTTGTCCTCATCTATAATAACTTCCATGTGATATGATAAAAACCGCACCTGCTTAGAAGACACAGGAATTTATATAAAGCTGGTAATTAAGTGCAGGAGTTGCACAAGAGAAACCTTACCACTACCTCCAGGGCAAAATGATGTAATCTCTAAAGAATCATGAAGCAATTCCATCTTTTGCCTTCACCATACCTGTTACAACTTCTATATTATCCCTTGACATTTGAACCCCCCTTAGCCACGAAAAAAGTTGTTTCCTGGTCAACCTAGCTGTGTCACAAAATAATGTTATATTACCCTTTGAATTAAAAATGTAATATATTTATCCATATTGCATCCAGAATTTAATCTGTTTTTCTTAAGGTGTTACCTTAACCCTCCACAAAATTTCACTAAAATGTGATCATAACTTTTTGTATAAATTGGTTACATACAAACAAACTAACAAACCTTGGGGAATGCATAATGCCTTTCTGGTGGATACATATAAAGTGTTTTTTAATTTTTTTATTGATACAATTTTGGACAAAAATATATTGTGAAGTACCCCATCCTATTGGATTGGTCATTTATGCCTGCAAAAGTTCATTCCCATTTTTCACTTGAATAATTATGGTCTCAGCTGGTTTTTGTATTGTCTATAATCCATACCTGTTGCACCTTCCAGAAAATAGGTCTCTGTAAAACAATTGCAGATAGCAGATCACCTTATCTGCCCTTAGATCTGTCTGTGCTATGTGCAAGTCTTTGTCATTTGTAGTCTTTGATCAAGTCACATTTTGTAGGGTACGTTCAGTTTATTACTGCAAGTCATTCCAAGGTGCAGTTCCAGAGCTTCTTAGGTCGTCTTTTAATATTTTGATAAATTGTCCTGCATTTGGAATAAAGGGATCTGAGTGCATCATACCATAGCTGGCCTGTGATCTTCACAGATTGCCTCTCTTTCTCTGTTCCTCTTTACATTCCTTGTTCTTGTGCAGTTCCTTCCCCTTGCCCTTCATTTTCTGTTCAGATGAAAATGACTTTTTCTTTTAAATTACTTTTACTATTTATGGGCCCCACTTTTGTTACCTTTGGAGCACCAAGTGCAGTGTATGTATATTGGAAATGACAAATTCAAATGAGTCATCATCCCTCCTGTGGCAGGGAACTAATAATATCACATGCACTTCACACGTTAAGCAAATTATGTCCTCCAAAGGTTCATGGATATACTGATGAAGCCTGTACATTATACACCAGAATTTTATATACCAGTACACACACAAAATTTCAGCATATTAAGTGTTTCTGATGAAAATGTTAATCATTATTCAAATTAAATAATTGTGAATCTAGTCAAACTTTTTAGCTCAGCTGACTACAAGTCATCTTAGCTATAGTCGTGGTCCATTGTCCGTCGTCTGTCCGTCCGTCCGTCTGTCCGTAGATGAGGCACGTTTTGAAACCGTAAGACCTAGGAATCCAAAATTCAGCATAATGTTAGATGTCCCCAAGATCTCCTACAAAGCCGAAAACTGGGTCTTTGTGACTTCGTTCCTTTGAGAAATTAAAGAAAAACATCAATTTTTTATTAAAATCATATTTTCACACTTCAGGACTGCCTAATATCAAAACCACTCATCTGTTTTTCCTCATATTTACCATAAATATTCCTCTATATAGTTCCAATATACATGCCAGAAATTAAGTCTGTAAAGTATAAATTCTTTAAGTTATGGGCCCAGATATAATGGACTTTGTAAAAGATCAGGAAAAATAATAACTCACTTAAAATGAAAAATTTTGAAACTAGAGTCTATTTTCTCAAGTATATAACTATGTTTAATTAAGATTCAATTGTTTACCCAATATTAGATCTGAATTTTGTAAATTTTTTAAGTTATTAGCATAAAAAAAAATCAGTACCTTAAATTTTGCCCAACTTTGACCATGGCACGTTATTTTCCTGTAAGCACCATTGATTTAATTTTCACAGCATGTAAACATAAATATTTAGTTTATCTAAATCTGAAATTTGAAAATAAAAGCTTGAAAATTAAGCTAGTTATTGATTTTTTTTTTCTGTAGTCACTTGCTTTGATTACAGATGCAGGGTCCCACTCCAGGTCACTGGAAGTCAGCTATGCCAGGGTTTCTGATTTGTTACAGTCACTGGGGGAGATCCCCTGCTGTGACAGGTGTACAGTTATTCTCATATCACCACCCCAATCAACCCCCCCCCCCCAAACCCAACCCACCAAGTGTTATGCAGTAATTGTTATTGTTTTCACTGTATCTCCTTAATTGTAATGCTGTTTCCACTCCGATATGCAAAAACTTTCCTTGAAAAAATAATTCAAGGTGTAATCCAGAAGATGCAATGTTGTGTAATGTAGCATTTTTAAAGAAATCAGTATTATCAGTATTATTTTTAGATATTTATTGTTTTGCAGATTTAAAAGATATATTTTTGTGGTAAAAAATAAATAAACATTTGTATGCATTATGTGGTGTTATCTGACAAGATTGAGGTTTATGATGATGGAATTGAGAATTATGAATCAACTTTTATATTCAGATATATATGTTAAATAGGAAATGTATAGAAATATAAACTTAAATTAGAAAATAATTGATGTGATAAAAAAATCAGGATTTAATACAAACATTTGTTCATTATTTTCCTGCCTCAGCAGAATTTGAGATCAGGCTTTGTTTGCCCTGTTTTATGTTGTTAATTAGCTATATTTCAGCTGTATACATTTCATAAAAAAATACATATACAGTAAAACCTGAGAGTTAAGACCACCTGATGTGCCACACCAAAAGCTGTTTCCACTCCGATATGCAAAAACTTTCCTTGAAAAAATAATTCAAGGTGTAATCCAGAAGATGCAATGTTGTGTAATGTAGCATTTTTAAAGAAATCAATTTTCTTTTAATTGATTTTAACAAATATAAATGAACCCATCAGTATGCTTAAATTATTATAAAATATGAAGCACATTATGGATAAATAAAGACACAATTAAAAATTGTGAAATCTAAATCAAGTATTATTTTTAGATATTTATTGTTTTGCAGATTTAAAAGATATATTTTTGTGGTAAAAAATAAATAAACATTTGTATGCATTATGTGGTGTTATCTGACAAGATTGAGGTTTATGATGATGGAATTGAGAATTATGAATCAACTTTTATATTCAGATATATATGTTAAATAGGAAATGTATAGAAATATAAACTTAAATTAGAAAATAATTGATGTGATAAAAAAATCAGGATTTAATACAAACATTTGTTCATTATTTTCCTGCCTCAGCAGAATTTGAGATCAGGCTTTGTTTGCCCTGTTTTATGTTGTTAATTAGCTATATTTCAGCTGTATACATTTCATAAAAAAATACATATACAGTAAAACCTGAGAGTTAAGACCACCTGATGTGCCACACCAAAAGCGGTCTTAAGTCACAGGTGGTCTTAAGTCTCAGGTGGTCTAAGTCTCAGCATGAAGCGAACAAATTAGGAAAATCAAGGCATATATGTCTACGTAAACATTTATTTATTTATTATAAAAATACATACTGGATATATATATATATATATATATATATATATATATATATATATATATATATAATCAAGATATTCACAACAATATTTACAAGTTAACAACAATATTTACTTAAAACAATCAATTTTGCTCTGCTAAACAAGGGAATCTTATTAATAATTATCAAAGAAAGCTGGTCCTTTTATAACTTTATTATAAAAGCCTTTATCGAAAGCTTTGAATAGCCTGTTTGTTATATTGCACAAACACAAACCGCTAATTAATGATGTACCATGAGTACACACTGAGTCACTTTGTTGATCACTGAGTCCTATTGTCTGATTGATGAATATTCTATTGATGTTATCGAAGCAGGTTTTCAGTTTGTCGTCGTCACGAATTGACTTGTTGGCAAGTCAAAATGTGTGTGATAAGCAATGACAGTTGATCGCTAACGTTATGACAAACTTACTTTCATGACTCACTTTTTTTCAAAATTAAATCCGCGCTGATCTTATTTAAACATCGCTAAGACTAGTTATGAACTCCGGTCAACGACCGCAACGTAGTGAATGCGACCGCAGTGTCAGAAATACAACGGTAGTTCTATTCGATGAATATTAATGCGGGATTTCCCCTAGAGCACGTGATCCTTTACCGTAAAGATGTTTTAGACAATCGTTAAACAAATACGATGTGTTCAAAGATAGGCTGTGCTAAAAAATAATGGTACACAGGCATCAGAATTAAAGGATTGCGTCGTTTTACATGTTCCCTCGCAATATTTGCAGAACTTTCACTTTTGGAGAAAGATTAAAACCACGCTAGCCCTGGGCCATTGACACCTGGAGGGGAAAGTAGGTCACCATTGCCACCTGCACATTCAAGAGACGGTAAATGGCACGGTCGATTTAGTCTAAACTTAAGACGCCAGGTGCCACTACCGCTACACCAGGTGGTCACTTAACGGAGGTAAAGACCAGCGACTGGCCACATCTTAGTCTCTCCAACAGACGCCAGGTGCCGCTACCGCTCTGCACCAGTACGTCTGTTATTGGACGCCATTTATTTCAAGAATCTTGAAAAACGGAAGTGCAAATGGGCATGCGTAAGGAAACCCCCCTAGCATCTGGAGGTGAATCCAGAATGGATGTCCCCTTACACAGACCCGGCAGACCCCAATAAAGACAAGTAAACAATATTGTTTGGTTGTGTGGCAAAAATAATCCATTTTTGCTTGTCTATTGCAAGGGTGGGATAGTAGGGGGATTCCTTGCGCATGCCAAACAACACTTCCGTTCCTAAGAAAAATGGCGTCCAATAACAGACGTACTGGTGCAGAGCGGTAGCAGCACCTGGCGTCTGTTGGAGAGACTAGCCACATCTGAGCGGTAGGTGGTTGCGTACCACAAATGGTCGCTCAACACAGGGGCATTAAAGAGTGATTAAGCTCGGTGCATTAATTTTTCAGTCGCAAGTCACAGACGGTCGCTGGCGGCAGTGGTCGCTTGGTTCAGGTTTCACTGTATAATTAAAAAAAATATTATGCAAAAAAATAGATTCAATTGAACAAATGTGTAAACTACTGAAATGTCAACAGTTAATCAAAAAACCAACTAATGAACATGGTAATAGTACAGATCATTTGTTCACAAACTGCTCACATGCTTTAGTTTCAACATTAGGAAACACATGGTCAGGTCACAAAATATTTTTTGCAACAATTTCTTGCTCATCAATACAAACCAATCATATAAACCAACCATGGCCTTTATTACCTCTTCCTCTTACACTTTATCTCCATTAGATATTATTTTAGATTTTTACCTTCAAAGTTAACGTCAGCTGAGCACAGTGACCCATAGGTCCCTTGTTTAACATCCGTTGAAGTAATTTATTATCATTAAATATCTATGGCTGATTTTACATGAACACTACCTAAAACTTATTCAAGAGGTATTTAAGCCTACCAAGTGATATAATATAGAAAGTTCACAAAGATTCATCATAGCTAGCCAATGTATAGGATAAGACTTCTAAAGAAAACAATAACTGTAAACATTCCAAGGAATGTGTATTATGGCTTGCTGAAATTGCCTAAAAAAATTAAGTGAAAGAATGATGTGAAGGGAAAATCTGTTAATTGGTTACAAGACAGCAAGTGACTAATGGCGATAGCCCCCAGTAGAACATTGACATTTCCTTCAGTGTGAGCTGTACTCCGGTTTGTTAGTGTAGAGTCCCTTCAGCATTTCATTACATCCTGTCATTTGGCTAATATGTCATAACAGGCCTGGCAAGTAATCTGTTACAGGAACAGGTCATGCCTCTCATTGGCCAGATGTAATTTTTTGGAGAATTCTGACTGAAGGGTTGAGACTCTTTATCTGGAAAGTTCCTGCTGATGACCCGGTCTTCATTTTATCTGGATGAAAAACATTTTTATACCTTAAGGGAGCTGGTTTTCTACCATTTGACATTTTGCAGTGGGTCATTTATACACCTATTATTTATCACATTGAAGCCAAATAAAATTGTTATTCAAATATTTAAGCTGTTCTGCATGATATATACCTTGAAAATGCAAGAAACAAGCTTTAGTCCTGCTACGTGTATATGGATTCTGGTATGTTTTAAATGTCATTTGACATAAAAGTTACAGTTTATACCCATATCAAAGAAATCTTTAAAGTTGTACCTTTTAAAATAGAACATACAAAAAAGGAAGAAACAACTGGGAGAGAGTCAAAATTATCTTTTTTTAAGCAACTTGCTGCCAATCCCTACATGATGCATGTTTATGTAACCTGTTTATATCTTCATATACAGTACGTGTCAATGAAATATCTTTAATTAAACAAAATAAAACAGTTAATTCAAATTGTTATTCTGATGTTGGTGCTATTAAAAACACTATGTCTGTATATAATTTATCTTCTGGGACCATGCTTTACCAGTAGTCATTACCGTAAAAACTCACATATAAGTCGAGTATGAATTTTTAGGGTAAATATCAGGTAAAAATTTTTTCAAGCCATTCTGGAGGTTAAAACTGGTCTAAAGCAGCATACATGACCATCGAGAGTAGTGTGACAGGCCACTGGGGAAAGGTGAATTGTATGGCTGGCCACTCGTTTTTGACATTCATACCACTCCAATTTTTTTAAACTGTAAAAATGTCATTTGTTTTGTTGTGCAATCTATTTAAAAGTTATTGGGCATCATAAAGACTCTAAGAATAATAAATATAACAGGTCGATACTTTAGGTATTTTGCAGAAATGAAGATCGTCTGACACCCAGAATCGGCAGGTGCGCGATAATAGAACAGCCAAGGATTTCTCACACCTTCCGTCATTGCTCATTTATTTTAAACTTCTAATGATTGTTTGTGTCAGATATCAATGAAAACATGATTATTTAAGCGTGTTATTAAAACAGGATTGTCGCTGACTTCTCTACATTTTATATAATCTAAATTGAAAAGAACGCGCAACCAAGCGAGTTGCCTGATAAGGGCGCGTGACAGTGTAAGCTGTCCTCAGCTTGGTCATATCCATGGATCAAGGGCAGGAATTTTATGATTTTTATTATACATTCTGAGAAAACACAAGGCCGTAAACGACAGTTTTATTCAAGTTTTAATTAACTCCGGTCTTCCTTGCCTCCACAGACAGACGCACTAATGAACAATTACATGCTATATAACTGCATATATGCAGCGTAGTTATCCAGCATAGCGAACTGAGTGAGAGCACAGAAGCCAGGGCAACATGTGGACAACACGTCAGTCGTTCTTTGATCAAACTCCGTTTTCCTATCTTTTTTATGAAAGTTTTTGTGAATGAATCATATATTTCACATTCTGTGGAGTACTAATTTTGACTAAGTCCTGCAGGTTTTGTGTTCGTTTGTTCATAGCGATATCGATGTCAGGTTGAACTTTGGTCT
Source organism: Sipunculus nudus (assembly GCA_026874595.1). Classification (NCBI taxonomy): domain Eukaryota; kingdom Metazoa; phylum Annelida; class Sipuncula; order Golfingiida; family Sipunculidae; genus Sipunculus; species Sipunculus nudus. Next base: position 82,464,262 of record CM049308.1, on the reverse strand, counting down.
ATTTTTTTCCCCGAGCTTTGCTCAGTGCCGCAGTCATTCACTACAATTTGGGGTGATTTTTAAGTAGGAACTTTCGAACGGAGTGATAATTTCCCCCACGTGTAAGTACACAGGTGAACAGCGTGACCTAGTTTTGGGCTTCTTGGGACAGGCAGCCATCCCCGTACCGAGTGAGCGTAATCGGTGCTGTAATCAGCCATCTGTCACCTGTCTGTAGTTCAGATACCACGGCCCACAGGCTTTTACTGTTTACATGTTTGCAAACTTACGCAAGCACCAGGGGTGTGTTGCAATAAGGTGACTTAAGTCATGTAGGTGACTTAAGCCCGGGGACACCTGTGTGTCACTATGGTAACCATTATGACGTCACAATTGTCACAATGGTATTTAGGCCCGCAACTGGGCGTAAGTCCAGTAAAATGTTATTGCAACAGGCCCCAAATGTTTTTGTGGGGAAATACTGTAACATAATTGGCTGTCAAATACACAGGGGCTGATGCCCTGGATAAAATCCCAACTGATTACGCAATACCCGTGCCTCTTGCACTCGTACTTAATCGCCGTGAATGAAGCTCATTATAGCTAGACGCGGGTCATTTCCTGGTCGTCATCAACCATGTAAATTGCAAACATTTTAATATACTGCATTATCAAATGAAAGAACAGCGTAAATGGTCAAAATTTGAAAAAAAATATTCGGAAACCTTATTAGACTGTATTTTTGGACCGAAAGGGGGACTTGTGTACCTGACTTCACCGGAAACGGATATCTAGTTGTCGATCAGTTAAGACATTCAGGCCAGCAGTTTGACTAAGTTCGTGCAAAATTTTGCCTCTCAGGCTTAGACCGCACATAAGTCGACTCCCCTTTCTTGAATTAATTTTTTGGGAACAAATTTCTCGACGTATATGCGGTTTTTTACGGTAATGTGGCTTCTGGTACATTTTAAATGACTCTTTTATATGTCATTTATGAAGCACTAGCTGATTAACCAGGTATACCGGGCTTTTTACCGCGGCTTGGGAAATATATATTGAGATATTGAATGTTGGCTCATTTTTTTATTATAAAAGTTAAAAGAAAATATAGATTTTTAGTGGGATACTCTCGGAGAACGATATGTACAAATAATTTTTTACTGTTGTTTTGTGGCGCTGTGCTGGTTGCAAAAAACATATCCCAGTATGTTTACCTTAAAGACCTGGTCAGTGATGGTTTACATTGCGAACCGGAATGGGACGCAGAGGCATACAATGTTTCGTTGATATTTGACTGGTTTCTATCGTTGGACGTATAAAGAATAGGTTGATGTGAGGAACACATTAGATTAATTAAATGTACGTTGCAAGGAAACTGTTCCTGAAGAAGGAAACAGAAAAATGCATACATCGTAAGTAGCAGAAGCGGACCCAGCGAGACTCCATGCAGTGGGTCCACATCTCAGTTTCAGACCCGCGACACCACCCCAGCCCTGTTCCTGAATTCGGGACCTTCAATTAGGTTTTGTCATTAATCCTCCTGGGTTGAACACTCCATTTCATAAAGCGAGACACATGTGTTTTTCTCTTTTACTGACCACGCACGTGGGTCAAATCCCTCATTGAAAGCAAGCGTTATTCATATGAACAATTGTCCTTAGTGTTAGAGGTTAAGTGACCACGATGCATGCATTCCGGTGATTGCCGAAGGCAGTTCGGTTGTGCTCGGTAAAAAAACGGAAAAATCACTCAAAATTATATGTATATTAAAAATTATTAATTTTCATATCGCCTATGTCACTGCGGGGATAATAACCTTTAAAATGATGTATGGCACAATATTATACACAACGCGGTTTTAGAGAACACCGCGAACAAACGTGAACTGAATTCCTTTTATAAGTATTAGATACAATCAAATAAAATCGTTGTTCAAAAGTTTCTGGTGTTTTTTGTATGGCTTTCTTATATTAAATATAACTTTTTATATTAAACTTTTTCTTTCAATATGAAACAGTTGTGCTAGATATTCTTACAAATAAAATGTGATTGTGTCTCATTAGAGGAGAGTTTAAAATCACCTAGAGGATATATTTCAACGTATGTTTACTGATTTTTTTAAACTTCCTGTATTTTAATATTTTCTCTGTATTGGTGGCTACAAGTGTTTCTGGTTTGAATTATATCTAAAAAAAAAATTATAACTAGAATACGGGTAGTCGACAAGCAACTACGTGTATCCGCCTAAATCAAAGTGGAACGGGTGAAGTGAGGCATGGATTGAGTGGCAAGGGGAAATTGTGAGTGAAGTGTTGCATATTAGCATGGATGTCTGCAGCCAAATTGTGTATGTAGGTTTTGCACCTACCACAAAATCCAGAAAGCCGTCCAAGTTGTATACATATGCAAAATTTAAGATAAGTCAAACCACTTCATGAATATGAGTGATTTTAGCCCGTGGCAGACAAACAGATGGACGCTGTGCAAAAATGGTTGCAGGTGGCGCCACCAGTTTTGCATATGATAAAGAGCTATGTGAGATCTATACATGCAAAATTTTGGCCCAATCGGTCTAACGGTTCCCCGAGATATGAGCTTGGATGTCTGCAGCGTAAACTTGAATGTAGGTGGCGCCACCTGTCATAAAATCAGAAAAGCTATCCAGGATGTATACGCATGCCGAATTTCAGGTGAATTAGTCAAACCACTGCAGAGATATGAGTGATTTTAACCCAAGGCAGACAAACAGATGGACACTGTGCAAACATGGTTGCAGGTGGCGCCACCTTTTTTTGTGTATGTTATAAAGCTCTCCAAGGGCTACATTTGTGCAAAAAAAATTTCCTGATCGGTCAAACGGTTCCCGAGATATGAGCTTGGATGTCTGCAGCGTAAACGTGAATGTAGGTGGCGCCACCTGTCATAAAATCAGAAAAGCTATCCAGGATGTATACACATGCCGAATTTCAGGTGTATTAGTCAAACCACTGCAGAGATATGAGTGATTTTAACCCAAGGCAGACAAACAGATGGACACTGTGCAAACATGGTTGCAGGTGGCGCCACCTTTTTTTTTTGTATGTTATAAAGCTCTCCAAGGGCTACATTTGTGCAAAAAAATTTCCTGATCGGTCAAACGGTTCCCGAGATATGAGCTTGGATGTCTGCAGCGTAAACGTGAATGTAGGTGGCGCCACCTGTCATAAAATCAGAAAAGCTATCCAGGATGTATACAAATGCCGAATTTCAGGTGTATTAGTCAAACCACTGCAGAGATATGAGTGATTTTAACCCAAGGCAGACAAACAGATGGACACTGTGCAAACATTGTTGCAGGTGGCGCCACCTTTTTTTGTGTATGGTATAAAGCTCTCCAAGGGCTACATTTGTGCAAAAAAATTTTCCTGATCGGTCAAACGGTTCCCAAGGTATGTGGGTTTATGTGTGGAAACAGACACACAAACGGACGCAGAGCCAGAGGAAAGGTCAGAGGTCAAAACAAAATCGGGGCGCAGCAGTTCACATGTGACCTGAACATAATCCCAGGTTTCGTAAAATTCCGCCCAGCGGTTACGGAGGAGTTCTCCGGACACCTACGTGGCGGCGGCGGCGGCTGTGGGCTGAAAACATAGTATCCGCAAAACTCTGTTTTGGCGGATACAATAATTATACAGTATAACCTCATGTGTCAAAGTCAAGGGGGCCCAAAAGAACTTGGAAATATTCAAGGTCAGACATAAGCAGTTTTTACATCCAAGGTAATAATTCAGCTAAAACTTGCAGAAAGTTTAAGTGTATTACTTCAGTACATAACAGGATATTTGACTAAAGTGAGTGCCTTTCTTTGTTACTGTCAGGCACATTTTCACTGGGGTATCTTTCCTGTCAAGTGGCTACCTTATGGCATCACCAGTGTGTTAAATAAAGACAATATATGATTGTCATGAATAAGTATAACTTTTAGGCTGTTTTGTTTATTGATTGTATATAATGGTTGCAGAAACACCACCGGTCACAGTCTTGTTTTTTTTTACACAGTGTATGTGTAACATTTCCATTTGTATTTAAATGTCTTTTGTACATTTTTACTGGCATGCTTTTTAATGTTTTTTATCATATATTTCACAGGCAATGTCATGAATGGACCAATTGGAAAACAGATGGTTGACACCCTGGTGGAATCATCAGCCAACTTTGAAGTGAGTGTAAAAAATAATAGAGTAGAAACTCATCATGTCAAAGGGCCTGACAGAAAGACCAGAGAATAATTTGTTTTTGCCCCTGAAACATTTTGCTTGATAGTATAACATGACACACAAGTAAAGGGCATCTAAGTTTAGTGACATTGACACAGAAAGGTTAATTTGTTGTTACAGCCAAAGAAACAGCCCTTGCATACTGTGGTATTTGATAAATTAGTCCAAAATAAAATTTAAAAAGATATTTGTATTGTTTTAAACATATTGTTAATTATAACTTTATGATAATAAGGTATGCTATAGCAGCAATGTTGACACAAGAACAACCTTATTTATAGATTATTAGATCCTTCAGCTTTATAAGTCATTCAAATTAAAACTGTGACTTGGTGACTGTTTAACTTGGTAACTGAGACATATATCTGAGATTCAAAAGGTCACTATGTATGTTAGTCTACTTGAACAACAGTGACTAGTGGCACATGAAATCCTGGCCAGACTTATCCATGAACTAGTATTAAAGCTTCTCTTGAAGGTTCCTGTGTCTGGGTTGAGACAGTTTTCCCCTAATCGCTGATCCCAGTCCAGGAAACAATCTAGACTATGCTAATGTAGCTTGGTTTTGTCTATGCTTGGATTCTGGTCAGGAAAAGTCTTGATTACCTTTCCCTTGCAGAAATTGAGAACTTTCCAGGAAATTACAGAATTCATTAGTGCAGATCTTCTTGCCCCCAGAGTGAATTAAACTCTGTATCAATTTCTAATGATATGGTAATAGCTTTTGGCTGCTTATTGCTGATAAACAAACATTTCTGTGTTCCCCTTTTACTGTGCAATATGGAGAACCTTACTCTCTCATCATTTGATATCTTCACGGTAACAACCAAGGTATACATACTTTAAGCTTTACTGTTTAAATTGATTATAGATTCCAGGGCTTTCAGGCAGATGTTGATGCTCTTCAGATTTTCATGACAGGCAAAATCTTGATCAGCTTTTATTGATCACAGGTTTTTATATAAAATTAAAGGCCTTAAATTGAGTAACCCATGAAGGTTTATAAATGGTGTTGTTGAATAACATAAGAAAAATGTCCTTATTTTGAACCCATTTATACATTAAACTAAACCAGGCAAGATTTCTCTGTTTACTAGGCATATAAGTGAAGAGCTAAATCAATATGATTAAACAGTACCTTGTGTTTGTTTTAAGTGCTTTATAATATATGCTTAAGAATCTAGATATGATAATTGTATTTCTCATACAGTACAGTCCATCATTTTGTATCTGAGTGTACTTTGTAAAATATCAGTATATCTATTTGTTATTCTGGTTTTTCTAAAAATGATACAAGTTCACTGGTAAAAATTGCGATGTCATGCATTTTGAGAGATCATCTGTCAGTGTAATTTACAACATTTAGCATTTAACTTTCAGTAGGGCACTGGCATCAGTCCAAATGTTTGCTTGCATCAACTCAATATATTAACTGTTGGTGTCATTACATCAGTATATTGCACCACAAGAGTATTGCTTACAACCATGGCAAGTGATGTGTGATATCCAGGAAGTCGGCCAGAACAATTGGATGTGGATGGCATATCTTAGTCTAAGCTCCATCCCACATTCTTGAATTCTTGCTTCTCCCCAAATAAGCTTCTTTTTTACCCAAAAAACGGGTATATATCTAAGCTATCTGTGTAAAAATTCTTTAACCCAGGTTTTATTTTCAAAATGTTTTTATCATGCCTTCTTCTATAGTTGGCATATTCTATCGATTGAGGATGAACTGAACCATATGATTGACAGTGAATAATGCACTGTGATGAAGCCCTTTTATGATTTATGGGAACTGAACTTTGTAATAATTTTTAAAATTCCTCTTGCAGCTAATCCTTAAGTTCTTTGACATCTTCCTTAAGATGAAGGATTTGACCACATCAGAGGCATTTAAGGTCAGGCATTTTATCTAATCCACCTTTGTAAAATGCACATTTGCTTGAACTTACATAATTAAATTTGAGCCTTGACAGCTCCTGATGGGTTCAGTAAATTAGTATTTATGATGTTATCTCCTCTGATGTACCAGTAAATGTTAAGAAAGTGTGTGAAATTAAACCCACAGAGGTGAAGCTTAATCTGCAGTAATACATTAGTCATACAAGTGTTAATGAAGTCATATAAGTTTCATTGAATGCTGTGATGTTTAAATACAATATAATGATATATATTTTAAGGTTATAATTATCCATACCTGCATGCATTTTCACCATTTTACAAGTGCTTCTAATTATAGCTGTACCCTGACTACTAATATAAAGATCTGCATTTCCTTCAAAACGTTAATAAAATTAATTAAAAAAAAATTGTTTGAATATTATTTTAATACTTATAAAAACTGAGTATATTGTATGTGTCCAGATAAATTGTGTGTGTGTGTGATTGACAGATATATTTGTATAACAAAGCTTTTGTTTGATGCTGTAAATAAGCTGTGATGCAAGTATCTTGTTTAAATTAAAGTTGAATATATTAACAGAAGGACTATACTTTTCGGGATGTGTTTCATATTTTAAAAATATTATCATTATTATTATTATCATTATTTTTATTTTTATTATAATAATAATATTATTTTTATTATTATTATTATTATTAATATTATATTATTATTCTTAATATTGTTATTCAAAATTTATAAGTGTGCATGTATATTGATGAATCAGTGCTTAATGAAGATGCTGAAATGTAACAATAAAAATTGAGGAAGTTAAATATATGGTTAGGCTCAGATTTGTTTCAAATGTTAATTGTATGTAACTCCTTGAATAACATGTTACACTAATTACACATGTTTCCTCATTTGTCCTGTATTTTAATAGGTGTGTTTTCTTTTCCTTTAATTTTTTATAACATCTTTAATGTTCCCATCACTGTTCTTGATGTGAATAATCCCACAAAAAGTAAAATTAGGTGAAATGCCAAAATGTTCTCATCAGGTAAGGAGTAATGAAAAGAATCATCAGATTTGTCATTGAAATTATTTAAACACCTTAATTAGGGCCATCCAGTGAACTATTTGTTTAATTCCCCAGGTAAGCTTTGTTTGTGTGGTTAATTTCAGGAATTTGACAGGAACAAAGATGGGTATATTTCGTACAAGGAGTTTAGACGAGCTATGGAGTTGCAGAAAATGTATGGACGGTGTGTAATGCTAATCTACAGCCACTGGGAAAATGTCTGGTCTCATCTGCTATTTTGTTTTGTCTGTATTTTCTTGGAAATTGCATGAATCTAAAAACTAAACTCACTGGAGTTCTATATGTCATTATTGGTCATTATGATATAATTCTTTGGCATTCAGTTGACTAGATGATATTAGGACTACAGAAATTTCTATTGTTTGGAAAAATGGAGCAAGTTTGCAGTATCTTGTAATGACAGTTTTTTAGGTTCAAATTACTTGTGAAATTAAATTTAATTATAGTGACCTGCATTTGAATAAGTACAGTAAATTTGAAGATATACAGGACTCCAGATTGAGACTGTTGATTCATGCAGGCTTCTCTGTTCAAGACTGTCAACTGCTGCAGTATAACATCAAGGAAGATGTCACATTATCTCTAGTCACACCAGCATTTTTTTATGAAATTTTAGCATGAAAACTTTCCTTTTTTTTTAGGTATTAGCTTAATTGATTGTCATAAAAGAATCTTTGTTACAAAATTGTTTGAATAAACAAACACCAGTTAATATTTTGAATTAAAAAAAAAACTAAATTGTAGCACTGATCTTTTTTGCTGAATGCCTGGAAGAGGGTCCTGTCCTTTGGTCCTCTGTTGTATTACACTTTTTATTTGATACACTTGAGGAGCAGGAATGTGAGTTTAATTGGATTTTGGATCCATCCTGCTAATTACCAATCTCACTGTTACATATCTAAGCAGCAGTTGGCAGACCTTGAACACTATCTCCTGGATTCCTGGCTTACATGTTTGCACCGTGACCAGGATTTAAAGTCCTAGAAATGGTGCAAACAGCATCAGTGCACTGTAATCTTTTTCTCACTCTCTAAACCTTAACCCCACTGTCTTCTTTACATACATATACTTGTACTACTGGCTAAGTGCACTGTCTTAATTCAACAGGAGTTTGATGTAAACAAAGATGGTGTTATTTCGCACAAAGAATTCAGAAGGGCAATGGAATTGCAAAAGATCTACACTGAGTAAGTTGTTGCAAGCGTTTTCAAGTAGCCAGAGCAGTTTGTGGCCGGCCTGAGGTTTCTGATCCCCACACTGCATGCTGATCCTTCCCTGATCCTGATTCTGCATGCATGGTGATTGAATCCTGAATATCCTTCATCGTAACATTAAGGCTGTTGCATAATCATTACTCCATGAAGCAATAACCTTGATTTTATGAAGATACAACTATTAGGAAGGTACCAAAACATCAGAAAGGCAGTGTCAATTAATAGAGGTTTACCTGAATGGCTGACTTTCAAAGGACATATATCGATTTCTTTTATGTATGATAGGGCAAACCAGTTGATTATAAAACTTCTCACTTCTTGTATTGTATGCAGTTTATTTGGTTTATTCAGCATCAGCCATTCCAAATTGCCACAGTTAACATGAGCAACACAAGCTGTGTTGCCAATATAAATTATACTGATAAATAGTAGATAAACAATTAAGCAATCAGTAGGTCTGTTTTTTTGTTACGTACGTCTCAGTCCTCTGAGGATGTTTGCTCACCCTTGCTTTTTATACTAATAAATTAAGCACCTACCCTGAGCATTAACTAAAAATCCCCAACCATAGATGCATTAAATTGTTTCTTTGCTAAATGTTTTCCCCTCAAAACAATGTTTGAAATCATGTTGAAAAAGTAGCCTTTAACTGTTTTACTCTCTGCAACTGGCATTAGAAGTAGCCACAATACATAGCTGCAAATTCTGGTTCCCTTGGTATGTCAGTTGTAAATGTTTGTGTTCATCCTTCCCCTCCAACATTACACATCCCAACACAAGAACAGAACATGAATTCTGCAGACTGATTCGATTATTTATGTATATATTTGTATATTACCATAAATGGTTCAGTGGGATATGTTTATTTAGGGCCCATGGTTCAGCAGAATTGGCTCCTTTTAAAGTCGCATCAAGTGTCCGTGGAGGCAGACAGTGTACTGTTAATTTAACAGCTGACTGGACAGGAAGATACCTACCATGTGGCCAGTCTGACACTGTGATTGCTCATCATTGCCACCTATAAATAGCCACCAAATGACCCAGATTTGTGACACTGGGTCTGGTGCTTTAGCCATAAATCTGTTCAGTATATACTTGTAAATCATACAAAGACAATCATACCACCAAAAAAATTATAAAAAGATGGCTGTCCCATTTCCTTATGTGTATAGCTGGTCACCATATTTTTATTGACATTTTATAATTGAATTTGCTCCTTATGCAATACTTAAAGATGTGATACCTATACAATAGCCCTAACCTTCTTCATAAAAGCTCAAGCTTTGTCCATAGATTAAATTTAACATAATTTATAATAAAACAGTGTTTGTAATATATTTCACTTCATTTTCATTTTATCTTGCCTGTATTACAGATTTATCATGATCTTCAAATTAAAAGTAAATGATTGGATTGTTGGTCTCTCAGAGTTTTACTTGCTGTTATGATATGGCATATTAAGCCCTTGAACTGACTACATAGACCATTAAATGACAAAAATATTTTAGCATTTACAGGGTTACCAATCTGTATACTTTCATTAAATATACTCAGCTTTGTTCCCATAATGAAAGTCAGCACAACAAGAATATAATAAGCCATTTAATAACAGTAAGTATCAGTCTGTAAATGTACAAGGTTTAGCACCTGAGAATGACAAAGAAATTTTTACATACCATAACTCCTGTATTTTTTCTTTGAATAAATTTGAATTATCCAGATAGCAATACAGATTTCCTCATAATTACCTGGACATGCACTTATAATAGCCCAGTTGATGTGTTTATGCCACTTTATACCCTGCCTCATATCTCTGAGATGTTAAAGCAATAAAATTCCAAACTACTAATAAAAACTAATATGTAATTTCTGTTATTGTTCTCTGTCTTTTTTCCTGGGCATACAGCTTGAATGGTTAATCAGATAGATATTGGAAAGTGTTCTGAAGATCAAAAATGTGTTGAAGTAATTTAAGCAATGTGTTTTAATATGTATTTTTTAGGAGAAACAGGAATAGTCCCAAGATTTCCCTGACCCTAACTAACAACACCAATACAATATATAACTTTGTTATTACCGGTATATAATGTGGCACTGTTGTATTGTTACATCCATTTTGGATATGTTGATTAAATCTGTGAATAAGCAATATCTTAAAAACAAATATAATATTATGCTTGAGAATAAAGGTTTTGATATTAAGAAGGTTGTCCACACAGTTGATTCCTTAAACCCACCATAATGATGTCAACTTTTCAGTATACAAGGACTTGACCTTGAGGTGACCTACAGATGAATTTTGACCTTGAAATTGACCCTGTCATATCACAGTTATCATATAAACCCTTGTTTATGAGAAACATTTGTGTAACACCTCAAACATCTCATGGACTTTGAGATTTTTGTGACCTTTCCACTTTGTATGCAAAATATTTGTTCAGACCTTCCCTTTATCCATCCCATGTGTCATGTGTCCTTCAGATGTTCTCAAGATAACCTCCAGACCTTTAAACTGACCCATGTCTTGCCACTGTGATGATGTCAACCCTTTTTTTTAAATATATGTAAAACATTTTCAGGCATCTCATGTTTTGAGATGTCAATGCCTTTCCCACTTCTTTTGTACCAAATTATCCTGATCTTTCCTTTTCCATCCTTGATCTTCATAACCTAAATATCCTTTAAGGGAATCAGAAAGTGGCCTTTATTTAAATAGATGGTTGGGGTTGCAGACTTTTTACCTCTGCAGCACCTTTGTACATGATAAAGATTGTTGTTTGATGTTCATTTGTGTGTTGCCAGTTTCCAGAGTGACGTGTTTGATAGAATCATTTTATGTATCATAATTTTTTTGCCATTCCCCTAATTTACCATTGAATAACCATTTTTCTGCAGCACTGTATTTATTGGAGTTCTTGCACTAAAGCTCCCATGTTAGACATCCCTGCCTGCTAAAGTTATGCTGTATGTTCCTCTTTTGCTGACATCCTCAAGCTTTATGGAATTTACTGTGCAACTCAAAAGCACTGATATGAAAAAAAATAACCAAAGTTGAAGACAAATGACCAAGATGGCTCCATCATGTTTGTCACATTAAAAAGATGTCTATATGAACAGAATTTAGGCCAGTGTAGATAAGTGTCAGCTGTAGAAATTGTGTTTAACAATCTTTTTTGCCCTTGGTGGGTTTTGTATCAAATAGCTGTATATTTCAAAGTTAGAAGTATGAAAGAGTTTGTGAAACACCCCATTTGCAACAGCATATAGGTGGCACAATTGCAGTCTGGACAAATAAGTATATATGCATGGCCAAGTTGATGGTGGTACCATATATATTCTTTAATAGGTTACAATAGCTTGATTGTATATTTGATGTGGTAAATAATGACTAAGATTGAGTTACTAAACATGAACTCAGGCACAATATAGGATTTACAGTTTGTAAAATGTGAACTTTAAATATAGATTTTCTTTCTTTATATTAAATAAATGTTTTTCATCACTTTGGTGTAGGACATTCTAATTCTATACACAAAAATCTCAAAATAGATAAACACAAAGTGAAATTGAGAAAAAAAATATACTAATATAATGTGCCAACTGATATTTTTTATGTGTGCAAACAGACATGTAATGGGAAGTTTGGAATCTGATGTAAATCAGTTGAAAGATGATCACATGCAGTATGAACTTTTGTGTTCCTGAGGTAAAAAGAAAGAAATCTGTTCTTTTCCTGGAAATTGAATTATATCCATGAATTATTCATATACCACCAAGACCATGTTTCCATGGCACATTGGCTCATTAATTAGTCCTGTCGTGTAGTGTTAATTACTGTGTCACTCAAAAAGAACAGAGAATGGAGACAAACGACATATGTTTTACACAAGTTTTTGGCATCCTGTTTAGACCAGATTCATTGATCAATATTTGTAGCTCACCAAGTCCTATCTTTAGATTAATAGTTCCCAAGTGGATGAGAAAAGAACAGCATTCATCATCAGATGTGAATCTCATGATAATGACAAATCTTACCTGTTTCACACATGCAACTTTTAAAAAAATACGGCTTAACCCCTTGGAGATGTATCATAACTCCCAAGACTATGCAGTACTTTATCATTATTATCACCAAGCTGGTAGTAACCCCTGGGGCAGTAGTATTGACAGTGTGTACATGGGTCCAGGAAAGCTAGATGATTTGAAATCCACTCAGACACCCCAGACAGACAGTTGCTACAAGACCAACTGGTGAGCTGTCAAAATCTAAAAATATAAATGCCAGATGAGATGTTTGTGAAACACATGTACAAGGCACTTATGTTTGTTCTGCATCTTGTGAAGATAAATATTCATCAGGGAACACATATTCCAAGAAGTTACCTTGTGAAAAGCTGAAAAAAATTTGTTTGTTTGTTTTTTTTTTTATTTTTGGCCACCAAAAAGATAATATAGAGGGCCAAAATTATCCTTTCTATTGCTGCAATTGTAGCACATTCATCTTAAAAGATAAGTCTGATGCTTTCTGTCATTATTAGCTTAATGGCTGTGAGATGATACTTTTTCTCAAGAAAAAAAGGATATGAACGTTGTTCCAATCTCCTAAATGTCTTCATTTCATAAGAGGCATTATAATGTACCATTTGCTGATTAATTTTCAGTTCTGTTTCAAGAAGAATTCTTGTGACATACTGCAATTTATTGAATAAGCATCAGCTGTTCCATGTTTTCTTTTAAAATTTCATAGTTCTGACCTATCAAACCATACAAACATATAAGAAAAGAATACATCAGGTGCTTGAAATATATACATATCAAATATTTAGTTAATGTCAGACCTGTGAAGCACAGTTCCCATGATTGCAAACCTAATTACTTTGTCAATTCGTCATCATGATTTTAATGTACTTGCACCATATGTCTTCCTACTCAGGCCTTAGTGTGTACAGTACCCTTGTAATGTGTATACACACAATAATTAACTCTTGGACAACTTTCCATAACAGTGGGAAAGTTTTATAAACTTGACTGTCTCAGGTCTGAGACACATAGGGAAAGGTTTAGGTATTTTAATTTTTTTTAAAATCAGCATCAATACACCTACTTATAGCTATATTGGTTATCTTAGAGGGCCCCATACCACAGAGATAACAGATAAGATATCATAAAATAAATTGGTTGCATCTTTTGCAACACACATTGCCTGAAATCACCATTGACCACTTAACAAATATTGTAAGCAGAGAACATTAAAACAGTAAAACTTAGATTTAAGAAAAAATGGCATATTTTGATTTCTAATTAACTTTAAGACAAGTTAGAAAAGTAATAATTAAAGTTAAAAGGTGTTTTAAAAATAGTATGTCATTTCTATGTATTGCTGTGAATACAGTGAGGAGATCGAGTACATCATGATGTGTGTGGATGCTAACCAGGATGGAAAAGTGGATTTCAACGAGTTCACCGATCGCTTTCACAACCCTGCCAAAGACATTGGCTTCAACGTGGCCGTGCTGCTTACCAACCTTTCAGAGCACATGCCAAATGACCCAAGGTAAGTACCTTTGTCTTCTAATCTTTAACACTATATATATTTTGATATATAAAGTCATTTAAACAAGTGCTTCAGGTACAACGTGTGACCTGGATCAGGGTCAAGAGGTCATTTCTTTATCCTCAGATTGTTCTCTGAGAGATTATGCCAGATCTACACACATGAATTTCAGCATGGCAGCATGGTTTGATTATTTATAAAAACATTTCAGAAGACAAAAGGTGATTATAAGGTGCTTCTTATTGTACTGTGGCTTTTTTCAAAGCTTTTTACTGACCCTGCAATTAAGGTTTATCAGCTTTAAGTTGTTCAATATAGGTTCAATATACAGTCAATATTGGTAAACAGCACAATGTTTAGTGGATAGTGGCAAGATGGGTTAATATAATGCCAATAGTTGCATTATCCAAGAAGAATTGACTATCAAATATTGAAACATGGAATCAGACCATCTAGCCATGATTACTGTCTGCTTGTTTCATACTAGAGTAATATTTCTTCATATATTGAACTGCATCAGTGGCCAGTTGTGTGTTTTTCATTGATTAATATAAATATATAGGGATAATATCTGCATGCTCCAGCATATACATACTACTTTGTTTGTCAAAAGTTTGTCAAAACTCTAAAAATGGTATTTTTGTCCGTGCAGCCTTGAAATATTTTGTGTTCTTATCATTTAAGAAAATACTGTTTCAAACAAATATAGTACATATTTTGTATTTATTATTTGCTTGTAGCATATTAGTCAGGTATTAAATAAAAATTGATTAGAATGCCAGGTGGAAAAGTGGCATTAGATATGTACAAGAGAGGATGAAATTTGAAACTTCAATCCTCTTAGCACAAAAGAAAGATAACAAATTTAGAATAACCATGTAGCCAGACAACACTGTGTTTATGCTGCTACATTAATGACAGCTATAGACAGCATTATGAAGGTCTCAGATTTGATCAGTGTACATTTTAGAGGACAGCGAGAGTGGTGAAATATTGAGTTTTCCAGTGTCCCTGTTAGGCAAGGTTCAATTATCAGGGCGGTGATATATGATGTTACACAACTGGCGATAACAGCAATCGGCCGTCAGGGGAGATAACATTATTAGAAACTGCTGTGTGTCATATTCTTGTGATGTAGGGACCCGTCTGTCAATACTTGTGAAAGACAGCTGGCAAAATCTCTTTGAACAGTCCTTTTTCATTGTTGACAAGAAATGGATAGCCACTGCTGAAAGGTTGCCTTGGGTGGTGTTATTTTTTCTTGTGAAAGCAAGATCACTCTTTGTCTGTTGGAGAGGCTTGGAAACTGACTGAAAAAGCAAAATTTGGTCAGCCTTGATGCAGATGATTGATGCAAAGTATGTAAATGAAAAATCAATTGCAGAGGTAAAGAAAATATATACAAACAAAAAAATGGATGTGTTTATTATTAGCTCAGCTGACTTTGGGTTACACTGAGCTGCAGGGATATTTTTTGTACATCATCCCTCTGGTTGTCCATCTTCCTGCTGTCTATTAGCAGTGGACAAATAGTTTATATTAGACCTAGGAAGCTCACACTTATCATGTATCCTGACAGGTCTTGACAAGACCTTGTGTATCTGAAATAAGGATATGATGACATATATAATCCTGTGAACTATAGGATTATAAGTTTGTTAGAACCAATGTTAAAAGGCTCTCAGTAGTGTTCAAGGTTGCTGGCCATATATCATTGTTATCAAATCTGAGAAAAAGCTTTATTAAAAGATAAACCGTTCTCATCATTGTAAGTATGAAGAAGTTTGATTAATCAGCTGAAACTTGAAAAAAATTCACTGTTGTGACATACCAATAAAATTTTTATAGGTCCCATTTTGACTGAATTCATACAAGGACTCCAGTTTCTGACTGTAGCTTTGAAATTGAAATGCAAATCATACATGGATTGCTTACTGGTTATTTAAGACAGGTACACCACATGCAGTTTCTTTATACCAGAATATAAAGCTTCATTGTATTTTTTAACCTGACAAAGAGCATGAATGCCACGAATTCATCAGATATTGTGCATCACTGCTGTTGTTGTCACCCAAGCTGTCTGTCCATCCATCTACCTGTCGGTCCGTCCGTCTGGCGTCCGTTAACTTTTATCTTGTGAGCGGGATATCTCTAAAAGGATTCACCGTAGGAATCTTTTTTCTTTTGTGAAGATGTTTGTCGACAAAATCTCGGTCAAGTTCGAAGATGGGTGACCTTGACCTATTTTTCTACGTTTAGAGCTGATTATAGAAAAACACTTAGAAGCTTATTTCTTAGGAACCATTGGGTGGATTTTCACAAAACTTACTATGATCATTGGGACTGATGTTCTGTACCTGCTGCACAAGGTAGGGGGCGCCACCTACAATTTCTGATTTTTAATGAATTTTTCTCTTATTTTTCAACTTTGGCCTGTGAGCAGGATATCTCTAAAAGGATTCACCGTACAAATTTTATTTCTTTGGTGAAGATGTATATCTAAAATTATTCGGCCAAGTTCGAAGATGGGAGACCTTGACCTATTTTTCTACATTTTACACCTGATTATAGAAAAACACTTAGAAGCTTTTTTCTCAGGAACCATTGTGTGAATTTTCACAAAACTTACTATGATCATAGGGACTGATGGTTTGTACCTGTTGGACAAGTTTGGGGCGCCTCCTACAATTCCTCATTTTTAATGAATTTTTATCAGATTTTTCAACTAGGGCCCTGTGAGCAAGATATCTCCAAAGGTATTCAACACAGGAACTTCATTTCTTCAGTGCTGATGCATATTTACAAAATCTTGGTCATGTTCAAAGATGGGTGACCTTGACCTACTTTCAAGGCTACAGAACTTAGAATAGAGTAAAACTTAGGAGCTTATTTCACAGGAAGCATTTTCATAACGAAACATGGTACATACCTCTTCAGTTTAAATTTATAACTGAGACCTGTACAGATATAGGTCCATGTGAGAACAAATATTTCGTACTTGTTACTGTTACCACGTATAAAAACTGTTCTTTTGGCTGAGAGCTTTTGTCAGCTTTTGCTGATATTCTAGTAAAATTAGATTAATGCCCAGAAACATTCAGACATGTCATCCATCACACAATTTTTTTATGAAAATCAATAAAACCTGCCCTTTAAAGCTGCCAATTTCAGCAAAACTACAAATTTTCACTGTCATTGGTCTATTTTGAGGAGACAGTTCATGCAGTAGAACAAGATACTTATTATTTCTTGCATGGATTAAATTGACTTGAAATCTGAACTGCTTGTCGAGTTTGGATATATCAGTTGTACTAGACATTTGGTATGTGCCTAATATGTTTTCTTAAATCTTTTTGTGCATTTTCCAGAAAAATATCTTGTATCACAAATTGAAATAGCAAAGAAACAAATTTATTAAATAAGATATGTAAAGAGTATTTGCCTACTCAACATGTATATCCCCATCACCTTGCAAAATTTAAAGAATAAAAAAATTAGAAGATATTATATTTTATTCACTGTAATTAGTAGAAACTGGGAATAAAGGATGACTGAAAACAGTTTGTGCTGCAAGTTTGATCATCCTTTTTTGTTATATTTCTCTGAGGTGTAAGTTGTTTAATAGTGGATGTTAGGCCATAGGGTCAGAGGTTGTATTCATCAGTTATGTTCAATGACCCATTGGTCACTAAATGTTTTTGAAACCCTATATAAATATTAACCATAGGCTAATATTCTTGTTTATAATAGTAAAATCCTCATTAAAATTTCAAACAAAAGTCTACTTTAATACACGATTGGTTTCGGCATCTTCAAATAATATTTTCTTATATATCGGTATTACAGATTTACTGACAATCTTAAGCGAGCTGACAGAGTATATTATTGCCTTTCCTTTAAATGGTCTGTCATTCTGTAAACGTTTACAGAAACTGTTCTGAACATGTAAATGTGGCAGGCCTGCTAATATGTATACTTCCATCATACATGTCATCTAGGTTTGTGCAGTTTCTAAATTTCCAGAATCTAATACAACCACCTGTCTATGACCACCACTAGTGCCCAGTCCCTTTGGTGGTCGCATTAGACAAGTTCGACTGTATTAGCAAACACAATGCCTAAATGCTGCATTCAGCTGAGAATTCTTGCTTTTGGATGAGTGGCTAATTGCCATTGAATGCCAGTCATGAATTATTGTGGCTTATTGTCCCCCTGCTGAGTAAGAGAAACACCAGTCAAATCAGACTCCGGTTTGAAGACTGTGCCTTCCAACAAAGCTGTTTTTTGTATATCTTTTAACAACCATTGCTTGAGAAAGAGTTTGTGTTATTTGCTTACAAAAGTGCTTTCCAAAAAAACAATATTAATGTATCATTTTGTCGTTGCATTTTCTTTCTGAAACATTGGTATGACCATGTGGAGTTAAAATTTTTGCAGCTCCACAGCTTAAAGATTGAAATCATGAGCAAATTGGGTTATTAACAAAAGCCAGAAATACCATTTGAAAAGTGCTTTTACAATGGTTATCTTGTTTATTCTGAATCAGTTTCCTTGTTCTGTGATGTTCATCTGAGTGTGCAAAACTGATTACTGTAATTATCACTCTTATCTCCTCCCTCTCAGTCATTTAGTTGGATAAACATTGAGGTATTTTGATGCTTATTGATCCGAATTCTCCACCAGGAAACAGTTCAATAGTCAGTCCCCGAGAGAGGAGGAATCGGAAGAAGTAAGATGCGATTTTGACAATGGCCTATGTAATCCTGATGAAAAACACTGTTACAAATATTAAAAATTTTCTTTAAAATCTTATTGAGAGCCATGCAGGTTTAGCTATGTTTATGTTGATTATTGGCGCAGATTCAGCCTTGAATGATAGCTAAATATCAATACGTGTATGAAAAGAAACTCTGTAAAGTCTATTTGAGTTTCCATGCCAGTTAGCAACATTGCCATGGTTCAAGTACAGCAGAGGATTTGTGGTATTGTCTTGTCACAACAGTTTGTCATGAGCGTGTTGAACAGAACAACTGTAAAGACTATTTAGGAAGTTATCACTATGGCAATTCAATGAGGAAAGCTTTTATAACAGATAACTTTATCTTACACATTAAATCAGACTAAAACTGCTTCAGTCAATGAGTTAACACCTTTAATTTTTATCTAAAGAATTATTTTTGATAATGAATAACACATTGTTATTTCATGCCACCCATACTGGCGGTACTTACAACTCAGTCAAGAACTGCATGTGAAACACTAAGCTAAAAGCAACAGTATTTTTTGTATGTTTTCAACCCCTACTTTACTCACCTTACAGTAGGGTTTTAAATTGATTAATACATTTCTTAAATTGTGATCACCTAATACTACTGAATGGAAAAACTTCATCACCATCAGTGGTTCATGTTCAAGAAATGGAACTTATTTCTGGGTACTTGTATATCTTGTGGATATAATAAGCAGGATTAGGATTTCATAAAACCCCTCCTAAAAGCACTCCTCCTCCCACCCAACACACAAATACAAATTTCATTGAGATCATACAATTTGTGCCTGATTTAGCTTCATTTTCTACTAAATATGTTCTTGATTTTATGACTGAGGATCCTGTAAGTGACTGACAATCCATTTACCCCCTGAAAAATCTTTGAAAATAGACTATACATGACCCTTAAATCAGTCTTCTAACTGTTACTATGGAGTTTATCTGTTTTTTCTATTGGAGAAGGTAACATTCTGTGGGAAGGATGGAGAAAATATAAAAAATCTGCATTTAAGTATTGTGATAATTTCCTGGAAACAGGACGTTAAAAAATCTCCTTGTTTGAATTATCCTTCGTCTTCTGATTAATGATGTGGATTTTTTTCCTCTGGCAGACTGGAGCGTTTCCTTGAGAAGGCCCGCAGCGTGCTTGATTACTTTCAACCCTACTTGGGCAGGATTGAGATCATGGGGAGCAGCAACAGGATAGAAAGAGTGTACTTTGAAATCAAGCAGTCACACATTGACCAGTGGGAAAAACCTCAGATCAAGGTATGTATCATTTTAAGGAAAGAGAAAAACAAGACAAAATATCATTTAAGCTTTGTGTTCCACATAGACTACTAAACGTTGTTCATGTGCTAATCTGGTCATGCACATATTGCAGCTACAGACTACCGACAATATCATATGAGCCATGAAGAGTGCCTTGATTAGTTTAATAACTGTTTGTACAATCCATGTAAAATAAATAAGTTTAAATTGAGTAGATGCAGTTATGTGGAACAATATGGTATCATAAAGAAAATAACTCCAAATTATTTTAGAAATTAATTTAACTGTGAGAAATCCAAGCAACCACCATTTAATACACCATATGGGAAGTGATACAGTCACCCTAAAAAATATTCTGATATTTTTGATGAATTCACAGATCAGGAATATTAGTTGGGGTAATCTGCTTTAATAAATTTTGAAATATATTGACTTTTTTCATATAAAATGAGATTTAAAACTGGTTACACTTAGTTCCATCTTCACAGTATAGTGTCTGCTTGGAGGAAGATATTTGGCCTGATCCTTGTCTTTAAACACTGATATGTGTCCTGTCTTTCATTAAAATGATCACCAATTCTTTATTTACATACCCATATAGCATGTAAATACTGGTCATCCACATATTGCAAACATCAAACACAGCTTGTGATTGAGTGTTGTTTCTTTAAAGAATGATGGTAAATTTGTTATTTGTGGAAAGGTCTCTCATATATTCAATTTTACATTTAACTTTTTCATATTTTTTTAAACATTATCACCAGTAGATGAGAATTTTCCACCTTTCATAGAAAGGCAGTACTTGTTAACTTATTCTGGATAGTTAATGTCAGAATAATATAGTTGCTGTTAATAGTTAATCACAGATAAATATAGCAGCCATTACTACAGTCACTAAACTGACATCAGAATTTTTAAAGTAAACTAAAATGTAATTTGAATGACTCAAATGTAACTGTAGTTGTCATTGTATCCACAGACAAAGTCGGGGGATACTATGTTCTCATGCCGGTCCCCCCGCCGCCACCGCAGCATATAAATCTTGTTGGTGCAATAACTATAAAAATATTTCACATATCTTTACCAAACTTAGTATATGTATAGAAATTGGTGAGAGGACGACGCCTATTCAAAATAAGGTCATGACCTTAACTAGGAGAGTGTCCTTGACCTTGAATAGGTCAAATTTTGGGAAAAATCACACAAATTCTAAAATATTCTAAAATCCCAAAATCAAGTTGATCGAACACATAACTTTGTAAGAATTTGAGCTACAGTCACCAAACCCACAAGTTAGATGCATCTTATCAATGGCTAGGTCAAATTTGAACATGGATGACCTTGATACATTTTTTTAAGGTCACAGCAGCGATAATGTTAAAGTGAAAATACGGCAATAACTCAAAAAAAAAATTGTTGGTACCGTCACCAAACTTACAGGTTAGATGCATCTTATCAAGGGCTGGGGGGAGGGGGGGGGGGGTTATTTGTTTGGGGATACTATCTAGTTTCCATGTGCTTTAATGAATAACAGGTATTTTGATGTCACAAAATCTCACAACCCAAAATATTGTGTACCTGTTTTATAATTTTGGTGCAGAAGGTGGTGTGTTTGCAGTCATTGTATTATGGTAATTTTTAAGGCACTCAGGTGTTTGATAAGTTGAAAGCCAGGATTTAAGAACTGAATAATTAATTTTTAATGATAGTATATTGAATCATACTACTGATAAAACAATATCAGTGATGTTAAAAAAGGAATATATTATGTTTAATTCTGTACTATTTTGTTCTATCATACCCTTCATTTTCATTTCATATTATAATATTACTTGATTTAAAAATAGATCCACTAGGTTTGGTAATTTTAGAATGACATTCTTAAACATGTCTTTTCAAGTTTAATTGACTTGCAGGAATCAAAGAGGACATTTTTACACAATGTAGTCAGTGAACCAGGGGACAAAGGAAAGCTAGAATGCTTTGTCAACTTTTGTGAAGATACCATTTTTGAGGTAGGTGCAGACAGAGTGTAGATGCTTATTAGATAATCAATATTACAGCCTTTGTGACCAATTCCTTTTCAGGAGTCCAAGAGAAATTTCCTCCATGGCATTGTAATTGAGGAGGGGGATAAAGAAAAATTGGACACATTTGTCAACTTCTGTGAGGACACTGTCTTTGAGGTAAACTGTAATGCCCTAACAATGAACATGTGGTTTGCAGAATATACCTGGAATAACCGCATGGACAGCTGTCTTTGCCTTCACAGGTAACACAGCCTTGTCCCCAACCCTGTCCTTCCTACCTGTAGGTTTTTTTATCTGACTTTCCTGAAGGAAGACATACCTGGATGCAGTTCCTGTTGCCACCACCTTCATGCAATCTGGAAACCTTGTGATGCATGAGTTTTTTTGTAATTTCCTGGCCTTTTATACCTGTTTACAAACCGAGTCCATCATATATCGCCATTTAGAAAAAAATACCTAAAGCCCTTAGTTCTGCTTTGATTGGTTGATATGAGATGGTTTTTGCCAGTCAGCATTTTAATGCACATTGTATTGGATTCATTACACTATTTCTCAACAGATAAAATGCATAGGAATAAAAGTTAGGTGGTCACCAACTTTTTCAAAACATTCTTTAAATTCTTAGCACACTGAGGATTTCGTCACTGATTTTACATGTTAATCCAAAAGCCTGATGAGCAAAGCTAGGATAATTAAGTTAAATTTGCAATTTTATTTCGAATCAGAAATATTGCTTTTGACTTATACTAAAGCTACATAATTAATATTCCAAATTTATTTTATTTGGAGTTGAATTTTTCTATAAACTTCTTTTCAGTTCATAAACATCTAAAACATTTTTGACCCATTCTTCATAAAGCTTTCTGCCATTGTCAAGGTGCTTTAGGAGGTGAAGACTAAAATTTAAAATTATATATATATGAGAAGAATTTTGTGACCTTGTCCGTATTAAAGTAGTTGTTTATTTGGAAGTGAAATTTTATGTAAACTTCTGTGCAGTTCATGAACGTCATAAACATTGTTGCAAATGTGCTTTCAGTAGTAAAACAAAAACTTGTATAATTTGATGATACCACTAGGACATGTTAATGGAATTACTTTTCATGATACATGATGCGTGTGCTTTATCACAGACAGATCAGTTACTGGTTATCAGCCTGTAAAGGTCACACTTACTTCCTGCAGGACATGACTACTTTCCATCTCCAGCTGCTTGCCTGGTTTAATGGAAAATTAATTTTGTTTGATTTTATGAATGATCAAAGCTTTATTTTTCTTATAATGCAGGCCTGCCAAATCACCCTTTTTCCCTCTTTATTTTGAAGAATTTCCTGAAAATGACGCTAATTACTCTTTTTTCACTTTTTTTTCAGCACTCTTTTTTTTCCTCTTTTTTCAGTGAAAGAAATCTAATACATACTATTTCTCTCCAGCTTCAACAGTCTAATTAGTACAGGAATGCAACATTTTGCAATTTTCAGGTGTGTAAATGTCCAGTAAGTCTACCCTTTTTTCACAGAGCACCAACTCGTTTTTTTTTTTTGTCATTTACCTTTGGCAGTCCTGTAATGCTTAATGTTACTGTTTACCCTGTTGGGTGTTTACTGATATTTGTTTAAAATACAGTTCCTTATGCCTTTTTGACTTTTTCCCACAGTTATGTCAGTCTTGGTGTACATATACACATAAAAGATTGTGTATTGCAGTTTGTTTGATATCTTTTTGGTGTATGTACATTTAGTAATAATGTGTCACAAACTGTCTTTGACACAGATCTGCACTTTTCAAGAAACATCATGAAATGTTTATTTTCACTGTCTTTGTTGCAGAATGCACTTATATGTAACTAAGAGTAACTATTTTCCATTTGTATGACTGAGAGAGTTGGGGTTATAGTTACAGATATTCAGATAGTTACGATAACACAAATATTGAAGTAATGATTTAAAAGCTCATGTCTTGAAACTGACACACCCTTTGGTCACAAATGTTTTGATTTTTTAACCTTTTTATTTTAAAATAAAGTTCATCAATTAAAAAGAGACACTCAAAAATTTTTGGGCAGTTTAATGTAAACTTTTTTTCTAACAGTGGTTGTAGACATAGCTAAGCACTTTGTTCAGGGATTACAGGATTGTATAAAGTGTTAACCTACTGAAAAGTAGTATTTGTCATTTGAACTCCCATCCACATCAATTCTTACAAGGAATATAGTTTGAACTGGAATGAACCATGTTAAAGTTAAGTATCAAAATTTTATAAATTTCATAAGGAAATTAAGTTCTGTTATTGATAAATTTGTTTGAACCCTTGGAGATCACAATTTTTCTTCAGATATTCAAAAACACAAATTGAAGAATTCAGTTTTGGTTCATGTCTGCTCTATTTTATTAATACACTTGCATTTGCATGTGTTACAAATAATAATTTAAAACAAGCAGCACTAGTTTGTACACCAGTATGTAATGCACATATTCATCAGCTTTATAGCATGTGCTCATACTTTTATACTGTTGTACTTTCAATAAAGGGAACCTTCCTGTTTTAGTGACTTTCAGATATCTTATAGTTCTGATATGACTAAGTATATTATATGATACAAAACATATCCTGATCAAAAGCATATGATAGAGTGGTTACTATTCACTAGATGTACCGTTCAGTAATGACCTAATGACAAGGAAAGCATTTCCATTAACTGCATGGGTAATAATTTAATATTTCCTGACACCGATAGGTAATATGCAACTTTTAATATAAAAAGATACCTCTTTTGTGTGATTAAACCAGTAACAGAGAAATTGGTTAAGATTTAAAAGAAGAAACAGTAATTAACTACTTTAGGGATCTGCCAAGTCTGCACAAATGCAAAATATATGATAATAGAATAACTCCTTTTCAAGTAGCTTTTGTTCATTACATTGTTTTAGGTAAGTTAAATGCACATTTGGGATTCTGTTGTAATGGTTTCCTGTCACAGTTAAGCTCTTGTGAAGTGAGGCAGTTGATGAATGTCTGCCTTGTAATTGACATATTTTCTTCCTCCCATGAGGGGTTCGTTGCGTAATTCATCATTCCACAGTCCAGCTGGGAGATATATATCCCTGAAATTCATAGCAGGCTGAACCACAGGAGCAACTAGAAGATCATTACCCACCAGAAACTGTGTGTCTGTGATCAGTGATTCTTCATCAGTTTCGTCAATCCACCATAATGGTCTTATGATTGGCTCACCTGTTTTACCTGCATGAATAGCTAATTTGTGTATATACTTTGAATATTTCATTCGAAGAGACCACGTTTTTTGCACTGCCTTTTTGACATCGCTGTCATACTGCCAAGGAGGGACTGTAAACTTGACAGTTGGCATAAAGGCTATGACTTGCAACCATCTGATGTATAACTCTTTATCAGGCAATGTTCCATTGGCGTTATACACCATACCTGGTAAAATATATGGATACCCAAGCAGTCCATAAGTCATTGCTCTAGATATGATTGATTTGAGTCCATTTGAGCCCCATGTTGGATTTAGGTCTGGCATTGTAACAAATAAAAAGAGCTCCTGTGTTTGGCTTCCAAGGTCTGCAAGATTCTGGGTTCCAGGCAGACTGTGTTTATTAACCAATCGTGCAAACTCTCTTATGTAATCATCAGGACTTGTTATTTGATAACGATGCAAGACATCATAACTCCTGGCGAATAGGGGACGTCCTTTTATGATAAATGAAGTAATATTCATAGTTTCTTGAAGAAAGTGGATTTTATCCCTAATCCACTGACTTGTACATGGACTTTTAACATTTAATAGCATTTTCTGTTTGCCATTCCAGTTAAAAACTTTTGGAAGGTTGCTTGTGTGCTCTTTTATGTAAACAACAGAGTCACCCTGAGGGCAACTTGCTCTCTTGCCCTTCTGCAAATCCATACTGAGAGACGGGTCTATCAACAAGTTCAGCAGAGATTTGGTGGCCTGCAGGATATTATTGATCCCTGTAAGATTGGGTATCAAGGTCGCGGACATGTTATAATTCCCCACTTTGTCATGCCATTTGGTTTCCAGCTGTAGGACAGAGCGTGTAAAGTTGTATTCCTTCAGATGTGTCATGTACTCTTGTACTGTGGCTTGATTTATCGTCGGCAGCATCAGCTCTGACATAGAGTTAATCGGAAGGGTAAACATGTTCTCCGGAGGTGCATTAGTGTTCTTGCGTAGCTTGGATTTGACAAAGTGGTGGTGTACATCTTTCAGCCCTGGATGCTGACAAATCTTATATTTCAGGGTGAGATCCCTTGATCCTTTATAATAAGGGGAATTTATATACTTTGCTGTTAAGCAAAACCCTTGCTGCTGACTAAAAGATACCCACAGGGGAACCACACTGGGCACTGTAATTGACACTTTTTTGGAAGAGAACCAAAACCGCTCGTTAATTAACCCAACCTTCCCTTGGAGGATTTCACCCATGGTGTATGGCTCAGGTTTGGAATCAAACATCAGCTTCTCTAACGGCCATTCTTGGTACTCCACATCGCCTCCGCCGTACCAGTGTGCTGAACTCAGGTTGAAGCAGTCTTTAAACTCTGCAACACTTTGACCAGTTATCATCCAGTGAAACTCATTACAGAGTGTCTGATTTTCTGGCTCCCTCTCATACATAAGTAGCCTAGCTTGCTCTAACTGCACACAGATATCACTATCATTATACTTGCAAGCTTTCAAGCTATGTTTCTCCTTCTGGAAGGGTAGACCAAGTTTGGCCTGAAGCAGGACTCTTTTTGTGCTGTTGGTCACTGTCAAATATAAGTTCTGGTCTATGGTAATTCGATGGCTTGAAAAGATACCATGGCCATTTATGCCTGGAAAGCCGTATATCCAGATGAGTAAAGCGGTCACCCCTGCAGCAGCCAAGAATACTGACACAAGAACACTGATGTACACATATCTTCTTCTTGGTACTTTCTTCAGACCAGTGTTCCCTTTTGGTTGCAGTTCCTGAAGCATAATGTTTCAAAGATATGTAATATTTTTAAATGGATTGCTTAATAAAAATAATATAATTTGTATTGATTGTTTTTTGTGTTCAGACTATTTATTAAAAAAAATATCATAATTAATAGAGAAGACTGTCTAATATTTAATATTAATACATTTGTATAATTCATCATCAAAATTTGGTGAAAAGTTTATTCTTGAAAAGAATTATGACTATTATGATTTATAAATATGAAGAGTGCAAACAGAAGAGAAATTCTATAAGATTCACTTGTTATATTGGACTACCAGGTTCCTCCACATGTATACTTGTGCATAATAATGGAATGGCTGATACAAAGCCAATGCTTTTGCATAAATATCTTCAATGAAATGAAGAATGGTTATATATGTAATCTGAAAAAGACAGTCTTGGCTCGAAATATCATTCAACATTGAACCAAGCTGCTGCTCCTGGACTTATATTACCTACGCGTTAATATAGTGAAATACCAATGGTTTACTATAGCACAGGATAATACCTGAAAAAGGAATTGCAGCCTTGGGGACAACATCCTTAGGTTATATTTACATGTATTTGTAGCTTTCTTTGAGACTAGTTTATTTATTTCTGTATATAGAATTTCTATTTAAAATTAAATTTGTGTTTGAAATAATCTTTACATACCACAGGACTTATTGCCATCAGAATTATCAATTAATTTTTAAAATCTTACATTTTACAAGGAAGAGTTACAGACTAGAATATTGTTTCATAAATGAGCACTTTATGTTAATGAAGTCAATTAAGTTTCACTGTATTGTAAAAACAAAGTTATCTGAAAGCATATATAACATGTTTCTTGGCATTAGTCTTGTGATAGGGATCATTCATTATAACTTTTACTTACCACCTGGGCTGCCTTTTCCTCATCCAGTTCTTCTTCTTGGACAGGAGCAGTAGGTAGTTTCATCATTTTGTTCTGGTTAGGGGTTCTTCTACATGATGTCATTTTCATGACAATTAGCAACAGTCTTGACCACGGAAAATGCAATAGTCCATGAAGGATACAATTCCAATGAGAGGGAAATCACCATAAATCCCCAATGAGAATGTTCCCCATTTTCCATAAGATGTTGGACTCTTCCTATTCTGCAGAATGGCAGATCTTAAATTAATTTTTTAGAGACAGATTGTGTCTTTTTGCACTGTCAGGTATTATTGATTTTGTTGTTTTTTGTTCATCTGGGAAGTGTTCTTCATGCCATCTTTGGAATACAAAATGATTTGCCAAAAAAGTAACTCAATTGTTTCTGAGAAGTAGGAGTCAGGCTTTCTGTCAGCTTGGCAGGGGGCTCCTATTGACCATGTGGAGTATTAACGGTTCTACGATCTTGAAGCTATCAGGAGCAGTCAGCTGTGTTTGAGGTATGGCTATCGATCAACTGGTCAACACGGGCTGTAAACTCAAACCACTGTGAGCCAGCGTAATGCACAACCTGAAAGATAATTGATACACAGATTACTTTAGTGTTAAAACCGTGCCAGGCTAGATAACAAAATCATTCATTGAGGAAGGCGCTATTGTTTGACAAATGCCAGGTATCACCTACCAGTCAGGCAAACCAGATCTGAGTTGTCCGGCTGATCGTTATTTATAATTGGACCTGTCATAAACAGTGTCTGTCTAGTCTCAATGGTTGAAGCTATTAGAAGAACAGGAAAAAAGCCTTTACTCCACCGTCTTCCTTTGAAGCTTTAACAGCTATGGAAATAGCTTTACTGGTTCAGCGGAGGCTTTGTGGTTACAGCAACACCCTAACACGTGCTGAGAAAGGCATTGATGCACTGGGTTCCAACCTATAAATGTAGTTATGTAACTCCGTCCTTGTTATGAATTTCTTAAATGACTGCATATTCTGATTGTTAAACACTGTGTAGAATTATATTTTATAAATTCTAAATAGATGACATGCCCCCATTATAACTTGAAATATTATCTTTATTTAAAATAATAAATATTTGTCTTTAATTAAAACATAATTTGTATCATGTAGATATAAAAGACACTTGTATAAAAAATGTAACTATTAACTTACAAAGCGTCCATCTAATGAAGTTAATTGCTGCATATTTGTGTAACATTTCTTTAGCATATCATTCACATTCCATTTTTATATCTAATTATCCAGTGTCAGTAAAATATCTCAACCCAAAATTTGTACAATAATGGCTTTCTATGCTCATGATTACTATTAAAATAATTAAAAGCTTGGATGGTTTATAAATTTTATCATATAATATTACTTTTGTAAAATGGTCTACTGTTATTTGGAAATTTTATGCAAAGTATGAAATAATTGACTTAACTGAGTAGAAGTGTCAGATAATTAAAAATTAAGATTTATTAATAAAATTCAGATGTTAAAAATGTGGTTTTCTCAATAGCCAATATCAATTACAGATTGCCTGAGGCTGTATACTATTAATTTTGTAATACACAAAGGTGCAGGGCCATGAACCATCATATGATGACTTACTTCTCATAGGGGTCTTCACTTTGCCATTAATATAATAACCAACATAATACTAAATAATAACAATATAGTTTCCTTCATTATTGTGGCAGTGATAGAACAGACTGACTCTCTTGTGTACAACTGCTTTTCTGTTGGATTCTGTGGATTTGTGGCTAGTTTTTTTGTTTATCTTTTTATATATGACCTTTATGGGGGGTTGAGAAAAATTCTAGGATAAATACTTTTCTAATATAAATCATTTACTGTTTGCTAGGATTTTCTGTGCTGATAATCTTGGATATTCTTACTATATTTTAAAAAGTGAAGATTTCCTTCAAGAAAAACACTGACCTTAATTTAAATTTACACCAGAGTGACACAACAATGGAGCAGGGCTCCTATATCTAAAAATATTGATAGGTACATATACATATATAGCATTAATGTACAGCTGTTTCAGGTGATAAACATTTATTATTACCACACCAATGTACCTGAGCAAACACCTATGCATATATAACTTACACACCTGGTTTCAATAATACTTAATAGGCCCTGAGATAAGGCACATCATAGCTGGACTCCTGCACACTCTCTTTGTATGATTACAAGGCTGTGTACAAGATTGGATTAGACAGCCTATTTGGCCATTGACTGTAACCCAAGTGGTTGAAACATTGGACATAAGAATTGGGTGACCCAGGTTCTGTTTGAAGCCAGCAGAAATGTTTCACCCTGATATCTGAATACTGAAGGCTTTGACACTTCCATATCATTACCTCCTGAGCCCCAGAGGTTATAGTTCCTTAAATTCAGGAGATGTGACAAATTAATAAGAATTTACCTTGTGGTTACCTTAACCTTGTTAATAGGCTTTGTGTGTTACAGGCATTTAATATAGGCTTGACTAATATCAATGCAGAATATCATCATGATCTCTCGAGAAAATATATTGAACATTTTATATAACATAGACCAATACTTAAATATAAAAGAAAAACTATGTTTCTGAATTTTTTCTGTTATTTAAGTCCTAATGTGAATCCCACTGGGATTTTAGCTAAAATAATTACAACACCATAAGGACTAATATGATACTTTTGTTTCAAGTTTTAATTATCAATTGCTTAGAACATTTCAAAAGTAATTAAGACGTTGACAAAAAGGCATCCAGAAACACTGTCGTATTTAACTAAAATTTCAGAAGATTCCCTGATAATCTTTTCTTCTTTATTAAAAAAAAAACTTCTTTATGAAACATTTATTAATCCCAAATATTTTTTTTACACAGATAAAATGCTTTGAAGTTCTAAAATACATTAAATATCATTGACTACTTATATACTTTCTTTCTCTGTAAGGCAAGAGACACAGATGATACTTACTGAAAGTAGCAGTCACATGTGATTCTGCAGGTAACTAAAGCAATCAGGTTTCCCTCTGACTAAGATTGGTACTGTTATGTATGTGACGTCCAAAGACAATGCTGGTGCCTTTAGGGAACAGCGTGCCATAGAACGTCTTAACACCGCTTCCCCAACATCTTGACAGAGAAGGGTTAAACCTGGCACAAGTGTGCGTGTAGCTTAATTACAAGTGCTGCAATAAAGATGTAGGTCTCCACGCCACCGCTGCGAGAAGTAGCAGTTGATAGCTTTATATTGATCCTATCAGCTGGAGGGTGAAAAACCTGTAAGCTTTGCCACTTAGACACTCAGTTAAATAGGCCCCAAAATCAATTAGTTGCTGCTCTTTTGCCAAGGAAGATAACCGTAAAATTCAGGCAGTGTTCTTTTTTAGGGTGAAAAATGACAAGTCAGCCACGTGATATTTATTTGACACCTGTGAGAACTGTGATACAGTTGACTTTAAAATCTGTCATCATTTATCAAGTGAGCCTGGTCATGAAGAACTCTGACTCCCTGGGATTGATGACGTCTCTGCTATTAAACCAGTACTTTTTTTATATGGAACGGATTGTTTTTGGTGCTTTGTAGTAGCCTTTGATTCCATAAGAATTTAAAAAATCGTGAAATCAAAGACACTCTGATGTGGTTCTGTGATGCAGGATTCCCTGCTCAGCTATTGTAGAAAACTGTGAAATCAGATGCATCATACAACAGCCAAATTTTAGATTTCTTTAATTTTATCTCTATTTTTAAAAGATGAAGGATGACTCATCATATATGTTTTTCCAAATATTTAACCCTTTACTCCCCACAGTGCCTTTCAGAACAAACATATTGGATTTTTATTTCATTCTTATTGTTTCCATTTGAATTAATGTAATAAATAAATCCCTGAAGTAACTATTGAAAATTTGGTATGGCATATATAGATACAATAAAAACTAAGCGTGGTATTACCACTGATTTAAATCAAAGTTGTAAGTGTGAGTCATAAAGGGTTTGCTATGAAATTGTCAGTCACAGGAAAAAAAAGCTACTGAAAAATTTCCCATCACTGGAAAAGAGCAACTAAGATGTTCCCAGTCTAAAGAAAAGAGCTCTTTGATCATCTATTAACCATGATTAACAAACAGTTTTATCCCATTTTTGATTTGTATAGGAGCATGCTTAAATTCCTGTCTGTAAACAAACAATAACTGAAAATTCATACAAATATCACACATGTAGCACATGTTGTCATAGGTGAAAACTTTTTATAAATTGTACATTCTCATTTGTATCTATACTCCATTTTCTGGGCTGGGATAAGGGAACAGTCATGCAAGTGTACCGCAATGTTAAATATGAAAGTAGCATTGTGCATCTTCCCAGATATATACCGTACAAAGTTTTGTGAACATGGGCCTTGTTGGTTCTTTAAAACATCTTGGTAACTGGTTGTTAAAATTCAGGGGAACACATTATTTTCATTAAGTCAAAAGTTTTAGATCACCATGTGTATCAGGTTGATTATTTTATTGGCCTTAACTTATAATTTAACGAGATAATGCTAACATAATATTCAAATGAAAATCACTTTGTTTTACCTGTCCATATATCATTAACATTTATAATGAATGCCTTAAATAATTTGTCCTTATCTGAAGATGGCACACTATAATTACTTAAGAACTCCAGCCACACAAGTCTCTGATCGTCTATTTATATGAGTGACATGTGATTCTCAATTCCTGAGGTTCTGGCATGTCTTAACATAGACTGGTACCCCGCTCTATTATAGCACCTCTGCTTATAGGCCAATTATAGACACGGGCGTACAACACCATCTTATGTACTCCCTGCAGACTGGTTCCAACTCCTGTATGTATTATATATGATAAAACTAAGCATTTTGTTTGCTCAGAGAAGTTACCAAAAGTTGGCTGTTCATTAAGAGTGACATTAATGATCAGATTAATAGATATTAATAATAAATCACTGCTCCGTACAGTGGAATGATTAAGATTCAGTATATCGTATTATCTATACATCCATCATTCAATTTTTGTGCAACAACTCATTCTTCAATATTTGAGAACTAGAAATAACTAAAGAAAGTTTTTTATAAGAAATCTTCACGGATAATCAACAAGGATCGCGTGAATGTCTATGACAACGGGTAGGAGTGTGCATACTGGAGTTGGAACCAGTCTGCAGGTAAGTCAGGAGTTGCAACTGGGAGTACATAAGATGGCGTTGTGCGCCTGTCTCTATGCTTGGCTGAGGGCCACAATAGAGCAGGGTACCAGTCTAGTCTTAACAACTCACTTAGTATTAGCAACATGCACTCACCTGTCAGAGGTGAGCTGCAAGTGGTTGTTAAAAGCGAATTTAGAAAATTACTTGGAATACCTTCAGGGAAGCTGTCACTACTTTTTTTAACACCTGGTAGCTTGACAGTGACTTTACACTCCAGGCACGGAGATGATGTAATGCAGAGTTGCCTCTTTTTAAACACCCAGTAGCTTAACAGTAACTGCGCACTGCTGTAAGGTGATGATACAGTTAACAAGAAGGGTAATGAAGATGGGATATTGTCGGGAACAGGTTGCATATACGATCCTCCATGGACCGCTTCCCTGTCAGCATCACAACTTACAAACAGGCTCACATTTCCTTAGTAGCATGAAAGAATTGTTGCACGATCCTCGGCATTCTGAATTCATCCGTATTTACTGTGAGTGTAAGATTTCCACGGCAGCCTTTGAAATCAAACCAGGGCTGAATACCACACAGGTTATAAGGAACCAGGCCGCTGAAGCAACTTGTAATAACGCTGCACTGTTCCTTGTCTGTTAAGGAAACACACGAGGGTGAGAAGATGGTATTTCACTTGTACTTCACTTTGCACAGTAAATTCTCACTATTCAGTGAATAAAATGGATTTTAATGGATCATTTCCTGAGCTTTGGGAAATCCATCCCAGTAAATCAGGTGAAGCCATTATCTGATCAAATGTCTACAGGTTTACAGTAATAAGAATAGCAGCCTTGGTTTGCCTCTGTTCTTTAGGGCAGCAAGGTTTTCCCTTTCACAGGAAGACCTACTTACTTTTAAATTTAAACCAGTCATAAAAACAATAGTAAAAACGTTCCCATGAATGTGTGACTGGGAACAATACATGCAAGAGATCACAATTAATCTCTCATTCATCTGAACTTCATTTATTCATGACTTTAGTTAGACCTGTATTGAGATGTCAGCTTTCAAGTGAATGAGGACAATGATATCAGTGTTTTTTGAGTAGATGGTTATTCCCAGTTCAGTAAAGGTAGTGAGCCAGGTTACCACCTTAACAACTTTAAGATCACTTTAGGGTTACTTTGGGTGACAAACTTTTGTCTTGTGGAGATTTTTTTTAGAAATTTTACTGTCCCCTAAGTTGTGAACTGGTTCAAAATGAATTTAACATATTTGGGGGCATTTCCCACAGAGACTGACAGTGTTAAAATATTCTTCAGCTTAATGTTGTTCAACTTTGGGCACAAATATTCTTAATTAGCACATCTGAAAGTATTGATAAAGACCATTTGAGATTTTTGCTGGACATCTCAGTTTTGACCTGGCTTCATAACCCAGGGTACCATGCTAAATGGCTAAATCTTATGTAAAAACTAGAAAGCAGTTAGCAATATACTTTAATACACTTCCCACCCTACCCTCCATTTAAATCCTGACAGATTTGGCTAAATAGTATCAATTTCTTTCATTTTTAGATTCCTCAAGGGCTGTTTTTTACCTGTATGCAGCATATACCTCTGTATTT
Source organism: Sipunculus nudus (assembly GCA_026874595.1). Lineage (NCBI taxonomy): Eukaryota > Metazoa > Annelida > Sipuncula > Golfingiida > Sipunculidae > Sipunculus > Sipunculus nudus. The sequence goes on along the minus strand of CM049308.1, from coordinate 82,429,496 downwards.
ATACAGCAGGGCTTAGATTATTCAAACAAATTGAAAATTGTGATAAGATATTTGGGCATCTGTCAAATTAATTTAATTGATATTACAATGTAAAACAATATTCATGATCTTACAGTGGAATTAAGAAAGACTGATGTTCATATGAAACACAAGCCACTGTAGGCAAATATATGTCCTCATGCATATATTTAAAAAAAATAATGTAATAATGATCCATACAAAAAGAAAGGCATCAGAACAAAACTTCTAGTTTATTTGAAAGTCACAGGAATTTTTTGCAACTTTTTACAACAGGACTGTGGTTTTCCTGTGTCTTTTAATTTCATGCGGTTTTGGATTTTAGATGCAGCATGCTCAGAGTATAAGTGCAGAGGAACAGAGTAACCAGTTACAGCAGTACGCCCAATTGAAAACAGAAGGAGAAGAAGGGCTGCTGGAGCCACAAGGGTAAGTAAACAAGACATGTACAAGCACTTTTGTTGTCATGTGGCTGGTTTTTTTTTTTTAATTTTGTATATAATATCTATAAAAACTTATAAACTGAATTCCGATATAACACTTTTTCATGAAAGTTTTTCTGTTCTTCAAGGTAACAAAGGTAAGGATATTGGGACAGGTGTATCTCCTTTACGCACAATTCATGAAGCGCAGATCTTTTTCTCCAATTAGTCACATCAAGCAGTTAACACACGTTCTTGACTGGCAACAGGTACAAAAACAGATTGCAAAATACATTTATAAAACCCTGAATACATGCAGCTTTGAGAATGTAGGCTTAGATTATAGTATACAACAAACCAGAACTACCGGTAGCCCAACCAATTTACAGCTCTACTTGGTTTCAACCCTTCCCATGAATTTTAATAGGACCCTTTGACCGGATGCCAAGTGCCATTTAAAGTACAGAGTAACTTTTTGTATTTTAACCAACACTATAGGACCTATGGAGTTCTCATTTTTAGTTTGTGTAACAATCTGGCAAGATTAATTCAGTGTTAATTAATGCTGGTATGCTTTAATGCTTAGAGCTTTTAAAATTGATTTCTTTATTACCATGTATCTCATCCTGGTTTACAGCAAGTGATCCAGTTCAAATAACATATTTGGAAGGCATATCATTTCGGTGGCTGATACCAGGTGTAGCAAAAATTAAATGACCAGAGTTACAGTAAAGACGACAGATCTTTTAAGCTTTAGACATTATTTGATGAATGAACAGATGACAAATGAACCAGATTATTTGGTTCAGTGATATCAAGGACTCAGATGTTGGACTGCATGGTAAGGACGGATAGAAGAACCAACCAGGGTTGATTGGCTCTTGGTAGCTTGGGGTTTATTTGTGACAGGAAAGCTCAACATGGGATAATACTGATGGAGAATCATGGAAAACGGGAAAATTTGGATATATAGTTACACTTTGATTTAATCTATTTAAAAATATAGGCTGTTTCAGCTTACCCATAAAGTTCCTTATTCCTTAGTTATTGAGAGTTTAATAAAAAAAAAACCTAACATTACACTAGAAAAATCAGTGCCCCATTCTCTATTGATTAACTCAGTTCCCCTGTTTTATTAATGCCATAATGGTCTGTTTTATTACCCTGTGCAAGAAGGATTATGTGTTCACATATATATTTGATTTGTGAGCTGGTTTGTTTTATTGTTTTTGTCTTTCTACAGGCTTACTCGAATAGCTAAGACCAGCAGGTAACTAAACAAAGCTGCATGACTGGTTTTGCCCTGGTATGAGGAAGAACCAGTTAAACTATGTAATGATCCAAATGCAAGATCATTCTTCCATTTGGATCAGCTCTCTCCCTGCCTTGATATTACCTCACCAAACTGAATGAATTATATCAAGCAGCTACTCATATGGCTAGCAAGTTCAGTAAACATTTACCTTTAATATCTCTGGACCACACAGGATTAAATTTTTTTATCATGAAGCTCTTCAGCCACTTTGATGGTCCAGTGGACAGCATGGTTGCTCAACAGACCAGTGACTTGGAATTGAATCCCATTGCACCCCTACTGTATATAAATGTAATATCTCAACCGCTTCCTTTTACATAATCGGGAATCTTCAGCCTCAGAAGTGGTGTTATCTCAACACAAAAAAAAAAGATGTCCTCTTCTCAGTGCCCATTTATATCAGTATAAGACATATCAATGCGCCATCCTGTCAAAACAGGGGTAAAATAGCTGGGACTTTTGTTTAAATATTCAGTGTATATGCTCCATGATATATCCTGACAAGCTAAGACAATAAACCTGGTATATTAACTCTGTGTGCATGTCTAATGTTGTCTATTCAAAAAGTAGGTGCAGTGACCCAGTATGAACATGATGAGCAAGAAAGCAGGCAGATATCATTCTAACAATGTCTTTAAATGACAACTTTGTGAAAGTCTATCCGTATTCCATTCTGCCATAAGTGTATTAATATGAGCAGGGACTGGTCATACTGAGTGCCTTTAATGTTAGATCAGAGAGGAGTTGAGAAGTGCTTGTTGACAGGTAGCTGCTTATTGTGCATTTTATGTCTGTGCTTTAAGTGTTGCTGGGACTGTGAAAAGCCGCTGTCTCCAGCTATAAGAGCCTTCTATGTACCAGGTTGCACTGGAGCTTTCCTGATCAGGTTCCCTAAACCTCTGGTGGTATATTGTATTGTGCATAATAGGACAGATTCTAATCCAGGGTTGCTTTAAAATTACATGTTTCCAGTGGGGTACCTGTTGTGAATGTATCCTTCAAAAGATTCCCACTTCAGTTGCACAATGCTTTAATAATAATAATAATTAGTAATACTACACTAGTATTGGGAGGTTTAAATACAATAACTATAATGTACTGTAAGCTCTGTGCAGTGTTCTTATGAAAAATTTTAATAATATGTCGCAATAAGAATCAAGTATCAACAGAAAATATATTTGCTTTGTATGAATGATGTTGAGAATAGTTTAAAGCCAATTTGTCTTATACTTAAGATTATTGCAGTTTATATATCATTAATTATTAAATTTAATCATTTAATTCCTATAAAATTGTTATATTATTGTCAGGGGCAGATCAAGGATTTTTCAACAGGGGGGGGGGGGGGGGGGCTAGAATCAGAAACTAATTTGATACAGATAAAGTGCAAATTATAATATATATATATATATATATATATATATATATATATATATATATATATATATATATATAATTTGGAAGTGTAAAAACATGGGCAATGTTTGGAGGAAACATAAATGTAGACTCAAAAGTAAAAATTTTTATATTATGATTATAACTTGATAGTATTCTCCTATTTTGAGACCTTGAGTGGGGGGGGGGGGGAAGCAATTATATACCAAACCTCATAGCCTATATGCGCTTTCAATTATCATTTGTGATCATATCAAAGGAGTGGAAAATTAGAACAAAGCACACGAAAGGACGCATCTATAAGCATTCCTCTATTATATCAAAACCAAGTTTACCCATCAATAAAATTCAAAATTAATAAACAACATTGAATTATGTAAATATTAATGTGAGGCCAACGGATACCCCATTATAATTAGTTATATAACTGAACTACTCTGTTGAACTTCAAGTTGATTTTACTCATTCCAGATTATTTTGAATAACCAGTAGCTTGAATTACTTTTCCCTGTGTGCGGTTACTATATTAAAGAGCTTATCAGCTTACTGTAAATTTGATCTCTGGCGTGTACGTCTTGGTGTATTATAAAGCATTTGTTATCTACTACATATCTATACACCATCGATAACTGCATTGCTGATTGATAATAAATATTCATAAATCAATGATGTGGGTATAATATTTAATTTTCCTGACACATTTTGAAAAGTTGTTCTTTTCCCCATATACCTCCAACAAAGTGTTCGACTACGAAGTTTCAAACTGATATATACAGCCCCAATCTAAGTCATTAACCATTTACATTTTACTAATGACGAGTAAGCACGTTTTCAGAGCTTAATTCTGCAATTATAAAAAAGACCATGCATATACATACACTGCTTACTTTGTTTTAACTGAACAATAATACAATATCATTCAGTTCAAATAGCTCAAGATTGCATATATTTCCCAATAATACAATATCATTAAGTTCAAATAGATCAAGATTGCATATATTTCCCAAAACAAGGCCAATTGAAAAATTGCCATTCAAGATGTCGAAGCCTTAAGAAGCTGCATCATTCTACATTAACAGCGTAGAATAAATTTGGATTGAAATGTTAATGTCTGCAGCCATTGTGGGTGTTCCAATTTATTCTTCTAAAACATAAATAGATATGGGCATTGCACAGACACACGCTTTAAGTTCCATTTTTTCTAGTTTTTTTGTTGTTGTTGAATTGGTCATTTGTTTAATGCTATATGGCAATTATAAATAAAAATAATGCAAATGACACAAGGACATAACGCATAGATATACATATTCTCTGATAAAAAGGCCTATAACAGTGGTTTACGGGGGGGCCTTAAGCCTCCAAAGCTCCCCCTCTGGATGTGCCATTTATTGTTCAGTCAATACAGTATTCTTAATGAGCGATAAATGCTGTGTCAGTCTTAACTCATAAAAAAATTAAAAATTCTCCAGGCCATAAAACCATTCAAGTGAAGGACTTAAGTTAAATAGACCAATTAACTTTGTAAGAGTTCAGTAAAACTTAGAACGCCAAGATGCTTTGATTGAAGAAAGATCTTTAAAGGAAAATTTAAAAATTGTTCTGGAAGCAAGAAATTCAAGCTGCTTTACACTTTATTTCAAGTATTTTGAGCACAAACTTGAAAGTAATGAAAATTTTTAATTAGGATTTCAGGAATAAATATTAGGAAAATATAAACACTTTGAGTTATTTTTGTAGAGGTATGTTGGATGCTGCAACCACAAGTTACAGCTATATGAAGGAGTGTGGAAATGCCTGTCTGTCATACTTGTCTCCCTCCAACATCCGAGAAAAATGGCAGGAGTTGCGCAGCATGACAGCACGACAGCTCTTTGTTGGATTCTTCAAGCTCAACTTCAGGATTGCATATTTCCTACTACACCTCTTGTTTGTAATATCTTGGTACGTTCACAATTATGAACATACACCAGTCTATTTTTATGAGTTAAGTCACTAAAATATGCCTTTCAGTAGCCCTTACTCTAATTCTTAGTGTCCATGCCCCTGCATGATAAATTAAGGACAATTTCATGATTCTTTAAAGTAAGATAATTTGCACATGGAAATATGAGGAAAAATGTTAAAAATTTATGTATTTTCATGATCTAAGTTATTAAAAAACTGTTGGTAAAATGGAAGAATATTTTATTATTCCAGTTAGATACATATAATATACAAGTTTATTATGATTTGCTGGTAAATTTCATGTGATATTTAGAATGTTATGTCGGTAATGAACTTGCTTTCTTATATTAAAAATGATAGAGTCTTATATTACAGAAATAATATGATCATGCATATATCTTTTATCCAGCTAAATAGTTGCTATAACCCACATTATATCATTGATTTTTGTAATCCACATTGCACATGTTCTTGTTGCTTGTAGGACATTCTGTAAGTTTATTTTTGCAATGATGATGGGTGACCGCACCCAGGAACAAACAGAGCCCCAGCCTCACGAGCACCCTGCCCTGAGGCACGGAGAGAAACCAAAGGTGATAGAGAGCCTGAACAGGGCAGAACTGGCCCTGCTGGAGGAACAGGAAAGCTTGTCAGCAATGTCAGCCTTTGGTGTGAACTTATCAGCCAGTCCAAACGGAAGGGTCAGGTGAGTTGAACCTTTATTTCATGGGTGTTTCATTCTTATTATTACTTTGACGAGGATAGGTCATCGAGTTTTAGTGGCACTGTGTATGAAAGGAGGAGGTAAGGATCACCATGTGATAAGAGTGACATTTATCTGTCAGCCCCAAGGATTTAGTTGGGTTTTTTTTTTTGCGAATCTGTGAGCTTATGCCATGATGTTGTGTTGTCTGTCATCTGTATGGTGACCCATACTATCTCTAAAACAACAGGAGCTAGCATCACTAAATTTCATGCAAAAAAATCAGTCATTTAAAAAACGCTATTAGACTAAGCTTCATTATCTGCATTGACATAGATTTTACAGGGAAAAAGCTAAAAAAAAAAACTTTCAAAATCTTCTCTCTGAAACTGAAACAATTCCAGAAACAATCTCTCTCAAATTTGTTTGAATAGTTTCAATTTGATAATTTTTGGCTGAGTTACAGGAAGCTGAACTTAGTCATTGGTCCAAATAAGCATACTAAAATTACAATCTCAGAAACAGCAGGCGCTATCATCAACAAATTTTATGCAAATGTTGTGAATCATATTTGAAATAGGGGTTATTGTGGCAACCGGCATCAATTTTTCACAAGAATTATCCTGGGGTAAGGTTCTCTCAATTGTATAAATATAGATCTGGTTCATTGATTTTTGGTAGAGTCATAGAAAGCTTAAGTTTGTCTTGTGGCCAAGTTAGCCTATATCAAATGGAGGGCTGCAGTAGTTATCTTCTGCAAAACTGTTGTTTCATATTCTGTAACATTGCAAAAAAAATTATTCTTAGATGGCCTTTGTTCCTTTTATTGTATGTGTGACACATTTCAAATATATGACAATTAAGTTTAAGGTTTTAAAAAAATAAGGTATTATGTTTCAGGTTTAAATCAGGTTTAGTGGTGTCAAATTATCTTTAAGGGTGGGGGGGGGGGGATCACTCACAGGATAGGGAGGGTAATCAAAGTTAGGATAATTTTTTTTATAAACAAATATATATATATATATAGATTTTATATACCTATAATTGTCTGTGTGACACATTTAAAATATATTACAATTAAGTATAAGGCTTTAATAATGTTTCCAGTATAGGTTAATTCTAAACTAGGTTTATATATATAATATTTCATAGTAAACTCAGAAATGGAACCAAAGTCTGTTATTCTAATTATTGATATTTTATTTTCAATGTATGAATATTATTCTCTGAATATCAGGGGAGAGGATGATTACATTCACCATACCCCTTTGCTAAAAGGTGGGGGGATATATACCCCCCCATCTCCTCCGTCATATACACCCCTGAAATCATTACAGTTAATCTCCCAAGATTCTATGGATTTTTTCTGATTCTGTCTGGGATTCACTTATAGGAATTGAATCAGGGACCTTCAGCTCTCATATCACTGATAAATTATTTGGTGTTTTAAGTTTTAGTCACCATTTTATTATACTTTTTACCAGTCATTCGTTCCCGTCAAGTGATAGCAAGCCTGGCTTGTCCCCACAATCAAGTGCAGAACTGAGTGATGAGAGTGATCCATCATTAAGTGACAGGCAGAGCGAGTCGCAGATGGACGGACCAGTCACGGAGATGACCCCAGGAGACCAGCCCCCTGATATACAAGTCAAGCCTATTGAACAACAAAGGTGAGATATACAGGCTTCTCATTATTATCTCTCAGTCAGATTGGAAGGAGGTTATGTTCTCATCCCCATCTGTATTTCTTAGTGCTGCCACCTATACTTATGTAACAGTATCACATTAAATTTCATGACAGATTTTTTAAAAAAATTTTTCTAGCGTGTTAAACATACATATTTCACACCCAGTTTAATAATATTCAAGATGTGGCTTTTTAATTAGCCCCCCCCCCCCCCTCCCCATTGTAAGGAGGGAAGACTGCTAAAATGGTCTTAGTCTGTCTGTCCGGCCCCATTACTGATCCCGCACTTTCCTAGTTACATATGGCAGGGGACAATTTGTGCCTCTAGGCCCTTGTTGTACACTTAAATATCTGAGTATCTTGTGAGACGGAGAGATTTTCTTTTTGCAGTGTTTTGGAAAAGCAAAGTGGTTTAATTGAACAGAGATTTTAGGGATTTCTTCAGTTAACAAAAAAAAAGACTGAAATATGAATTATCCCACTTCTAAAAACACACATGATTTGTATATGTACATTTATTTGAAGATTTCAGCATGGCATAAAGGACTCTTTGATCTCAATTTATGTACAGCCCTCCAAGTGAAACTGCCTCTGTCCAGGAGAATGTGATGTTCCAAGAAGAGCCCAAGCCAATTCGCATGGAAGAGGAGCCTCCAATTGATGTCAAACCACCTGACTTTGGTATTGGCAGCTGGATGCTGGTAGGTCACATGACTGGCTTAAGGTCACATGACACACATGTAGTTCACATTACTATCACAAATACTGTGTAGTTCACAGGTTTGTTAAAACTCTATGTTTTGGGTCAAAATATGGACATTGGCAATTCAGTCAAGATTTCCATGAAGATACACACTTTGTCTTTCATAGACATTTCATGTAATATACTTTATTTGATTAAAAATTTAAACAAAAAAATAACTGTGTCATGAAATGTGACATGGGTGAGAAAAAATTTGTTGATAATATGAGACATATATTTGACAGTGGAGGTTTTATTTAAACTTTTATTTATGTCTTAAAATGTAAATTTGTTGGTATAAAATCTACAAACCCTCCTTCAGGTCAAACTAACTTTGTCCATAGATTAAAGAGACAAATTTTAAAGAGGCAAGCAGTAAAGTGATAGAATATAGAATCTGGTTACACAAATAAAGTTATCTCTTGTATACAGCAAGCCTCTTTTGTAACATTTTTATGCATGTCTGAGGTGTAAGTTAAGGCTACCTGTTTGGATGTGAAATTCCATCATACTGGACTTGATTCATCAAAGCAACTTCAAAAGAATACTGGCCATAGAATGATAGTATCATCTTCTACACTCAAAACTGAAAGATTACATCAAACTTCTTCCTAAGCAAAGTTTCTCTGAACATACCTGAGTAATATCCTTTGATCATTCATTAAATATATTGTACAAATCAGGTAACAGGAATGACATTTGTAAAGTTTGTTTGATGTATGAATATACAGGACCTGTCAAACAGGATTCCCAGGCACCTATTATTACCTGACCTGTGAATACATTATTTTACACACAATGTGGCTTCTTTTTTAATATTTACAACAGTAGATGCAGAAATCAATATGGATGCATTATACTTCATTCCAACACCCCTATCCACCTTATTATTTTATTTATATTTCTGTCATAAGTAGTAACTATAATCCAGCTGCCATCATGGCAGGTAGTTTGGTGATTTATTGTAATTTAAGTATGATTACTAGATATTTTTACTTTGTGACAGTATTGATTTAGCAGCAATATACTGTCAGGTTTCCTCATGGTGTGTTCATGCATGTTTATCCTGTAATACTGGAGAAATGTGTGTGAGGTACAAAGATCACTTGAATGCACCATACCATTGTGACATCATCTCCGTGTAAACTCCAAATAAATCTTGTTTAAGACCTTCCGGCAGTCAATGAAATGTTGTAATAGAATAGATTGGATTCATTGAAGGGACAGAATCATTGTGCTGCCAGTAGGTCACCAGCCTTTCCTGTTGTCAGGACAGAATGGGATAAACAAGTGGACAGGGGTCATTATACAGATCATTTTTGATTGGACAAAGCTGCATAAATGATATCATATTTGAATCATATCTGTCAGCATTGCTTTTAGCCCATATGTTTAATGCATGTTTATGACAGTGGATGAAAGATGATATCTGTTCATATTTCTTGTTTACAGAGCATGTTTGCCAGGAACTTCTACAACTTCAAACTGATTGCTCTTGCATTGGCCTTTTCCATTAATTTTATCCTGCTATTCTTCAAGGTAAGTCCTAATTACATTCCCTTTTTACCTATAAAAAAAACATAATAGACAGGTCCCATGGACAAGCAGTTGGAGTCCGGTCCCATAAACAGTGAAATACTCTGCCACCTGATGGACTGGGTTCAATAAAGGAATCTTTATATTTGTCCAGATCTTGACAAAATCTATGATCAGTTTTAAGAAAAGTGGCCTAATTTTGCAAGCTGGTGGTTTTTTCCAGTTCTCCGGTTTCCTCCACCTCCAGAAACTAAAGAACCCCACCACCTGAGGCATGGAGAGTGCCTAGATTAGTTATAATGACTATTTGTATAATCCATTTAAAATCAATTTTTTTATGATTTTAGAAAAAATAAGCATGCATTATTTATCAGATTGCATGCCAGTGGGTTTTCATTTTGGCTAACATAATTATGTTAAAAATATGAAGGAAACAAACAGGTGTTACAGTTGTGCTTTTATGTATTTGCATTGACTGTAGAGCAGTGACATGGGAATGAACTTTGCGCAGGATCTCTTTGAATCTTAATTAATATTACCGTATTATTAATAATAATAATAATATTTACCAGAAAATTGTTAATATATTTTCACTTGACATAATATTCAGGGATAGAAAAATTGATTAAATTCATTATGATACTGTTTCTGAAAATAAAAGATTCCTTAAACCAGCTTTTTTTCTTGAGGATTATATGATAGAAACTTGTGTGATGCTGAAAACATACCGTAAAATCTCGCCTGTCGATGCCCCCAATATCAAGATCACCCTGCTAAGATGACCACTTTTTTTTTGGTCCTTGGGTAAATAATTATAAATATCTCCTTCTAAATTGATCAGCCCGCTAACACGACAACTTTGTCTGGTCCTGCATGTGGTCATGATAGCAAGATTTCACTGTATATTAAATTCTGTTTGAACATTCAGGTGAGCACAGAACAACACAAGATGAGTGATCCTGTAGGAAACATGACTGAAGGTGACGATGATGATAACGGGCTGGAATGGGTCACAGTAGCGGAGAACTTGAACTACTTGTCACCGCTAATACGAATATTAGCTATACTGCATACCTCAGTGGCCTTCTCAATGATGATTGCTTACTACTGCCTGAAGGTCAGCATAATTGTCTGTAAAACAATGTAAAACATTGTTAAAGAAAAGTTAGTGTTTTATTCTTGTATCATAATATTAATGTTTATGAGTCATTCATGCTCCACAAACTTGTATTGTTACTACTACAGTTAAAGTGTCTCACCAGTAAACACAAACATTAAGAAATAGATTGGTTCTGCATTTTTTTTTAGTAACAGAGCATGAAATATTGTGTGAAAAAAAAACTGTTCTTTTGTCAAATTTATAAAAACTAAATTTCAAGTATATGCTTTTAAGCTCAGCTGACTATAAGTCATCTGAGCTATAGTCATGGTCCTTTGTCCGTCGGCTGTCCGTCCATCTGTCCGTCCGCTAAACTGGCACTATTTGAAACCGTTAGACCTACGAATCCGAAATTGGGCATACAGTTAGATGTCCCCAAAATCTCCTACCATACCGAAAATTGGGTCATTAGGACTTCGTTCCATCGAGATATTAAGGGAAACCCTCCATTTTCCATAAAAAAAACCATTGTTACACAATAAGACTGCCTATCAAAACCACCACTGATCTGAATTTGATCATAGTATATATGCATATTCTTCCTTACATTTTCTATGTACATACCAAAAATTAGGTCAGTATTGCGAAATTTGTTGAAGTTATTGGCCCGAACATATTGCACCTCATAAAAAAATCAGGAAATATATTTACTCACTTAACATAAGAATGGCTGAAGCTAGAGACTTTTTTTTTGAGGATATAACTCCATTTAATCAAGATTCAATTGTATACCGAAAATTAGATCTGAATTTTTCAAATTTTATTAGTTATTCGCATAAATATTAAATCAGTTTTAAGAAAAATAAATGGAAAAGGAATTTCATTGTTAATGAGTAACAGGGACCTTGCAATTGCTGATGTTTTATGGATATTTCATGGATTGCTGAAAATATATTTCAAATGACACTATACAGTCACCATTGGGAATTTTTTAATTTCAATCATAAAAATGAAAATTAAATAATTAAATAAAATTGTTGTTTACTATAAGGGATTATGTGAAGCAAGTTAATGATAGACAATGATGTAGTTGATCATATTAAATTAATCTAAATTTCCAGGTCTTTTCCAGGTGTTTAATTTGTTGGTTTATTTTTTTATTACAAAATTAGAAAAAAAATTGAGATATGTCAAAAATTTAAAAAAATTACTCAGACAAGTGCTCATTAAAGTTGTCAGTATGTTTGACTAATAACATTAAGATTCATGTCTGTATCAGCTGTTACATGATACTGGGTAAATAATAAAAAATTTATATTTCTGATAACTTTATTTCAGTTAATAAAACTCCAGCTTGCTCCTTGTATAATATATTAGTTTGTTTTGATCCTTGGGTTATTTTCAACACATGTATTAGTTTCATAGCTGAGATTATTTTCTTTTTTTTCTGATACATATTAAAAAAAATATATTCAAAAGTAATAAAAAAATCAGATCTTAAAGACAAGTTCTCATTATAATGCTGTAATGTTAATAATTGTCATAAGTGACTTGACTGTGATGTGAAAGTATTCAAAAGTGAAAATAATATTTTTTTTATAAATTTAAGCCATAAAACCAGGTAATACAATACAAAAAATTTGTGAAATTTGTATATCCTGGATTCTCAACAATTTCGTTTGACTAAAACTGAATAAATATGAGACATTGATTGAATACTTTATAATTGTATTCAAATATGATTAAAAAATCAATAGTTCGATAATGAAAATTAGTACAAATACTAATACAGGTAAAAAGAAAGAATTTGAGTGCAAATACTTTCAAAATGTATTCATTAATGCATTCATGAATATATTTTTTAATATTATTTGAATAATCATTTATTTCAATTATATTATTAAAAGAAATCTTTTCAGATGTTACTGTTAATATTTTTTAATTAAAATTATATTTTGCCCAATAATTCCAATTAATTTTTAATGAATAGTTCAACTCTCATATCATTTGTGCTAGTGGTACTTTTGGCTATGGGCATCTTATTAAATAACAGTTAACTCCTTTGTAAAAATCATGCATGATAATTAACATGACTTTCAGTGGACATTTATTTCCTGTTACCAGTGTTAGTGCTGTGGATTTAATTTTCACAGCATGTACACATAAGCATTTCATCTGTTAAAATCTGAAATTTGATCAAAAACTGTAGATGTCATTCAAGTTTCATGCACCATGTCTTGATTGTATTCATCAAGTCAGTGAAATGTGTGCTGGAAGAAGTGTTACATAACGTGTTACATAACCAGTTCAACTTCTGACCTAGCTACTGCCTCTGTGATTGTCTGGGTCCGGCTGGGTCAGGCAGTAATGACCAGAGAGCTTCTCTCTCTCTCTCTCTCTGGCAGTCTAGCTCTCTTTCTCTCTCTCTCTCTCTCTCTCTCTCCATCTCCATGACAGTCTAGCTAACTCTCTCTTTCTCCCCACTCTCTCTCTCTCTCTCTCTCTCTCTCTCTTTCTCTCTCACCCTTAAGCCTCCCATCCTCCCTGCACCCCATTCTGTTGACAGGTTCTATAAACCAGATTAATTAGCTATGAATGTTGAAGCAATTTAGAAATGTGAATCAACTGAAATATTCATATATATATATATATATATATATATATATATATATATATATATATATTTTACACTGTAAATGTGTAGTTACATTTTTAAACCTGGAAAAAATGATGTATTGAAAAAAAGGAATTAAGGCAAATATTGTTAATTTTTCCTGGTTCAGTAGAATGGGAATTAAAATGATTTGCTTAGTTTCTCCACCTTTCTGCCTGCATAAATATTTAATAATTATGAAAAAAACTTTTTTCCCTGTAAGCACTTGAATTAAATTTCATATCCTGTATGAATATGCAAGGGTGCTGTAACTCCCACCATCCCCTTCCCCTACCCCATAGAGTCCTTGCTCTTTGGCACTGTGAACAGTAGTTCGATTGCTGTTCCATAAAATTTAATAATTAAAGATAATGTATACAGAGAGACTGAGGCGTTGTACCTCCCATCATAACCCCCTCCCCCCATCAATCCTTCCACCTGTTAAGTGGGGACTTTATGGCTTCTATATACATATTATAAAATAGAAAAATAGGTTTATTAAAATAATTGGATCTCATTAGACAAATTCATGTGTAAACTGTTGAACTGTCAACAGCTTATCAAAATAGGTAACCAATGGAAACACATGGTTGGATCTCAAAATATTATTTACAACAATTTCTTCAATCATATCAACCAACCATGGCCAAGATTACCATTTCCGATCATACTTCATCTGCTTTTCATAATATTTTAGATTTTAACCTTCCAGGTGTTTAAGTACTGTTGAATGCTTCATCTCCTCTCTGTAAATCTGTAACTCTGTCTGTCTGTCTGTCTGTCTGTCTCTCTCTCTCTCTCTCTCTCTACATCCACCTTCTTGCTGCCCTCACTGTTCCCTTCTCCAAACCCCATCCCAATGTCAGCCTCAGTAAACAAGAACAAGATGAATCAGATATATTCATACTTTAATATTTTGTATAACTATTCGTCCATAGGTACCCATGTACATGCCAGAAATTATGTCAATATTGTGTAAAATGTAGACATAGTGGGCATCAAAATAATGTACCTTGTCAAGACTGAAGAGATGTTGTGTCATACAGTCATAAATTCATAAATCCCCTCCTCAGCATAGTAAATCATAACATCATATCTGTCAAATTGAAATCTTGCAGACTTCTATACAGTATAGATCCTTCAACAAATAGCCTTATCATCATTCTACCACTGCTTATTACTGCTGTCATTGCATTCATATTTACTCATACATATCACAGTTTTCAACCCCTCCTAAATAGATAAAAAATAAACCACTATATTTTACTCTATTAATCCATCAGTCAGGTTATTTCATTTATCATTTACTCACATATTACATTACATTCCTTTATAATAGTTCAACATGTCCATGATATCCATAAGCTTTATAGACTTGATATAGTATCACAATGGAGAAACATTTATAGTCCAATCACGATCAGCTGAGTGCTGTGACCCATGGGTCCCTTGTTTTAAGGTATTATTTCATTTGTTTAAACAGAATTTTTCAAAAGCATGTACTTGTTCTGTTATCATTATGGACTAGTAGCAGTATGTCATTTTCTCCCGTGGTGTCACAGGTGCCTCTAGTTATCTTCAAGAGAGAGAAGGAGATCGCCAGGAACTTAGAGTTTGATGGCAAGTGGGTCGCAGAACAGCCCTCTGAAGATGATCTGCGCGGCATTTGGGACAAAATTGTGCTCAGCACTGTGTCTTTCCCCGACAGCTATTGGGACAAGTTTGTCAAGAAGAAGGTCAGTTCCACTTTGTCTCCCTTTGAAATGTTCTGCTTACAATGGTTGTGATGATGTTGTTCTCAGTTGATAGTTTTGGTAATAAAAATGACTTTTAAACAAACATATTTCTTTATCAATATAAAAAAAATCTGATGTATATAAAATTGTTCATGTGTTTAAACTCATCAGTGTTCAGATAATGCTTCAGCACAACCATAATACAAATAATTTTATATTCTATATTTTAAGTTGAAAGACCCCTTTAAAAAATTGGTATTCCATATTAACTTTGCGAAATATGAACTTTGTGATCCATAATAGCTACATAATTCTGATTTAATTCTAATTTAACCCCCCCCCCCCCCCCTACATCAAAACTGTTTACTTTGATTTTCATTTTTCAAGAAAATAAAATGATACAATTTTGATAAGATTTCCTTTGTTATGTAGTGCTTTTACCTGTTTAGCCATACAATTCTGTTATTTTCATGCTTTTCCTTGATCATATGATATTTTTTTCAAAACATACAAAAAAGGTAATTAATAAAATATAATATATATAATATAAAAAAAAGTGCCTGAGAACCTTACCTTTTTTTTGCCTTATGCACATATTTTTTTAGGACAGTAACCTAATTCACAAATAGACAATAAGATGTGCATTAATGAATTCTTTCTATTTGTTCAGGTGCGCAACAGGTACTCAGAGCAGTATGACTACGATCAGATCAGCAACCTGCTGGGTATGGATAAGGGAGACAAGATCAAGGTCAAAGAGATTACACAGAATATCCTACTGCCATCCTTGTAAGTATCTTTTTTAAATCATCTTATCCTTAGGTAGTTATGCAAGAGAAACTAATACTGCAAACTTTCAAGACAATATTTGTAATCTTTGAACACAAAAATTGCAGGGAAAAAAAGAATTATAATCCCATTCTTGTATGTGAAGGGTTTGAAATCTTAATTGATGCAATAAAACTGTCGTAATTATGAGAAGAAAATATCATATGTATATACATATATTTCTATGTGTTGGTGTAGGTTTATACAGGTAAACCTGGCTGCCTTATTCTTCTGAAAAAAAGAGCAAAATGAACATGGGAACTGTAATGTATTGTTTAATAATTGTGACATTGGCAAATTAATAGTATCAGCAAAATAAATTATATATACATGTAGCTAGTTAATATCAGTAAGTAGGACCGTCTTTTAAACAGTATGAACAATCATACATCATTCTAGTTACCATATGTAAATGTTAAAATTTGTTGACAGGGCATATTTTGTATTACCTACCTTTTCATGGTATATAGTTGGTGTCCTTGTAATCATATGTGTAACCTTATTGTATTTCTCTTGTAGCATTCAGAATGTAGATTTCCAGTATCAGGTCTGGAAATGGGGTGTTATCTTGACAGACAATGTAAGTATGACCATTTTACATCTTCCATTAAACCATAATGTGGTAACATGAAAAGAATATTAATTTGCTACCACAAGTCCTTTTTTCCTCTAGTGGCAAGGTGTATTTAATGTGTCCCATTATAAAGATAAACAGGCCAAGCAGGTGTTATAAAAAATAGTAAGGAAACTCCCAAATCAGATGTTTTGAGTTGCTGATGGCGAATTTTTTGCACATTAGCACAAGTGCTTCTGACTGAACAGCAAGTTCATGCCTTGTGGACCATTCACGGAAAATCATTTTTATTGATATTTAATGCCTGACATCACAGAAATGACCCCCCAAAAAAACAGCCTCCCCAAGAGAGAGTGAACACCATGTCAACTCAACAGGGCTCCTGTTATAGCCATAGCTTCTCTGCCTGGAGGCAGGACTCTCCACTGGCTCACCAGGCCTGTTTTATATTAAATAAGAACTAATGTGGCTGTTCAGTAACAGAAACAATCATAGACAGTAGATGTAGGGCATTAAGAGGCAGTTGGCTCTTCTTACCCCCAAAGGGCCTGGCAGCCTTGTGTAAGTTGGTCACCTTTACTATACTTTTAATTGATAATAGTTATATTAAAATATATATGCCATTGAAAATACCTTGATTCCCATCCCTATAATATTGAAATTTTATTAAAATTTATGTCTTAAATAATTAATATCAGTACTATAGTGGAGACCAGCCAAGGCTGAGACCTTTAGTTGTCAGACAGAGACTAAAGGATCCAAAATGAAGATTTAGACCAAGGAGTCTGAGATTAAGGTTATATGTTTCCCCCAGCTATCATTTTTACCCTTATATCAGTGTTTCCACAAAATATCTGTGAACCTTGAATAAGCAGTTTGTGCTCTGTTTCTGCCAGACAGACAGACAAACAGTGAGGACATATTACCCTTTTATTGGAAAGAAAGGGTTAAACATAATGCATTTGAAAAAATGTGTAAGCATTGAAATTTAAATGCATCATAAAACTTAAATGTCTTAGTGGTTTGGCAGTAAAGACCAAAATAAAGACCAAAACTGTTATGCTTCCACACTAAGAAAAATACCAGAATCTCTGAGACCAAGATGGAGACCCACTGAATGGTCTTGAGGTTGGTCTTTAGACCTATATATCACTGATAAATATGTTAACAATTGTATCTGGTATTGTAGTCCTTCCTGTACATCGCCTGGTACTTCCTGATGTCTGTCCTGGGTAACTGGAACTACTTCTTCTTCGCTGCTCACCTGCTGGATGTGGCCATCTGCTTCAAGACGCTGGGCACCATCCTGCAGTCTGTCACGCACAATGGCAAGCAGGTAAAAAGTACTGACATGTTGAGAGAATTTATAATGAAAGCAGCACTAGGGTTTTATACTGCTGACATTTTAGACATTTCAATGCACTTTAAGAACTCCTAATTGAATTAATTCTCTTCAGAATCAAAGTATTATCTAATAATAATATATTTATATATATATATATTTATATATATATATATATATATATATAGAATGACCCTTAAATATTCTTTATTATCCTTAATCAGAGTATACTAAAATTAACTTTTTATAAGCTCAGTTTCACCAAGATTACAAAGTAGTGATACCAATGTCTGTTTCTGTATCTCAGCCTTGCATGATATTTCCCTGGTGTAGATAGTAGAATTTGGATTACTGTTCATGTACATGTTCATGGCAGATAAATGTAACTTGATAAATTATACAGTATATGTAACAGACATTTACAAAATTTAGTTGTTATTTAAGATTTAAGAGTGAACTCTGGTTCAGTCTACAATGAAATACAGGTAATAATTACCTTTGTTAATCTGCAGCTGGTGCTGACTGTGATGTTAACAAGTATTGTGGTGTACCTGTACACTGTGATAGCCTTCAACTTCTTCCGCAAGTTTTACATCAAGGAAGAGGACGGCACTGTAGATCCAAAGTGCCACGATATGCTCACGGTAAGAATTGATGTAGAGGAACTAAGTACTCTAATGGACTGCTGTCATAATATAAGACTGGGGATGACTACCAAAAACAACCCTCTATTTATTTATTTATTTCCAAAGTTCACGGTCTTAATTTAAGATATCAATATTTGTATAACAAAAGTATCCAAGCTTTGCATCATTCATTGCTTCAGTTTTGTAATGTATATGTGAGTAAAATTAATATTTTTAATGAGCAAGGCAGGTTTAATTCTGATTAAATGAATTACTGTGAAACCACCATGATTGCTTTTACCTTACAATACCTTTAGTCTTACTAATAGACTTCTGAAGTTTTAATGTCATGTTTTCTGTGTAGTGGATGTTTATTTAGCTAGTAGAGACCTGTTGCTAAAATCTTCAAAATAAGTGTAATGGTCTTGTTATTTATCTTGGTATGTTTTAAGTATATAAGGTGTATGCTTCATCAAAGTGTCTGTGTTTAATGATGCTACATGTTTTCTTGCAGTGCTTCGTGTTCCACCTGTATGCGGGTGTACGTGCTGGTGGAGGCATCGGTGATGAGATTGATCCACCAGATGGCGACCCCTACGAGACGTATCGTATCCTGTTTGACATCACCTTTTTCTTCTTTGTCGTTGTCATCCTGCTTGCCATTATCCAGGGTACGACATGAAGAATTTGTTAGCTATATTATGATAGAGAGTGTTGTAATCTCTCAAGCTTGCATTGATAATGTTCATTTATTCAAAAGAACATAAGAGTTAATGTTTCCTGATCTCATCCTTTAAAACAGAAATAGAGCCATGTTATGTCATTACTTGAACAACTTCATTGGCTCTCCATCAGTTACAAAATGGATGTTGTCACGTACAGCAACCTTAATGGATCATTGCCACTATATAAGGTATATGGTCCCAAAGGTTTAGAAGTTGCTCCCTACTAAATTAAAGAAACCTCCAACCCTTATTCAGTTAAAAGCAAATCTGAAGAAACAAGGTATATGGCCCAAAAGGTTAAAATTCACTCCCTACTTAATTAAAGACATCTCCAACCCTTTTTCAGTTAAAAGCAAATCTGAAGAAACATGTTTTATTTGCAGGCTTATTGCGATTAATAGGCATTGTATCTTGGCTATTTACTTATATCTGAATAATTACAGAGGAATAAACAATCAAAGAGACTGTGTAAAGATAGCTTTGGTGAGAGTGTAAGGATTGGTTTTAGGGTTAATTGTGTTATGTATGAATGTTTGTTAAAAATGCAAATCAGAGATTTTTAAGTATCTAAAAATTTTTACTACTGTTATTATTTTTATTTTGTTTTTAGCCTTACTTTTGACATCATCCTTCATTGAACAGGTTAATCTTTTTTAAATGATGTTCTTCTTCACTTTGGCAGGTTTGATCATCGACGCTTTTGGTGAGCTCAGAGACCAGTTGGAGCAGGTCAAGGAAGATTTAGAGGTATGTTTATTTTTCTTAAAACCAACTAGAAGGTACTGTTTTGCCCAGAAATGTACATAACAGGATGAATAAACATGATTTAACCCTTCCTGTTTCACTACCGTATCATGTGTGTTCTGGTCTTCCAGTTTAGATTCACCTTTTAAAATGATCAATGAACTAGAGGTCTGTAACCACCCTGTGATCACAAAGGAGGCATCCCCGATCATGACCTTTAACATTAGGTCATGGTTAAAAAATATGTCTGGTGCAAATCTGCCACTTATGACTACTCTGACCAAAGGTTTGTGCTGGAAATTCCGCTGCATTCAAGATCAAGCACAAGCAGAGGCAGAAGAGAAAATAGATAAAAATCATCAACCCTTATAATATCTCCTATCTCTGTAAGTCATAAAATGTTGATTTTTATGAAGGGCATGTAAGTTAAAGGTATGTTTTGTGTATTACAGTCTTCCTGTTTCATCTGTGGCATCGGCAAAGACTATTTTGACAAGGTGCCACATGGATTCGAAACCCACGTTACCAAAGAGCACAACTTTGCCAACTACATGTAAGTCATGCATCCTACTCAAGCAAATGTTTTGCTTAATATTGGTTTAATTCTACTCTTGTCTGTTAATATCTGGAAATCACTTATGGAATGGTACATAAAGATTACAACATGGTTATTTTTATCAAGATGAATAAATTGGTTTAAAAATAATATAATTATTGAACAACTCTGTATTTGCTGCTACATCTTCACAGAAAGTACTAATTAGTCGCTGTATACAGCAGAATATTATTTGAAATAATGTTGAAAGTTTAGCTAGTTAAAGGGTATCTATTAATACAAATGAGCCACACCAATATATTCCCATATCTGAAAGTAATAAATTGCCACAGAAAAGGTGAGATATAAAACCTGTTAACATAATCAGCACTTACATCATTATACAGTCCATTTGTATTTATGCTGCATTTCTTTCATAAGCAATATATTAACAATTTGAAAAGTATTCAGATCATCCAGTGCTGTATATTTGTTTGAACTGATAAGGTTTATGATGAATTTCAGGTTTTTCCTTATGCATCTCATCAACAAACCTGAGACAGAATATACTGGTCAGGTAAGACTGTTACTGTCCAGTTTATTAAACCTTAAAAAAAATAATCAAAATGTTACCGTCTGATTCCCAAATATAATATTTAGTGTTTTAGTATTTATTTTTAATATAGATATTAAATATGGAAATGTTGCCTGCCTTTATCAACTTTAATCAAAGATTGCTGAATACATTAAGGTTTTAACATTGAATAATTAATAGAGCCAAAAAATAAATTCAAGGTGGCATATCCTTGATAGTTACGTCAATAAAATATTCCGTCTTTACAATTTAAACTAAAAAGCACTTATAATTATTATGGTATTGAGATAACGTATAATGTTGCATAATTAATAATTTTATTAATATTGTATAATTTATAATTGTATTTGTCATTTTAGGAGACACATCAATAGAAGTAATACCAATATAAATATTGTCCAACTTATAATTGTATTTGTCATTTTAGGAGACATACGTATGGGAGTTATACCAACAGCGCTGCTGGGACTTCTTCCCAGTTGGTGACTGCTTCCGCAAACAGTATGAAGATGAACCACAGTCAAGCTGAAAGGAGACAAATTCTGGGACATAAAACAATCAGAATCTTAAAATCAAACTGGTGAAGTGACATAGAGAAAACTTAAGTGGATTGCTAAAAATGGGCTGACTTTGTAAACATCTGTAAATGGGCGTTTAACACATGTTAGTTGGCTTAAAACTCCCCCTGTCTATACACCTTATGATTCCATCATGAAGGGGAATGTAATGTAATTGATATTTCTGCTGATTTTCAATATGTAACTTCTCATGTCTCTTGGTTCAGACAGAATTACTGAAGAACAAATGTCTATCCATGTCCACAAGATCAGTGGAATGAAGATCTTAATGCTGCAATGATGTTCAAATACCAAACATCCAACTTTATCAACAGATAAACTGTTACATCCTGGACTTGTTTCATCACTCCATGTGGAGTAAACCTGGGATAAAAGAAAACAGTCACAATGTAAAACATTTTGTGACAATGCAATGCATAACATGATGGCCATGTACTGCTGCTGGCCATGTATATTTCTAAAAATGCAAATAGAAAACTATGCTAATTTATACATAATATACATATTCAGAATGATATGTGACCCTGTATTAAAGGAAAGTTTGCTCATATTGTACAAGAAAACCCTCCATTTTATTTAACCCACCTGATACAAGTATTTATTTGTTTACATACTTTATGAAAACATGAAATATTAAAGTTATTTTAAATATATACAGGCTCTTATCTAGTGCTATCTTATGTGCTTCCAACAATTAATATTATATTTCTGTTCATGTTTCTAGTGATATTAGTTTTTCTTCTATGACTGTATGGAGTCGTAATCTCATTAAGTTTTTGGACATTTTGTCCAGTAGACTAGTGTTTCAATCATACCCGTTAACACATTATGCCTGGATGAATCTCATTTGCTCACCTATTGTTAATGTTTTAATTTAATGAAAATCTCATTCTTTCTTGTTAGAAACATTACTGTAATTTTACTTTTTTTGTTTACTGCTGAAAATGGTATTAACAGCACACCAGCAGACTAACTTATTATCACTGCCTTAACAAATGTTTGATAACATTACATTTGATTCAAATAAAAGTTTTGATGTGACCCTCCATTTTGTGTTTTGAGTTGTCATTTAAAAAAAAAAAACACTGCTGGTACATGTGATCTTAAAGGCAAAATTTGGAATGTGTAAAGTGGTTGCTGTCACATGAGGAGGGCTAACCTTGCCAGTGGCAGCCTAGACTGCCGATGTTTACCTGGGCCAGAACAGGACTGTATCTTCCCCCATATGGAACTAAAATGATATTCTTTCTTTGCATAGTTTTACTAGTGGTGGCAGTAAAACTGAATCCCTTGAAGACCACTCGCTTTTCCAGCATGAGAAATATCATAACATTAACACTGGTAGAATCTATGTGCAGAGGTATTTAGTATTTCCTGCTGTTAGAATCCCCTGATGTTTATGATTCCCATTACTGAGATTTCCAATCTAGTCTCTGCCTTCAAATCTGGGCACATTTATTCCACCCTTATCCTCGTGGTTCAAAGCAGGCTACCCCTCAACAACATACAGTTCTTGAAGTTAACCCTTGACCTACCAGGGAAAAAGGAGTATTAATTGTACCTTAACTCATGTTCTGCTATTATAAAACCATCAGGATTTCAGTTTTCTGCACAGGGCATAAACCGTGACTGCCTGTCGGATATGGAGAATCTAGGGTAAATTTTTGTCACCAGATCCGACTTTCATCATTTTTGGCCACAAATTTGATTAAATCTATAACCATCATAAAAAGTTCAGTGCTTCTTACCTTTCATCTCTTAAGCCTCGGTGAACCTTTAGTGACAGTGAGTGATTATTACATATTCTGAAAAGTTTGGGAACATACCTATGCAAACACTAACCTTTATCTAATAAGAAAACCTTAGAGGGGATTGGTGTTTTATGCTTTATCATTGAATGTACATTTTATCCTCTAAGTAAAGTGGTAAAACGTCTGAACACTGTTATACCATAACTGAAATCTCTTTATATGCAATTATTAGTAGTAGTGTCAATGTTAATTTAAGTTTTATTTTAATGTTAGCAACTGGTTTAAAGGCATCATAGCGGTAAATTTATAAGATTTTCTTAATTTAAAAAATGGCCATAAATCATTTCAAAGCGAATGTCGCCTTCAGAAATAAAGAAATCTTGTTCAATAAAGTGCTGATACCCTTTCAGTCAGATGTGTTCGATGGTCTCTTCATCACCTAGAAAAAAGTTATTTTTTTCTCTTTTTTTTAAAGAAATATGAGAAGTCGTTTAATAAGCCAGCTTCTAGCTCTAACACACTGTCACAAGGATGCTTGACTTGTCGAAATATTTTGCCAACTCACTTTCACGGACCACTGAAGGCGACATTTCTCAGCTATCTCAATTCTATAGCCTTTGTTTCACGACGTCTTAAAGTATCAGTACCCAAAACCATTCTCCTTTTATGCTGGAGTCGTTTAAGTTATGCTGCTTTTAAACAAAGGTCGGTGAGTCCATTTTTATTTGCCGTAGAAAAGGAAACTGTGACCAGTGGCATTGTTGATAATGAGGCAGCGTTCTTTGGCAGCACAAAACAGCCAGCACAAGAATCCCTCGGGAGGGAGGGACGTTAACTCTACTTGGGGAGCTTTGATTTCTGGACTGATAGTGGCGGTCTCATGTTTCTTATCCACGTTTCAGACTCTTTGATTTCCGTTTTATTCTCTTTGATCCGGCGAATTCATCCCCTCAGTGATTGTTATAGTCGGAACACTTTTGGACAAATATTCAATGAAAAGTTGAACCCGAGGGAATTAAGTATCCAGGCTAAGTTGACTGCGTGAGGGGCATCACCTTCTTTCGATATTAAGGGTTTCAATTAAATACACTTTTAAAACTGAAATCTTGAAGAATATGCAAACATTGTATTTTGTTTACCGTCAGACAAAAACATTAACTTGAAAATATGTTAGAAAAAAGTCCTTGTGTTCCTTGACGGGAGGGTCATATTTCTCCTGTTATTAAACTAACAATTTTGTCATTGGATGCCACAAAATACTAAACAAATAAAGTGGTATCCCTGATGACAATGAAATATTTAGATGTCTGTTGCACTTATAAATTAAAGAGCTTTGGCTTGTTTTTCCCGAATCAATTAACGAATGCTTTTGTTTGTTTGGAATGAAAGAAAAGGTAAATTTACCTTTCAGCATCTAGAGCGTCCTTTGGTCCGGAGGATGCATTCCCTTGGCATGAGTTATCATTAGAACGCCATGGTACTAAAACAAATAGCTTCATACAGGAAGCAAAAAAATGTAGTTTCAGGCTAGAGTAAGCCCGGTAAGTAAGGAGACCTAAGTAAACGAGTGTATACATAACACTATCAGGGGTGATATTCAACACCCTTAAAACTGCATAAAGAACAAAATGATTTACCAACAACATGCCATAAATGTAGCAAGGCAAGAAATCAATAACACTAACTGTTGCAAAGCTTTAATTCAAGATGCACTGCTTGGGTTGCAATAAGGTATGTTAGGAATATTGCAACCCCTAATGTATTAATTATTATATAGTGCACGTTATTACAAAAGGGCTATGAGAAACATCCCATTTGTAACCCCTAATGTAATAATTATTACAATAGTGCACGTTATTACAATACGGTTATGATAAATATTGCCCATTTGTAACCCCTAATGTAATGAAAAAGCGAACAGGGATTACAATAGGGTTATGAAAAACAATAAATTTGTAACCCATAATATTATAGTTACTACAATAGTGCACGTTATTAGTTTAGGGTTATGAGAAACAACACATTTGCAACCCCTATTGTAAAAATTATTACAAAAATGCACGTTATTACAATAGGGTTATGAGAAACAGCCCATTTGTAACCCCTAATGTAATAACTATAACAATAGTGCACGGTATTACAATAAGGTTTTGAGAAACAGCCCATTTGCAACCCTAATGTAATAATTATTACAATAATACACGTAATTACAATAGGGTTATGAGAAACAGCCCATTTGTAACCCCTAATGTAATTATTATGACAATAGTGCACGATATTACAATAAGGTTTTGAGAAATAGCCCACTTGTAACCCCTAATGTAATAATTATTACAATAGTGCACGTTATTATAATACGGTTATCAGAAATAACCCACTTGTAACCCTTCATGTATTAATTATTAGAACAGTGCACGTTATTACAATAGGGTTATGAGAAATAGCCCACTTGTAACCCTTCATGTAATAATTATTACAACAGTGTACGTTATTAGTTTAGGGTTATGAGAAAAAGCCCATTTGCAACCCCTGATGTAATAATTATTACAATAATGCACGTTATTACAATAGGGTTATGAGAAACAGCCAATTTGTAACCCCTTATGTAATAATTATAACAGTAGTGAACGATATTACAATAAGTAAGGTCACATGTTGCAAAAAGCCATTTGCAAAGCTCTGGCTAACTGACTTGCTGCCAGATGCCCTTGTTGAATTTATTTTCTTTTTGGGGCTCCACTTATAAAAACGTTCATATGAACTAAACAAGCAGCCTGTGGGCGGTGATATCCATGTTTTCTAGTCTATATTTTTACTAAACCTCCAAGGGATTTCCTTTAATTGATTATGGTCAGATAGGTGATTGGGCCCCTTTAAAATCCTGGACTAAGATTTATGACAACTTTTGAGCGAAAAGGAGGGAAAAGTATCGTTCTTTTAACATAGCGATTTTGAGATAAGTCATTCATGTCAGCCAATAGTATGTTGTTAAATGTTTGTAAATTGGGATGATTAAAATCTAATTAAAATAAGGAATAATAAAGAGTTGGCAACTGACCAAAATTTTTTTTTTTAATTTAATCAAAATATATAATGCATAAAGTAGTGTGAACGAAGAAAATTGTGATATACCACAAGGTTGAGGGATTTTATGCCAACTCTTGTTGATTGTACCAATCATGCAGCCTTTGGTACTAGTTTATAAAATATACCAATATCAACAGCGGCTGCCACAACCCCCTATCTATGATTTAGATTTTTAAAATCCAAAGAATTGTTTTAAATATACTGATATTTTTTGTATAATACTTAAAGAAACAGATTAAGAAAAGCACGGAAAAAATATTGGTATTATCTCTTTAACTAGGCAGGCCCGTAGGCTGGGGGGGGGGGGGGGGTTCGGTGGGTTCGGACGAACCCCCCCCCCCCCCCGCTGAGCATCTGAGTTCCACCTGACGAATTCAGATATGCTATAATCTAGGAAAATTATAAAGAACTTTATGTTAAACCCCTTCTGTCCGGTTCCATGCATGTCCTCACAAGGAGAGACTATACATGTATTTCTGTATAAATATTGTTTATAGTGACCGCTTTATTTAGCTCTGTCAGGGATGTAGATTGCGTGTACAGTTCAAAATAATTAATTTCACCTCTGAAACAAGCTTTAAATAGCCCTTTCACTGCTTGCTTCTGATTATAGTCCAGAACTGAATGTGTGTTACCGTGTGAGAGGGGATAAAGAGAAAAAAGAGATTTTTTTTATTTAATCAAAATATATAATGCATAAAGTAGTGTGAACGAAGAAAATTGTGATATACCACAAGGTTGAGGGATTTTATGCCAACTCTTGTTGATTGTACCAATCATGCAGCCTTTGGTACTAGTTTATAAAATATACCAATATCAACATCGGCTGCCACAACCCCCTATCTATGATTTAGATTTTTAAAATCCAAAGAATTGTTTTAAATATACTGATATTTTTTGTATGATACTTAAAGAAACAGATTAAGAAAAGCACGGAAATAATATTGGTATTATCTCTCTAACTAGGAAGGCCCGTAGGCTGGGGGGGGGGGGGGGGGGGGTTCGGTGGGTTCGGACGAACCCCCCCGCTGAGCATCTGAGTTCCACCTGACGAATTCAGATATGCTATAATCTAGGAAAATTATAAAGAACTTTATGTTAAACCCCTTCTGTCCGGGAAACTAGATCACTGTGCTATGTTCCTTTGAAAAATTAAACTAAACCTGATTGCATTAAAAACCTATTAGGGGAAATCCGTGTAATTTGGACCACTGTGTAATTTGAAACACCCGAAATATCCATATTTGGAATAAAAGTACCAGAACGAGGCAAGTTCGTCACTGTAGCATTGATCATTTTGAAGCATCCAACTACGGTGGAGGAAAGTTAGGTGCAAGTTTTGGCGAATATACAGCCTGAAGATGTTAATTTCATAGTTTGTTCTTATTTTCGATGCATATAAATATCAAAGTATTTTGACTGCATTTTATTCAATGAAGATCTCATCTTGTCCCAACATTTCACAGCTTTATTACATTGGCCTAGAACTCGCCGATTTAATTTTGGCTAATAATATGCAAATAAGGGTAGGGTCAAAATCTGCATATCGACTTGCTGTGCGTAATATGGACCAGGCCTTACAGTGTTATATGAACCGGTTGTCCAAATTACACACAGGTGGTTCATTTTACACATCAAAGGAAAATTTCATTCGATTTACTTCTTTCTTCTAGATTACATTAATATTGACTTAAGGGCCGGGTATTCCCATGAACACGTATATATGCGTGAAAAATCACTCATATGAGTTTGTAACCGGGATGTTTCCATGTGTCCGTCAGCGTATATGCGTGAAAATCGCCACATCCGACAACATGAAGGTTGCCCTGCGGCTGTTAGGGAGAAAAAATGCAAGGGCTCAACAAAGCAACTATGGTAGTCTATTAGTCCTGTACATGAGAATATACTTACTGACTATTGAGAAATACTGATACTTCTCATGTTTTTCCATGAAATACACACACACACACACACACACATACATATATATTTATACATTTATATACGTACATAAACATACATATATATAAATACATATATATATATACATGTATTTACACAAATATATATGTGTGTGTATATATATATATATATATATATATATATATATATATATATATATATACACGCACACATAGGGTTGACATGGGGGTTGTCTATTACAGTCTTGCACAGGAGAATATACTAATTTCACTCACATTGAAAAATAAATAATGTTTGGCTTTTATGTTAGGTGCATGTTCTTCTTCATGCATATATAAGTAAATAAGAGTGTAAAAATAACATTTCCGTTTTTGAAGTGGATTTAAACTTGAATTATATATATATATATATATATATATATATATATATATATATATATATATATATATATATATATATATAAAGGTTCCACCATCAGTGAAAACGAACCCTCCCACTCAGCAGTCAGCCTACGGGCCTGCTAGGTTCATGTATATTCTCAAGCAATGGGGCTCTTTCCTGATATATACATGTAGTTACTTTTCCTCAAGTCACTCAGTATTCACAGTTCCACAGATTATAGTCATAATAAAATACCAAGAAATGTCTTGCAAAAGCTTGAGACCAACCAGAAATTGTCCCTTACCGAGACTGATTGCACATTTTATAAGGGAAAGTAGCCGGGGGCGCCAGGGACCTTGCTCCCTAAATCCGTGTGATGTATATACATAAGTAATAAAATGTAACGTTCAACCTATAAGACTGGAAACGACAAACCAGTCAAAGCCACTAGACAGAAAAAAGCAGCAGTTAACCTCAAATAACGTGCATCGATATTGGCCTTAAATGTTCCATAAAGTTTCCGCTCAAGAGTTAATGCAAAAGTAACACAATATAAATTTTCTGACGCTGTGACTAGTGACTTGACGCTGCCGACATTTCGCTGCAGACGTTGCAAGACAAAACATGATAACGTTAGTCAACCGGCCTGAAAAGTTTGTCGAGTTTTATTTCAAACCAGCCGTAGATGTGGTGCAAACAAATTTTCAGCACGTTGCTTTGGTTTCAGGCATAAAGTATCCGTGTAGAATCCCGACCAAAGGTCCATAGTGCATGAGGAACTGTGCTGGCCTGTCAGGGGCGGATCCAGGATTTTGGAAAAGGGGGAGGGGGAGTCATACGAAGGAGGACTAATGAAAACCCTAAAAAAAGGGGGGGGGGCCGCAAAATTTTGTCTGAACCCCTTTAAAAAGCTTGCAGCAGATTAAAAAAAAGGGTTCCGGACCCCTTGGCCCCTCCCCTTGATCCGCTTCCGCCTGTGTAGACACGGTATTTATGTTTGACATCTGAACGATAGGACATATACGACAAGTATAAATTTCATGTTATATTAGCTAGATTAACTCAGCTATATCAAACTGTTATAAAATATAGATACTTTTTTTTAAATGGCACATGGAATTTCAATTACTTTTACCAAATCAAGTACAATGGAAGTGTGATTGGAAACAAAGGGTAAATTTGGAAACAAAGGGCGAAGGAAAGACACAGCCGATTGAGGGATAATTTTTGTTCAAACCTTTTGCCCGAAATAATTCCATGTAGAAATACGAAGAACATTCGTCATCAACAGAACTTGCTTATTTATTTGATTGATGTTTGGACGATTTCCGCGGGAAGCCAGGACGTTGTCGTCATTTGTAAATAATATGCTTCTAAATGTGCTGGGTCCAATTGGATCAGGCTTATGGGGTTGTGTCCTATATAACAACGTCCCCGTAGGAGGACACGTCTTTATAAGCCGTTCTGTAACCTGACCATTAGCGTACAACATAACCCCTTATTCAGTATCTATTTAAAAATAGAAGCTCACCATTCCTTCGTGCCGCAGAACTCACATACTAAAACTTATAACCATATTTATTGCTTTAACACACGTTCATGACGTCCCAAGTATATCAACATTTCCTTTCGAAAAAAAAAATCTTTTCTGATCATTTTTTTCCTGAAAGGCGTCTGATGTATATATGTAGTATCCTTAAAACTCGAAAAATTGCTGTTTCTTTTTGTGGTCTTTTAAAGTTAAGAAACTCACGCTTCTATTTTTATTTCTTGTGCTTTCTTTAGTATCTGTGGGTGAGGCAATGTTTCTTTTCCAGTGCTACTCTATATCACAAACAGTTGAGAGGAATATATTTTCGAGAACCTTGAACTTAATACTCCTAGAGGATTTATCATACTAATATTATAATATTGTTTGTTTCAGATTTATTTGAATATCAAAACTTATATCATTGAAGGAAAATAAAAGCCTAAGGAATCATACTTCATCTACGTAGCATGCATTCTCCAGATATTTTGTGGATACAAACATTTAAATTCTACGGAAGCGTATTGCTGCCACCTGGTAAAAGAAAAATAAATTATTTATCTCGTACGTACGACATACTATCTCGTACGTACGACATAGTATCTCGTACGTTCGACATATTATCTCGTACGTGCGACATAATATCTCGTACGTACGACATATTATCTCGTACGTACGACATACTATCGCGTACGTACGACATACTATCTCGTACCTACGATATATTATCTCGTACGTACGACATAATTAATCTAACGCACCTGATTCACAGAATACACAACAGGCCAACTGATATATATATAAGCAATACATATATGTTAATATTGCGTGTTCGTACCCTAACTACACAACATCTTCACCTTGCAAACCGTCGGAACACCGTTGAAAAGAAAAAAAATACATATGTTTATTTATGAATTTATTTATTTATTTATTTATTTATTTATTTATATTTTAAATTTATAAATGCAGTTCGATTTATCATTGTTTCTTTGTATCTAGGTTTCGGAAATATTTCAAGGAAATGAAATTCATCACATCTTTGTCTGCCAGTCATATACAGAACTTTCATTTTTAAATAGGTAATTAAATTCTGTTAGCAGTGTATGATGTTATAATGATGAGCCTGTCATAATATTAATCAGAAAAAAATATTGCCTTTGCCAAATTGAAACTAACTTTTGGAGAAGGAAGGGTTCGGACAAAAGGTACAGGTAACAAATAGCCTGACTGTAAGTAATTGATCGAGAATGGATATATGTGGGGTAGGTTTCTTATATTCCAAAATTGATCTGTACAAGAACTAGATTTATGACATAGCGCACAGTGTCACTCGCCCTACTGTAAACGGCACGAAGTACAACTGATGGGATCAAGCACTTCGTTTCATAATATATGAATCAGGAACCTCTCCTTACGGGCATCTCTGTATTACAGACACCTCTATATTGACACTCAAGGTTCATATTCTTTTGTAATAATATGTGTTTTGTCTCACGTTATTAACTCATTTTGGCTGAATACGAAAGTTGTTCAGCAAATCCATGCCGATACACGGGCTTAATATCTCCTGTTTACCGGTTTTGTATACGTTATTATGGTTCTGTGTGTGAGTAAACACAGTGCACCTTGGTCTGTTTACTATAACAAGACCGCGTGACCAGAAGCAAGATCTTAGTCTAGCATACGCGACAATTATAAAAAAAGAAGAAACATGAAAGAAAAAAAAAAAACAGAAAAGCTTGAAAACATTGATTTGTGAAGTTTATTTTTGGCGTGAGCGCTGTTTGTTTTTCCTCATTGATCACGCCCGGGGCAAGTTTTTTTTCCAATTGTATACAGGAGAAAGCAAATGAAGAACGAAGTATTGAAAGATACCGTTATAGTTTAAGGAGACTTAATTGTATTTCATGTATACTCAAAATACCTGGTTTGTAAAATGTAAGTAGGTCCTTTTTTCATTTAAACTCTCTACTATACGATCGGCTCTCTTTCTCGCTCTCTCTCTCTCTCTCTCTCTCCAATTAAATGGATTGTTGTCTGTTCAGCTACGTACCAATCATATCAATGGCTGTATATGCATTAAATAGTTTAAAAGATCAACTACACGAAGCGTTATGTATAAACCTAGTTCTTAGAAAGATCAGTTTAGAATATTAGAAACCTGCCCCACAAATATCCATTCTCAATTACTTAAAATCAGGCTATTTGGGAGCTGTACCTCTTGTCCGAACCCTTCTTTCTCCAAAAAGTAGTTTCAGTTTGGCAAAGAAAAGATTTGTTTCTTATTAACATTATGAAAGGCTCACTATTATAACATCATATACGGCTAACATTATTTAATCACCTGTCTTAAAATGAGAGTTCTGTATATGACTGTCAGACAACGATTTGATGTATATTTCGCTTGCTTGAAATATTACAGAAACCTGGACACAAAAAAAATGTGAATCGAATAGCAATTAAATATATAGTACAAATAAATAGATTTATGTGAGTGTGTGTGTTGGTTTAAACGGTGGTCCAGTGGTTTGTAAGGAGGTAGATATGTTTTATATATAGTTAATGTGAAAGCATACATTTTTTAACATATACATATTGCTTATACATATATCTGTTGGCATGTTGTCTAGTCTATGAATCAGATCCGTAAGATTTATTATGTCGTACGCACGAGATAGTATGTCGTACGTACGAGATAATATGTCGTACGTACGAGATAAATAATTTATTTTTCTTTTACCAGGTGGCAGCTCTGTTTCCAATTGTCCTGAAGCTGATACAGGCGTGGATATGATTTGAATTAAATTATAATATAATTTAATGTAAGGGGCGTTTTTTGTACTTAAATGGACATGGATACGCCATATTAGGCAATTTCCATCCTCTGCCTGTACAGTTTGACACCCGATGCCAAATATACTTTGGTTTTAGTACCGGTATTTCTACAGTGGCGGATCCAGGATTTAGGAAGGAGGGGGGGGGGGGGGGGGGTTCAACCAAGGAGGACTAATAAAAACCCTAAAAAAATGTCCTAAGATCTGGAAAGGAGGGGGGGGGGGGTCCAGGCCGCAAAATTTTGTCTGAAGCCCTTAAAAAATGTTGTTTCTGATGAAAAAGGGGGAGTCCGGAGCCCCTGGACCCCCCCCCCCCCTGGATCCGCTTCTGATCAGAATAAACTATTATGAGTAAATTCAACAATATCATATGAACCTGAAATTGTAGAACCATTCAGAAATACAATTTTTATAACCCCTGTGATTGGTTGGTTACACCCTCACTAGGTGTCGTGCGGTGTCAATATGACTGCGGTCATGACTTTAATATGACTTAAATGATAAGGCGTGTCAAAATGAGCAACTAAGTAAGACCTACAGCCAAAATTTAACCTGTAAAGAACTAGTTAGCTTCCACGGGTACTGGTATTCACGACAGAGGAACCACTGAGAACTTAAATATGTCTGCAAATATCACCATTGCAGAACTAGTCACCTATCGTACCACCAGGTGTCGCAAGATGTTGACAAGGCGGCATGAGACACCCTTGACAAGGGTTCTGAGAAAATATAGCAGGAGCACATTTTCATATTTCTGGATTAATGTTTACAGTGAACGCAAAAATGTTTAGTCTATGATTTAACCTTGTAGCGATATACTTTTTTTTTATTCCGCGTTGTAAGACTTGGCTCCTAGATCCGCAGATTGATTTCAAGTGTTATGTTAATAATAAATGTATTTGTCTATTGCTGATGTATATGTATTCGACAGAATCTATAAAACAACATATAACACACAATCTGCCATTCTTAGACTCACTATTTATTATTCGCGTGGGGGGGGGGGGGGAGGGAGAAGTGGATCCAGAGGACGGGCTGGAGGATCCGATCAATTTGGTCCGCAAACCCCTTCCTTCTTATTCAGCCTCCGCGACCTTTTTTAAGGATTTAAGACCATTTGTTTTCGGCCTGGATCCCACTTTTCCGGACCTGTGAACCTTTTTAAATTTTTTGTTATAAGTCCTCCTGGGTTGGACCCCTCCTCTCCCAAATCTTGGACCCGCCTTTGCGGCCCCAGAGAGAGAGAGAGAGAGAGAAAGAGAGAGAGAGAGAGGGGGGAGGGCTTTGGTTAGGAAAAATTGATAGTTTACAGAACTTCGCGGATCATATCACATTTATAATGGGACACTGCTCTCCAGGTTGTCCTCGATGCCCATACAATAATAAATATATATATATATATATATATACATATAAACATTTGCTGGTCACATAAAGGAAATAACAGTTTGGCGACACACTTAAACGAATGTTAAATAAATAGTATTTGGGTAAATTATTACCTGAACCTCTTGCATATAATATGACGGCAATGTACCAAAAGGGTTGTTGTAGGTAGAATATTTTAGAATGTATCAGTATAATGAAAACGCTTATGGAGACTTGACTTTTATGTGAAGCCATATGTACCACTGTACACTCGGCTGTTTGTCCCAGTTTGCCCGGGCGAGGGATGGGTGTTAATATATTAAATGTATTGAAACATAGTAAAATTATTGTCTTGAATTCCGATGCATATGGGAAAAATAAATGTTATTTCAGCAATGTGAAGAACATACTTTTTCGAGACAAATATCTCATATATTTATCTATTTAATTGCTTTTTCTGAATAGTTTTCTGAACTTATCTCTCTGTGCTGGCCAATGAAGTCTGGTTGGTCATATGCATGGTTCAACTTTAAACAATTAAAGAAGACATGTTCGGCGTATTAGCCATTCTGGTGCTTAGTCCCTGATCTCATACCAACTATGAATGCTACTGGTTTGTTTCTGAACTGTCAATGGAACCAGACCTCACCTATGGGTGATCTTTCGGCAGATATATTTAATGTCAGGGGTCTGTCACAGAAGAATAAAAAATTGTTAACTTTGAGCCACAAAACCCCTTGAATAAGCGATATAACCCATTATGACATAAACAGCTTTCCTGACTATTTGCTGTTGTTATTAAGTAGTCAAAGAAGCTATTTATTTTATATTCCGTATAATAATCTATTTTTATCTAGGCCTTAATAAAGCAGAATAATTTACATCATCACAAAAAAAAATAACTAAGTTATAAATTGTAAAAGAATAAACTCAAAGATGAAGGTAATAACACGAAATCTACACTGAAAATCAAAAATGTGTACGGGAACACATTTAGCGCGTTCCGGAACTCAAACACATCAAATTTTGCTGTGTATGAGGCATTAAATGTGTTTCGTTTAGTCAGAACACACTCACTGTGTTACCAAACGCATTATTCCGCTCAAACACATCTGTTTTCCAAAATGTGTTTGGAAATGTGTTTGGGAACACATCTACTGTGTTTGAGTATGTGTTTCAAAGCACATGTAATGTGTATGCGCCTTTCCCCGAGAGGGAGTTGGTTGTCACGTGATACATAACCGCCAAATTCAAAAACAGTCTGGTCTTTGTTCGGGTGGCCCATCATCTCAGCAGACATAACTGGCAGAGTACATGCTGCAAGGTCTGAGGTAAGTTAAGAATGTATTGTTTTTTCAAAATCGGCTATATGTGGAATGTCTTAATTATATGTACAGTCAGTAAGAGCACTGAGTGTTAATTATCCAGATTTAGATGATGATGCCTGCATTGCATGCCTGCCTGACTGCGACATTGCCCCTAAAATAATATGTATACAGTCATGCAGTTTACAAGGAATGTGCAAGGAGATTTATATTATACATGTATATAACATATTTTTGTCGTACTTAACAACTTAACATTACCAAAGACGTTATTATTATATAATTCCAACTGTTCACTGTATATGTATGTGTATGCATGCAGGGCCATGCACAAAGTTCATGAAGCTTCGCTCAGTACAGGGCACATGTAACAACTGCTGATAATACAGCAGGCAGCTTGTTGTAGAACAGGGTCAGGTTTGTAACCCTATAAGGTTGTCACAGTCGCAGCGTGCTTTTATACAGCCACACTCTTGTTATGTTGGTGACTTAATTAGCTACATATATTCCCCCCCCCCACCCGAGTAGTAAATGCTAATATACAACTGCACAATGTTTCATGCCTGTTTGTTTTTTTTAATTTCTTATACGTTCGTTTTCTTATTTTATAGGACTTAAGCCCACCCAAGTCTTTATGCTCTTCAAGAAGAGGAGCGAAATGAGGCTGTCTCAAGACTGCTGGTGATCCAATTAAGAGAGCTACATCATAGATGAATGCACAATTACTCCAGACTCATTGAACTTATATTTACCATATATTATGACATTTCGGCAACTTGCACTCTACATATATACCCCATTTCTGTATATTATAGTATGTGCATCACTTGGTTTAGTTATAATCTGGGGTGTTTTTCTCAGATTCTTGGCCTGCATACTACAGAAAAACATCATTAGAGACCTGTGTCTCTGTATTCAATAAGGACAAGGACTATAATATATTTTTTTTCATAAACTGAAAATATTATGATAAATGGTTCAAATTTGTGTGACTGCTTTTGTTATTTGTTTTCTGTGTTACAGGTGAATATACAGCTGAATTATATGGATTAGATACTTTTATTGTTTACTTATTCCAGTCTCAAGACCAGGCAAGCTACATGTATTTGGAACTTTTGCAGAACACATTTTAGCACATTCAGAACACATCAAATGCGTTTCAGAACACATTTATATTATCATACACATTTACTGTGTTTCCGTACACATTTAATGCCTCGTCCCAGATACAACTCTCTAACACATCTCTATGTGTTTCCAAACACATGTGTGTATTCCGAAACACGTCTATGTGTGTTCCGAAACACATTTATATGTGTGTTCCCAAACACATCTATGATGTGTTACAAAACACATTAAATTTATCATACACATTAATGTGTTTCTGTACACATTTTAATGCCTCATCTCAGATACAAGTCTCGTACACATTTAAATGTGTTCCCAAACACATTTTTGGTTTTCAGTGTATATGGTCATATACACTAGTATGTGAATCAAGTATATGCTAGATAAGGAATGGGTCTTGTACATGTAACGGAAAGTACTAAGTGTATGTGTGTGTGTGTGTGTGTGTGTGCCAAATATTGTAGTAATAATACAATAATAACTTTAAAATAATTTTAAAACTTTTTTTTGCATAAATGATAAAAAAAAGGTTTGTCTAAATTAACGTCTTTTTATGTTTATTTTTTTCCTTCTGCATTGCTTAAAGATGTATAATTTTTGCTTAGGCCAAAAAAAACCAGTTTAACAATCTGCTTCACCATATGTAAACATCCCCTACATATATATCAAAACTTCTTTTTTCTATAATTGGAAAGGGGGGGGGGGGTTGTATTTCTCCTCTTTGCCTTTGTGCGTAGTCTGAGATATACATTCCCGGACTCTTTACACTACTATATTTCCTCATGGAATGTTACTGTAATTTTGATCTTATTGCTAGGCCTATCAAATTTTCAGCTGCATATGCACGCACGCGATGAACTTCTGTGATTTTGCATAGTTGAGGCAAGAAACTGTGACTTGTCCCTTGATAGATTTTTAACACAGTCTGCTGACAAATTAAAAATGCAAGGAGAGCTATGATTAGTCATATTGTTATCATTCATCGTACATGAATAACCATATGTATTGTGTTTTGATGTTATCACATAGTTACCCATATTGTTGTCAGGTTATGTCAACAGATCCATGAATGGATGGCGGCTGAATTAGGTCACCTCATGAATATTTATAATGAGGTCATGGCACATCATGATTTATATGAATATTCATGACTCATGATC
Organism: Sipunculus nudus; assembly: GCA_026874595.1. Classification (NCBI taxonomy): domain Eukaryota; kingdom Metazoa; phylum Annelida; class Sipuncula; order Golfingiida; family Sipunculidae; genus Sipunculus; species Sipunculus nudus. Next base: position 82,391,211 of record CM049308.1, on the reverse strand, counting down.
TCTGTACATTTATGGCCATAGGGGATTCTTTATATACCTCATGAATAATTAATCAGCAAGCGAAAGCGAGGATGAAATAACAATGACAACGTGCTCAAACACCATGGCTTTGTATAGCAATAAAGACCGGTTAGTTGTTCCATTTATGGACTTCATTTCCATGGGTGCTCACATATACAGTATGTTAAAAGAATCTGGAAAGAAGTATAATGCCATAGGAATGCGGCATGTATCTGTATTACTCTTAATTGTGTTGCATCCACGTATTCCAGGACCAGAGGACCTTAAGTAACAGTGAAATAAGTTGATGGCATTGATGATATAAACTGTTAGCTCCTTCAACCAGTAGAGACATATAATCAATTTAATCTACAGTATTCAATATAAAACATTCAGGGCACTGTTGCCTGCCTGGTAAAAAAAAACAAAAAAAAAACATGCAGATCTTTGTGAAATGTGACCATAAAGTTTCAATTTTTGTAAACTTCTGTCAAAAACAAGTTAATGATTAGTATTTTTTTCATAGAGTAGAATAATTTGCATATATGTATGGAGACAGATTGTGTGAAACAGCACACTGTGTCATTATTGATCAGGCCTACCTATCTACATCTTTTACAATTATATAAAAATGACAGGCAAACCAAATAAAGAGCATAAATTATGTAAAAAATTACATTTTAATATTTACGATTAGAAAATTGATACAGATAAATAAAATATCATTATTTTAACATTTGTTCATTAACCTTTTTCGATGCAAAAAAGAAATTACTAACAGCCCACCAATCCAGGAATATATGTATACCGGGCAATCTCAATGAACCCTCTTCTAGCTGTATATGGCGTAATTAAGAATACTATTTACTGTTTCTTTCTGGCTAAATCACTATGGGAAAGGAATAAAATTTTAAATCTGAAGTGATATTATTGAATGAGTAGCATTAAGCACGAGAAAAGGCTGTGACACCACCTTCCATGCTGAGCTAATTAATCCGAATAAGCTCATGGTTGTCTACTGCGACATGATTTACATCATCACCAAAAAATAGCCAAGTTGTAAAAGAAGGTACCCAAAGATGGAGGTTATTACACAAAATCCTTGTTTATTTTTTTTTCTGCTTTGCTAACAGAGGTATAAGTTTTGTTAATGCAGCCTAAAACATCGAGAGGTCTATCAAACACACACACACACACACCCTCACCAGGGGCAGATGCAGGATTTGGGAAAAGGAGGGGTCAAACCCAGGAGGACTAATGACAAAGCCTATAAAAAGATCTCCAGGTCCAGAAAAAAAGGGGGGGGGGGGGGCAGGCCGATAAATTGGTCTGAAACACTTAAAAAAGCTTGCGGCTGCTGAAAAAAAAGGGGGGGGGGTCCTGATCCCCTGGACCTTCCCCCTGGATCCGCTTCTGCTCACGATGACCCAGCCTCACATACACACCATCACATAGACATATATATATATATATATATATATATATATATATATATATCCAAACTTCGTTTTCTTTTATTGGAGAGGGGCATGTTACGCATTCCTCCTCTTTTTCCTTTTCGAGAGAATTGCACACCCGGACTCCATACACTATTGTATAGAATGTTACTGTAATTTTGATCATATTGTCAATCCCAACAAATTTTCAGCTGTATATGCACGTACGCGATGAACCGTGGTTTTACATAGTTAAGGAAAGAAATTGTGACTAGTCCCTAGACAGATTTTTAACACAGTCTGCTGACAAATTAACAATGCAAGGACAGCTGTGATTGGTCATATTGTTATCATTCATCATACATGACTAACATTATGTATTGTGCTTTGATGTTATCGTGTTAGGAATGACATGGTTACCCATATTGTTGTCAACATGCAACAGGTCCATTAATGGTTGGCGGCTGAATTAGGTCTCTTCATAAATATTCATAATTAAGGCCATGGCTTATCTTTGGGTCAGATAAATATTCATGTCTCCTGATCTCTGTACATTTATATATGGCTATGACTGTTCCAAATATGGGTATGGGTTGACTCTGTACAGTGGAGTGTATGGGTTAACATCTGTTAACAACAGGCAATGATTCATGTGGCTGATACATTGGTAGATATATAAAAGGTGAAGTACGTGTAAACTGTACACCAGACTAGACAACTTTACCGTCCACAACACAAAGGCAGCAGAACTCAAAATCAGCATAGAAAATGGTGAGTAGATCATGCTTTATTAGAGTTTGATAATAATACTAAATTATTAAATCTGTGTTGTACGTCCTGAATGGTTCTGTGTTGCACGTCCTGAATGGTGTTGGGTTAAGCTACCGGTAGTATTATTTAGTGGGCTGTGTTATGTGCTGTTTTGGGTGGGGGGTTGCATATATATATATATATATATATATATATATATATATATATATATATATATATATATATATATATACATATAAATATATTGAATACAAGGATGGGGCTGTGCAGTGCGACGTGCTTAAAGCCACTCGGACTGATAACAAAAGTGGTCTGTATTGTAACCCGGAAGCCATATTGCGCAACGTAAAAACAGTATTTATTCACTGTAGTTAAAGTGTCGCGCACCTCTTATGACTCCGGTGAGTTTGGCCCTTGCCCATTATGTTACTAAACCATATATTGTTTATAGGTACTAGTTGCATTACTTTCTTAAAGGAGCCCAATCACCTATAAACTATGTTGAATTAACATGAAAATAAGCTGTTACCCTTTAAAATAAATCTGTACCTGCAGAAATATTGACTTGAAACTACTACTGTAAACGAGTGTTATTAAATAGTGGACCGGGCGAGATCACAGGTGTCAACATAAACACAGCGCGTGGGGCCATGTGCATCGCGGAGTCACTACATGTGTAAATCAGAAGATGCCCTGACTGACTTGGCCTAAGAATCTAACACATGTCTTCGTTGGCTGAAACACCGCGTTTTGCAGCTCACCATCGGAGTTCCGGTCACGCGGCCTTGTTACGGACTGTATTTACTAACACGCAGAGCCATAACAAGGTGTTAAACAGCCGCATGCGAGGTACCGAGGTTGGTTGCTGGGATGGTTTTGCTGGGATACTTTTATATACAGCAAAACTGAACTGATAGTGTTAAAGAATAGGCATAATATTGCTCTTGATTATGTCCCTTTAATGACATAAAAACCCCTAATAAGGATGCACTTGCTTAACAGTGAACTCATCAATTCTGAGTAAATATTCATAGATGTTTAACATCATTTCCTCTGGTGTAATCTCAGTATATGCCTCTCCTTTTAAACTTGTGCCACCTGTAGTAACAATTTTAGAATAACTCTGGTTGCTGTGATTAAAAAAAAATAAATTTGATAAATATTAATCGCCAGTTAAGAACTATCATTCCCATGAGACTAGTGTTCTTGATTTGTTGGCTTCAGAAGCGGATCCCCCCCCCCCCCCCCAATTTTTTCAGCCCCCGCGACCTTCTTTTAAGCGTTGCTGACCGTTACAGACCAATTTTTGCGGCCTTCATCCCCCTCTCACATTTCCGACCTGGAAAACTCGTTTTGACACTTTTTATCATTAGTCCTCCTCGGTTGGACCCCCCCCCCCCCCCGTTTCCTAGATCTCGAATCCGCCCCTGACCTCCAAAACACAGGTGAGCAACAGAGATACTCGCATGAAGTGCCAAATATAAAATCGAATGCTTGCCTTGAGTATGTACACAGGTTACAGCGTTCACTTTGGTCAATAAACTGTTAATCATGAGATAAACGTAGCCTGGTCACATGAATTGACAGTTCTGAGTCTGTTCATGTTTGTATTTACACAGTACTACCTGTCAGGACAGGTAGGCTATTTTTTTTTCTGACCACCCGATGTTCAGGCTGGTCGTAAAGGAAAATGAAACAATACCCTAAATAACCACATATAAAAAGGTTTAGCCTGTAACACACTGAAACAACAATTCAGTGTCAGTAATCAGTGTCACTTTTCTGGGGGTAGGTCAGTTTAGTTTCACAGAACAACACAGGGGTTAAATTGATGTTTTTTTTTGTCGTTTCAGGCTTCCGGAGTGGCAGTGAATCCCCGTTGTGTGGAGGTGTTTAACGAGATCAAGCTCGGCCACAAGCATAGATATGTGATATATGCCATAACACCAAACCATAAGGAAATAGATGTCTTAACTATTGGAGAAAAAAGTGAGTTATATTAAAGCGGCACTGCTTGTTTGAATATTGTTCTCATTGAGAAGTTTGTAATGTAAATATCTGCAAGATTCAAAATTTGAGTTCTGACTGGTTAAGACCAAACCTTCACATACTATAAGCTGTCCAATCCCTTCACGTTCAACCATTTTTGCTTGGAACGTTTTTATTTGTTACATTTATAAAGAAACTGATAATACAGGATAAAAGATTGGTGGACTTAATTTTCAACAATGGAAATAAACACTTGTCCCCACTGTGAGGACATGTCAGATCATATAGATGTAAACAGGTAAAGACAGGTTAATGGAACATGTTAAGGTATCAATTATTCTGGTTTTGTTAGATGCATATAACCAGTGCAAAAGGCTAAAACTGTACATTTTATTTCTTCATTTATGGCGAGAGTACATCCATTTTTTTCTGAAAATCCCTTTAAACAAATTTTTGTTTCAAGTGCTCCTTTAAAGATGAAATTCCTATTTGCCTTCATGAGCTTGATATGAGCCCTATAATATGAAGCTGTTCGTTTTCTATTTAGACCTATGCTTCTTAATCTTTATATAAAGAATAAACGTTGACTTTTTCAGGTGAAAATTATGAAAATTTTGTGGGACAGTTGAAAGAGGCAGAGGAAAAAAGGGAATGCCGCTACGGTGTATTTGATGCTGAATACCGCCTGAGTGATGGACAGGAGAGAAGCAAACTTGTTTTCTTCTTATGGTGAGTATTAAAGAATGTGACCATCTTTAAGTGGAAAATGGATACTGTTTGAGAAGGCCCTTGTATCCGTGGTTCATTTGTAAAGTTGTTTAATTCAGATTTATTTGATTAATAACTAATTAAATAAATGTGAAAGTATGATACAGTAAAACATCGCCTTACAACCACCTCAAGTAGTGACCTCCTAAAAAAAAACGACCACTTTTCCACGGTCCCAAGACTTATTCCTCTTAATATCAGAACTCGTTTAGACGAACACCTTGAAAATACACCCACTTTCTCGAGGTCCCGTTAGATACGTCATATATGGCAATATCCAAACCCTGTCTAAAAACTTTGATATCTTATGATATATGTATACACCTCTGTTTTATTATTCATAGAGAAATGTGATATTTCCTGAAAGCCAATAGCAAGTGCCATGAAAGAGTGATATTTTTCAGTGCAAGATTCCTTTTGGGACTGACAACTAACATTCATGTCACCATATTAATTATGTCTTCTCATAAATCACTTCATATCATTAATTGATTTCCCGATCATCACTATTTAGCAGAAATATAGGCAAAGCAAAGAAAAAAAAAAATGAAAGTTCAAGGCTTCTTTTCGATATGACTACATGTACATGGGACTATTCTAGACTGATAGCAAATATTTCTCTCATATTAATTGTATACTTTGTCCATGCATGTTTTGTATTAAACGTATATATATTCTATTGAATGAATTTTAATTTATATTTAGCAAAAATGTTGGCAAAGCAGTCAATAACTAATTAAATAAATGAGAAATTTTACAATAATGGTGATGGTTTTGCCTCTAAATTTCCTGTGTTTGTTGATCTTTGACATCTAAAAATACTTTTTTAGGACAGTACCATGTAGCAAAGTCTTTAACATTTTTTTGATTTTCAGGAGTCCTGATAATGCAAAAATTAAAGAGAAGATGTTATACACAAGCAGCAAAGACTACATTAAAAAGGCACTAGTCGGTGTTGCCAAGGAAGTTCAGGCTAACGACCATGGTGACCTGGAGTGGCAAAACATACTGGAGGTGTGCATGCGCAATGAAGCCGGTGGCAATTAAAACATGCTCACAAGAAAGGCATAGTGCACTCTGCCAATCCTTTATATGGGCCTGTCAGTTCATGTCTCTCAGATCTGATAGGGCATCGTTTGCTTTATATTTTTTATATCACTTTGCTGAGTCAATAACGCAAGAACCAAACAAAGATATTAACCACACTGACGTGGCACTGATTGCTTATATAGCGTTTGTATATAGAATATGGAGTACCAGGGAGGGCTTTAAACTGTACCATAGTGCTGATTTATATTGTAAAGTTCTTGTAGTCTATTTCTTTTGAAAAACTTAATTCCCCCCTTTGAGACAAAAGTCCAATCACATTTGCAGTCTTAAATTTTTAATTTTAGCCAAGTGGACAGTTGCCAAAGGTAAAATTCAGTAAGTTTTTACAAGTGCCAGAGGTGGTTACTTTACGTACATGATTTAACATTTACCGATAATAATATTTCCGTGTTGTACTTATATACATATATATAACTTTCTTTATCCCTAATTTTACCATGGGCAGTAGTAGATTTAGTAGATTCCAGGATTTGTAATCAATAACCTATAGTATTTTGAACATGATATGCCACATTTAGTTTGTGGTCCTATGCATGAATGGACCATAAATGTCACAAGGCTCAAAAAACCCGGTTATCCTTTAGTGTCAGATCCAGTAAAATGGTTTCTGTGCTTTTTAATGTGATAAAACGGAACTGGTTTGATCTTCAAATTATTTTGTTTATTCTAGCCTTTTTTGCAATTGATGATTTTTGTTGTTTTTTTTTCTATAAACCGATTGAAAAATTATTCAGTTTTTAGCATGCCTAATGTTATATATGCCTGTCCAATTTCTAACTTTTCTGGTTTTTCAGGCACGTGCCTGAATCCTTAAGAAAACTTTAAAAAAACAAAGCAATGGACATGTAAAATGTGTTTTTTATGTAAAAGAATAAACTATTTTCAAGTTACCAATTTTCAAGTATTTGTTGTTTAATATATTCCTATAAGGAGAGCGAGTATGTGCAGGATTGAAAGTAAGTGTGTAGAACTGGGTGTAGAAAACAGAGGTGACCCCCCCCCCCCCCCCCCCCACCAACCAATATACACTCTCGACTCCATTAATTACAGTTCTTACAGTGATTGTGATATTATCGAGATTATACATTCATTAAAGAGAGATATTTTCTAACATGTACCATTTTGGCTTCAGTGATCACTTTATCACTATCATTAAACATTTTATACAAAACAAAAGTCCAATGCCTTAAGAGGGGAATAAGGTTAACTTCTTCAATTAAAAATTACATAACCCCCCCCCCCCCCGCCAGTCTGTACCCCTGTCTGTCCATTAAATGAACCTATTTTCCAGGTTGTCTCCTCGGTAAATGTGTTAGAATAGTGGCATTCAGGGATACAATAGGTGGCAATGTGGAAGGAATTTCGGAATTCACACACACATCAAGACACTGACGGTATAATATTGACCTCTTAAATGTGGCTGCACAGGCATTTCATTTTCTCCTTCCAAAATAGAGTGATAAGTCTACTGTTTCAATGTTTCATCCAGCTGCATTTTCATTCCCGTCGTAGATACGCAGGTATACGGCCACAAAACGCATACCCTCACGGTTGAAGCAATATACTATAACCGCCATGTCTGAAATATTTGGGCAATACCCCGAGAACGAGAAAAGTTTGATATTTTAACAGATTAGGAAGGGTGAATGAGTTCATCAGGAGTATTTTGCACACATATAAACTCAAACAGAAGGCGTTGATTCAGTTAATTGTGTAGTGATCTGACTCTCTCAAGCAGTGTGTAATAAAAACTTCTATTTTATCCCGCTACTTCGGTCACTGTGCTGTCTGAATATTTGGCTGTAAACTGATTAGCCCGAATCAATCCGACTCAATATTATTAAGCCTTGCCATATGACAAGGCCTAATAATATTGAGTCCGATAAAATCGGGCTATAAACGGATGTGGTCGGGAAATCCTGATCGACTGTTTAACGTTAATGTTCCTGGATACAAACTGCGGTCTGTAGGCTAGTTCCGTGATAATAACATCCATCATATATACTCATTCCGACAACTCATACTATAATGGTACCTTGTCCTTGTCCTTGTGACTGAGACGGGTCATGCACGCTACATAAGGTGCGGCTTAATAGGGGAAATCATCTGCAACCCTACCCTCAACCAGAGTCGCACATAATGAAAGAAACCACACAAAGTTCTGAACCGTTTAGACTTGATAATTTACTGCCATGGAAAGTTCATATTGTAGGCCTATATGACATTAAGGTGGCTAAATAACATCTTCATATAACGCGGTATTTATGATAATTACCTATAATATCAGACATGCCTAGCGTATTTTCTTGTCAGTACTAAGCCCCCGTGGGTCCTCCGTTCACGTGTATGATGGGAGGATTCAAGGGACTTTTAAACTCAAGTAGTGTATAAATTTTATGACATTAGATAAAGCCAAAACTTGTTTTCGGTCATTTCCTTCCTAGTTTTTGCGGGTGCCTGCAGATAAATCACAGAGCGTAGCGCAGGGCAGGGTGAAAACCATGCTAATAAAATCATTGGTTCCTTCGTCCACGACGTTGTATGGATGTAACTTGTGTAATGAATGTCAACTCGTGACCATGACAAAATTGCACCCTTCTACTCGAAACGAACCTCTTCCAATAAGGAACTGTGGGACTGCAGGGTCTACTTATCTCAAATGTCAAATTTTAAAACCAAATTTGAAATTTTATAGCAAATACATAAATTAATTCTGTTTTCATTTCACATGCCAATGCTTACATGATACCTTTTTTATTCCATGAAGTTATTACCACAAAAAATACCTATGTTTGAGTAGGTTGCCTTGTAACAATTCTTGACCTTTATATCTGAACGGATCACATTACCCTCTTCACTATATTTTATACCAACGCCGCTGGTGTATTTAGAAGTCCCGGTGCATTGTGGGTAGCAGATTCTGACGCCTACAACCAATATCCAGCAGAGCAGTAGGACACGTGGCTGTATTTATTTTTCCTATATAACATCTTACAAAACACCTGGAGTTTGGACCTCTTTTAAATAATTTTCATAATAAATTCTTATATTAAATCTTTTTTTACCTGAGAATTTGTTGTTTCTACAGTCAAACAAGGCCAAGAAAATAGGGCTTGCAAGTGTATCTCATTTTCTTACCATCTTGGACTGATGCCAAAATTACCCCTCAAGGTAGTCCCAAACAACCATTTGGACAACATGTCTTTGATTGGCCACAGTTTTCTAAATATTTGACTGATACCATTAATTTTGTGTGAAATTATGCTAAACATATATAATAATCAAAATATGGGTTTCTGTTAAGGCTTCTTGCCATAACGGCTAGAGCCAACCAGAGCAGGTCTCCTTCAGATCATGACCCTGGATCATGTAAACAAATAGGACCACGTGACCAGTACTCTTGTGAGTCCAATTCTGCGCAGTATGACTGTAATCCATAAGAAACGACCATGGGAAAAGGAGGGGAGGAAACCTCCCGGTGTCCTCTGCCGGCATATGCAGGAACTAATAATTCTTATCTTGCATACCTGTCAGGCGATAAAAACAGGCTTCACATTACTTGAATAGTATTTAGCTTTTCCATATGCATCAGATTTTAAGACATTAATTCAATCATTTTTCAATACATTTATACATTAACGTGCATATATCGACCGGGTAAACTGGGACAAACACCACACCAAAAATAAAAGTTCACACTTTATCATCATGGGAGACCAAAAGGCTCCACTTGTACATTATGGAGCCAGATAGACAAACACATCAGGCAAAATATTAATGGACGAAATGTCAGATGGTGGCCTAGTACTACTAAACAACACAAAGTCTAAATACACTCATTACTACTCAGGTCAATGGAGCATACTCGACTTGACAATATCCTCGCCAGATGTCGCTACAGTTGCAGACTTCAGAGTTGGGAAGGATTTAGGCTCAGACCACCTCCCGTCTGGGTTGGCAACCACCGCCAAAACTGTATAGAAACCTTAAGAAAGCTGTTTGGACTAAGTTAACCTATAAACAGAAGAAATGATGGACCCAAATAACTCTTACATTATCTACCATACACAAACTGACATCATACTAGACAACATCATAAACTCAATAAAAAAACCTAAAGACAAAGTAACGCCCGAACAAGAAGTCCCAAACAGAAACTGGTGGAAATTTACCCCAGAATTAAAAAACCTGGTGAAACTTATAAGACAAGCCAGGACAAAATACCAAAACACAAGACAGTCAGATGACAAAACACGCTATAACTTCCTCAGCAAACAGGTAAAACACTCAATCCTAGCACAAAAAAAAGAAAACAGTGGAATGATTACATCACAGGCCTGGACCACACAACAAACTTGGGGGGTTTCTGGAAAAAATTAAATTTCTCAAATTCCCAATTAAACCCAAAACACAGGTAAACTCAAAACCCTGACACGCCCTGATGGCTCAACAGCTACTACAGCAAATCAGAGGACAGAACCATTCGCAGAAACACTAGAAAACATATATAAAACACCTGAAAATGAACACTATGACGACAGCTTTAAACAAAAAGTCAACGAAGTAATAGAAATAAACAATACTTTATTCAATCCACTGAATAAACCTACCACAGATCCAGGAGATGACCCCGATTTACCCGGCCCATCTCACTAATAGAAATTAAAAGAGCACTAAGTACATGCAAAGAAAAATCAGCCCCAGGGGCCAGACAAAATAAACTATAAAATACTAAAAAAAGGTGCCAAACATAGGATTACATAGAATTGCAGGCCTTTATAACCTATGCCTGACATGGGGCTATTTCCCAGCAGAATGGAAAACTGCCATAGTCATCATGATACCAAAACCTAACAAAGACACAGAAATACCAAAAAATCACAGACCAATTGGCCTCCTCCCTTGCTTAGGCAAATAATTCGAAAAAATAATTAAAAACAGAATCACAACCTTCCTTGATAACAGACCCCCAGAACTAGACGGTCCCTTTTTCAATGAAAACCAAGCCGGTTCAGAGCCGGCAGGTCCACCACAGATCAATTATTTAGACTCAGCCAATCAATCCATAATTGATTCCAAAAACCAGAAGGCCACCCTAGCCACATTTCTCGAAGTGGAAAAGGCCTTCGATGCAGTCTTGACAGAAGGACTGAGACTCAAACTAATAAGAACCAAACTCCCAAACAAATTAATAAGAATTCTATCATCCTTTTTACAAGATAGAACTCTCAGAGTAAATAACACTACAGGCCGGGACATCCTAGGGCTCAGTTCTCAGACCAGTCCTAATCATATATGTCAACGACCTGCCAAAAACTATCCAACCGGCCCAAGTGTCACAATTTGCTGATGATATTGCCATATGGTCTACCAGCAAAAAAACAGAAAAAGCTGGCTTCATGGTTCAAGCCCAACTAGACCGCATCAGTAACTGGTGGAACAGGTGGAAAATTAAACTTAACCCAGACAAAGCACAAACTGTCCTGTACACCAAAGCAACAACAACAAAAAAAAAAAATAGATGGTTCGAAACCCTAGAATTACAAGGGAAAGACCTCAAAGAATCAAAAACAGCAAAATTCCTAGGCCTAAACTTTGATGAAAAAGGCACCTGGATTCACACACACACACACACACACACACACACATATATATATATATATATATAGAGAGAGAGAGAGAGAGAAACATAACACACAGAATGTGGCTACGCACACCCCCCCCCCCCCCCTCCAAGAAAAAGTGTGCAGGCTGAGAAAAGGACCCTCCACCGAAAAAGGACCCTCCACCGAAACAGCCGCCTACCTATAAAGACAATGGATCCGACCAATAGGCATATATGGATCCATTGCTTTCCTAGGAGCACCCAAAACCTACCGCAATAAACTCGAGGTGCAACAAAACAGTGCACCCCGAGCCATTTTAAGAGCGAGGAGAAGAACAAATACCAACATACTGAGAGAACAAACAAATTCAACTTATATCACAGACCACATCACAGAACAATCAACAAACGCCTACAACAGAATTAAAAACAACCCTAAAATCGCAGAATTAATCACTATACACAGAAGAACCACATCCAAAAACAAACAAATCTCCCCACTAAACAACCTACAAGGAAATAACAACACAACATAACCCGCCCCCCACATGCTACAATCCCCCCACATGTTGCAAACCCCCCCCCCCCCCCACCCCAGATAAAAAATTCCTAACCTACATGCTCGATGTGTAGACACGACATGTATCAAAGCTGGGGGACTCATACCTGAGTAAACTGAACACACAAAAAATTACCCCCCCCCCTAAAACCACAAAAATCAAAGACGATTGGGTTGCCAAATGGTGTCCAACGTCAAAAGCCAAAATTAAACCTCCTTCCCCAACCCCTACCTAGGAACGAGTTGGCTGGCACATGGCAAACCCAGTGGGAACCAGTTCTACTCTTTCTTACAATAAAAATTCTCTAATTATAAAAACAACCCCCCACTCCTCCACCCACGTCAAACTCAATAAAAATAAAAATAAAAAATATAAAAAAACAAAATCAAGAAAATATTTCAAGCTGCAAGATAGGGAATGAGTGGTGACACCAGACCATCACCATGCAACCTAGAAAAACAACACAAGCACAGCACTATACTGTGCTAAACTTGCACGTAATTCTAAGTATAGTATATTTCAGATACTACACCTACCAGGTCAAGAGGTCTGGCTAAAATGGCTATTCGTCTCAAAGCACTGTCGTCTCACAGGTCGGGTTCGGCTTTCGATTGGCATGGCTGGGATCGGTGAAGGGAATGTAGGTTGCTTCTGCCTTTGTGGCTGTGGGTGCTGTGGCTTTCCTGTAAAGTCGCCGGTGCGGGTTTAACGGTGGCGGTCTCTCACGGCTTTCTGCTTGGCTTGGTGGCATCGCGTCTGTTGACTCTGAGAACTATGCTTAAGGAGCGCACCGGGCTGGGGTCTTGATCACAGCAACCTGTAGCTGCTCAACAAAGCGAAAAACAACTTAAATCAAATAAAAAACCCACACCATAGCCGAGTATACCGTGCTACATATGGCTTTTGATAAAGGTCGAGTGTTCGATTAACGTTTCGGTTATACCGATATATTCTAATGTTACCAACAACGACCCTGTCGGTACATTTCCGCAGGTCTAATATATGCAAGAGGTTCAGGTGATTATTGACCTAATGACTACAAATTGAACAATCATTTAAATAAACTGTTATTTCCTTAATGTGACCAGCAAATGTTTATAATTTTTTTCATTATATTATGGGCATCGAGGACAACTTGGAGAGAAGTGTCATATTACAAATGTGATATGATCCGCGAAGTTCTGAGGCCTTTCAGTTCTTTAAAACCCCTTGAATCCCCCCCCCCCCCCCTCAGATCCGCAAATAATGCTGTGTCTAGGAATGGAAGATTGTGTGTTATATGTTGTATAACAAATTATAATGGTGTGTAGAATACGCCGATATTTTGCGACACCTAGTGGCACGCTAGGTAACTAGTTCTCCAATGGTGATGTTTGGAGACATATTAAAGATATCAATGGTTCATATGTCGTGAATAAATGTTTTGGTGGATGCTAACTAGTTCTTTTCTTGTTGATAGTGTATTGTAGGCCTTATATCAAAGTTACTGAGTCCCTCATTTTGACATGAATTATTATTTAAGTCACATTTAAGTCATGGGCGCAGTCATATCGACACCACACGACCCCTAGTGGGGGTGTAAGCAATTAATCAATTGCGTGGATTATCAAATATTGTTTTTCGGAATGGTACTAGCATTTCAGGATGTCATTTAAAATTAATTAAGTCTGATTATATGTAATTATAAGTCTATAACGGCACAGAAAATATGCTCACATGAATCTTGACATTTGGAGAATTGAACGGAAATGAAGCTGGATGAAATTTTTTATATCAGTAAATTATGGAAGGGGAAAATGTAATTGCAGCCACATTTAAGAGAGTCATATTACACCTGATAATGTCTTGATGTGTGTGTGACTGTCGTAACTCCGTCCACAGCGCCACCTGTCGTATCTGTGCCTGCCACTATACTTACACACTCAGGTTTGCACCCAGTCAATAAACCGTTGTCTGCGGAGACAACAGAACCTTTTTTAAGGTTTCCTACCGTACCTTGAATTAAATTTTAATTTTATAATAATAATTTCGTTAATACTTTTCCTCTTTCATAAGCATATTATCGTGAAAAATGTGTTATTTATTGGACAGACTGGGCAGAGGAGGGGGCTAAATCAAGGGGAGGGGGTTGAAGCCAAAATGAATATGTTAGACAATACATCTCTTTATAAATAAATATTCTCGGAAATACTACAATCAGTGCCAGATTTGGTCGACCGGAGTCAAGTGTAGAAATATTGGCTGATGGGGGGGGGGGGGGGGGGGGGGGGTGTTTAGATTTTCTACACCCTGTTCGACACATCTACTTTCAATTCTGCACATACTCACTCTCTCTTGTGACAATTAATTAAACGACAAAATGCTTGACCATTGGCACAAGTTTATTTTTACTTTAAAAAGCACACACACGTTTTACCTTTACACAGCTTTGTCTCAAAAACAACCCTTTATAAGGATTCAGGTAAGTCTCTTATATACCAGAACAGTCAGAGATGGAACAGATATTGCAAAAAAAGGCTAGAATAAACAATATAATTTAAATGCCAAACCAGATTAGTTTAATCACATAAAAAGCACAGAAATCATGTTACTGGATCTGACACTAAAGTAAAGCCCGGCATTTTAGCCTTGTGACATTTATATAAAATATACATATACATATATAGTTACAAAAATTTGAGCATTTTCTCCGTATGCATCCAACAGTTTTCTATACCAGTGGATAGCCATATTTTTTTTACTTGCCACTGGCTTCATTGCGCATGCACACTTCCAGTATGTTTTGCCACTCCAGGTCACCATGATCGTTAGCCTGAACTCCCTTTGCAATACCCACTAGTGCCTTTTTAATGTAGTCTCTGCTGCTTGTATATAACATCTTCTCTTTAATTTTTGCATTATCAGGACTCCTGAAAATCAACAAAATATTTAAGATTCTGTCACATGATACTGTCCTAGAAAAAGTATTTTTTAAGATATCAAAGGTCATCAAACACAGGAAATTAAAAAGGCAAAACCATCACCATTATTGTAAATTTCAGATTTATTTAATTAGTTAAGGACTGCTCAACCAACATTTTTGCTAAATATGAATTAAAATTCATTCAATAGAATATATATATATATATATATATATATAATATATATATATATATATATATATATATATATTGCTATCAGTCAAGAATAGTTACACGTATATGAAGCCATATCCAAAAGAAGCCTGGAACTTTTATTTTATTTTTTTTTTGCTTTGCCTATATTTCTGCTTTATAGGAAAGATGATCGGGAAATTTATTTGTGATATGAAGTGATTAATGGGATGACATAATTAACAAAGTGACATGAATGTTAGTTGTCCCAAAATGAATCTTACACTGAAAGTTATCACTTATTCATGGCACTTGCTGTTCGTTTTTAGGAAATATCACATTTCTCAAGGAATAATAAAACAGTGGTGTATGTGGCATTGTAAAATCAAAGTTTTTAGGCAGGGTTTTGAAAATTGCCATATATGGCGTATCCGACGAGACCACGAGAAAGTGGTAGTATTTTCAAGGACCATAAAAGAGTGGTCGTAATTTTGAGGAGATTACTACTTTAGTAGGCTGTTAGGCGATGGTTTGCTGTAATACACTTTCACATTTATTTCATCAGTTAATAATCAAATAGATCTGAATCAACAACGTTACATATGAACCACGGATGCAAGGGCCTTCTAAAATAGTATCCATTTAACACTTTACATAAAGAGGGAAACTGTTTCCTAATACTCACCATAAGAAGAAAACAAGCTTGCTTCTCTCCTGTCCATCACTCAGGTGGTATTCCGCATCAAACACACCGTAGCGGCATTCCCTTTTCTCCTCTGCCTCTTTCAACTGTCCCACAAAATTTTCATAATTTTCACCTGAAAAAGTCAACTTTGATTGATTATAAAAGATCAAAGAGGCCCTAAATGGAAACAGACGAGTTTCATATTACCAGGACCATCAAGAAATTAAGGAAATCTCATTCTTATAGCAGCACTTGAGATAAAAAAAATATGTTTATTTCCGCTTAATAAATAGGAAAATATAAGAGTTTTTACTGCTCAATGGTGATTTGGTAACTTGGTTAATAACAGCTATATTATAAACATGACTGTATTTTTTCCAATGATCTGATATGTCCCTGCATTGGCAGACATATTTGCTTAGGTTTTCATATTTTTTTCAAAGTGCATACATGACATCATCTAATCAACAGCTGCCAACTGAAGCTGTTTTTGCAAGATCCCAGTGATCTGGACCATCATGATATGTTTTATAATGTAGGTTGGTTTTTCATATTTCAAAATTAAATTTGTTACTTAAATATTTTTTAAGTTAGACCTGTTTTTATATCCTTTATATAAAATTAGGTTTATCAATCTTCAACCATATATTATCAGTTCTCCTTAAAACATATGACAAATAAAGCACAAATAGGAGAGGGGATGGAACAGGTTTATTGTATGTGAAGGTTGGTCTTTAACAATCAGAGACCAAATATTGAGCCTGAAAGAAATTTACATTACAGTCTTCTCAATGAGTAAAAGATGCAAATAAAAACAGATGCAACTTATAACTCACTTTTTTCTCCGATATTTAAGACATCTATTTCCTTAAGGTTTGGTGTTAAGGCGTATATCACATATCTATGCTTGTGGCCGAGCTTGATCTCGTTAAACACCTCCATACAACGAGGATTCACTGCCACTCCGGATGCCTGAAACGACAAAACAAATAAAACTCCCGACTTGTTAAATGAAATTAAAATAACCTTTCCCAGAAAAATCACCTCATGACGAAACCTGCCACTGAATTGTTACGTTTCCATCTGTTACAGACTAATCCTATTACATTTAGTTAATTTAAGCTGTTTCTCTACTTTATATAGAACTTTGTCTGAACATTGGGTGATCTTTACAAGGTCGGAAAAAATACACATTTTCTTTTTGTTGTCTTCCTACCCTGACTCCTGCCAGGTAGCACTGTGTAAAATACAAACCCGATTAGGCTCAGAAATATCAAGCCATGTGACCAGGCTACATTTATCTCATGATTAACAGATTTATGACCAAAGTGAACGCTGTTACATTGTACATACTCAAGGCAAGCAATCAGGGGCTATTTTGGATTCCATGGGACTATCTCTGGTGATCATCTATTTCACCTGTGCATGGGGCGCACACATTTAAGAACACTGAACAAGTCTCATGTGATGGTCAATGAAAAAAAAATGAACGAAAAAGAATTTGCAAAGCACAGGAACTCTGATATTGTTACTGCAGGTGACACAACTTAAGATTAATTATTAAATATTTTAATTTGAAGAGGCTAGACAGTTACTGCATTTACGCCAGAGAAAATTGTGGTAAGCACCTAAGAATATTGACCAACAATTAATGAAGGGAAATCGTTTTAATAAAATTTGGTATATACTGGAGTTGAATGAATGAGAAAGACTCAAGACCTAGGAACAAATAAATCATAAAAAATCATCCAGGAACTACATGTACCTAAGGGTCAAGAAAAAGGTGAAAGAGTTTAAAAAGCACTCCAATGATTTATTCATAATATATATTAGACAATAATAATAACAGTAATAACTAACCCTGGGAATGAGCTTAAAATTTTATGAGTGAAAGGGGAAAAATAAGAATAAGCATTGGCTTGTATCTTACAAGAAATCCTTGCATTAAAAAACGCTTTCTATTTCAAGGCCATGGCAACAATTCATTTCCATAATTTACTGTAATTTAAAACACCAAATATGAGTGGATCGATGTGTATAATAAAACACCCAATTAGTCTAAAAGAGTATTGTAGAGGTTACCTAGTATTTTGCCGGTATTGGCAAACTAACCAAGAAGACTGTTTTAGCCGGTACAGGCAAAATAGCCACTATGATTCTTATAATAAGCAGTCCTATATGCTGAATATATTTAGTTTATTCATACAATGTCGGTCTTGGGATTCAATAACCAAGTTTTTCAATCAGGGTATTTAAAACTTCATTGCTATGCCAGTGCATCGTTATCAAGGTTTAAATGCCATTATGAAAGTAATGCACCTATTGTACCCAGATGTCTGCAAACAATTTCAGGCCCGCATTATTATTCTAGGCAGGAAAGACCTTAACTTTAGCTCATATAGCACTGTACGGCCCTATGCTTGTATTCATATGCATGTGAACTCTTATAAAATTATAGGTCATTCCGCTTCCACTTTGTTCCCGCTCCATCGATGAAGCGGAAACACAGGGGGGGGGGGGGGGGGGGCAAACTCCGCTCCATGGATGAAGCGGAACCACAGGGGAAGCAAACTTCGACCTATTTTTTAAAAATAAAGTAGTGTTTGTGCAGATCGGTAATTTCAAATTCATGACCGTCCCCCTACCCCCCCCCCCTAAAAAAAAACCGCATAACACAACCAACTTAATAATACCACTGGTAGCCTAACTTTACACCGTCCACAACAAACTTCACAGAATAATTCAACATTATTAGTTTGATAAAGCATGATCTGCTCACCATTTTCAATGTTGATTTTGAGTTCTGCTGCCTTTGTGTTGTGGACGGTAAAGTTGTCTAGTCTGGCATACAGTCTACAAGTTCACCTTTATATATCTATCAATGTATCAGCCAGGTGAATCATTACCTGAGGTGAAAAAATGTTTACCAATACACTCCATTGTACATCTAGCTATATATGTCCAGAATCAACCCAAACATATATTTGGAACTGCCATTGCCATAAATGTTCAGAGACTATGATTCATGAATATTCACTTGACCCAAAGATGTGTCATGACCTTAATTATAAATATTCATAAAGTGACCTAATTCAGCTGTAAGTCCATTAATGGACCTTTTGACAACAATATGAGTAAACTCTGTCATGCCTTACATGCACAATACATATGGTTAGTCATTTACCATGAATAATAACAACTTCATTTATCAACAATCACAGCTTTAGCATGGTTGGTAGAATAAGATTTTAATTGGTTACATAAGATGATTACATGTAGTTCGCCGGATAGGGTCGCATGCGCAGTGTGCGTCTACCTTATATGGTAACAGAGGCGGAGTGATATTGTGTTTGACAACATAATCAAGCACGAGTGCTTGGGACTGGCATGGCTGGGGTCCGCTGCTGGGATCGGCGGAGGGTATGCAATACTATGCATATAGACTGCGTAGGTCCCTATAATTTTTAAGATTCTGGTCTTACATAAATATGCCGATGAAGCGGAACCACAGGGGAAGCAAACTTCGACCTATTTTTTAAAAATAAAGAAGTGTTTGTGCAGATCGGTAATTTCAAATTCATGACCGTCCCCCTACCCCCCCCCCTAAAAAAAAACCGCATAACACAACCAACTTAATAATACCACTGGTAGCCTAACTTTACACCGTCCACAACAAACTTCACAGAATAATTCAACATTATTAGTTTGATAAAGCATGATCTGCTCACCATTTTTAATGTTGATTTTGAGTTCTGCTGCCTTTGTGTTGTGGACGGTAAAGTTGTCTAGTCTGGCATACAGTCTACAAGTTCACCTTTATATATCTATCAATGTATCAGCCAGGTGAATCATTACCTGAGGTGAAAAAATGTTTACCAATACACTCCATTGTACATCTAGCTATATATGTCCAGAATCAACCCAAACATATATTTGGAACTGCCATTGCCATAAATGTTCAGAGACTATGATTCATGAATATTCACTTGACCCAAAGATGTGTCATGACCTTAATTATAAATATTCATAAAGTGACCTAATTCAGCTGTAAGTCCATTAATGGACCTTTTGACAACAATATGAGTAAACTCTGTCATGCCTTACATGCACAATACATATGGTTAGTCATTTACCATGAATAATAACAACTTCATTTATCAACAATCACAGCTTTAGCATGGTTGGTAGAATAAGATTTTAATTGGTTACATAAGATGATTACATGTAGTTCGCCGGATAGGGTCGCATGCGCAGTGTGCGTCTACCTTATATGGTAACAGAGGCGGAGTGATATTGTGTTTGACAACATAATCAAGCACGAGTGCTTGGGACTGGCATGGCTGGGGTCCGCTGCTGGGATCGGCGGAGGGTATGCAATACTATGCAAATAGACTGCAATAGCTGCCCAATTGCTGCCATGACGAGTTCCAGTAATTTACAATTATGACTACAGGTAGCGTCAGTGTGCTCAATTATAGGATTCTCATGTAGTTATCCCTAAGTGATAGTGGGGCCCCCGGAGAAAGAAAATAAACTATTTGCACCCCACAGAAGGAGCCACTATAGAACGCGGGCTTGGCTTCAATTGAGGAAAATATGAATAAAACTGTCTCCTCTCGAGCTGTCATTCCCTATTTTAACTCCTACTTATCCCTGTGGATGTCCCTACACTCAACCCGTCTAACATAAACAAGTATTAAGCATCAAATGTTGCCTGAATATCGGGAATCGAACCTACGATCTCTAGACTAGGAGCCCTACACGCTACTAAGGCCCAAAAAAAAATAAAAGGTATGGTTCTCAGGCAGCGCCCGCATCAATTTTAAACCCCCGCATCAAAAATTTTTATTTTGATTTTCAATAGAAACTTCTCAATTTTGAGCTGCTGCCGCTCCGACATTTCTTTCAAGAAGATAAAATCATAAAATTTCCTTTGTTTTGTAGTGCTTTTACTTGTTTATCAAAATAAAACTGTTTTTTTTTTTCATGCTTTTCCCTTATCATTTGACATTTTTATCAAAACATACCAAAAAATTTAAAATAAAAAAAGCGCCCGCCCGCATTGATTTCTGAAAAAAAGTGCCTGAGAACCATACCTTTTTTTTTTATTTTGGCCTAAGTGACCCGTGAAGACGAGATACCAGCAGGAGCGAGTTTTGTTCATCTATATGTACGATTGAAGCGCCATCTATCGCGAAACTGGGAAACCATTTACTTTTTGAACAGGAAAATTAAGCTTTAGGTGGGGGCTCCGCCCGGTGTCTATAGTTCTGCCGAATTATAAAATGATCACTGAACATTAATGAACGTGATACAAAAAAAAAGAAAGAAAATTATTCCTCGACCTGTTGCAGGTCTAGAACGCATACGGCCCTCTGCCTTGTGGTTGTGGGTCTTGTGGTTTTCCTTGATCACCGGTACAGGTATAACGGTGGCGGTCTCTAGGCTCTCGTTGGTTTGGCTTGGTTGGCATGACGTCTATTGGCTATTTCAAAATGCATAGTCTTAAGAGACAACCGTGTCCGTCTAATGACTTTAAAAACTAGATCCTAGTCCTAGTGAGTATACTCGGTCGATTACTGCAGTCCAGGATTATTTGGCTAGCAACTGACTAGAAACGCATCCACATTAAACGTAATAATCCATCAAGTTGGGTCTCTAAACGCTGCTCCAATATTGAAACTAATTCGTATTGGATTATGTCAGCCTTCCGACCTCGAAACGCGAGCATATGTTTACACTGGCGGCAGTTTAACAGATTGAGTAATGTATGCAGTAATTCTTGAACACATTTGTTTGTAGTGAAAAAGGTAGGCGCGTAAGCAATATTACAGAAATTTCCGTTAAATATGTGTCATATTACATACTATGATAGCAGTCGGCAGAGAAAAATGGACATTGCAATGGGAATTTTGATGACGCAGGCATATTTAAATGTATTTTGAAGATAGAAACTTGATATTTATTACCAGACAGATGCTTTTTTACTGAACTTGCGGGGTTTGATGAAACAAGACTTCGTTTGGGAGCAAGCCATGTTGTGCCGAGGATATATATATATATATATATATATATATATATATATATATATATGGTGTGTGTGTCTTCACGGCTCCTAGTAAACATGAATCACTGTTCCTCTTACATGAGAACATACATACATGAATGTATATATCCATATGTGCTATGAAACATAGGAACAGTTATTTTTATGTCCATCAAATACCAGTGAAGGAAACGACAATCCGTGATGTCAGAGGAGATACTTAAATAACACAAATCGCTTTACACAATTAATATATAGAATCTTTATTTGCATGGTGTTATGCATACAACTCAAATTGAAGCTAAGAGATTGGCCGTAGAATTTTTTAAGAAGCTGATATAATGAATGAAATCATTTTTATATGAAACTATATTATGCTGAACATCGCCATTTAAAATTGCCCTCCGAGCTTGTTAACTTGCTTGGTAGTATTGTATAGCGCAGAGAAGTGTTTTCGATAATTGCATTCCCTTTATCACGCACCAAAACTTAGCACTCGTATGGTCGGGCAATCCCGCTGCGCAAAAGTTCGTGGTAGAATTTTATTATGTGGTACATTTAATGGCTGTGTATATTTTTTATTATCCCGCACTTCAAAAACCCCTTTCCTGTTTGAAAACTGAGCCAATATTTCCCAGTGAGACAGTCACTGCATTCAGGCAGTGTGTAAAACCCGGACACCACGGACTCCAGATCAAGGACGCCAAGAAAAATATGTAATTCTTAAAGTCTCATGAAAATTTGTATATATATGTTTACATAAATGTATCTAAAGACATTTTATGTTTTGTTACAAAATTTGATAATTAGCACTTACGGAACCTGTTGCACGGACTCCGTTTCTTCGTTGTTTTACCATATCTTTGGTACGTATTTTCATATCACGTTTAGTCATAACACCCATATGATTTATCATTGTGTTTTTATCTGTAATTTTACATTTTATGTCTCATTTTTTCAAAATTTTATATTTACTATTTATTTCATTTGTGTAGCGTTTTAAAAAAGCATAAAAATAAATGACATTTACAAAATCATTATTTTGGAACCTGTAGTTGCTTGAAATGCAAAACAAATCAACAATTCCTGTGGTATTCATATCATTTCCAACTTTGAATCGAATGATTATTATGAATTGAACACATAACCCGTTGTTATGTGGAAAAGCTCTGATATATCAGTCTCAGGTCCGCAAAGACTTTTAGTGTACTTCAAATAAATCTCCCCCAGTGTGCCTGCACTATTATATTTTAACTTAAAATAACAAAAATAATACTGAGTGTGTGACACGAGTCCTATTTCCCCCCTCCTTAAGTCATAAATATAAATATGAGCGGTGGTAACAGTCAACGAAGTCGAGTAAATAAAGTCCGTCTTCATTGAAATATTTTTGTAAACTTAAATCTTTCAGTGAATCGGTCATTAACAAAGCTGCAACATTAAGGGACTTTGCTCTGTTCTGACATCAGTGATAGTGGTCTTTGTATCTGTATAAATCATGAAAAATCAGGAAATTGGTTTTTGGGGTCCGGGGACCGTAGGGTCCGGGTTTTACACACTGCCCTGCATTCACTATCGTTCGGAAAATTTTCATTCTTTAAAAGATCCCCCCTTTGAGTATTCTCCTCATGCGAGATCCCCTTGTGCACAATATACCTTTTTTTCATGCGCGAAGGTTGCCTTTTCAGAAGGGGTCACCAATGGGGATTATTTGGGACCGGTCACCGCAAAACATAAGAAAACCCAAGATAGGGCCCCCAGAGTAAAACTGTCCCGCTATCACACACTCTATGATCATTGTGTTACCGACCCGAATACACAAAGAAAAGAGGCGCCGGCGGGGGAGCAAATATTAAAATTATTAATTATGCACTTAATACGCAAATATTGGAAATAAAAGTGGGTTGAATCTCTTCGGACAAACCCGGAGCATATGCATGTCGAAAACACGGCAGTCCGTACAGTGGTATCTGAGGAGATACGGTAAATTACAAAAATCGCCTTACGCTATTATTATACAGACTAGCAATTACCCGTGCTACGCATGGTCTGAGGAGATACGGAAAATCACACAAATTGCGTTACGCTATTAATATAGAGATCCATTATATGTATGGAGTTGTGGAAAAAATCTTACGAAACAACGTTCGGAACATGTTTCGGATCAGCGTACAATCCCACACGGTCGCAAAAGCCAGTGCCTAAGATGTGGTCGGGGTCTTTGAAAAACAGTCACCTACACATGTACATACAAAAGAAACTGTCCATGGAATAAACCTTAGACGAAAATGGAAAAAATACCAGTTTTTTTGTGGAAATAGTACCAATGAAGGCCAAGACTTATAAGCAATTAGCATACATACTGAATAAAGGAACTAAAAAGCACTAAAAACAAAGAGTATTACATAAACATAATTGAAAATGAAATGGCACATGCATGTTAAACGAACAAATACCAGACAAACTTATTAAATTTACAATTTTAACGGAGTTTTACTTTTGTAACTGCTGGAATGAGAAAAAAATCTCATTTTCAAAACATTTTAAGTCAATATTATGTGTTTACAACTTTGAGGGTGCCATTCCACACGTGTTCACATCACAATGTATCAAGCGTGAAGTAATTTGGTTAACATTTACTTTACATCTGTTACATAGTAAAGGCCTACATGTGCATTGGTGAATATTTGTCAAGGACCTCAGTCTCATGCAAGGCCCTGTACTTCGTGTGACCGGTGTGACTGTAAAAGGCAAAAAAAAAAGGGTTTGGTTCAGGCACCCCCCCCCCCCCACCCCCTTCCCCCGTATCAAACATTTTTATTTTTATTTTAATTTTTCAAGAAGATAAAATAATACAATTTTGATCAGCTTTCCTTTGTTATGGAGTGCTTTTACATGTTTAGCAAAACACTTCTGTTATTTTCAAACTTTTCCCTGATCATATGACATTTTTATCGAAACATACAAAATAAAGGTAAAATATCGCTCACCCGCACAGGTTTCTGAAAAAAGGGCTTGAGAACCAAATTTTTTGGCTTTACCATCACGATTTCCTGTCACTAAAGCATATCAGGTCATGTGAGGGGGGTCGCAGGAAGAAGCCCTCTTTGCGCAAGCCCCTGGTCGCAGAATGGCCTGCAAACCATTATTCCAAAGAAACCCCTTTTACGAAGGGATCGCCGATGGGGATTGTTACGGGCCGTTGACCAAAAATATAGGAAAATCCCAGATATAGCCCCCGGAGTAAACTCTGTTCCGCCATCACACACACTTTGGCCATTGTGCTACCGGGCCCGAAGACACAATGAAGAGGCACCCGCTGGGGAGCGAATATTAATAATTATTTATTATGCACGTAATACTCAAATATTGTAATAAAAATGGGTGGAATCTCTTCGGACAAACCCGGAGGATATGTATATCGAAAATCATGTCAATCCGTACAGTGGTATCAGAGGAGATACGGAAAATTACAAAAATCGCCTTACGCCATTAATATATAGAATGAAATGATGATGATGATGTGTGTAGAATACGCCGATATCTGGCGACACCTGGTGGCATAATAGTTAACTAGTTCTCCAATGGTAATAGGCCTACTTGGAGACCTTTTCAAGATATCAATGGTTCATATGTCGTGAATAAATGTTTCAGTGGAAGCTAACTAGTTCTTTTCTGGTTTACACTGTATTGTAGGTGTTATATCAAGTTACTTAGTCGCTCATTTTGAAATGGATTATTATTTAAGTCATGGACGCAGTCATATCGACATCGCACGACACCTAGTGGGGGTATAAGCAACTTATCAATTGCGTATGACATTAAATATCGTTTTTCGGAATGGTTCTAGAATATCAGTGTCAGTTTAAATTAATTATGTCTGATTATATGTGAATATAAGTGTATGATGGCACAGAAAATATGCTCACATTACTCTTGACATATGTAGAATGGAATAGAAATGAAGCTGGATGAAAATTTTTAAATCAGTAAACAAATCGTTTAATTATGAAAGGGGAAAATGGTTGCCTTTGCAGCCACATTTAACACCTAAAAATGTCTTGATGTGTGCGACTGTCGAAACTCCGTTCACAGCGCCACCTGTCGTATCTGTGCCTGCCACTATACTAACACTTGCCCTGCCAGGGCTTTAGTGTTTTCGTTTGCACCTAGACAATAAACCGTTGTCTGGGGAGACTTTTTAAAGGTTTCTTATCGTACCTTGAATTAAATTTTAATTTTAAAAATAATAATTTCGTTAATACTTTACTTCTTTCATAATCATATTATCGTGGAAAAAGTGTTATATTATTGGACAGACTGGGCAGGGGAGGGGGTTAAATAAAGGGGAGGGGGTTGAAGCCAAAATTAATATGCTAGACAAGTGGGGGGGGGGGGGGGGGTTCTACACCCTGTTCGACACATCTACATTCAATTCTGCACATACTCACTCTCTCTTATGAAAATGAATAAACGACAAAATGCTTGAACATTAGCATATTAATAAACGACAATTTGATTGAGCATTAGCACAAGTTTATTTTTACCAAAAACACACCAAAAGAGGTTTTACCTTTATACACTTCTTTGTCTTGAAAACAACCCTTAGGATTCAGGTACGTGTCTGATATAGCATAACAGTCAGAGATGGAACAGACATTGCAAAAAAGGCTAGAATAAACAATATAATTTAAATGCCAAACCAGTTTAGTTTTATCACATTAAAAAGCACAGAAACCATTTTACTGGATCTGACATTAAAGTATAGCCTATAAGTTTTTTGAATTGTGACATTTATGGTTCGTCAATATACATAGCACCACAAACTAAATTTGACAGATCTTGTTCAAAATACTACAGGCTACTGAATAAATATCCCAAAATCTACAAATAATAAAAATTCATAAATAAAATAAAGTTTTGCAAAACGTAAACTACTTGAGAAACTAATGATTTTATATTATAATATGTTTTTATAAGCCTTAGCTCGTGTCACAATTCAACAGTTAAAACATTGACTAGATGCTGAAAAACAAATATTGCAATGACCAATATTAATTTTAAAATTCATGTTAATGTCAACTGTGACATAAACAAGGGAAGCCGTCCATCATGTAATAATAACCTCGTTCTTTTGCACAAACATAATTAAACTTCTGTAAAAAATTCTGTAAAACTTGGTAAAGTTAACAATGCTAAAACTACAGCTTGTTTGAAAATCAAATACTGCACATGGCAAAAGCAGGAAAAAAGAAAGTTATACATATATTTATATAATATACATATACATGTACATATATAGTTACAAAAATGTGAGCGTTTTCTCCGTATGCATCCAACACTTTTCTATACCAGTGGATAGCCATATTTTTTTACTTGCCACCGGCTTCATTGCGCATGCACACATTCAGCATGTTTTGCCACTCCAGGTCACCATGGTCGTTAGCCTGAACTCCCTTTGCAATACCCACTAGTGCCTTTTTAATGTAGTTTCTGCTGCTTGTGTATAACATCTTCTCTTTAATTTTTGCATTATCAGGACTCCTGAAAATCGACAAATATAGAAGACTGTGCTACATGGTACTGTCCTAAAAAAAGTATTTTTAAGATATCAAAGATCAACAATCACAGGAGATATAAAGGCAAAGCAATCATCATTATTGTAAAATTTCACATATATTTAATTAGATAAGGACTTCTTTGCCAACATTTCTGCTAAATAAAAGTAAAATTCATTCAATATAAAATAATATATATGTATATATATATATATATATATATATATATGTTTAATACAAAACATATATGGACTATATGGATCTTTGCTATCAGTCCAGAATAGTCACATGTATATGTAGCCATATCGAAAAGAAGCCTGGAACTTTCTTTTTTTTGCTTTGCCTTCATTTCTTCATAATAGGAAAGATGATCGGGAAATCAATTTATGATATGAAATGATTAATAGGATGACATAATTAATAAAGTGCCATGAAAGTTAGGAAATATCACATTTCTCAAGGAAAAATAATACAGTGGTGTGTTTGGCATCGTAAAATCAAAGTTTTTAGGCAGGGTTTTTGAAAATTGCCATATATGGCGTATTGGACGAGACCACGAGAAAGTGGTAGTATTTTCAAGGACCGTCAAAGAGTGGTTGTAATTTTGAGGTGATTACTACTTTAGTAGGCTGTTAGGCGATGGTTTACTGTAATACACTTTCACATTTATTTCATCAGTTAATAATCAAATAGATCTGAATCAACAACGTTACATATGAACCACGGATGCAAGTGCCTTCTAAAATAGTATCCATTTAACACTTAAAGGGGGTAACGTCCTCAATTCTCACCATAAGAAGAAAACAAGCTTGCTTCTCTCCTGTCCATCACTCAGGCGGTATTCCGCATCAAAAACACCGTAGCGGCATTCCCTTTTTTCCTCTGCCTCTTTCAACTGTCCCACAAAATTTTCATAATTTTCACCTGAAAAAGTCAAATTTGATTCATTATAAAAGATTAAAGAGGCCTAAATGGAAACAGACGAGCTTCATATTACCAGGACCATCAAGAAATATAGGAATTCTCATTCTTATAGCAGCACTTGAGATAAAAAAAATATGTTTATTTCCGCTAAATAAATAGGAAAATATAAGAGTCTTTACTGCTCAATGGTGATTTGGTAACTTGGTTAATAACAGCTATATTATAAACATAACTGTATTTTTTCCAATGATCTGATATGTCCCTGCATGGGCAGACATATTTGCTTAGGTTTTCATATTTTTTTCAAAGTGCATACATGACATCATCTAATCAACAGCTGCCAACTGAAGCTGTTTTTGCAAGATCCCAGTGATCTGGACCATCATGATATGTTTTATAATGTAGGTTGGTTTTTCATATTTCAAAATTAAATTTGTCACTTAAATACTTTTTAAGTTAGACCTGTTTTATATCCTTTATAGAAAATTAGGTTTATCAATCTTCAACCATATATTATCAGTTCACCTTAAAACATATGACAAATAAAGCACAAATAGGAGAGGGGATGGAACAGGTTTATTGTATGTGAAGGTTGGTCTTTACCAATCAGAGACCAAATATTGAGCCTGAAAGAAATTTACATTACAGTCTTCTCAATGAGTAAAAGATGCAAATAAAAACAGATGCAACTTATAACTCACTTTTTTCTCCGATATTTAAGACATCTATTTCCTTAAGGTTTGGTGTTAAGGCGTATATCACATATCTATACTTGTGGCCGAGCTTGATCTCGTTAAACACCTCCATACAACGAGGATTCACTGCCACTCCGGATGCCTGAAACGACAAAACAATAAAACTCCCGACTTGTTAAATGAAATTAAAATAACCTTTCCCAGAAAAATCACCTCATGGTGAAACCTGCCACTGAATTGTTACGTTTCCATCTGTTACAGACTAATCCTATTACATTTAGTTAATTTAAGCTGTTTCTCTACTTTATATAGAACTTTGTCTGAACATTGGGTGATCTTTACAAGGTCGGAAAAAATACACATTTTCTTTTAGTTGTCTTCCTACGCTGACTCCTGCCAGGTAGCACTGTGTAAAATACAAACCCGATTAGGCTCAGAAATATCAAGCCATGTGACCAGGCTACATTTATCTCATGATTAACAGATTTATGACCAAAGTGAACGCTGTTACATTGTACATACTCAAGGCAAGCAATCAGGGGCTATTTTGGATTCCATGTGACTATCTCTGGTGATCATCTATTTCACCTGTGCATGCATGGGCGCACACATTTAAGAACACTGAACAAGTTTCATGTGATGGTCAATGAAAAAAAATGAACGAAAAAGAATTTGCAAAGCGCAGGAACTCTGAAATTGTTACTGCAGGTGACACAACTTAAGATTAATTATTAAATATTTGAATCTGAAGAGGCTAGACAAATACTGCATTTACGCCAGAGAAAATTGTGGTAAGCACCTAAGAATATTGACCAACAATTAATGAAGGGAAATCGTTTTAATAAAATTTGGTATATACTGGAGTTGAATGAATGAGAAAGACTCAAGACCTAGGAACAAATAAATCATAAAAATCATCCAGGAACTACATGTACCTAAGGGTCAAGAAAAAGGTGAACGAGTTTTAAAAGCACTCCAATGATTTATTCATAATATATATTAGACAATAATAATCACAGTAATAACTAACCCTGGGAATGAACTTAAAATTTTATGAGTGAAAGGGGAAAAATAAGAATAAGCATTGGCTTGTATCTTACAAGAAATCCTTGTATTAAAAAACGCTTTCTATTTCAAGGCCATGGCAACAATTCATTTCCATAATTTACTGTAATTTAAGATACCATATATGAGTCGATAGATGTGTATAATAAAAACACCAAATGAGTCTAAAAAAGTATTGTAGAGGTTACTTAGTATTTTGCCGGTATTGGCAAACTAACCAAGAAGACTGTTTTAGCCGGTACAGGCAAAATAGCCACTATGATTCTTAAAATAAGCAGTCCTATATGCTGAATATATTTAGTTTATTCATACAATGTCGGTCTTGGGATTCAATAACCAAGTTTTTCAATCAGGGTATTTAAAACTTCACTGCTATGCCAGTGCATCGTTATCAGGGTTTAAATGCCATTATGAAAGTAATGCACCTATTGTACCCAGCTGTCTGCAAACAATTTCAGGCTCCCATTATTATTCTAGGCAGGGAAGACCTTAACTTTAGCTCATAGCACTGTACCGCCCCGTGCTTGTATTCATATGTTTGTGAACTCTTATTAAATTATAGGTCATTCCGCTTCCACTTTGTTCCCGCTCCATCGATGAAGCGGAAACACAGGGGGGGAGGGGGGGAGCAAACTCCGCTCCATCGATGAAGCGGAAACACAGGGGGAGCAAACTTCGACCTATTTTTTAAAAATAAAGTAGTGTTTGTGCAGATCGGTAATTTCAAATTCATGACCATCCCCCCCCCCCCAAAAAAAAAAACAAAAAAAAACGCATAACACAGCCAACTAAATAATACCACAGGTAGCCTAACTCAACACCGTCCACAACAAACTTCACAGAATAATTCAACATTATAAGTCTGATAAAGCATGATCTACTCACCATTTTTAATGTTGATTTTGAGTTCTGCTGCCTAGATGTGTTTTTGACAGTAAAGTTGTCTAGTCTGGCATACAGTCTACACGTTCACCTTTATATATCTACCAGTGTATCAGCCAGGTGAATCATTACCTGAGGTGAATAAATGTTTACCCATACACTCCATTGTACATCTAGCTATATATGTCCAGAATCAACCCAAACCCATATTTGGAACTGCCATTGCGATATATGTTCAGATACTATGAGTCATGAATATTCACCTGACCCAAAGATTTGTCATGACATTAATTATAAATATTCATGAAGTGACCTAATTCAGCTGTAAGTCCATCAATGGACCTTTTGACAACAATATGAGTAAACTCTGTCATGCCTAACATCAAAGCACAATA
Source organism: Sipunculus nudus (assembly GCA_026874595.1). Classification (NCBI taxonomy): domain Eukaryota; kingdom Metazoa; phylum Annelida; class Sipuncula; order Golfingiida; family Sipunculidae; genus Sipunculus; species Sipunculus nudus. Next base: position 82,359,630 of record CM049308.1, on the reverse strand, counting down.
CATATGGTTAGAAATTTACCATGAATAATAACAAATTCAAATATCACCAATCACTGCTATAAAGCTTTAGCAGGGCCAGGGTGGACAGAGTAAGATTTTAATCGGTTGCATAAAATGATTACAGTTGTTCGCCGGACAGGGTCGCATGCGCACTGTGCGTCTACCTTATATGGTAACAGAGACTGAGTGACATTGTGTTTGACAACATAATCAAGCACGTGTGCTTGTTACTGGAATGGCTTGTCTCCGCTGCTGGGATCGGCGGAGGGTATGCATATAGACCTGCGCAGGTCCCTATAATTTTGTCAGATTCTGGTCTTACATAAATATACCCCTAGATCCTAGATCCTAGTCCTAGTGATTATACTCGGTAGATCACTGCAGCGCAGGATTGGCTAGCAACGGACTAGAAACGCATCCACATTAAACGTAATAATCCATCAGGTTGGGTCTCTAAACGCTGCTCCAATATTGAAACTAATTCGTATTGGATTATGTCAGCCATCCGACCTCGAAACCCGAGCAGATGTTTACACTGGCGGAAGAATAACAGATTGAGTAATGTATGCAGTAATTCTTGAACACATTTGTTTGTAGTGAACAAGGTAGCCGCGTAAGCAATATAACAGAAATTTCCGTTAAATATGTGTCATATTATATACTATGATAGCAGTCGGCAGAGAAAAATGGACATTTCGGCAGCTTCGACTCAATAACTGCTTGATTACCCTATACGAAATTTTGAAGACGCAGGCATATTCAAATGTATTCTATTCAGGCTTGCATTAAGTTTTGGTTTTCGACATGAAGATAGAAACTTGATATATACGGTGTGTGTGTATCTTCACTGTTCCTAATAAACATGAATCACTGTACCTCATACATGAGAACATAGATACATGAATGTATATATCTTTATGTGCTATATATGAAACATTAGGAACAGTTATTTATGTGTTCACCAAATACCAGTGAAGACAGACGTGCAAGGCAGAAAAAGAAAATGAAACCAAATCTTTCCGTGTCACAAGACCTACCTATATCCTCAAAATTTCATCGAACCTATACAAAACAAATTAACAATACCTATTTTAGCAATGCAGACAATAAGAAACATAACAAAGAGGGTAATTTAGGGAAACATGTTTTATCAGTGATAAATCAAATTTCTAAAGTGACATTAAGTTATAATTTATATTATTAATGCATTATTCTGCACACACACGAACTTACCGGTACATGTATATACAAGACTCCTTTCCTTATCTAGCATACCTAATTCACATATATAAGACCACACAAATTTTGTGTAATTGATAGTGTCAGCGTCATTTTAATCGGATTCTGCATACAAGGAATAACGATCTCATGAATAAACAAAATATTTTATGATTGTCTTTAATGATGTACAAATTAAAAACAATTCTGCCATGTTTAGATGTACATAACGCCTCGATAGTCGAGGCATAAAAAGATCGGCTCTCCCCGCTGGCGACCCAGCTTCGATCCCCGGCATGGCTATGATATTGGGTTGTAATTGCCAGTCCAAGTCAGGTGGTTTTCTCCGGGTTCTCCGGTTTTTTCCACCTCTACAGTCTACCGAACGCCACAATTTGAGCCAAGGAGAGTGCCGTGAACAGTTAAAATAACTATTTGTACAATCCATGTAAATAAAGTATATATTTATATTTAAAATTCGCAGTTATCCTTCAATTGAGTTTAAAACAATATCTAAACTTGAGATATATACTAGTATTAAACCTATGACCCTGCACGGAGGTTGCTTTGTATTAAATGAGATGAAATTTTTTGGCTCCCCGCCCCCCCCCCCCTCCCCGCTCCCGTTTCAGCCGCCGAAACCTTTTTTATGGATTTCAGACCATTTTTTAGGCTTGAACCCCCCCCCCCCCCTTTTAAGACCTTGGGACCTTTTATTAGGTTTTGTCATTTATCCTACTGGATTGGACCCCTCCTTTACCTAAATCAAGAATCACATGTTTTTCATATTTACTGACCATGCACGTGGCCCAGTGACTGGGTCAAATGACAGGCCAAACATGCTTAAATCCGTCACTGGCAGCAGGGGTTATTCATATGCACAATAGACCTTAATCCTGCGTTTGTGTCATACTCCTGTCTGTGTTGTATTGATCATCAAGCGAGCAAGGAGCCATTCCGGTCTTTGCCGAAGGCAGTTCGGATGTTTTCGGTGGTAGCCTCCACGCAATATTAAAACCACTCAAAAAATCACTCAAAATGATGTGAACATTAAACAGAATTTATGTCACCAGAGGACAGTGACTTAGTGTATTGCATGTTCAAATAGGGAGTATAAACCAGCTGATTATATTTATAATTTATTGTACATTATTATGGAGTATCATGTTTAGATGTTAGCGTTAGAACTAAGGTTATAGAGAGCACACGTGGCTCGTATTTATGTTAATTTCAGTACAGTTTAATTCCGTGGGAGCCGTCTTTGTCCAGACGATCTCTATAGTAACGTTTTTTATTGTAGATTTGAAAGGCCGATACCTACTTAGATTGATTTTCCAATGCAAGGTTTGATCTCTGGAGACGTGTCCTTCTCAATATTCATGTAATGATTGACTGTCGGCATAACAGGGCATGACGATTAGCCAGAAGACGGTCGGGACTTGTGACGTCAGCAAGCACAAATAAGCCGTGGTTGAGAAGAAAATCGGGGCAATTGCCTTTTCAGCGCGCCAGTTTGGTGTAGTCTGACGATTGCAGTCAGAGGCAAGTCTCCGTTCACCAGAGTCTGTACAGCTGATGGAGCATCTGTTGCGAGTGCTTCCAGTCTCAGGCCAAGGACTTTATTTACAGATTTATGATTTATTCTCATATCGGCGAGGTCACTGTGAGAACAATAACCTTTAAAATGAGATATAACGCAGTTTCGTACATGACTCGGTTTCAGAGAACATTGAGGACAAAGGTGGACCAAATTCTCTTAATAAGTATTAGATCAGACGAAGGTATACTGCGGTCGGCTTTATATTCGCTGGGTTAAAATTTCGCGATTTTCACATTATCATTGTTTCCCAAAGGTTCAGTTTTCGCGATCTGCCAATAGTGTAAACTATACAAAGTATATCGATTAAAATATGAATTAGTTATATTAAATAACCTGTGAGAAAATCGTTAAAAATCCTCATTCAGCATTGAGTAGTTTACCAAAAGTGTCATAGTCATCCAAAGTTTCATAGTCAAACAAAATGTACCTACAGATGTAGTAATTCTGATTGTTGTATGTTCAATGATTTTTTTTGTATGTAACGTGTATGTATCCTTTGATCTTTATAAACTTTATGTATCGTCTTGTTAATTGTTTATATGTAATATTGTGTGATGTATTGTTGGTATTATTAACAATAAATGTATTAAAAAAAAGTGTTCTTATGTATAATAAACTATGAATGGATTGAGTAGTTTAAAAACCACAGTCTTCTTATGTATAATAAAGTACACAACTGGCTGGATCTAGAATCTTCTTTCTTGACATGCAGGGAGGCACATGAAATGTCTTCTTGGAAACCTGAAATTAGGTCTCTGTTATCCATATCCTCTTAGCTATTGGACTTCAAATACCCCCCCCCCCCCCCCAAGAATAATGGAAAATTTGATTGATACAAAAGCTCAAGTATCTGAACAAGTAATGCATTGATCACCATGGATCTTTTCATGCATAGTGATCATAGTGTTTCATCAGTTTCTGCAGACTGGTGGCGCCACCTGGATTTTATTATGTTTCAAAGATTTTTTCCTCTATTCTTGAGTCCTTTAAAGTTGTGGTATTTTGCTAACAGGGCACAAATAGTAATCACTAGACCTAGAATCTTTCAACTTGACATCAAGGGAGGTCCATGAAAAGTCTCTAAAGAAACTAGAAACTAGGTCTCTTTCACCCATATCCTCGAAGCTATGGGGCTCAGAATTAGTGGCCAAATAATTGTTACAAATTGTTAATTTGTTACAAAAGCTCAATTATCTGAACAAATGATGCATTGATCACCATCATTCTTTGCATGCACATTGATCATGGGGTGTTTCATCATTTTCTGCAGACTTGTGGTGCCACCTGGATTTTTAAAAATTTTTAAGAATTTTTTTCTATACTTTTGAAATCTTTAAAGATGTCTGTTAACAAGGCACAAATCATAACCACTGTACCTAGTATCTTCTTACATGACATTCAGGGAGGTCCATGAAAAGTCTTCTTGAAACCTCAAATTAGGTCACTGTGACCTATATTCTCTACATTACATTCCAATGTTTGAGCACCCCAGAAAAAAATGCAAAATGCACACAAATTTCCAGATTCCTCAGGAACGGCTGGATGGATTGTCATCAAATTTGGTGTGCTTATGGGTCTTGATGAACTTGAGCTAATATGCATGAACTATGATGCCACCTACATTATCTTAATTATTTGCCTGTGCAAGGACATATTGTCAACATGTCAGTCGGCTGAACGTCATGACCCATGGGTCACTTGTTTCAAAGGTGTTTTGACACATGTAAGTACATGTGTAAGACTTAATATGACCTAATAATCTGAATCTGAACTAAGAAGGTCAAGTTTCTAGTTTTCGGAATTTGGGCTGCTATCCTCATATTTTTTTAAATTTTGTCTACAATATTTAAAGAGGCGGCCTTTTCTTTGTCAAGAAAACTATATGCCCATTATTTACGTGCGATTTTGATCAATTAATTTTTAATGGTTTTTCTATTTCATTCCTTTTTTTTCAATCCAAATATCTTGTTTTTTTCTATATTTAGTGTTAACCCGGATATCTTTTTACACATTTTAATTTTTTTTTTGTATTAAGTTTTTTTTGCAAAATCAGGATTAGACAGAGCTGCTGTCATATCATCAGCTAAAAGAAGTCATTCAATTTCTTGTTGAAAGATGTAAAGTCCTCTAATATTATCATTTATCCTTATTTGAAAATTTAAAAGCAACCTGAAGGATTCAGGTATACGTGTCTGATATACCAGAAAACTGACAGATGGAAAAGACAAACATTTAGTAGGCTGTAAAATGTTTTATTCTTTTTTTTCCATTTTTAGACAAATTTGCAAAAATTACCAACTGCAAAACACATTCAAGAATGAACAAAATTAGTTGAATATCTAAACAGTCCAGTTATATCACAAAAAAACACAGAAACCATTTTACTGGATCTGACACTAAAGTATAACCCGGCTTTTTGAGCCTTGTGAAATTTACGGTTCGTTCATACATAGCACCACAAACTAAAGTTGGCATATCTTGCTCAAAGTACAACAAGCTACTTAATTAATACCCCACAATCTATAAAAAATAAAAATCCATTAATAAAATTAAGTTTGGCAAAACACCTTGGGAAAGTACTATTATAGTATGATATAATTTTATAAGCCTTATTCATATATAATCTGGTGTAACCATACATCCGTTAAAACATGACTAGATGCTTAAAAAACATAGCACTGACCAATACTAATTTAAAATTCATAATAATATCCACTGTGACATAAACAAGGGAAGCCGTCCATCATACAAGAATAAACTCTTTCTTTTGCACAAACATGATTATTCTGTAAAACTTGGTAAGGTTAACAATGCTAAAATTACAACTTGTTTGAAAATCAAATACACATGGCAGAAGCAGGGAGAAAGAAAGTTATATATATATATATATATATATATATATATATATATATATATATATATATATATAATATACATATAAATAGTTACAAAAATGTGAGCATTTTCCCTATATGCATCCAACAGTTGTCTATACCAGTGGATAACCATGCATTTATTCTCTAATTGCCACCGGCTTCATTGCGCATGCATACCTCAAGTATGTTTTGCCACTCCAGGTCACCATGGTCATTAGCTTGAACTTCCTTGGCAATACCGACTAGTGCCTTTTTAATGTAGTCCTTGCTGCTTGTGTAAATCATCTTCTGTTTGATTTTTGCAGTCTCGGGACTCCTGAAAATTAACAAAATATCAAAGACTGTGATGCATGTTTCTGTGCCCAAACATTTAATTTTTTATTGAAGATATCAAAGATCAACAAATATGGCAAATTAAAAGAAGAACCAGGACAATTATTTCAAAACCTCAAATTTATTTAATTATTTAAGGACTGCTTTATCTACATTTATGCTAAATATGAAATATAATCTATTCAATACAATATCTTAAATACAAAACATAGCTGGGCAAAAGTATAGAATCAGTATGATAGAGATCTCTGCTATTAGCCCAAAATAGCCACGTGTATATGTTGTCATACCGAAAAAAAAGCCTGAAAATTTGTTATCTTTTGTTTCATCCTCATTTATGCTAAATTAGAAAGATGATCGGGCAATCAATTTATGATATGGAGTGATTAATGGGAAGACAGAATATAGTGACATGAATGTTACATGTCAGTCCCAAAATGAATCTTGCACTCAAAATTATCATTCATTCACACAGACACACACATACATACATAAATAAATAAATAAACCATGATATTAATTGAATACCATTAGCGGCGGTCAATGGCACTGGCTGTTGTTTTTGGAAATGTGACATTTCTGAAGTAGTACCAAAACAGGTATATGTGGCATTGGATGTCATACTATACAAGCAGAGTTTGAAAATCGCCATCCATTTTAGTGAAAACATCCCTTTTATTTTAATGTATTTTATTTCAAATCATGTCCCCGTTTGAATCAGCTTCTGGACATGTGGAAATAAAGCTTTATGTTTGGAGGATTTACCTGTTTGTGTCCAGAAGATATCAAAAGAATCCATGTAGCTGAATGCTATATGTAGATGTATGATTCCTCAAGGTTTAATTTTTGTGTTTATTTTCCTTCATAAATACGGTGAAATTACGCCAACCAACAGGACCTCAATAAAGTGGTCGAATGTTAGAGGTGGTTGTCAAAGCGAGGTCTTATATAATTATGAAGAGGAAATAAGAATTTTGACTGTGAAAAAAGGGGGTCGTTATATTGAGCTGGTCACTACTTGATTTGGTTGTGAGGCGATGTTTCACTGTATCAGACTAACCCAAATTAATCTGATCAAACAACATTATATAACTGAACCATGGATGCAAGGGCATTCTAAGATAGTATCCATTTAACACTTAAAGAGGGTTACGCTCTCTCATACTCACCATAAGAAGAAAACAAGCTTGCTTCTCTCCTGTCCATCACTTAGGTGGTATTCCGCATCAAACACACCATAGCGGCATTCATTTTTCTCTTCTGCCTCTTTCAAATGCCCAACGAAATTTTCATAATTTTCACCTGAAAAAAAATCAAATTTGATTCATTATAATAGGTCAAGGACGTCTAAATGGGGAAACAGGCACCTTCATATTACAGGGCTCATACAAAGCTCATGAAGAAATATAGGAATTCTAATTTTTTATTGTAGCATTTGAAACATTTCATCTACATGAGAAACGTGGTTATGCAGTGAAAAATAGACAGGAAACAAGAGATTATGGAAGAGTCAATGAAACAAATGACATTAATTTCAATAATAAGGTTTAGTATAAATTACAGAATGGGACAATTAATGATGGATAATGTATTCAACAAAACAGGATGCAGTGACCTATCACTTCAATATTGTCAAACGTGATCCTGCACACTATTTTCCCTTAAATTTTCTAATATCTTCTTGGTTGAAATATAATACAGCTGAGCATGATAGTTCTTATACAAGATGCACTCTTGCCATGAATTTAAGTGTATAGTTGTGGTCTTTTGCACTCTTATGCTGTATGCATCTAACAAAACCAGGATATATGATACCCATACTTTGTTCGACTAAATTATGTCCATCTGTTTTTTAAATCATTTTCTTCAATGGTTATTTTTTCCAGTGGATTTCAAGGAGAGCTGCTTATTGAACCTAATATAACGATAAAAATATATCAGGTAAATCTCCAATTTATGTTTTACAACTTTTTTAGAATCTTTCCAATCATCTGACATGTTAAGGCATGAGTAGCCATCTTCATTTTAGCTAATCCTACTTATTTCAAAGTGCTTACATGACATCATCTAATTAGCAGCTGTCAAATGAAGCCGTTTTTGCACGTTTTATCTACCTGGACCAGTTTGGATCATATGTGAAATTTAGACTGATTTATCATATTTAAAAAAATATCTACTACTGAAATATTTTGTAAGGTAGGTGTTTATTTCCCTGGTTGAAATTAAGGTCCATCAATCTTTTATCTTGTATTATCAATTTTCCTTATCAATGTAACTAATAAAATTGAACTATGTGAACATAATGGGATCGAGTGGGTTTTAGTGTGTGAAGGCTTGGTCTTGATCACTAAGAGCTGGGATATTGAGCCTGACACATATTTACATTACAAACTTGCCAATGATAAAAAGATAATAAAAAAATAGGTCACTTATAACTCACTTTTTTCTCCAATAGTTAAGACATCGATTTCCTTAAGGTTTGGTGTTAGGGCGTATATCACATATCTATGCTTGTGGCCGAGCTTGATCTCGTTGAACACCTCCACACAACGAGGATTCACTGCCACTCCGGAAGCCTGAAACGATAAAAACAAATATCGTAGTAACTCCTGTGTTCTTAAGTTAAATTAAACTGACCTGCCCCCATAAAAGCGACACTGATTACTGACAATGAAGTGTTGTGTTTCTATGTGTTACAGGCTAATCTTCTTGCACGTGGGATATTTAATGTATTTTCTCCACCTTCTTTACGACCAGCCTAAACATTGGGAAAACATTCAGAGACGGAAAAAACATTTGTTTTCCTTCAGTTGCCTTCCTGCCCTGACAGGTAGTATACTGTGTAAATACAAACATGAATACACTCATAACTGTCATGTGACCAGGCTACATTTATCTCATGATTATCAGATTAATGACCATAGTAAACACTGTTACTTGTGTATATACTCAGTGAAAGCAATCAAAAGCTATTTGGGACTCAATGGTACTAGAGAAGGCTACCTGTGATGATTATTTAGTCCTCCTATGCATGTATAGCCCACCATATCAAGTACACTGACCACGTCTCATGAGAATGATTCTAATAGTTCTAAACTGATGATCAACGAAAACAAATAAATTAAAAACTTTTCTAAAGCACAGTAACAACAGTTTTTTTTTTAAATTGTTACTACAGGTGACAAATTTAATATTGATTATTAAATCTTGAAATTTTGAAGAGCAAGGACAAGTAGTTTGAAATACTGAATTTCCAGAGAAAATGGCGGTTACATTTAACGTTAAGAACATTTATTTAGAATTTATGAAGTGAACTGTATTGAAAGAATCTTGGAATAGAGTACTGGAATAGAATAAAGGTGGAACACTTAAGACCAAGGCACAAAGAATTCATATAAAAAACATTCAAGAACTAAGGGGCAAGAATAAGGTGAAAGAGATTTAAAACACTTCAGTGTCCCATACATATAATATACAGAAAATAAAAACTTAAATAATTATAAATACGACCAACCCTGTGAACGAACTAAATATTTTTATGAGTGAAATGAAATAAATTAAGAATAAGCTTTGGCTATTACTTGAAAAGAAATCCTTGTCTTTCAAAAACAATTGATACCACTTTCTACTTCAAAGCTTTAGCAACAAGTTATTTCCACAATCTACTTTAATGCATGCGTAGATAGTGCATATATATGTATAATAAAACAAGAAATTAGTCAAATTTAGTATTCGAATAATAAGCAGTCCAATGAGTCAAATGTGCTGAAGATATTTAGGTTATTCATACATTGCAGGTCTTTGTGGTCAACAACAAAGTTGAGTTTTTAATCAAGATATCTAAAACTTTGTTATCAGTGTTAATGCTATTCAGAAAGTAATGCAATTAGCCTAGTACCTAAATGCCATCAAACACTATCTGGCGACGAGGTATAGACAAGACCTGAACTTTAGCACATACCAATATACAACCCCGTGCTCATATTCCTGTGTGTACGGATCAGTTATCTCAGAAATGACACCCCTCCATATCGATACATAACACAGCGCACTCAATAATACCAGTGGTATTCGACATCATCCAGGACAAACTCCACAGAATGATTCAATATTATTAATCTGATAAAGCATGACCTACTCACCATTTTTAATGTTGATTAGGAGTTCTGCTGCCTAGATGTGTTGTGGACGGTAAAGTTGTCTAGTCTGGCATACAGTCTACACATTCACCTTTATATATCTACCAATGTATCAGCCAGGTGAATCATTACCTGAGGTGAATAAATGTTTACCCATCACTCCACTGTACATCTAGCTATATAAGTCTAGTGTCCACCCATGCCCGTATTTGGAACTGCCATGGCCATAAATGTACAGAGATCATGAGACATGAATATTCACCTGACCCAAATATGTGCCATGACCTTAATTATAAATATTCATGAAGTGAACTAATTCAGCCGCTAACCATTAATGGACCTGTTGACAATAATATGCGTAACTCAGTCATGCCTAACATGATAACATCAAAGCACAATATATATGCTTAGTCATTTACCATTAATAATAACAATATCACAAATCACTAATGTCCAGGTAAAGCTAATTTTTTAACAGGTGTGTTAAAAATATCTAGGGACTGTAGTCACAATATCGTTACATTATAAGAGTCACAAGACACAACTTCTCTTCCTGGCAAATCTTCTGGTGTAAAAGAATTGAGGGACCAAGTTCCTGGCATCATCATGATAAAGGGAGGTGTTATTACTCTTACAACACTCCAGTCTTGTGTGATTATTATAACTTTTAGTTAAATTAATGATAATTTTTCTTTTGTTCTTTGCCATGCCCTCTTTATCTTCAATATGAATTGTTTAATAAATAACGTGGCTTCATCTTTAAAACCAGGATAAAAATAAATTAAAATTCCTGTTCATGTAAAAATATGTTGGCAGAGGGCATGAATGGGCAGTATATGAGGGAAATGCACCCTGATGACCCCGGGATAGACTTTTTGTCCTGGGCCGACTGTGGGACACTTTTTTAGTATGCTATATAAGTCATATGCAGTGGCGTCAATTTTTCTTCCAGGGTGGGGGGGGGGGGGGTATGACTCTGTATATTTATATATATGCACACACACATACCTTTTTCAGCGTCTCTGAGTGACATTTTAATATGATTATATATATGTATATGTATATATTGACGCCCCTGGTCATATGTTAAAAGGTGGTAGTATGAAAGAGCTTATAAATTGGTACATTTCTTTCAAGTTGACACCCGACATCCATGATAAAGCTTTAGACGGATCGGGTCGCAGGCGCAGTGCGCGTTTACCTGATTTGGTAATAGGGGCGGAGTGACATGGCGTTTAACAACATTATCAAGCACGTGTACTTGGCCGGTTACTGCTGGGCAGGATTATAGGGCCAGCAATATATTAGAAATGTATCCTCATTAAATATAATAAATCATGAACTTGAGTTTCTAAACGCTGATAATTCGTATGAACTTCGACATCCCTTTGGATTTTTGGATTACGTCATGAAGCCTTCCGGTTTGATGTGTTCGAGAAACGCGAGCACATATTGACACTGGCGGCAGCATGAATGCAAAACCGATCGAGTATATATATATATATATATATATATATATATATATATATATATATATATATATAATGAGATCTCAGCATTCTTAGGCAAAAAAAATGTTGGCAGTATTTTGAAGAAAGTTAAGCAAAATAAATAAAATCAAGCAAAATATGTTTATAGAGCTTATATTATAAGAAAGATACCCACAGTAATGCCAATTTGTATTTTAAATATGTCCACACCGTGGCAGGCGAATTTCCCCTCCCACACCCTACCCCCTTCGGGGGCGTAATGTTTTGCTTGGTTGACAAAGCATTTATGCCCCCCCCCCCCAATTATTGACGCCCCTGTGTGATACAGGAAATGACTCGTTACCATAGAGACGGAGTTTCAGTTGGGTTTTGAGTTCACATGTATTCTCTTCAGTTAATATATCATTCGTATCTTAATGTTAAAATTATGGGCTGTTTAACACAATATGAATGCAATATGAAGGAAGACCACTGCGAATCATTCCTCGGTATTTCTTATATCACGACTCAAGTAGGCAAACAAGCCCAAGTGTCAGTGCCCCCCTGAGTCCGGTTGACACGGCTGAACTGTGTGCCCATGCTCGCAGGCCTATAACTCCATATCAAATTATTTTGCCACACTTTCATGTCAGAAATAATCAGATAACATACATATTACAGGCTGTTAACACTTTTATAAAAATTCTGTTATTTTTTCGGAATATATCGTATTTTTTAAAACCGGCCATTTTGTTTGGTCTTCCTTATACAATAAACAGTTGAAAAAGCAAAAGTAACAGCTTCTGTCGAAAATGATTCTACGTTTTATAAACCTTATACTTTTAAGTGCATGTTGTATCACTGCAGTTACCGTTTTATAGATCAACTTCGCCGGCCACATGCTGTTTTTGGGGTTTCATAACAAAAAATCCTCACGGAAGACATGGTAGCACTGCTTCATTCATGGTCTATAGTCCATTTTTTACCACTTTATGAAATAAAATTGTAATCATGCCTTGTAAAAGCTTCATTTTCATCCATTCTGTGATTTTTTTACATTACTTACAAACGCCATTAAAAATGCCAAAGGCTGACAAGGTGGCATCACCTTGATTCATGATCTAGGAACCATCCTGAATCATTTTATGCAATCAAATTGTAATCACACCAAATGTCACGCTAATCGCTTGAATCTTAAATCACTATACAATGAGTTTTACTAATGCGTTATTACACACTTCCTGACAGAGTCGGATCACTACACAATGAATTTAACCAACACCTTCTGTTAAAGCTTTATTTACACATGTGTGCAAAATACTGAATTTAAACTCATTCACTTTTGCTGATCTCGTAAACTATCAAACCTTTCTCGTTCTCAGGACATTATTCAAATCTGTCTGACATGGCAGATAATTTATTTTTCACATTTTTTTGGTTGTCATGTTCTCGCAGTTCTCTTGTATAAACGTTATCGTAAATGGGCATATTAGCATATTTGGCGTAAGATACGCTTCCATTAGCGCGAACGCCAAGGCCACGGAGCACGCGATTTCTAGTCTTTTATTCTGCACAATAACATTACAGAAATGTTGGTTTCATTTGGTGATTTTTTTATTAACTTACCAAAGTAAGTACAGATTAAAGGCATGTTCGAATAAATATAAATAAAATTATGCATTCAAGATATTTAAAAGTTACTTTCCCTCGACGTCCCTTATTTCCATTGTCACACGTTGCTATTAATTTAAACGTCCTTGAAAGGAAGAGAGGTGGCATCGTATAAACATAATACTGCTTTTCTTAATAAATTCTACTAATATCTCCTCATCACATTCAGTGAACAAGATGGGCTCATCTGCGTCTTCAGCATGCTGACTGTAAAGGTAAGGTTAACGTTATAGTACGTGGGTTTGTTATCTTCAGGGTAGATTTCATCCAGAACATAGACTAGGCCCTTATGGTAGCGCAGCGTTTGACATCATGTGGCAAAATTTTAAAATGACTTAAATCTAACAATAAATGGTGTTTTTATTCGTCTCTAAAAAATTTGGGCTGACAGTGTCAGAAATACTAAGCTTTTGATGAGATCTAGAATTTTTAGTTACAGGGAATTTCCCTGCGTGTGAACTCACTGCCGAGTTGAGAGTGCTCATAAATGTGCTAATAGATTTTTTTTAAAACAAATAACACAACCTCAGTTTTTTTTTGTGTGGAAAAATAAATAGAAAAAAATTCTCATCCAGGAATTGGGTTCATAAATGTAAAATCTATATAATGTTTTTTTTAATAGGCAATTGTATTATATGATAATATGATGAGATTTTGAATACGTTTGCTTGACCTGAACACAGGGATGCTCTCTTTTCGTGACGTCATGAATTTCCACCCAAAACCAGACAGTTCTCAGAATCTCAATTAAGATTGTAATGATATGTTGTGTTGTTCGGTAACAATATAAAGAGAGGGGGAGGGAGTGATAAGTTTAATATTCTTTGAATACACTTATCCATTTTCATGGCTTGGAGTATTGGTAATTGCAGGGGATGTTCTCTGATATATTGAAAGTTTTGCGTGGGTGGTTCTCTGTGTTTTAAAAAAGTTGCTTAACAGTTCTCTCAAGACAAAATTCCATTTCGTTTTGATTGCCATCTATATGGAGACAAACGTCCATAAAAAAAACTAGAATACGGGTAGTCGACAAGCGTGTAGATACTACGAGTTTCCGCCAAAATCAGAGCAGGACGGGCTAAGTGAGGCATGGATTGAGTGGCAAGGGGAAATAGAGTTACATGTGTTACATATTAGAATGGATGGCTGCCACGTAAACGTGAATGTAGGTGGCGCCACCTGTCATAAAATCGTGAAAGCTATCCAGGATGTATACGCATGCCGAATTTCAGGTTGAAAAGTCAAACCACTGCAGAGATATGAGTAATTTTATCCCACAGCAGACAAACAGATGAACGCTGTACAAAAATGACTGTAGGTGACGCCACCATTTTTGTGTATGTGATAAAGCTATCCAAGGGCTACATTTGTGTAAAAAAAATTTTCCTGATTGGTCGAATGGTATGAGCTTGGATGTCTGCAGCGTGATTGTGAATGTAGGTGGCGCCACCTGTCATAAAATCAAGAAAACTATCTAGGATGTATACGCATGCCGAATTTCAGATGAATTAGTCAAACCACTGCGCAGATATGAGTGATTTTAACCCAAGGCAGATGAACAGATGGACACTGTGCAAAAATGGCTGCAGGTAGCGCCACCATTTTTGTGTATGTTATAAAGCTATGCAAGGGCTACATTTGTACAAAAAAAATTTTCCTGATCGGTTCCCGAGATATGTGGGGTTATGTGTGGAAACAGACGCACAAATGGACGCTGGGCAGAGAGGAAAGGTCAGAGGTCAAGGCCAATTGGTTAGGCACCAGTTCACATGTGACCCAATAATTGGTGTAAGTTTCGGGAAAATCCGTCCAGGAGTCTCAGAGGAGTTATCAGGAAACCAACGCGGCAGTGGCGGCGGCGGCGGAACCCGGTCAAAAACATAGTATCCGCAAAACTTCGTTTTGGCGGATACTATATCAAAATTTTGCAAATTATTTAACAGGAAGAATGTATTTGTAATCAACATATTAGCCGCCTATACACATCATGCATGTTAAAAAAAAAAAGAGATCATCATTTGGTTGCATTTACTGTGTACACATATATGTACATAAGGGTTTATGTTGAATGTTTGGAGTCCAATTTATTGATTTTTTTAATTTCAAGATTTTTTGTTTCTTTTTCCTTGTTTTTTATATTGATTGAGAACCTGACTTGTATGAAGGACAACATTGTAATATTTATTTTGGGATTTGAAGGGTTCTGTTTAATATCGTCAGGGAGGAATCACGTGGACTGACACTGCCTATGCATGCGATGCTTGTCGCCTTGTACAGTCCTCAGACATTTTGTGGCCGTCCAGTAGCTTGTACCTAGGACGGGTTGAGAATGGTTATGCAGGTGCATGTAACTTTAAAATCAGTTAACTAATCACTTCATTTTGGAAGGGGGAAATGAAATGCCTTTGTAGCCAAAAAAAGTTTGATTCTCAAGAACTTCTTTTCAGAAACAGTTCAGGGCAATTTTTTACACCATTTTTATGTTTTGATGAGAACGCCATATGATCACGGAAAAGCATGATAATATTGGAATTGTATTGCTTATCTGGTAAAAGCACAACATAACAAAGGAAATCTTATCAACATTGCATTATCTTCTTGAAAGAAAATTCTGAGCGGCTGGAGCTCAAAATTGGTAATTTTCTATTGAAAATCAAAATAATGCGGATGGTTAAAATTGATGCGCGCGGTGCCATAGAACCATCCTTTTTTTGCCTAATACACCTGGCGATGTATTGATGGGTGTGTGCGACATTCGAAACTCCGTCCACAGCGCCTCCTTTGGTATCTATGCATGCAACTATTCTTGCATTCATTTTCGCACCTGGTCACTTGACCACTGGCCGGGGAGTTAACAGCAGTTTCTCTTTATAATATATTATAAAATGAAGGCATATTTTATAATTTTAATTTCCTTAATACTTTGCTTCTTTCATAAGCACACAATTATCGTGGAAATACCTTCCTTTAATGTACAATTGTATAGGAAGGGTATAGACTAGGCGGGGATTGGGGTTACATTATATTATTTACGGTTGAACAGGTTAACCTCATTCTGTTCCAAAGGCATAGAATTTTGTTTAGTATAAAATGATTGAATGAGTGATAAAGTGACAACTGAAGCCAAAATGAATATGTTAGAAAATATATATATATTCATTTTTATAAATGTATATTCTCGGTAATTTTACAATCAGTGCCAAAATTGCACGAATGGAATAAAGTGTGTTTTTGGTCGGCGGGGGGGGGGGGGAGGGGAAGAACAACTCTGTATTGTACACCCTGTTTTACACAACTACTTTCAGTCCTGCACATACTCACTCTCCCACATGAAAAAATATTAAACAACAAATGCTTGAAAATTGGCACAAGTTTATTTTTACATCCTAATGTGGCTTCATTTATAAAAGTCCGGGTGTGTGACACTGGAGTGCTTCCGTGGTTCCATGTCTTGTCCTGCACATTAACGGTGCTGACCCCTGGTGGGTTCTTACCTAACAAATGTTCTTGTTTCAAAACCACATTAAAACGCCCAAGGCACACATTGTACATGTGCATTGCTTTATGATTTAAAAGCAACCTTAAGGGCTCAGGTACGTGTCCGTTATACCAGAAAAGTTAAAACTGGAACAGACATATATAGCATTAAGCATGCTGAAAACTGAACTATTTTTCCCATCAATTTTTTAACAAAACTACAAAAATCTCCAATTGCAAAACACTGGCCAGAGCAAACAAAATAAATTGAATATCAAACCAATTCCGTTTTATCAAATTAAAAAGCACAGACACCAGTTTACTGGATCTGACACTAGAGTAAAACCTGGCTTTTTGAGCCTTGTGAAATGTATGGTTCATTCATACATAGCACCACAAACTAAAGTTGGCATATCTTGTTAAAAATACAACAGGCTACTTAATTAATACCCCACAATCTATAAAAAAATTAAAATGCATAAATAAAATCAAGTTTGGAAAAACAACTTGGGAAAGTACTGTAATATTATGATTTATTTTTATTAGCCTTATTCTTATCAGATCTGGTGTGACAATGCTTCGGTTGAAACATGACTATAAATGCTTAAAAAAACATAGCACTGACCATTACTAATTTAAAATTCATATTAAAATCTACTGTGACATAAACAAGGGAAGCTGTCACTCATGCAAGAATAACCTCTTTTTTTGCACAAACATGATTATTCTGTGAAATTTGGCAAAGTTAACAATGCTAAAACTACAACTTGTTAGAAAATAAAATATTGCACATTGCAGAAGCAGGGGGAAAGAAAGTTATATATATATATATATATATAGTATCATATACATATATAGTAACAAAAATATGAGCATTTTCTCCAGATGCATCCAACATTTTTCTTTACCAGTGGATGACCATGGTTTTTTTCATGTATTACTTGCAACCGGCTTCATTACGCATGCACACCTCCAGTATGTTTTGCCATTCCAGGTCACCATGGTCGTTAGCCTGAACTTCCTTAGCAATACCCACTAGTGCCTTTTTAATGTAGTCTTTGCTGCTTGTATATAACATCTTCTGTTTGGTTTTTGCACTTTCGGGACTCCTGGAAATTAACAAAATATCAAAGACTGTGATGAATGGTTCTGTGCCCTAACCTTTAATTTTTGTTGAAAATATCAACGATCAACAAACATGGCAAATTAAAAGGAAAACAAGGACAATTATTTCAAAACCTCATATTTATTTGATTATTTAAGGACTGCATGCTTTGTCTACATTTATGCTAAATATGTAATATAATCTATTCAACACAATATCTTAAATACAAAACATATCTGGGCAAACATATGGAATCAATATGATAGAGATCTCTGCTATCAGCCCAGAATGGCCACGTGTATATGTTGTTATACCGACCGAAAAGAAGCCTGAAAATTTGTTATCTTTTGTTTTGTACTCATTTATGCTTAATAAGAAAGATGATTGAGCAATCAATTTATAATATGAAGTGATTAATGGGAAGACAGAATTAATATAGTAACATAAATGTTACTTAATTCTCAGTCCCAAAATGAATCTTGCACTCAAAATTATCACTCATTCACACACATACATACATAAATAAATAAACCATGATATTTACTGAATACCATGAGTGGGGGGTCATTGGCTCTGGCTGTTGTTTTTGGAAATGTGACATTTCTGAAGTAGTACCAAAACAGGTTAATAAATGTGGAATTAGATGTCATAATATACAAGCAGAGTTTGAAAAATGCCATCCATTTTAGTGAAAACATTCATTTTATTGTATTTTAGTTCAAACCATGTCCCCATTTGTATCAGCGTCTGGACATGTGGAAATAAAGCTTTGTGTTTGGAGGATTTATGTGTTTGTGTCCACAAGATATAAAAAAAACACTATGTAGCTGAATACTATGTAGATGTATGATTCCTCAAGGTTTAAATTTTGCGTTTATTTTCCTTCATAAATACCGTAATTACGCCAACCAACAGGACCTCAATAAAGTGTTCGCATGTAAGAGGTGGTTGTCAAAACGAGGTCTGATATATAAAGAGGAAATAAGAATTTTAACCGTGAAAAAAGGGGTCGTTATATCAGGGTTGGCAAGTTTTCGGCAGGAAGGTTTTAACCATAGGTTATAACTTGGTTAAAACTGCCCCGCCTAAAACAGGTTTTAGGCAGATTTTGGGCACCAAAGGTGCCTAAAACCTATTTTTGTTTAAATTTATGACTTATAGATCCACAATACTACCCAACTGGTTGGGGAGATCCAGTCACAAGGCTTAGTTGGCCTTCTGGAAGGTTTCAGGTATTCATAATGTAGGATTTCCTGTTGACTTGGATCATGCAGTCTTCAAAGAGCCAGTATAGGTTTCTGAGCATGAGACCATGTTTGTGTTGCATATGGTTTCATAGGCCAAGTCAATGTCTTAATCAGGACCCTTTGGGTTTCCTGATGAGTGTCTTGCTCCCTGGAATGATGTAATAGAGCTTTAGTAAGGCTGGGTATCAGAGGGGGGGGGGGATGCTTGATTAGACTGATTACTATAAGACCAAATGGTCATAAATCCTACAGTACTGCTGTTTCCAAGTAGATGTTCACATGAGCTTTCATACATCACTAGGATGATGCCATCATAGCATGAAAACTTTTCTTGAGTCAACCGTTTTACTGACTGAGTGTAGTTGACAGGGCTGATGACTATGAAATGTAGGTTTCTCAGACTTTTAGATAGTACACAGCCCAAAAAGTAATTTTCTGGGGTTTGCAACATATTCACTGCAATATATTTTTTGAATTTTTCAGTTTGTACCAATTCAAGTGTTTCACAAGGGTTCCATTTTCACAATCTCACCATGCAGTTACCTTCACAGAGCATATCCATCATTATATGGACAATAGATATGTGCACACAATCTTAAAATTTCTTAAAGGGATGACGGAGAGGAATAAACAACTAGTGAACATTCTTATTTGTCATAAGATTTAGTAACAGATATCATATTTTCAATTTTTGGTTAACATAAATGATATGTTATAACTTATAAAATCAATCTTTAGCTTTTTGCCATTTGAAGCTACAGGCATACAGAACATACAGAACATACATGATATGTTAGCCAGATGATTATTCATCAGTGTTGATGGAATAACTTATTAATTTAGGAAAAACTTCTTTTGTGAATATCACAAAATTTAATCCTTCATGATCAAAAAGCTAATTACAGTATCTGGTTATAAGCTTACATTAAGTTACAGTATGGTCATTGTTTTATTGTCAATAATAGCATGCAGAGGTGGGAGACCTCTGAACATGATTTGAGGATACAAGCTAAAACTGATAGAGAACTGTGTTTATATGGACAACCTGAACTAGTGTTGTTTTCATTTGTTGCTTTTATAATGGTTAAAGCTGTTAAATTTGAATAAAGTGTTCCTCAAGTGCTATATTTTTTTAGCATATTTCTTTAATGCATTTACCTGTGTAACAATAAAACATAGTTTTATGCAAGTCATATGTTAGGGTATCTAACTTCTAAGGTTTTAGGCAGTTAAAGGCAGTTTTAGGCAGGTTATAACCTATTTTAGGCAGTTAAAGGCAGGTTTTATAGGCTCTGCCCTGCCGAAAACAGGTTTTAGGCGGCCTAAAACCCAACCCTGCGTTATACTGAGCTGGTCACTACTTGATTTGGTTGTTAGGCGATATTTTCCTGTGTCAGACTCGCCCAAATAAATCTGATCAAACAACATTATAACTGAACCATGGATGCAAGGGCATTCTCAAATAGTATCCATTTAATACTTAAAGAGGGTAACGTCCTCTAATTCTCACCATAAGAAGAAAACAAGCTTGCTTCTCTCCTGTCCATCGCTCAGGCGGTATTCCGCATCAAACACACCGTAGCGGCATTCATTTTTCTCCTCTGCCTCTTTCAACTGTCCAACGAAATTTTCATAATTTTCACCTGAAAAAAAAAATCAAATTTGATTCTTTATAGAAAGATCAAGGACGCCTAAATGGGGAAACAGGCACCTCCATATTACAGGGCTCATACCAAGCTCATGAAGAAATATAAGAATTCTAATTTTCATTGGAGCAATTGAAACATTTCACCTACACAATAAACATCATTATGCAGTGAAAATAGTTAGGAAAACAGGAAATCATGGGAGATTTTTTTCAAGGGCATATATAGGATATTATTATAAGTAGTCAATGAAACAAATGACATTAACTTCAATAATAATGTTAAGTGTAAATTACAGAATGGGACAATTAATGATGGATAATGTATTCAACAAAACAGGATGCTATGACCTGTCACTTCAATATTGTCAAACATGATCCTGCACACTATTTTCCGTTAAATTTTCTAATATCTTCTTGGTTGAAAATTATATTACAGCTGAGCATGAAGGTTCTATAAAGACAAGATGCGCTCTTGCCATGAATGAAGAATTTAAGTGTATATGGCCTTTTGCACTATTATGTTGTATGCATCTAACAAAACCAGAATATATGATACCCATACTCTGTTCCACTAAATTATGTACAGCTGTTTTTTAAAGATCATTTTCTTAAATGGTTATTTTTTCCAATGGATTTCAAGAAGAGCTGCTTATGGAACCTAATAAAACAATAAAAATATTTCAGATAAATCTCCGATTTATGTTTTAGGCCGACAATTTTTTGGACTCTTTCCAATCATGTGACATGCTTCTGCATGAGTAGCCATCTTTGTTTTTGCTGATCGTATTTATTTAAAAGTGCTTACATGACATCATCTAATTAGCAGCTGTCAACTGAAGCCGTTTTTGCCTGTTCCCAGCTACCTGGACCAGTTGGGATTATATGCGAAATGTAGACTGAATTATCATATTTTAAAAAAATTTGTTTTTGAAATATTTTGTAAGGTATACTTATTTATTTCCCTTGTTGAAAATAAGGTCCATCAATCTTTTATCTTGTATTATCAATTCTTCTTTTCAATGTAACTAATAAAATGTAACTAGGTGAACATAATGGGATCAAGTGGGTAATAGTGTGTGAAGGTTTGGTCTTGATCAGTCAGAGCTGGAAAATTGAGCCTGACTTATATTTACATTGCAGTAGTCTCAATGATAAGAAGATGCAAAAAGTAGATCACTTATAACTCACTTTTTTCTCCAATAGTTAAGACATCTATTTCCTTAAGGTTTGGTGTTAAGGCGTATATCACATATCTATGCTTGTGGCCGAGCTTGATCTCGTTGAACACCTCCACACAACGAGGATTCACTGCCACTCCGGAAGCCTGAAACGATAAAAACAAATATCGTAGTAACTCCTGTGTTCTTAAGTTAAATTAAACTGACCTGCCCCCATAAAAGCGACACTGATTACTGACAATGAAGTGTTGTGTTTCTATGTGTTACAGGCTAATCCTCTTACACGTGGGATATTTAATGTATTTTCTCCACTTTCTTTACGACCAGCCTAAACATTGGGAAAACATTCAGAGACGGAAAAAAAATTTGTTTTCCTTCAGTTGCCTTCCTGCCCTTACAGGTAGTATACTGTGTAAATACAAAAATGAATAAACTCAGAACTGTCATGTAACCAGGCTACATTTATCTGAATAAACTCAGAACTGTCATGTGACCAGGCTACATTTATCTAATGATTATCAGATTAATGACCATAGTGAACACTGTTACTCATGTATATACTCCGTGAATGCAATCAAAAGCTATTTGGGACTCAAAGGTACTAGAGAAGGCTACCTGTGATGATTATTTAGTCCACCTATGCATGTATAGCCCACCATATCAAGTACACTGACCACGTCTCATGAGAATGATTCTAATGGTTCTAAACTGATCAACGAAAACAAATAAATTAAAAACGTTTCTAAAGCACAGTAACAACAGTTTTTCTAAAATTGTAACTACAGGTGACAAATTTAATATTGATTATTAAATCTTGAAATTTGAAGAGCAAGGATAAATAGTTTGAAAAACTGAATTGACAACAGAGGAAATGGAGGTTAACATTTAACGTTAAGAACATTTATTTAGAATTTATTAAGTGAATTGTATTGAAAGAAATTTGGAACAGAGTACTGAAAAAGATTAAAGGTGGAACACTTAAGACTTAGGGACAAAGATTTCATATAAAAAAAAACATTCAGGAACTAAGGGGCAAGAAAAGATAAAAGAGTTTTAAAACACTTCAATGTCCTATACATAATATATACAGAAAATAAAGACTATAATAATAATAAATTCATCCAACCTTGAGAATGAACTGAATATTTGTATGAGTGAAAGGAAATATTAAGAATAAGCTTTGGTTATTATTTGAAAAAAAATCCTTGTCTTATAAGAACAATTGATACCACTTTCTACTTCAAAGCTTTAGCAAAAAGTTATTTCCATAATCTACTTTAATGCTTGTTGCGGAATCCACAACTGTTGATGGAGAGGAGCAGAGCGAATCGGAATAAAGCGTCTTGGGACGAGACAACTTTAATGCGTGCCTGGATAGTGCATATATATGTATAATAAAACAAGAATTTAGTCTAATGTAGTATTCTAATAATAAGCAGTCTAATGAATCAAATATGCTGAAGAAATTTAGATTATTCATACAATGCAGGTCTTTGTGGTTAATCGGGATATCTAAAACTTTGTTATCAGTGTAAGAAAGTAATGCAATTAGCCTAGTACCAAATGCGGTGTCGAGACATCTCGTTAACAATCCATTTCGTTAACATTTACGAGATGACCCATCGAAACGTAACGAGATGTCTCGAATTATACGATACTTATAGAAGCTTTAGGACTTGCAGATATGAAGAAAATTACATTTATCTTGATCATTCACGACATCATAGCTGTGTTTATCTTATTTCAGTGGTTGGCGTGGACTGTTTTGAAGGGGGAAACCGACCTGCTGAGCGACTTGGTGCGCAATGTACCGCCACCTGTTGGGCAGATCGTGTACTAATGAAAATGAAATATCTGACAGTTTATTTATAATTATATTATTTTCATTTATATAAGACCGTCATATTAATCTTTTTCTCAGTCACAGCTTAACTATATTACAGGTTACATTTATATATAATCATTATAATTTTGTAATTGTTTGTTTTTTCTTTATTATTTCCATGATATAAATAGTTTTTATTGTAGACTGGGCCTACATATGACGTTGCAACGGACATTTTAATTTTGGGTTTTCTTTAATATTTCCATGATATAAATAGTTTTTATTGTAGACTGGGCCTACATATGACATTGCAACGGACATTTTAATTTTATTTATTTTACTCAGTCATCAAATCTCTATAGTACTGTTATATTAATATTGGTGGGAAATATATTACATATTATGATGTTAATACTATATAATTCTACATTTATTTTAATGTGAAATATGCACGATTAGTTATTATCAGCCGATAAAAAAATTATATAGTTTTATGACGTTTTATTTCTATTTGTTCGTATAAAAAGAAACAACTATATAGAATGGAGAATATAAACTTTATTCCACAGTACAAAAATACATGCCATATATACATATATATTGTACACAATATTTACATATATTTTACATATATTTACAGGTATCTGACAGAAGAAACACATGACTAAAAAAGGTCTGCTCACATAAAAACAACTCAAGAATGAATAAAGGAACATTTTATTTAAAGAGATTAAAATATCCATATCAGAAAGTTCAAAGATATATATACAATTAAAAGCTTTATGTACAGAATATACAGATAAAAACTTTATTTACAGGAAGGTGACACAATATAAATTCATTCTTCATGCCATTCAGTGTGGCACATAGATCCCGGTACACTTTGTGAGGAGCTCCTTGGCATCACGCAGAGTCGCAGCGGTGTGAGTTGTCTTTCGAATGTAGTTCTCCCAGCATACAAACAGCTTCCCCTGGACAGCTCTGTAGGTGGTCCGTTGATACCGTGAGAGGGTCCCCTCACATACAAGCTGCAGCTCCACGTCAACCTGCTCTGCTTCTTTCCCGAGAAGTTTCACAAGCTTGTACATGGAGGGCTTGGCATTCTTCCCCTTCCTGTTGAGTGCGCCGTGCCAGCCTTCGTTGTCGTTGTTCGTCCTCACCGACTGGTAGAAAGCGGACCAGGTTCTTGGGGGGCACAGGGTCGAGGTGATGTACTACCTCTCCATGTAGTCGGTAAGTCTGATCAGTGGCTCTGTCGCAGCACTTTCTCTCAAGTAGTAAAACACCGGTCCGATGTGCTGGTGGGGTAGCATGGGGAGAGTCAGCAATCTGCGGATATAGGTGTGTGTGGCTGGATCCTGCGAGTAGCTGCGTTGCAGTCCCAGCTCCTGTACCTTCCTCCAAATCGGGTCTGCTCACATAAAAACAACTCAAGAATGAATAAAGGAACATTTTATTTAAAGAGATTAAAATATCCATATCAGAAAGTTCAAAGATATATATACAATTAAAAGCTTTATGTACAGAATATACAGATAAAAACTTTATTTACAGGAAGGTGACACAATATAAATTCATTCTTCATGCCATTCAGTGTGGCACATAGATCCCGGTACACTTTGTGAGGAGTTCCTTGGCATCACGCAGAGTCGCAGCGGTGTGAGTTGTCTTTCGAATGTAGTTCTCCCAGCATACAAACAGCTTCCCCTGGACAGCTCTGTAGGTGGTCCGTTGATACCGTGAGAGGGTCCCCTCACATACAAGCTGCAGCTCCACGTCAACCTGCTCTGCTTCTTTCCCGAGAAGTTTCACAAGCTTGTACATGGAGGGCTTGGCATTCTTCCCCTTCCTGTTGAGTGCGCCGTGCCAGCCTTCGTTGTCGTTGTTCGTCCTCACCGACTGGTAGAAAGCGGACCAGGTTCTTGGGGGGCACAGGGTCGAGGTGATGTACTACCTCTCCATGTAGTCGGTAAGTCTGATCAGTGGCTCTGTCGCAGCACTTTCTCTCAAGTAGTAAAACACCGGTCCGATGTGCTGGTGGGGTAGCATGGGGAGAGTCAGCAATCTGCGGATATAGGTGTGTGTGGCTGGATCCTGCGAGTAGCTGCGTTGCAGTCCCAGCTCCTGTACCTTCCTCCAAATCGGCTGTGACCAGTGGAACGTGCATCCTCTAACTGGAACGTCGAGCTCTTTCTTCACTGCAACCCAGATAGCTGCCTCAAAGTCGCAGACTACCTGTTCCACCCTCAGCGCCAGCCGGTCCTTCAGAATCCTGAAGATCAGCGGTAATCCGGTGCATTCTTGCCACTCATGAGGGCAAACACCAGTGGTACTTGCTTGGTTCGGTTTCCCTTGGTCAGGAAGGCATGGATGGAGAACAACTGGTAGAAGGGATCCTTGACCATCTTGAAAGTACCATCCATGTACCAAGTCTTGGCCTGACTTAGTAGCTGACGCTGCTGTTCTGAGGTCTAAACGATGTGCAGACAGGACCCAACTTGCACAGACCAGGTATCCAGGTTTGGTGGTATGTGGTCAAGGACCACCTCGAAGTTGCGCAGGGTCCTGGGGTGCTTTGGCGCTAACTTGGCACGATGCCTATTGAAGAACCTGGCCATAGTCGCTGCTGACTTCTGTTGCGGCACTCTGTTGCGGCGTTGCTTTTCCTGGGCGATCTCCAGTCCAGACTTGAATGGATCATCAATGGCCTCGGCTATCCCCACTTGCTTCATGGAATTCTTCGTCGCCGCAGACGGAACACCTGGATGGCAGTGTGCGGTCTCATTTCGTGTAAATGAGAAGCCAGACTGTAGCACTGTTGCTGAACACTTGCTTGTGCTGTTCCTCACAACACACTGCCTTCGGATGCTACCATTCTTGTTCTGGCGCAGTACACCGTATGAGTACCCATCGGACGATATGAGTTGGTCAGCACCGCGTGAACTCTTGCCAATGACAAAAGTGATCGGCTCATCCGTCACATGGGCGTTAGTTGGTAGAGGATCTTCGAGATGTGACTCTTCCAGCTGCTGTGGCATCCCGGCATCCGTCAGGGGAAAGTCGGTGATTGTGGATGACAGATCAATGTCAGAATCCACTTCCATGTCGGATTCCTGAGATATCGTGTAGGTAGCATTGCGTAGATCAGGCGATGATGCTGGCGACATCGGGGCGGGTGATGCTGGTGACATAGCAGGCATAGCTGGTGACATCGGGGCGGGTGATGCTGGTGACATAGCAGGCATAGCTGGTGACATCGGGGCTGGTGATGCTGGTGACATAGCAGGCATAGCTGGTGAAATCGGGGCGGTTGATGCTGGTGACATAGCAGGCATAGCTGGTGACATCGGGGCTGGTGATGCTGGTGACCTCTCAGACTCCATACACGGGAAACATACAAATTGTATGTCCGCTCTTGCACGTATCGCTGCAAAGTACTGGGCTTGTGTGATGCCGGTGCCACAGGTATACGGTGTTGCCACAGATGACACTGGTCGCATTCTACATCATGTTGTCTTGATGTCACAGGTCTTGTACAGGCGATGCATGGATAATCATGTTGCGGAAACTCCATGTTGCTTGCATGAATGCAAGGAACTAAGTGATATGATTATTCACATGTATCTCTTATATAGGTATAATGAGCTAATGTTTGGTTAGGATCGAATCTCTTTGAAGACCTTTATGTAAAGAAGAATAAAGGATGTTTTATCTTTGAAGTAATAAACTTTGTGACATGTTTGCATAAACAAAACACTGCATAAACAACAAGGCATATCACCTGTTAATTAGTACTCTGATCAACAATAACTTTGAGTACCAAAAGCAAACTCATTAATTAGCTAAGCACGCCTAATCCAATCTTCAAAGAACTGTTATTAAAATAATATACAAGAAAGATATGATATACTTGTAAAATGTTAATATTGATTTCAATGTGCTCCATTTACCACTATTTAACATTAATTCAAAAAACCAATATTCATGAATTCTATAAAAAAGATTCATACCCACCCGCTGACAGTTTAATAATGTTAACTTACCTGTTCATTCATTCTGATACTATATTACACTTAATACGGAAAAGATCGTTGGTTAGTTTCAATATTGATTTTTAAATAATATTGATTTCAATGTGCTCCATTTACCACTATTTAACATTAATTCAATTACCAATATTCATGAATTCTATAAAAAAGATTCATACCCACCCGCTGACAGTTTAATAATGTTAACTTACCTGTTCATTCATTCTGATACTATATTACACTTAATACGGAAAAGATCGTTGGTTAGTTTCAATATTGATTTTTAAATAATATAGATTTCAATATGCTCCATTTATCACTATTTAACTTTTAATTTAATTGTATCAAATGATAAAAGGGATATGTGATCTTTTGAAGTAATAAACCTTGTGGCATGTATACATAAACTGAACACTGGATAAACATTCAGAGATATCAGCTGTTAATTAGTACTCTGACAAACAATAACTTTGAGTACTAAGAGCAAACTCATTAATTAGTTCAGCACGCTAAATCCATACTTCAAAGAAATACTATTTCTTAGATTTTCGCATTGACAGACCAGATAATATGATATATATGCAAAATACATAATACACTAAGATTGTATCAATATATCGATATGTGATATCAGTATATACATTCAAAACTTGTTGGCTATGTATAGCGCTTTTATGAATCCACTCATGTTTTATCATACTAAGCGGTACCCGTTGTACTGATCAGCGGAACAGGCACCACTGCGGTTTTTACGAGGATCGGCGAAATAACTAACGGTCTAATAACAATCAGACAGGGTCGCGTTGCGACAAATAGTAGTTAGTACACGCCATGATCTTGTTCAGATGAGTAAATCCAAGTATCTTCAAGATCAATGTTTATATATTGATTGTCTAAGTTGTTTTACATGTTAAACTAACTGTTAACGAAATGTCCTGGTAATGTTAACGAAATGTCTCAAATAATCGATGCGAACTGTCTTCTGACTAATTAACGAAATGGATTGTTAACGAGATGTCCTGTAAGCCCCAAATGCCATCAAACACTATCTGGCCACCTGGTATAGGCAAGACCAAAACTTTAGCACATACCAATATACAACCCCGCGTGCTTATATTCCTGTGTGTACGGATGGGTTATCTCAGACATGACACCCATCCCTATCGACACATAACACAGCTTACTTAAAAATACCACTAGTAGCCTAACTCAACACCATCCAGAACATACTTCACATAATTAATCAGTATTATTTGTCTGATAAAGCATAAAATACCCACCATTTTCTATTCTGATGATGTGTTCTGCTGTCTAGATGTGTTGTGGACGGTAAAGTTGTCTAGTCTGGCAAACAGTCTACACGTTCACCTTTATATATCTACCGATGTATCAGCCAGGTGAATCATTACCTGAGGTGAATAAATGTATACCCATACACTCCACTGCACACCTAGCTATATAAGTCCAGTGTCAACCCATACCCGTATTTGGAACTGGCATAGCCATAAATGTACAGAGATCATGAGACATGAATATTCACCTGACCCAAATATGTGCCATGACCTTAATATTCATGAAGAGACCTCATTCAGCCGCTAACCATTAATGGTTGTTATGGGTTCATAACTGAAATGGAGCCCGGGTCACCTGGTGTGTAATTCTCAGCCTTGCACCAAGGCAACATTAATGGATGCGTAACTCGGTCATGCCTAACATGATAACATCAAAGCACAGTACATATGGTTAGTCATTTACCATGGAAAACAACAATGTTACCAATCACTAATATCCAGGTATTGCTAATTTTTCAACAGGCTGCGTTAAAATATCTAGGGACTGTAGTCACAATATCGTTACTTTATAAGAGTCACAAGACACAACTCTTCCTGGCAAATCTTCTGGTGTACAAGAATTGAGAGACCAACTTCCTGACATCATTATGATAAAGGGAGGTGTTATTACTCTTACAACACTCCAGTCTTGTGTGATTATTATAACTTTTAGTTAAATTAATGATAATTTTTCTTTTGTTCTTTGTCATGCCCTCTTTGTTTATCTCAAATATGAATTATTAAATAAATACCGTGGCTTCATCTTTAAAACCAGGATAAAAATCAATTAAATTTCCTGTTCATGTAAAAATATGTTTACAGAGGGCATGCATGGGCAGTATATGAGGGAAATGCACTCTGATGACCCCGTGATGTGATAGTGTCAACGTAAGCGTAAAGAGGTAATTATTAGTTTATTGAATTTAAATGTAATAATATATTCCATGATAAAAATACAGAGGGGTGTAACCTTTGTACACTGCTGATGACAGCGCCCTCTGCCGGGAGAACGGCCATTTTTCTCCTGGGGCACTGGCAGGTTGTGCTTGGGTGGGTTGTGTGGACCCGAATTTCTTGTTTGTTGTGGAAACAAGCCAGTGACAGCAGATAAACCCATGAGCCTGACCACCGTTCATTCCACCACTGTTGTTGCCACCATTGTGTGATCCGTGACTGTTAATTCCATAACAGTTCAGTTTGTGTGTGCAGTGAGACTGGACTCACTTGAAATAAAGCAACTTATTTAATGAAGGACTTTTGTTCTTTATACATGCTTTGCCTGGAGTACGGCTCCTTGTGTTAGTGTTGCCCAGCACCACTACATATATATTTATATAAACATACCAATGTTAATCACATTTCAAATAATCATAATATTGTAATCAAAAAGAAGTTTTTTCAAGCAAGGTTTAGATTTAACATTTTTTTTAGTAAATGGATCCAAAGTCTTTAATTCTATTTATTATATGTTTCATTTGCAATATTATAATATTATTCTCTGAAAAATGGGGGGGGGGGGGGAGATGATTACATTGGCCATCCCCCCCCCCCCCCCTTGCCTAAAAATCCCCCCCATCTCCCCTAAATTGACGCCCCTGGTCATATGTTAAAAGGTGGTAGTATGAAAGAGCTTATATATTTGTTCATGTCTTTTTAGTTGACACCCGACATCCATGATAAAGCTTTAGACGGATCGGGTCGCAGGCGCAGTGCGCGTTTACCTGATATGGTAATAGGGGCGGAGTGACATGGTGTTTGAAAACATTATCAAGCACGTGTACTTGGCCAGTTACTGCTGCGCAGGATTATAAGGCAAGCAATATACTAGAAATGTATCGTCATTAAATATAATAAATCATGAACTTGGGTTTCTAAACGCTGATAAGTCATAAGAACTTCGATATCCCTTTGGATTTTTGGATTACGTCATGCAGCCTTCCGGTTTTATGTGTTCGAGAAACGCGAGCACATATTGACACTGGCGGAAGCATGAATGCAGAACCGATCGAGTATATATATATATATATATATATATATATATATATATATATATATATATATATATATATATATATATATATATATATATATATATATATATATATATATATATATCGTGGATATATATATATATATATATCGTGGATTTCCCCATCTACACCCGACCCCCCTCGGGGGCGTTATGTTATGCTTGGATTGACAAAGAATTTACTGCCCCCCCCCCCCCCCCCTGACGCCGCTGTGCGATACAGGAAATGACTCGTTACCATAGAGACTGAGTTTCAGTTGGGTTGTGAGTTCACATGTATTCTTTTGAGTAAATATATCATTCGTATCCTAATGTTAAGATTATGGTCTGTTTAACACAATATGAATGCAGTATGAAGAAAGACCACTGCGAAGCATTCCTCAGTGTTGCTTATATCACGACTCAAGTAGGCAAACCAGCCCAAGTGTCAGTGCCCCCCCCCCCCCCCCCCCCCCCTTATACGAGTGACACGGCTGGGCTCTCTGCCCATGCTCACAGGCCTATAACTCCATATCAAATTTTTTTGCCACACTTTCATATCAGAAATAAGCAGATAACATATAATTAAATTACACGCTGTTATAACTTTTATAAAGAATTCTGTTATTTTTTTCGGAAAATCGTATTTTTTTTAAGACTGGCCATTTTGTTTGGTCTTCCTTATTCAATAAACAGTTGAAAAGCAAAAGTAACAGCTTCTGTCGAAAATAATGATATGTTTTATCAACCTAATAGTTTTAACTGCATGCTGTATCACTGCAGTTACCGTTTTATAGATCAACTTCGCCGGCCACATGCTGTTTTTTGGGGATTCATAACAAAAATTCTTCACGGAAGACATGATAACAGTGCTTCATTCATAGTCTATAGTCTATGGCGCAGCGTGTGACATCATGTGGCAAAATTTAAAAATGACTTATATCTTAAAATAAATGTTTTTATTCGTCTCTAAAAATGTTGGACCGAGAGTGCTACTAAGCTTTTGATGAGATCTAGAAATTTTAGTTACAGGGGATTTCCCTGCAGGTGACCTCGCTGCCAAGTTGACAGTGCAATTTTTTTTTGTGGAAAAATAAATAGAAAAAAATCCCATCTAGGAACTGGGTTCATTTATGTTAAATCTATATTAATATATTTTTCAATAGGCAATTGTATTATATGATAATACGATGAGATTTTGAATACCTTTGCTTGACCTGAACACAGGGATACTCTCCTTTCGTGACGTCATAAATTTCCGCCCAAATGCTGCACGACAGTGTTTAGAATCTCAATTAAGATTGTAATGATATATTGTGTTGTTCGGTTATAGTATAGAGAGTGGGGGAGGGAGTGATTAGTTTAGTTTTCTTTGAATACGCTACACTTTATATCCATTTTGATGACTTGGAGTATGGGTAATTGCTGGGGATGTTCTCTGATATATTGAAAGTTTTGCATGGGTGGTTCTCTGTGTTTTGAAATTGATGCTTAACAGTCCTCTCAAGACAAAATTCCATTTTGTTTTTGATTGCCTTCTATATAGAGACAAACGTCCATAAAAATATAACATAATTTTGAAAACTATTTAACAGGGAGAATGTATTTGAAATAACATATTAGCCGCCTATACACATGATGCATGTTAAAAAAAAGATATAATCATTTGGTAGCATTTACTGTGTATACATATGTGTACATAAGGGTTTATGTTGAATGTTTGGAGTCCAATTTATAGATTTTTTTTAATTTGGAGATTTTTTGTTACATTTTCCTTGTTTCTTATATTGACTTTGAACCTGACTTATATGAAGGACAACATTGTTACACATTTATTTTGGGATTTGAAGGGTTCTGTTATCGTTAGGGAGGAATCACGGGGCCGTCCAGTAGCTTGTACCTAGGACGGGTTGAGAAAGGTTATGCAGGTGCATGTAACTTTAAAATCAGTAAACTAATCACTTCATTTTGGAAGGAGAAAATGAAATGCCTTTGTAGCAAAAAAAAATTTGATTCTCAAGAACTTCTTTTCAGAATCAGTGCAGGGCAATTTTTTTTTTTACTTTTTTTTTATGTTTTGATAAAAACGCCATATGATCACGGTAAAGCATGAAAATAACAGAATTGTTTTGCTTATCTGGTAAAAGCATTACATAACAATGGAAATCTTATCAATATTGCATTATTTTCTTGAAAGAAAATTCTGAGCGGTTTGAGCTCAAAACTGGTAAGTTTCTATTTTTTTTTCATCTTTTTTTTGCCTAATACACCTGGCGATGTATTGATGGGTGTGTGCGACTTTCGAAACGCCGTCCACAGCGCCACCTATCGTATCCATGCATGCAACTATTCTTGCATTCTCCGCACCTGGTCACTTGACCATTGGTCGGGGAGACAACAGCGCTTTTTTTATAATATATTATAAAACTAGACAGGTACCAGAGTATCCCCAGACATAGTAGCCCCCTCCCCCCCCCCCCCCTACAAGAATAGACCCCCATTTTTAGCAGCATATAATGACACTTGGCATATTTATTGTTTCTTCCATCTAACAATCCACAATCTTGTTGAAGATGTTGGTCCTGTGACCTTGACCTTTGACCTCATGACCCCAAAATCAATTTGGGTCTTGCTTTTCCAATGGGACATATGCAAGTCAAGTTTGAAATCTATACATCAATAAAGCAGGAATTATCATCCAGAAACTTATTTTTGGACAGATGGCTCCTGTGACCTTTACCTTTGACCTTGTGACCTCAAAATTGATAGGGTTCTTCCTCTCTTGGCAGGAGAACTATATGTGCAAGATGAAAGATCTGAGATGAAATGTTTGGCTGAAAATGCATCCACATCTTTTTAAAGATGTGTCCTGTGACCTTGACCTTTGACCTCATGACCCCAAATCAATTTTGGTCTTACTTTTCCAATGGGACATATACAAGTCAAGTTTGAAATCCATACATCAATAAAAGCAGGAATTATCATCCAGAAACTAATTTTTAAACATATGGCTCCTGTGACCTTCACCTTTGACCTCAAAATTGATAGGGGTCTTCCACTCTTGGCAGGTGAACTATATGTGCAAGATGAAAGATCTGAGATGAATTGTTTGGCTGAAAATGCATCCACAATCTTTTTAAAGATGTGTCCTGTGACCTTGACCTTTGACCTCATGACCCCAAATTCAATTTGGGTCTTGCTTTTCTAATGGGTCAATAACAAAGCCAAGTTTGAAATCCATACATCAACTAGATGTGTCGAAACGACACGGATGCCCCCGCCTCGGGCAAATTAGAAACATTTGTAAAATTTTGAAATTTTTTTTAAGTTCAGGAGGTGTCGTATGGTCAAAAGTAGGTCAACAAGGGCAAAATGCAAACTCGATCTGTAACGGGTCATTATCAAGCAACACACCAAAAATCATTCCAGTATATGCAGGTATTGTGAAAAAAAGTCCATACATGTGCATTTTCCATAAAAATTTCTGTCTTTCATGAAATTTTCTATGTTTAGGAGCCGTAAAACAATCAAAAGTAGGTCAACCGGGACGAAACGCGAACTCGATCTGTAACTGTCATTATCTGCCCACACATAAAAAATCAGGGTGGTATCTGCAGACATTGAGGAAAAAAAGTCAGTACATATGCATTTGTTATGAAAATTTCTATTTTTCATTAAACTTTCTATGTTCAGGAGCAGTCAAATGGTAAAAAAAAGTAGGTCAACTGGGACAAAACAAGAACTCGATCTGTAACTGGTCATTATCTGCCTACATACCAAAAATCAGGCCCCCATCTGCAGGCACTGCGAAAAAAAGTCCATACATGTGCACTTTTTATGAAATTTTCTATGTTAGAGCACTGTCAAACGGTCAAAGGAAGGTCAACTGGGACAAAACGTGAACTCGATCTGTAACTGGTCATTATCTGCCCACACACCAAAAATCAGGCCAATATCTGCAGGCATTGCGAAAAAAATTCCGTACATGTGTATCTGTCATGAATATTTCTATTTTTCATGAAATTTTCCAAGTTAAGGAGGCGTAAAACGTTCAAAAGTAGGTCAACCAGAACGAAACGCGAACTCGATCTGTAACTGGTCATTATCTGCCCACACACAAAAAATCAGGCCAATATCAGCAGGCATTGCGAAAAAAAGTCCGTACATGTGTATTTGTCATGAAAATTTCTATTTTTCATGAAATTTTCTAAGTTTAGGAGCCGTAAAACAGTCAAAAGTAGGTCAACTGGGACAAAACAAGAACTCGATCTGTAACTGGTCATTATCTGCCTACACACCAAAAATCAGGCCAATATCTGCAGGCATTGTGAAAAAAAGTCCTTACATGTGTATTTGTCGTGAAATTTCTATTTTTTCATGAAATTTTCTAAGTTTAGGAGCCGTAAAACGTTCAAAAGTAGGTCAACCGGGACTAAACGAGAACTCGATCTGTAACTGGTCTATATCTGCCAACACACCAAAAATCAGGCCAATATCTGCAGGCATTGCGAAAAAAAAGTCTGTACAACTGTTTGATTTCGGAAGGACGGAAGGACGGAATGACGGATATGGGTAAAACTATATGCCCCAGCCACTTTGTGGCGGGGGCATAATAAAAGAAGGAATTATCATCCAGAAACTAATTTTTGGACAGATATCTCCTGTGACCTTCATCTTTGACCTTGTGACCTCAAAATTGATAGGGTTCTTTCTCTCTTGGCAGGTGAACTATATGTGCAAGATGAAAGATCTGAGATGAAATGTTTGGCTGAAAATGCATCCACATCTTTTTAAAGATGTCCTGTGGCCTTGACCTTTGACCTCATGACCCCAAATCAATTTTGGTCTTACTTTTCCAATGGGACATATACAAGTCAAGTTTGAAATCCATACATCAAAAAAAGCAGGAATTATCATCCAGAAACTAATTTTTCGACATATGGCTCCTGTGACCTTCACCTTTGACCTCAAAATTTATAGGGGTCTTCCACTCTTGGCAGGTGAACTATATGTGCAAGATGAAAGAACTGAGATGAATTGTTTGGCTGAAAATGCATCCACAATCTTTTTAAAGATGTGTCCTGTGACCTTGACCTTTGACCTCATGACCCCAAATTCAATTTGGGTCTTGCTTTTCTAATGGGTCAATAACAAAGCCAAGTTTGAAATCCATACATCAATAAAAGGAATTATCCAGAAACTAATTTTTGGACAGTATCTCCTGTGACCTTCATCTTTGACCTTGTGACCTCAAAATTGATAGTGTTCTTCCTCTCTTGGCAGGTGAACTTTATGTGCAAGATGAAAGATCTGAGATGAATTGTTTGGCTGAAAATGCATCCACAATCTTTTTAAAGATGTGTCCTGTGACCTTGACCTTTGACCTCATGACCCCAAATTCAATTTGGGTCTTGCTTTTCTAATGGGTCAATAACAAAGCCATGTTTGAAATCCATACATCAATAAAAGAAGGAATTATCATCCAGAAACTAATTTTTGGACAGATATCTCCTGTGACCTTCATCTTTGACCTTGTGACCTCATAATTGATAGGGTTCTTCCTCTCTTGGCAGGTGAACTATATGTGCAAGATGAAAGATCTGAGATGAAATGTTTGGCTGAAAATGCATCCACATCTTTTTGAAGATGTGTCCTGTGACCTTGATCTTTGACCTAATGACCCCAAAATCTATTTGGGTCTTGCTTTTCCAATGGGACATATATAAGTCAAGTTTGAAATCCATACATCAATAAAAGCAGGAATTATCATCCAGAAACTAATTTTTGGACAGATGGCTCCTGTGACCTTCACCTTTGACCTCGTGACCTCAA
Organism: Sipunculus nudus; assembly: GCA_026874595.1. Taxonomy (NCBI): domain Eukaryota; kingdom Metazoa; phylum Annelida; class Sipuncula; order Golfingiida; family Sipunculidae; genus Sipunculus; species Sipunculus nudus. The sequence goes on along the minus strand of CM049308.1, from coordinate 82,322,645 downwards.
AATTGATAGGGGTCTTCCTCTATTGGCAGATGACTTATATGTGCAAGATGAAAGGTCTGAGATGAATGTTTGGCTAAAAATGCATCCACAATCTTTTTAAAGATGTGTACTGTGACCTTGAATTTTGACCTCATGACCCCAAAATCCCAATTTGGGTCTTGCTTTTTCAATGGGACATATATAAGTCAAGTTTGAAATCATTACATCAATAAAAGCAGGAATTATCATCCAGAAACTAATTTTTGGACAGATAGCTCCTGTGGCCTTGACCTTTGACCCCAAAATTTATATGGATCATCCACTATTGGCAAGTGAGCTATATATTCAAGTTGGAAGACCTGAGATGAAAGTTTGGCTTAAAATGCATTCACAGTATCTTTAAAAATGCCAGTCCAGTGACCTTGACCTTTGACCTCATGACCCTAGGTAGGGTTCTTACTTTAGTGGTGGGCCATACATAAGTCATGTTTGAAATCCATACATCAATAAAAGGAATTATCCAAAAACTAATTTTTGGACAGTATCTCCTGTGACCTTCATCTTTGACCTTGTGACCTCAAAATTGATAGTGTTCTTCCTCTCTTGGCAGGTGAACTATATGTGCAAGATGAAAGATCTGAGATGAATTGTTTGGCTGAAAATGCATCCACAATCTTTTTAAAGATGTGTCCTGTGACCTTGACCTTGGACCTCATGACCCGAAATTCAATTTGGGTCTTGCTTTTCTAATGGGTCAATAACAAAGCCATGTTTGAAATCCATACATCAATAAAAGAAGGAATTATCATCCAGAAACTAATTTTTGGACAGATATCTCCTGTGACCTTCATCTTTGACCTTGTGACCTCATAATTGATAGGGTTTTTCCTCTCTTGGCAGGTGAACTATATGTGCAAGATGAAAGATCTGAGATGAAATGTTTGGCTGAAAATGCATCCACATCTTTTTGAAGATGTGTACTGTGACCTTGAATTTTGACCTCATGACCCCAAAATCCCAATTTGGGTCTTGCTTTTTCAATGGGACATATATAAGTCAAGTTTGAAATCCATACATCAATAAAAGCAGGAATTATCATCCAGAAACTAATTTTTGGACAGATAGCTCCTGTGGCCTTGACCTTTGACCTTGTGACCCCAAAATTTATATGGATCATCCACTATTGGCAAGTGAGCTATATATTCAAGTTGGAAGACCTGGGATGAAAGTTTGGCTTAAAATGCATTCACAGTATCTTTAAAAATGCCAGTCCAGTGACCTTTGACCTCATGACCCTAGGTAGGGTTCTTACTTTAGTGGTGGGCCATACATAAGTCATGTTTGAAATCCATACATCAATAAAAGGAATTATCCAAAAACTAATTTTTGGACAGTATCTCCTGTGACCTTCATCTTTGACCTTGTGACCTCAAAATTGATAGTGTTCTTCCTCTCTTGGCAGGTGAACTATATGTGCAAGATGCAAGATCTGAGATGAATTGTTTGGCTGAAAATGCATCCACAATCTTTTTAAAGATGTGTCCTGTGACCTTGACCTTGGACCTCATGACCCGAAATTCAATTTGGGTCTTGCTTTTCTAATGGGTCAATAACAAAGCCATGTTTGAAATCCATACATCAATAAAAGAAGGAATTATCATCCAGAAACTAATTTTTGGACAGATATCTCCTGTGACCTTCATCTTTGACCTTGTGACCTCATAATTGATAGGGTTCTTCCTCTCTTGGCAGGTGAACTATATGTGCAAGATGAAAGATCTGAGATGAAATGTTTGGCTGAAAATGCATCCACATCTTTTTGAAGATGTGTCCTGTGACCTTGATCTTTGACCTCATGACCCCAAAATCTATTTGGGTCTTGCTTTTCCAATGGGACATATATAAGTCAAGTTTGAAATCCATACATCAATAAAAGCAGGAATTATCATCCAGAAACTAATTTTTGGACAGATGGCTCCTGTGACCTTCACCTTTGACCTCGTGACCTCAAAATTGATAGGGGTCTTCCTCTATTGGCAGATGACTTATATGTGCAAGATGAAAGGTCTGAGATGAATGTTTGGCTAAAAATGCATCCACAATCTTTTTAAAGATGTGTACTGTGACCTTGAATTTTGACCTCATGACCCCAAAATCCCAATTTGGGTCTTGCTTTTTCAATGGGACATATATAAGTCAAGTTTGAAATCATTACATCAATAAAAGCAGGAATTATCATCCAGAAACTAATTTTTGGACAGATAGCTCCTGTGGCCTTGACCTTTGACCTTGTGACCCCAAAATTTATATGGATCATCCACTATTGGCAAGTGAGCTATATATTCAAGTTGGAAGAACTGGGATGAAAGTTTGGCTTAAAATGCATTCACAGTATCTTTAAAAATGCCAGTCCAGTGACCTTGACCTTTGACCTCATGACCCTAGGTAGGGTTCTTACTTTAGTGGTGGGCCATACATAAGTCATGTTTGAAATCCATATGGCTATCAACACTGGAGATATCATAAGAGGTGTGTGATCTTCACCATATATGGCAATGTTCAAGGTCAAGGCGACTATCATAGGTAAGGTCATGACCCCAATTTAAATGAGCATCATCCTATAACCCATACCTATGTATATGCATAATATAAAAGAAATCTATCCATTAGTTTTTGACTTATAATGCTCACAGTACTGTAAGGTGGCAATTTTTTGGGGTATTGAGCACGAAAACAATTAAAGAATAATAGGTGGCGCCACCAGTTTCTGGAACATGACAATCCTATCCATGATCTTCCATCAACTTGATTTTGGGATATATCCATGCAAGATTTCTTGAGATATTAAAGAATTTGTGTGATTTTCCCCAAAATTGGACCTATTCAAGGTCAAGGACACTCTCCTAGTTAAGGTCATGACCTAATTTTATATAGGCGTCGTTCTTCTACCCATATCTATACATATACCAAGTTTGGTAAATTTCTGTGAAATATTTTTTGGGTTATCGCGCCAACAAGATTTATATGCGGCGGCAGCGGGACCGGTTTTCATGTATCCCCCCCCGACTTTGTCTGGGGATACAATGAAGGTATATTTAATAATAATTTCTTTAATACTTTGCTTCTTTCATAAGCACAAAATTATCGTGTAAAATGCCTCCCTTTAATGAACATTTGTATAGGCGGGGGTTGGGGTTACATTATAGTATTTTCGGTTGAACAGGTTAACCTCATTCTGTTCCAAAGGCATACAACTTTGTTTAGTATAAAATGCTTGAATCAGTGATAAAGTGACAACTGAAGCCAAAATGAATATGTTAGAAAATATATATATATATATATATTTATATTTATAAATGTATATTCTCGGTAATTTTACAATCAGTGCCGAAATTGCACAAATGGAATAAAGTGTTTTGATTGGTGGGGGGGGGGGGGGGGGGACAACTGTATTGTACACCCTGTTCTACACAACTACTTTCAATCCTGCACATACTCACTCTCCCACATGAAAATATATTAAACAACAAATGCTTGAAAATTGGCACAAGTTTATTTTTACATCCTCTTGTGGCCTAATTTATAAAAGTCTGGGTGTGTGACATGGAGTGCTTCCGTGGTTCCAGGTCCTGTCCTGCACAACAACAGTGCTGACCCCTGGTGGGTTCTTACCTAACAACAGTACTTGTTTCAAAACCACATTAAAACGCCCAAGGCACACACATTTTACATGTGCACTGATTTATGATTTAGAAGCAACCTTAAGGACTTGGGTACGTGTCTTATATACCAGAAAAGTGAAAACTGGAACAGACATATATAGCATTAAGCATGCTGAAAACTGAATCATTTTTCCCCATCAACTTTTTAACAATACTACAAAATCATCAATTGCAAAACACTGGCCAGAGCAAACAAAATAATTTGAATATCAAACCAATTCCGTTTTATCACATTAAAAAGCACAGAAACCATTTACTGGATCTGACACTAAAGTAAAACATGGCTTTTTGAGCCTTGTGACATTTATGGTAAGTTCATACATAGCACCACAAACTAAAGTTGGCATATCTTGTTCAAAATACTACAGCCTACTGAATAAATTTCCCACAATCTACCAAAAATAAAAATCCATAAATAAATGATCTTTGGCAAAAACTTGGGAAATTACTGTAATATTATGATATATTTTTATAAGCCTTATTCACATCAGATCTGGTGTGACCATACATCGGTTAAAACATGACTAGATGCTGAAAAAACACACATGGCACTGACCAATACTAATTTAAAATTCATGTTAATATCAAATGTGACATAAACAAGGGAAGCCGTCCATCATGCCAAGAATAGTCCCTTTTTTCTGCACAAAAATAATTATTCTGTGAAACTTGGTCAAGTTAACAATGCTAAAAATACAATTCTGATTTAAAATCAAATACTGCACATGGCAAAAGCAGGAATAATGAAAAAAAAAGAAAGTTATACATATAAGTACAATAGAGAAGCATCATTATTATAGGTAAATGTTAAATCATGTATGTTAGGTAATCACATCTGGCACTTGTAAAAATTGCTAAAAGAAGTTTACCTTTGGCAACTGTTCACCTGGCTAAAATAAAACATCTAAAACTGCAAACGTGATTGGACTCTTGTCTTCAAAAGAAATACAGGCTAAAAGAGTTTTACAAAGTGTAAGCAATAGTGTACAGCAAAGTTCCCTCCCTAGTACTCATTGTTCTATATAAAAAGCAGTATATAAACAATCAGTACCAAGTTAGTATGGTTGGTATCTTTGTACAAGTAGTGTATACAGGACTTGAGTAATGACAACTACAACTAGTATGTCTGCAAAGGTTGTGTACACTTCATTTAACTTTATCTCACTTTATGACTCATGACTTATGAGAAATCTGAAATAGAGCTTAACTTGACTTTATTTCTTTGGTTTATCACTTTGAAAAGACTTTGTTTGATTCTTGCATTACTGAATCAGCAGGATTATATAAAAAAAAATATAAAGAAAATGATGCCCAATCAGACCTGAGAGCCATGGACTGACAGGTCCATACAAAAGTTTGGCAGAGTGCACAATGCCTTTCTTGTGAGCATTTTTCTTCGTCTGCATCCTACAGTTTTCTATACCAGTGGATGACCATGGTGTTTTTACGTTTTACTTGCCACCGGCTTCATTACGCATGCACACCTCTAGTACGTTTTCCCACTCCAGGTCACCATGGTCGTTAGCTTGAACTTCCTTGGCAATACCCACTAGTGCCTTTTTAATGTAGTCTTTGCTGCTTGTGTATATCATCTTCTGTTTGATTTTTGCACTATCAGGACTCCTGAAAATGAACAAAATATCAAAGACTGTGCTGTATGCTTTTTTTGCCCAAACATTTAACTTTTAAAATATATTAACATCAACAAACATAACAAACTTATAGGCAGCTATAACAATTATTGCAAAATTTCACATTTATTTATTAAAGACTGCTTTGTTTACATTTCTGCTACATTTAAATATAATTTACTTAATACAATAAACTTTAAATACAAAACATATATGGGCATAAGTACTGAGAGATGATTCAAATCTCTATTAGCTGCCTGATATAGCCATATGTATATCTGATCATATCAGTGGACGGTGGTCATATCGAAAAGAAGCTGGACATTTAATTTTTTTTTGCTTTGCCTACATTTCTGCGAAAATATGAAAGATGACAGAGAAATAAATTTATGATATATAGTGACAAGAATGTCAGATGTCAGTCCCAATATACTGTGCACAAAAAATACCATAATATATATACATACTCTGCATAAAGTCTACTGAATATAATATACTTAAATACAAAACACATATATGGGCAAAAGTTATAGAATAAATATGACAGAGCTCTATGTTCTAAGCCCAAAATATTCATATGTATATATTGTAATAAGTGAAAGAAGCTGGGGCCTTTGATTTTTAAATAACACAATAATAGCATTAATTAAATATACCAGGAGCTGGCACTGGTTGTTGGGACTTTGTAAAAATATCCCATTTCTCAAGGAATTCCAAAACAGAAGTGTATATGGCACATGATGTCAACCTGTACAAGCAGGGGATTGAAATTGCCATTAATAGCATATCCATTTAAGTGAAAACACATTTTATTTTACTACATTTTAGTTCAATCCTGTCCATGCCTGAATCAGCTGCCTGGACAAGTTGAAACAGAGAATTTTTTTTTTTTTGAGGAATTATATATTTGTGTCCACAGAATATCTTCAGATATCCATGAAGATGAAATATGATTCCTCAAGGTTTCTTTTTTGTGTTAATTTAATGGTATGAATGTCATTTCTGATATCAGTTTTCCGGAAACCAAACATATTGGCATTTGGCTGAATTTTTTTTTTCCTTTCTTTATCACAGACAACATGTTTTTTAGATGATTTAAGCGTGAACATGACTGTCACTTATAAAATATTGCTAATTATGATCTTTTAAGCATTTTATTATTTTAATTTGTTTTAACTTTGATGCTAATATATACAAATGTACAATACATATATGGTGAAATGGCTTGCAAAAAGGAAAAACTTCAGCTATCGAGCACCTATCAATATGGAGTATGGACTACGCATATACGACTTATGGAAAACGAACTTTGCGGATACCTACTATGTATACTGACTACGCATGCGAACTAAAGATATTGACTACGCACTTATGGAAAACCACCTTAAGAGAGGTTTCATTGTGTCAGATGTGAAACCCAAATAAATATAATACGAACATAAACAAGGGACCCATGGGTCACAGAGCTCAGCTGAAGTTTGAAATTTTTGCAAATGCAAAATATGCAAAATATTCTATTGTAATGTTTTTCATTTATATAAGAATATGAGAAGCTAAGAGGAAAGGGGCCCTCCTACTTGATTATAGAAAAGTTCTAAATATATGATTGCAAACTAATACTCTGACAAGACTGTCATGAAGAAAAACAGTAAAAGTTTTGAGATACTGTGATGCATGTGAAATTTACAGATGGACGGGCATGTGGACAGAATGGCCTTATACCTTTGTTTCACTTTCAAGGGAATAATGCATTAAGTTTATATATAAGCCTATTTTTTACTTTTTAGCATTTCCACTTTTTCCATTAAAAGTTTTTATCTGAATCATTTTTTTACTAGTTTTATAAATTTTAATAAAAAAAACTGAGAATATAAGTTAAAATATTAGAATTGTTGCAATAGTTGCAATCATTATATATCCAGAGTGTAGCTCATATTGGGTCATATTGTGCATACACATAAATTTTATTATTTTTAAATCACAAATGTTTAAGCTGAATTTAAAAGAAAATAATGCCACAACATGGCATCTACAAGATTATTCCTTGAATCACTATTTAAAAGTTTTGCACATTGGAGTTTTCAGTAAATGCTTAATTTTATTCACTGAGATATAATACAAGATTTAGTAAATTTGATAAAATAAAACATCTTTTCAAATAAAGTATACACACTGTTGGTTGAATGATCGACAAACAATATCATTGTGCTAATTACTATCTCAGCTTTAATCTATTACTGGAATTAATAGTCAATTTCACACCTGATGAAGTTTTTACTCTTCTGAAGTAAGGAATTACTTATCTGATGAACAACCATACTTCATAGCAATACACCACTTTGTGGACACAACTAAATGTGCACTTGAATCATTGTAACCCTGGTGGTACAATACAATATCTAAAATGTAGCATAGCCTAGAATAAGAATGAATCAAATACAGAAAATAACTAGAATACGGGTAGTCGACAAGCGACTATATGTACCCGCCAAAATCAGAGAAGGACGGGTGAAGTGAGGCATGGATTGAGTGGCAAGGGGATATAGAGTTACATGTGTTACATATTTGAATGGATCTCTGCCACATAAACATGATTGTAGGTGGCACCACCTGTTATTTGAACGAGAAACTATCCAAGATGTATACACATGCAAAATTTCATGTGGAAAAGTCAAATCACTGCAGAGATATGAGTGATTTTATCCAACAGCAGACAAACAGATGGACGCTGTGCAAAAATGGCTGCAGGTGGCGCCACCATTTTTGTGTATATTATAAAGCTATCCATGGGTTACATTTGTGTAATTTTATTTTCCTGATTGGTCAAACGGTTCCGGAGATATAAGCATTAATGTCTGCAGCGTGAATGTGAATGTAGGTGGCTCCACCTGTCATAAAATCAAGAAAGCTATCTAGGATGTATATGCATGCCGAATTACAGGTAATTTGGTCAAACCACTGCAGAGATAAGAGTGATTTAAACCCAAGGCAGACAAATAAATGGACGCTGTGCAAAAATGGTTGCAGGTGGCGCCACCATTTTTGTGTATGTTATAAAGCTATCCAAGGGCTACATTTGTGTAAAAATTTTTTCCTGATTGGTTGAACGAGTCCGGAGATATAAGCATGGATGTCTAAAGCGTGAACGTGAATGTAGGTGGCACCACCTGTCATAAAATCAAGAAAGCTATACTGGATGTATACGGATGCTGAATTTCAGGTAATTTGGTCAAACCAATGCCGAGATATGAGTGATTTTAACCTGAGGCAGACAAACAAATGGACACTGTGCAAAAATGGCTGCAGGTGGCGCCGTCATTTTGTGCATGTTATAAAGCTATCCAAGGGCTACATTTGTGTAAAAAATTTTAAATGGTTCCCGAGATATGAGCTTGGATGTGTGGAGCGTTAACGTGAATGTAGGTGGCGCCACCTGTCATAAAATCAAGAAAGCTACCTAGGATGTATACGCATGCCGAATTTTAGGTGAATTAGTCAAACCACTGCAGAGATATGAGTGATTTTAACCTAAGGCAGATGAACAGATGGACACTGTGCAAACATGGTTGCAGATGGTGCCACCTTTTGTTGTGTATGTTATAAAGCTATCCAAGGGCTACATTTTTGTAAAAAATTTTTTCCTGATCAGTCAAACGGTTCCTGAAATATGAGCTTGGATGTGTGGAGAGTGAACGTGAATGTAGGTGGCGCCACCTGTCATAAAATCAAGAAAGCTACCTAGGATGTATACACATGCCGAATTTTAGGTGAATTAGTCAAACCACTGCAGAGATATGAGTGATTTTAACCTAAGGCAGATGAACAGATGGACACTGTGCAAACATGGTTGCAGGTGGCGCCACCTTTTGTTGTGTATGTTATAAAGCTATCCCAGGGCTACATTTGTGTAAAAATGTTTTCCTGATCGGTCAAACGGTTCCTGAGATATATGGGTTTATGTGTGGAAACAGACGCACAAACGGACGCTGGGCAGAGAGGAAAGGTCAGAGGTCAAGGTCACTTGGTTAGGCACCAGTTCACATGTGACTCGATGATTTGTGTAAGTTTCGGAAAAATCCATCCAGTAGTCTCAGAGGAGTTCTCCGGAAACGAAGGCGGCGGCGGAACCCGGTCAAAAACATAGTATCCGCAAAACTTTGTTTTGGCGGATACAATAACATTTATCGTTTATGCACCATCCGGGGGGGGGGGGGGGGGGGTGCAGGGCAGAGGGGAAGCCTGCTGGTAGTGGCCAAGCTGAGCCAAGGCAAGCTGCCTGGGGTGGGTTACATAATGCAAGTGAAGGCTGTATTACTAGATGGGCTACATGTAAACAACACTTGACATAGTGTATAAAAAACTTGAATAAAAGCTACTCTATTCAATCAATTCCTTTGAAATTTCAGATTTTAAAAGATTAAATCCTTATGTATATATGCTGTGAAAATTAAATCATCAGTCCTTACAGGAAGAAAAACATGCCATTGCCAAAGTTAGACAAAATTTAAGGTATTGATTTTTTTATTTATGCTAATAACTTGAAAATTTGCAAAATTTAGATCTTATTTTGGGTAAACAATTGAAACTTGATTAAACAAAGTTATATTCCTGAAAAAAAGTCTCCAGCTTCAGCAGTTCTCATGTTAGGTGAATGAATATATTTCCTGATTTTTTAAAAATTGCATTATATTTTGGCCCATATTTTCAATATAATACCAAACACTGATCTAATTTTTTTGTATGTTCATAGAAAATGTATGGAAGAATATGAATACTTAATATGTTAAAAAACAGATCAGTGGTTTTGATATTAGGCAGCCTTGAAGTGTATTAATGGGGTTTTTTTTATTGAAAACAGAGGCTTTTCTTTAATATCTCGAAGGAACGAAGTCCTAATGACCCAATCTTCGGTATAGTGGGAGATCTTTGGGACATCTAATGGTATGCAAAATTTTGGAATCGTAGGTCCAACGGTTTCAAAATGTGCCCTGTTAACAGATGGCCGGCCGGACGACAGACAATGGACCACGACTATAGCTCAGATGACTTCTAGTCAGCTGAGCTAATAAACCATGGATGCTTTGACCTACTCAAATAGTTTTTATTTTACACTTAAAAGAGGGTCACCTTCTTTAATACTAACCATAAGAAGAAAACAAGCTTGCTTCTCTCCTGTCCATCACTCAGGCGGTATTCCGCATCAAATACACCGTAGCGGCATTCCCTTTTTTCCTCTGCCTCTTTCAACTGTTCCACAAAGTTTTCATAATTTTCACCTGAAATAGTAAAATTTGATTCTTATCTAAAAAGATCAAAGAAGCCAGTTGTGGGGGGGGGGGGGGGGGGGGGCTGATATTAGTAATAATGTTAAGTATAAATCACAAAATGAGAAAAATTAATGATAAATAATTCATTCCACAAAACAGGATGAAGAATCCTATCACTTTAAAAGTAAGATATGATACTTCACAATATTTCCATAAAACCAATCCCTTCTTGGTAAGTATATAATATGGCTGAGCAGGAAGCTTCTATTCACAACATGACTCTTTCATCTAATGATGTTTAAATGCAGTTTTGGCCTTTTGCACTAATTTATTGTGTTGCATGCATCTTATAAAACAAGAATATTTAATAAATAATTATGTTCTGTTCAATCAACCTGTGTCGACTGTTGTTTTTAAATAATTTTCTTAAATGTTTTTTGTTGTCATAGATTTCAAGGAAAGAAGCTTATGGAGGTCACAACCCAATATGGTACCTAAGAATTTCGAAATAAATCTCCAGTTTATGTTTTAAATCTTTTTAATTTTCCCCATTGACCTGACATGACCATGCATAAGTAGCCATCTTTGTTTTCTCTGATCAAATTTTTCAAAGTGTTTACATGACATCATCCAATCAGAAGCTGTCACCTGAAACAGTTTTTGCATGCTCCCAGTGACCTGGATCACCATCAGTGGGGTTTATATGTTGTAAGATGTACATGATTTTTCATAGTTTAAAATAAATTTGTTACTTAAATATTTTGTAAAATATACCTGTGTTTAATTTCCCTTGTTGAAAATTAGGTCCATCAAACTCATCCTTTATTATCAGTTATCATTATTAATGTTACTAACAAAATGAACTAACAATAATAGGTGAAAATAAGGGGATGGAATAGTTTCTTGTAAGAGGAGGTTGGGCTTCGCCAGTCAGTGCCCAAATAATAAGCCTGATGGATATTTACATTAGTCTTCTCAATGAGACAAAGATGCAAATAAAAACAGATGCCACTTATAACTCACATTTTTCTCCAATCATTAAGACATCTATTTCCTTAAGGTTTGGTGTTAAGGCATATATCACATATCTATGCTTGTGGCCGAGCTTGATCTCGTTAAACACCTCCATACAACGAGGATTCACTGCCACTCCGGAAGACTGAAAAGACAAAAACAGACATTACTCATGTGTTGTTAAATTAATTAACTGTTCTGAAAAGCAAAATCCTGCGGTGATTACTGACACTGAAGCGTGTTTCAGCGTGGTACTGGTTGGAATCCTGTTAATACACTTGATTTATACAAGGTATGTTCTCAAATTTTCTTATTTCATGACTGAACATTTAGTCTAGACAGAGTTCAGACAAACATTTGATTTCTTACAACAACCTGCCTGTCCTAACAGATAGGACAAAATAGATACCATACCAATATGAATAAGTTCAGAACAGTTATGTGACCAGGCTACATTTATCTCATGATTAATGAATACTTTACTTGTGTACATACTCAAGGCACGCAATTGTGGGCTATTTGGGATTCAATGGGATCAGATAAATATATCTTCAAGATTATCGGCCCCACCTGTGCACGAGTGTGACAAGGAAAATCATACATTAACACTCAGAAACTAAGGGGCAAGAAAAAGGTGAAAAAGTTTAACAAAATCTTCAATGTTAATTGGTTTATACATAATATGTATAGAAAATGACAATAATACTTAGCTATATGTATTATTAACCTTTAGCAATTGTTTGACAAAGAATCCTTTGCTATTAAAAACATTTTATACCACTTTTTGTTCAAGACTTTGGTAATAATTTATGTCCGTAAACTACTGTAATTCATTTCTGACATCATATGAGTGGATACCGGATAGTGCACCAATTTTGATCAAAGCAGAACTGTTTGATAAAACCCAATTAGTCTAAAAAAGTATTATTTTAATTTTTTATTAGCAGTCCAATGAAAGTATGTTGAAGATATTTTTAGTATTCAATGGCATCAATGCATTTCCTGAGGGTCAAAATGAGTGCATTGTTATTAGGGTTTTTTAAGGCCATTATGAAAGTATGTAACTTGTGCCCTGATACCTTTCTAACAATATCTGGCCACTGAGTAGGCAAGACCTTTAGCTCACAGCACTGTACAGCTCCATGCATGCTTGTATTCATGTGTGTACTGATCAGTTATCTCAGATATGACACCCGTCCCCAACAACACATAACACAGCTCACTTAACAATACCACTGGTACTAGTGGTAGCCTAACTCAACACCATCCACAACAAACTTCACAGAATTATTCAATATTATTTGTCTGATAAAGCATGATCTACTCACCATTTTTTTTATGTTTAGAATGAGTTCTGCTGCCTTTGTGTTGTGGACAGTAAAAGTTTCTAGTCTGGCGTACAGTCTACACATTCACCTTTATATATCCACCAATGTATCAGCCACGTGAGTCATTACCTGTTGTTAACAGAGGTTACCCCATACACTCCACTGTACACCTAGCTATACATGTCCAGGGTCAAGCCATACCCATATTTTGAACTGCCATAGTTCAGAGACTATGAGTCATGAATATTCACCTGACCCAAGGATGTGCCATGACCTTAATTATAAATATTCATGACGTGACCTAATTCTGCTGTTTACCATTAATGGACCTGTTGACAACAATATGGGCAACTCATGTCATGTCTAACATCAAAGCACAATACATATTTGTTAGTCATTACCATGAATAAGAACAATATCACAAATCACTGATGTCCAGGCACTGTAAGTTAAGACTGAATTAATAATCTATCTGGGGACTAGTCACAGATTCACAACTTCTCTTCTGAATATTTTTTTCTGGTGTACTGGTGCCATTTCTGCCCTCTGACATTAGCATCTAGGGTCAGTGTACTGGCTGTCAAAGAAGCCTCAATCAGGCCCAAAAAAAGGGTATGGTTCGCAGGCACTTTTTAAAAGAAATCAGTGTGGGAGAGCAATTTTTTAACCCTTTTTTGTATGTTTCAATAAAAATGTCATATGATCAGTAAGAAGCATGATAATAACAGAATTTTTTGCAAAACAGGTTTAGCACTACATAACAAAGGAAATCTGATCAAAATTGTATTATTTGATCTTCTTGAACATTGACTTGGGTGATGCCTGAGAACCATACCTTTTTTTTTCGCCTAATGGGGATGCAAATATTTCTTGTAATTTTTAAGCCCCATAGCCGTGAACTGCATACTCACTTGACATAAACCACTGCAAGCCAGAGCTTTCTTTAGTATACTTTCTGACAACATCAACCATGAGCAAGAAAAATCCCATTTTAACTCAGCATATCAGTAAATCCCTCTGAATGTTTCTTGAATTATTTGACCACATAAGAACAAGCAGGGCATGGCAGCTAACTTATACACAATACAGGAAATGACTTGTTACCAGAGAGATGAGGTTCCAGTTTTGGTTGTGAGTTCACACGTATTCTTTGGTGCTAATTCATCATGCAAAGCCTAATGTTAAGATTTTGGGCCATTTACCCCAATATGAATGAAACATATTGGAAGACCACTGCAATGCATTCCTCCATATTGCTTGTATTAGGATTCAAATTAGACTTACCAGAATACCAAGTCGCGTACTCACGGCTAAAGATGCACAAGAATGAACAGACCAAGATCTAGACATGTTATGATGACAGGAGCCTGGAGGTACCGTTTAATAATACTGTTTTACTTTATCCAGGACCTGTACAACAGGGTTGGCCGGTAAGAGCCACCCCAGGCTTTAACCCCTGGCTAAAGGTCAATGCTTCAAAAGTGGCCAATACAGGCTATTACCCTCAATTGAATAACAAAATCCCCCAAACCTAATAAACAACAACAGAATTATTAATTTTTTTTTTGTAATACAAGGTTGTCTATTGTTTGTACATTGTCCCAGGAAATACTACAGTAAATTATTCAAAATGACAAAGTCAAGGATTATGACACAAGGGTCATTCCATGTGAACTCAACAAGTGCCTCCAGCACAACCATCTCAGAAAATCATAATATTTTCCTGATATGTGCATTTGTACCCTCTTAGCACTAAAACACCATCATTTGGATGAAAAAAACTTTTTGAATCCTTCCTGGAGTCCATATATGGGGGTGGGGGTACTTGTTAAATTGAACCCTACTAATTCTGGACGATAATTTTGAGAGTTATATCTTCTGAGAGATTGTTGCTAGAGCAATGAAACTTACAGAATTTACGTAACTATCAATGGTGGTTGTGATGCAAAATTTAAATTTGGGTAAAAATTGAATGTTTAGCCTCTGAAACCTGCTAAAAATTGTGAAAAAATTTTAAAAATTGATTTCTGCCTGGTATAAATATGTTTTTACAAATTAGAAATAAGATTATAACAGGAAAATATATTAGAAATGATATCTAAATGACCAGCCTTGGTAAAGTGGATAATATTGTTCCATGTCTGATCATTTTTTTGCCAGCAGTGGTGAAGTAAAAAGCATTGAATTTTGCATTTTGGTCATATTTGACCAAATTTTTCACAATGTGGGTCAGAATAAATCAAACTTTTAATGCTACCAGTACAATCAACTACTATTGGTCTACAAAATCACTGAATATCAGAATGGTGTTTCACTTCTTTCAAACAGAAAAACAAGGGACCTATGGGTGACGGCACTCAGCTGTTATATATGATAAAAAATATGATTAAGAAATGAGGCATATGCTGGTATTGTCACTTTTGTGTGGTAATAAGTATAAGCTGTATTATGAGTTGTTGTTGTTTAGCTTATGTATGATTTTGATAGTACCTTTGGAGACAGAGAAGAGAACTGATTTCATTTATTTTATTAACAAATGGAGTACTATTGTCACACAGATTTTGACTTGGCCATATAACTTATAAGCAGAACATATAATATAAGAGTTTAACTATTTATTAAAAAAAAATTACAAATATTGTCCCAGATATAATTTTTATTAAAAATAATAAGAGAATTGTATGATTTTTAAAATGAAATATAACTGAAATGATTATTAAAATAATATTAAAGAATATATTCATGAATGCATTAATGAATACATTTGGAAAGTATTTGCACTGGTATTCATATACTTTCATTTTTACCTGAATTCCCATTCTTTATGCAAGAAATTTTATAATGGAGTACATATTCATATTTGTATTTAAATACAATTGCAAAGTATTCCCACCATGTCTGGTATTTATTCAGTTTTCACCAAACAATGGTGTTGAGAATCCAGAATGTACAAAATTCACACATTTAAATAATGATCTTATGTACCTGGTTTTATGGCTTTTATTTATATTAAAAAAAAAATAAATGTGATATATTCATTTTGGACTAATTTCACATCAATGTACACACTAGACACAGTAGGAATCTAGATTAATATTATCAATTGCATCTTTGTCTATCATTAATTTCCTTCATTGGTTCCCTAATGATTAGTAATGAATAACATGATTTACTATTTTATTATTAAAATTGAATTGAAAAATGCCATAGGTGACTGCATGGTGTTATTTGATATACGTGACATTCCATCCATCAATACAAGATTCTTATATCATCAGTAACTGCAAGTTAATTCCCTATTATTATAAAATAACAAATTCCTTTTCTATTTTTCTCTTATTTGTTATTAAAAACCAATAAAAATTGATTAATTTATTGTTTATTGTTAAGTTGTTGGTTAAAACCACTATATCAGTTGAGTTGGACACCTGGACCAACTGTGGCTGGCCATAAGCTGCCTGGCTGCCCCAGTATATGCCTCGCCTCAAGCATGCATAATTTGCTGAAAGTTCAATAAGGTCAACATACAGATGACTCAAGAGTGGCTGGAGAGAGCCAAGGTCTGATATGGTCTCATATAAACATTAATAAAAGCTATACAATTTTTTGCCAATTTCTTTCAGCTTTCTAAACTAAAAAGCTGAAATCCTTATGTGTGCATGATATGAAAATTATATAAACAGAGCTCACATGAAACAAAAGTGAAATGGTCAAAGTTGGGCAAAATTTAAGGTACTAATTTTATATTTATAGTAATAACTTATAAATTTTAAAATTTCAGAACTAATTTTGGGTATTCAATTGAATCTTGATTAAATAATGTTACATCCCTGACAAAAAATCTCTAGCTTCAGCAAGCCCCTTGTTAAGGGAGTAAATATATTTCTTGATTTTTTACAAAGTGCATTATGTTTGGGCCCATAATTTAAAACAATTACGCAATACTGACATCATTTCTGGCATGTGCACAGAGAATGTATAGAAAAACATGTATATTATATATGTTTAAAGTCAGATCAGTGGTTTTGATATTAGGCAGTATTGAAGTGTAACAATGGGTTTTTAATTGAAAAATGAAGTTTTTCATTAATATCTCAAAGGTATTAAGTCCTAGTGACCAAATTCTTGGCATGATAGGGGATTTTGGAGACATTTAATTGTATGCCAAATTTTACGAACTGAGAGCTTAAGCTGTGGAGCTGAGCTCTTGCAAACTGCATAACACTAGCCTGATGTAAACAATAACGTTACATGGTGCTTGAAAACTTGAATAAAATCTACAGTTTTTTATCAACTGGTTTCAAATTTTGGTGTTAACAGACAAAATGCTAAAAAAAAAACATGCTGAGAAAATTAAATCCACAGTACTTACAGGAAAAAAACGTGCCATGGTCAAAGTTAGGCAAAATTTAAGGTACCAATTTTTTATTTTTGTTAATATTTTAAAAAATTTAAAAGATTTTGATCTAATTTTGGGTATACAATTTAATTTTGATTAATTTAAGTTATATTACTTGAAACAAACTCCATAGCTTTAACAAGTATTGTGTTAAGTGATCAAATATCTTTCCTGATTTTTTAAAAAATGCATTATGTTCTGGCCCATAACTTTCTTAAATTATATAATACAGACATAATTTCAGGCATGTACACAGGAACTATATAGAGGAATATTATGGTAAATATGAGGAAAAACAGATGAGTGGTTTTGATATTAGGCAGCCTTGAAGTGTAAAAATAGGTTTTTAATGAAAAATTGAGGTTTTTCCTTAATTTCTCAAAGGAACAAAGTCGCAAAGACCCAGTTTTCAGCTTGGTAGGAGATCTTGGGGACATCTAACACTGTGCCGAATTTTGGATTCCTAGATCTTACGGTTTCAAAACGTGCCACATCTATGGACAGACGGACAGACGACGGACAATGGACCACGACTATAGCTCAGAGACTTATAGTCAGCTGAGCTAAAAATGTTAAAAAACCTAAAAATTACCATTCGTCTGGTCTGAAAACAGGTTGACCTAATGGACATTATGTATGAACTAAGCAGGTTTGGAGGCCAGGCACATGTGACAATACCCAAGAACAGGTAGAGATAGTTGTGAGATAGTTATGCAGTTACAAATCTAGGTACGGGACTTTCATGGCACACCTAGGTACAGGTACAAGAATCTGGTCACAATAGGATGTGTCAGTATTGTTGAACCTCCTGTCTTGAGAGTAAGAAGTGTGATGATAGCAGTTACTCTTCTTACACATTTTGTCATTTTAAAGGAAACTTAGCTTTTCAGTTTGAGCCAGATGTTTTTTTTTCAAAATTCAAATGCCCTGCAGCCATATCAACGCCAACTTGAAAATGATGAGAAAATATTTTTTTTTATTATAATACTGTATTTTTGAAAATAATATTTTTGAAAATAATAATGCGTTTCCTTTAATAATCTTATAAAAAACTTGATCTTTCCAGCATAGCCTCTATTTCAGATTAAATTCATGAAAATGTAAAGAATACAAACCAGTATGGAAAATTACAGGTCACAGAACATTGATAGGCACTTGAAATTTGAAAAACTGAACAAGTTTCATGCATGCAGCCCATTCATAAAGTGAATTTGATCACATTTTCCTTGAAAAAGCCCTGGTATTAATGCTGGAACTTTTTGTTTATTACAGTTTAAAACCCCGAACTTATAAAGATTAACTGAAAAAACTTTTGGTCTTTACTTTGATTGGCTAAACAGAACATCAGTTTGTCACTTGTGTAGAAACTGTTCAGCTACCTGAAGCTAAAGACAATGACGAGTTCTGAGATGGGGTTTCAGCCATTATGTATTCTATTTGTTTTAGTTTGCTTTCTTTCTTACCAATTATTTAAAACACTGAATTCACTGGAATTTTTTTCCCAATTGATCAAGATTTTGGCACCAGTATTAAGTTGCTTTTCTGCCAGGTTATTACAGTTTTGCATTTATCTTTGAAGGCTGGTTGTTCATCTCTCTACAATCAAGACACTGTTAAACTAGTCTTCAGTGCAGTTAAATGATGTTTTAACATCCAGAACATTCAATACAAAGCTGTTATTGCATTACTGATGTAATTTCTGCAACTAACCATTTTGCCATAGGAAACGTGGTCTTATTTCCCTAAATAAGATACTTTTAGGGGGCAGTTCCAAGACTAATAAATGCAGAATCAGTTTAGGATCTGATGGCAGATCACACATGATTTTCTAGGGATAGTTCAATGTACATTTCTTTTTTCTGGGCATTTTGTAATAGCTTGCTTCCTGCAGTGAGGGTGATATATCTGTCCTGGTATTACCAGTACTTGTTTTTCAAATTTACCCATAAGGAGAGAGAGTTATAGCTTTAACATTGCTGCAGAGGGATCTCGCCAAAGGGTATTTTAAAATACTAAATGAATCTGATGGATTTTTTTTTTAAATTCGTATTTGTCAACAAAAATTTTGTGACTTATGCATATGGTTCACTCAGGGATGGTATAAATAATGATCCATGCTCTTGTGAGTTTAAGCTCTATAGATCCTCAACAGTTCAAGCTATCATTTTAGATTAGTCCACTAGTTTTTTAATTTTATTTCTGTAACCATCACTTTACTGATTTATGATGAGCCAATCAGCAGAGTTGACCCTGTGGCCCCATCATTGTATCAATTGCTGTAACTTTAATATATAGATATTTCAGGCAGGAGAACACTGTATGCTAAGCATGTGCACTACTTCACCATCAATAAATAGATGAAGTTTTTTTAAATATATATTCAGTGCTACAACCTGCTTCAACTGAGGTTGTAACATTATTATATTTATATATTTAACAATTCAACTCACAAAGGCTTCTCAATTGCACATTTAAAGGTAAATACTCATGATTTTAGCAGCACCTTAATTTCATAGTATTTTAATATAATAAAAATCTTGAAAATTCAGGAAAAACTTTAAAATCATAAAACTCTTTGGCATATGAAACTGGATGTTTATAATATTTATTAATTTCCATTACAAGTGGAACATATAGTCATACTCAGTTGTTTTGCACAACAGATACATGATTATTAGAGCAGGACGAGTGAATTTTTAAACATTTTTAGGTATTTTTTTCTACAAGAAATGAGAGAAACACCATTATAATTTTGAGTTATTTTGTAGAACATAAATAGGTTGATATGCTGGTGCCATAATATTAATTTTATTTTCTGACCCACACTGACAAAACCTGGGTTGAAAATGGCCAAAAATTTAAAGTCAGGTGTTTTTGTTTGTAATTATTATAGAAGATAAACATCAGCTTAAGGAAAATATAATTTTTTTCACCTGAGTTAGTCCCCTAGATGTCATCTAAAAAAAATTTGTATTTATTGCCTCATTTTTCAGCCTGCATAAGAATCTTTATTGCCAGACGGAAAATTATAATTATGAGTTTTTGTCCAATTTTCATCTTGCGTAGGAGATCAATATTTAATTTTAACTTTATTATAATTTTGACATTACAATCACCATCAAAAGTTTTGTATATTCTGTAAGTTTTATGGCTTTAGCAAGCTTTATGTAAAAGATATGAGCATCCAAAGTACCTTACAGAATTAGACCGGTTCAATTTATCTGCCACCTCCGCCCCTTAATAGGGGCTCAAATCATGAAAAATTGGTGTTTTCCACCAAGTGATGATGTTTTAGTGACCAGAGGGTCCAAATGCACATATCAGGAAAATATGAAGAAAATCTGAGATGGTGGTGCTGGAACTGTTTCCATAATCTGTTGATTTCATATGGAATGACCCACAAATAAAACAAATATACCAATTTAGCAAAGAAGTTATGATACTGCAGGGGAACCAACGTTAACTAAGAGCAGTAATATGCAAGCTTGTAACTGTAAAGATTCACAGTTGGTTCAAAATGTTTGACTTGTCAAATGACATAAGTTCAATGATAAAGGTAACAAATGTTGTGCTTCACTGTGCCAGTCTCATAAGAATCCTCTCTGCCTAATAGCAGGCCACCAACTTGGCAGCCTATCACTAAATGTTACAGTTAATGTCCCACACCAAGGCCCAGTATCAAAGCTTTGTACCAGAATGTCTTTGATAATCAAAAGTTAAGATAAACATACAGCAATAATAAGCTAGCATGGAGTTTAAGTCCAGGCAAGACTGAAATTGACTTAAAACTGACTCTGATCTTGCTCACTTTATCTCCATCCCCATAGCCTCTGGGTTAACAACTAAACATCCTTTAATATGATGCAAGTCAGTATTGTAATACAAACAGTGATTATCAGGGAGCCATACAGTGGATCCAGTTTTGTGCTCAAGATCATATGAAGACTAATTAAGTTTGGTCATATATAACTGTCTCATTTCCACCTGTCCATCTAGTAACCACATGGTTTACAGCACTAGTCCAGAGTTAGGCTTCGTGTTGGTAAACTTATAATACAGCCACTACTTATAAGCCATTACATTATGAATGGTTTGTCAGATGACCAGTATATCACTGCAACTACTTAAAAGCCTGAGTAAAAAGAATACTGCAAGAATGATCTGACAGATGACCATAACATTAACCAGTATTGACCAGTAATGAAGCCACCGGCCTGGACAATATGAGTAAATGGCTTTTGGCCAACTCTGCTGTACAAAACAGCAATCTTGTGTGATTATTCCTATTTTTAATAAACTTGTTGATAATTTTTCCTTTATTCTTTGTCATTCAATCCTCAATTACTGTCGAGACTGTCATCAAATAAAGATAACAGCTGGCCAATGTGAAGTAAAAAAACATAATATTTATTACTCTATTAATTTTTTACTATTACTTTGAAAGCTGTAACACTCTATTTCACATTACTATTATCCCATGCCTATATCATGGACTGAAGAAAGAAAGTCTGGCGGAAAACAAAGCCTGGATGGGTTTTTTTTAGGTAAGTAAAGGCAGACCAGGCATTCTTTAAATTTATAACATCCTTAAACCAGCTTTTTTGTTATTTTTATTTCTTTATATCCATGAAATAAAGTGCTTTTCCATTCTTATTAACCAGCAAACATACAGATGAACCTGTCTACAGGACCACCCTAGTGAAAGGCTGCCTGTGGTAAAAGATCACATAACAGGCAACTGTTATATTGGTTCCAAGTCCAATAGATTTGACCCTGTTACTTGTTAATACAATTTTTTGTTCAGTACAAGAATTACATTCTCCAGTTTTTTTTATGCTTTATCTGCAAAAGGTATCCCTGGAACTGCATACCTATGCCGCATAATTTGTAGTTTGGGCCTAGGATTACAGCAAAGACAAAGAAAATGACCCCTCTCATATATTAGTTACAACCTAAAAGTCATGCCCTTTTACAAAACATGATCTCTGATCCAATTATCTGTGTAATTCGAGATTCTTTATTTGAAGAAAGGCTGGAGTTTCCAAAAACTCATGTATATTTCATGTATATTTGGCCATTCATATACAGGATAACAACACATTTATATCAGCTTCATCAAACAAGGTTTGTCCACAAATGTTAAGCAGAAAAAGCTTTTGCTGGAATTGTGAGTGGACTGGTGACAGCTTACCTCCACACTGTGACAAACTTTAAATCACTTGCACTGAATGCATTTAGAAATGGCAGGCCTTATTTCCACTTCCCCTTATGATAAACCTTGGTACAGCCTCGAGTATTTTGCATTTAAAGTGACCAAAACTTGGGTGTTCATTCTTTTCAGTGATAAAGGTAGTTTAATATTTGTTTATCTTTACAAAATCATCTCTCAAGTAGTTCTATAGATGCAAAAGGGGCACACAGTTACACATTTCTAGAACTAAGTACTTTAAACAATTAAGTTTTCAGTTTTTATATTGAAATGCTTTTAATTTTAATGCATTTAACATCAAAGTTTAAAAAGTTAATCATTTGCAGAATATCCCCTGACAATTATATTACATAAATTTATATTTACAAAAAAAATTTCAAAGACATATAGAATAATATTTTTCTGCAAGGCCAAATAAATTTTGTTGGTCTAGTTATATAATTGTTTTGAAATTTATTATGTGGATCATGAGAGCTGACTTGAAGTAGCACATGAAGGGCGAGCAAGACTTCAACATTACTTAACAACAGGCTGAGAGTCTCTTTCAGTAGACTGATGGCACCTCATTAATGAAGTCTAGAACTAGAACTTTGATTTAAAAAAATTAAAACTATAAATGTAAAAGAAGCTTTAAGACCATTATCACTATACTGATTAAACAGCTATGTATCACAAGGTAAGCTTAATCAGTTAATAACATTCATTTTTTTTGTTATCTATTCTTCAATGTTATCCTATAGAGCCGCTGTAAATGAATATCTGTTCAAACAAACACTTATCTGTTCCATCTTACATGGGGAAGTGGAAATAAGCACTTACTTTAAATACAATCAGAATATATTTATATTGTCAATATTATAGAGAAAAAATACTTGAGCATTTTGCTAAAAAAAAAAAACTGATCAGTCCATTTCAAGAGTTTTCAATCAGAATATGTTCAACAGAAAGTTTACATTTCGCAGAAACTAGATCTATAGATGAGTCTGCGTGCCCCAAGTTTTTGCGGAGGCTAGTACAAAGGGATTCTCTGGCTCGCATCCTCCCCTTCCCTTGTGCCGGGAGTTTCACGAGTGGCCTTGACACGCGGAGGTACACATACATAGTGCACGTGTGGCACGCAGTAATCCCTCAAGTATTTGTTATTACGACTGAAAGTTAAACTCCAACATTATAGTGGCTCACACCAAAGTCAATACAATCAAATATTACACAATCCCTGGAAAATGTGAGAGTTCTCTGGCAAGTTTTTCGTTATCAATGTCATTATTGAAAGTAGCAATTTGAGGCGCAGACGTCCCAAATGCCGGCAAAGAAATTGCATCTCATTCTTGCAAGAAACTGTACGTCATTGTGTCTTCCTTCCATGCATCCGAAAAGCTTTGTCAACATATGTCCATTCGTCAAACTGTGTAGCTACTCACCATTTTTGTTGTGTTTCTGTGATGCTAAAGAAGAGGTCTTTCACAAAATTTGCAGGCTCCGGCCTCTGCGTATGAGAAAGGGCGGATTACGCAGAAGACATGACCTATTTCTTCATACGCGAACCGATGCTGTAATCCATGCTCTGATTGGCTCAACTATGACCCAGTTTAATTAACTACCCAATCAACTTGCGCTTCATTCATCGGGACCACCGGAAATAAACACAAGTCACATGCTAATCGTGTTTTCCTACATCGGCGGAAATTCCTGCCCCACAACAGAACGAACGTGAATCAATTTGAACATCTAACTCTGGGGGAGAGTTCATGGATTGCGAAAGAACATTTCACCCTTTAGAGTCAAGATATGGAACACAACATCAATCGTATTTCGTCTTGATTGGCTGCCACAAATGGCTGTGACATCACCCCGAATGCCGCACTGCCAAATTTGGCGGTGTTGGCCAAGATGCAATACTTGTGCATGACGGGTGTTGTCAGCTTGTACGCGCTTGCTGTTATTGACTCATACCATCATGGCGCGATGAAAGATTTCAGAATAGTGCAATATTTTCATACAGTTTAGCTTCGTCATTTTATTTAGTTCCATCATTAAATCTCTGAATAGTTGTTCAGCGGCTACAAGGTGCACATGTATGCAGCTGCAAGCGCATGCGTGCCGCAGCATGTACAGAGTACAAACCCGGTACTCACTGGTACTATAACTATATTATAGGTTCAGCAGCAGCATACTAGATAGGAGGGTTTCTGAAAGGAGGTGTACATCCAGTACCGTAACATTTCCGGAGTTCTGTTAACAGTTCTACTTGTGAACGATTCGAACAACAGTAATAAAAATGTATTTATGTATGAATGACATAAGTCCCAAAACATGCCGACTAGAACATGAACCCCCAATGTCCATTTCTCTAACACTGTGTGCATAATATACTGCTAATATATACGGAAATATAGTTATTTGTGGCCTATAAAAAGAAATAGGAATAAAACCTGTTTGGTAACAATAGCATAAAAATATTTTTAAATAAGAGTGAAATACTAAAACTATAAACGGTGAATGTTTCATTTTAAGCTCTCGGTAATAAATAGATCTTTTTTAATATTATAAACATGAAATTATCAAGTGAAGCCTGTGTGATAATTTAAGGAAACGTGTCCTTTTTTCAAGAAAGAATTTGTCTTATATTTCAAAGAAAGAATATTTTTAACTGAAAACAATTTCGCAGAAAGTAGTAGATCTGCCGAACATTAAACCTTAAATTCTGGATGAAAAAGATGGTTTCTCTTAGTGTTTGATTCAAAAGTATCTTTTGGTATTAAGAATTATCTGGTAACAGATTCATACTTTACAATTTTTCTTCTTGGGATTTTTTTTTGTTTAAATGCATGTGAACCGGCTTTCACATGTATTTTCCCAACTACTTGGCGTTTTGAGAATTCTAAAACGTTCAGTATTTGTTCTGTCACTATCAGCTTTTCTTAGATCACACGTACATTACATATAATTTTATATGCTTTCTTTTATGTTCATCAAACTTCCTCCCAATCAAGATTAAGTGAATAGTATACCTCCATGCAGTTTGTATCAGTCATGTTAAAACATCTGATGATCAAGTTCCCATTTGGTTAGTCCAATGTTCCCAAGTTGTCTCTATTTCCTCTGTCAGTGTTGCTTTACGAAGGCTTAAATTTTTTCTATATATCCCCAAACTATCAGATACATTTATCTTAGATGTGTTTGAGATCAAGTCAAAACAATAAGGAAATTTTCTCTTTTCATTACCTTAATAGTAATAATTGTGATCATACGTACACCTCTTCCATAATGCAGTGGTCTGTTTCATGATGTTCTAATAATTGCCATGCTTACACACAGGGGAACAGGTGCTATAAATTTCAGCTTAGGTCAAATGCATATCCATGGTGCAGATCCAGGATTTCATAAAAAATAGGGGTGTCTAACCCAAGAAGACTTGAGAAAATCTCCAATAAAAAGGTGGCCGGATCTGGGGAAGGAGGGTTCTAGGCCACCAATTTTGCTTGAACAAGCTAGGTTGTGGCTGCTGTAAAGAAGGGAGGGTCTGGACCCCCCCCCCCCCCCACAACAACCACATACGTACACTCTGGATCGACATGTTTCCGTCTGAGTCTCATTACTCTCATTAAATATATACTTATATTCCATCCTACACGAAGTCATTGCAGCAACACTCGGAGAGTGAAATTTCTGTGAAATGTTAAGGTCCTCATTCACGCCGCAAACCCGACTGAACGGACAGTAACACAAAAGTTCAGACACGTATCATCACATGTAAAAATAAGACGTTATATGTGCTATAAAGGTGCTTTTTTCATAACAAACATGGCATTATGTATATTCCTTACAATTACAAATAATACTATAAGATTTTACACACAATAATAGCTAAACAGAGTCTCTAGAAAATCCTCTAACACAAATAAATACTTAAAGGGACATAATCAGGAGCAATATTATGCCTATTCATACATGCACACTATCAGTTCAGTTTTGCTTTATATTAAATCATCCCAGCACACAGTCTGAATTCCTCCCATACGGCTGTTTTACACCTTCTTATGGCTGTTATGAAGTGTTGATAAACGCAGTCCATGTCTGTTTACCATAACAAGGCCCCGTGACCGGATAATGAGGGACAGAATGCGTTGTTTTAGCCTGTGGGAACATGTATTACATTTTTTGGGCCAAGTCAGCCAGGGCATCTCCTGATTGACACTTGTTGTGGCGCTGCACACGGCCCCACGTACTGTGTTTATGTTGACACATATGTTATTGCGCTAGGTCCACTGTTTTTGACACTTGTTTACAGAGCAAGCAAACGGTTTTCAAGGCAATATTTTGGCAGGTAAAGATTTCTTTATAGGGAAGAAGCTATTTTTCGTGTTAACTCAACATGCTTTATAGGTGATTGGGCCCCTTTAACTGTTCAAAGCGGAAACGCCAAGCGTAAAAGTCCAATCTAAATCGTTGATCCAGAAATGTTTCTGGTAGTTCACAAAAGGAGTCCGGTACAGCAATTAACAGAAGTCCATGGTGGATTACTCATAATAAAAATCCATACAGAATTTCATGGCAGGTCCAACGGCGGGTACCACTAAAAAGTCCACAAGACAAAAACGACAGGGGTCGCTGAGAGGTCCAGACCACATGAGGAGTTCCAAGCGGGGGACACCAATCCAGGTTGAGAGACGGCTTCAGTCGCAACACCCCCACCCTTAAAAGACAGTTGTTGAGGAAACGAGACATGAGTAATGTACTAAGTAAAAATGGAAAGGCTATATCAAAACATAAATCACATACATGCATATCAGTACATAACACGCATCTTCAATTATATGAGTAATTATTTCACACGAGAAATAACAATAGTAACACAATTATAGGCTCCTCCATAACGTGTCAGCGATAACGTTTTCTGTACCCTTGACTCGGATATGCTTAATAACAAGATTATATTCTGACAGAGCCAAGCTCCATCTCATCAATCCCGATTATTGTTCTTCGTTTTATTAAGAAATGTTATTGGATAAACAGAGATAAGATGAGGAGTGGAGCCTAAATATACTTCAAATAGATGTAATGCCATCAAGAGTGAAAGCGGTTCCTTCTCTGTGGTAGAATAGTTCTTTTGACGAATAAGGCATTTCTTTGAAAAGTAACAAATTGGAAGACTTATGTCAACGTCATCTTCTTGAAGAAGAACAGCATCTACACCGGATTCGCTAGCATCTGTTATAAATGGAAAGAGTTTTTCCAAATTTGGAAACAGCAAGACAGGTGCACTTTGTAGTATTGCTTTGGCTCTTCCAAAAGCTTGTGGACATTTTTCAATCCAGTGAAATACTTTGTTTCTTTTTCTGTAAGTCTGTTAATGGACTTACTGTAAATTTTAATTACTACCTCTGCAAAATACTGGCAAAATCCTCTATAATAATAACAGATATTCCCAAGAACCGCATCAGTTTCTTTCGGCTAGTAGGATATGGGAACTCTACTGTACAGTCACTTTGGTGGTTATAGGTTTAACACAACCTTTGCCTACCTGGTGCCCTATATAGGTCACTGTGGCACGACTAAAGTCACTTTTGGCTAGGTTATTTGTTAATTTTGATCAGGCAGTTTCTCGCCATTGGTACTGCGTTGGTTTTTCCAGAAGGTCATTTGCCATTTTACCAATATGTATACGTGTTGGAAATAACCGAAACCACTGTGGCAATTTACACTAAACTTTAACCAATATTATCAAATTCAGTGGCTCTCGTTGCGGTCGCCATTATGGAACGGTCCTCATTCACGCCGCAAATCTGACTCGAAGGACAGTAACACATAAGTTCAGACACGTGTCCTTGCAGGTAAAAAATAAGACGTTATATGTGCTGTAAAGGTGCTCTTTTCATAAAAAAACATGGCATTATATACATTATGTACAATTGCAAATAATAATATAAGATTAACACATAATAACAGATAAACAAAGTCTCTGGAAAGTCCTGTAAACAATACTTAACTGAATTCTGTGATCACAAATACTCCAAGTAGTTCACAATAAAAGTCTGGTTCAGCAATTAATAAAATTCAATAGTGGTTTACTTACAATCCATACTTACTTAGGATATACTTAGTTTCTTCGGTCTTCTTTATAAGTCGTACTTTCTGGACCGATCTTGTTTTTCTTAATAGTTATCTCGCTGAAATAGTAAAATCTTCGTTTAGTCTCTTATATTGTAATTCTTGACAATCTTCTATTTAGGTTAGCCGAGTTCGTATTTTAATGGATGATTTTTCCCAATGTTTTTAGGCCTGACTTAAATGTATTGACATTAGGTGATTAGAAAAGATCTTCGGGTAAATTTTTCCATTGATCTACTAAACTCTTGAAGAAAAAACTCTGTCTTCTAAGTCCTGTTTTGCAACCACTTTTCATGAGTTTAGCACTATGTCCTCTAGTTCTGTTGCACCCCATCATAGTGAAAGGTTCCTGAATATCCAATCTTTCTATCCCAGTGTATTAACGATAGAATTGTAGTATATCTGTTCTGATCTCTCTTTATGCTCGGCTTGGTAATTCTATTAGTCTAGTTTCATAGCTTAAGTTTTCAAACTTTGTATCATTTTCGTGGCTCTTCTCTGCACACTTTCCAATAAAACTTTATCTGATAACCTATACGATGCCCATACCACAGTCCCGTATTCACATGTGTCTGGAAAGACAATCTTGGGTCCATGTATATACCACGGTGCTTTCTGATTCTGTTTTACAAATGAATTTTACCTGCTTATTTTTGCTCATGGTATGCATGTGTCCTTTATTTCTTTTCCAAATATGTAGTACCTTATATATTCCTATATTAAATACCAAAGTCCACCGTTCAGACCAGTTAACCAATTTGTTTATATTCTCCTGGAGCTTGTTACATTGTTCTGCATTTTCAACAGACCGGAAAATCTTAGCATCATCTGCAAAAAGCATGATTTGTCTGTCCTTGCATTGAAATCTTTAACGATATCATTGATGTATACCACATATAACACAGGGCCGAGTACCGATCCTTGTGGTACTCCGCTCACAACTTTCTCTGCCGTAGATAAAGATTTATTAACTCGTACTCTTTGTGTGCGTGCTATTAAAAAGTCTTCGACCTATTTAAGAACATTTTCTTTTATGCCATATGCGTATAGTTTTTAAATAGGCCATGCGATACTTTGTCAAACGCTTTTCTTAAGTCTGTATAAATTACATCTATTGGTGTACCTGAATCCAGTGTATCTGTCCAGTTATCCATGACTTTAAGCAACTGTAATGTACAGGACCTTTGATTAACAAAAAACAAATTGATCATTGGCTATATTAATCCATTATATTCCAAATAATCAAATAGTTGATCTCTGATGATCTGTTCTAGAAGTTTTCCCACTATGCTAGTTAGGCTTACTGGTCGGTAATTGGACGGATCGCTTTCTTGAATATAGGAACTCCCAGGGCCACTTTCCATTCACTAGGTACTGAACCCTCTTCTAAGCTTTTACTAAATATCACAGTGAGTGGCCGCAATATTTCAGTGGCACATTTTTTCAAGATTCTTGAATGGGTCCCGTCAGCTCCCACAGCCTTATCCTTCCTTTACTCTTTCAGTTTGCTTTGTACATCACTTTCATTAACCATGAATTTCTTTAGAGAGTATTCATTCTCATTACAATCATTGTTTGATTCGACATCTCCTTTGGTAAAGATACTACCACAACATTATTCAAATAATTTTCCTTAGGCTTGTCCCCAGTGATCATCTCGTCATTCACTATCAGGTCTTGAACTCCGGTTTTTATATATGTTTTTGATTTAATATCATACCAGAAGGATTTAGGTTCGACCTTTACCTCTAGTGCTATCTTTTCCCCCAATTCCTTCTGTGCCTATTTTATTAACCATGTCATTTGATTTCTAACCATCTTGTAATTCATATCGCTCTTTCTTGTTTTTGTGAATCTGTATTTATTCCATGCTTTTTTCGCCTTTATTGTCTTTTATATTTCCTGAATCATCCATATTGGTTTGATCCTTTGATCTGCTTTAACATGAGGAATATATTTATATGACAGGTCCTTTAATATATCTGCAAAAATTGTCCAAATTGAGTCCACATCTTTTCCTTCAAGAATATTGTCCCATTTAAATTTAGCAAGCTCCTGATCAATTTTGTAATCAACCTTATTTAGATTGTATCTAAATCTCTGTTCCTGTTTAGACTTGGCAAGTTTGTGACAGTTGATTTCAATCTCTAAACTAACGTGGTCTCTGCTTCCCAGAGGATTACCTATTGTTATACTTTTCTGTAACATCCTCGCTATTAGTAAATACCAGATCCAAGATTGAAGGTACTTGTCCTCCTCTTATTGGTGTAGGCTCATTTAATTGTTGGTTAAGAACTTGTCGAATGACATATAAAGAAAGTGCTGCTCATAAAATTTATTCACTTTCAATTCTTCCCAGTTATTTTCTTCAGGTTGAAAAGTCCCATTATCAGTAGGTTATTATCCCCTCGCAAACGAAGTTGCGGAGGGGACATAATAACGCCTCTGTCCGTCTGTCCGTACGGAATTGGCTGGTGGATCGATTTCAAGCCAAACCTTTTGACCAAACCCTTTCATCTTGCACATATGGCTCACCCATCCATAGATGAAGAACCCTATCGGGGTCAAAGGTCACGCCCACAGGATCCACTTCTTGAAAAAGCTTGTGCACCAATTTTAAGCCAAACCGTTTGACTTAAACCTTTCAGTTTGCAAATATGGCTCTCTGACCCAGGGATGAAGACCCCTTTTGATTTTGAGGTCACGGGGTCAAAGGTCACGGCCACAGGGCCCACTTTTTGAAAAAGCTTGTGGACCCATCTAAAGCCAAACCGTTTGACCAAAACCTTTCGTCTTGGAAATATTGCTCACCCATCCATGGATGAAGAACTTTATCGATTTTGAGGTCACGGGGTCAAAGGTCATGGCCAGAGGATCAACTTCTTGAAAAAGCTTGTGGACCCATTTAAGGCCAAACCGTTTAACCAAAACCTTTCATCTTGCACTTATGGCTCACCCATCCATGGATGAAGAACTTTATCGATTTTGAGGTCACGGGGTTAAAGGTCATGGCCAGAGGATCAACTTCTTGAAAAAGCTTGTGGACCCATTTAAGGCCAAACCGTTTAACCAAAACCTTTCTTCTTGCACTTATGGCTCACCCACCCATGGATGAAGACCCCTATCGATTTTAAGGTCACGGGGTCAAAGGTCACGGCCACAGGGCCCACTTCTTGAAAAAGCTTGTGGACCCATTTAAGGCCAAACCGTTTAACCAAAACCTTTCATCTTGGAAATATTGCTCACCCATCTATGGATGAAGAACCTTATCGATTTTGAGGTCACGGGGTCAAAGGTCATGGCCACAGGATCAACTTCTTGAAAAAGCTTGTGGACCCATTTAAGGCCAAACCGTTTGAACAAAACCTTTTATCTTGCACTTATGGCTCACCCACCCATGGATGAAGACCCCTATCGATTTTAAGATCATGGGGTCAAAGGTCACGGCCACAAGGGCCACTTCTGGTAAAAGCTTGTGGACCCATTAAAGCCAAACTGTTTGACTAAAACTATTCATCTTGCAAATATGGCTCACCCATCCATGGATGAAGACCACTTTCGATTTTGAGGTCACGGGGTCAAAGGTCATGGCCACAAGGCCCACTTCTTAAAAAAGCTTGTGGACCCATTTTAGGCCAAACTGTTTGACCAAAACCTTTCGTCTAGCACTTATGGCTCACCCACCCATGGATGACAAACCCTATTTACTTTGTGGTAACACGAGCAAAGGTCAAGGCCAGAGAGCTGCTCTCCTCATTTTCACACTGTGTAAAACATCCATTGTAATTATGCCCCGTGCGAGGGGATGCTCCGTTTTGTGGTGCCCTTCATAATCATTGTTTCTATAACACTGGTATCTTCAGTCTTTTCAATGTCCCATTCATTTTTCCAATATACTATAATGTCTCTTCTGCAGCTAGGTTGCAGAAGTTTGTATTAATTGAATAACAAGGTATTTGTATTTCACATTCCTCTATTTTTACCAAGTGAAGTTTTTGGTAGGGCTTCTTCTATTGCTATGATATCTGATTCTGTATCTTTAATGATTGATTCCAATTCTTTCAGCTTGTTCCTGGGGGAATCCGCATTTGTGTAATACATATTACCGTATTTCCTTGATCAGACGCCTGGCCTTAAAAAAGTCGCCTGCCTTGTTTAGTCGCCGGGGTAAAACAGTGTCCCAGAAAAATAAACGCCGGCCTTAAATAGACGCCGGTCTTGTTCACAAGCCTGGTGTCAGAGTAGTTTCCATGTTTGTCGCAAGATGTCTTATCCCTTCACTATAATTGGTGTATTTACCAGTCAAATTGACCATAGATTGTTGTATGAATTTCGATTTGTGTTTTATTGATATTTAATTCTTCTGTAAATATGTTTTTATCTTACATGAATGCCTGTTTCAATACACGAGGGACACCAAATATTCCCGATCCGTCCTTATGATTAAAGCCGATCACCGATCCTAATAAACGCTCCACAAATACGTCAGCAGTGAGAAGCTAAACCTATCACTGCGGTCAAGCTAGATAAAAATAGTACCGCCTGATACAAGCGGTTAATCTTGGTACGGTAAAAGTATACCTAACGGATGGTTGAACAGAACTGTTAAAATACGTTTGGGCACATATTTCTTGTGTAGCATGAAGACACCAAATGATGGTGTCAAGCGGTACAATTTGTAGCTACTGTCAAGCCAAATTACGCTCCTTGCGTTCATTTTTAAGCGCTTTAAGTGCGTCCCCATTGTTACCAAAACCAGGCTTCTGAGATAAACTTTAAAGTTGAAAATAGTATTACTCTATATTCAGAAATATTCCCGGCAGTAAATGTCACATACAAGTATATACCAGGTCGGAAACGCTTCAACACGCTGTGTCAAGCTGAATAAGTTAAAAGTCGGACGGAAGGTGTCATGAAAACGAATTACGCAGTGCCGTTATACGTACCAGCCCCCCGTTTTTCGATGGAACCAATATTAACAGTTCTCCACGGAGCACAGTTAATGGGAGAGCCAACCGTGTTAAGTATGAACCAGGTCAGAAACACTTGATTACGCTGTGTCGAGCTGAATCGGTTGAATAGTTGACGGGAGGAAAGTGTGATGAAAATGAATTACGCTGTGCCGTACCGACCCCCCGTATTTCGATGGAACCACTGTTACCAGTTGTACGCGGAGAACAGTTCATGGA
Organism: Sipunculus nudus; assembly: GCA_026874595.1. Classification (NCBI taxonomy): domain Eukaryota; kingdom Metazoa; phylum Annelida; class Sipuncula; order Golfingiida; family Sipunculidae; genus Sipunculus; species Sipunculus nudus. The sequence goes on along the minus strand of CM049308.1, from coordinate 82,288,796 downwards.
AGAGCCACCCGTGTTCAGAGGGAAACAACACGCGGTGTAAAATAAATGGAACAGCCACATGAAACACTAGTCCGCCACGTACGGACTCCATTTATCTGTGATACGGATTGTTTACTATATATGTCAGCGCTGCAGGACTGTAGCAAATTGTGTCCCTAAGTAGTGACCGGCGGGTTTATTGTTTCGGCGTGTTCTATTTTTTTAGTTTGTCTGATGAGCCTGATAATGTATATTTTAATAAACGCCGGCCTTAAATAGAAGCCGGCCTTGTTTAGACGCCGGTTCAAAGCAGGGTTTGAAAAAAATAAACGCCCGGGCGTCTATTCAAGGAAATACGGTAAGTGCATGTGTGTGATGTAAACATGAACCAAACAATGAACTGTGCATCAATCTAGCTATACTTTCTCCACCTTTAATTCCAAGGATTGAGTTTTGCCCTTCTGATTTGTGTTGTTTACATTTTTCAGTGAAGGAATGATTTTTAATTCTGCCCTTTCTAACTAGAAATGAATCTCTGTTTCATTCCCATTATCTTCTAAAACTTCAACTTGAGGGAATATCTTCATCATCAGACGATGGTTCCTCTGTGTTATTAGAGTCTAGAATGGGTAACTGATCAGATGTCTGCGCCATCACTTGGGATGGTTTGTTTCCTTCATCAAGTTCATGGCAGGTACACCGACGGGTACCACTAAAAAGTTCATGTTATGGTTTTGGGAGGTGTCCAGCCAGGATATCCTGAAGAAATAATAATCAGCCCTCGGAGCGTTTTGAATGTTATTCCTTTTTATAGGGCAGTAGGAGTCACTTGTCCAGTTACGGGCTATTGTCTTCTATTGTCTTCGATAATACAGGACATACAGCTTAGCAACCCAGGTTGCTTGGCACAACCAAAGAAAGACAATAACGGCAGTGGTCACCCAGACATCAAGACCACAGGGGGAGATCCAAGTGGGGGACACCAATCCAGGTCGAGAGACAGCTTCAGTCAGAACAGAAAGCATGACCCAAGTCCTAGTGTTAAAGGTGGCTAACGTGAATACTAACCAAAATAGATCAATCCCCAATTTCATACTGTTCCCATTTTCAAGGAATTATATAGAACAAATTCCTCTCCAGCTGGTTTTGCTGTTGAGGAGTTGTTGGGTGAAGAGTGTGTACCCTTGTGGTACAGACCTTGTTCAGGGGTTCTTTGAAATAAACATGAATGGGATGTGAACCAATAACCTTATTATTACAATTGTACTTTGCCAGCCATTACAAAGCATACTACCCAATAATAGTACATCCAGCCATGGTAAAATAAAATAAAAGACAACAGTATTATATATCCACCTCATTTATTGATGAAATGGTACTTGTATTAGTTTATATTGCACATGCAGATTCATAAATTACCTAATTATCTTTACACTAACAGGGATAAGACATCCTACAACAAAGAGAGGTTGATTAACAGTGGTGCTGTGAAACAGGATAATTAAAATACAGCACTGAAATGCTGCAGGCACATTTAAGTCTTATAATAAACCTCATGCTTGGTTGTTCCCTTACACTGCATCAATCTATGGATTACAGCTCCAGTGACACGATCTGATGACTAAGTAGGGAGAGTGTACAAATTACTAAAGCAATCTTTATGACATCACAGTGGCTGAATTCTGGTCACATGATCAAGGTAATGCCATATTTGGCTTTGGACCTAAGCATTGGGTCTTGTCGAGAAGGCTGTGCCTTAATTAAACATGGATATGACATTACCAAACATAACATTGCTGTAACTGTGAAAGTTTTAATGCACTTTTTGGGTAAATGTGAAAATACTTTAACATGATGTAGCAATTAAGCAAGATTTATGAACAAATATGTCTGTGATAAAAAGACAACTTGCTTTCTCCAGATTTGCAGAATAAGTGATTCCCTGCATTTTTTGTTTTCATCATCAAACCCAGTATATATTGATAATTCTGTATGTTCAGTAAAGCACAATTCAAGTAAGCAATATTGACCATCTGTGTACCTTAACTCATACAATAAACCATTCATTATTAAAAAATGTCATGGTGTCTTCAACACAACTTGTGTCACAAGAAGGGTATTACACTTAAGTTTAATACAAACTCATTTTATTTTACTTGGTGTACAAAGTAAGAATTCTGTGGGAGATCAAACAAAATTCATATAAGCTCAATCTGAGTGAACCCATCACTGAACAAATGTACTGTTTTAAATAATGTCAGGTAATTACAACAAGAATCGGATCCAAATTTACACCTTGTTACTATTCCATTTTATAAATCTTACAATGTCAGATGTACATAAAGAATACTTATCTTGCAAATCTAAATTCTGACAATACTCCTCATTTAAACCATGCTAAATCAGTGAGTGACAGGTTCTCAAGCAGTTTAGTTAAAGGAGAAGACAACTGTTCCTTAATATACGCAGCTGATTTGTTTACTTCTGCAACAACAAACTGACACCTTGCCATCAGTTTAAGGTTAAATGGGGCAGGCATGAAGTTATAATCCACCTTAACTGCGCAGAAATCAGTGCATGTAACTGCTTGTAATTGTATAATTTAACAGAATAAACATGTTACAAAATATGTATAAAAAGAAAAGAAAATATTTTTGATAGACGTATTTATTTTGCTTGCTGAATTAGCAGCATGCTAGAATTTCTAGATTATATCACAGTGACTGATATAATAATACAACAGTCTCTGTGTGCTTCAAATATATAGAGAGGATAAAACCAATGTATCTAACATTTCATCATCAAGCTACCTAACAACAACCTGAGAAATGCCTTGATTCCGCAGGAACAGTGTGAACATCTCCTTTGTTGATTACAATGTACGTGGCAACCGTTAAACAGTGAGGGAATATGTATTAAATACATAGTGATCCTGCAGTACAGCATTCTGGAATACTTGCTCCATTTTATACACAGTACACAATTAAATATATACAACATTATAAGAGGACTTTCAACATATACAAAACAACGACTAATGAGCAAAGAGTTCTTTAACTTAAGTTAAACTCTGCTTGATCCTAACTGGGTCCTGAGAAGTAAATGTTATAATTCACCTGCCTTATACTTCTAAGCAGGTTTTAGTGATCATATCCCAATAAAGTAACTAAGATGCAGTTTGTGTGTTTGTATTTCAGTATGTTTGTGTTGCATGATGTGGACCAGCTCAGTCAAAACCCTCTTTTAAAAAAAAACCTTAATGTACAGAGTAAGATAAACCTGCTTTACCAGTACAATGCTTCAGTGCTATACTGAAACAAAACTTGAATGGCTTTTCCCCCTGCAGAACCGGAGTCTGGGTCTATCTTGTAATTAGGATGTCTTATGTTTGGGATTTTTTGGTATATTTATTATATATCTAATACAGGATTTTACTTCATTTTATGGTTTTATATGTGTAAAGAAAATGCCACAAAAATCCAAGTGTGCTTTTATTCATGTTTGCATGAAAAATCTTTCATAAGACTTTTTAAATGTGTCCAACCAATGTGTCTGTCAGCATATTTGCATAAATGCATGAAAACACCATAAGAGCACCTTTGTTGAATAGTATGTGCATGAACTAAAGAATCCCAGCATCAGTCCTGAAGCTTAATGGGAAGACGGCCCACAAGATCAATGTCCTTGTTATACTACTGCACCCTACTGCCAGCCATGTATAACTGTATATGCACACCAGTGATGCAGTTGAGTTTACATTAATAGTAACTGTCAAAGTCTGAGTGCAAGTCCAGGACACAAATCTAAGTCTTTCAGTTTCAAGTCAAAGTCAAACCTCTTCAGGTCTGAAACATTTGGAACCCGAGTCCAAGCCTGATACAAATCTCCTTTTAAAAAGAAATTGAAACAGGGAAATTTGAGATTATCAGGTGTGTTTTTATGTTATTTATAAACACATTTTTTACTTGAATGTGTAATTATATTTATCTCCAGATGCAGAGTTAAAGCTTGGTAATATAAACATAGTCTTTTTGTAATATCCTGATAGTAGTTTACATATGTATATAACTCTTCATAGCATTTACAAGAGCTTTTCTTTTTCTACTGGACTAGGGATGGACTTGGCCTGATTTCTCGAGTTCTCACCTCAAAGTTCAATACAAGTCTGGGTCCAGGACCCTTGAGTCTAAGGCCGTGTCCGCATTAGCAAATAATCTGGATCGTGAATCTGTTTACTCTGTCCGCACTAGGCCATTAATCCACATCATTTCGGTTTACTGTAGTCCACTTGAAAGGCAGACTTCAGTAGTCTGGTTTACTTTAGTCCAGTTTACAGTAAACCGGTTTCTAGTGCGTACAGGCAAATCTGATTCTAGTCCAAATGAGTCAAGTTTCAGCTAACGGCCTTGATCGTTACCAGGATGTTGCCCCAACAATCTTTGCGCAAGGGAGCGCTCATTTGCAGGCTAATTACAAACCAAGAGCGGACAGCAAACTCAAGGTGTTTTGTATAAACTGGTTTAAGCTTTTGTAAAGCAAACTACAGTGCGGATGCAAAGCGAATTACTTCAAGACTTAAGTAAACTGGTTTAGTATAATCCGGTTTAGATGCGAACTAAGTGCGGATAGGCCTAAGTCTGAATCGTGAAAAATAGTGGACTTAAGTCCAGACAGGAGTTCTACATCATTGATGCACACATGGATTGGAAGAAATTTTTCACTCATACATACATATAAGCCCACACAGGTGTTATCTTTCTTCACTTATTGTCCCTAAAATTTAAATATCTGCATCTGGAAGCAACATAACCATGAAAAAGTGATGACAGAAAAAGGACTGCATTATCTTGAGGTAACCAGCAAAAAAAGGCCATATGTTTAAACTTTAACTTCCCAGAAATAATTGTAGATAAACTGTAGAATCTCCTTTCTGTTTCCTGCACCATTTAAAGGAGACTGTATTTATTGATGTACTTATATTTGTCAGAGGCACTGATTATAGGATCAGTTCATAGTAGAGCTATAAATAATAGCCACTGGTTATAATATATCACCAATTAACAGCTTATATTGATCAAAAGACCAATATTACAAGACAGTCTTACAAATAAAATGTATACACAAAACAAAAAAAATAATTTGGTCATTTGCATTTGTAAAATTGGTTATTTATTTTTTTTCTCACTTCCAACACAACTAGCCATAATCTAGTTTTCCCAAAATGTCAAGCAAACTGTACAGGCAGTGCAGTTCTTTTCATTATTTAAGCATAATCCTTCTCAAGTTCATAATCTTCAACAAAATAACATTTTGTGATCCTTTGTGAGCACCCTATAGTACATAGTCAAGTAAACAACCTTTAATTACAGACTGTTGTATAACTGATTTAATGTGGAAATAAATCTTTAAAAAGCAGATGGCAACTGAACAGTATATTACAGTGACCAGGCCTTGGATATTCTGATTACACTGGTGTATATGTGTAAATAATAATTTTTTTAACATATTAAGAAACGAGAAGGAACCAACAAGACTACCATTTCTGAGAAAAACCTAAAAAGTCTTAATAATATTCTTTATAATAATGTCCTGTTTAGATCATAAAGTTATCTTATCATAGATGTACCACTGGTTTAAAGTTCAAAAGATTTATTCTCATAAGCTGTCTACATAGATTGCGGGCATTGTTGTTCACTCAAAATACTTAGAAGAAAGTGTGTTTCTTTCACAATGGTATTTCCAGGGAAGAAGGAGGATATTGTGCAAAACTATAAAAGAAGTCTTTGTGCTACAATAAGTTTTTTTTATCTGATCTCTACAGTTGTCTTAAATAATACCAACTATCTTATCTTTCTCACTTTAAGATACTAGATGCAATAAACAGCATTTAAGTACAAAAGCATTGTTAGTAGGCCTTTTACAGCTTTTAAAAGATAATGATGCTGACTTTGGTGCAAATTAGGTTGGCTTTGTTCATTCTTGATACACAGCAATACATTGCCAGTATACAACCAGAACCAAAGCTGACAGCACTGTAGGAAATGAATTTTACTTTATCTATATGCAATCTTTTCATAAATTTGTACTTTAAATACTGAAACAATCTAGCTGAGATATTTTATAAGTGCAGCTATGTTATTAATGTGAAGATAAGTACTTTATGTAGAAATTATGTACTCCCTGTGAAAGGTAGAAAAAAAGTGTTTCCTGTGACATGTATCCAAGTCCTGTGACAGATACGAATGATCTGTGACAGGTATGCATGTCCTGTGACAGGTATGCATATCTTGTATTCAGTATGCAAGTCCTGTGACGGGTATGTATGTCTTGTGACAATTATGTATGTCTTGTGACAGGTATCTATGTCTCGTGACAGGTGTATGTGTATGTCTTGTGACAGGTATGCAAATCCTGTGACAGATATGTATGTCCTGTGACAGTTATGTATGTCATGCGACAGGTACATATATCCTGTGACAGGTATGTATGTTCTGTGACAGGTACATAAGTCCTGTGGCAGGTGTGTATGTCCTGTAATAGGTGCTACATCCTGTGACAAGTCTTGTGACATGTATTTATATACTTCTAAGATAGGTATGTACTTACTGTGACAGGCAAGTACTCCCTAACACAGAAATATTCTTTGTGACAGGTCTGGACCTTTTGAGCTTCATCCTTATTGGTCATGAATGTGAACTGTTAATGACAATTAGGACATTTTGGCTTGCAGGGGAAAGTTTTGTTTTGATCAATTAATAACTGTCACCTTAGTTAAGGTATTCAACCCAAGTTTTAAGTACTTTTTTTCTCTGAAGACATAAAACTATTTTTTGGCCAAAACAAGCAGTTCATGCAGCAACTGAAATGTCGTCTGTGTGTTTGTGTGAACCTTTATCGCTGCAGGTGAATCGTTAACAGAACAGCTTGATGCTGCCATTGTCTGCTCCAAGTAACAACATCCTGTTTAGCGGAAGAACAGCCATTGTTGTAAGCACGCCCCGGAATGTCTCTGATCTCAGCTTACAACTGCTGAACACAGCCTAAAATACAGACAAGAAATATTCTGAACCACTTTAAGAAACAATCAAAGAAGTTATAATAATGTTACCAAAGTCAATATTAAATAGTCAAAACTCTAAATTTTGCTTATATCTTATATCTTATATCTACTCCTTTGGCTAAAGTTCCTGCGCATGTAGTATGACTTGCATACTGCAACAGAAGGACAGTCTGTAATTCATCAAAGTTTGTCATTCTGTATTCTAGATACAGTGGGGTCTAAAATATCCAACCAGAATATCAAGAGTATTGCTTCCAAACAGTATGAAGAAATTAACAATTATGGAACATTACTACTTAATGCTCTGGCGATAACTGTCCACTTTAACAGGCAATATGATGACATAACTTAAGAAGAAATGTTCTAAGAACATTAACCAAAATGCAGGAAGTCATTTTCACCAGAACATATTTTCTTTTTAAATAAAGCAATTATTGCTAAAATTCACATTCTTGACCACTGGCAACTCTCTTTTAAACAAGACTGTCATTCTTGACTGCTGGCAACTCTCTTTTAGTACTGATTTAGTACATATTTGAGTTGCGCTGATTTGTAAAGGATAATAATCTACAAACCTGGCTCCCAACAGAACTGTGAACACCAATCTTGTTGGCAGTGGTTGCTGAAACTATCTCATCATTATAGAAGTTGAAACAATGGACGGGCTCAGTGGGACCTGGAAACAGGAAAATATTGTAATATAAACTCTGACTACTGAGCTGGATCAGGACATCAAAGAAATACAACGATAAAAGAACAACATATCACAATTCATGAATGGTTTGTGGTTTTCATTTCACCAATGCACAAATTTCTGGAAATTCCTACAACATTAAAATCAATCAAGTAAAAATGAAATTTTATACTACATTCAAAGTTATGGTTAATATATTTTTTTGTTTCTTGTTCTTTTTGAAAGGACAGACCCATGGGCTCTTTGTGGCCCTGTCTGTTAAACCAGGATGAAGGTATCATATGATAAGCATGATTTGTTACCATAAAGCATTCTAGATTTCAAGTTTTATGAGCTCAGGGTCAGGAATTATCATAACCTGTCTAACAGACATTATGGAGAATCTGAGGTTTAATCCAGATTTCACTAATATGCCACCTTGAGGCACCAGCAAGGTTCAAACCAGGGACCTCATAGTATTAAGCCTTAACCACTAGAAAATGTCATGTCACTACTGCTACCATAAAAAGAAAAGGCAACTATAAACATCTTGTCAGCAGTATAGTCCATCCTGATCCTTCACTCACCTTTAAAATGACAGACCTGCTTCCCCTCTTCTACATTCCACAATGTCATGCACTGATCAAATGATGATGTCACAAAACTCTTGTTGTTAAACGCCCTCACCTGCAAAGATTAATACATTGTTGTGAGTACCTTATCAATCTTTAGACAAACAATTTCTGTTTAAATAAACTTTAAAACTTTCAATTTTATTTACTATTGAATATATCCTGTTGCTAGCTAAATTCTTAATTTTGAGCATATTATGTATTTGTTTTATTTCTGTTTTATTGTATCATTCAGGTACCTTATATTCCTGTTTATCTATGATTTCAACAGTAGTGTAAACCAAGTATTTTTATAGCTCAACAATTATATTTTATCTTGTCTTGTGTCAACTTAAGAAGCCTGAAGAAGAAGGAATAGTAATTCATCTGAATTTGCTTTCAACCTGGACTGTTGAAACTTAAGTCTGACCTTCATGTGACATAAATGACAAAAGTCCAGTTCATGTATGATAACAATATGCCTAGAAGACCAGAGGACTCTTTAAATGAAGTCTGATTGTGTATTGATAACACAGTGAGGACTGTCAGATTTGGAGACAGTTTTAATCAATAAGTATAAAACTGGGCAGTGCAGCAAATAAGGTTACAACAATTTATTTTTAAAAAATCAAAATAAAAAATATAAAACTAACAATACCTTCATCTGCAGCAACACATAATTCCATGTTACTACTGATCAAAATGGAGCATTCTGATCCCCTATATATTAATTCCAATATAAACTTAAAGACCAATGAATAAATTTGAACATGACAATGAATCAGTCATTAAGAAGATGGGTAGATATAACTGTGATTACCTGCAGCACCTCTCCTTCATGACCTTTCCACGACGCCAGCAGGAGACCCGTCCTGATGTCCACGACTGATATAACACCAGTGGAGTAACCTACAGCAGCCCATGTGCTGTCTGGGCTAACACTCACACAACGGACCAAACCTGTTAATCAAGATCAAGTAACACTATTAAAATGATGCTCAGGTAATCAGCAAAATGTTAACACTGTGATGTAAAATCAGTAAAGAGGTCAGAAATGAAATGTGGTCAGGGTTTTAATAAAAAGCACCTTTTTCCTTCTACCAATTTAGAATATTCAAAATCTGCAAAGGAATTCCATAAGTCACACTTGTATCTATGGTATTTCTACAGAATTATCTATAAAGGCAAAATTTGTTACAGTGTCTGTGATGGCCACGGAGAACTAAATAGATGGATCTTATTCAGATTTTGCCTTGTAAATGCGATAAAATGTGGAGTTACAAATTAACAAACAATTCTATTATAATTTACTTGATTATTTAGCTAAAACTCACCTGCAGGGGATGTGGTACATTTAAACTCATGCATGTAACCACCTGCCCTGACATCCAAGAACCTGCATTTAAAATAATAACAGTAAGTCATGAAAATTGATGATTTGATACAAAGAAGATGAAATTCTCAGTTTACAAAAAAAATTTGAAGTTATAACTCAAGCCACTTTGAACCCAAATCAAAACATATCTACCTTAGTCATTATGATTTCAGCAAAATGGACATTTCAGACCTGCAAGTTTCAGACTAGGACATTTTAAAACTAGAATATGGGTAGTCGACCAGTGACTATGTGTATCTGCAGAAATCAGAGTGGGACTGGTGAAGCGAGGCATGGATTAAGTGGCATGGGGAATAGAGTGAGGTGTGTTGCATATGAGCATGGATGTCTGCAGAGTAAACATGAATGCAGGTGGTGCCACCTGTCATAAAATCGAGAAAATTGTCCAGGATGTATAAACCTGCAAAATTTCAGGTGGAAAAGTCAAACCACTGCTGAGATATGAGTGATTTTATCCCAAGGCAGATGAACAGATAGACGTTTTCATAAGTGGTTGCAGGTGGCACCACCAGTTTTGCTTATGATGAAGAGCTATGTGAGATCTGTTACACATGCAAAATTTTGGCCCAATCGGTCAAACGGTTCCCGAGATTATGAGCTTGGATGTCTGCAGAGTAAACATGAATATAGGTGGCGTCACCTGTCATAAAATCAAGAAAGCTGTCCAGGATGTATAAACCTGCAAAATTTCAGGTGGATAAGTCAAACCACTTCTGAGATATGAGTGATTTTATCCCAAGCCAGATGAACAGATGGGTGCTGTGCATTAATGGTTGCAGGTGGCACCACCAGTTTTGCCTATGATGAAGAGCAATGTGAGATCTATACACATGGAAAATTTTTGCCCAATCGGTCAAACGGTTTCCGAGATATGAGCTTGGATGTCTGCAGAGTAAACCTGAATGTAGGTGGCGCCACCTGTCATAAATAGAGAAAGCTTTCCAGGATGTATTAACCTGCTCAATTTCAGGTGGATAAGTCAAACCACTGCTGAGATATGAGTGATTTTATCCCAAGGCAGATGAACAGATGGACGCTGTGCATAAGTGGGTGCAGGTGGCGCCACCAGTTTTGCTTATGATGAAGAGCTATGTGAGATCAATACACATGCAAATTTTTAGCCCAATCGGTCAAACGGTTCCCGAGATATGAGCTTGGATGTCTGCAGAGTAAACATGAACGTAGGTGGCGCCACCTGTCATAAAATCGAGAAAATTGTCCAGGATGTATAAACCTGCAAAATTTCAGGTGGATAAGTCAAACCACTGCTGAGATATGAGTGATTTTATCCCAAGGCAGATGAACAGATGGGTGCTGTGCATTAATGGTTGCAGGTGGCGCCACCAGTTTTGACTATGGTGAAGAGCTATGTGAGATCTATACACATGAAAAATTTTGGCCCAATCAGTCAAATGGTTCCCGAGATATGAGCTTGGATGTCTGCAGAGTAAACGTGAATGTAGGTGGTGCCACCTGTCATAAAATTGAGAAAGCTGTCCAGGATGTATAAACCTGCAAAATTTCAGGTGGATAAGACAAACCACTTCTGAGATATGAGTGATTTTAGGCCAAGGCAGATGAACAGATGGGTGCTGTGCATTAATGGTTGCAGGTGGCGCCACCAGTTTTGCCTATGATGAAGAGCAATGTGAGATCTACACACATGCAAATTTTTAGCCCAATCGGTCAAACGGTTCCGGAGATATGAGCTTGGATGTCTGCAGAGTAAACGTGAATGTAGGTTGGGCCACCTGTCATAAAATGGAGAAAGCTGTCCAGGATGTATAAACCTGCAAAATTTCAGGTGGATAAGTCAAACCACTTCTGAGATATGAGTGATTTTATCCCAAGGCAGATGAACAGATGGGTGCTGTGCATTAATGGTTGCAGGTGGCGCCACCATTTTTAGTGTATGTTATAAAGCTATCAAAGGGCTACATTTGTGCAAAATGTTTAGCCTGATCGGTCAAACGGTTCCTGAGATATGCGGGTTTATGTGTGGAAACAGACGCACAAATGGACGCTGGGCAGCGAGGATAGGTCAGACGTCAACCAAAAATGAGGGTGCAGCAGTTCACATGTGACCTGATGATAAACCAAATTCACTTAAAGTGCAAACCAAATTTTTTCAAACAGTTGAAAGATATAGTTCTAATAATCTGGGAATTCTGCATCTAAACATTGTCTAGACGTCTAGACGCTGTGTCTAGACGTCTAGACACATTGTCTAGACACTCCCTCAGAGCCAGGTCAGTTGCCATGGTGATGTCTGGACTCCACCTGTTTGTACTGAGTGACCTCTTGACTTGGCTGCTGAAACTCAAATATGTTTTCAAATACAGAAAGCCTTTTTCAATTGGCTACAATGTTTTTTCAAAACTGTATTTACCCAATCTATTCTTATTAAACTGGCAGAACCCTACCATAGAATAATTCTTGTAAAGTTTAAACCAATCAGCTTAACAGTTTCATCATAAATCAGTGTATAAGCTAGAAGAGTTTAAAATTACATTTTCGCTTGTAGAAAACACATCAATGTAGTTGGCGCCACCATTACCTCAAAATCAGATATGACATATGTGACAAACATTGGTAAAAAATTTGGTGATTATAGCTCTAGCCGTTTCTGAGATTTTAATTTTAGTGTGCTTTTATGGACAGATCACTAAGTTCAACCTCCTGTAACTCGGCCAAAAATCTCCGAACTGGAACCATTCGAACAAACTTGAGAGAGATTGTTCCAGGGATCATTTCTGTGAAATATTGGACAATTTGGCTGGAAAGTTTCAAAGAAGAAGATTTTTAAATGTTTTTAAGCTTTTTCTCTATAAAATCTAAATTAATGCAGATAACCAATAATAAGCTCCAGGGCACCAAGTTTCACATGTGACTAATTCTTACATATAATTTGGAGCTGCTAGCTCTGATGGTTTCTGACTTACAGCCATGGACAGCGGAAAGCCAGCCCTGGACGGCGGACAGCGGCCGGCTGACGATGGACGGACGACGCTGCGCCATTGCATAAGCTCACAGGTTCGCTAAAAAATGTACCACTTTGTGCTTTAAGGTTGGGCCTGCATGCAGATCAAAGGATGTGTAAAGAAATTCAGAAACCCTGGTTATAAATATTTATGTGAATCTGTCTGAATATACCCACTGGCAATAGACCATCCTCATAAGTACATTGTGTGTTAAGGTCCAGTATATTGAAAAAAAGTTAATATTTTGATATATTTTACCCCGCGCAAATGAAGGGTTATTGTTTTCATTTGATTCAGTGTTCGTGAGTGTTCACAAGTTATCTGAAGAATTTTATCACAGATGTCATTGAAATTTATCGCATAGGTTGGTAATGTGAAAATCTCAAAGTGATTAAATGTTGATGTAAATAAAATCATTAATAACCCATGGATGAGTGTTTTATGGGTTTTGTTAGCACATTGTTTAAACTAGGATGTGGCATGTGCCCATATGGCCATCCTTGAGGTGTGGGTCATGATGTCACAGATGACAGCCACTCCACTCCACATGCTGTTTCCCCTGAAAAGTGTCAGTAAATCAACATAAAGCATTCGAGCCCATGGCTGTCATATGCTGTGCTTATAGTCAAGGACAGCATTATCACAAGGTTCTGGGGTGTTTTCAAAATAGTTTCACTGAAAAAGTTATAAGAATAAACCAGGGTTAATTAACATTCCAAGGCACCAACTCTGAAAGCCATCATCACACAGGGTTTGTGTCCCCATATCTGACCCTTTTTTAATTTACAGTAAATTGTTAAAGGTTCTACCTCATCCTTAATGGAGTTTACTGTCCTAGTCTAGTCTGTACTTTCCCAATGGACTTAAACACAGCAGGACATGCAGTGTACCACATGTTTGTTGAGATTTACAATTCCCCATCCAGACACTATACAACTGACCTTACCATTAACTCTATGTGACTTTAATTGCATATTCATTCAATGAATAATGAGAAGCAGAGTGACTGGGAGCAACCAATCAAGGAACCCCTCAACAGTGTCAACAGTCAATCACCTATTATGTTCAAAATGTGCATAATTTGGTTTACTCTCACAAACAGAACACAGTTCCAGTAATCCTTTCTGCATGTTATTCCATAAATTTTCTATTAAAAGGAGACATTATAAAAAGTTCTAAGCAAAAGAGTGCAGGAGCTATCCTGCCGACTGCTGAGTGAATAATAATGCCTTACCTTGCACTGAATTTATATGAGACATAGAATCCAAAATATGGCAAAACACTTCACAGTAATTGAGATGTATTCATCACAACTGTGATGTGTTCATCACTGGAGAACAGTCAATGTAACATCATATGCAACTGACCTTGGTGACATCTTTGTGATGTCACTGTCGTCTTATAAACAGCTCTCCCAACCATAGGCATGGTATGCCTTCTGGCATGCCTTCTGAGTAGGAGTATTTTTTGGGTCTCATTAGCATTAGGTCAGAGGGATGGTGCATTAGGGCTGTGGTGGTTAGGTCAATTACACAGAAAAAACCCACAAAATGTGTCTCTACTTCTGATGATTGCCTCATTGTAAAATTTGCAGATGACACAACCGTTTCTGGGCTCATACGGGAAAAAAAAAGAAAGTGTTCACCGCATTAATTTTAAAACTTTAACTTCGTGGTGCTCTGAAAATAATCTGGAGTTAAATGTAAAGAAAACCAAGGAGATGATAACTGATTTTACATGGAAGAAAACTGAAATATTACCCTTAGTAATTGAAGGCTCCGAGGTTGAAATCGTCGACTCTTTTAAATTTTTAGGAATTTTTATTTCTTCTGATTTGAAGTGGGCCAAAAATGTTAATTACTGCGTAAAGAAGGCACAACAACGTTTATTATTTCTGAGGAACCTAAATGATTTCGGGCTCAGTCAACCAATTTTATTAAAGTTTTATCGGGCGGTAATTCAGGGAGTCCTGACATTGTCAGTCACTGTAAGGGGAGGCAGTATCACGGTCGAGGAAAGGAGCCGTCTTTCGAGGGTAGTTAGAACAGCTGAGGGGATCATTGGGGTTCCTTTACCCACAGATGACTCCTTATTTCAAACACGATTGTTGAAGAAAGCAAACAACATTAAAGAAGACTATAGTCATCCGGCGCACTATTTGTTTAAACAAGTGGCCCATGGGCCATGACGCTCAGCTGAATTCAAGGAATGTTGAACAATGAGCAAAATGACTGCCAGAGTGCAAACAAATCATGAATTTTGTAAAGAGTCCTTAGAAATGGGTTTCAGTGGGCTTTTGGACAGATGACAACTTCATTTGAAGGTCTCATAAATAGAAAAAAAAATGCGTACAAATTTGAAAAAAATACAGGTAGTGCCACCAGTCTGCAGGAACTGATGAAACACTCCATGATCAATATATATCCAAAGAATCATGGCTATCAAGGCATTAGTTATTCAGATACTGGAGCTTTTGTTTGTATCAAATTTTTAATTATTCTTGGGGGTATTTATGAGCCCTATAGCTCGGAGACTATGGGTAACAGAAACCTAATTTCAGGTTTACAAGGAGATTTTTCATTAGTCTCCCTGGATGTCAAGTAAGAAGATTCTAGGTTCAGCAATTACAGTATGTGCCATGTTAACAAATGACCACTTCATTTGAAGGTCTCATAAATAGAGAAAACATGCCTAAAATATTGAAAAAAATACAGGTGGCGCCACCAGTTTGCAAGAACTTATGGAACACTCCATGATCAATATGCCTGCAAAAAATCATCGAGATCAATGCATTAGTTATTCAGATACTGGAGCTTTTGTATCAAATTTTTGATTATTCTGAGGGGTACTTACTATGAAGGATATGGGTAACAGAGACCTAATTTCATGTTTCCACAGAGACTTTTCATGAACCTCCCTTGATGTCAAGTTAGAAGAAGATAGGTCCAGCAGTTAAGATTTGTGCCCTGTTAACAGATGACAGCTTCTTTGAAGGTCTCAAAAATAAAGAAAATAATTCGTAAAAATTGGACAAAACACAGGTGGCGCTACCAGTTTGCAGGAACTGATGGAGCACCCCATGATCAATATTAATGCTTAGATCATGGTGATCAATGCAGTAGTTATTTAGATACTTGAGCTTTTGTATCAAATTTTGCATTATTCTGGGGGGGGGGGTACTTTGGAGCCCCATAGCTCAAAGGATATGGGTAACAGAGACCTAATTTCAGGTTTACAAGGAAATTTTTCATGGACCTCCCTGGAAATTAAGTTTGAAGATTCCAGGTCCAGTGGTTACGATTTGTGCCCTGTTAACAGATGACAGTTTCATTGCAGATCTGAAAAAAAGAAAAAAATTGGAAAAAATACAGGTGGTGCCACCAGTCTGCAGGAAGTGATGGAACATCCCATGATCAATATTCATGCAAAGAATCATGGTGATCAATGCATTAGTTATTCAGATACTGGAGCTTTTGTATCAAATTTTTAATTATTCTGAGGGGTACTTACTACGAAGGATATGGGTAACAGAGACCTAATTTCATGTTTCCACAGAGACTTTTCATGAACCTCCCTTGATGTCAAGTTAGAAGAAGATAGGTCCAGCAGTTAAGATTTGTGCCCTGTTAACAGATGACAGCTTCTTTGAAGGTCTCAAAAATAAAGAAAAAAATTCGTAAAAATTGGACAAAACAAAGGTGGCGCTACCAGTTTGCAGGAACTGATGGAGCATCCCATGATCAATATTTATGCTTAGATCATGGTGATCAATGCAGCAGTTATTCAGATACTTGAGCTTTTGTGTCAAATTTTGCATTATTCTGGGGGGGGGGGGGGGTACTTTGGAGCCCCATTGCTCAAAGGATATGGGTAACAGAGACCTAATTTCAGGTTTACAAGGAGATTTTTCATGGACCTCCCTTGATATTAAGTTTGAAGATTCCAGGTCCAGTGGTTACGATTTGTGCCCTGTTAACAAATGACAGTTTCATTGCAGATCTGAAAAAAAGAAAAAAATTCGAAAAAATTGGAAAAAATACAGGTGGTGCCACCAGTCTGCAGGAAGTGATGGAACATCCCGTGATCAATATTCATGCAAAGAATCATGGTGATCAATGCAGTAGTTATTCAGATACTGAAGCTTTTGTATCAAATTTTGCATTATTCTGGGGGGTACTTTGGAGCCCCATAGCTCGAAGGATATGGGTAACAGAGACCTAATATCAGGTTTCCAAGGAGATTTTTCATGGACCTCCCTGGATATTAAGTTTGAAGATTCCAGGTCCAGTGGTTACAATTAGTGCTCTGTTAACAGATGACAGTTTCATTGCAGATCTGAAAAAAATTCGAAAAAAATTGAAAAAATTGGAAAAAATACAGGTGGCGCCACCAGTCTGCAGGAAGTGACGGAACATCCTATTATCAATATTCATGCTAAAAATCATGGTGATCAAGGCAGTAGTTATTCAGATACTTGAGCTTTTGTATCAAATTTTGCATTATTCTGGGGGGTACTTTGGAACCTCATAGCTCAAAGGATATGGGTAACAGAGACCTAATATCAGGTTTCCAAGGAGATTTTTCATGGACCTCCCTGGAAATCAAGTTTGAAGATTTCAGGTACAGTGGTTACGATTTGTGCCCTGTTAACAGATGACAGTTTCATTGCAGATCTGAAAAAAAGAGAAAAAAATTCGAAAAAATCAGAAAAAATACAGGTGGCGCCACCAGTCTGCAGGAAGTGACGGAACAACTCATTATCAATATTCATGCTAAAAATCATGGTGATCAAGGCAGTAGTTATTCAGATACTTGAGCTTTTGTATCAAATTTTGCATTATTCTGGGGGGTATTTTGGAACCTCATAGCTCAAAGGATATAGGTAACAGAGACCTAATATCAGATTTCCAAGGAGATTTTTCATGGACCTCCCTGGATATCAAGTTTCAAGATTTCAGGTCCAGTGGTTACGATTTGTGCCCTGTTAACAGATGACAGTTTCATTGCAGATCTGAAAAAAAAATTCGAAAAAATTAGAAAAAATAAAGGTGGCGTCACCAGTCTGCAGGAAGTGACGGAACATCCCATGATCAATATTCATGCAAAAAATCATGGTGATCAAGGCAGTAGTTATTCAGATACTGAAGCTTTTGTATCAAATTTTTTATTTTTCTGGGGGGTACTTAAGAGACCCATAGCTCGGAGAATATGGGTAACAGAGACCTAATTTCAGGTTTCCAAGGAGATTTTTCATGGACCTCCCTGGATGTAAAGTTACAAGATTCCAGGTCCAGTGGTTATGATATGTGCTGATGCCGGACAAAGGGTGATCGCTATAGCTCAGATGACTTTCAGTCAGCTGAGCAAAAAAAATGAAATCGGGGGTTCCCTATAATTCGCTATCAGGCAATTCCAAAAGAACTCAAACCAGCACTTATGCATCAGCCGTTCGGGAATTAAATATATCACTTGCAGCACAATAATCTAGTCAAACATTCTTAGTCATATGTCTTTTTTCTATACACAATTTTATTTTATTATTTCTTGTTTAATGTGTTTGTTTTAGCAAGCCAGTCAAGCCAAATACTATTGTATGTGATGATCTTATTACATATATATAGCAATAAACTATATCTTATCTTATCTACATGTGGAAACATTAATGTTGTGATACTTCTTGCCCATAAAATGGACTTCAACTTCAAGGCAATAAATTTTTCTAAAGCCAACAGTGTTTAAATTTGAATTTGGAATGTTTACTTAATAATGACCTTTCAATAACCTTCACCATACTCACCTGAGAGTAGCCTCTGTGGTTGCTGTGATGAGTGTGCTGTGAGGGGAGGGCAGAGGGGTCACTAAGGTCACTGGAGAATACCTCGGGGAATCCAACTGCCTCACACATACACCCATGAAGGGATCCCAGATCTGTACAAACATACAAGATTATTCATGAATCAAAATCAAACGGACTATTGAATAGAAATGGTAATTTATGCAACCAGATGGCTATACATTGACTTATGCTATATTTTGTAGTAAAGAACAAAAGGGACTATATTTTCAAGCAAGATTCTCCTCTATATTTTACAAACAAAAATGATTTTTTTTCTGAATGCACTTTATCTCAAATAATGTGCAAAAAGTTTTATATTTTGGGATATGTATGGTTTCTTAATGCACAAGACTGAAATAGCATAATTATTTGGGATATGTATGGTACTTACATGCACAGTGCTGTCACAAGAGGCTGCAAGTCTGACTGAGTCTAAGAAAGTCACAGCAAACACTGATTTCTTGTGGTTGCTGTATGTATATTGACAACCAATCCTGAAAAACATTGTGAGATGTGAAATATGTCACAACCTGTATGTGATGTACATGCAGTGATCTAATTTCATGTATGACAGGAAAGCAAGGAAGTCTATGGACAAAATTACAAACTCGTTGCTCTGACGGACCTGTATGAAAAATACACTGCCACACACAGGCTAGCTATATGGCTATGCAGAGGATGATGATTATAGTTAAACTGACCAACCAGCTCAGCTCAATATAAATAGAGAGGAATAGTTGCCTACCTCTGTGAACCATCTCCAAAGTTTCTGAGGGACCAGAGTTTGATAGTTTTGTCCTTGCTGGCACTGATGAAGGAATTCTCATTGTCAAGCACGTACATGGAACGTACACTGTTGCCATGGCCACTGAATGTCTGCAGCTTGATTTGTTTGAAGTTGAAATATCTGTCTCTCTCACTAAGGCCTAGACATGAAAGAAAATAAAATACAATTTAATCAAATTACATATATGAATAAGAATAAGATATAATCAACTCTCTTTACCTGATCAAATATTATGACAGACAATACATAATTAGATTCATATTATGCAGCAAAGTACAGCAATAAAATATGAATATTTAACATTAAGGACTGGCTGCAGGTAGAGGGTTCATATTAATTTACCCAAATCCATGTAATATCTTGTTCTACAGAGCAGTTGAGGAACAACTTATAAAAATATTAAAATACCTCTCCGCTCATATTTCATGGCAAAATTACACATGGAAACTGTGCCCAGCTTAGCCTAGAAGATATTCCCAAATCACTCATGATGCTACAGTAAATCATCATAAAGGTCCTGTCTTGGGAGGCAGTGGCAGCACCATGGCTAGTCAACCAGTCTTTATGCAGTGCTTGAGGCGTCTGAGTAATCCCACACTAACATGGCAGCACACACAGTAAAGCAATGCCTTGTAATCATCCACGATGTTGGCTGCTTTTTCCTACACACTTGTATGGCATAGTGAGTATTGCATCATTATCACTTTACCTTGCCTCACAGTTTTCATGCAAGTCAATCAACTTGCAATTTTTAATAGTCAAAGGGAAGAATGAAGAAAATATTCAGACACTCGATGTCTAATTTGTTTTTGATGGTCCATTTCAACTTGGATATTCTTTCAACATTATCTTTAATACAATACAATATGTTAATTGGAGAGTTTATATAATATGTTAATTTACTCACCCATTTCATGCTCCCAGTAGGCCAGCCAGTTTCCCTTCAGATGTCTGTGACTGTTTATGTCCATCTCAGGGCTGATGGAATGTAAAAGAGAAATTTAATATAAAGGTACCGTAAAATCTGTGAAATTTCGTAGAGAAAAAAATAATTAAATTTGTGGAAGTCCGAAATTTAACAGTCCATTACAGCAGTTTTAAAATTATGGTCTTGACAAGTTAAGATGCCTCGTCGGCAGTGGGCGATAATAGGAGCCTCAAGTATTCACTCGCCGATTTTGCATTCAGCCGTGTGAACCGTGAAGTTTCATGAATAAAAACATTCTTTTCTATACTTGGTGTTGTTGTTCTATATTAAATCACTTTGGAAAAGGAATCTGAAAAGTATATCTGAAGGATTTAATCCTGTCATGAAGCTCGACACCCGTACGTGCTTGCGTGACATCCGGGGCTTTGCCCGGAGAGATCGTTTTTCAGGTGGCTTACGCATGGAAATCCCCACTAATGGTGCACAAAAAGCTAGAGGTCTTTAGATCACTTAAAGAGTTAATTGATCCTCATTTTCCAATATCAAATATCCAACCTCCGTTAAACTTCATGAACGTTTGCCAGGGCTTTGATGTACCCTTTGATCTCGTGTGACTTGATTGTTGGGTGATACGGTACCCGGGTACTCGAAACTGAGTCGTTCTGGTGTGACATTCAAGATATTTATCTTAAATGTTTTAATGGAAATTAGCATTAATTTTAAAACTGATTAATATTGGCATTACATACACCGGAGCGCTGAGCTTGCTTGAAAGAGCCCAATTTGAACCTGGCTTACACACAGAAATCCCCCTTTTCGGTGCACGTAAAGCTAGTGGTGTTGAGATCATTTACGGAGTTAATCCTGATTATCCAATTTCCAACCTCTGTCAAACTTCATGGACGTCTGTCAGTTATTCACGGCATGTCGCTCGCATCTCGGACAATTAAGCAACTCACATTAGAGATATTTTAAGTTTTTTCTATTGATGCTGAAACAAAAATCTTAGTTTTCAGTCAAATTACATTCTATATGATGTAGATATAATTCGTATTAATTATCAGTAGCATGGCATTCACATCGATCGGACTGGTAGGCTTGTTCAAAACCAGATTACAGGGTGAGGTTACGTGATACATTCACGGCAGTCCTACTAACGTCAAATATGGCGTTACAGACCATCTGCAGTTCGAAATTTAACATGTCATTTTAATAATTATGGATACTGAAGAAAGACGGTGTACGAAATTCATCGAGGTACGAAATTTCACAGATTTTACGGTAGGACACTCAGGTTTATTATCTGAAAGATATGACTGATCTTGATAAATTAAAACATGCAGGTTTTCCATAGCGTTAAGATTAGGCTCTCCAGGTTTTCTTTCTACACAGTTGTAAAGAAGATTAGTAGATACAGTAGAATGCCATTTTTATGAAAATGTCCGGAATGAAGCTTTTGTTAGGAAAAACAATCTTTTGGATAAACTGTCAGGTAGCCAAAAGATATTTTATAAAAATGAATTAACTTTTGGTTTCCCATTTAATATTCTGGAATTTTTTTAAGCATAACCATGTTCTACTTTTTTTGGAATATTGAGCACATCTCTGTGTTCAGGGTAAGAGTTCAAAGTGCGTGGTAACTGTCAGCAGATTTCATCCAATAACCAACAGCTCTGAAACCATATGTCTAAATGTTAAGAAAGCATTCCACAACTGCATTTGTATTGTGCTTTAACTTAATTTAATATTCTGGTTATTAAAGCCACCAAGTTGTATAATAATTTCCCCCAAGATAATGCAGAACAAGACAATGTTGAAATCTGCCAAAGCATGCAGCCAGAATATATTGAGCTGAAAAAAAAATAAATGACCCCTTTTATTGGTAAAGGTCTTTATTACAGCTTCTGTACTGACCTCTTTAGTTTTAGATCTATTGGACTGACATCAGTAGATTTCCTCTTTGTGGTTCCGGGCCTGGGTGTTTCTTCAGGTTCCTGATTAGCTACGACAAGTTTGTTCCCTCCACCAGACATGCTGCCAAACACCTCCACCACATCGTCTGTCTCCTCTGGCTGTGACACACCACCTATGGGATATAAGAAAGTTGTACACTTCTTAATCATAAATAAAAAAATTCAAATATATAAGATGGTTCTTTTGTGTTACAATGGTAGGATAAAGGTACATTTATGCCTGTTTATTATCTACATTCCCTCAGAGATCTTTCTACATACAACTATTAACAATTTGCTTTCATTTTATAAAGGATGTACAATTATAATTACAGCCTGTAACCCCTTAACAATGAAATCTTTTGTCAACAAATATATTCCTGTTTGTTAAATAATGTGTAAAGTAATAAACGCTAGTGATTATCTTTTTTTCGGAACAGTAACATTTAAGATCTCACCATTGGAAGAGCTTCCATTTTCTTCAGAATGCTCAGCACCGTTTGCATCTGTACATAATAAATATGAAGAACCATTGATTTTAAACACAAGGCAAAAATTATATCATTAGTTACACCACTTAAATATATAGACTGGAAATGCTACCTAGGTGAACCAATTGGCCCCTATGCTTGAAAATTTGTCTTTTGCCTGGATTGCTTTGCTTTTGATTTCTCACAGTAAATAAGAATAAAAAGTTTCATTTAGATCCAATCTCTCATAATTATTTTTCTGAATGCCCGGTAGTGGCAAGCTCTGTTGTTCTCAGATTACTTGTCAATTCCAATGACACTTTAAATAAGATTAACTAGACGATAATGAACATAACGGAAATAACAGAGCATAATACCTAGAGTTTTTGATGATACTGGTCATCAATTTTTTATCTTCTTATCAAAGAAAACTTTTACACTTGTGATAAGCATAAATTACTTGTAAAAGCTTAGGTCACAACCACCAGTGCTTTCTTCAGTCCAATGTGGAAACATAAGAGCTGTAATATCATGGCCATAAAGTTCTAGCATTGAAGCACACCTTACTTATCTATGTCATTGAATATATCAAGGACTGCCCAGTTATGAACACTGGTGTAATATTATCAGCTACTCACCTGTGTGGTTGCTCATTTCCTGCTGGGCCAGGTGAGTATCATGAGCAGCCAGCAACCGGTGAATCAAATCATCGTTCTCAAGCACATTCTCCATGAAGAACCTATATGAAAGGAATGTATGAAAATGTGAATTCTGTCTATTTACCAAAATAGAACCTAGACAGATCTAAAATCAGAGAACCAATAAAAGTACAGCATAAAAGTTTATTGATCATAGCTCCTGCCTCACAAGAATTCCAATGAGAACTAGACATTCCTTGGCACTGCAGGTGCCATAGAACCCTCAGAGATTAATCCCCCCCCCCCCCTTTAAGAATAGGCCCCCAATTTTTAGCAGCATATACTGAAACTTGGCAAGCAACCATGGTTTCTTCCATCTATCAACTTAAGAAACAATATTTTTCACAAATATTGGGGCAAACTTGGTGAATTACTCTTGAGAAAAGGGGATTAATTGATACTTTTAAAGTGGTAAGGTTGGTGGCGCTACCTGTCTGGTTATAGGAAAACTCTCCCAGATGGATGTACAGTGAAACTCCTACTTGAGAACAACTCAGTAAGGTGGACAACTCACTAATGCTGACAATATCTAAGTCCCTTCAATTTAACCTCTATATTATGTTTAACATAAACTCAGTAAAGTAGACAACTCACTATCCTGGACAATGGGCAAACTTTTCTGTCCAACCAGCATATCCAGTACACATTACGACCTTCTAAAGCAGACAGACATCGCAAGTTCTATTTTTTTTCATATAATTTCCGGGCAATGGCGCACCGTGACCTCATATGACCTGTTTTGGTCAAAGTGACAGCCAGGGACAAGTATAATTTGGTGAACCATTGGAAAGTTATATGTAAATATAAAGTATCGAAACTGTTATTTCTATAATGTGTTGATTATAACACAATCAATATTAAATTAAGATTGGCAGGTCAATTTGGAGAAAATAAGCTTTCAAACTGAAACAGCTTTTCATTCGACAAGACCATCATCAAAGACTGCAATTCGTGTTTTGTGACAGTTTGCACTTTGTTATGGTGAATGTGTGGTGAACACTATATCCTTTAACAAATAATCATGCAGTCCAGATAATGTCAATAATCAGTCTTCAATGTGCCTAGTGCAACCATCCATGAACTGCTGCTCAAATCCTCCAGTCCTTTGAGTGTCCCGCTTAGGGGAGTTTCACAGTACATGCCAAATTGCAGACCAACACATTGACCGATTCCTCAGATATGAGCAATTTTCATCTAGAGCAAATGTACGAATGGACACCATATGAAAACTATTGCAGATGGCGCCAACAGTCTTGAAAATGAGATTGAGGTATCCAAGATCTATGGACAAACATAACTTCAGGCCAATACCACAAACCATTCTTGAGAAAAGGGCATTTATCTATATTATGAAAATGGTAAAGTAGGTAGCGCAGCCTGTCTGCTTTGCAAGAAAACTCTCCAAAGTGAATGTAAATGCCAAATTTCAGACCAACAAATTGAATGACTCCTGAAATATGAATAATTTTGACCTTAACAAATATACGGATGGAAGCCACTTGAAAATGATTGCAAACTGTGCCACCAGTCTTGAACATGAGATGGAGGTATCAAAGATCTATGGACGAGCGTAATTTCAGGCCAAACCACTAAATCATTCCTGAGAAAAGGGCATTAATTTATACTATGAAAACAGTAAGGTAGGTGTATGGTGCCATCTGTCTGGTTGAAGAGAAAACTCTCCAAGATTGATTTACATGCCAAATTTCAGACAATACATTGAACCACTCCTGAGATATGAGCAGTTTCCCCTGAAGTAAATGTGCGGATGGACGCCAGACAAAAACATTTGCAGATCGCTTACCAGTCTTAAATAACAAGATGGAGGTATCCAAGATCAATGAACATGCATAATTTTAGCTCAATCTGTCTATTAGTTTTTGACTTATAAAGCTCACAGTACTGTCAAGTGGCAATGATGGGGTATTAGACAGCATGAAATCAAGAAAAGGTCAGAAGGTGGCACTACCTGTCTTCCACAGAAGACAAAGCTATCCAAGATCTTTGGTCAATTTGACTTTTGGACCAATCCATGCATCCCTCATTGGGATAATCATGATTTTGTGTGGTTTTCACTATATATGGCAATTTTCAAGGTTAAGGTCACTCTCATATGAGGTCATGACTCAAATTTTAAAATGCATCATCCCATAACCTATTCCTATGTATATGCATAATATGATATATGCATATATATTTTTATACTTATAATGCTCACAGAAAAGTGGCAATGATAGGGTTATAAAATGGCACTAAAACAAGAAAAGGGTAATAGGTGGTGCCACCAGTTTCTGGTACATGAAACACTATCCAAGATCTTTGGTCAACTTGATTTCTTAAGATATTTAAGAATTTGAGATTTTCCCCCAAAATGAACCTATTTAAGGTCGACGTCATTCTCCTAGTCATGACCCCATTTTAAATAGGCTTCTTCCACTCATCTATATCTATGGAAATGTCAAAATTTGTAAAGATCTGTGAAATATTTTTTTAGTTATCTTGCCTGAAAGAAATCTCTGCAGCGGCAGTAGGACTGTGCCTTAACCATGCTATCTCCAGACTTTATCTGGGGATACAATAAGATATATTACTATATATAGAAACTGACTGACAGGTCTTGACTGAAATATAATCAAACAAGGGAACACAATAAGTGAATTGACCTAACAACCACAGCTCTTATTTGCTCCACCCCTCTGACCTTATTGTGCTAATGATCCAGCCCAAAAAACTCTCCTACCCAGAAGGCTTTCCATGCTAATGGTTGAGTGTGACTTCACAAATGACATCATATTGACTGACGTCATCACATTGAACTGTTATATCTCTGTTCGCCAGTGATTAATATATCATAATAATTGTGAAGTGTTTTGTCATATTTTGGATTATTTGTCTCAAACAAGTTCAGGGCAAGGTAATAAATTATTTATCACTTGGCAGTCGGCGGAACAGCTCATGCAACCTTTGGTCCAGAACTTTTTACACTATCTCCTTTATATGAAACATATATTCCAGAAA
Source organism: Sipunculus nudus (assembly GCA_026874595.1). Classification (NCBI taxonomy): domain Eukaryota; kingdom Metazoa; phylum Annelida; class Sipuncula; order Golfingiida; family Sipunculidae; genus Sipunculus; species Sipunculus nudus. The sequence goes on along the minus strand of CM049308.1, from coordinate 82,262,407 downwards.
AACATGTAAACAAGGGTACTGGTAGAGACAACATGTGTTTTGTTATTGGAGAGCTGCCCAAATTATTCAAATTTTGAGCTTGTCAGGTGTTTGTTTACATCACCAACAGTAACTTGATTGGTTACTTGCAACTTCTCTGCTCATGATTATTCATTGAATGAATATGCAAGTTAGGTCACATAGAGAACATGATAGGTAAATCAACACACAGAGATACTCACCCTCCAGCCAGCTTACACAGTGGTATGTACGCTGTGTGAGCCATCTCTGGTGTGAAGGTCTGGGTCAGCTGATGCAGGTTCCCTGCTCCATTTGTCTTCTCATCGTCTGTCAAAGCACAAATGTTCTAGTATTAGTAGTTCTAGTATTGAGTGACTGGTCATAAAGTTACTGATTCAGACAAGACCAGATAGTAACAAATCATAAAGTGCCATTCACATTAAAGTCTAGTTATATCAAAATTACCTATTGTGTCTCAATTATCACTAATGAAATAGTCCATGTATTTACTCCATCATGCATGCTCCATAAATTAAATTGAAACTGTCTTGGTTATTCTTTTAAAATATTAATTATAAGATATTGTCAAACAAATGTGACTTGTTGGGCCAGGGTAAGCAGTGGGGAGTGGAGTCCCCTAACAATGTTCAAATGTTTTATCATTCTGTTCTGGTAGCATGCTGTACTGTCCAGTAGACAATATCAGAGAATAAATATGTGACATTTTTATATATCTATAAATCTCTTAATATAAATATAAAACAGAAGCCTCCACTGTGAAATAAACAAGAGACAAATCTGACCTTTACCTTTACATCCATAAACAGCAAAGGAAATTACGAAATCTGTGACAGAATACACCATAAAGAAAACATTTGCATTTAGTGAATGCATATTTGGCCTCATTGACTATGGCAAGGTTTCCTTAGTTACCTTGACTTTCCATGCCACATACTGATGGGCTTCTGCTGCGATCAGGCTCACATAAATGACCTTTCATTGGTGGTGTGTCAAAGGCTGTTGCCACTTGGACTTCATTTGTGTTGGCATCCATCTTTATTTCAAAATACAGGTTATCCTCGATGGTGTCACTGGTTTTACCTATTATAAGAAAAATGTAATATTAAATTCTTAAATCTAATTTAAACAACAAAAATAAATATGACTTTAAAGTACCCTGAATCAGTAAAAATTTAATTTTGACAATAATTTGTAGTTTGCATACCATTTAAAACTAGATTTTTCTTGGCACCGCAGGTGCCATAGTATCCCCAGACAAAAATTCCCCCCCCCCTTTAAGAATAGGCCCCCCATCTCCAGCAACAAATAATATGAGACCACCCTCACAGAAAAGGTCACTCTCACAGAAAAGGTCATGACCCCAATTTCAATATACATCATCCCCTAACCCATGTCTATGTATATGCATAATATGAAAGAAATCTGTCCATTAGTTTTTGACTTATAATGCTCACAGTACTGTTAAGTGGCAATGATGGGGTATTAAACAGCCTAAAAACAAGTAAAAGAATCATAGGTGGCGCTACCAGTTTTCGGTACATGACAACACTATCCAAGATCTTCAATCAAGTTGATTTTTGGACCAATCAATGCAACCCTTATTGAGATATTAATGACTTTGTGTGATTTTCACCATATATGGCAATATTCAAGGTCAAGGCCATTCTCATAGGAAAGGTCATGACCCCAATTTAAATAAACATCATCCCATAACCCATATCTATGTATATGCATAAAATGAAAGAAATCTGTCCATTAGTTTTTGACTTATAATGTTCACAGTACTGTCAAGTGGCAATGATGGGGTATTAAACGGCAGGAAAACAAGTAAAAGAATAACAGGTGGTGCCACCTGTCTACTACATGACATTACTATCCAAGATCTTCGATCAAGTTGATTTTTGGACCAACATGCATCCCTTAATGCAATATTAATGATTTTGTGTAATTTTCACCATATATGGCAATATTCAAGGTCAAGGCCACTCTCATAGAAAAGGTCATGACCCAAATTTACATATAAATCATCCCATAACCCATGTCTATGTATATGCATAATATGACAGAAATCTGTCCATTAGTTTTTGACTAATAATGCTCACAGTACTGTTAAGTGGCAAGGATGGGGGTATTAAACAGCACGAAAACAAGTAAAAGAATAACAGGTGGCGCCACCTGTTTTTGGTACATGACATTACTATCCAAGATCTTCGGTTAAGTTGATTTTTGGACCAATCCATTCATCCCTTATTGAGATATTAATGATTTTGTGTGATTTCCACCATATATGGCAATATTCAAGGTCAAGGCCACTCTCATAGGAAAGGTCATGACCCCAATTTAAATAGGTGTCGTCCTCTCACTCATATCTATACATATACCAAGTTTTGTAAAGATCCGTGAAATATTTTTTGAGTTATTGCGCCAACAAGATTTATATGCGGTGGCGTCAGTGGTGGCGCCGGCAGGCAGGACTGGTATGAAAACATATAGCATCCCCCGACTTTGTCTGGGGATACAATGATTTTCAGGTTTTTGATATTCCTGCAGAAATATTGGACAGAAAAGTTAAACTATGCCAGTGTAAAAGATAATTTCACTCAAGTGAAAAATTGTTACAATATTGACCCATTCACACATGAAATATAGGTCACCACTGACAAATAAGGGAAAGCTTTAGATGGTCTCTTCATATTTGTTTGAGCAATAGCTTTGATGAGGAATGTTGTCACACAAGATAAACATTTAGCAAAATATTTGTATTAAACCCAAAGTATATTCATTACAGTAATATATTATAAAGTATATAAATTGTAGCATCATTTTGAACCTGTTTTAGGTTTTTGATGGATGACAATAAATGAATTCAGTACAGTATTACACAACATCTTCAATGATGAGATTTCCACAATTTACATAGTTGATGCTTTGGAGTTTATAAATTTCATGCCTTTAAGATATTGTTATTGTAACAGAAAATATGAAATAAAACAGTATCTATAGACAGTATTCTTTTATACATATCTGTATATATCTTCAATGATGAGATTTCCACAATTTACATAGTTGATGCTTTGGAGTTCATAAATTTCATGCCTTTAAGATATTGTTATTGTAACAGAAAATATGAAATAAAACAGTATCTATAGACAGTATTCTTTTATACATATCTGTATATGAAAAAAAAATTATTCCTACCTTGTCCTCTGACCTCTTTACTTATATCCCCACTGTGATCTGCTTGGTAGACTTTATTGAATCCCGTAAAGAACGTCTGGATGACACCCTTCATGTGTTTGCGTGTCATTTCTCTGCCGATCCTTTGACTCAGCACACAGAGCAGATCAATGACTTTGTAGCACAAGATGCTGCGAGGCAAACAGCCACTGGGGAAGCTGATATCAGCATTTTGTATCAGGCTCAGCACAGGCAACAAGATGTCCCTGAACAAGGTTTCCTGATGAGAAAAAACTGGGTTATTTTTAATGACATTATTATACGTTTTAAACTAGAACAGTGTGGGATCATATGTATAACTCAGTTTCTTTTTCACCAGGATTGATAACCAAACTTAAAAACCAAAACACAAATAAGATTTTTGGGAAACTATTGACTCATAATATGTTTTTTCAAACTATAGATAAAATATCAATGGAGACACAAAATAATGTAACTGCCATTAAAATAATAAAAAAAACATAATCATTCCACATAATTTTATATATGACCAATGGTCAGTACATCCACCTGTAAATTATCCATGAGTGAGCTATCAGATATGTATGGGATCATATGGGTAACCAAGACCAAGCTGCCAATTAGCCCTGCCTCCGTTTTGCTTGTTAGTTTCTTCAGAGCACCTGCTATCTGTAAATACAAAAACAAAAATCCATGACTCACAAATTACAGAAACAAGAAAGACATAAATTTGTTATTTAATAGTATAACTTCTTATGAAAAATGCTTGTTTGTTACACTAGCATAAGACAGGTAAATTATCAAAACCAAGCTTACCACATCAATGATATGTGGGAAGTACTGGAGAAGGATGACCTGCTCTCCGTACAGAATAGCGATACAGGACAGACACTCAATGACCTGCGTGGCGTGATAATCTCCTACAACCTGTTTCTTGGTTGTACTCAGTGGATCCTCTGTAAAACAAATATTCTTTCATATATATGAAACAAGGGACCCATGGGTCATGGAGCTCAGCTGATTGTGACTGTTATAACTGCATCACCTTAGAATTTTTGAAGTTGCAATAAAAATACAATCCTCAGTGCTCAGGAACTAGGGCTCAATGACTGGCGGGGGGAGAGTTACAACAATTTTGGATATAAATACAGAATATGGAATTAAATTCAATGGTGCTTACAGGGACTGGTGGGAGTTACAGCACCTCTGTATATACGTAAAGGATAAAATTTAATTTAAATGAAATTATTTTTAAATATTTAAAAACAGGCAGAGAGATGGAAAACAAAACAAATAACTTTAATTTCCATTCTACTGAGACAGGAAAATAATGAACAAATATTTGCATTAGATCCTATTTTGCCTTTTGTTAAGTCATTTTTTTTTTAAAGTTTATAAATTTTACTACATATTTACAGTATATCATATATATATCTGAATATTTAAATTGATTCACAAATCAAAATTGCATCAATATTTATACTTATTTTTAGTCTGGTAACATCAAATTATGCACACAGATATATTTCTTTTTTTTTTTATAAAATATATTTTAAATTTGCAAAGCAATAAATATATGAAAATAACACTCCAGAATTCACAATTTTAAATTGCACCTTTATTTTTCCATGATATGTTTCATATATTATCAAATTATGTCTACTGATGGGTTAAATTATATTTTGTTTAATTATTTAAACGGAAATAATTTCTTAAAAATGCTACATCAAAACTCCTGGATTACTTCTTGAATTAATATTTCAAGAAAAGTTGTGCACATTGGATGGAAAACAGCTTTACATTTAAAGAAATACAGTTGACAATAACAAACCATGTATTGCAATATAATTGGTGATGGTGGTGATGGGGGGGGGGGGGGACTGGTGGGGGGGGGGGGGGGGTGTTAGGGTAGGGCCCATGAGAATAAGTATAAGTTTATTACAGCAGGAGTGTTCTGCCAGTGCTGCATCACTAATAAGGTTACCCAGGCAAGGCTGTAGTGAGCAAGAGTGGGGTCTTGGATATACAAAATGCAAATACATTAGAGCATCTGAAAAACTTCAATAATTAGGATAATTTTTAAGCTTTTACTTTCAAATTTCAGAATTCAACAGATTAAATCCACATGTATCCAAGCTGTGAAAAGTAAATTAAATATACTTAAGAGAAAAAAATGTGCCATGGTCAAATTTGGGTAAAATTTAAGGTACCAATTTTATATTTTTGCTAATATTTTAAAAAATTTGAAAGATTTTGATCTAATTTTGGGTATACAATTAAATTTTGATTAGTTAAAGCTATATTACTGAAAAAAATTCCCTAGCTTTGTCAATTTTTTGTGTTAAGTGATCAAATATTTTTTATGATTTTTTACAAAGTGCAATATGTTTGGACCCATAACTTTTTAAAATTATAAAATACATAACTTATTTCTGGCATGTACATTGGAACTATATAGAGGAATAACTATTATAAAAATGAGGAAAAACGGATGAGTGGTTTGGATATTATGCGGTCCTGAAGTGTGAAAATAGGTTTTTAATTAACAAGGGACCCATGGGTCACGGCGCTCAGCTGATCGTGATTGGACTGTAAATGTTTCTCCACTGTGATACTATATCGAGTCGATAAAGCTTATGAATATCATGGACATGTTGGGCTATTATAAAGGAATGTAATGTAATATGTGAGTAAATGATAAATGAAATAACCTGACTGATGGATTAATAGAGTCAAATATAGTGGTTTATTTTTTATTTATTTAAGAGGTGTTGAAAATTGTGATATATTTGAGCAAATATGAATGCAATGACAGCAGTAATAAGCAGTAGTAGAATGATGATAAGGCTATTTGTTGAAGGATCTAAAGTGTATGGTAGTCTGCAAGCTTTCAATTTGACAGATATGATGTTATGATTAACTATGCTGATGAAGTGATTTATGAATTTGTGACTGTATGACACAATATCTCTTTAGTCTTGACAAGGTACATTATTGTGATGCCAACTATGTCTACATATTACACAATATTGACATAATTTCTGGCATGTACATAGGTACCTATGGACGAATAGTTATATGAAGTATTAAAGTATGAATATATCTGATTCATCTTGTTCTTGCTTACTGAGGCTGACTTTGGGATGGGGTTCGGAGAAGGGAAAAGTGAGGGCAGCACGAAGGTGGATGTAAAAATATTCTATTGTAATGTTTTTCATTTATATAAGAATATGAAAAGCTAAGAGGAAAGGGGCCCTCCTACTTGGTTATAGTAAAGTTCTAAATATATGATTGCAAACTAATACTCTGACAAGACTGTCATGAAGAAAAACAGTAAAAGTTTTGAGATACTGTAATGCATATGAAAATTTACAGATGGACAGGCAAGTGGACAGAATGGACTAATACCTTTATTTCACTTTCAAGGGAATAATGCATTTAAGTTTATATATAAGCCTATTTTTTTAAGCATATCCACTTTTTCCATTAAGAAGTTTTTATCTGAATCATTTTTTTTTATTTACAGGTTTTATAAATTTTTAATTAAAAAAACCTGAAAATATAAGTTAAAATATTAGAATTGTTGCAAAAGTTGCAATCATTATATATACAGAGTATAAAACTGAAACTATAAGTTAAAATATTAGAATTGTTGCAAAAGTTGCAAACATCATATATCCAGAGTGTAGCTCATATTGGGTCATATTATGCATACACATATATTTTATTATTTTTAAATCATAAATGTTTAAACTGAATTTAAAAGAAAATAATGCCACAACATGGCATCTACAAGATTATTCCTTGAATCACTATTAAAAAGTTTTGCACATTGGAGTTTTCAGTACATGCTTAATCTTATTCACCAAAATAAAATAAGATTCTGTAAATTTGGTAAAATAAAAACATCTTTTCAAATAAAGTATACACACTGTTGGTTGAATGAGGGACAAACAATATCATTATGCTAATTACAATCTAAGCTTTACTTTATTCCTGGAATTAATATTCAATTTCACACCTGGTGATGTTTTTACTCTTCTCAAGGAAGGAATTACTTGTCTGATGAACATCCACACTTTCATAGCAATACACCACTTTGTGGACACAATTAAATGTGCACTTTAATCATTGTAACCCTGGTGGTAAATACAAAATCGAAAATGTAGCATAGCCACGAATAAAATGAAATACAGAAAATTATAACATTCATCTAGTTAATGCATCATCTAGGGGGGGGATGTGCAGGGCAGAGGGGAAGCCTGCTGGTAGTGGCCAAGCTGACCCAAGGCAAGCTGCCTGGGGTTGGTTACATAATGCAAGTGAAGGCTGTACTACTAGGTGGGCTAGATGTAAACAACACTTGACATGGTGTATGAAAACATGAATACAAGCTATTTTTTCCAATCAATTTCTTTGAAATTTCAGATTATAAAAGATTAAATCCTTATGTATATATGCTGTGAAATTTAAATTAACAGTGCCAAAGTTGGACAAAATTTAAGGTATTGATTTTTTATTTATGCTAATAACTTGAAAAATTTGCAAAATTCAGATCTAATTTTGGGTAAACAATTGAATCTTGATTAAATAAAGTTATATTCCTGAAAAAAAGTCTCTAGGTTCAGCAATTCTCATGTTAGGTGAGTAAATATATTTCCTGATTTTTAAAAAAAATTGCATTATGTTTTGGCCAATAACTTCGAAATAATACCCAATACTGACCTAATTTTTGGTAAGTTCATAGAAAATGTATGAAAGAATGTGAATACTATATACGATCAAAAACAGATCAGTGGTTTTGATATTAGGCAGCCTTGAAGTGTAACAATGGCTTTTTTTATGGAAAATGGAGTTTTTTTCCTTAATACTGTGGTTGGCTTCATATTCGCGAGGCTGAAATTTCGCGATTTCTCCATTTTGAACATTTTGCGAGGGTTTTATTTTCGCGATATCAGCAGAACCTATATAAAATTATTGTTAAAGCCATACCTGTTTGTATTATAAAATGAGAATAAGTCATGAGTTTGTGATATTCTACTCATATAACGATGGGCCCGTACACAATAAAGGATGTTTAGTTCAAATTTTAAGGGAACGTTTTCCCTATACCTGCATGAATGTAATTTATTATAAAATTTCTCACTGTTCTAACCTATTCACATTCAAGTATTGGTACACTCAACAAAAAGGACATACTGAATTGGGCCAATATTTCCCGAGGGTTTCAATTTCGCGATTATTCCCCATTCGCGAATATCGAAAAATTAAAACCCTCGCGAACAAAAAGGCAACCACAGTATTTCGAAGGAACGAAGTCCTAATGACCCAATTTTCGGTTTGGTAGGAGATTTTGGGGACATCTAAAATTATGCCAACAACCTGGGGAGCATAGAGATGTGCACTGAATGACCTACAGTCATCAAAGTGGACTGCTTGACAATGTAAGGGAATACAACAAGAGCCTCTAAAAAAATTCAATAACTAGCCTAATTTTGCAGCTTTTATTTTCAAATTTCAGATTTAAACAGATAAAATCCTTATGTATACATGCTGTGAAAATTAAATCCACAGTACTTACAGGAAAAAAATGTGCCGTGGCCAAAGTTGGGCAAAATTTAAGGTACCAATTTTATATTTTTGCCAATATTTATAAAAATTTAACAGATTTTGATCTAATTTTTGGTATACAATTAAATTTTGATGAATTAAAGTTGTATTACTGGAAAAAAGTCCCTACCTTTAAGACTTTTGGTCTTAAGTGACCAAATATCTTCCTGATTTTTTTACAAAGTCCATTATTTTTTGGCCCATAACTTTTTTAAATTATATAATACTGACTTAATATCTGGCATGTACATAGGAACTATATAGAGGAACATTTATGGCAAACATGAAGAAAACCAGATGAGTGGTTTTGATATTAGGCAGTCCTGAAGTGTGAAAATAGATTTCTAATAAAAAATTGAGGTTTTTCCTTAATATCTCGAAGGAACGAAGTCCTATTGACCCAATTTTCAGCATGGTAGGAGATTTTGGGGACATCTAACTGTATGCCGAATTTCAGATTCGTAGGTCCAACGGTGTCGAAACGTGCCAGTCTTACCGACGGACATCCAGACGGACAGACAGACGGAAGGACGGACAGACAGACGGACGGACGACGGACAATGGACCACGACTATAGCTCAGATGACTTATAGTCAGGTGAGCTAAAAATTGAGGTTTTTCCTTAATTTCTCAAAGGAACAAAGTCGCAAAGACCCAGTTTTCGGCTTGGTAGGAGATCTTGGGGACATCTAACATTATGCCGAATTTTGGATTCCTAGGTCTTACGGTTTTAAAACGTGCCACATCTACGGACGGACGGACGGACAGACAGACAGACAACGGACAATGGACCACGACTATAGCTCAGATGACTTATAGTCAGCTGAGCTAAAAAGTTTCCTCTCAACCAATCAGAACACCTTATTATTACCTTCTATACTGCTTAATCAATATAAACTTAAAATTATCATCTATTTTCAGGGACCTGTATTCATAATAAAATTGAGACCTGTGATAATTTAATAGCTTGCATCTTTTTGGGTCAGGTATTTCATACTTGGAAAAAAAATTCCAGAAATGTTAATATAGATGTATTTGTGAATCATTAACAAAATGTTTGTTGTAAGCAATATGAAAAGAAATATTAACAAAATTTTCTATTTCTTTTTTTTTTTGAGCGTGTAAAATCAGTTGGTGACACTGACCTTCATTTGGCACAAGTTCAAGTTGTTCATCACCAAGGTAACATAGGAAGAGCACCCTGAGTAGATTACGAGCCAGATACCTGCCGGTGAGTAATGGACCAAGTCGGTGGGCCAGCCACTTAATCGTCTCTGCTGCAACATCACTGATGTTATAATCAGCGTTACCGAGAGCATCGACAATACTACGGCTGTAGTCTCTTTTATGTCTCCTGGCATCGAGAGCAGGGCCATTGTCTGTAATGTTTTGTTCTAATACAGGACTTTTCTCTGCGTCACTAGCATTAGAGCTCCGCCTACTTCTAGACTGGCTGTCACTTGGAGATAGGCCAAGCCCCTGTTGTTTTTCAAGGTCTATGAGACGTGATATGCTGTGAACTGAATGCCTGCCAAAACTTTTACTTAGAGGGCCCTCTCCTGCATCACCGCTTTGTGTGCTTTCACCATCACCAGCCGATCGACCCAGACTGGATACATCAGCACTCAGACGAGACTGGCTGTCACACTGGCTATCTAAATGATTCAGTGCTGCCCTCTGGTGCTCAACCATATGTTCCTCATCAAGTGCAAACATGTCTTGTTCGTTATCTTCCTGAGCACCATTCTCTTCATCAGCTATGTAAAATTTGATTTGACTTTCGTGGGCACCTTCCAGTTCTGTTGGAGCAGGTTGGATACCATCGTCCTCCATTGGAGACAATTCAGACATATTGGCTTCCGCTTCAGAGAGTACCTCAGCTTCATTACTGATTTGGTGATCATAATCATCATCTGCAGCAAAGTTTCGGTAGCATGCCACAGCCTCTACCAACAGTGTGGAAAAGTTTGCTAAAAACTTATGAAGACCTAGGCGAACTATCAGCTGTATAACGAAAGTACGGTGGTACAGTTTGATGTGTTTTGGGGTTGACTGTTCACTATCAAACAACTTGGTCAGTAATGGCAAGAGTTCTTTCTTGGTTTTGTCTGGACCTAAATACTGTGCAATGGGGTTAAACAGTGCCCATGCTGCCTCAACACCTGCAATGCCATCTTCTAGCAAATCCAAAGCAAATGGCACGAATAACGACAACCCTTCATTCCCAAGTTTGCTGCCCCAGACACTAATAAACCTGGCCAGGCTTGAAAGTTTTGCTTTTCTTAGCTGTCTGATTTTGGATAGCACATCCTGTGAAACATTTGATGACTGAAGCAATCTGGTGATTTCGCAGTCAATCCCCTTTGCTTCTGCTATGGTGGTATACAATGGAGCAAAATACACAGGGAAGGGTATAATGTTGGCTTCTGGTTTTAGAAGAACATCAGGGCAAGGAGGTGGGGCTCCATCAGGCATCACCACTGGATACAAAAAGGCTGGTTTTGATTGGTCTAGATTTTTGTCTGTCAACATCGATCTGTTGTCTAATTGGAGGATGTATTCTGTAGCATACCTGATGCCCCTGCAGAGTGAAACAAAGAATACCATTGAAAACATTAAACAGATGCTTCACAGCAATAGGTACAATATTCAAATCATTGTATTTGTTCAATAACAGGGTTACATAAAATGTATACAAAAAGCAAAAGAATAATAATCATGATATAATAAAAACAAGGGACCCATGGGTCACGGCGCTCAGCTGTTATATATGATAAAAAATATGATTTGGGAAAGAGGCACATGCTTGTTTTGTGTGGTAATAAATATAAGCTTTATTATGAGTTGTTGGTGTTTAGCGTATGTATGATTTTGATAGTATCTTTGGAGACAGGGAAGAGGATTGATTTCATTTATTTTATTAACAAATGGAGTGCTATTGTCACACAGATTTTGACTTGGCCATATAACTTATAAGCAGCACATATAATAAAAGAGTTTAACTATTTATTAAAATTTAATAACAAATATTGTGCCAATATAATTTTTATTAAAAAAAATAATAAGAAAATCATGATTTTTTTAAATAAAATATAACTGAAATGATTATTGAAATAATATTATAGAATATATTCATGAATGCATTCATGAATACATTTTGAAAGTATCTGCACTGGTATTCAAATACTTTCATTTTTACCTGAATTCCCATTCTTAATCTTATGCAATAAAATTTTTTAGTGCAGTACATATTCATATTCGTATTCAAATACATTTGCAAAGCTTTTGCACCATGTCTAGTAATTATTCAGTTTTAGCCAAACAAAGATGTTGAGAATCCAGAATAAACAAAATTCACACATTTAAATAATGATCATAAGTACCTGGTTTTGTGGCTTTTATTTATATTATAAAAAATAAATGTAATATATTCACTTTGGACTACTTTCTCATCAATCTACACACTAGACACAGTAGGAATCTAGATTAATATTATCAACTGCATGTTTGTCTATCATTAATTTCCTTCATATGATCCCTAATGATTAGTAATGAATAATATGATTTATTTTTTTATCATTAAAATTTCACTGAAAAATACCATAGGTACTGCACAGTGTTATTTGGAATAACATTGACATTGACATTCTATCCATCCATACAAGATTCTTACATCATCAGTAACTGCAAGTTAATTTTCTGTAACTCATCAACTAACAAATTCCTTTTCTATAAATTTTTCTTTAATTTGTTATATAAAACCAATACAAAATTATTAATTTATTGTTTATATTGTTATGTTGTTTTTAAAACAACTACTAGATGAGTTGGGCTTGACACCTGGATCAACTGTGGCTGGGCATTAGCTGCCTGGCTTCCCCAGTGTATGCTTCGCTCAAGAATGCATAATCTGATGAAAGGTCAACATACAGGTGACTGAAGAGGGGCTGGATTAAGACTGGGTCTGATATGGTTTCATAAAAACATCAATAAAAGCTACAATATTTGGCCAATTTCTTTCAGCTTTCTTAACTAAAAAGCTGAAATCCTTATGTGTGCATGATATGAAAATTATATCAACAGTGCTCTCAGGAAAAAAACGTGCCATGGTCAAAGTTGGGCAAAATTTAAGGAACAAATTTTATATTTATACTAATAACTTATAAAATTTGAAAAATTCAGAACTAATTTTTGGTATTCAATTGAATCTTGATTAAATAATGTTACATCCCTGACAAAAAATCTCTAGCTTCAGCAATCCTCTTGTTAAGGGAGTAAATATATTTCTTGTTTTTTAAAAAGTGCATTATGTTTGGGCCCATATCACTGGTTTTGATATTAGGCAGTCTTACAGTGTAAAAATGGGTTTTTAATGGAAAAATGAAGTTTTTCATTAATATTTCGAAGGAATTAAGTCCTAATGATCTTGGCATGGTAGGGGATTTTGGAGACATCTAACTGTATGCTAAATTTAAGGAATTTAGAGCTGAAGCTGGGGAGCTGAGCTCTAGCAAACTGCATAACACTAGCTTGATGTAAACTTGATGTGACATGGTGCTTGAAAACTTGAATAAAATCTACAGTTTTTGATCAACTGGTTTCAAATTTTTGGTGTTAACAGACAAAATGCTAACAAAAACATGCTGTCAAAATTAAATCCACAGTACTTACAGGAAAAAAACGTGCCATGGTCAAACTTTGGCAAATTTTAAGGTACCAATTTTATATTTTTGCCAATATTTAAAAAAATTTAACAGATTTTGATCTAATTTTTGGTATACAATTAAAGTTTGATCAATTAAAGTTGTATTACTGAAAAAAAGTCCCTTCCTTTAACACTTTTGGTCTTAAGTGACCAAATATCTTTCCTGATTTTTTTACAAAGTCCATTATGTTTAGGCCCATAACTTTTTTTAAATTAAATAATACTGACTTAATTTCTGGCATGTACATAAGAACTATATAGAGGAATATTTATGGTAAATATGAAGAAAACCAGATGAGTGGTTTTAATATTAGGCAGTCCTGAAGTGTGAAAATAGATTTCTAATAAAAAATTGAGGTTTTTCCTTAATATCTCGAAGGAACAAAGTCCTACTGACCCAATTTTCGGCATGGTAGGAGATCTTGGGGCATCTAATTGTATGGCTAATTTCAGATTCGTAGGTCCAATGGTGTCGAAACGTGCCAGTCTTACAGACGGACATCCGGACGGACGGCGCACGGACGACGACGGACAATGGACCAAGACTATAGCTCAGATGACTTATAGTCAGCTGAGCTAAACATCTTCTGAAAGGATCTGGGACTTTTTCTGTGACAGATTTGTGTTGATTAAACTACATGAAACGATATTATATTTTCAGTATTATATAAGCTTCATGCTTACCAGAATGGAAATAGAGACATGGATAATTCAGTTTGTAAAATCTTTAGTATTTTGTTCTTTTATTTTTATTCTTCTTTTATAATAACATCTATTAACTTTTAAAATCAACTAGGATGTATGCTAATTATATCTGCCTGACTGGCTCATTATATATATATAGTTGATAAAAAGCATCAGTAAAATATTCAGAATTTAATATTCTTCTAATAGGATTTCAGTCATTTTTCTAGCCAAAACAGTGACCACTCTTACCAAACACAATCAGACAACCCTTTAATCATAATGGTAACAAAGCAAGGATGTAGTAAAGTAAAATTCACAACATTACTACCTTGGCACACTCTTCTTGCTGTCCTGCCAGATGGCCTTGACCTTCTGATACCTCTCAGCCAATGAGGCATCAGGCGGTAAAACATGGAAGTGAGGAGCTAGATACAGCTCCGCCATCATACAACCAAACACCTGGACATCCCTAATGACCAAGTTCATTTTCTCCTCAGATTTACTGGGAAGAACCTGCAAACAACTTTTTTAATCAATGAGCCTGTAATATTTATAGGCAACAACAGCCTTGATCGTATTCCCTTGAGTGGATGATCTGGTATACTTTGCTTAGAAGTGAGTTAACAGGCCCAGGTCATATAAACTGACAGGCTAAATGTTTGATTTCAATGCATTTTTGGCATTATCTCAGTAAAACTAATGTGTAAGAAATAATGTTTAATTTCTGGTCTAAGACTGAGTGGACATGGCATCTTTGACTTCACTTAGTCAAGCCAAAATTGTGAGGAAACTAGATATTTCTTGGCACCACAGGTGCCATAGTGTCCCCAGACAATTAATCCCCCCCCCCCTTTAAGAATAGGCCCCCCATCTTCAGCAACAATTGATATCAGACCACACTCATAGAAAAGGTCACCTTCATAGAAAAGGTCATGACCCCAATTTCAATATACATCATCCCCTAACCCATGTCTATGTATATGCATAATATGAAAGAAATCTGTCCATTAGTTTTTGACTTAAAATGCTCACAGTACTGTTAAGTGGCAATGATGGGGTATTAAACGGCACAAAAACATGTAAAAGAATAACAGGTGGCGCTACCAGTTTCCGGTACATGACAACACTATCCAAGATCTTTGGTCAAGTTGATCTTTGGACCAATCAATGCATCCCTTATTGAGATATTAATGATTTTGTGTGATTTTCATCATATATGGCAATATTCAAGGTCAAGGCCACTCTCATAGGAAAGGTCATGACCCCAATTTAAATAAACATCATCCAATAACCCATATATATGTATATGCATAATATGAAAGAAATCTGTCCATTAGTTTTTGACTTATAATGCTCCAAGTTCTGTTAAGTGGCAATGATGTGGGTATTAAACGGCACGAAAACAAGTAAAAGAATAACAGGTCGCGCCACCTGTTTCCGGTACATGACATTACTATCCAAGATCTTCGGTCACGTTGATTTTTGGACCAATCCATGCATCCCTTATTGAGATATTCATGGTTTTGTGTAATTTTCACCATATATGGCAATATTCAAGGTCAAGGCCACTCTAATAGGAAAGGTCATGACCCCAATTTATATATACATCATCCAATAACCCATGTCTATGTATATGCATAATATGAAAGAAATCTGTCTGATAGTTTTTACTTATAATGCTCCAAGTACTGTTAAGTGGCAATAATTGGGGTATTAAACGGCACAAAAACAAGTAAAAGAATAACAGGTGGCGCCACCTGTTTCCGGTACATGACATTACTATCCAAGATCTTTGGTCAAGTTGATTTTTGGACCAATCCATGCATCCCTTATTGTGAAATTAATGATTTTGTGTAATTTCACCATATATGGCAATATTCAAGGTCAAGGCCACTCTAATAGGAAAGGTCATGACCCCAATTTATATATACATCATCCAATAACCCATGTCTATGTATATGCATAATATGAAAGAAATCTGTCTGATAGTTTTTACTTATAATGCTCCAAGTACTGTTAAGTGGCAATGATTGGGGTATTAAACGGCACAAAAACAAGTAAAAGAATAACAGGTCGCGCCACCTGTTTCCGGTACATGACATTACTATCCAAGATCTTCGGTCAAGTTGATTTTTGGACCAATCCATGCATCCCTTATTGAGATATTAATGGTTTTGTGTAATTTTCACCATATATGGCAATATTCAAGGTCAAGGCCACTCTGATAGGAAAGGTAATGACCCCAATTTAAATGAACATCATCCCATAACCCATGTCTATGTATATGCATAATATGAAAGAAATCTGTCCATAAGTTTTATTTTTACTTATAATGCTCAAAGTACTGTCAAGTAGCAATTTTGGGGGTATTAAACGGCACAAAAACAAGTACAAATAATAGGTGGCGCCACCAGTTTCTTGAATATGACAACCCTATCCATGATCTTCCATCAACTTGATTTTGGGATCAATCCATGCAAGGTCATGACCTCACTTTTAATAGGCGTCGTCCTCTCACCCATATCTATACATATGCCAAGTTTGGTAAAGATCCATAAAATATTTTTTGAGTTATCGCACCAACAAGATTTATATGCGGTGGCGGCGGGACTGGTATGAAAACATAGTATCCCCCGACTTTGTCTGGGGATACAAAGACAAACACAACTTTCATCTGCTTTCAAAGCTTACTGTCAATGTTCTCTCAGAGTGCATTTTAACTCTGATATCAGACATGATAATAAAATGTGTAATTGTTAAGATACACACTAGTGAAAGCCTGTTCATACTCTTACACATTTATTTATGTCACGTGCTGGGGTTAAGACTGGGTCAAGACAAAGACTCAAAGGACTCAATCAATGGGTAAAAATGTCACATGTTGTAATATATTGTTCTATTAGATGTTGCAATTTATTATTGTGTACATTAAATGTGGACTCCTCTCGAGTCCAGCCCAGAGCATGCTGTTGGCAACACACCAACTCACGGTCTTCTTTTTGTATTCTGTTCCAGGATAAACCCATCCATATCCACTGAGTCTTTGACTTGTATATCCATGGAGGCAGACCCTGTCTTAACCCAGACCATGTGACATTAATAACAGTGGCGTCAATTTTTATTCCAGGATAAAATATGTATACTTAATCACATTTCAAATATTTTACAATTATCAGGTGTTAGAACAAAGGTATTATTTTTCGAGTATAAGTTAATGCAAAACCAGTTTTAGATATAATATTTCATAGTAAATGCATTAATGGAACAAAAGTCTATAATTCTATTTATTGATATATTTCATTTGCAATTAATAAATATTATTCTCTGAATAGTGGGTGGATGATAACATTCTCCCTTGCCAAAAAGTTGGTACGCTCTTCACACAGTGCTTTATCTATAGGCCTACTACCTATATCGTAAGCGCTGTTTGTTATGACCTCGTATCCTGAATTGCTACACCAGAGGGGAGCACTGTATTTTTGTCAAATCAGATGAGACCTTGTGCTGGAAGACAAAGCCAAGCGAGGAATACACGGAGCCAATGTTGTTCATTTCATTTTGAGTGACATCTCATCGCCCCGGTAACCATCTGAACAGGCAACAGGCTCAGAAAGAATGGCCCCAGATGTGGTTTGCTTAGGGACTTGGGCACATAAGATGCCCAGCCAGTGAGCTGTAATTCAAACGAAACGCAACAACAAAGGCTGCGTGCACACCTTGCTGGCTGGTTTCAGTTCTTCAGACAACAGATACATTACTACGCTAACACAGTCATAATGTCATAATCGAATGGGTCTATGATGGGAGAATGCAGAGGGAGCAATTAAAATTCAACCATAAACTGTCACCAAGCAGCGCTTGAAGCGCAGCTATGGGTGGAGCCAGGATGCCTGTCGAACGTTTGTTAATTGGCATCTTGTTGGCTGCTTGTCACATCATACGTACGTCTTTTTTCAGCGGATAACAAACCACCATCTGGTGTCTAAATGTATCATAAATGGTCAAAGCAGGCAGTGTGAAAATCAGTTGCTTCTTTAGAAGTGCAAGATTTCCTCTGCCTTGGGAGCGTAAAAAGTGGGATGGACATATTTTATTTACATTAAAATTAAATCATTCAGTTTGACATGAAAATATTTCACTTGTCTGTCTCTCAGAAAACTCTGGGATTTACATGTATCTAGATATGCAACATTTCTGCAACAAAGCTTTCATTTTGGCAAAGATCAGAAGAAATAAAAAAACCAATGTTTCTCCAAATACTGCCAAACATAAAACTATATCAAATTCTCATGGACTGGGGTTCTTTCAGGGGAATCAGTACTTTTATACTCATTAGACATTTCTGAGGCAGGAGAAGGGCTATATTCCTTTCCTGCCCTGCTTAATTCCAGAGGAGTGCATATACTATATAGTATTGGGTCTTTCAAATGAACAAGGGACCCATGGGTCACGGCGCTCAGCTGATCGTGATTGGACTATAAATGTTTCTCCACTGTGATACTATATCGAGTAGAGAAAGCTTATGAATATCATGGACATGTTGGGCTATTATAAAGGAATGTAATGTAATATGTGAGTAAATGATAAATGAAATTACCTGACTGATGGATTAATAGAGTAAAATATAGTGGTTTATTTTTATTTATTTAGGAGGGGTTGAAAATTGTGATATATTTGAGCAAATATGAATGCAATGATAGCAGTAATAAGCAGTAGTAGAATGATGATAAGGCTATTTGTTGAAGGATCTAAAGTGTATGGTAGTCTGCAAGCTTTCAATTTGACAGATATGAAGTTATGGTTAACTATGCTGATGAAGTGATTTATGAACTTGTGACTGTATGACACAATATCTCTTTAGTCTTGACAAGGTACATTATTGTGATGCCCACTATGTCTACATATTACACAATATTGACATAATTTCTGGCATGTACATAGGTACCTATGGATGAATAGTTATACAAAATATTAAAGTATGAATATATCTGATTCATCTTGTTCTTGCTTACTGAGGCTGACTTTGGGATGGGGTCGGAGAAGGGAAAAGTGAGGGCAGCACGAAGGTGGATGTAGAAATATTCTATTGTAATGTTTTGCATTTATATAAGAATATGAAAAGCTAAGAGGAAAGGGGCCCTCCTACTTGATTATAGTAAATTTCTAAATATATGATTGCAAACTAATACTCTGACAAGACTGTAATGAAGAAAAACAGTAAAGTTTTGAGATAATGTGATGCATATGAAAATTTACAGATGGACAGGCAAGTGGACAGAATGGACTAATACCTTTATTTCACTTTCAAGGGAATAATGCATTTAAGTTTATATATAAGCCTATTTTTTTAAGCATATCCACTTTTTCCATTAAGAAGTTTTTATCTGAATCATTTTTTTTTACAGGTTTTTATAAATTTTTAATAAAAAACCTGAAAATATAAATTAAAATATTAGAATTGTTGCAAAAGTTGCAATCATTATATATACAGAGTAAAAAACTGAAACTAAAAGTTTAAATATTAGAATTGTTGCAAAAGTTGCAATCATCATATATCCAGAGTGTAGCTCATATTGGGTCATATTATGCATACACATATATTTTATTATTTTTAAATCATAAATGTTTAAACTGAATTTAAAAGAAAATAATGCCACAACATGGCATCTACAAGAATATTCCTTGAATCACTATTAAAAAGTTTTGCACACTGGAATTTTCAGTACATGCTTAATTTTATTCACCAAAATAAATTAAAAGATTCAGTAAATTTGATAAAATAAAACATCTTTTCAAATAAAGTATACACACTGTTGGTTGAATGAGGGACAAACAATATCATTGTGCTAATTACTATCCCAGTTTTAATTTATTACTGGAATTAATAGTCAATTTCACACCTGGTGAAGTTTTTACTCTTCTGAAGTAAGGAATTACTTATCTGATAAACATCCACACTTTCACAGCAATACATCACTTCGTGGACACAATTTAATGTACACTTTAATCATTGTAACCCTGGTGGTACAATACAAAATCTAAAAAGTAGCATAACCTAGAATAAGAATGAATAAAATACAGAAAATAATAACATTCATCTAGTTTATGCACCATCTGGGGGGGGGGGGGGGGGGGGAGGGAGTGCAGGGCAGAGGGAAGCCTGCTGGTAGTGGCCAAGCTTAGCCAAGGCAAGCTGCCTGGGGTGTGTTACATAATGCAAGTGAAGGCTGTACTACTAGGTGGGCTAGATGTAAACAACACTTGACATGGTGTATGAAAACATGAATAAAAGCTATTCTTTCCAATCAATTTCTTTGAAATTTCAGATTTTAAAAGATTAAATCCTTATGTTTATATGCTGTGAAAATTAAATCAACAGTGCCAAAGTTGGACAAAATTTAAGGTATTGATTTTTTATTTATGCAAATAACTTGAAAAAATTGCAAAATTCATATCTAATTTTGGGTAAACAATTGAATCTTGATTTAATAAAGTTATATTCCTGAAAAAAAGTCTCTAGGTTCAGCAATTCTAATGTTAGGTGAGTAAATAAATTTACTGACCTAATTTTTGGTATGTTCATAGAAAATGTATGAAAGAATGTGAATACTAAATATGATCAAAAACAGATCAGTGGTTTTGATATTAGGCAGCCTTGAAGTGTAACAATGGCTTTTTTTTATGGAAAACGGAGGTTTTTCCTTAATATGTCGAAGGAACGAAGTCCTAATGATCTAATTTTCGGTTTGGTAGGAGATTTTGGGGACATCTAAAATTATGCCAACAGCCTGGGGAGCATAGAGATGTGCACTGAATGACCTACAGTCATCAAAGTGGACTGCTTGACAATGTAAGGGAATACAACAAGAGCCTCTAAAAATTCAATAACTAGCCTAATTTTGCAGCTTTTATTTTCAAATTTCAGATTTTAACAGATTAAATCCTTATGTGTACATGCTGTGAAAATTAAATCCACAGTACTTACAGGAAAAAAACGTGCTGTGGCCAAAGTTGGGCAAAATTTAAGGTACCAATTTTATATTTTTGCCAATATTTAAAAAAATTTAACAGATTTTGATCTAATTTTTGGTATACAATTAAATTATGATTAATTAAAGTTGTATTACTGAAAAAAACGCCCTACCTTTAACACTTTTGGTCTTAAGTGACCAAATATCTTCCTGATTTTTTTACAAAGTCCATTATGTTTGGGCCCATAACCTTTTTAAATTAAACAATACTGACTTAATTTCTGGCATGTACATAGGAACTATATAGAGGAATATTTATGGTAAATATAAAGAAAACCAGATGAGTGGTTTTGATATTAGGTAGTCCTGAAGTGTAAAAATAGATTTCTAATAAAAAATTGAGGTTTTCCTTAATATTTCGAAGGGACATAGTCCTATTGACCCAATTTTCGGCATGGTAGGAGATTTTGGGGACATCTAACTGTATCTAACAGATTCGTAGCTCCAACGGTGTCGAAACGTGCCAGTCTTACGGACGGACATCCAGACGGACAGACGGACAGACGAACGGACGACGGACAATGGACCACGACTATAGCTCAGATGACTTATAGTCAGCTGAGCTAAAAACCTAAAAGTTGCTCTGAACTGAACAGACATAATACAAGCATGGCTTTTCAGGAATATTGGAGAACACTGGAAAATTTAACAATTTTTGTTTAAATACTTCCAATTTTGTTTCACCTGATTTTTTTTATTTATTTTTTTTTTGGTATAAATTGGAGGGTTATGTATATCCAAGGTACATTTGGTATATGAATTTGATTACCTGTGACGTGCCTTGACTTGGTTTTGTGTGCATGGTTGTCAGTGAGAACTTGAACTGGGCTTCAACTTGGTCCAACAAAGCCAGAGGATCATAATCAGCTGGTAGACTAATCATATCCATGTCTGTTAGTTTCTTCTCAATCCTTTCCTGAGATGAAATTCTAAAAAAAAAAGAATTTTATAAATGAAGTATACAAAGATTCTGCAACATTTTTTATGAAATTAAGGTACTTGATCTGGAGTTGATTTTGTATGTATAAAACCAGGACTAATTTTTAAAACATGACATATAATATGGCTTAACATCACTGGATTTCAGAATCAGACACTGTCAGTAGAACGAGAAAAGTGAATTTCTAATTTAAGAATTATTACTCCATTTACACAACTGTTTTCAAGTTATGAAGTTAGGAAATGTTAATTGTTATAAAATTAAAGTCCATACTGGTGGTGAAGTCAAAATAATATGCTGGAGACCAGGGGCCAGCATTTCAGCTGCCTTTATTCATTTTTTGCATGTTTTTGCATTTTTATTCGAAAAAAAAATGCTAGAAATAATGCCACATGTAACACAAACAAGACAGTAAATTCAAGTTTTGTTGAGAGAACACGACCCTTGATATAACTTTTTTGATTCTCATAGAAACAAGGGCACCGCAAAGCTGAGCATCCCCTCGCATGGGAGCATAATGATATGGGGTGTATTACGCAAGTGTTAAAATGAGGAGGGGAGGTGTGTGAGCTTGAGCTTTGATATCAAACCCAATAAGTTTTACGTGTATGGGTGGGTGGGGCATATGTAAAGGAGAAAGCTTAAGATCATATGATTTGGCTTAAAATATGGTATATTGAGATGGATGGGAAGACAGACAGGAAGACGGATGTACAAACATAGGAGTAAGTATATCCGCTATTGGCTTAAAATCAGTCCACAAGCTTTTCCAAGAAGTGGGTGCTGTAGCCGTTACCTTTACCCTGTAACCTCAAAATCAATAGGTTTCTTCATCCATGGGTGGGAGCACAATATGTGCAAGATGAAAGGTTTAGGTCAAAAGGTTTGGCTTGAAATCGATCCACAAGCTTTTTCAAGAAGTGGGAGCTGTGGCCGTGACCTCTGACCCCATGACCTCAAAATCAACAGGTGCTTTCAATTATGGGTGGGTGAGCCATATGAGCAAGATGAAAGGTTTAGGTCAAAAGGTTTAGCTTGAAATCGATCCACAAGCTTTTTCAAGAAGTGGGAGCTGTGGCCGTGACCTCTGACCCCATGACCTCAAAATCAACAGGTTCTTTCAATTATGGGTGGGTGAGCCATATGAGCAAGATAAAAGGTTTAGGTCAAACGGTTTGGCTTGAAATCAATCCACAAGCTTTGTCAAGAAGTGGGTGCTGTGGCCGGAACCTTTGACCCCGTGACCTCAAAATTGATAGGTTTCTTCATCCATGGGTGGGTAAGCCATATATGCAAGATGAAAGGTTTAAGTCAAAACGTTTGGCCTAAAATAGGTCAACAAGCTTTTTGAAGAAGTGGGTGCTGTGGCTGTGACCTTTGACCCCGTGACCTCAAAATCGATAGGTTTGTTCATCGATGGGTTGGTAAGCCATATGTGCGAGATGAAAGGTTTATGTCCAAAGGTTTTGCTTAAAATGGGTCCACAAGCTTTGTCAAGAAGTGGGTGCTGTGGTCGTGACCTTTGACCCCGTGACCTCAAAATCAATAGGTTTCTTCATCCATGGGTGGGTAAGCCATATATGCAAGAAGAAAGGTTTAGGTCAAACGGTTTTGCTTAAAATGGGTCCACAAGCTTTTTCAAGAAGTGGGTGCTGTGGCCGTGACCTCTGACCCCTTGACCTCAAAATCAACATGTTCTTTCAATTAAGGGTGGGTGAGCCATATGAGCAAGATAAAAGGTTTAGGTCAAACGGTTTGGCTTGAAATCGATCCACAAGCTTTGTAAAGAAGTGGGTGCTGTGGCCGGAACCTTTGACCCTGTGACCTCAAAATTGATAGGTTTCTTCATCCATGGGTGGGTAAGCCATATATGCAAGATGAAAGGTTTAAGTCAAAACGTTTGGCCTAAAATAGGTCAACAAGCTTTTTGAAGAAGTGGGTGCTGTGGCCGTGACCTTTGACCCCGTGACCTCAAAATCAATAGGTTTCTTCATCCGTGGGTGGGTAGGCCATATGTGCAAGATGAAAGGTTCAAGTCAAAAGGATTTGCTTAAAATGGGTCCACAAGCTTTGTCTAGAAGTGGGTGCTGTGGCCGTAACTTTTGACCCTGTGACCTCAAAATCGATAGGTTTCTTCATCCATGGGTGGGTAAGCCATATGTGCAAGATGAAAGGTTTAGGTCTAACGGTTTGGCCTAAAATAGGTCAACAAGCTTTTTGAAGAAGTGTGTGCTGTGGCCGTGACCTTTGACCCCATGACCTCAAAATCGATAGGTTTCTTCATCCATGGGTGGGTAAGCCATATGTGCAAGATAAAAGGTTTAGGTCTAACGGTTTGGCCTAAAATAGGTCAACAAGCTTTTTGAAGAAGTGTGTGCTGTGGCCGTGACCTTTGACCCCATGACCTCAAAATCGATAGGTTTCTTCATCCATGGGTGGGTAAGCCATATGTGCAAGATAAAAGGTTTTGGGCAAACAGTTTGGCTTAAAATTGATCCACAAGGCAATTTCGGACGGAAAGACGGCAGACGGATGGACGCACGAACAGAGGCGTTACTATATCCCTTTGGCAACTCGTAGCGAGGGGATAATAGCACAAGGCATCATACCTATTGCAGTTACATTTTCCCCTGTGTGCAGATCTTGTGGGCGTTTGTTACTGTTTGCACTGCATTACTCATTGGATATTTATATTTGGCCTACTGCACTCTTTTAAACTGTTTCAGAAATCTAAGTTATGTTCTTTTTCTATATGATCAAACTTTCTCTTTATCACCAATGTATCGTCTTTGAATTTTTATCAACATGGATCAGATAAAGATCCTGGGTCACTTGAAGGGCTCCAGCTGGTATTGGTTTATGCACCATAAGTCAAGGTGCGGCTTTAAATGGGGGTTTTCAAAACTTCTTTTTCTCAATGCATCACGGACAGGGATGTTTTAGTCTGGGTGCGCCTTGTAATAAATGTGCAGCTTATAATGGAGAATTTAGGGTAGCTTACTTTCTGCCCTTCTCCTTGAATACAACTGGAATGGTCATGTCTCGTCTTCTCTGTGGGGTAATTTCCTGAAGAAAAAATACAGTTATTTATATAATCCTGGCTTCAATCAAGTTAGAAGTGTTTGCAGAATGTTCATAAAACTGCACACTCTGAGGATGGTTACATGGTTGTTGGTTGAGTTTTTTTGAAGGATATGGATGCCTATTGTAGATCAGCTTTATTTCCCAAAACAAAAAATAAGATAATTTTACAAGAGAAACTACTTTGGACCCAGCAGGATTTACAACTTGTCATACCACCTCTTCTAAAAGTGACCTTCATTCAAATGTTTAACTATATGTGAATGTGTGCCTGTACTGGTTGGAGATGTATTTAATATATATCTAGTACTATTACATATACAAAGAATTCCATTATTTTCTTCTCTGCTGATACGTTAGGTAACACAGTGGTTAACAGCTGGTGTTTCACAAATGAAAATGCTGAACAATGGGGAGAAAATACATGAGAAAGATACTTACTTTTGGCCACTGTTTCCCCATGTACTGAGGCACAATCCTTTTAGGTGGATGGGGCTCTGTGAAAAGCTGAATGATGCCATGATTGGCTAACCGTGTATGGTGATCCACCAATGGTAAACACACATTTTTGGCTAAAACTGCTGCGTCCCCACTCAGCTGTAAAGTGATAGCTAAATGATTATATAGAAATTAAAAGCTACAATCAAGATGTATTGACTAACCTTAGGAATACGTTATATCAACATCATGCTCAAGCTGCAACAGCACTGAGAATACTGCAACAATTAATCTAAAATTACTTTTGTAACTAACAGATATGTTACAGAACTTTAAAACAAAAATTTTCATTTTAATAAAAAGTTGATAAAATAAACTTAATTGAACCTTTTTATTTGTTAGCTTGAAAATACCTGAAACCTGTCTGAAAGACGACCTGTTTATAAATATTACCCTTCAATGAACAAAAAGCAATCCCATCAGTTAAAACTAACCTGTCTCATAAGACTACCTGTGAATTAAGACCACTTTAGACCAGTTCCACAGGTGGTCTTATATCACAGATTCCACAGTATATGATGAACATGTAAAAATCTCTTAGTTAACTAACAAAAATAATACAATTTCTTTCTGAACAATGAAGAATTAGAAATAATAAATGTTTCACAGATATTTTATATGGGCCTCTCACAAAATTAAATTCCTTTGACCATATACCATAAAAACTTGCATAAAAGTAGAGAAATTTTTACCCTGAAAAGAAAACTAAAGTTGGGGGGTCGACTCATGTGCGGGTATGAGTCCAAGAGAAACAATTTGTGACCTAAATGTCTGATGAACCCGTCAATGTAATGCATTGATCCTTCACTGACAATGTAGGTTTTAGTTATTTTAATCATTAAAAATATTTACCTGCATTTTGTTTGTTATTTAATTTCATTATATATTTTTATAATTGTTTCAATAAAAGAATTTTGACGTCCATCATTTTTTATTCTGTTAATGCCTCTAATC
Organism: Sipunculus nudus; assembly: GCA_026874595.1. NCBI lineage: Eukaryota > Metazoa > Annelida > Sipuncula > Golfingiida > Sipunculidae > Sipunculus > Sipunculus nudus. The sequence goes on along the minus strand of CM049308.1, from coordinate 82,235,682 downwards.
CCAATATAATACAAATGTCACTGAATGTTCGGCTAACCTGTCAATGTCGAGCCAAGCCCCTTCCTCCTCATTCTACCGTATTTATTCTAGATACTTGTCCTTAAAAATAAATATAATTTCCAAAGGTCGAAAATCTGTAGGATATTTAGAATTTATTAGTCTCAATGTCGCGTGGTGGTCTAATAAATAGAATCGTTAGCTCCAGAAACATCAATGAATCTCTTTGCGTATTTGATGCACAGAGTACCAGTATTAAAACAAGGGTGATTGTTTCACATGGTGCCGTATTTACCAAGTAAAATGTACCTGAGACCAGTGAATGCGGAAGTTATCACCTGGCTTTCACTTAGACATACACAGAGACTCGTTTAAAGCAAGCGCTTACAAGACAACCAATAATAAGTATGGAGCAGGCTTTTTCACTTGATGAGCCTTGCAAAGTTTCATAGGTTAGTGGTATTAGGCTACATCATGAAATAAGGGAACAGGTTTTCAAGGAACATCATAAATGTGGCGTATTTCCCTACTATTTTAAAATGAAACCCCGATTTTTTCTTTTATTGTCGAGCATTCTGTACTGTGGCATGCGTTTATATTAAATTCCTAGACCCTCAAAGATATATCACCATCATAAACAAGTGGCCCATTGGCCATTAGGCTCAGCTGATCTTGAAAATACAAAGAGTGTATTTTAAGATGTATTTGAAATATAATAAACATCAAATTTTTAATTATTCTGAGGGGTACTTCTGAGCCCCATAGCTTGGAGAATATGGGTAACAGAGAGCTAATTTCAGGTTTCCACAGAAATATATTCATGAACCTCCTTTGATGTCAAGTTTATAAAATTCCAGGTCCAGCGGTTAGTAATTGTGCCATGTTAACAGTTGACAGTTTAATTGCAGGTCTAAGAAAAAGAGAAAAGAAATTCTAAAAATTAAAAAAAATACAGGTAGGGCCACCAGTCTGCAGGAAGTGATGGAATATCCCATGATCAATATTCATGCAAAGAATCATGGTGATCAATGCAGTAGTTATAAAGATACTTGAGCTTTTGAATCAAATTTTGCATATTCTGGGGGGTACTTCGGAGCCCCATAGCTCGAAGTATATAGGTAACAGAGACCTAATTTCAGGTTTTCAAGGAGATTTTCATGGACCTCTCTTGATGTCAATGAAGAGATGTCTGCATCTTTAGAGGTCCAAAAATTGAGAAAAAAATTCGTAAAAATCGAAAAAATTCAGGTGGCTCCACCATACTGCAGAAACTGATGACATATTCCATGATCAATATCCATGCATAGAATCATGGTGATCAATGCAATAGTTGTTCAGATACTTGACCTTTTGTATCAAATTTTCCTTAACTCGGGTGGGTCTTTCTTAGCCCCTTAGCTCAGAGGTTATGGGTAACAGAGACCTAATTTCAGGTTTCCAAAGAGACTTTTTTATGGGCCTACCTGCATGTCAAGAGAGATGATTCTAGGTCCAGTTGTTACGATTTTTGCCCTGTTAACAGATGACCACATCTTAAGAGGTCTCAAAAACAAAGAAAAACAAGGGACCCATGGGTCACATCGCTCAGCTGAATTTTGGAAAATATTAGTAACTGCAAAATATTTTTTATTTCTTTTGGTTTTTCATGTATATTATTATTAGAAAGCTATGAGAAAATGGCCCTGCTAAAATGAAACTCTGTAAATTATAGGATAATGGACATGAGCTGAACCATTTAGTGATGCACCAAGGGAACAAATAGGCCTACGGTAAGTGTTATATAAAAGTACCATATCATAAACAAATAATGTGTAAAGGTAATTAAGTTTTCAAAAATTAAATATATGGCCATACGAGTTAACAAGTGACCCATGGGTCATGACGCTCAGCTGCCAAGCATGACCTGTGACATCATGGACTGAGATTCACAACTTCCAGTCAAATTTTGAAGAACCAATTTGCCAATTTGTTGAAAATTTTCTATGACAACAGAAATATATATCACCTATGTCTGGTTAAAACACAGTGAATTGATGGTCTGAGGAAAATGCATGAATGTTAAGCTATCAGGAACTATTCCAACAGCTTGCTTGAAACCTGTCAGTCTCAAAAGGAACACCACAAAGGGCAAATATAAGATCAAAATATATAGCAAAAATCAAGGAAATACATGCAAGAATTATTGAGAAACAGGTGCTTCTGTATGAATTTTTATTCAATACAAGCCAACTGTACTGCACTTTTATAAATGATGGTAATATTTATTCAGAAATATTTGACCCAATCCTTTACAAGATTACATAAATATACATCCAACTGCATTCACTTTAACTCTTCTTGAGATAATATGATCAAAAGGAATTAAAAGATGGTTGCCTGGTGGCCATATTGGACTTCTGACAAGTCTGAAATCAGACAACAAACATTCTCTAAATCTGACCAAACATTAAAGAAAAATTACTGAAACTGCCCTGAAGAAAGAATTTCTAAGGTGGCTAACTGGCAGACATAATGAATTCCTGACAAGTATGACATTTGATATCCCACATTCTCCAATAAGAGACCAAACTTGGGGCAAATTATCCAGTAATAAATGCCCAAAATAATTCAAAAGGCATGTCCAGGCCCTCATATAAGATTTATAGATATGCAATTGTAAAAAGTGTAAGTCCAATATTTTTATTATCACTCTGCTTTTCAATGGGGTCAGCAGGGTAGGTAAACTGCCAAACCTGAAAGAAAAGAAATGCAGAAAGCATGACTAAGAGTCTTGAAATAAAACAAAAAGCCATCCTAAATCAAGGTACACATCCACATATTATGAGAACAAACACTTGCTTTTATATGTGGTGATATATATTAAAATATTCAGATATCTAGGAAACTAAGTTTATTGCTAGGATTCCATAAAATAAACTGCAAAATGTTCCCATCATCTTATAAATCAGTAGCTAAACCTTAATACTATACTCTCATAGTCTTAATGCCTGGCTGAAGCATTCTGACAACAGTGTTTTTGTTATGAGGTAACGAGGTACTTATCACTGAGCCTTATCACTTAATAGGCTGATACAAAAGGGAGTCATATGTCACCAGTGTCACTCACAATTACAGCCACACAGGGAGATGTACCAGCTGGAGTGGGATGGTTATATATACAAGAAAAATAGAGATGGTCTATAAAATAAGTAATTGTGAACATCCCTGACCTATGACCTTGGCCTTTTGCCCATATATCAACTGGATTCTTTCTAAATGATGGGTAACTACTGACCACTTAAATCTGGTGTAATTACTTGGCAACCAATAGGTGAATAACTTTGACCTGCAACCTTTAACCTGCTGACCAGCTGACCCCAAATTCAATAAGTTATTTATTCAAGCAAAAAGACCCATAAATATGAAGTTTAAGTCAAATTGAGTGATGCATAGATGTGGCATATGTGAAAGACTGAAGGTTTGGGTTGAACAGTTACACTTGAAATATGCTCACAAGCATTTAGAACAATTAAATATTGTGACCTTGACCTTTGACTTTTTGACCTCAACATCAATAGGCTTCTTCCCTTATTGGTAGGTAAGCCTTATATGACAGATGGAAGGTACAGATTGAAAAGTTTGCCTGAAAATGACTCCACGCAAGAATGGGTGCTGTGAACTTGACCTTTGACCTCAAAATCAACAGGTCTTTTCCCCTGTTGGCAGAGAAGCGATATCAGTGCTGGAAGGTTTGGAATGAAAAGTCTAGCTTGAAATGTGTCCACTACCTTTTCAAAGAAGTGGATCCTGTGACCCTGACCTTTGACCTTGTGACCTCAAAATCTATAGGATTCTTCTCCAACTTAGTAGGTGAGCTATATGTGAAAGATCAAAGAATTGGGATGAAAGGGTTGGCTTAAAAGGCATCCACAGGCTTTTCAAAGAAGAGGCTCCTGTGACCTTGACCTTTGACCTCTTGACCTAAAGAAAAATTATGGTACTTCCCCTGTTGGTAGGTGAGCTGTATGTGAAAGATGGAAGGTTTGGGATGAAAATTTTGTCTCAAAGAGTTATTTCTGGGGGGTGCAAACACACCCCATAACTTCGAGAATATAGGTCGCAGTGACCTAATTTCAGGTTTGCAAGGAGATCTTTTTATAACCTCTAAGACTGCATAGGATTCATGGCCCTAGCCCCTATGGTTACGATTTGTGCCCTGCTAACAGACGGACGGCCGGCCGGACGGACAGACAGAAGGACGCCGGACAAAGACCCATCGCTATAGCCCAGCATGACTGAAAGTCAGCTGAGCTAAAAATTAATCCAACAAAGTTTGACCAATATTCCTAATTTTAATACTAAGTTGTTACGATTTGTGCCCTGTTAACAGATGACCAGTTGTCACGATTTGTGCCCTGTTACCAGATGACTGCATTTTAAGAAAAAATTCTCAAAAAATAGATCACCATGATCAATGGCCACGCAAAAAATCATGGTGATCAATGCAATTGTTGTTCAGTTACTTGAGCTTTTGTATCAAATTTTCCATTATTCTGGGGGGTATTTTGGAGCCCCATAGCTCGAAGGATATGGGTAACAGAGACCTAATTTCAGGTTTTCAAGGAGATTTTTCATAAACCTCTCTTGATGTCAAGTAAGAAGAATCCAGATAGAGTGGTAATGATTTGTGCCCTGTTATGAGATGACAGTTTCGTTGCAGGTCTAAAAATAAAAGAGAAAAAAATTCGTAAAAATTGGAAAAAATATAGGTGGCGCCAACAGTCTGCAGGAAGTGATGTAACATCCCATGATCAATAATTATGCAAAGAATGAAGGCTTACAATCAGCTGAGCTAAAAAACATGTAATCTAATTTTGTTTTGACGTTTCTTGAAGTCAGTTGTCAGATTCTTTCAACTGGAGCTTTCTGGGTTTGTTTTCATGCCTGGTGTATTTAAGATAACAAGATCAATGGTCAGAGATGACAGCATGAATTGGAAGTTTTTAAACATTGTTGCATGTACTGAACTGTTGACTCAACGTATACAAATAGAATGCGGATTTCAGTTTTATAGCATAGGAAAGCATTCAGATCAAACATGAAGAAGGAAAAAATTACAAGGCGTGTAAATTTGTTTATTTTGTTAATGTAATTCAACGTCAGGTACCATGACAAACCATTAATTAGACATGGCCGCCATTTGGATATAGATTCAGGTACATGATTTGCTTTTCCACTGGTTGAAAATTCGATGAATATTTATAGTGGTGGGCCGATCATCCAGTTTTTTTTAAAGTCAGTCGGTTTGCTGCCTCGATTATGAAAGGCAACTATAGATTACATCATAGTCATGATTGTTTTTACAAGAATGTTTTTAAGTTATAGGCAAAAATTACTCTTCCAATTTTAACAACATTCCGCGCTTCATATAACGAGTCTGTGTTCCCAAATAACCTCTGTATATAACTGAGTATGACATTAAACCTCTGTGAACTGGCAGGGACCTGCAGAATTAGCGGAGAGTTTTCTAACGAGATGTTCATTGAAAAATATGGGCGGTATGGCGTTAAAATGCTCCAGGTCTAGGCCAATTTTGCAAGTTTCCTTTAGAAATAATCTCCTCAATGGATGTCAGGTGATGCTGCCGCATGAGTAATTATATTTTTAGCTTTCAATTACTTATTTTTTAATTTTTACCAAAAATTATATGGGCCTGTAATTTTTCTGGTGGGCCTGTGAAACCAGTATGCATGTCAGCAGTCATCATAATTGTTATAAAATGAAAGTCCTGGTGGTGAAGTAAAAATGATCCTGGAGTATTCATGAGGGCCAGCAAGTAGATGTCCTGGACTGTGGTTTAATTCTTGATTACTATAATTAATAAAAATGAAACTTTGAACAGCATATCTTAGAGATAAAAGGACAAGGCCTACAGGCCTAATGCGAACCTGTTCAAACTTTGGGAGTATGAATGGAGTTTTTTTTTTTAAATTTAATATTGATCCTTTTAAATCCTGCATATCTACCTTAGTCATTATGATTTCAGCAAAATGGACATTTCAGACCTGCAAGTTTCAGACTAGGACATTTTAAAACTGGAATATGGGTAGTCGACAAGCCACTATGTGTATCCGCAGAAATCAGAGTGGGACAGGTGAAGTGAGGCATGGATTAAGTGGCATGGGGAATAGAGTGAGGTGTGTTGCATATTAGCATGGATGTCTGCTGAGTAAACGTGAATGTAGGTGGTGCCACCTGTCATAAAATCAAGAAAATTGTCCAGTATGTATAAACCTGCAATATTTCAGGTGGATAAGTCAAACTACTGCTGAGATATGAGTGATTTTATCCCAAGGCAGATGAACAGATGGACAGTTTTCATAAGTTGTTGCAGGTGGCACCACCAGTTTTGCTTATTATGAAGAGCTATGTGAGATCTATACACAAGCAAAATTTAGGCCCAATTGGTCAAATGGTTCCCGAGATATGAGCTTGGATGTCTGCAGAGTAAACGGGAATGTATGTGGCGCCACCTGTCATAAAATTGTGAAAGCTGTCCAGGATGTATAAACCTGCAAAATTTCAGGTGGATAAGTCAAACCACTTCTGAGATATGAGTTATTTTATCCCAAGGCAGATGAACAGATGGGTGCTGTGCATTAATGGTTGCAGGTGGCGCCACCAGTTTTGCCTATGATGAAGAGCTATATGAGATCTATACACATGCAAAATTTTGGCCCAATCGGTCAAACGGTTGCCGAGATATGAGCTTGGATGTCTGCAGAGTAAACGTGAATGTAGGTGGCGCCACCTGTTATAAAATCGAGAAATCTGTCCAGGATGTATAAACCTGCAAAATTTCAGGTGGATAAGTCTAACCACTGCTGAGATATGAGTGATTTTATCCCAAGGCAGATGAAAAGATGGACGCTGTGCATAAGTGGTTGCAGGTGGCGCCACCAGTTTTGCCTATGATGAAGAGCAATGTCAGATCTATACACATGCAAAATTTTGGCCCAATCGGTCAAACGGATCCCAAGATATGAGCTTGGATGTCTGCAGAGTAAACCTGAATGTAGGTGGCGCCACCTGTCATAAATCGAGAAAGCTTTCCAGGATGTATAACCTGCAAAATTTCAGGTTGATAAGTCAAACCACTGCTGAGATATGAGTGATATTATCCCAAGGCATATGAACAGATGGACGCTGTGCAAAAATGGTTGCAGGTGGCGCCACTATTTTTAGTGTATGTTATAAAGCAATCAAAGGGCTACATTTGTGCTAAATTTTTAGCCTGATCGGTCAAACGGTTCCCGAGATATGCGGGATTATGTGTGGAAACAGACGCACAAATGGACGCTGGGCAGCGAGGAAAGGTCAGAGGTCAACCAAATAGGAGGGTGCAGCAGTTCACATGTGACCTGATGATAAACCCAAGTCACATAAAATGCAAACCAAGTTTTTTCTAACTGTTGAAAGATATAGTTCCAATAATCTGGGAATTCTGCATCTAAACATTGTCTAGACGTCTAGACGCTGTGTCTAGACATCTAGACACATTGTCTAGACACTCCCCCCCCCCAGCCAGGTCAGTTGCCATGGTGATGTCTGGACCCAACCTGTTTGCACTGAGTGACCTCTTGACTTGGCTGCTGAAACTCCAATCTGTTTTCAAATACAGAAAGCCTTTTTCAATTGGCTACATTGTTTTTTTAAAACTGCATTTACCCAATCTATTCTTATAAAACTGGCAGAACCCTACCATAGAATAATTCTTGTAAAGTTTAAACCAATCAGCTTAACAGTTTCATCATAAATCAGTGTATAATCTAGAAGAGTTTAAAATTACATTTTCGCTTGTAAAAAACACATCAATGTAGGTGGCGCCACCAATACTTCAAAATCAGATATGACATATGTGACAAACATTGGTATTAAATTTGGTGATTATAGCTCCAGCCGTTTCTGAGATTTTAATTTTAGTGTGCTTCTTTAGACAGATGACTAAGAACAACCTCCTGTAACTCGGCCAAAAATCTCCAAACTGGAACCATTCGAACAAACTTAAGAGAGATTGTTCTAGGGATCATTTCTGTGAAATATTGGACAATTTGGCTGGACCGTTTCAGAGAAGAAGATTTTTTAAAGGTTTTTAAGCTTTTTCTCTATAAAATCTAAATTAATGCAGATACCCAATAATAAGCTCCAGGGCACCAAGTTTCACATGTGACTAATTCTTACATATAATTTGGAGCTGCTAGCTCTAACGGTTTCTGACTTACAGCCATGGACGGCGGAAAGCCAGCCCTGGACGGCGGACAGCTGACGACGAACGGACGATGCTGCGCCATCGCATAAGCTCACAGATTTGCTAAAAATATTAAAAAGGCAAATACTTCTTTTCGTCAGGTAGAATTACTAAGACATGCTGGCTTGGTTAAGAGAGAACAGTTTCACAGATAATTGCACATTTCTTTATATTTGTCTGAACCGATTAATAATCGATCCTCGATCGGTTTGCCAAAACCAATGATCAGTTATGAAAAAGGAACCAACTCCTACCACTAAATATTTATATCTTATTAAAAATATGTTCTTGATAAATTACAGACTTATTTTTGTTAGTCTCTTCATTCTGTTCATCTGCAAAGAACGTCTTTCTTACAGATTTTTTAAGCATTTGTTTACAACCCTTGACAGTAAGGCCTGTACTCACCTATAAGATTTCCCCTAGACTGAGATGGTCAAAACAATTTTAACCTTATTTTTTACCTAATTTTTCACCCTAAAAAATCACACTTGTCTTATATGCGAGTTTTTATGGTATATCACAAGTGTAAAATTGGCATTTCTCAGAAAACTACAATGCCATCCAATGAAATTTTGAAAAGAATAGTCAACAAAGACAATAAGACTAATTAAAAGTAGATCTAGAGAAGTGTGTGTGACTGAAGTGCTGGAGGAGAACAGAGAGAATGTTAATAATTAAGATGATCCTACCTTGTAACCAAATGTAAGATCAATCCAGAGGTGAAGCTGTGAAGACACATGTTCCCCTTCGAGAATTTCTCTATGCTGCCGAACAAAATCTGAAGGACTAGAGCACCAAGCAGGAATACCGAGGTCTGGCAGATCTTCATGGATAGAGGTGAAAATGGTTGGATCGGTGAAGAATTCTGGGATACATTCATCTGGTGTCCACTCCTGTAGGCGCTGCATGTTTGATGGATACTCATTTGGTACCCATTTTGACCTTACATGGGCACACAGAACTGATTTTGGAGTCCTGCGAGCTTTGTACACATAATAAGTGATATCGGAAAGCACATCAGATATGTGATGCGGAATGTGCATAGAATCACTGCCAGACCCTGGCTGCAATGGTGACGGAATGTCAAATGTCAAATCAAGCTGATGGTCACCTTTGTTGAGTCTGAATTTGGACTTTGTGAGATCTCTGTAACCTCCTTTTGGCTGCTGAAAATTGCTGACCCACGGCATAACAGGGTGATGGTTTGGGTCCCCCATTCTCCTGCCTGCCAATCTATTTAGCACCATGAGGTAATCAAAATTACTAATTCTGCCTTCTGACCATTCCTGGACAACAGTACCAAGATCTGTAAGGTCCCTGGCTTCAATGTCATGAGTAGAAGTCATTTTGTTACTTTGACTAGCTGCATGAGTGTCATTTTGATCCTGATGAGTTGTGTCTGCATGGAGAGTATGTAAATTTTTTGTTTGATCCAGTGCTATTGGCCTTTGAGTATGCAAACTGTTACTCTCCCCTTGCAGTGGTGCTTTTTTCAGGCTGCCTGATGAGTGATGTAAATTCAACTGAGTCCACAATTTTTCATCAATATATAAATCTTTTAAACTGAGTGACTGTACAGGGACACCTTTCCTGTGACAGTAGCCCATGGCCTGCAAAGCTTGATATAAGATGAACAAAGGTTTGGCATAAGAGTCAGTCAATTTTTCTGGACTAAATGTAACACAGTCATGAACAGTATGCTGAACAAATTCTTTCACAATAAATATGTTCTTGGCTGATTTTATAATGACTACTGGTTGTGGTAAATTTGGATGATTTGTTTGTTCTCTGGCCATATGTTTGTTGAATTCACTCCTGTCAAGGTCTAAAACTGGGCAGTGGTATAAGCTTGAAACCATTTCAATCAAGTACCTCTCCTCTTCCTGAAAAGAACAAAAAAAAACAACATATTTGTTCTATTTAAATTTTTATTTATCTGAAATTTCATAATAGTATGATGAACTTCAATCTCAAAAGGTCCAGATCTAGATGTAGAGTATCAAATACATTATTGTCCATGTTAAAGAAACTAAAACAAAACAAGGGACCCATGGGTCACATCGCTCGGCTGAATTTTGGAAAATATTAGTAACTGCAAAATATTTTTTATTTCTTTTGGTTTTTCATGTATATTATCATTAGAAAAGCTATGAGAAAATAGTCCTGCTAAAATGAAACTCTGTAAATTATAGAATAATGGACATGAGCTTAACCATTTAATGATGCACCAAGGGAACAAATAGGCCTATGGTAAGTGTTATATAAAAGTAACATTTCATAAACAAATAATGTGTGAAGGTAATTAAGTTTTAAAAAGTTAAATATATGGCCATATGAGTTAAAAATTAATCCCACAGAGTTTTACCAATATTCATAATTTTAATACTAAGTTAACAGTGTTATTCACACCTAGGCCCTGCCAACTTTAAGAGATATGAATGAAATGCTACAAAGTATTTAAATCTTCTTAAATCTTGTCAGTTAGCACTTACATTAGATCCTAATATTTTATCACATTTGAATATTAGGATTAAATTCCTGAATTTTTTTTCTTTAAAACAATCAAAATTGTCCAAGTCTCATCAAAAAGAATTTATTTAACACTAGCTGATAGACCCGGTATACCAGGCTTATTACCGGGGTTGGGGAGATTTATTAACTGAAATGTGAAATGTTGGCTCTTTTTTTTATTCTAAAAGTTAACAGAAAATATAGGTTTTCAGTGGGAAACAATCTCCATAAGATATGTATAAACATTTTGGTACGACTGCAGAATAACGCACGACCTCTCTGAGGCACAACACTTCTTTGAACAGAAAACGTTTCTATGTACAGCTGCTTGTATCTTAATTTTGCCACTTACTTTTAAATTACATGAATCCTTAACATCATACTGTCCGTCCGTATAAACTCATAATCTGGTGGAGACAGTGAGTGAGTGATCCTGCAGTCGCTCCAATATTTTTAACATTTATTTTGTTGTTCTGTCCTCGTGGCAAGAAATTTATACCCAGGTATGTTTACTTTGATGACCTGGCCAGTGATCGTGTTGACATTGCGAACCGGAATGAGACGCGGGGGCATTATATCAACAGTGCTCTCAGGAAACAAACGTGCCATGGTCAAAGTTGGGCAAAATTTAAGGTACTAATATTTTTTTGTTTGGGCCCATAACTTAAAACAATTACGCAATACTGACATCATTTCTGGCATGTGCATAGCGAATGTATAGAAAACTATGTATATTATATATGATCAAAGTCAGATCAGTGGTTCTGATTTTAGGCAGTCTTACAGTGTAACAATGGGTTTTTAATGGAAAAATGAAGTTTTTCATTAATATTTCGAAGGAATTAAGTCCTAGTGATCAAATTCTTGGCATGGTAGGGGATTTTGGAGACATCTTACTGTATGCCAAATTTAAGGAACTTAGAGCTGAAGCTGGGGAGCTGAGCTCTAGCAAACTGCATAACACTAGCTTGATGTAAACAATATGTGACATGGTGGTTGAAAACTTGAATAAAATCTACAGTTTTTTATCAACTGGTTTCAAATTTTTTTGTGTTAAGAGTTGATATGGTAACAAAAACATGCTTTGAAAATTAAAAAAATCCTCAGCAGTTCCAGGGAAAAAACGTGCCTTGGTCAAACTTGGGCAAAATTTAAGGTACCAATTTTATATTTTTTGCCAATATTTAAAAAAAATTTGATAGATTTTGATCTAAATTTTGGTATACAATTAAATTTTGATCAATTTAAAGTGTATTACTGAAAAAAAAGTCCCTACCTTGAACACTTTTGGTCTTAAGTGACCAAATATCTTTCCTGATTTTTTTACAAAGTCCATTATGTTTGGGCCCATAACTTTTTTAAATTAAATAATACTGACTTAATTTCTGGCATGTACATAGGAACTATATAGAGAAATATTTATGGTAAATATGAAGAAAACCAGATGAGTGGTTTTGATATAAGGCAGTCCTGAAGTGTGAAAATATAAATATAATATAAATATAAATTCTAATAAAAAATTGAAGTTTTTCCTTAATATCTCGAAGGAATGAAGTCCTGTTGACCCAATTTTCGGCATGGTAGGAGATTTTGGGGAGATCTAACTGTATGCCGAATTTCAGATTCAAAGGTCCAATGGTGTCAAAACGTGCCAGTCTTACGGACGGACATCCGGACAGACGGACGGCAAGACAGACGGACGGACGACGGACAATGGACCACGACTATAGCTCAGATGACTTAAAGTCAGCTGAGCTAATTATTTTAATAAGCTCATCAGCACTGAGAATAAAACTGAGGCTTGTGTTACAGTGAGAATATATGCTTCAACTTTCTCTACAATTTAAAGGAATTAACCCTTTATTCCAGGGACAAAGCATTAGCAATGAACAGGAGTAGAGATTAAGGAACCAGGGAGGTTAGAGGAAACATTATGTATCCATACAAAGATAAGGAAATCCAAACTACCAGTATAGCTTATTTACTCTGTTTGATTTGTATAGTCAACAAAAGAATCATGATATGTTTTGTTTTGTGAGACAATGTATCCTTACAGCTCATATTGAGAACATTACCTCTGTGGCAGGGGTAACAAGTGATCCATTTGTTTTTAAAAGGATAGGTCTATAGCATGTTGGTGGCACTGTCTACTGACTAAGGATGAAGATAGCCTTATAATAAGAATGATGTGTAATTATAAAGGATAGGTCTATGCTCTTTTGGTGACACCATCTATTGACTGAGGATGAAGATAGCCTAACAATCAGAATTATGTGTAAAGGATAGGACCTTAGCCTGCTGGTGACACTGTCTTTTGATTGAGGATGAAGACAGCCTTACAATAAGAATGATGTTTACTAAACCTTCAGGATATCAGGTTTCATATGCATCACAGTACAGGCCTGCCAAAAGTAAATGACCAAAAACAAGGGGTGAATGTTCTGGTTAAAAAAAGAGAAGCCTTCTTTGAAATAAAGAGTGAAAAAAAAAAATAAAATTAGTGGCTATTCCCCAATTTTTTTCACAAACTGGATAAAGATATGCTTCACACACTAAGTCTGTCAGAGACATCAGGAACAAACATTGCAAATCGCCCTGCATGAAGATAGGGGCATTTTCCACAGGTTATGACACATGCTGGACATTTGCACACACAAAAACTGCAAAGTGTTCCATAATTGTCCTAACTGGACTGATATAGCAGCAGAGAAATAATATATATCAAAATTTTTTCACTGTAAAAAAAAAAGAGCTGCTGACAGAAGAGTGAATAAAGAGTAATTTTCAGTAAATCCTCAAAAAAGAGAGCAACTTTTTTTAAAGGAGTGATTTGGCAGGCCTGGAGTTATCTCTTGAGGTTCTATTTTGCCTTTGAGACATTAGACCCATGACCTTCTCTGAACTGGTGATCCTTACCACATATTGCACATCTTCCTCAGATTCTTGCATGGACTGGTGGCAGTGCTGGGAACACACTGAGTTCCACTGGTTCTGTCTGTTCCTGGTTGCTGTATAAGCCAGCATCTCAGTAACTGTCATGTTGGCTGATGTTTGGCTTAATGGCTCTCCCAGCAAACTGTGTAGTGATGTAGAATAATGGACTATTTAAAATTATCTTAATATAATCAACTTTAAATTTTCTGTATACATGAAAATCTGAATGAAATATGAAAGGTTACATTTGATGACAATTACATCATTAATTCAATATTCCAGATCTATTTAAAACAAACATTATATCTGTGCTGTATTAAAGATTCCCCAATCAAAGAGATTTTTACATCAGTTTGCCTTATTATAATTATTAAAGACACTTGTTTATCCTCCAAAATGTGACTTATCTTAAATTAAAACTTATTTTTATCACTTTAAACTTATCTTTAAATATTCTCTTGCACTTGATGTCCCCAAATATAAAATCAGACCTTAAGATAAACATTTTTGTTGTTCCTGGCAAAGCTTAAATTTAACCCTGGTGTTTTTATCAGTGTTTTTATTCATCATATGCGTAAATCAGAAATATTGGTGTATTTGATTTATATAAGATTGCACCCTGCAAAAGGTCCTTTGTAAGAAACTTTCATTTGAGCTATTTACATTTTGTTTTTCTATAAATGTGACAATATTTTATATACAAAATGAAAGGATAACTCCTTTATCTCAACCTAATATCAGTATTAATATACTGGTATATTTCTAAGTATAATGCACTCTTATGACAAGTTTAAAGCATTTTATTTTCAATTTTACCTGGGTATCTGTTTGCCCTGCTGGTAAGACAATGTGATGATACATATCCTGGTCCAACCTGCAGGAACTTTGTCTGTAGATGGCGCCAAGATGCCTTCAACAGCATCTTCCTCCAGAGTAGACCAGTAACTGATCACACCTGCCCCCTGGTGGCCAACTGCAACACCTTTCAACCATTCATCTGGAACCTGTTATGAATTACAAAGATATCATCAAGGAAGTATTCACCATCAACTGCTGTTGTTTCAAACTCTTTTTTCTGAATCCTTAATGCTGATACATGGAATTTTCTTATGATTATGGTAGGATTAATATAAGCTCTTGTAACCATAAAAGTTATTCCCCTGAAGTTCATTTTGCTCTCTCTCTCTCTCTCTCTCTCTCCACACACACATATACACACACACTGATTTGGTTCATACAGGATTACAAATACATGCAACGGCTGACAACCCTTACAAACATGTACACATAATTATAAATATGCTAAAGACCTGGTAAAACACCAACACTGATGGATATACGCAAAGTTACAAAGAACTTTCAAAACTCAAATTAACAAAAGCACTGCAAACATGCATAATATTCCTGTTTTGTATTTGGTGACCTGTGACCTCATTAAATATGCATGAATTTTTGATGAGCATATAATTCAGGTGAGAAACTATTGGTAAATATGTAAAATGAGTTTCATGTAAATCCATAGGATTTTTTTAAGTCACAAAGGACCTCCAAAGTGAGGTGACCTCTGACCTCATTAAATATGCCTGAATTTGGATGAGAATGTAAATAAGGTGAGAAAGTCTTTTGGTTAATATGTATAATGAGTTTCATGTAAATCCATAGGATATTTGTAAGTCACCAAGGTACCTCCAAAGTGCAGTGACCTCTGACCTCATTAAATATGCATGGATTTCACTGGAATTCAAACTTAGGTGAGATATTTTACTGATAAACATTTCTGATGGGTTTAATAAAAATCCTTCATATTCTTCATAAGTTATCACAGTGACACCACAAAGAAGCTGAGTGACCCGTGACCTTGCTAAAAATGTGTGGACATTGCCTATAATCAAACTTGGGCGAGATAATCTGTTGGTACGTACTTATGGTGAATTCACAAAAATCCATCAGATCCCTGGTGAGTTATCACGAGGACACTAAAAGTTGACGGACGGATGTTAAGACAGACACATGGATGGACAGACAGGCGTATAAAAACTATTAAAATTTACTTTAAAAATGTAAAAACAAATGAAAGTAAGGTCATAACAAAGTATGTGGACAAAGCATGCTCTGTACATAATATTTTACTACCATAAGGGTAAAAATATACATTAAAGGCATCCAAACAATATACAAAAACAAATAAGATAGGAGTATATATCCATTCCCTTGACATCACTCTAAGAACCCTGTAATGTGACAGCAAAAATTACCTTATTCACATAGATAAGAAAAGAATACTTACATGTCACACTACTGAACAAATAAATAACCATATAACCAGAAATAATATCCCTTATCAGTAGGCCCATGTGAACACTCAAGCAATAATCTAGGTTTCAATTAATCGTTCAGAATTGCCTAGGCCCGAGTGGTTCCGACAGACAGATCCAGGAGCAAAAAAACTGAATGATGTGTGTCATGAAAAAGTTAGAATTCCTCTTCATACATATAAAGTTAACACACTAGAATAATTCTCTAAATAAAACTGTCACGAAATACAAGGGAACCCCCCTTGCAATCACCCCAAAACTGCAACTACTCCACAATTACAAGTACAACCACTTTTCTTGGTTCTAAATATATGATCCAGGTAACTCAGAATTTCACAAATATGACCACCCCCAAATTACTACCACTTTGGTTAGTCCCCAGAGTTGACGTAATTGTGGGGTTCCACTGCAATCAATAACAAAATACACAATATCAAATCAAAATGATGATTTGCAATACCCTATGAGGTTTTCTACAATTCAGTAAAAAAGATTGATTTCCTTATCTGATATTTTTCTATCATCATCAGGCTATGATAAAACATATTTTCCCTCAAAGAACTAAGATTTTTCAATTTATTTAAATTTGTGTTCACAGCAGCAGATGTCAATCATACAAAATGCTGGTACATTATTTGGAGCTAGAAAAGTAACATCCTTTTCTATGTCATCCAAACCATCCATTCTTTGTTAAAGCCAGGTTATATGAAAGATATTATGTCTGCATCCAATTAATTGTATTTGGTTGAAGTTATCACAAAAAAACACCAACACACAAGGACAGCATATAAGCAGCCTCCAGGAAGGCTTGCATGGTTATACTTGGGTAAAACCTGCACAACAGTTTCTGTATAATCGAGCTTGTTAATACTGACAAACAGATACATTATCTGCACACTAGTAATTTACTTTTCCCATATCATATTGTACAATTCCATGATTAGAGCTGACCCAATTAATGGATTGATTCATTGGAATAAAATCTATCAGGGAAAACATCCTTATTTAGGGTTTTGAGAGAGTGCACATATCAGAGATATTAGATGTTTGGTTGTTGGCCCCTAAGTGTCTTAACAGGCGCATAATTTCTGGCTGCACGACCTAAAGATCTAAGTGGGATCCTGTCACAGTTGCTGACCAGTACTGATAACCTAACTCTACCTACAACGGCCATTACTCCACAAAATTACATAATTTGTCTGAAATCCATTTAGGCAAAAAAAAAGTAAGGTTTGGTTCTCAGGCACTTATTTTCAGAAATCAAAGTGAGCAGGCAGGTGTTTTTTTTATTTTTTTGGCATGTTTGGGTAAAAATGTCAAATTATAAGGGAAATCATGATAATAACAGATTTAAATTGCTAAGCAAGTAAAAGCACTACAAAGGAAAATTTATCAAAAAGAAAGAAATGTCTAAGCGACTGGAGCTCAAAATTGGAAATCAAAATAAAAATTTTTGATGTGGGGGTTTAAAATTAACGAAGGCGGTGTGTGAGAACCACACCTTTTATTTTTTGGCCTTATTTCTGTTTGTTCAAATTTGTAAACACAGACAAAGACAGACCGACAAACACAAACAGAAAAAAGAAGGAAATACATGGTTAATTACATACCCTTGGCCTAACACAGTTGCAAGAGGTATTACAAAACCAGAGTCCTGCCCCTGACCTCCAGTGAGGTCATGATTTCTTTGTTGTTACAACAATTGTCACATTAGTGATTATTGTGAGGTATAAGCAAGCTTGACTCCAGATGACCTTTACCTTTATGCCTCCCGCCTTCCTTTATAATGTGCTTGTATCTCTCAGGCTGGCAGATACAAAATATTTGATACTACTTTTTATCTTACATAATTATTGAAATGGTCTGTTAGTCTGTAACTTGTGTTTAAACAAATCAATTAAACATTCTCCAATTATGGTAAGATCTATAAAAGGAATAATGAGTATTAAAATGGTAAGATATGGTGGTTTAAATAGGCTGTAATTGTTTGATGTAATCTGTTGACCTGGAAGTTATATATACAACAATATTATACAATTCAACTGCAACATAATCTGATTAATAGATAATTAATCCAGAGAATAACAAATATTACATTTTAATTCTAAACTTATGGCTTTACTTGAGCCTTTAAACTGACTTAAAGTGGTAACATTACAGTTACTGTATTTCTTATTGAAAATATTAGTCTGAAATATAACTTTGGAAATAAAATAGAAAAATATCTAAAGGCCAGTTGGCACTCCATGGTGAAACTTTGAAATGACCCTGAAGTATATGGTATTCTCTTAGTGAAGGGGGTGGGGAGTGAATTTCATTAAATGATTGCTCAGCTTTTATTGTCATACTGAAGACTTTGAAAGCTGTTCTCTACGAATGCCCTGATATGTAACTAACATTAGAAAGTTACCGTGTTTCATTCATGTAACGAGACGGTTACATTTGACCCACTGGATGTGAGCATCCTTTAGAGATACCCGCGAGTCATTTTGTGAGTGTAAACAACCCTGTGGCCAAAACAGTGACAGGTCTGAACCAACGAACCACCCACCAAACATAGCAGGCTGCCGTCCACTTGTCTCCGCTGGAATTTTGACGGGATATGGAAGGGTCCTTTCTTATCGAACACTGTTGGCAGCTCCATTGCTGTTTTTCCGCATGTGCACTTTATTCATACACAGCTGGCGTCGATTGCTTCCCGTTGTGCGGCTTGTCATTGTACGTCTGCTCCATGGATGGCGCCATGTTTGTTGATTACCCACAATGCACCGAGAAAAACAAATGCACGTGAGGAAAGAATGATAGCATGACGTGATGGCAAGGGTCCAACCACACACATTGAAGGGCACATGACAGGGCGAGGACAATTTGTTATATTTATATTAAAAATTGATCATATTTTATAATATAACCTTGCTAACTGTCACAATTGATCTCGTTCCATAAAAGAACCTGTTTTGATTGTCTGTCTTCAATAATATACACAGTATATAAAGTATACTTTATTAAGATATATATACGCATCACCCGGCCACGCCCCCTGCCCCCCCCCCCCCCCCAAATGTTCTACGGACAATTGAGTAAGCGTGCGATCTTTAATGTGCCTGTCTAGAAAAAAAAAAAATATTCAACTGCAGATCTGTAGGAATGATATACAAAACTATAATGTAGGGCCTACCTGCGAAGACGTATCTACTGATATAATACAAATTTATATGTATGTGTTAAGTCTGCCACAACTGTGTATGTTAAGTCTGCCTACAATGCATCTCCAACATTAAATTGTATCGATAGGGTTTTAATTCGTTATTTTTGGTAATGTAAGTGTCGAGACTGGACGATTTTCCCCGATCGCAAACAAATTAAAACAAGAGACCCAGGGGTCTAATGTTCACTCTGTGAATTACTGTGCAATTTGGCAAGTGATTAAAATAAAATGAATGTGAAAATACCATTCATTCCTTTCCAAGTGGACACTGTCCTATTGCACAAGGTAGGTGGTGCCACCTATCTGGTTTATGAGAAAACCTTCCAAGATGACTGCACATGCCAAATTTCAGACCAATACTCCTGAGATATGAGCAATTTTCACCGAAAGCAAATGTATGAATGGACACCACAGGAAAATTATTGCAGATGGCGCCACCAGTCTTGTTTACGAGATGGGGGTGACGAAGATCTATGGACATGCACAATTTCAACCCAATACACTGAACAAACACTAAGACAATCAAATGGCAAATGCAAAGTTGGACACTCCGCAAAAAGTATTGTAGGTGGCGCCACCTGTCTGGTTAACGAAAAAACTTTCCTAGATGGATAGACATGACAAATTTCAGATCAATACATTGAACCACTCCTGAGATTGAGGGTTGTTATATTGTAACATTCTTGCCCTTTGACCTTGCCGGGGAGGGGCATCAACACTGATTGACAGTCGATATAGAGATGCCCCAGAGCCAATCACAGGCAGCTAAGGACTTTGCCCTCTGTCTCTCTGGGATAAAACCCCCTTGCCCTGGCGATTCTCTCTCTCTTGGATCATCGAGCAGCTAGCAGTGGACCCCTGTGCCTGCCCTCTGTGGCAGGCAGAGGGTATATGGCTTCTTTTTCACCTTGGGGTTGGTTTTACGACAATGTCGGCTACCCAGGTGAAGAGCCACCCACATCCAAAGAGCAGTCCTTTTATCTAGTCTGGTAAGTATCTTTCTGTTTCATTTATAAGTCTAGATAATAATATGCAGTCCTGATATTTTGAAGGTTTAGGCTCTAAATTTTATTCCAGTAAAAAGTGTTATTTTATCTCTTTAAATTGTGCGAGTGCATGTTGCCCAAGCCCAATTTCCTCCCAGAATAAATAAGCAGCTACATCTGGCGAGCGATGCTATTCGGTTGTTACTAACAGCTAGGAGACGAATTCTGGTAAATAAATTGCTTATTTTGAGTTAATTCTGGGTTTTTTAGCATCAGTATATACTTAAGGGGCTTAGGTTGTAAAAGTCTGCTAAATAAGCGATGTATTCAAATGGAAACATAGTAACAGCTTTAAAAATGCCTGACTTTCATTTCTTCAGTAAATTCCTTTTATTTAGTGCACTCGTTTTGTGAACTAGAATAGGGGCTTTTTATAAATGTAGACCCGTCTCTGTTTAAAGAACAATGCGCATTATTTTATTTGGAAAGGTTATTACTACTTTAGATTCCTATTGATAAACCATTATAGTAATTTGCCCTTCTTTGGCTATGAAGCGGCGTATACATTATAAAACAGTGTATGCTTCAAACAATCATCTACAAAAATCATTTGTAGGTGTACAATAATCCCACAGTATTGAACCTTTATCTGTACAATTTACAGTAAATACTAAGGTTATTGGGAATTTTCATTGTGGATAAACCAGTCATATTAGTTTTACATTCTTATAAAATGAGAGCCTTAATATCAATGTATTTCTAATTACTTCAGTCATTAATTGAAATTAAATCCCACAGTGTTAAACTTGAATTGTGTGTTCCCACTAGGAGGTTATATATGAAAGAAAAAGAAAATAAAAAAAAAAAAATTGTCCTATAATTATGTATATAAAATATGTGTAACTAAGATGTAAAAGCAAGAGAAATAAAACGTGCTATGTGTACCATTAGGGGATGTGTAAAAACTGTAACACGCATCTCCTTATTGCATTGGGCATAAGTGTAATCCGCAAATATTTCATGCCCCCATGCAAACAGCCAGGCAACTTGTGCCTGCAATTGTATATATGTCATATTCTACTTATAATGAATGACCTTTTCTTTGCAAAATTAATGTGTTGATCAGATTTTATGTATATAACAACTTTCAGGACTTGATCTAAATTAGCTGGATTATATTGAAATAAGAGTAACAGCTCAACCTTTTATTATGCGTAGCTGTCTCTTGAATAGAAGTAACATAGCTTCTCTTTTATACATATGCTGTAGAATGGAAAATATTTAAAATATTTATGCATGTACATATTGAATGAATACCACTGAACTGGTTATTGAGAATGTATTTTGATGGAAACGTCAATTAAATATCTTATTATTCCATCTGTATTGTCAGTTCAAAATATTTTATAAGCCTGATCTACATTCAAATGTTATTGTAAAACCCGATATTCAGTGATCTTTATGTTTAAACAAAATGGGTTTCTTGTGCAAAGAAATTTAGCCTACATGTTGGTTGTAAAACAAGGCTTTAAATCCTTAAATTACCGTACCTAGTGTTCTATTGTTTGGCGAATTTTAAATTACAGAAAGGGCACACCTGGTAGATACATTTTAGTGTGTCATTCAAACAAACGGACCCGTTGGGCAAGTTTCATCTTCTGGTCACATGTTATTGCATAATCCCATGCCCTGTAAACATCACCCTTGGGTTTCAAAGTTAGCTGTGTCTCACAGGACCTGCTGGTAATCCCCTTATCTGACAGGTCAGATTAATAATCCAGGTGCATTCAGTGCCCCATATGGGTTTATATCATACTGAGTAGGATAAGTTGAGATTTGCTGTCAACACTAAAACTCTGTCCAGACAAATTACCTAACACACCACCGGTATTTAGATACACCTGTTACCTGGTGTGATGTCATGTGAACCTATGTCATGTGTCATGTACCTTATACCCAACCTGAAAATTTGTACCTTTAACATGCCTTCATGTGCTGGTAACCCACTTCAAATTGTAATAAAAATAAATAAATAAAACTAGTAAACTAATTTAAAAAAAAAAAAAAAAACAATAAAAATAACATTTAAATAAAATATTATTTAATAATTTGGGCTTATCTTTGTGTTGGTCTCCCTTATATGTCCAACTGATATAAGCAGATACTTTTAAGGTGTTTAGCCCTTGCCTTTAGATAATCCTAATAACTTCTTACAATTAATAATAAATTATGATGTTAAAAATATAAACAGATCAGTACTTAATAATTTAGATCTATCTTTTAAAAAAAAAAAAAAAAAATTAGTAATTCTCAGGGGATTACCTCTGAGGCATGCTCATATTTTATTTACACTTTGACTAAATTCATTTGTTGATTTTGGATTTTGTTTTTGTATTTAACTTTAACACAAATGTAGACTATTATCTCAAAGCTATTTAAACTGTTCATAAACATTTTATTATTAATTACATTATAATTATAAAATTCTTATTTTAAAAATGAAACTTTTACAAACTTAGTTATTTCCAATTATAATGGTTAACATTTACAACTCTGCTTGATTAGACAAAATTCAGAAGTAAATAGTATGGTACTTATAAATTTAATTAACAGGCATTTTATTCTGCCTCACATACTGCTGGACTAGATATGCATGGGTATTACTTTGAATTTCTCTGGTGAAATTACTACCTATAGGCTTGGATGTAACATGTCTGACACACCTGGAAGGTTTTTTATTGGTATCCTATTTGCCTAGATCTCTGAGTATCTGGCATAGTACCATTTATTCTGCCTCAACCTTGAGACATTTACTAGTTGCTTTTTAGGGTTAATATCCCGGCATAGTATGTGCTTTTCCTGGTTGAGTTTTTATTTAATTTAGCATATAAGGGCATAAAATTTATACCAGTTGCCTTGGGTGATACCCGGCGTGGTTGTCCCTTCTTATGCAGTGTTTTATTGCTGGCAAGGTTCCCAGTCGCTTTTTTAGGAGATGTTCTCCGGCATGGAAACAATTTTTGCCTAGTGATATAGGTGTCTGACGTGGCTGCATGTCTGCCCTGTGGGTTTTGTGTGTCGCCTTGAGAGTTCTCGATTTTTGCAGGGTACCACCTTTCACCTAGAGTATTTTGTATCTGGTATGGTGGCGCCACTTGCATAGGATTGTATCTGTCATCATATCTAAACCTAGCTATAACATCAACCAGCACAAATTTTTCTCTCTTAAGTATTGGGAGTAATTAAAATAAATTAGACCAGCGTGCATACTTAACACACCAGTTAAACTGGCATCACTCATTTAGAAGCTTAACTTGTTTAATTAGGTTAATTTCAGTGAAATCCTATCAATAATATTAATAGGTGAGCAACACACCAAAATACTAAATAAATTGAATCAATACACGAATAAAATGAACAAATAAGCTGACTTAAAGTTTATGTCTACTCTATATTGCATTTGAGAGTAATGATATTAAAAATAAATAACAAACCAAATATACATTGCTTGATGGGTAAAACTTTTTTTGTTACCAAAATACATATTTCACTGCGGATTCGAGTTTAGAAACGTTAATGTTGTGGTGTAAATTTGAGTACTACAAACTAACTTAGCTATTACACATAATCTGAATCTACAGATTTTAATGAGAAGAAATAGATAATGATAAAAATCAGAATGATAATATTCTTGATGATAAAATAATGATTTATAAAAATATAAACAATAAACTGTAAAGGCTAGACACAGATTAAAAAGGAAATTCTCGTTATGCAAATAAACTAATGAATAGGTAACTAACCCTGATATCTAATTTGAATGTTATATTCATAGATACCTGTAGGGTAATAAATAACTTTGATGTTACAAATTCTTGGGCAGCACTGCTTACCATTTTCCCTCAATTAAAGTCATGTATAGGTGTTGTATATTACAGGTAGACTTTCTTTAACTGATTAAAACTACTGTGCAATCATTGAATTATCTGGTAATATTATTTGATGTATTACTATGCTTAAGTTCACATGTAAATATATAAGGAGATCTTACATTTAGCGAGAAATCTCGCTGTTATTTGATTATTATTACTTGGTCAGTTGTAGTTCGTATTTTAGCCCAGTGAGAGGGCATATTTCAGCCGAGCGGGGCTTAAAAAAAAACCGTCTAGATTTTGAGGCCAAACAGGGCACAGAATAAATACTGTTTATGAAAAGCTTACCTGAGGGTAACGCATATACGTCTAAACACTGATCAGATGATGATACAGTGTGCGAGTGAATCTCGCTAGATGGACTTATTATTTCACCCCAGTGAGAGGGCATGTTTCGGCCGTGCGGGGCCTAAAATACCGTCTGTATTTTGAGGCCAAACAGGGCACAGAATAAATACTGTTTATGAAAAGCTTACCCGAGGGTAAAGCATATACGTCTAAACACTGATCAGATGATGATACAGTGTGCGAGCGAATCTCGCTGTATTAGTAGACCAGTGGTCGAAATATTAATTAGCCCAATGAGGGGGCATGTTTCAGCCAGACGGGGCTCTAAATAAATTCCGTTACAGTCGTGAGGCCTGACAGGGCACAAAGAAAATACTGTCCATTAAATCTGATACGTTGGTGACTTTTGCCAATCTTGTATCTTCGGGCTATACAACTTTTGGGGACCATAGTTACCCCTAGTTTTATATACTCCATATAAAACGGAGAAATGAGCCCAGATTATGCCTATTGGAGGGTCCCTTTATGTAACCGCTGTCAATTTTATTTAATAATGTATAGTTGAAAACTTAGATCAAGTGTTTAACTGTTTTAATGTTTTACCAAGGGGCCGCTTATCATCATTCTTTATGTTTGATTATGTATAATTTTTTGTGAGAGCTATTTTTTTTAAATAGTCATGTCTAGGTTATTGCCGCAAAAATTATACTTGTGTCATAAGGACAGATACTGCGCTCTTGTATTTTATTTTCAGAGGCTCCATTTTCGCATGAACCAGTTGTCAGCCATCAGTGCAGCCTTTCCAGTGTGGTCCGGCTCAGCTCTTCTGCTACAGCAAGCTGCAACCTGAGCCAACATTCCACTACAGCCAGATATTGGACGCTTTTTTAAATGCAGAACACCTTGAGTTAATACTGAGGCCTGTGGCGCCACCAACTGGACTGATATGTTATTAAATCCTTTATGGCCACCTGGCTCACTAATGGACTGTAAGATGTAACAACTTATTGTTCCTGGTGCATGTTGAATATCATTGATGTGTCTTTGAATGTTTTATATTGTTTTTGAATGTGCAATAAAAATTACACAATCCCTGAACTTTCAAAACAACTATCAGACTGCAAAGTCCCTAATCACTGGAGGTACTGTGTGGGGAGAGAACACTCCCTACCCGCTGTTGTAGCATTGGATAAACCTACCTCCCCCCTCCCAACATGGGAGTTAGGGGTTGGGTAGCCGGCTAACAGCCTATACACAGCCTGCCAGCCATGTTTTGGTCATATAAGAAACAAACAAAAACAAATTCTCCTCTCCAAAGGCTAGATATCATGACTGCTATCGCAAAATTTTCCACTGTTGTGAAAAATTTTTCCTATAGGGGGGAAGGATGTAACATTCTTGCCCTTTGACCTTGCCGGGGAGGGGCATCAACACTGATTGACAGTCGATATAGAGAT
The DNA here is from genome assembly GCA_026874595.1 of Sipunculus nudus. NCBI lineage: Eukaryota > Metazoa > Annelida > Sipuncula > Golfingiida > Sipunculidae > Sipunculus > Sipunculus nudus. The sequence continues at coordinate 82,209,764 of CM049308.1, read as the reverse complement.
GCCCCAGAGCCAATCACAGGCAGCTAAGGACTTTGCCCTCTGTCTCTCTGGGATAAAACCCCCTTGCCCTGGCGATTCTCTCTCTCTTGGATCATCGAGCAGCTAGCAGTGGACCCCTGTGCCTGCCCTCTGTGGCAGGCAGAGGGTATATGGCTTCTTTTTCACCTTGGGGTTGGTTTTACGACAATGTCGGCTACCCAGGTGAAGAGCCACCCACATCCAAAGAGCAGTCCTTTTATCTAGTCTGGTAAGTATCTTTCTGTTTCATTTATAAGTCTAGATAATAATATGCAGTCCTGATATTTTGAAGGTTTAGGCTCTAAATTTTATTCCAGTAAAAAGTGTTATTTTATCTCTTTAAATTGTGCGAGTGCATGTTGCCCAAGCCCAATTTCCTCCCAGAATAAATAAGCAGCTACAATATAAAAGAAACCCAGGTTTGTACTGCACAGAAAGGTTCTCCATCATTGTTACCTACAACTTCATAGGTGAGGGAACAAGTATGCCAGGTTTTGGAAAGATCAGTCCAAGGGTCCTAGAGGAGACTCTGTTTTTGTGGATTATAACAAATAAATACTTAATGACATATTTTGGATAAAAGCGGAAAAGACCATTTTTTCCCGCAGAAAGTAGGTCAACACAGGTGGCGCCACCTGGAGGTCAAAATCATTTAGCAGTCACGTGATTAATATTCCTGTGTAATTTGAAACTGAAGGCTGCAGCAGTTCCTAAGATATTTGGTAACAGACAATACATCATGTATAGAAACACATCAACATCCGTAGATTTGCCATCTTGAAAATCACTTGACTGAATTTATACTCAAATTATTCCTCTTCCTCTTATTACTTTATGACTTATCTTGAAAGAAGTGGAAAGTAACATTTTGTCCCACAGAAAGTAGGTCAACATAGCTGGCGCCACCTGGAGGTCAAAATCATCTGGCAGTCACATGATCAATATTCCTGTGAAATTTGAAACTGAAGGCTGCAGCAGTTCCTAAAATATTTGGTAACAGACAATACATCCTTTATGGAAACACACCAAGTTGCTAAATTTTGCAACCCACACAATTTGAAGTACTGTAGAGATGCCATCTTGAAAATGATTTGACTGAATTTACACACAAATTATTCCCCTTCCTCTTAGGAACTGCTGACTATGATATGAAGGCCAAATTATTAATTTTTTGTGACTTATCTTGAAAGAAGTGGAAAAGATTATTTCTTCCCGCAGAAAGTAGGTCAACACAGGTGGCGCCACCTAGAGGTCAAAATCATTTAGCAGTCACATGATCAATATTCCTATGAAATTTGAAACTGAAGGCTGCATCAGTTCCTAAGATATTTGGTAACAGACAATACATCATGTATAGAAACACATCAAGCTGTCATATTTTGCGATCAACAGAATCTGAAGTTACGTAGAGACACCATCTTGAAAATTACTTGACTGAATTTATACTCAAATTATTCCCCTTCCTCTAAGGAACTGCTGGCTATGATATGAAGGCCAATATATCAATACTTTGTGACTTATCTTGAAAGAAGTGGAAAAGACCATTTTTTCCCGCTGAAAGTAGGTCAACACAGGTGGCGCCACCTGGAGGTCAAAATCATTTAGCAGTCACATGATTAATATTCCTGTGAAATATGAAACTGAAGGCTGCAGCAGTTCCTAAGATATTTGGTAACAGACAATATATCCTGTATGGAAACACATCAAGTTGCTAAATTTTGCAACCCACACAATTTGAAGTTCTGTAGAGATGCCATCTTGAAAATGATTTGACTGAATTTACACACAAATTATTCCCCTTCCTCTTAGGAACTGCTGACTATGATATGAAGGCCAAATTATTAATTTTTTGTGACTTATCTTGAAAGAAGAGGAAAAGATCATTTCTTCCCGCAGAAAGTAGGTCAACACAGGTGGCGCCACCTGGAGGTCAAAATCATTTAGCAGTCACATGATCAATATTCCTGTGAAATTTGAAACTGAAGGCTGCAGCAGTTCCTAAGATATTTGGTAACAGACAATACATTATGTATAGAAACACATCAAGCTGTCATACTTTGCGATCAACAGAATCTGAAGTTACGTAGAGACGCCATCTTGAAAATGACTTGACTGAATTTATACTCAAATTATTCCCCTTCCTCTAAGGAACTGTTGGCTATGATATGAAGGCCAAAATATCAAAGTTTGTGACTTATCTTGGAAGAAGTGGAAAAGACCATTTTTTCCCGCAGAAAGTAGGTCAACACAGGTGGCGCCACCTGGAGGTCAAAATCATTTAGCAGTCACATGATTAATATTCCTGGGAAATTTGAAACTGAAGGCTGCAGCAGTTCCCATGATATTTGGTAACAGACAATACATCATGTTTACATAGAAACACATTAAGCTGTCATATTTTACGATCGACAGAATTTGAAGTTCCGTAGAGACGCCATCTTGAATATGACTTGACTGAATTTATACTCAAATTATTCCCCTTCCTCTAAGGAACTGTTGACTATGATATGAAGGCCAAAATATTAATATTTTGTGACTTATCTTGAAAGAAGTGGAAAAGATCATTTCTTCCCGCAGAAAGTAGGTCAACACAGGTGGCGCCACCTGGAGGTCAAAATCATTTAGCAGTCATATGATCAATATTCCTGTGAAATTTGAAACTGAAGGCTGCAGCAGTTCCTAAGATATTTGGTAACAGACAATACATCATGTATAGAAACACATCAAGCTGTCATACTTTGCGATCAACAGAATCTGAAGTTACGTAGAGACGCCATCTTGAAAATGACTTGACTGAATTTATACTCAAATTATTCCCCTTCCTCTAAGGAACTGTTGGCTATGATATGAAGGCCAAAATATCAATACTTTGTGACTTATCTTGGAAGAAGTGGAAAAGACCATTTTTTCCCGCAGAAAGTAGGTCAACACAGGTGGCGCCACCTGGAGGTCAAAATCATTTAGCAGTCACGTGATTAATATTCCTGTGAAATTTGAAACTGAAGGCTGCAGCAGTTCCTAAGATATTTGGTAACAGACAATACATCATGTATACATAGAAACACATCAAGCTGTCATATTTTACGATCGACAGAATTTGAAGTTCCGTAGAGAAGCCATCTTGAATATGACTTGACTGAATTTATACTCAAATTATTCCCCTTCCTCTAAGGAACTGTTGACTATGATATGAAGGCCAAAATATTAATACTTTATGACTTATCTTGAAAGAAGTTGAAAAGACCGTTTAATCCCGCAGAAAGTAGGTCAACATAGGTGGCGCCACCAAAAGCTTATTTTTGCATGTCCATCCCATGATCAGTAATTCTGCAAAGTTTTATGAAGATAGCTGATGTGGCTGTTGAGATATTTGGTAACAGACGGTGGACGGTGGACAGTTGACAGTGGACAGTGGACAGTGGACAGTGGACGGCGGACGCTGCGCCATGGCATAAGTTCACAGAGTGAACTAAAAATCGTGTTGGCTTTGGTGTGCGTTCCCCGAGTTTATATGTGACACGTATACCTGCACAAGTGTTATCATTCTGGCGATAACAGAAATTTCTATATGTTATTTCATTTTTAAGTTGTTGTTATTATAAGTTTATTTTAAATTCGCTTTCAATCTCATTCTTAGCCCGACACGTACGGACTCCATTTATCTGTGATATTGATGATCATTGTTTACAATATGTCAGCGCGCTGCAGACTGCAGCAATCTCATGCAGACTGCAGCAATCTCATTCTGTGTTTCACGGTCACGGGTAAAAAAAGGATAAATCTGAAGGGTGTCAGTTTAACACTTGCAAGAGGTTTTCTCTAGCACATATATATATACGAAAATCTTGTCGGTGAAGTCTAGTGTGTAAACTGGACTAAATCTTGTCCATAGTGTCACAATATAATGTTAAAATTATCATGTGATAGCTTTCCTAGGAAATACTGGCCTCAGTTATATCCTGGATGTATTAATAGGATGTCAAGATCGAGTGAAGATGAAGATCTGCATGGCAATACATGTGTTTATGTGTCTGTGTGTTTTAAAGGGGCGATTTAATAAATATTTTGTAAATCTTATTAAGACCAATAGGAAGAAAGAATACAAGAAAAAATATAAGGAAGTGATTCAAGGAAAAAAGTTAAAGAGAGTAACAGAAAAGGTCATGGCCCCAGAAATAAAAGTACGTTTTACTTTACTTTTTATTGTTTTTTTTTTAATGTGAGAATTAAGCGGGTTTTTTTTTTAAAGTAACGATCTGGATTATCCTTATCATTTTACATTAACTTAGAACCATTTAAGGCTATTCGTGCTTCCTGTCCAGAGTGAGCTTGTCTAAAATATATAGAGAACATGGAACCAAGGCTTTTTTATTTTGATCTGTGAACATGGATCAAGTAGTGCAATTATCTACCGACAGGTGTAAGCACATCTGTCCATGCTTCCACTCTTGACGGCGAGTTCAGCAGAAGGAAGTTCTGCTAAAGCCCCGTTCCCACTTTCACGAATTTGACGCCGAATCGCCACGAACTTACATCATTAAAATTCGTAGGGACGTCGTGGGAGTGTCGTAGATGATGTCTTGAACATTCGGTAATGTTCGTAGCGAAGTCTTGTGCACTCAGAATTCGTGGCGCTATTTTTGAAATGTTCAAAAATTAAGCTTTGTCGTCAAAAGTCCTAGCTAAGTCGTAACAGTTTCTTGGTAAGTCGTATGAGAGTCTTCATAATTCTTGTAAATTCGTGATGTAAAACAATGTCACGAATGCTCACGAAGGACAACGACATCGACACGACTTCAACACGACTACAATACGACTACCACAAGAACCTCTCAAGAGAGAGTCACGTTCATAAAGCCCCTTCCTACTTCCACGAATTAGGTGACGAATCATCAAGAACTGACATCATAATGTAACGGAAAATTTTATTTTCTTAGTGATTTTTAACTTCTTACAAACCAATGAGGAATAAGGTTTAGAAGTAAGAACACTGTGTAGATTTGTAAATTTGTTTTAAAGAAGATTTGTATTGTGGTTATTGGTTCCAACTAAATTTGAACTAAAATAATTTGAAGAAGCTGAATCAAATTACGTTTCCTTTGTAATTTGTATCTTCTTTGTAAACAAACAAGGAAGTTTTTTTCAGTGAGTAAACCATGTAGATTCGTAAATTTGTATTAAAGAAATTTTTTTTATCGTTAATATTGGTTGACAAAATAAATTTGAACCAAAACAGTTTAAAGAAGCTGAATATATTATACAGTTTCGTCATACTTAAACATATGGTCAATATAATAAACTACGAATTTCCTATTTTACTATGGGAGAATAAACTGAGCCTAACACAAATTGATTTTAACAGAATCTTATATCACATTGAGAGCTGAATCAATAAGATATTTTAACCAATATTTTGAGAATACAGATATTTTACATCCGATTAAGACGGTCGTCTACTTGGACTTAAAGAAGTTAACATCGTATTTGCCACCACATAAATAAGTCGTAATTGTATAATTACTCAAATCAAATGAGACATATATTATCAGTGTTTTAAACTGGATAATTTTTGTCAAATTAAAATATCTGGAGAAGTTGAGTAAAGTGTTGTTATGGTGTCCTTTTACTAATATCGTCTTCTTTGTGACATTACAATAGCCATATATCTCATATATAGCTATCTAACAATCCGTAGCAAAATTGAATGATCGTAGGAGTATCGTCCACAATTCACAGATCAATCGTGGAAATATCGTACGAGTATCTTAGACGTCGTCACTGAGCCGTGAACATTCTTAAAAGTGTCGTGTCATATCGTGCTGGCTTCGGATCACTGTCGTAGCCAATCGTACTGGCATCGTACTCCTTTCGTACAATATCGTGGTCGTGATGGAATTTTTATCACTCGACAGGCCGATTGGCCACGAATCGCCACGAATTCAACATCGTAGCGATTCGGCGTCAAATTCGTGAAAGTGGGAACGGGGCTTTATAAAACAATCATATATTGCGAGCAGTATATTTGCAACAAATGCAATATGCTGTTTTCTGTTTTAAACCTGACTTATATTCTGCCTCAGACTGAATATTCACTTCAGGATAAACATAGGCGTAGATCCCGGGGGGGATGGGGGTATATATATACTCCCCAATATTTGACAAGGGGGGTATGGCCCGTTGTATTATACCCCCCCCAATGTTTTGAATGTGTGTGGGATAAAATGGGGATTTTAACACTTTAAACCCCTGTCACAGAATTCATAATTAAAATGGCAAGTCTTCAGTTTTTTGCTAACAAAATGCTTGGATTTAAAAAGAGTGGAAGAGGAAAACCTACAAATATACTGAAAGAAACATAAATCAGTAAGTTACCACATTAGTCAACCAGGGTCGGTCACGTTTGGCTTAACAACGCCTAATAGCTACGCTTTTTACACAGCGCTTTACCTATAGGGCTACTACCTATATCGTAAGGCGCTGTTTGTTATGGCCTCGTATCCTGAATTGCTACACCAGAGGGGAGCACTGTATTTTTGTCCAATCAGATGAGACCTTGTGCTGGAAGACAAAGCCAAGCGAGGAATACACGGAGCCAATTATGTTTATTTCGTTTTGAGTGACAGCTCATCGCCCCGCGTAACCGTCTGAACAGACCACAGGCTCAGAGAGAATTGCCCCTGACGTGGTTTGCTTAGGGCCTTGGGCACATAGGATGCTCGGCCGGTGAGCTGTAATTCAAACGAAACGTAACAACAAAGGCTGCGTGCACACCTCGCTGGCTTGTTTCAGTTCTGCAGACAACAGATACATGGCTACGCTAACACGGTCATAATGTCATAATCGAATCGGTCGATGATGCGAGAATGCAGAGGGAGCAATTTAAATTCGACCGGAAACTCAATCAAGCGGCGCTTGAAGCGCAGCAATGGGCCAAGCCAGGATGCCTGTCGAGTTTTTGTTTATTGGCATCTGATTCGCTGCTTGTTACATCATACGCACGTTTATATCAGCGGACAACGAACCGCCATCTGGTGTCTAAATATATCATAAACGGTCAAAGCTGGCAGTGTGAAAATCAGTTGCTTCTTTAGAAGCGCAAGATTTCCGCTGCCTCGGGAGCGTACCTAATAGCCGCCTATGCCTGAACTAAATCAAAGAACGAAACAAATTATTTTGTAAATCTTTAAACCCTTTGCACACCGGTTATCATTATCATAGACAAATTATAAACCCATCAACTTATAAGCAAAAATAAAAGATCACATGCTTGTCAAGATCATAAGTTGAGAAAATCTGCTTACTTAATAAGTGTAGCCAATTTCTTTCTATATAAGATATGTATTCAATAATTTAAAAAAATGACTCAATGTATACAACTTCTAAAATCATATCCTCCTGAAAAGTTAACATCAATTGCCCATAATTGAAATGGGTTTTCGAATGAGATTTCTTAGATAATATGTGGAAGTGATGTAAAAATCTTGATACTAGAAATATTTTGCAATGTCTTATGGGTTTACCAAAAATAAGAAATAGCATAATTTTGGTGAAATAATTATTTGGATAGCATAGGAATTATCTGGTACCAATAGGCTAAGCTATGCACCTCTGTCCTCAGATCTTGTATCTTCAACAAGTTACATTTTCACACTGAAGGGTTTTGTACACTGACATCAGTTATTTTATGTCAAATCGGAGCATTTTTCAGTTTGATAGGTATATACCTGTTGACTTACTTTTAATGAGGAACATTATTATGTGAAAAAAAGATATATGTTTTAACATATATTACGCTTTGTCTGCATGTGACAAACGGTTTTATATTTAACTATTAAAATAATTAATTTCTCTTTGTTTAAATACCAATAATGTATCGATAACTGGTTACCCAACTTTTGTTTGTAAGCACACACAAAGATGGCATGACCTCTCTGATATTTAAGTTTATGTTGAATCATATCACATTCTAGCATTATTGGCGATGTTTAGTAACTCCTACCACCATGAAGCTGTATTCTTCAAATATATTTGCTTATTGGGTGAGTATTTTGAAAGTATGTCTGCAAGTATATTTGCAAATTTAAGAAAAAAAGTCTTCTAACTTCATGTTTAGGTGGAGGTTACAGCCTCCATGTGTTTAATGCTTGCTTAACTATTACTATGTACATCTGCAGAGTTCTATTTCGTTTTCGGACTACGTGAAAGGAGCATACCCTTTTATCCTGGTGTGTACCAGGATCGGTGTAGTACTTCTGCGGGTCCTGGGTGTGTGTCATCCCCATTGCTGGGTCATAACACTGAGGAACCCATGAAAGGCGCACTCGTTTGTGAGTGAAACATGATTGTTGGACACATGCCTCCCCATTAAGCCTGCAGAGCGCTCACCCTGGGTGGGGGTCGACCATGAAAAATTTCACTGCCTCGGCTGAGATTCGAACTCACGATCTCCTGGCTTTGAGTCCTGCGCTTTACCGCTGTTCAACAGAAGCCGTCCCTATTACTTGAATATTTCTGATTACATGAAACTATTTCGTTATGTGCTTTGTCGCAACCTTCAGTATCTCAAAGCGTTGAAAACAACAATAAAATGTGCAAACATTAAGTGTGAATTTTCAGATAAAAATATACAGATTTATAGGTAAATGAGATTTTATCCGTAACACACGTCAACTTTTTTTTATCCAATGGGAAGTACCTGTTTGCCTTAACATAACGGCAACTGTATAGGTGCCACTAGTATTTGGTTACCAACAATATGACTGATCAGTAAGCACCCAACTTTCAGGATTGCTGAGAAATTTAGTTTCAGTGTGAGTGTTCACTGTCAATGGGCTGATAAACGCATGTCGATATGTCGCATATTAAGAAATTGCGGGGCTATCATACCTCCAGACAACAACACATGTTTGAATGAACTTTCCTCTTATATTACCTTTTCAGTTTAATCTTTGTTTGATTAAACAGTGGGAAAAACATAGAAGTGGCATAATCAGTGTTTTGAAACTGCTGAAGTTATTCCTCTGAATAAAATATGTTTAATTGCGATCAGTATAGCTATTATTACGAAATTTGAACTTCTTTATTAAATGAATTAATAATGACAATTAAAAGGGTCCTTGACATGTTGGTCTTAATTAAATCTCAGTAGAAAGTGCCTGCATCTGAAGTCAAAATTTTCTCGGTTTAATGTTGTGAATTGTGCCCGTGTAAAGTCCCGACGACACGACAAAGGAAACAGCCATCGTTATTGACAAGAATTTTTTTTAAAGTTAGCTCAGTAAACAAAAGTCAAAAACCAAAAAAATCTCACTACCAGTCATATAATTATTAAAGCCCATGTTTCCATGTGTTTTTAATCATATACAGTAATAATTCATTCACCTATACAAATATGTCATATTCAATGGTAATTGGTATGTTCATTTTAATCAAAATTTAACTTAAAGTATTCATCAAATTGCACCAATCAACTTTGAAAAAAAACCTCCCAGCTTCAAGAAGGGGGGGGGGGGGGGGGGCACATGCCCCCTCAGACACCCCCTTTTTCGCGCTAGCGTGAATATTGGCTCTGTCGCGCCAATCATACCCCCCAATGAAAAAAAAACTTTTCTACGCCACTGAGGATAAAACCACTGATTGCTGAGAATCATGGGTGTATCTACTCCAGTGAAGTTATTCATTAAACATATATAGTCGGGACGGGATGATACAGTCTCAAATATCCGGTTTGATCTTACTGTTTGCATATCACATATTCTGTAAAACTAACTGTCAGTGAATAAATAATGATTACAAAATTTAACGACTTATATATAATTCCTCCTTTGTCTATAAAAGAAAGGAAAAGATGTCTCATTTCAAGTCGGGATGTAGGATTTTTCCGCAGATTAAGTTTTAAATCATAAAATGGCCAAAATGTCTGTCCGAATTTGGAATGGTTGTTATAACTAAGCCATATTATATACTGCCAATCTATTAGTAAAACATGATGGTCAAAGAGCTATAAAAATCGCGGTGGGTACTAGCAAAGGATTTTCCCTTGTGTCGATTAACGTTTAGCCCCTTAGCAAGTTTAAGTGACTTGACTATATGTGCCGTCCAAGGCTTGGGCCTCTGGGCTCATGACTGTATCACCCAGGCGCTAGAGAACAAGTCACGTTTTTTAACCTTGCCCCAGGACAGCCTACCTTCCTTATCAAAGGGGTAGGTTGGGTCGGTCCGATTTTTGTGAAGCTCGATGCTAGGTAGTTCTTATGTTTGTCAGGGAATCACCAGTTTCAATTGTATTATATTCGTACTAGGGACCACACGTAGAAATGGCTATCCTGGTCATGATGACATCCATGCGGACGGCCCTGGTAAACAAGTGACCCAGGGGTCATGACGCTCAGCTGACCAGGAAGACATTGTCAAAAGTAATTTTATCATCTGAATGTCAAATTTGAATGAAATACTTTTTCCAAACTTGACCTTTTGTATAAAATCATCCAATATTCATTTGGGTACTATGGAGCTCTGTAGCATGAAGGATATGGGTAACAGACACCTATTTTCAAGGTTTACAAGTTGACTTTTCAGGGGTCTCCCAGCATGTCAAAAAATAAAATTCAAGGTCCAGTTATTATGATTTGTGCCCTGTTAACAAATCCAAATGTTTATTCTGGGGGGTATTTCAAAGCCGCATAGGATGAAGGATATGGGTAACAGAGATGTAATTTCAGGTGCACAAGGAGACTTTTCAGGGGCCTCCCAGCATATCAAGAAAGGAGATTCTAGGTCAAGTCATTATAATTTGTGCTCTGTTAACAGATGACCAAATCTTTATTCTGGGGAGTACTTCGGAGCCCCAGAGCATGAAGGATATGGGTAACAGGGACCTTATTTCGGGTTTCCATGTAGACCTTTTATGGGCTTCCCTGGAGGTGAGGACAGAAGATTCTAGGTCCAGTCATTATGATTTGTGCCCTGTTAATATATGACCAAATCTTTATTCTGGGGGGTACTTCAGAGCACCATAGCTCACAGAATATGGGTAACAGGGACCTTATTTCGGGTTTCCATGTAGACCTTTTATGGGCTTCCCTGGAGGTGAGGACAGAAGATTCTAGGTCCAGTCATTATGATTTGTGCCCTGTTTACAGATGACCAAATGTTTAAAGATCACAAAAGTAGAGAAAAAAATCGTAAAAAATAAAAAAAAATATAGGTGGCGCCACCAGTCTCCAGAAATTGATGAAACACTCCATGATCAATATCCATGCAAAGAATCATGGTGATTAATGCATTAGTTGTTCAGATACTTTTGCTTTTGTATTAAATTTTGCATTATACTGGGGGGTACTTCAGAACCCCATAGCTCAAAGAATATAGGTCACAGTGACCTAATTTCAGGTTTACAAGGAGAATTTCCATAGACCTCCCAGGATTTCAAGTAAGAAGATTCCCGGTCTAGCGGTTACGATTTGTGCCCTGTTAACAGACAGACGCCTGGATGGCCGGACGGACGACGGACAAAAGGTGATCCCTACAGCTCAGATGACTTTCAGTCAGCTGAGCTAAAAATTGAAAAAATACAGGTGGCGCCACCAGAATGCAGAAACTGATGAAACATTTCATGATCAATATCCATGCAAAGAATCATGGTGATCAATATAATAATTGTTCAGATACTTGAGCTTTTGTATCAAATTTTCCATTATTCTGGGGGGTACTTCGGAGCCCCATAGCTCAGAGGTTATGGGTAACAGAGACCTAATTTTCAAGTTTTTAAGGAAACTTTTCATGGGCCTCTCAGCATGTCAAGAGAGAAGATTCTAGGTCCAGTTGTTACGATTTGTGCCATGTTAACAGATGACCGCATCTTATGAGGTCTCAAAAATTGAGAAAAAAATTCGTAAAAATAAAAAAAATACAGGTGGCGCCACCATACTGCAGAAACTGATAACACATATCATGATCAATATCCATGCAAAGAATCATGGTGATCACTGCAATAGTTGTTTAGATACTTGAGCTTTTGTATCAAATTGTCCATTATTCTGAGGGATACTTCAGATGACTTACAGTCAGCTGAGCTAAAAACACTTAATGGTCAATATCCATGCAAAGAATCATGATGATCTCCGTATTAGTTGTTCAGATACTTCAGCTTTTGTATCAAATTGTCCATTATTCTGAGGGATACTTCAGAGTCCTATAGCTTGAAGGATATGGGTAACAGAGACCTAATTTCAAGTTTCCACAGGCACTCTTCATGGGCCTCCTTGCATGACAAGAATGAAGTTTCTAGGTCCAGTTGTTGCAATTTGTACCCTCTTGATAGATAACATAGGTGGCGCCACCAGTCTGCAGGAACTGATGGAACATCTCATAATCAATATGTATGCCAAAAATCATGACCATCAGTGATGTAGTTATTGAGATATTGAAGTTTTTGTATGAAATTTTTGACTACTCGGGGGGGGGGGGTACTTTGGGGCCCAATAGCTCGAAGGATATGGGTAACAGAGACATAATTTCTGGTCTATGGAGACTTTTCATAGGTCTTCTAGTGTGTTGAGAATGAAGATTCTAGGTCCAGTCGTTACTATTTGTGCCATGCTAACAGATGACAGCATCCTTAAAGGTCTCAAAAATAGAGGAAAAAATCGTAAAAAATCGAACGATACAGGTGGCGCCACCAGTCTTCAGGAACTGATGGAACCTCTCATGATCAATATGTATGCCAAAAATCATGACCATCAGTCAAGTAGTTAATGAGATATTGAAGTTTTTGTATGAAATTTTGGACTTTTCTGGGGGGGTAGTTTGGGGCCCCATAGCTCGAAGGATATGAGTAACAGAGACCTAATTTCTGGTTTCCAAGGAGATTTTTCATGGACCTCCCAGGATGTCAAGTAAGAAGATTCCAGTTCTAGCGGTTACGATTTGTGCCTGGTTAACGGACAGACAGACGGACAGACAGACGGACGACGGACAAAGAGTGATCGCTATAGCTCAGATGACTTTCAGTCAGCTGAGCTAAAAATGGACAAATTGTGTACGGAATAAGCTGATGGTGTGTTGTCTGCTCTGGACTTCAGCTGTACAATTTACTTCTAAGACGTGGTCGCCTCTATTGATGAAGCTGCACCAAGCCGGGTGGTCCTGCAGTGTGATGGTGTACCAGGTCATTGTCCATGGTGCGGCGCTGATCAGGCATCCTGACGAAAACCTGCCCGCCTGGTCTCGGTTTTCATCATCAATGTAATGGACTGTTGGTGACTGAACCTCAGTGTCTCGCACTTTATCTTGCCACTTGATCATTAAAATCTTGCGCAGGTAAATCTGACGGAAATGGCTTAGCCCTCTTGCACTTTCTGGGTCATATTATAGTGCAGGGTCAAGTTAAACCTGTTGATGCTAAAGTAAGTGCTTTTTCTGCATTTCCTTGACCAGAAAACATAAAGCAAATAATGCGTTTACTTGGTATGGTTGGATACTACAGGACGTTTTGTCCAAATTTTTCTGAGGTAGCTGAACCTTTAACTAAATTGTTTAAGAAGAAACAAAGTTTGTATGGAATGTTCAGTGTGAAAATACATTTAAAAATTGAAAGAAATTCTGCAAACTTCACAAGTTTTGGCAGCTCCAGACTTTTCTGTACCTTTTAAGCTGTAGATGCTAGTGATACTGCTGCTGGTGCTATGTTGTTACAAGAAAGCAGTGATGGCATAGATCATCCAATTTGTTATTTTTCAAGAAAGTTTAATGCAAACCAGACAAACTACTCCACTATTGAAAAAGAATGTTTGGCTTTGATTTTAGCATTGCAACAAGTTTATGTTACTTCATCAGTCAAGTCTATCATTGTCTTCAGTGATCACAATCTCCTCACGTTCATGAACAAGTTAAAGTGTAAAAATCAAAGATTGTTGAGATGGAGTTTGTTTTTACAGGATTATCATCTTGAAATAAAACACATTAAAGGGAAAGACAGTGTACTTCCTGATTGCTTATCGAGATGGTTATGAAATGTTGTAAACGAAATGTTGATGCAATGTTCCAAATGAGATGGTTTTGAAATTTTGTAAAAACTTAGTGATTGTGATCGCAAAAAGAAAATTTTCTGAGAAAAAACTTTCTTTTTTTTCTTACAGGAGGGGGAGTGTAACAGGTATCTGTTTTATTATGCGCAGGATTTTGCGTGGCATTCTGATTCGTGCTAGGCTCAGGCCCTGGGCGTTGCCATAGGAACCGTACATGTTGAACCCTGGCTAGTAGAGACACAGTGCTCGTTGAAGTCTAGAATTTTCGGGTCTGTTCATGCGCTGGGCGCGCATGTATTGTTGTGTCCTTTGGTATTTTCGTGAATATAGAAGGTTCCGGGCTTCAGGTGAAAAAGCCGTGACAATGGTGGTATCCAGATATCAAAGCCTAGGATCCGGACACTCTGGTACTGTACATTTTTATTATTGTTATACTGTGTAATTTTATTGATTTAGTGTATTGTAATGTTAGAATTGTTCTAAGAATAAATTATAATTATTTGTTAACAAAAAACCACTGACTTCTTTATTCCTTCCCCTAGACGTTTCACGCTGCCTAGTGTTGCGAAATCTGATTTTTTTTATCTCCGTAATAAAATTTGTGCTCGTCACGATTACTTGATCTGTTGTTATTATCTGTTTGCCCCCGGGGCAAAATACCATGTCCACAATTTCACGACCTTTCCGGTAGCAAAATTGTGTCTCTGGCAGCAGACCCTGCTCCAGGTAAGCAATCAGCTGGATCAGCCTGACTCTTGCGAGGACTTACTTTTATAGAGAGCAGTGAAATTCCTGTGTGATTATCACATGCCTGACGGCTCTTCCTCTTGTTATGAGGACCACCAGCTCTTCATCAACCCTATATTTCACTGGTTATTCTCAACGGAAAAATTATTTAATTTATTACAAGAAAATTATCATTAACAATGATTTACAAAATAAACCAGTTATTTCAAGTTTGGCGTTTGTTCTTCAATGGTGAATGTTTTCAAAGGGATTTGCTTAATAAAACGTTCTAAATTAATTTGAACAAATATTTAAAATGTTGATTTCACAGAAAGTATGTGTCAGATCAAATTAACAAGGGACCCATAGGTCACAGCGCTTAGCTGATCGTGATTGGTCTATATAAATTTATCACCATTGTGATACTATATAGTCGATAAAGCTTATGTATATCATGGACATGTTGGGCTATTATAAAGGAATATAATGTAATATGTGAGTAAAGGATATATGACATAACCTGACTGATGGATTAATATGAAGTAAGATAAAGTGGTTTATTTTCTATTTATTTTGGAGGTGTTGAAAATAGCGATATATTTGAGCAAATATGAATGCAATGACAGTATACTTAGCAGTGATAGAATGATGATAAGGCTGTTTGTTGAAGGATCTATAGTGTCTCGAAGACTGCAGGATTTTGATTTGACAGATATATAATGTTATGATAAACTATGTTGAAGAGGGGATTTATGAATTTGTGACTGTATGACATGATATCACTTCTGTCTTGACAAGGTTCATTATTTTGAAGCCTAACATGTCTACATATTACACAATGTTAACATAATTTCTGGCATGGTCATAGGTACCTATGGACGAATAGTTATACAAAATATTAAAGTATGAATATATCTGATTCATCTTGTTTTTTTCTACTGAGGCTGACATTGGGATGGGGTTCGGAGAATGGAACAGTGAGGGTAGCAAGGAGGGGTAGATGTAGAGAGAAAAGGAGAGAGGGGGGGGGGGGGGGGGGGTTAGAGCATTCAACAGTACTTAAACACCTGGAAAGTTGAGATATAAAATATTATGAAATGTAGATAAAGTCTGGGAGGAAGAGGTAATCCAGGCCATGGTTGGTTGATATATGATTGAAGAAACTGTTAGAAAACTATTATTTTGATTGACAGTTCAACAGTTTACACATTTGTCTAATGATATCCACGTTTTAATAAACTTTTTTTCCCTATTTTATGATATGCATACAGTTGCCATAACCTCCCCACACCACAGGTGGGAGGACTTGATTAGGGGTGGGGGAGGGGGGTTATGATGGGAGGTACAACGCCTCTGTCTTTCTATATATATATTTTCTTTACATTTGTATTATACATTTTTATTATTTGTCACACAGGTTTTGACTTGGCCTAATAAATTTATCTACATTGTAGCAGAAGTATTAAAAAAAATGTTCACTATAAGTCATGTGAATGATCATGCTTTTTACAAAGGAGTTAACTGTGGTTCAATAATTACAGGTTATTATTACATGCTACCCACGAGTAGCACTAGCACTAATGATAGGAGAGTTTAACTATTTATTGCAATTATTGGGCAAAATATAATTTTAATTAAAAAAATACTAACAGTGTCATCCTAAATTTTTTTTAAAATAATATAATTTGAAATAAATGATTGTTAAAATAATATTATAAAATGTATTCATGAATGCATTCATGAATACATTTAATTTAAAGTATTTACCCTCACATTCAAATACTTTCTTTTTACCTGTATTAGTATTTGTATTCATTTTCAAGATGGAACTATTGAATATTTCTATTCTTATTCAAATACTATTATATAGTATTCACTCAGTGTCTCGGATTTATTCAGTTTCAGTCAAATGGAACTGTTGAGAATCCATGATAAACAAATTTCAGGAATATAAAATTATGATCATAAGTACCTGGTTTTATGGCCTTAATTTATAAAAAAAAATATTATATTCACTTTTGAATACTGTCACATCATTGTCTACACACTAAATATAGCAAGACACATAAGACAATTATTAACATTATAGACATCATAAAGAGAACTTGTCTATAAGATCTGATTTTTTAAATCACAATTGAATATTTTTATTTTTTTAACGTGTATCAGAAAAAAAAAACTTATCTCAGCTATGAAACTAATACATGTGTTTAAAATAACCCAAGTATCTAAACACCCAATATATTATACAAGGAGCAAACTGGAGTTTGGGAATGTTTAATTTTATTAACTGAAATAAAGGAATCAGTAATACAAATATTGATTATTAACCTAATAACACGTAACAGCTGATACATCAATGAGTCTTAATGTCATAAGTCCAACATATTAAGATCTTTAATGAACACTTGTCTGAGTAATATTTTAATATTTTTCTTATTTCAATTTTTAAAAAAATTGTAATAAATATAAACCAATGAAATTAAACACCTGTAAAAGCCCTGGAAATTCAGATTAATTTAATATAATCAACTGCATCCTTGGCTATCATTAATTTGCTTAATTTAATCCGTTATAGTAAACAACGATTTTATTTAATTATTTATTTTTCATTTGTAAGATTGAAAATGAAAATTACCCAATGGTGACTGCATGGTGTCATTAGGAATGCATTTTTGGCAATCCATGGAAGATCCATAAAACATCAGTAATTGCAAGGTAAATCTCTGTTACTCATTAACTATAAAATTCCTTTTCCATTAATTTTTCTTAAAATCGTTATTATAAACCAATAAATGTTTTTAAAATTATTGTTCATTATGTTTTTGGCCAAAACAACTACTAGAGGAGGGAGGTTGAACAGTTAAATCCACCTAAAGCCACCCAAGAGCTGGCTCGCTGCACAGTATGCCTCGCTTCAAGCATGCATAATTGTCTGAAAAGTCAATAAGGGGGACATAGAGAGGGGCTTCAGTATAACCTGGGTGTAACATGGTCTCATAAAAACTTCAATAAATGCTAAAGTTTTTGGTCATTTCCTTTCAAATTTCAGAAGTTAGAAGCTGAAATCCTTACATATGCATGATATGAAAAAGTGCCTACAGGGAAAAACGTACCATGGCCAAAGTTGGTCAAAATTTAAGGCACTGATTTTATATTTATGCGAATATCTTATAAACTTAAAAAAATTCAGATCTAATTTTTCGGTATACAATTAAATTTTGGTTAAATGAAGTTAAATCCCTGAGAAAAAATCTATAGCTTAAGCAATTCTCATGTTAAGTGTGTTAATATATATTCCAGTTTTTTTAAGGTGCATTATGTTCGGGCCCATACCTTCAACAAATTACGCAATATATACCTAATTTTTGGTATGTTCATAAAAATGATATTGAAGAATATGCATATTAATTATGATTAAATTCAGATCAGTGGAAAGGATATTAGACCGTCTTGAAGTGTAACAATGGGTTTTTAATAGAAAACGGAGGTTTTTCCTTAATATCTTGAAGGAGGGAAGTCCTAGTGATCCAATTTTCGGTATGGTAGGAGATTTGGGGGGGGGGGGGGGGGGGGGCAGTATACCGAATTTCAGATTTGTAGGTCAAACGGTTTCAAAACGTGCCAATTAAACGGACGGACGGACGGACAGCCGAAGGACCACGACTATAGCTCAGATGACTTATAGTCGGCTGAGCTAAAAATGACGTCTAACTGGTTTTAAAAAATAGAATTTTATTTGCTTGAACATCAAGTTTTATTTTAAAATCAGTCTTTTCCTAAATGATATCGATTTTAAATCTTTTCAACTCATCTTATTAAATAAAATCTGAAGGACAGATTTGAAATTCATACTGTAAGTAACTTATATGCATGAATTTTTGAATGAAATGAAATTTTAAATTTAAAAAAATTAAAACCCTATTTTGACAAATATTCTTTCTTCTTTAGTTGAGAAGAACAAACGCCAAACTTTCATTTTACAACAGAGTTACTTTTTAATTTCCATTAAATATTAATATAAAAATGTTTAGCCCTGGCCATGTTATCCTAGGGTAACCGTTGATGCGCGGTAACCTCTTATATACGAAAGGCTGTATACTGTTTGGCAGCTTTAATTGTCTGATCCATAAATTCTAGACAGAGCATGACACAATAAATTTGATAGTAAATTTGTTTCGTTTAATGAGCACACTGTTTATTTATTGTATTCTGACCTTATGTAAACAGGCTTATATATATCAATTCATGATCAAACCTTTCTGTAATTCATAGAACCAGGTTAAAGGCCCAAGGCAACCGCGCTTAGTCTTCACGTTCGTGTAACTCTTTTTCACCTTTAGATGATTTGATATGTCAGTGTTTACTTGCAGTACTAAGCTGCATATAGATCTTTCCAGTCGGTCTTAAAGTAAACTTAAAGGGGCCTATCTGACATCTATCAAATAAAGATAATCACTTGAAACTTTTATAAAAATGGGTCTGAAAACGCCAATGCCAACGCGCCACGCTGTTCGTTTTCTTTATATCCACATATTTATAACGTATTGGGGCCAGCGAAAATAATCACTCAACAAGGACATCTGGAAAGTCACAAAAAAACAGAGTTTTGAAAAGAGCGTCTTTCAACTGTTGAACTTTCAGCCTTTCAACCTCCGCACAAACGGAACCACTGTAGTTTATTTTTTTTTTCTGTTTGTCAACATTTGCACACGTACCGTGTTTACTAACAGTCATAGATAAACAAACTCATGCATCCGTAACATCACATATAATCACTTTTCTAAAAAGAAATTACCTACAGTTTGTGTATATGTACGCAGAGTAAGTAAGAGAAATCTCTACATTCTACAGAAACGGTGGGGGATTAGGTGGCTTTAAATAACCGTCCAGGAGGCTTCGCTTTGACTTTAATCGCTATATAGTACATTATTATTATTACATTATTATTATCATTACTATTATCATTATTATTATTCTTATTATTACGGGTGGATTCATGTATACCAACACATTATATCTCAGTATGGCTCCCTGACCCAATGATTTTACATCTTTGAAAATGCAAATAAAATACTGAACATTTTATTTTTTTATTTTGTGCTTTACATATCCACTGATCATGTGTCTTATCATGTGACTATGTGTATCCCTTGACCCCCTGACCTATCACGTGTAAACACGATGGCGATGGAATAAATTGACGTATTGATCACAGCTTGTGGTCGATCGTGGTGAACAGCGTAAATACATCACAAATAACAAACACTCTGCGATCCCGTCAGCTCATGGTGTGACAAGGCCACGAGGGTCCAGTGTTAAGTCATGGGGATTTTATGGGGGGTCATAATCTTTTTGCCTCCCCCAGGAGGGTATGCGTTCATCCACGTTCGTATGTGTTTGCGTGTTAGTTTACAACATAACTTATCCCATCAAGAACGGAATCTCATGAAAGGCATTTAGGGAATTGGCCAAGGAAGAATCGATTTGATTTTTGTATAGATCCGGCACACGATCCGGATTCAAGAACGTCATCAAGGTATTTTCACAAATGTAGGATATGGGAAATGGGCCGAATAAGTGAATACAAATACATGGCGGAGGCTTGCATTCCTTAGAATGCAAATTTCTAGTTTTTTATATGAGGCAGTCTTATCCTGAAACATATATACATATATATATATATACATATACATACATACATACACATATATGTATATATATACATATATATATATATATATATATATATATATATATATATATATATATATATATATATATTGGAAAAGTATCATTTCTTTTCCCGTCTTATTACTGGTCTTTTGACCTCCATAAAGAGGGCACCTCTATAAAATGGGCAGTTTGTTCCTTTGGTCCAGTCCCTAGGGTGCCCCCATTATAGAGGTTTTACAATATATATATATTTATATATATATATATATATATATATATATATATATATATATATATATATATCATAAATACATGGAAAACAACAAAGGGGGTAAATAATAATGATTCCAGCTGAAGGAAACAAGGTTAAAAAAAAAATATCAACGGCATAGCGCTGATCAAGTTTATGCGCTGATGGGCGAAATTAATCAGAGAATTGCTATTTTGTAATATTTTATATTGGAGACTAATTCTATTTGGAAAATACAGTTAAGGTTCTAAAAAAAAATTGAAAATATATACCACCACGAAAAAGATGATAAAACCACCTCAGGGATCTCAAGTGAGACGCTTGAATATATTACGAATAGCTTGATCAGGACAAGATTGTCCGTATTGGGTGTTCGCGCGCATGGTGTTGATTAACCGGAACGTAGAAAGATACAGAATTTGTTTCAACGCTTCAGTTTCATGTGTGTACGCGAAAGGCTTGTCATTCAAGGGCGGTATAGCCAGGATTTATGGACAAAGGGGAAAGGGGGGGGGGGACTTTAACATCTTAGTACAGTTTTAAAGCTCAAAACAAGAGTAAAGTGTCCCTTATTAATCATTTTTTGCATGATTCCATTATTTTAAGTTTATTTGATTTCCTATGACAATTTAAGAATAAAGTCCCCGGGATAAATCTCTTTCTATATATAAAACTGTTACCTGCAGATGCAAGTGTATGAGAATGAAACCTGAAGTAAACATCACTGATATTTTCATGATTTTATAATTTTTTTTTTCATCCGTTAAATTTTCTAATCAGATATTTAGTGTCTGAAAAGTTTTTCCTGAATATCACATGTAGATGAAGGAGGGGGCATGGCACCCTGCGGCACCCCCTGTCATTCATGCTTGGGTCGTTATGTTGATTATATATTTCCACCCCTGTCGTATATAAGATAAGCCGGCCTTCTTTACTTAAACACCTCTTCCATTTTATGACTTTGATGTGACAGGTTATATCTCGAGGTGAAGGTTATATAGACAGCTGATTATACGTAAATATCTGAGACCCCTTCACATATATAAGATTAAAGCCCCCTTTACATTATTCACGTTTAACAGAGGCCGAAAGTTAGATTTTTATTGAATGCTTTTTTACCCAACAATGGTTTTATTCTTGTATAATCTTGACGACCAGACTTTATTTCTTTTTCCATTTTTTATTTAATCTAATATGAAAGCTTGTAAAATAACATCAACGTTTACCCCAGCTATTGTCAACCTGAAAACAGGTGTGTAATTGAGAGTAACTACAAGTGTAACTAGAACCTCCTTTCGCACGTTAAGTAAACAGTTCGGTACTGTGAGCCTCTGTGCGTGGTTTTGTTCACCTATCATACAGCTTTCAACAAATGTTTGTTTCGATGGGGGAGCCATCGCGTTATAATGTATTGTGTTACACAGCGCTCAACACCAGGGGGCAAAGACCACTTGGTGCCAATCACGTATGTAATAAGGGGCGTATGTGTGGAGTATTTAGCGTTTCTTGGTATCGCTGAAGACCGCAACGTGACCTCCACAGGGTTGAAGTACACAATTCTTGCCCAGTTTCCCAGCTCTCCTCGACAGTCTAACGAAAGAATCCCCTAATGTCCACGGGGAAAACAAACGTAGCATCGCATTTACACTTCGCACTATGCATAGTTACACCTGTTTAATCACAACTACACAAGTTTCGGTAGCTAATTACGCGGCCGTACGTAAATGTACGACTGAGGCACGCTGTATCGGGCCCTAACTCGCCCCGGTGAAGGAAAACTTATTCAGCACATGTGTATGGGGCAAATCCTCGCCCAATAAGCCGGTGGTGGTACCCCCCGCAACGGAGGGCGATTAACGGTATAATAGGTATATACTGCGTATAGCATGAGTACACAGAAACACAAATAAGCTGGGTGACGCTTTCCTTGGTATTTGTATACAGTCACTAGGGGGAAGTGTTGTGTGTGTGGTACTTGCCACACAACCCTAGCACCCCGACCAGGCAAACCGCAGGAGATTCGGATATTAGAAAACCACTATCCCAAAGAAGACGGATCAAGCCAGTCTCGTGCCTGGTGTCTGACAATCTAATTTGTTCTCGGCGATATTAGTCTTACTGGATCATTCACGTGACCTCAGATCCAACAAGTTATAGATTTCAAGCCTTAGAAGATACAAGCTCTGAAAGGGACCGACTGTCTGCATGTCCGTGGTATTGCTCGGTGATTATGGACTTGCGGTCAATGGTTTGATGGAAACGTATCTTTCTTGTGTTCTCAAGGGATATTGATCGAAGGAGTTTGATTAATGTCAAGCTGTTGTCCTGAAGCTGATCATTAATTAGCATCCAGCTGGAATACGTTGGTATAATCTTCCGATTTCAGAACTCCAGGAATCAAGTCGGTGCTCGACAATTTAAGCCTTTATTTGCGAAGAGTTAAAGCCGTCAGGAATTGTGCTTTTAGTATTATAGCGTTTGAGAGGTTAACATTCATGCTAAATTCATATTCAAGTTGGCTGCAGAATATTCCTAAATGTCATGCCTCAACAAATTTAGGACTTCAAGAATCGTGTGTGTGTTGTGCCATTTAAGACTCGATTTGAACTGGTGAAGGTTCAAAGTCGACGTACCGTGCAGTTGTTAAAGCGTATCGGAAATAGCATTCGTGTAACATGCTTTTATTACATGACTTCATAACCTTCCATGTCGTTTGCATTAAGATACTTTTTTGGACGTAGATACCCAGACGTGCCGGGGATCTTGTCTTACGATTTCAGAACTACCTGAATAAGATAATTAAGGGTGCTGCTGTCACTCAAAGATTAATAGTGATTATATCGTCTGGGAATTTTTTATTTTTTTTTTACTTACTGTACATGGTTACCGGACCTACGTTTGCAGGTTTTACGATTTCATGTCTTTATGCTTGACGATTCAACAATTTATTTGTGAAGTGTCAGACATGACGTAAGTGATTGCCGCACTAGAAAGTGAACATTAGTGTAATCTACTATTGTTACATTTATAAGATAACACAATTCTTTTCCGACAAAGATCTCCTCGTGCATGCTAGGTGATACAAAACGGCGGTCGCGTGAGTGACACGAGTGTTTTACCATGACAACGGAGGCGCTGTAGGAGACCTAACACCCAGAGGATAAGTTACTTTATCAACAACCCGATGTCTGTGGAGCTGGCGTGAGGATATGAGCCTTCACAATGAGCTTAAGCTTTCTTATGCACAGTGAGTATACCACCCTCTCCCTTTGCACTCGCTTACACAGGTGAAGGGCCGATTAAGTCATTGAGAGCGTCACAATAATGCTTAATCCATAGAAGCTTATAATTAACGGGTTTGTCCACGGTTTAGTATAATCCTCATCGAAGAGATGTCGGTAATCATGAAAAATGGACTCGAAAGGGCGCTGCATATGATTTCATACAATTTTAATGAGAGGTCTCTTGGGTGTTATCCCCACAAGCATGGTTTGTGTGTTCTATAGGAAATTTACAGTCAACAGAGCGCATGCTTGCCTTCCCTTGGGGCTGCTGGGACATTGTATATACCATAGTAGTAATATCAGCAAATAACTGCGCTGTTTAACGGGTTATATAGGGTAATTGTGAGTGTGTGTACCTTTCAAATGCCTACCACATAGTAACAGCCCCTCCGGTTGTGCACGTGGGTATTCCTCACTGGATCACTCCTGGATATTTTTCAAGAAAATGAAACTGTTGACTCCTGGTATGTAAAGTTTATATATATAATATACATAATTATATATATATATATTATTTAATAATGATAATAGCTCGGTTTTGTCATATAACTGCTTGCATGGGGACCAAACAATTTCGCCGAATGTAAAACATATAATTGCATGCATGCAAGTTCAAACGCGGATGAAAACACACATATACATATACACAGATAAATCACGTAAATGTTTGACACAACAACATTGTAAAAGTCATATTAGTTTGCAGCATGCAGTAAACATGAATCGTAAGGACCCTTCATACAGGAATCCATACTCTATATGCATGTAAACAGTAATGGAACATTTAGACGAGTGTGTGTTGGGGCGTGGGGCGGGCGATGTCATTTATATGCGTGAGTTTGTACATGTATCTATTTGTGGGAACCCAAAGGTAAGATGCTAAGTGTACTCAGTGACAGAAATAAAGTGTCCCAGGATCGTTCAAGGTACTTTGAAGCAGAGGAGTGAGTTAGGGACCTATACAAAGTCCTGGAAGAACCGTGAAACATGGTTCCTTCAGGGACCTCTTGCAAATGTGCTCAAGGAAGCCTAGATGACTTGATCTAAAACTTTTATAGAAGCTCTTGGAAGAACCTCACTTGTATGTCTCGGATTTGATGGGGAAGTTTTTTGGATCTAGATGGAACCCTTTTATTATGGCTCGATCTGTATATGGAACCTTGGTTGAAGCGTTTCTGTGAAAATCTGCATATTACACCTTGTTGAACAATTTGTACAGGGACTTTACAATTTAACTTTCCTTTGTGCAGTAACATGGAATGTGGGAATAGGGAGCAGGTCTTATCCGATTTACACCACTCTAAATAATGGCCGATATAACAGGTTCTGGTAACTATTGTGTATATATATATATATATATATATATATATATATATATATATTTATATATATATATATATATATATATATATTATGGTACACGGTATTTGAACATTAGAATGTGACATATCTCAATATAAACCAACATGTCAATAACATACATCATGTTCTCTGAGGTATTACGCACTCTTTACAGTCTTGTGTTATCTTCATAGATATCTTCCCCCAGAATATGCTATTAAGTTTTGTTTACGTTAGGCAAAGAGAAGCAATGGCTTAATTCAGGGGACGCGAACTAGCCCGTCGTGTCATACCAAAAATTAAGTGGTGTTATCTTGTATATAGGATGCCATCAAATAAAGAATGTCAAAAAACACTGATTTTTAAAATATAACACTGCTCACTCTCTATGCCTAACGTAAACAAAATTGCAATAACACTTTCTGGAGGAGATATCCATGAAGATAACACAAGACTGCGAGTGCGTAACACCTCAGGAAACATGATGTGTATATATATATATGTTATTGACATGTTGGTATATATTGAGATATCACATTCTTATGTTCTAATACCGTGCACCAGTTTATACTGATGATTACATGAAAGTCAGAATGCAGCAGGGTTCATATACGTCCACATCACTTATATAAGATCAAATGCACTCTTTTTTTTCTTTATTGCTCTAGACTATAGTAAATAGTACCGGAATATAATGGTCCAAAAGTCATGACTTAGCTGTACAACAACGTCTCGCGTTCATATCCCGCCGTCCTACATTAAGACCCCCAGCAAAGTGTCCACTATACAACGTGCCCTCTTTTTACTAATGACACAGGGAGTGAGTTAGGGTTGAAAGGAGTACTCGAGTTCGGGTAATACTTACCGGATACTTGAGTCCAAAATTTGGACTGCAGTACTCGTGTATGTACATGCATATCTGAATATAACTGCAAATTTACGGGCAGTCTGAAGGCAGTACGTGTTACTGAGTTATACATAATTGTAGGCCTACTATATACAATTTATTTCGAAGGGACTTACATTAATGAGTTATATACTTTCGAATGGATTTTTCTGTTTAGTTTTAGTAATTATATCTATTCCTTTGTTGGGATAAAGTTAAGTCGTCACGAAGTCAAATTTATGCATATTTTGCATCGGTAAACAGATGTCCGA
Source organism: Sipunculus nudus (assembly GCA_026874595.1). NCBI lineage: Eukaryota > Metazoa > Annelida > Sipuncula > Golfingiida > Sipunculidae > Sipunculus > Sipunculus nudus. The sequence continues at coordinate 82,183,284 of CM049308.1, read as the reverse complement.
TTTATCTTTACATCGTTATCATGGTAATGAGTACTCGAGTCCGAGTCGGGTAATGCCTATCGTCCAAAATTTTGTACCCGTTTCAGCCCTAAAGTGAGTATAGTCAATAACTAGCCCCTGATAGTATAAAACGTCTGTCGCTTCGTTTTGTTTATGTCTACGTGTTTATAATTTGTGGGATGATTCCCCAAATAACCCAAACACATTGAGCAAGGACATCTGTCGGCAAGTCAAACGAACCAGAGTTTAATAAAGGTTTTTTTTTTACAATCAGTGACATTTCAGCTTCCTCAGTTATGCAGCTTACAGCATTAGGATTCATGCTCTCTCTGTCAACTTTGACGCATGTACCGTGCTGACCAAGACCTCTTAGATAAACAAGCTCATACGTCCGTCACAGAGGCGCTATACGGACCTATCTTACAGGTTTTACCTAGAGTTCAATACTGTGTAACCAGAACAAGCCAGACATCACCTGAATTTTACAGAAAGGTAGGTGAATAGCTGTCTGTAATAAGATGGAAAAAATCAATATAAAGTTCTAAAATTCCTTATAGTAATACAACCATTAACTTGAGTCGGAAGTACGAGTGGTACTTGGAAGATATTTCGATACATTTCATTTGCAACACGCCTGTTATTCATTACTGATCATTAACAAATTCTCGTTTACTTTTATAGAATCTCTTATAAAATCTACCACAGGGCTAGTGAATGGCTCACAATATGTGCATAATATCCAGTTATAACCTTTACATCGGTATTTTCATGGTTTAAGTATAATTGGAGGAGTCACGTTCACATTAGACCTGTTTAGTGGCTTGTCTACACACATATTACACTTGGTTAACATGGGCACTATCAAGTATCATGCTTGGTTTTATTCATTCATTTAACCTTTATGAGAGACTACATATTTTCTTCATTAATCCAGTTTATAAACAAGGATAAGGGTATATAAGGGCATTTAATGATTACCTGTTTGCACAAAAAGAATCAAATAAACCGGCCGTAATGCAGTAATCAATATACTATAATTAGTAACAACTACCACGCCTTGATGAGGGCCCTTTCCCTCCTATAATTGAATGACCTTTGCGGGTTCTGATATAACCTTGAGCTAAGGAAAATAGATTAAATTTAAGGCAGCATCGTCGGTCATATCGGGCTCTTATTTATATTTACTCAGCATTGATTTTTTACAAAATCGATTGATGATGTATGATATAGGGATTATATTTACATATGCCACAGTTTATAAGCCATTTTAAAGAGGAATAGAAAATGGTGCCTGTTATTGGCGGAGTGTCCGCTTTCCTTTCCTTGCACCAGAAATCTGTAAACTAGCTAACATTTATAAAACATCTGAAGCTGGAGAAAACTTGTCCTCTACCAACAATGAGATACACACTATTGTGTAATGAATATAAAATCGTGACCACCATATTGAAAAATCATGAGTTTGCAGTGAGTGGAATACACACTAGCCTATCATCCGTTCTTATGTAGTTTACCTAGTTCCTGATAGATGACGCTGCAACGGAGCCTTCGCGAAATAAAGTGAAATTTTCAATATTTATGAAAAAATAAGGGAAGGACTTTACCCGTAGGCGAAAACTGTTATTGCTTCCGATAATTCACGCCCAAAAAACGGACATTTCGAGGTGTGGCAAAAAGTCGAGTGGCACTAACGTCAATTATAGTATAGATATGTAGACATCTAAGTGAAGGAAAATTGAATACTAGATAAGTGTGCCTATTATAAAAAAATGTGCTGTAAACTTAAATAAAGCATAGTATACCAGAGCACAAGACACATAATTCGCTTCTTGATAAATTTGCTCTGCTACAGTGTTTACTGGTTTTAAACAGACAGTACGGTGACTTTGTGCCTACAGCGGGCCGAGCGATAGCAGTTGCCCCAAGGGTGGACCCAGAGACAGTTGCTTTGTGATTTGCACGAAAGAATGAATACAAACGTAAACCAGCAGCGTATAATTTGTGTGATCTTACAATATTTGTGTCCCTACGTCTCTTTTCTCCCTTCTCTGCGTGACGTCACATGCCTGTTGTTGGACTCCCGAATCCCCGCCGGCTGAGCTCATTACGCTGATGTCTGACAATCATGGCACAATACCTTCGTCGTGTTGCTAGGGGTGCTTCAGACATCTTGGTTTATTACATGAACAAGTATTTTAAATTATTGCTGTCCGATAGAACACACACACACGAAATGTTTTTATCCATCTGTGGGCTCTACCTAAATTATGTTGTTATTTTTTTTCAAAATGTATTCGAGATTTTCCCGTTTATTTTGGTGATGCACGTTTATCTTTAAGGACAAAAAGAACAAACCATTTATTTTAAAAAAATTGACATCAAAGTTTGGTTTATCAAGCCGTAAGACACAGGCCACAGAACATGTTGGAATTTAAGTTGTGAATGTCTGTGTGTGTGCCAGTTGGGGGGGGGGGCTATTTCACCAACGAAATGTTTAAATCTAAAACATGAAATGGGGCAACTCATGTTGATTATACATTAGTAAATAACGCAAACATTTGAAGGACACCATGTTAGAAACAGTATCTTTTTTTTTATTTAGAAGCCAACGTTCGATTTAAAGTGATTGTTATCTGATATTACAGATATCCGATTGTTATCTGATGGCAGGCCTGGAACCAGCTCTGCATCTCCTCTGGTTCCAAAAAGTTGGTTTATGGGAGTTCTTCAGCCTGTATGAGAAAAACGTATAGCAAAATTTACTCATTTATGTTTCCGTTTGCGGTGGTATGTTAAGGCCCCTAATGATTTCTTACGAAGTGTTAACCATGGACACAGGGAGAATTGCCGATATTTTTAGGGGAATCGATAACTTTATAATAGATCTGGATGCGAATCAAGGCATTGTCATTGGCGAAAGCGGAGGCATGCTCTCTTTGTGTGCTTTCTAGATTGCCTAGTATTGCAGACATTTGTTTATGCCTGTGTTTTTGTAGAGAAGTTAATATACGATCTGGGTACATGGACTGACAAGTAACATGTTCAGTTACCATGCACGGTCTGGTTTCGTCAATTGTTAATGAACGTGCCTGTTGTATTGAACAAATAATGTTTGGTTTACTAGCGTCTTGTATGCTGTGTACATAATGTAACAATGCTACAGACCTCTGCCTTGACTCCAGTTTGCGACCTTTCAAATGGCAATCGCAAAGTCATTTACGGTAAAGAATCTTGACATTTAATACCTTAAACAGTCGAAAAAAATCTATTCATGTATTTCTATTAATTTATATGCTATTCAATTGCAAAACCTTCAACTTATAAAAGCTATATCACTTTATCATATTCAATATAAAATACCCCCAGGAACCTATCGACTAATGGGATTTTTGGCGAGAAAATGGCACTCATCGCTAATTATTATAACTGGAAGGACACCAAAACTACTTTGAACTTGCAGTTGAAGGATACTCGGAAAATTAATGTTGAAGAAGATAAAATCTAGTTGGGTAAAGATTTACTAACATGCGAAGCTTGATAACGACACTTGATATCGAAGAAATATCCCTTAGCTCTACCTCTTTAGGCCCCCGGCGCTCAACTGGCAAAATAATGCACGGCTGTGGTATGTCTGTGGCGTCGGACGCAAGTAATCTGTTGTTTTCATGCACAATAGCATCTCGAGATCAGCTACGTCATGGCTCATATACAAACGCGCTTGAAAGTGATGAAATAACCATTGAAAATGACGACGTATTATACCGAAGCTCATCTTGTTGCCTCAAGTTCAATAGATCATGAAAATAGCGTTCAGGTTGAACTGTCATCACTAATACTTCAGATACAAGGTTTATTAGAGGAAGTGAACTAAATAAGATGAAAAAAACATGCACGTGATGGGTAGAGCTGATTCTTATGCTACTAGATAATGCTTCTTTAAACTAAATTAAGCATGATAGCAAAAATACAGCCTGTCTTACCCCAATTAGTGCAGTTGTGATCCTAAATTGAAAATGTGCAGTGGACATTCTGGCTTTGTGACGTTCTATTTTTTTTCTAATATGTTCTCGTCAGTGACTGATGGATCACCTTTATGACTGTGAGTAAATAATTTAATTTCATTGATTACTCGTATTAAGTCTACATACCATAATAATAATATAATGATAATATATATATATATATATATATATATATATATATATATATATATATATATTCTGTCAGATTTTCATCTTTTATAAAGTTCATGATCCAAATAAGCTTTACCTAAAGCAGTTGTTATCGATTCAACTTTAAAAGGCCTCTATCTGTGGTGACCCAGGTCCCTTGGTCATCAACCGCTCTACATTTTATGTTGATTTGACTTTTGATTTAAAGTTTGTGCAGTTCTAAATTTTCCAGAAAAAATTTGCCTGTGATATTAACCAATTTGCTACCAATCCCACCAATTTATATAAAATGCTTACAGAACAATGTAATAGTAATTTGTAATGCTTTATTACACAAAGGCAGAATAACATATTTTTATCGACTGCCCAATGTCGTGCAGATGTTACCTCAGTTAACGTGATATATCCTTAGGTTGTCCCCATAAGTAAGTCTCTCCCTGTATGGCATGGACGCTTATAGGGGGTTGATGAGTTTATTTCTACATTAATTCTTTGTGGGTGGAAAACTTAGGTTATCCAGGGTGAAGACTGGCCCAGTAGATGCAATGGTTAAGAAATGGCCCATGGGTCACATCGCTCAGCTGAATTTTTGAAAATATTAGTAACTGCAAAATATTTTTATTTCTTTTGGTTTTCCATGTATATTATCATTAGAAAAGCTATGAGAAAATGGCCCTGCTAAAATGAAACTCTGTAAATTATAGAATAATGGACATGAGCTGAACCATTTAGTGATGCACCAAGGGAACAAATAGGCCTACGGTAAGTGTTATATAAAAGTAACATTTCATAAACAAATAATGTGTTAAGGTAATTAAGTTTTCAAAAGTTAAATATTTGGCCATATGAGTTAAAACATAATGCCACAAAGTTTGAACAATATTCCTAATTTTAATACTAAGTTAACAGTGTTATTCACACCTAGGCCCCGCCAACTTTAAGAGATATGAATGAAATGTATTTATATCTTGTCAGTTAGCACTTGCATTAGATCCTAATATTTTATCACATTTGAATATAAGGATTAAATTCCTGATATTTTTTCTTTAAAAAAACAAATTTGGCCAAGTCTCATCAAAAAGAATTTATTTAACATTAAAATATAAAAGATTCATCTTGTTTATAAGTCCTGTGTATTGAAGGGGTGGGTGGGGGAGGGGTCTTCGTTGTTATTGCTCGTTGCTGAAAAAAATGTTAATTTTAAGATTCATCTAGTTCATAGTACAGGTCTGTCAACAGAATTGGGGGGGGGGGGGGAGAGAGAAAAAGGCTCCCTGTGGTATGGTATTAACTGCAGACAGCCTGATCAAGCTCAACTCAGTGGAGAGAGGGCTTGACCTAGTGATGGGATTGCATAACATTATGCCAGCAGCCTGGGGAGCATAGAGAGCTGCACTGAATGACTTACAGTGACAAAAGTGGACTGCTTGACAATGAAAGGGAATACAACAAGAGCCTCCAAAAAAATTCAATAACTAACCTAATTTTGCAGCTTTATTATTATATTACAGATTTTTTTACAGATTTAATCTTTATGTGCACATGCTGTGAAAATTAAATCCACAGTACGTACAGGAAAAAACGTGCCGTGGCCAAAGTTGGGCAAAATTTATGGTATCAATTTTTTTATTTTTGCTAATATTTTAAAAAATTTAAAAGATTCTGATCTTATTTCGGGTATACAATTTAATTTTGATTAATTAAAGTTATATTACTGGAAAAAATCCTTAGCTTTAACATGTTTTGTGTTAAGCGATCAAATATCTTTCCTGATTTTTACAAAATGCATTATGTTTGAGCCCATAACTTTTTTAAATTATATAATACAGACCTTATTTTTTGCATGTACATAGGAACTATATAGAGGAATATTTATGTAAAATATGAGGAAAAACAAATGACTGGTTTTGATATTAGGCAGTCCTGAAGTGTGAAAATAGGTTTTGAATAAAAAATTGAGGTTTTTCCTTAATTTCTCAAAGGAACAAAGTCGCAAAGACCCAGTTTTCAGCTTGGTAGGAGATCTTGGGGATATCTAACATTATGCCAACAGACTGGGGAGCATAGAGAGCTGCACTGAATGACCAAAGTGGACTGCTAGACAATGTAAGGGAATACAACAAGAGCCTCCAAAAAATTCAATAACTAGCCTAATTTTGCAGCTTTTATTTTCAAATTTCAGGTTTTAACAAATTTAATCCTTATGTGTACATGCTGTGAAAATTAAATCCACAGTACATACAGGAAAAAAAACGTGCCGTGGCCAAGGTTGGGCAATTTTTTTTTTTTTTTTTTTTTTGCTAATATTTGAAAAAAATTAAAAGATTTTGATCTAATTTTGGATCTAATTACAATCTAATTACAAAATGCATTATGTTTGAGCCCATAACTTTTTTAAATTATATAATACAGACCTAATTTCTGGCATGTACATAGGAACTATTTAGAGGAATATTAATGGCAAATATGAGGAAAAACAGATGTGTGGTTTTGATATAAGGCGGTCCTGAAGTGTGAAAATAGGTTTTATAATAAAAAATTGAGGTTTTTCCTTAATTTCTCAAAGGAACGAAGTCGCAAAGACCCAGTTTTCGGCTTGGTAGGAGATCTTGGGGACATCTAACATTATGCCGAATTTTGGATTCCTAGGTCTAACGGTTTCAAAACGTGCCACATCTACGGACGGACGGACAGACGGAAGGACAATGGATTACGACTATAGCTCAGATGACTTATAGTCAGCTGAGCTAAAAAATGCAATTCCTCCCACTATTAGAGCCATCAAACTTACGCTTGCTGTGACGCAACGCTTAGAATAGGTGCTACCACCTCGGGGCAAATTATATAACTAAATTACGGCCCTCTGGTTGACTATCAGTGATAAGAGTTGTAGGAATTTTAGTAGCAAATGTTTATACTAAATCTAAGGCAGGGCTATCCAGGGTGCAAAACCATCAATTACAATGTTTGAAATATCTATCTTTCATTTGCGCTAGAACTCAAATATGCCTGATTTTCAAAATCATACCTTTGAGCACAGCATGAGTCATAGGTCAAGGCTTGCATCAGATATTTGCATTTGACCTTGACCTTAATTCCAAGGTCGAACACTCCTTAGCCGATTCGCCGTTATCGGTCAATCCCGGGAAAAGGCGGTGGTTTCCATTGTTTTCCAAACATCAAGTTTTATATATATATATAGCTGATCAAATTTAGGAGCGTTTAAAGTGCGTATTTAGCCGGTGAAAATGTGAGGGGAAAATCTTTTTTTTTTTAAACTTAGACTGGTTGGATGTTCGGCGATTCTAGACAAGGCGCACCTGAATGAATGACAATGTTGGCTTGGAGCTGTTATTATCAACTTTAAGGCTATAAATATACTTCTATTCTTATATGGTGTTTCTTTTTTTCACTATAGGTATGTGGGAAGATGAGGATGTGAATGGAAGATGTATATGTATATATATATATATATATATATATATATATATATATATATATATATTATAACGAACTTGTTTCGCTTAGAATCTAAGCTAAATTTCGAAACGGAAGGAAAATGCTGCTAATAAAATTCTGTGCCTAATATATGCTCTATACCATGCACCTATATCTACGTAGCTTGGATTGAAGGTATAATGCAATAAATGGAAGGAAAATGTAGCATTCTACCTCGGTTAATAAAAATGTGGGAGATTAAGGCATTTTCTAATATGTTTTAAGTCATTTTTTTCTTTAAAAATGCCTATTTTCAAAATATAACAGTGTTGATGAAGAAAAACCTTGCTGAATTATAATAAATGTAATCATTGGTAAAATTATCACTTAAAGTTTTCAGACTTCTTTTATAATATTTTGAAAGTTTAATATTTAAAAATACATAACACAGTGATCCTTATAAAAACGATGAAATCCATAATAACATGCCAGTTGGTAGAGTTAAGGTGCTACATCCATTCCGACACCTTTTTGTTTCATCACCGTTCATCGACATTCGCCACCATTAAAAGTGAAAAGTAACGGTGTTGACGTATATATCGTGTTGAAAAAAAAAGATATGACATTTATTCGAAGAAAATTAATTACTCCCTTTTCCTTTCTAGTACTAAGTATATCTGAGTGTTGATAGTGTGAGCTATATGCCAAACCTAAGAAAATATATTCCTACTTCCATTATTTTGGAGAAAACATTACCATATCGGTAACATATAGGTAACAGTGTTGAAAAGTAATAAATATACGGACATTTTTGCACAATATGGAAATTTCTGGTAGTAAAATGACACATTATTACCTACATAATGATGTTTTTGTGGAGTCATTCTAGGACGTTACTTCAATTTTAGCGGGTTTTAAACAAGGAGTAATAAATCAACATCCATGTCATGGCGATTAAATCGTCTTTATTACGGTGTTGAAAAAATTAGGTGACAAGCACTTTAATCACAATAAAAGTGAAAAAAATAGAGGGATGTGAAGAAAATTGTGAAAGGTTTTCAGGAATGATGATATTTTATATTATGGGTGAAATAATGGTGCAAGTTTTTTCAAGAATGATGATATTTTATATTATGGGTGAAAAAAAAATTGATAGGGCTATACCATTTTCGATAAAAAGAGGAAAGAGGAAAATTGTGCAAGTTTTTTTCAGGAATGATGATATTTTATATTATTGGTGAAAAAAAAATTGATAGGGCTATACCATTTTCGATAAAAAAAGAGGAAAAGAGGAAAATTGTGCAAGTTTTTTCAGGAACGATGATATTTTATATAAAGAGTGAAAAAAAATCTTAGGGCTATACCATTTGTAATAAAAATTAGAAAATAATCAGATATTTATTGCGTGGGGAAAGGTACTTATCAATGACTTTTGAACCATTGAGGATAGATTTGAAGCTTTCTAGGTATGACATCGCTAAACAAATAAGCTCAAATTAGCAGAAAATATAATATACTAAAATTCAACCCCGAAAGCACGATGACAGATGATATATATGGTGCTACGAATGCTAGGGACATAAATTCATTGAATTTGGCCGTATTCTGTAGAATAACCCTTTTACGTCATGGACTCACGAGATGGCCATGCATACTAAGTATACTGTGGTTGGCTTCATATTCGAGAGACTAAAATTTCGCGATTTTTAAATTTTGAATGTTTTGCGAGGGTTTCATTTTCGCGATTGCACCGGAATCTATGAAATCGAAGTACAATAATATTTATATTTATTATAAAATGAAATAAATCGCACAATACCTAACTCATTTCCGTTATAGTCATTGTATTATAACCTGTCTCATAATCGATGTTTTTTGACAGTTATCATTAAGTGTTTGTATGAGAAGGTTGCGACATCATCCACAGATTATGTTGTTGATTTACAAATCATGTTTTCAGAGGGGTGATAACTAATTCATTTGTGCAGAATCTGCTGATGCATCATGTCCTCTTGTTCGTCCTTGATAAAGGGGCAGCTTATTTCCGAGGGTTTCATATTCGCGATTATATTCGATTCGCGAATATCGCGAAAATAAAGCCCTCGCGAACAAAAAGCCTACCAAAGTATATGCTTACCAGGTGCTTCGTCAAACACCTTACTTAATTTAATTGGTCATAGCGACTCTGCAATAATGGCCAAGTTAATGCTAGCTTGCCTGTTTGTTTTTGTTTTTTTTTATTTGAAAGATTTTTATAACTTGATATTCTAGTTACATTCAGAATAGACACTGATTGGAATATCTCATGAAATATTCTCTACTGTCTGGTGTCATTAACCCCCCCCTCCCCCCCCCCACACACACACCCTGAAATATATGCATACGCATGTTATAACACTTAACAATATAATAAACATAATAATAATAAACATAATAAAATACACAAACTTATAATGATAATGTTGGTAATAATAAATATTAATAATAAAAATAATAATTATTATTATTAATTATTTTGTTTATGTTTATTATTATGTTTAATATTATGTTGCTATATAATCTAACTGTCGTCTTAGGATCTAGAATGGTTATGTGGTTAGGTTACGTCGGAAATGCAAAGGAGGCCCACCTTGGGGGAAATGAACAGGAAATGTCTTTATAGCAAAGTGTTTGTAGCTCAAATCTATGGTTATACATGACATTGAGTGCAATAAATAATGTATATATGAACCTAGTTGCAGCCAACCCATTCTGCAAATATGGCCATTACAGGCAGCAAGAGAGGTAAACATAAGTCAAGGTAAACAAGAACATATATATTATATATGTAAATAACTGTAAAGAACACCTTTCAGCCTACAAGTAAATCAGTGTGTGAACCACTTGTCTCATTTGTCAAACTTTAAAACGAACATTTGTTACATTTCCAGGAAAAAAAAAATTCTGCGTTTATTTCACATGTGTGTGCCTGCAAAATATTACTTATTCCGTGAAGTCCTTACCACAAAACACTCCTGTTTATGTAATTTCCCAGAAAACTATTCTTGTCAAATATATTTACACGGATTAATTTACCCTCGGAACTAAATTTATACCTAATCCGCTGGTGTATTTAGATGCCCTGGTGCATTGTGGGAAGCAAACTTTGAGGCCACAAACCCTAATTAACCAGCAGAGAAGAACTCTTGTGAGTCCTATTTTACGCATGGTGTGAAAAGAAAATCAAATTGTCAGCGGTCAAGCCTAGACTGGTCCTCTGCTTCACTTTCTCCATTTATAGCTATCGGATGTAGCCAGTCAGGGAGTAATTGTTTTCATTGGTCTATGATCTTCATGTAATTTTTCTAATTTGGATATTTCTCCATTACGGACAAAACCAAGGTCCATGCATGCAGCCAGTGTCCGTTGTATGGGGTTCCATTGAAAAATGTATGTATGTATGTATGTATATATAAATATATATATATGTATGTATATATATATATATATATATATATATATATATATATATATATATATATATATAAACACAATATTTTATACGGGTAAACTCAATTATAATTCATTTTATTTTCGTCCTTTTTGTTCAAAGTTCCTTAATTTCAGTATGTTTGAGCTGTGGTCACACAGCGGGGGATCTTGCTCACAAGAGAATTATGGGCAAAGATACCCTTTCCCAACCAATGCACTGGGGTTTCTTTCAATGTTGTCATTTTATCTTCAAGGGGGGGGGGGGCAGACTCGGAGTGGGAAAAGACGGGAACAGTTTATTTTTATTAACATATGTCTGTGACACATTTCAGATGTATTACAATTAAGTTATAGGGTTTGAAAAATAAGGTATTATGATTCCCGTAGGCGTATATAGGTTATTTCTTAACCAGGTATAGATATATAATATTTCAAAGTACACTCAGAAATGGAAACAAGGACTGTAACTTAATTATTTATATATTATTTCATTGACATTATTATTGATATATTTATTGACATTATATATATATATATATATATATATATATATATATATATATATATATATATATATATATATATATGATGCTCTGAATAGCAGGGGGGATTACATGAACTTGACCATTCCCCGTTGCCAAAAAGGGGGGCGGATTTAAACCCTAATCGCCCCTGTATTGAGACGCCCCTGGTTTCTGATTACAGGCATAAAATGTAGTATAGACGTAGTCCATTATGACATACTGGATTAGAACTTGTTACAAGGCAAAATACATGAATATTGATGGTTTGGCGGTAAGAACTGACCGGAATGAATCATATTCATTCGCATATGCAAGGTTAACAGAAGGCTTTTTCCCCAAAATGTATCAAATTTAATATGACGGTAGTCCCAAAATCTCTAACCGGAATAGGTTTGTTTTGATTAGTAACGACCTCTGGCGGAAGGTTTAGCTATGGTTTCTTCATTATGTTGCCCGCAGGCAAGTGTCAGCGTAATTGATCAAACACAGTCAAGCGTAAACGTGACAATTCCCCTAGTTGTATACAAAACTCCCAACAGAGGTCACCGTGCTACATAGATCTTCTCCAGATCTTTCGAACAACCTGTTGATTACTATCGTGTCACCAGCATAGCCATGACTTTGGCTTTCCTTTTTGAGGCAAATGCTGCTTATTTTTAAGGAATTAATTAATCCTTTCCAGAGAAAATATATCAAAATATTTTAAAAAATGACAACAGCATAATTTATATGGTACGCTGCATATATATACGACCATAATTTGGGTAAAAAATGACACATGCCAAATTTTTCCATGATCACATTATGTTATACTTTAGTTTCTATTTCCCCAATAATTACCACGTGGATATTGCACTGACCAGACTTACTACCCTGTTCATCGTCGGATATGCGACTAATACACCCTTAACCCTCAAGGGGGCGTGTTAGCGGAGTGGTGTTATATATATCTGCTAACAAGGACTAACAATCTCTAGCTTACCTGTTTCCACGTTGTTATGGGTTTGTGTGCAGAAGCGGATCCCCGGGGGGGGGAATCAGGCCCCCCCACCTTTTTTTTCTTCAGAAACAACGTTTTTTAAAGGCTTCAGACAAAATTTTGCTGCCTGGACCCCCCTTTTCCAGACCTGGGGACCCTTTTTTAGGGTTCTCATTAGTCCTCCTGGGTTGGACCCCCCCCCTTCCTAAATCCTGGATTCGCCCCTGGTGTGTTAACACAGTCCACGTGTGGCTGTTTACCCCGAAAAGACTGCGCCACCGGAAAGGTCCGATCATGCGCGACAAGTCCTAAACATGATGGAAGAAACACAGGGGTAAGAGAAAGGTGTAAGAACAAAATATTGACAGATATCATACTATTTCAAAGAGTAAGCAATATATTCTATGTATATTTAACATACTTAGTATGTGAATAGGTCCCTTTAAGGCATGTAAAGGTTTTGCAGGAGACGTGGGGTGGGGTAGAAATTCCACGGGGGATATCCCCGCCGTTGTACACATTTCGTTGGGACAATTAATGAGGCGCTCGTCACCATAAACACCGACAGAAAAGAAGCTTTTCACAAAATCGAGTGTATAAACCAAGCGATAAATATAAGAGTGGTAAAAAGAAGACACTTAAATTTATTAAAAGAAGTCAAGGGCCGCTGAAGGAGCACTGAAACGCCTTGGTAATATTAAACATGTCTGTGCGACCCGGAAGGCGTCTTATCTGCAGAGCGAGACAAGGTTCTCCCGGCCGCCTCCCGGCCACGCATACATAACGTCGACATGCGATAACGGTAATGCAGGGCTAACGACAGAGTATATATATATTTCAAGAGACATATTGCTTTATTACTTCATGGGATGTGTATGTACAAGTAAGCGGGCTTCTTGGAATATTAACAACATGGGAGCTAATTTAGACACAATGGCATCCATTGTAGTCGGACACGCGCGAGGTAAGCTTACAGCGTCAATATCCATCATAATTTAAAATAAATAAATTAAATACTGAAATAATGAAATCAGTCTATAAAGACAATGCGTGTGACCAATGAAAAATCAATGAGGTTATTTTTACAACTCCTTTATAGAATGAGTAAATTTACCCACTACAGGTACTCTTATCTTAAGATGCACTTGTAATCTGTAAACTTGTAATCATTGCAATGTAATCGAGACAAGCATATTATTAAGTGCACCACAAAAATATTTTCTTTGTTTTTAACTCTTGATGCTTTATGATTGACCTCTTTGTACAGGTTTGCTGGTGATTTAACCAGTCATAACCTTTCAACCAGTCATAACCTTATTTTTAGTAGTAGCAGTACTAGAAATAGTATTATCTGTACTTAACTATTATTATTAAGCAAAAAGGAGGTATGGACCTCAGGCACTTTTTTTTTCAGAAATCAGTGCGGGCGGGCGATTTTTTTTTTTTTTTTTAACTTTTTTTTGTATTTTTCGATAAAAATGTCATATGATCAGGGAAAAGCATGATAATAACAGAATATTTTGCTAAACAGGTAAAAGCATTACATAACAAAGAAAATCTTATCAAAATTGTATTATTTTATAAAATCAATACCATTTTTTTTTCATGCGGGGGGTTTAAATTGACGCAGGCGGTGCCTGAGAACAATACCTTTTTTTGTTTGGCCTTACTTGTGCTGCTATTGCTGATGGACATTTTGTTGGATTTTAGCAGATGATTCTTTCTACACTGCATGAGTACATATATTACATGACGCCGTATACAAATTTTGATCAGAAGCACAATTTAAAGCCTGGAAAAGATTCAACAGATTGGGAAAACTCATAGTTTATAAAAAAATAGGGCACAATGACCTAGTTTAGGTTTTCCCAGGCTACCATACAAAGCTGCTGGTTAACAACTTTAGCTCCAAAACTGACAAAGTTATGTTAAAGGAAAGACGGATGAACCATCCGAGCCGACCGCTTAATATTAGAAATGCTATACCTTTACCAAAATAAATGTCAATTAGATTTCTATAACTGATTCTTTTGAAGATGATTGCTTATTATATAGACACATACGCGACGAATATTTTGACAAAGTCTGCAAATACCAAACGAGCATTATTTATAAATTTATTTGCGGTCACAGATTAGCCGCCTATACATATTATGCATTTCATCAAATAGATAACACCTTTAGATAAAGTATATCAATTTGTAGCATTTAACTTGTTTGGAACTATGGCCCTGTGGCCTTATATTTTTCGAAATAAAATACCCTCTTTCTTCTCAACATCATGGGGAAAATGGTTAATATATTTTAAGCTGAGAACTAGACAATTTATAGAACTAGAAAATTATATATGAGGTTCTAGATAAAACAATTAGTTGCAAGTGTGTTCGGAATTTGGACTTCGATTATACGCGTTTTTGTGCTGATCTCTCCAGCCCTTATCTCACCTGAAGAATTAATTTACCATGTTTCCCAGTAACGAGTCCACTTGTTTGGAAAACGGTTTCTGTACATAGTAACTGTACATTCTATAAATCGTCAAAGCCCCAAAACTCCCACTGGTCTGATATATTACAAAGAAACTGGAAATAAAGCTTTAAGAATTTTTAAAATAATAAAATAAATAAAAAAGGCCTGAGAGGTCTGAGAACTTAAAACATTAGAAACGGTGCGTTGGATTCTGTATTTCCAGATCCACGCCGAGTCATTTCACATAATAATAATAATAACAATCATAATCGTATGTTATTGACAAACTCCATCATGCACAATGCATGATTAGCATTTGGATCTCAAAGAATTCGATTTGAATCATTTAATTCAGTAAGTGCTCATACATACATACATAGTATATATATACATATATACATACATATATATAAAATTATATATATATATATATATATATAATACGTACATTTTTTGTTTTGTGATTAATCTCTTTCATTCAAGAAATAAAAAAAAATATCTCCTTTTTTACAGAGTATCGTATTCTCGGGAAGAAGGGAGAGGGGACCTTCTCCGAGGTTCTAAAATGTCAGAACGTCAAAGATGGCTCCCTCTGGGCCTGCAAGAAGATGAAGCAGCATTATGACAGGTTTGTTCGGGGCTTCAGGCCATTCCAATAAGTTATTAGTTGTCAACTTTCCAGAATCTGACTTTGGTCATGAGGTGCTCATCTTACCTTACCTGAATCCATCTGCTTGGGGTATTCAGACCATGTACAAAACCAACAGGCCATGTCCAAATATGATTGCATGGTGGTCAACAAGCTATGTCCAAATATGATTGTTGGTCAACAGGCCATGTCCTAATACGATTGGTGGTCAACAGGCAATGTCATGTCCTAATATGATTGGTGGTCAATAGGCCATGTCGTATGACGATTGGTGGTCAACAGGCCAAGTCCTAATACGATTGTTGGTCAACATGCCATGTCCTAATATTATTGGTGGTCAATAGGCCATGTCCTAATACGATTGGTGGTCAACAGGCCATATCCAAAATTAACTGTTCAGTGATGGTCATCAGGGAGTGTCATAAGAATAAACCTGTTTCGGACTACAACTAAAGTGACCTAAGACCAGTCCCTATAATATTACTTAGATTAGATGAATACCAGTATTATCAATTTATATTAAAGGACAACTTCCACGTTAATTTTTTTCAAACTGAAATTGAACATGTTTACTTTTGGTTACCAACCTCAAACAGCCAATGTTATTCCCAATTTAAAGAACTTAAAAAGCACTAAAAGTAAGAAATATAAATGTATATCTCTTTGAAACATGTAGATATCGGATTTTTTTAAAGAAACGTTAGTTTAATTTCAACTTGATATTAGATTTTTCAAAGCACTTGTATAAATATGTTTTCTTCAAACAATGAACTTCTTTTAAGCAAGTAAAGGCACCTATACATTATCATATGAATATGTAATATCCATAATTATGAAACAATGACACGTATGTTTCTATTTACAGTTCAGAACAAGTTAACAACCTGCGGGAGATCCAGGCATTACGGCGACTGAGTCCTCATCCAAACATACTGGAGTTACACGAGGTCGCGTTGTAAGTATACATTCAATACATTCCATTACTGGGGTCAGCTTGGCGGCTTTGAAACATTTGTATTCAAAAAGAACGCAGCTTGCTGCCTAAATAAATACATATGACCTTTGACCCTACCAGAAAAAAAGGTTAAGGGCTCGTATGTACATGCAGCTTTACCTTCATGTTGAGCCCTACATTCCAAACATTTTAATGTGATCAGAATTGATTATTCTAATGTCATCAGTGTAGAAATTAAGGTCCGTACGATGTAACATTTTAAATATCTTTTTGGAATAAACAGTTTAGAGATTAAGGTGCGTACGATGAAACATTTGACATATCTTTTAGGAATAAACAGTTTAGAAATTAAGATACGTACGATGTAACATTTGACATGTCTTTTAGGAATAAACAGTTTATAAATTAAGGTGCGTACGATGTAACATTTGACATGTCTTTTAGGAACAGTTTAGAATTTAAGAAACGTACGATGGAACATTTTATATTTCTCTTAGGAATGCGTTATCTACACTTTATGTCCAGCTTTATTTACACTTGATGATAGAAAAAAACTTCAATTTGTGTATAGAATTCTGGAAAAGGTCACAGATACCATATGCAGTTGTCATTATAAAACAACCCGGCATGATCAGAGTACAATATCAAATGGTTAGCAGGATTACACTATCAGATATAACAGATAAGTCATGATGGAAATACGCATACGTTTCTAGCATACTAAAGCTCTTATCACAGACCTCCTGGAAGGGTTGAACATGAAGTCGTTGTCAAGGGAAGCTACAATGAGAGTAAAATGATAAAGAATTATATTTGAAAACATTATATATTTATAGTAAACAAATATTGAAAATATATTTATATATAACAGTTTTGGTATTATTTTTTTTATTATTATTTTTTCAATCCGTTTAGAATTTTAGTATTATTGTATGTTTTTGTGATCAGACACTGACTCTCATTGTGTGATCAGGGGCCGATTTACAGGGGCGCAGGGGGCGCAACCTGTGTTTTCCGACCCAATATCTGAAGTACAAATAGAAAAATATACCGTTAATACTAAAAATATACTTTTGTAACTCGTGCGGTTTCTTTTCCCCTTTACCTGTGCTTGCGACAGGTATGTACAAGTCTGGTAGCAATCCGGGCAGACTTGTTAACTGTACCAGGGAGGTTGAAACCTCTCTTTTCCTGTATCCACCCCAGTGTATAATGTTGAATTTGACACACAATTAATTAAACTGTAAGTTAGCAAGCACGTGCACACACGTATGACACTTGTCATTATGTCGTTTTGTGTCCTCTCTTCACAGTGACAAGAAGTCAGGAACACTTGTCCTCATCTGTGAACTCATGGATATGAATATTTATGAGTTAATACGAGGTAAGCCATTATTTCAAGATCATAAATACTTCCGAAGTATAGGTTTTGATATACAAAAAAGGAGAAATACACGCATTAAATTACACACTAATGGCTACACAGTAAGTAGTATATAATGTAAGTAAGTAATATTAATAATAATAATCAATATAAAGGGAGCATGACCTTATTAGACAGATGGTTTTTCATACATGTTCCTAGGAATATATATATATATATATATATATATATATATATATATATATATATAAAGTGGTATATATAGCCGTGTTAGTCTGTAGTGGAAGTGTAGGTAAAGAGAAAGAGTAACTTGTTTATTAACAAGTTAGTCTATCTAAAAGATGTCACTCTTTTTTAATATATATATATATATATATATATATATATATATATATATACATTCAGAATGTAGATGTACTATGTATTGGTCCTGCACTGGTGGCCATTCAATACAGTATTGTATATTGTAACTATACAGTGCTAACGGTTTCTTAGTCCAACATTGATATAATACGTCCACACAAGAACTACCAATTTAAATACACGCAGTTCACTGTTGGCTAAATAGTTAGGGTATACTTTATCCTGTTATTTACTCGTTTCTCCGGGACGACCACGGGAATCCTTACGAAAACTGAGGTTTTCTCTGAGAAGAAAAGTCAAATTTAAGTAATAAAACGTGAGGCTGACGCGCAATTTTCATTCAAGACAGTTAAGGAATTCTAGGTTAAAATAGTAATGAATTTATAAGATACTAATTCGTTACATACACAAAACATAAATGCCAGGCCCGCGTTATACACAAATCCAGCTGATGGCTCTATTTCGCCGTTTAATTCACGAAACGTGTCATAATTACATATATGGCCGTGAAACGGCATATATAGACAGATGCTTGTCTTCCAAAGGTTTAACCATGAAGATTGTTCTCCCATATGACTCACAATCCTATGTATTTTATTACTTTTCTTTTCATGGATTACGTAATTTATACTGAATAAAAAAAAATGAACAAGGCCTACAGGCCTAATGCAAACCTGTGCAATGGGATTACACCAGGTATAATGCTTCAATGCTTAAACTTTACTTTCAAGAACATGTGTAAAATGTATATGAACAATGCATGTACTAAACACTTTGAACAAGAAACAATTACACAAACATCACTGCTGAAATTCTGGCATGGGTGCACACTGCACACAACACAAAAATGATTGTAGCTGGCACATCCAGTCTTTTATACAACGAAGAGATATATACATATGCCCAATGTCAGACTAAAATGTCAAACCCCTCCTGCGAAATTAGCAGGGACATACACTGTGCAAAAATTATTATAGGTGGCGCCACCAGTCTTGTACACGATAAAGCTACCCGATATGTATAAATATGCCCAACTTCAGGCTGATGTAAATTGACTGTGACAAATTGCTGCCTCAAGCTACTGCACTGAGTGAACTCTTTACCTGAACCTGGCTAGACTGAGTGAACTTTGACCTGTACCTGGCTGCACTGAGTGAACTCTTGACCTGTTGCATAATCTGACACAGTTGGCAGTCTGCCAAAGCTATAAAGAGAATGCAGCTACTGCACTGAGTGAACTCACGACCTATACCTGGCTGCACCTCTTCCAATCCTGGCACTGTGCCAAAACTATTTATACAGCTGACATCAATTTTGCTAATGGCAAACATCAAGGCACTGGCAATCTGCCAATGGTAAACAAAGTGCTGCCATCTGTACACAAAAGTGGTTCCTACTTTAAATACCTCTGAAATAAATTTTCCCAATACAAAATGCTTTCAGTTGACTTTTTAAAAAAAAAAGAAATCAGGAATATATGTAAAATTATTACAGATGCATACTGAATGCAAAATTATAATACAGATATATCTCATTGATGGCAAATTCTTGAATTAAGTTGAGTACGGATACCAATAATATATAATTCATGTACAGTTGTCTTATATAGCCACAGAGAGCTGAATATAAATGACTGTAACACTGTCTGGTATGAAGAATAATTTAAATCATAAATCCATTTTTTTAAAGCTTTTAAAAAACATTCTTGTCAATATTAACCAATGATAACCTGAAATCTACATGTCTAGTGGCATGATGTAATAGATGCTGATAAACTTGTGCCAGGCTGGATGTAACAGCTTCACACAGCTAACATATATGGTAAAATGACTTAATTCATTCTCCATAATTCAGCCAAAATCATTCATTTGGAACCATTTAAGACAATTATTATAAGAATTATTGTGGGGATTATTCTTGTAAAATATTTAACAAACTAGCTTCAGCTTTCCGTAACTCAGCCAAAATGCACTGAACCAAAACCATATGAATAAACCTGAATTATCAACATCTGAGGATAATTAATGTGTGAGATTTAAGAATTTGGCCCAGTGGTTTTTAGAAGATCTTTGTAGCCACTGAGCTAAAATGGGCTGTTATGGCATATGACTAAATTCAGCTTCTAATAACTCAGCCAAAAATCACTGAACAGAGACCATTTTAACAAACTTCCTAAAACACTACCCTAGGATTATTTCTGTGCAATATCAAACAATTTAGCCATATGGTTTCAGAGAAAAAATTATTTGTAGCCCTCAGTGTGATACAGGCACTGATGACCCTGTACAAAAAAGGCCGATGCAGGTGGCACCACCAATACCTCAATTTCAGATATGACTTATATGACATTGGCATAAAATTTGGTGATGATAGCTCCAGCCGTTCCTGAGATTGAAATTTTAATAGGCTTTTTTGGACAGATGACTAAGTTCAACCTCCTGTAACTCGACAAAAATTCTCCGAACTGGAACCATTCGAACAAACTTGAGAAAGATTGTTCCAGGGATCATTACTGTGAAATATTAGACAATTTGGCTGGACTGTTTCGGAGAAGAAGATTGTTAAAGCTTTTTTTAGCTTTTCCCTATAAAATCTCAGAAAATGCAGTAGAAAAAAAATAAACAAAATCCGATAGATTTTTTTCAGATGACTGATTATTTGCAAAAAAATTGGTGATGCTAGCTCCTGCCGTTTTTGATATTGCTATGGTTAACGTACAGACGAGGCACGACGCACGACGGACGACGCTGCGCCATCGCATAAGCTCATAGGTTCGCTAAAAAGCAAATTGTTGTTCTTCCCATGTGTGTACGATTTGAATACCATAGGTTCGTCCATGTGCTATATATTCCCCTGTAGTACAGCTAGATTGAGAGTTGAGACGTGTTTGGGATCCTAATTAGAGGCCCGTTGGCCTGAATAGCAGAGTAACACCTTATGCCACATCTGCTAATTTGTGACCGACAAATGTCTTTATCACTAGTTATAGTTAAACGTACTTTGATTTGTTAAAATACAAACTCAGTCTTTTAATATTTTTCATTCAATTAGGGTTGTTCCAACTTCAATATTAAGAGAATAAAATGCTTTGTTGGAAGCATCACATCAAATTCGAACTCTGTGTGTGCATTCTAATAAATATACAAAAACTTATGAGATAAAAATTAATGGTTTAAATAAACAGCTTTAGCCTATCAAAAGTAGACAACTTGAATTCAAAGTTTGAATCCACAGTAAGTCGTGTATGACCTGTAACATCACCAGTCGCGGATTTAGGGGATCGCACTTGGCGCGTGCCTCTTTTTGAAAAAAAATGGAGGATAATAGAGCAATACACACATAATGCCGAAAGACAGTGGCGAAAATACCCAAGGATGTCCCAATACAGCCTTATATAAATGTTGTGTCACGTATCTCGCGAGAAATCTGGAGAAAAAAAGTTTCAATAGTTTAATCCCCTGAAGGTCCTGTAAGTGCTTTAAAGCTTATTGTAATCTGGACAACATTAACATAAGGAAACCGCGTAACGCGATTGAACGTAGATTTATATTGCAGCATGATGTACATTAACCGTAAGACACTACCAGGATAATTACAACGATAAACAAACTTAACGACGTTCTTACTCAGGTCGCGAGGACCAATTACCTCACAAATCATGACCTCTGTGTTAGCTTATGGCGAAATGAACCCATGGAAGTATTTCTGGAAGTTAAGAATCAGAGACAAAACCTGCATCATTGTTCAGCAACGCGGGGGCCCCTAACACCATGTATACCAAGTCTTTCTGGAAGCATATGGGAATACAACCGGAGTCTGTTATCTATACCGTGGAAATAAAAAAATGTTAATATGATTCCTTAATCCTGTCAATAAAAATATCGTATAGCCATGTCATATTCCAGATCCTCTAGCTTTGATCTGTATAATAATATCGATACAGCTTTGATTGTTGATGAGTGTTAATGTTTTTAATTAGAAAAACCATCCCCTCCCTACAGGGGAGCTAGCGGATGAGGAGTCATATTTGCTTTATTTAGCTGTATATTTTCTGTGGAAAGAGAAAAAAATAAATAACTTCTGGTAAATAATATTTATCTTGCAGGCAGGAGACATTATTTATCAGAGAAAAAAGTGAAACTTTTCATGTATCAGTTACTTCGGTCTATTGAACACATGCATAGGTGAGAATAAATACATTTCATCGTCTGCTTTAAAAAAGTACAATTTCTGTGCACATTAAAGTCTGGTCTCAGCGGAGAATTATATTAGCTTACTGCTTAAAATAACGTCCACAAACCTGCACACATCTGTTGCGACCCTATTGTTGAGTGTACATTCACTGCATATTTTCACAAAAACGTTCAATTAAACGTTCATTGCATACATGCACATGTCTGTTTTCAAAAGTACCGTATTTAGGGTCCTTTACATATATATCCGTATTTTCACATTTCTTGCCTTTGGGCTTTTACTAATACAGCACCGCGGTTAACTCTGTGACTGCAGATATACCTATCATACCGAAAATATGTAACTTTAATTTCTGAGATGAAAAAAAGAAGCGTGGACCCCGCATCTGCTTCATTAAATAAAATACAATGCCCTAATGTCCCTAAATAGAAAATCAGCTACGGGAACAATAGGAGTCAGTTAAGGGTATTAACAATATAAAAAACGAATCATGTCATTCAACATATTCTTGAACTAAAAAAAAGAAAGGTTCCATTGCCCGCTTCTGTATAAACGCTAGCATTCCCATATAGTCGACAGGATGGATTAATTAAACATTAAACTGGGTGATATTTTGTGGGCGACTCATTAAACTGCTTCTGTTTACAATATAATTCCCAGAATTACAGAATTTCAAGAAAATGAGACCAAGAATTACTTGAAAGCCTGAAAATTACAATGTTTTTAAGTTCTACCATAGTGTATTATAATAACTTTTTGAATTGCACAGATCAAACGAAGCTTGTATATGGTCACTTTTTATTATACGTATATTATTCTTATCAGCTATGAGTGTTTGACACAAGCTGTTATCTATAATATTGGCAAAACATCCTAACAAAAGATGATAAATCGACTCATTTTTCGCTTATCTTATTATAAAAAGGAATGCCAACGTGATGAAATTTGCAATGGCCAGATTTGTATTGGTAATTGCTTTCCTTTCCTGGTTTAATTAACTCAATGTATGATTGATACCCGGACGTTGACACTTTTTCGCTAGGGCGCACGGATTTTGATCTTAGCTGAAAATGGATCGGACCTAGGACCTATACATGCGTTAAGAAAGATATCTCCATGTAGAATTTAAAGCTGATTTGTTGCAATAATAATCCATTAACCTGGGTCGATTAAATTAGTTCAGTAATCTACAAGTCACATTTATTAATTGAAAGGAGCATTTAACAGAGGTAATTTTTAATATGATTCTACGTTACATGTACGTGATTATAATATATGTAACTTTGCATATTTCAGACATTTTCAGTTAGTATAAATTCGTTTTAAAATGATACGGATAACATGCACACTATTCTGTATTTTGTTACCATAGCAATCAAAACATATGCTCGACGAGAATTGGATAATATACTGTCATGCCATCAGTGTCTAGCCTTAATTAGACGTAAACACTGCAGAGACCAGACCTTAATGTACACCATAGGTCTCCATGCCACGACCTTCCATCTTTTGTAGTGGTTAAATGTGAGACCACTTAGGTTTCAGTGTAGATACTCTTACGCATGGTCCAGATGCCTAGATACGTTTTTGTTTGAAAAGTTTACCATAGGATGCTGGTATTATGATAAATCTTTACTACTGAGTAATTGGAATGATATATAGTTGGATGATAATTTTATTATTAAAAATTGAACATACATGACTATAAAGACGCTCAAAGGCAACTTTGACCTAAAATTGAAGAGCTGGAAAAAGCTACGGTCAATGCACTTCTGCAAATAATTTTAAAGTGACTTTTTTCAACAGAATAAATAAGACAAATTATAAATTATTCATAAGTATCTAGGCATCTGAGAGCTGATCATGCACTTGGCAGATCTTGTGCATAGTCTCTCCGAATAGGCTTAGAAGCTGATACCAATGCTTATACGTATCCTTGAGGAGATATAGTTCTGTATAGTGTGCTTTATTTGACATGTATGTTATCCGACTTTTTGTTACAGGAAAGCACCATATGCTGCCGGAGAAAAGAGTTAAACACTATATGTTTCAGTTGTGTAAAGCTCTCGATCATATGCATCGGTAAGCCTTCAGGGTGAAACTATGGAAACCAGAGCAAATACCTAACCTTCAATGCAGCCATGTAATCTTTTTAAATATCTATACTGGTGAAAGCTCCATGCAATTTACTTGAAGTGAGCGCTAAATTGTAAATAAATTTTCTACAAATTCGGTTTTTCATAAGCATATACCATCCTATAAATGCTCTTTCTGTGCTACTTAGTATTATTATTTTGATTACACTTGTCACAAGTAGGTTAAAACTGAAAAAAAACCTTTGAAGGATTAACAACGGATAAAGCCAAATTTAAATAATTGTAATAATACGCCTCGTTCTAAATTCTTTAGACAACAATTTAAATTGTAAGGAGCACAGATGTTAGTTCGAGAGCTATACCTTTCAAGAATTTTTGAGGCTACATTGAGGTTTTATCATTTTGCTCTGACCCGATTGGATCGTTTTGGTGTTGGTTGCAGTCTCTGTTACCACAGCATGACTTGCTTTGTTACTGATAAATACACACTGTATGTGCTTTATGGTAACTGATTGCACCTTTACAGTCTGAACGGTAATTATCCCGCCATTTTGATCGGGTACCAAATTTTCTCATATACCATGGCCAGCTGCAAAGGTTCCTTTTTATTAAACAGATTAAGGCACAATGCATTCACCTCTCAGCCATAATATATCGAAGTGATTTATAAACAAAGACAATTAAATAAATCTTAAGTTCTAATAAAAAATTCATCTTTATAGTCATAGATATATCTTCAAATACTGATATCGCATTTTTTTTATCGCATCTGTAAAAGTGACCTCTTGAATTAGGAAGAAGGCTCCCGAACAAAAATCCAGAGATAGCTACAATATAGTTTGCGCATGATGAACAAAAACAAAACGACTCGCTTTGCAGCTGGCCATGTATACCAGTCTAATGATTTTCTGATGATTAACCAATGAATATAGAATGAGCATTGATATATGGTTCATCTCACAGGCATAGGGTGTTTGCACATTGAACTTTAGTCCTAACACAATTGCAATTTGTTTGCTGATTTGATTGTGTTTGTGTGCATGATACCCATTAAAACTAATAAACGTTTTACTGTTTTGTACATATTTGGACATTAATTTAACAAAAGCGCCGTTTCATGATTTCCGATTTTCAACACAGTTTGAAACATTTTTAAAATGTTACTTGTTTGTATATTTATATTTTCCATTCTTGAATAACATTAAGTTACATACATATGCACACACACGCACACACACATGTATACAATGGCAAACATGTCAGTGATTTGAAAATAAATGTTAAGGCTTTGGTAAATTTTCATCTGAAATTACCTAATCACGTTAAAGTTATGACAATATATGCGTGTTATAACTGCTGTTTAATTGACATATAATGATGTGAAATTACAAATTATAGCACGTATATATTTATAGTTTCCAGATTTTATATATATGCATGCATATACATGCATGTGTATTAGTGTAAGGACAATTCACATCCAATTTAACAGGGGATAATTCATAATACATAATATATTTGATTAAACTTGTTCTTTTCCTTTGATTTCAATAGAAATGGAATCTTCCACCGAGATGTCAAGCCAGAAAATATTCTTATTAAGGTAATGTATTTTCATGTTTTCACCTTACCTCAACTTAGTTGAATGATTTATCCATAAATGTACATATACATGTACATATCTTTGCTGACACAAAAACAAATAGAAATTGATAGGTAATTTACTCGGCACAGAATGTGTTTGTATGTGTTGCATTATACATATCCTAGAACCTGAATTATAGCCACCTCTGCTTTCCACTAAACGACCTTCCTGACAGAGACCACCATTGTTTAAACCCACCAGGTCAGAGTCCGTGTAACAAATCACTTGTGTGCGAGATGTATTGACACAGATGAACATGAACCACCGACAAAAGGCCGCATCCAAATAGTTAGCTTTTTTGTTAATCACATGGACATCATTTACTTTACACATCAAAGTGACAAGGTGAAGAGGTTTATCTTACTGATAATAAAGCTTTCGGGACAGGTTGCCTGTTAAGATGAACTCTCTCCCCGGCACACGCATCTTACGGCCCTTAAATTAATGTATTTATCCCCGAGACATGACTGTTAACATGATAATCTATTGTGTTTTTAGGAAGACTTGCTCAAACTTGCTGACTTTGGTTCATGTAGGAGTGTGTACTCAAAGCAGCCTTACACTGAGTATATCTCTACTAGGTGGTAAGTAACAATAAAAATGTAATATATCTATACAAGACAGTAAGTACTCATCAAAATGTAATATATCTATACTCGGTGGTAAGTAATCTTCAAAATATAATATACCTATGCTCGATGGTAAGTACACATCAAAATATAATATATCTATGCTAGGTGGTAAGTACTCATCAAAATGTAATAAATCTATGCTAGGTGGTTAATACTCATCCAAAATGTTATATATCCATGCTAGGTAGTTTGTACTCATCAAATAACATTTAATATATAAATGCTAGGTGGTAAGTGCTCATTAAAATTACACTGAGTATTTTCTTCAAGGTGGTAAGTACTAATCAAAGTTACATTCAATATATCGATGCTACGTGGTAATTACTCATCAAAGTTACATATATATCAATGCTAGCTGGTATTTACTCATCCAAATACACTGACTATCACTACCAGGAGATATATAAGTACTCATCAAAATGTAATATACCTATGCTAGGTTTAAGTACCCATCAAAATTTCTTTTGATATATCTTTGTAAAGTGGTAAGTACTAATCAAAAAAGATTTTTATGGATGCCAAGGTACTTTGTAAAATGTATGTAAAGCGCAAACCTTTATTTTATAAAGAAAAGTCAGTTGTAAAAACAAGCAGGAGTAAACTGAAATACCGATTTAATTAAATTCCAGTATATTTATTACTTCTTTCAAACTGGAATATCGATTTAATTAAATCACAGTTTATTTTATAACTCCTTTCAAAATTAAATAACATAGTTATGAATTTCTCCTTTCATGAATAACATTTACAATGCACTTTTTCCCTTTGTTTTCTGATATATAGTATATTTTATCATGTCTAGTAAAAGTTCTTATGGATAAATATCTGTGACACATTATGTCTTTGAACTCCTGACCTTCCGGATCTTCCCATATTTACTCCTGGTTTGTGGTTTATATTACAGGTACCGCGCGCCGGAGTGTTTACTGACAGATGGTTTCTACACTTACAAGATGGACATCTGGAGCGTGGGCTGCGTCTTTTTCGAGGTCATGAGGTAGGCCTACAATTTCTTGTTATAATTCCACACAAGAATTGCTTGGGGATTATTTGTATAAAATTTAAATTAAGACCATTATGCATATGATTTTAACGTGCCACGCAAATAACGAAAATCACTTTGTCCATATCATGATTCATGTACCTTAATTAATTAATTTACCTTAATTATTAATTTCTCTGCATAAACCTGAGCATCATCATCTTCTAAAGCACCTGTGGAACCCCCCCCCCCTTTCAGCGTCGCAACCTTTTTAAGGGTTTCAGGCGGACCTTTTTTTAGATTTTGTCATTAGTCCTTCTGGGTTAGACCAATTTATTTTCTAATTCCTAGACCCCCTCACCCCCTCCCAATCTCTGACTGTGCACACATTTAACGCGGGGCTTTGTGTCCAACTTCCTAATGGAGTAAATTCATTTACCTGTGAAAGTGTTGTACTTGCCTTCCATGGATTTTAATGTACATTCGATAACAGGGTTGGCAAGTTTTAGGCAGGAAGGTTTTAACCACAGGTTTTAACTTGGTTAAAACTGCCCCGCCTAAAACAGGTTTTGGGCAGGTTTTAGGCACCAAATAGCCTAAATCCTATATTTGTTTAAATTTTTGACTTAAAGATCTATAAAACTACCAAACTGGCTGGGATGATGCAGTCACAAGGCTTTGCTGGGCTTCTGGAAGGTTTCAGGTATTACAAGTAATGCATGATTTCCTGTTGGCTGGCATCATGCAGTCTTCAAAGTGTAATATATTTTAGAATTTTTCAGTTTTATACTAATAATAGTGTTTCATGAGGGTTCATTTTCACAATCTAATCATACAGTTAACAGAGCATTTCCATCATTATATAGACAATAAGTATGTGCACAAAATAAAAAAATTTGCCAATGGATGACCTAGCAAAGGAAATAAACAACTAGTGGAAATCTTGTTCATTATCAGATAATGTAAAAGCTGTTATCATATTTTAGTTTATGGCTAGCAGAAAAGATCTTTTATTATTTATAAAATCAATCTTTTGCTTTTTGCCATTTGAAGCTACAGGCATTCAACACATACATATGTTAGTGAGACTACAGTATAAAGGACTATTCATCAGTGTAAATGGAACTTTTTGAATTGGGGAAAACTTCTTTCTCATATATCACAAACTTAATCCATTGTGATCTAAAAGCCAATCAAAGATTCTGGTTATAAGCTTACAGTATTAGCATTCATTTATAAATTGGCAGTAATTGAGGTGGGAGACATCAGAACATGATTTTGGGATTCAAGCTAAAACTGTCATTTGGAAAACCTGAAATAAGCTTACAGTGTCAGCATTCATTTATAAATTGGCAGTAATGGAGGTGGGAGACATCAGAACATAATTTTGGGATTCAAGCTAAAACTGTCATTTGGAAAACCTGAAATAAGCTTACAGTATTAGCATTCATTTATAAATTGGCAGTAATGGAGGTTTGGAGACCTCAGAACATGATTTTGGGATTCAAGCTAAAACTGTCATTTGGACAACCTGAAATAGTGTGTATTCATTTGTTGTTGTTTTTTTTTGTATCATGGTTTATTTGTTTAGCTTGAATAAAGTGTTCCTCACATTTAATTTGTTGAGCATATTTCTGTAATCCATATAGCTGTGTAACAATAAAACATAGTTAAACTGCAAGTCATAGGTGAGGGTAAATAAGGTTTAAGGCAGTTTTAGGCAGGTTATAACCTATTTAAGGCAGTTAAAGGCAGGTTTTAGGCTCTGCCCTGCCGAAAACAGGTTTTGGGCAGCCTAAAACCCAACCCTGTTCGATAATAAAAGTATATGGTATTTATCTATAATTTCATTTTTTATAGATTAAATAAAACCTGCCATTAAGGGATTAGAACAAATCCTAGAGACCTTTCGAAATTGTTCACTTTTTCATTAATAGATCGGATAGGAATTAAATACCTGATCCGAATGCCTATACAATTAGGCCACATGCCGTCCCAAGCATATGCATGAGAATTAATTATTTAACCTGTAATATCTTTGATACTTCTGTTTTACAGATTAGCCTAACTAGCTTAGATTTCAATTTTCAGCTTGCATCCGCTTTTCCCCGGAAGCAACGAAGTGGATCAAATAGCAAAAATCCATGACGTCATGGGCACGCCCGATCCGAACATCCTCAATAAACTTAGAAAGTGAGTCTACTCTTCACTCGTTACAGCTCGCTAAAATTGTTTTCACATTTTGTCATGTTATACAAACTAAGCTGACAATGCCGGGCACATTATTAAATACAGTTTTGGTCCACATAATATGAAAAGATAATTGGGATAAAGGTTATTATGAAGATCTTCCTACGTATACTTTTCCAAAACAAAAAAAAAAGAAGTATATAGCGGTGAACTTTTGGTAATTTCATTTTTACTAAAATGTTCATGAAATTAAGACTGAAAAGTTTTTATTTATATATGGCCACTTATTGAAAAAAGGAACGTTGTGACAGGCGTTATATTGTTTCTAAAATCCTGAAAAGATTCGGATTTAGTAGGTTACGATTGAAAAAACCTTTAACATGTATTAACTTCGAAGTGCTCTCTTTCCTTTCAGTAAAACACGAGGTATGAATTTCAACTTCCCGCAGAAGAAAGGTTCGGGTATAGAGAAATCCCTACCGCATGCATCTAAAGAGTGTATAGAACTGATATATCTAATGTGTACATATGATCCCGACGAGAGAATCTCAGCTAAACAAGCCCTAAAGCATTCATACTTCAAGGAGTTCAGGTAAGTTATTATTATATGTAATCCAGTTTCCGTAGACGTGTTTTAGATTTTATTTATCAAGTGAATTTCTGCATAAATAGATGTGCAAATTTTATAGCTACTTGTATTGTTAGGTTATAACGCCTCTACTGTTTTGTAATTTTTTTTTTTTTTTGCTGTAATACCGGATGTGACGGAGTCGTTTGGCAGGAAATAAGAATAAGGTTATGATTAAAGATAAGTGTTATAGACTTTTTATCGGACTTAAGTCCAGAAATAGGCCTAAATACCATTATCACAATATTGACGTCATAATGGTAACCATAGTGACACATATATGGCCTAGGACTTAAGTCACCAACATGACTTAAGTCACCATATTGCAACGGACCCTTTATGTGTAGTTCACTAGTATCATGCTTGCAGTCACTGTTGACACAATAATGACTTCTCAATCAAACATGATGGCTCAGATTATTTCTAATGATATTATGAACTACAGTTATACGTTTCAATGTTTTTTCTGTACTTTCAAGAAAATAAAGATTTAATATGCAATGTTCGAAATTGGTCAGATATCGTAAGTTTTATTTTTATTTGTAGGGATGCAGAAAGGCGAGCGGCAGCGGCAGCATCCAAGGCCAGGAAAGCCGCAGCTGATGAAGTCACAACAAAAGAATCGTATAGTGAACATCCAATCAAATTAAATGACATATCACATGACGTCAACGCCAATCGTGTCACTGAAAGCAAAGCCTCCTCAGGTGTCGTGACCACCATTTTGCAGCGTGAACCCTTGTACAAGTCGTATCAGAGGGAAAAACGAGACAAGGTAAATAATGGTTATAATGCAAAAAGGTTCAAAACATACCATAATGAAAATTCGAAAAAAAAAATAAAGTCAGGCGAGCGGACTGATTGAAAAAGGGATTAACCAATTGTTTGCAACTTTTAACGTTATTTGAATCATAAGTTAAGGTGGTTTTAATATAATTTTCATCCTTACATCTTATGTATCCTTATATATCGTATTTATTCCTTTCTTAGATTTATCTTAGATTATCAGTGCATATATGCAAGTGTATTGTTCGAAAATTGTTTTGCTGCGTACAAATGGTTATTTAGATTAATTCACTATTTATAATTGTTTCGATGGCAATGACATATGTGAATTGCCATAAAAAAAGTTAAAACAACAAAAACAAAACAAAAACCGCAGTGACAGTCAAAAGACCTGTCATACATCATTGACGCTACCTGCCGACGATGGATGACACTCAGCGTCCGGGTCCGTTATATATATATATATATATATATATATATATATATATATATATATATATATATATATATATATATATCTTAAGACGGGACTGAGGTTCCTGTCGGAACCTCTTATATCAGCAATCACTCAATGTTATCTAATTGGAGCTAAATGCACTAGGCGACTCTATGAAAAACTTAATTATCTTTCTATAATATTTTGATTACAGAGGTACAAGAAGCGGTCTGAGAGCGGTCCCAACATGATGGGGAGCAGCATGTACTTGCCCAAGATGTCCACCCAGCCCGGCGTCAAACCAAAAACTTTCCACCCGACATTTCTTTCTCATTCTTACACTGGCTCGTCGGTTGGCCTGCCCAGGATCAAGGAGCCGAGCATCACTACTACTACCTTCCCCACATTTAATACATTTATGAAACCTGCAAACACAAAGGTAAATACAAACGCCATACAAACGAGCAGTGATTTAATGTCGGCGAAGTATTCTTGAAAATCTGCTGTAGCGACACTAGCGCAACCATGCGACGGTTGTGCATACTAATTTTCTTTCAGTGTGGCAGTATGCAATGTTTCCTTTTTCTCTTATGCATGAAATGTTTGTTTGATTATTTCAGTTTCTTACGAATTATATTCTTTCTGCAAGACGGAGTAAAGTTTAACAGCCTTTGTATATAAGACTTTGTTTAATACATGGTACTGATATAATAAACTCTAATCGTTATTACAAAGTTCCGCCTGAGACTTTTGCTCTGTGAGAAGTTAAATCCGTTATTTCGATGAATTTGTATATTCACATAGTAAAAAATATACAAATAGGGAGTATGATATGATAAAACTATGTTTACTGGATTCTTAGAACGTTCTGTTTTCAGTGGCAAATTCAGCTTATTAATAAAGTCATGCATATAAACGCTGACACAAATAAAAACGTAGTGAAAAGAAGAGAAATAAAAAAATGTGGCATAATTATAAACGTTGTAACAATAATTAATTTTTCTATTCTATATTCAAAGAAAATATAGAAAAACTCAGGAGAACCATTTGATTAAAAATAAGATCTCACAATTATCAACCTGAAATGAAGCCTTCGGTAACTATGGCGTGCAAGATCTGTGTACAAAAATATAAAGGCTTTGATGTGCATGTGTTGATCCGGCTGCAGTGGTGTTTTTCATTATTACAGAGCCCGACTCAGGCAACAAAGAACATGTACGGTCGGTATCAGTTACCTCCAATAGAAAGCAAGAAGCCAGAGGGGTGATCTTCACGCTGGATTTAGATGATATTTTAATTTTATAAATACGTTGTGTTTTAGATCTCAGTTTTATAGTTTTATACTTTAACATTTAAGTCGGGCTCTCTATTCCCTTCATCTTGACCTTCCTGACATTAATTTTTAAATGTATACAGCAGAACCGTGTTTATCTGGACCTCATTCATCCGAAAATCAAAATCTACCGATATTCACGTCAGATAAATCTTGATATTATATTTTTTAAAAACATGCATATAGTTACTACAATTCTTATTTTCTGAGTTTAAATGGCCAAAAGAAGATTATCCAATATTTCTCCAGTCCGGAAGAATTTATCCCCCTCCCCCTGGGTGATGTCCTGATAAACATGGGTCTTCTGTATATTATTTCGGTCACATTAAAAATTGTATGAACTCGGCAGACAAATTAGTGTCCCTTTGTTTGGATGAAATTGATTTATATACAAATTTGGAATGCTATGGCATATTTATCCCATGGGTTTATGTACACACAAAAAAACCACTCATTTGTTTTTATCTTTAAGTTTACTCAAAACATGCATATAAGCACCTATATTCTGTGGTATGACAGCTTGTTAAAAAACAGTCCAAATTCACTAAATTGATGTCAATCTTGTTCTTCAATGTATACAGGAAACGCAAAGTATATACAAAGGTGCTCTTTTGTGAAGCAGTCATTCGTATACTTTGTATTTGCAAATAATTTTACCTAAAATATTATAAACTAATTGTAGATAAGTTGAAGTAATTATTTCAAAATACTTGATTGTTTTCAGTGTAATCTATATTTGTGTTTTTGATAAGTTGGGAGTATTAATTTCAAAATACTTGATTGTTTTCAGTATAATCTACAACTGTGTATTTCTATAAGGGGAGTGGTATTTTACCGAACAGAGGTTACATATGCTAACATGCGTCACCAACTGTATTATTTTTTATACTTTCTATGTATTTATGAAGTCTTTTAGCTGTGATAATCGTATCCGGTTGGGCATTTTATGCCTTTTCTCATATTTCATGTTCATCTAGTTATTTAGAACTGACATCCATATATCATTCAAACTACTCACATATAAGCAAAAACATAGTTCACAATTCAGATAAATTTTACTTTTGTTCTTTCATTTTTACATTAAAAATATGTATGATTATTAGGACAATGGGATTTGCAACACAAAAATGAAAGAACAAACTGATATATACGCGTAGTCTGTTAGAAAAGAACCGATCATTTAGACAATAAAATTCCAATATGTTTTAGATAACTGTGTAATGTGGCTCCGGCTTCATCGAATACATATACTTACATATTTTTATTTTAAAGCAGTACAATTATATATGGATTTCGAAATAAGATGATTATGTTTAAAATGAAAGTTACAAAATACAACAAAACCGCTCGTTCGAAACCCCAGGTTGACCTAGTGACGTCAATAGCTGACAGAGCTAAAACGTCACGTCACGTGACAGTCAATATCAGTCTTCCGTTTTTGCTGCACGTTGTCAAAGAGCTGTATAAATATAGTTGATGAATCTCACAGATATGACAAGGTCACAATAAACTCAAACTTGTTGATATTTTATAGGCGAAAAGCATATATACTTTAAATATGCAATCTCCAATAAAATAAATTGTCACCCGTCTTGTATATTACAAGTGTATTAATACGCATGACGAATTTAGAATATAAATATAATTCTTATGTATCCCTAATAAAGACAGTTAACATAAAGACAGTCTTGTTATTGACTTTAACGTCACCTGTATCGTGGAATGTTGTATGTAAAACTGAAAATATCGTTCCATGTTATCCTTCCGTCCCCAAATAACCTCTGTACATGTAGAGATCACGTGATTACTTCTGCAGCCATCCGCAATGTGCATAATCCCCACGATACTCTTAATTACATTCCCATCAATCACTGCGTGTTCGGGCCAGATTACCTGTAAATAGGGCATATTCAGTCATCTCTTCTACTTTAAAAGTAAAAAAAAAAACCCGCCTTAAAGATCTGTAATTTCTGCTATTTAGTCATTAAGTTTCCTACCGCAGCCTTTTTTTTACATTTCACCACTTTTACAATTCTGAATACCCGAAGACAATAGACTAAAAGTGAAGCAAGCTCACACTGGACAATATCCAATTTGTAATCCCTAGAAGCAAATACCTACCATTGTGTTATCATATGATATCGACGGAAGTCTGAGGAAGGTACATTAACGTATATAGGTATCATTTAAATATAAAGCAATATCCTTCCTTATTTAGAGTTAGATGTGTTACATATTAGCATGGATGTCTGCCACGTAAACTTGACCGTAGGTGGGGCCACCTGTAATTTGAACGAGAAACTATCGAAGATGTATATATACACATTCAAAATTTCAGGTGAAAAGTCAAACCACTGCCGACAAACAGATGGACGCTGTGCAAAAATGGTTGCAGTTGGCGCCACTAGTTTCTTGTATGATAAAGAGTTATGTGAGATCCAAACACATGTAAAACTTCAGGAAGATACGTCAAACCAGTCCGGAGATATTAGCATGGATATCTGCAGCATGAACATGAATGTAGGTGGCGCCACCTGTCATTAAATCAAGAAAGCTATCCAGGATGTATACGCATGCCAAAGTTCAGGTGTATAAGTCAAACCACGGCCGAGATATGCGTGATTTTAACCCAATTAAAACTAACAGATGGACGCTGTGCAAAAATGGTTGCAGGTGGCGCCACCAGTTTCTTGTATGATAAAGAGCTATGTGAGATCGTAACACAAGCAATTTTTCAGGAAGATACGTCAAACCAGTCCAGAGATGTAAGCATGGATGTCTGCAGCGTGAACGTGAATGTAGGTGGCGCCACCTGTTATAAAATGAAGAAAGCTATCAAGGATGTATACACATGCCAAATTTCAGGTGAAAAAGTCAAACCACTGCCGAGATAGAGTGATTTTAGCCCAAGTCAAACGAATTGATGGACGCTGTTCAAGAATTGTTGCAGGTGGCGCCACCAGTTTCTTGTATGATAAAGAGCTATGTGAGATCGTAACACAAGCAATTTTTCAGGAAGATACGTCAAACCAGTCCGGAGATTTAAGCATGGATGTCTGCAGCGTGAATGTGAATGTAGGTGGTGTCACCTGTTATAAAATCAAGAAAGCTATCCAGGATGTATACGCATGCAAAATTTCAGGCGAATTAGTCAAACCACTGCAGAGATATGAGTGATTTTAACCCAAGGCAGACGAACAGATGGACACTGTGCAAAAATGGTTGCAGGTGGCGCCACCATTTTTGAGTATGTTATAAAGCTTTCCAAGGGCTACATTTGTACAATTTTTTTTTCAGATTAGTCAAACGAGTCCGAAGATATGTGGGTAAATGTGTCAAAACTGTGTAAGTTTCGGAAAGATCAGTCCAGTAGTCTCAGAGGAGTTCTCCGGAAACGAACCCGGCGGCGGAGGCGGCGGCGGCGGCGGAACCCGGTCAAAAACACATTATCCACAAAACTTCGTATCAAGTTGCATTGAGAAAAAAAGAAATTGATTTTGCAATATCATAAGCCAAAGGATTGACCATGCATGGGTCTAAACACATGGGACTCTTTGAATGAGGACCATGGGTATAGATTTGTAAATGATTTTTTTTTAAACGGTGGTGAATGCATACATGAAACGTAAAGGAAACGTCAATATCTGCCTCTCCTAGCAAAAACAAAGCCCCACAAGCCTAAAGCGGGCCTGTGCAATGGGGTATACACCAGGTATAATCCATCAATGTTGGATCATTAATTTTCAAGTACCTGTGTGACATGTATATGAACAATGCAAGTACTAAACATTTTGAACAAGAACGGATTACAAAAACATCACTGCTGAATTTTTGGCATGGGTGCACACAACACAAAAAAATATTGTAGGTGGCGCCACCTGTGTTTACAACACAGCAATCCGATATGTATAAATATGCACACTTCCAGGCTGATATATCAAATCCCTCCTGAGAAATAAGCTACGCTCTTTAAACCGCGCTTTACCCATACCTATATCGTAAGCGCTATTTGTTATGACCTTGAATCTTTACACCAGAGGGGAGCACTGTATTTTATGTCCAATCAGATGAGACCCTGTGCTGAAGACAAAACGGTTTACTAGCAAGCGAGTAATACACGAAGCCAATGTTGTTCATTTCGTTTTCAGTGACAGCTCATCGCCCCGGCGACCCTTTGAAGACTCCTCAGGCTCAGAGAGAATTGCCTTACACGTGGTTTCTGGGCGGAGCCTGATGCCTGTCGGTTTTTAAAGTTTTTTTCGCTTTTTCTCTATAAAATCTAGGTGAATGCAGATATAAAAAAATAAACAAAATTCGATAGAGGTTTTTAGATGACTGTTTTTTTTTTTTTTTTTGCATAAAATTTGGTGATGCTAGCTCCAACAATTTTTTAGATAGCATGGGTTAACGTATGGACGACGGCGGACGGCCGACGCTGAGCCATCGCATAAGCTCACATGTTCGCTAAAATTGTACTCATGGGGATAAACGCAGATAACTGAAAGTAATAGTCCTACACGAGAAAACAAATATTTAAGTCGTAACAGCTACACGTTGAGGGGAACATTTTGTCGGGGAACATCTGGCTCTAATATACTTTCGCCAAAACGTGCATTTACCAGGAAGTGAATACAAAGTATTAAAAGTAGAACAGATCTAGAATCTGCAGGTGATGAATTGACCATGCACCTGTCTCGCATATGCACCTGGCCGGTTACGGTGTGGATTCAAGATGACCAGAATAGATAACGGGGATATGTGATATATATAATGGTATATAGGAATTACGTACCAGGATGGGTGAGTGACATTTTTACCTAGTACATGTGCATTTTTACGACATGACATGCTCTCCCATACACTCATGTACTTCAGCTAGAATTATTGTTCTTGCCTTAATTCGAAAAGAAAGGTATTATTGTTTTGTCATTTATAAGCATATCTTTCGTGATAGGTTCCTGGCTAGGTTCTTAGTCTTATTGAATTCTTTCGACAAAATCGACGATATTTGTAGAAAGCAGGGGACATTCATTACACAGTGCACATGATAGTTTAAAAGGTTCATTCCTTTGAAGGCCTAGCATTCCTATTAATATTGATGATTATAAATATTCATGCGGTGAAGCCGAATCTTCTACAGTGAATTAGTTGACTGCATCTCTGGTTGGCTACTGTCATCTTGCCATGTGGTATATAAAAAAAATACAAGATGCCATAGATTCCCAAGACTGGACCACTTCTTCAGAAGCATACAACTTCAGGGTCAACTAGCCGTGACAAACCGACTCAGTAGGCAATCGGATAATTGGGCTTGAAACCTACTCGAGTCGTGATACTAGTAATATGGAGGAATGTATCGCAGTGTTCTTGCATCTGGTTGCATTCATATTGTGGAAACCCCCCATAATCTCAATATTATGCTTGGAATGGTGAATAAACACAATAGTGTATATGTGAGCTCGCACCCCAAACTGAAACACCGTCTCCATGGACACGGGTCATTTCCTGTGTCGCCTGCAAGTTGCCTGCGTCCTGTAACCCGTGCGAGCCATGCTTGTGTTCATGCGGTCATAAATTCAACAAACATGCAGAGGGGTTTACCAATGTGCTGGGTTAAACCGAAACTTATCTCGCTGATATTTGGTATTATTAGAAAGTACACAAAAATGCTAACGAATGGTCTGGTTTATGTTGATTTACAGTGTACCTGTAGCCCATGAATCGTTGTCAGAAATGACGAAAATATTTGCATCTTCATAAGGCCTTATAATGCGATCCTCAGACGTAGATGTCAGGACACTGCATGTGGCGCTAGTAATCTGGATGTAATGCCAGAGGGTCAGTATGACACTAAGGGTCAGCATGGTCAAGGTCAATCGTTTTTTTAACATATCCGACAAATTAATGGTTAGCATTTGTGTACAATTAAATTGAATTAAATTATGAAATTCAGACCCTGACCAATCACTATAGCTCAGTTGACTTACAGTCAGCTGGGCTAGAAAAATCTATTTTTTTATTACTTATAATGCTTACACGTTAGTCATATGGCGATTATTAGGATATAAAAGACGCGAACATAAGAAAAGGATTATAGGTGGCGCCACCAGCCTCTCGTTCAAGACAAAAGCTGTTAAAGATCTTCGGGTTACCCGATTTTTGGACCAATAATGTGCGTTTTTTTTTATTCTCCCAATAAATGGACCTTTTCAAGTTCGATGTCACTCCCCCGGTGACGGCCAATACCCCAATTTAAATAGGCTTCGCCCTCTCACCAATATTCATGCACGTGTCAGTTTGGATAAAGATACGAAAAATTGGTAATGATTGGTGGAGCGGTTCGTGAGACATTTTGTACAATATTAGCAAACAGTGCATGTGAAATCATAACATTCTGCGATCAGTCCCGTGGAAACAAAAGTTTGAAAACAATTCCATCCAATAGAGTATTCATCGAATTATACTAGACCCAAGGAATCCTTGTATGTGATTTGAAGGATACCGTGTTCTTATTCAAGGACTTTTCTGAAGTGGAAACGACTGCTTAGGATTGAAGAAAGTAGTTCCATATAGGTGTCGCCACCGGCATGTCTGCAAAATCGGGTGAATAAAGCAGCAGGTTCAGAGATATTTGGTAAAAGGACATGGCGGGACAGAAGCACTGGAGGAGACCATTTTAGTAGTTCTCCCTCTTACGACAGGGGACTAATAAAATTATTTGATATTATGTCTTGTGTTCCAATTTTTTTTTAGAAAATACAGAACTGTAGATGTCGGAACTATTACCTTTTTGAGAGCTTGGTGAAACTGTCGACGAGGCATCCGTAGTTGTGGTATGTGCATTTGTTTCCACAAGAGGGCGCAACTGTCCATACTCTCGTCTGGGAATTATTTTAAGGAAATTTTGGAACTAAACGATCTCGTAATAAAGTATATATAGCTTATAATATTATAAATGAATTAGGAATTAAGGAATGAATACATGCATTCATATATATATATATATATATATATATATATATTATTTCATTAAGAAATGTCACAGATGTTTGCAAATTTACACCTGGGGTATATATGTATATCCTTGACATGAGCGATCCCTGATATTCAATTGTTTACTCTTGGGCTAAATGTGGGTTTTCAGTGCACAAATCCACTATAAGGGCCGGGAAACGCGCTGAAAAATCGCACCAGGTGCACACATGTATCCCTCATCAATGTACATGGAAACGCATGCGGGTGAGTTTTCTTGTGCAATCTGCTTGTTTAGCCGCATCATTGACCATGTCACTTAATCATACTTACACTCTAAGAAAAAAGGGTTCTTGGGGGTTCCATGCAGAACCTGTATGGTTCCAGCTGGAACCATGGTTCAACTTAGAACCCTTTTTGATATCCATGGGTTCCAGATAGCCCACTTAAGGTTCTTCGTGTGTTCTGTCCGAAGAGAGGGTGCCTGATAGAACCC
Organism: Sipunculus nudus; assembly: GCA_026874595.1. Lineage (NCBI taxonomy): Eukaryota > Metazoa > Annelida > Sipuncula > Golfingiida > Sipunculidae > Sipunculus > Sipunculus nudus. The sequence continues at coordinate 82,142,493 of CM049308.1, read as the reverse complement.
TACGGTAGCAATACGTGTGTGGGTCACTGTCCCAACTGCACTATGAATCAGTGTTTACTAACTTTATGTGATAAATGATGCCATTATCTTATCTTATCTCATCATTTCTCACATTATCTTATATTAATTTGTATTATAGTTTCATTTTTTTATCTTACCTTATGTTATATTTTATTCATAAATAATAAAACTAATAGAAATATAGAAATATATAATATGATATAATATTAAATCATAATAGCATATTATATATTATAAAACATATACACCACAAATATATAAATATATATATACATATTTGTATATTTTTACACACACACACACACACATATATATATATGCAGTGGCGGATCCCCTTTTGAGCCAAAACAACCTTTTCTGGGGGGATCAAACCAAATTTTGCGACCCTGACATTTGCGTCATTTTTTAGGTTTACATTTAGTCTTCCTGGGTTTGACCCTCCCCTTTCCAAAATCCAGAATCCGCCCCTTATATATATATATATATATATATATATATATATATATATATATATATATATATATATATATATATACATATATATAACTACACCTGATGGCGTTATCGATTTTGTTCATAATGCAAGGCAAGATTAACATTACACTGACAACATAAACTCGACATTTTCCGCCTAAACTCGTCAGAAAAGACGAGAAGTGATCCCGCCAGAGCCCTCATCAACCAGATGGGTTAGTCCAAGCAGCGGGAGGCGGGCTACGGGTGACGAGTTGCCTGGTCGGGCGCGAACAGTGGGGGGGGGGGGGGGGGGGGGGCGCCTGGCAGCATCTGGTCACTCTTGTGTGCTGCCATTCGCAGGCTACTGTCACGTGGCAGCATCTCAGCGGCCTTTTCGAATGTCTAACAGCTTTGAACGAAGACATCCACAACGGCCATTTTGAATATGCTTTACCAGTCCCTCTTGAAAAGTGAAAATTTGCTGAAAAAAGAAGACTAAGAGTACGGGTAAGTTGCTGTATGGTGGATCGCTTACGAAGGCCCGCTATCACTGTGATGTTTAGAAAATCTAGGTGTTTTTATACAGCATTAAGCCAAGATTTAGCCCTCACCACTGCCCAGGCAAAAAGCCAGTAAATACCACGTGTTATTGTATTGTGTGTATGGGTGCCCTGGCAGAGTGGTCATGTTCATGTATAATAATCTATAGTGCCAGCGATGTGTTTTCATATACTAAAGTACACATTTATGTTTCATATATATATATATATATATATATATATATATATATTAATATATATATATATATATATATATATATATATATATATATATATGGGGGGTGCGTGCGTGTGTGTTTTGTATATAAGTACACTCACATACAATAAACGCACAAATGACTATACTAATATATGTATGTGGATTTGTTTCGCCTTATTACTATGGGTAGCATCGCATTTATATAGACCATAATTCATATTGGATTATTATATGTGTATATTTCATATTAGTTTTCTTTACTTCCTGTGTATTTGTAGACTCGACTATAAATAATATTTATCTCTTTTAAATTAATTGATAAATTATCGCCATTTTGAATTAATGAACTGATTATGACTTTATATTTAATATATATATATATATATATATATATATATATATATATATATATATATATGCTTATAACATTAACTTATCGTTCTTCCAGATAGCATGATCAAAGGAGAAATATATTTGTCAGCATTTTTTCAGAAAGGCAGAAATGTGTTTTGTTGTTGACATAATTTATATAGCATATAAAAATTTGTTCTTTTCAGAACTGACCATCAATGCTGCGGCAGTATAACTACCAAGGCTGTGTAAAGAGAAAGATGAAGAGTTGTTTGTCTTGGATAAGTTAGGTGTGTGCAGGAGTGGTCTGCAGTATTGAATATGTCTCATTATTCCTTCAAAATTCAAACTTTTTTTAATCAAAATTGAAACTTCAAGCACAGGCATGTTTTACAACGAAAGAGGTTTAATCTAGATCATGCATTTGTTCATTTATTGTTGCTTTGTTATATTTTGTTTTGATAGCGTCACCAGGTAATACATATAGATTGTACATATTATACATTGTATCCCACCTGTGTCGCATATTTTAACAAGATGAGACATTGGTCACAGTGAGTTACAGGACAATGTCCACAGATTTCCATGTTCAGATTGATTACTTATTATTTCCTTCTTTCTTTTGCAGGCTGATGCCAAACTGACGCCGTGTGTACTGTTTAAGGATTGTCAGGTAGGGACACTGCCAAGAGGGCATCAATCCTGCTAGATCGCGTCACCGCCGTGGACGAGCATCCAACTATGGACGCGACAACTGTTTAGTACAGTTTATCCTAAGAGACTGACAAACACGTTGGAATTTCTCCATGCACAGGTCATGAACATGCCAGATCCACCCAAACACAAAGGCCACTGTCGTAAGGGTCTGTGGGGCCCTAGCATGGTGATTAAAGATCAAAGGCGACAAAAGAAAAGAATGAACTGGTGCGGCTGTGTGATATGCTCGGTGTGGAAAAGTTTGAAATCAACCCCTCAAATCGAACGTTTTAGGGATCATTTTAATGAAATATTGCTCATCACACCTCTTGAATATTACCATAAAATCAACACTGTTAGAAAGATCAGTAATTGGTAATTAGGATACAAGTTTAATTATCGTTGTTACCGAGGCCATGAAAGTGATGAGCATATTTATAAGTGTTTAATTGATGTAATCCGGTCTTGTTGTAAGGCAGTATATAGGCAATTAAATTACATGAAATGGATCTGTTGCATGTGTCGTGGATTATATTACTTTAGCTCTAATTGTATGGACATCAGATTCAATATATGGTACCTTAGAACTGCCCGAGTTGCCGAGTATGAAGAATGGACATTATCCTGTACTGTTTGAAAGAGTCGTTTGCGATTTTAAGATATGCAATATCATCAGTCCGTGCCGCATGGTCATGTTTTATATAATTTTTTTACAGTTGTTTATGATATGCAAATTAAAATCTTTAACATGGAACACGTTTATTTTTTTTGTTAAAAATCAAAGCATATTTTAACCGCAACAAACACAGCACAAGAACAGCTTTTTACATTTAAGCAATGAAATGAAGTTGATCCTAAGAAATATTTTACCAAATGTTTTGCATGAATTGCCCAACTGTGCATCTCTACAATACAGCTGCTTTAACACAAATGCCATCATCACATCACAACATAAAGCTATACCCTAAATGTATAAGATCCGATTGGTTTAAGTGAAGAGAACCCATATCCTAAAGAATATTTCGTAAATTAATATGAATACAAAATGGAGTATTCATCCATATATCTGCCATACCATGACCCTGTAAGAACCCTTATCTGAAGAATCGGTTCCAGAAAGAACCTTTCGGTAGGGTTACAGGAAACACCCATTGTTAGGGTTATACAAAGAACCCTTGGGGTTCCATGAAGAACCATAAGAGAGGGTTCTATGAAGAAACCTGACGAACCTTTCAGTAGGGTTCTAAGAAGCACTCATTGCTAGGGTTATAAATGGAACCCTTCGGGTTCCATGAAGAGCCCTTTGAGAGGGTTCTTTAAAGAACCCTGACCAGAGGGTTCTACCTGGAACCTTTAAGGGTTCCCCACTGGATCCACTCTAAAGAACCCTTAAAGGTTCTACATGTAACCCTTTTTTCTTAGAGTGTACCTATGGCTCTGCTTTTCTACTTGAATGATTTTATATGTGCATGTGTGATGATTATATGATTTCTGATAACCAAGCCAATCATCACGAGGTTATAATAACACCGAAATTGAGTTCTGAATTACCAAACTGTCCGAAAGATGTCCAAATGTAAATTACATGTAAACTAAAACTCAATCACCCGAGTCTGGACAGCGGCTTAATCATCTAACGCATGCTTAGGGTTAATATGATTCTCGTTGGCTGACCTGCAGGACGACCCATTTTGTTATAGGGAGGAGCAATGGGTTTTTCCAATGTAGTGATGGAGAAGTGGCAATGATGTCTTAATAAAATGTGGTCTGGCCACTGGATTTGTCGAAGAAAAAAGGGGCAGGTTTCATGTCAATATTTGACAAAATCACAACATGAGAAATTGGGCCATTTAAAATGATTTTTATGATGAACGACTCTTTGGATGCCCTATCTTGAAATGACGCGGCTCGATAGCGTCATTTTATTAGGTTAATTAATTGTATCGTAAAAAATATATAAGCAACGAAGAAAAAAATAAAACTATAGAACCTATACACCATGTGATAAAGATACTGAGTATACAATGCACTACCAGTTATATGCGGCCCTGATGTCACCAGGGAAAAAATCGGACTAAGTTTACACACACACACATATATATATATATACACAATTGATTCTGATACACAGTGGATTGAGCCACCTGCTATACTTAAAGATGTAAAACATCGGGAATTCAGAAGAGCACCGCCAGGGTGTATAATACAGCGGTCGTATTTCTTTGACATCTGACCTCATTATATTTGTATGAGTTTTGTCGCAAATTTATTTCAGGTGAGAAACTACATGTATATATTGGTAAATATTTACGAGTTTCATGAAAATGCATCAGATTAGTAAATATTTACGAGTTTCATAAAAATGCATCAGATTTTCAGTATGTTATTATGATGCAACCAAGGTCTTGTGACCTCTGACCTAATTAAATATGCATAGATTTTGCAATATGCATAGACTTAGGCGAGGAATTATGTTGTTTAATACTTCTGTTTAGTTTCATCATGAATCGCATTTCTGGAAAGTTATCGCGGAAAAATCACAAAATAAATCGGTGAACTCCTATCTATTTAAATTTATATAAGGGAATTTGCCTTCACTCAAACATAGGGGAGACAATCTATTGCTAAGTAGTTATGACGAATTTCGTGTAAATCCATCAAATCTCTGGCAAGTTTACACGGCAACAAATCATAATGTAGCTTGGTGACCTCTCATCTTACTAACCGTGAATTTAGCCGAGAATTTAATTCAGGGGAGATAGTATATTGGTTAATATTTATGAGTTTCATGAAAATCCCTCAGAATTTTGGTATGTCGGCAGGGCATCACCAAAGTCTGTAAATCTTTTACTTCAGCGAGTAGCTAGGTGACCTATCATCTCATTAAAATGCGTGGATTTAGCCAAGAATTTAATTCAGGCGAGATTTTGATTAAAATGTATAATTGGTTTCATGAAAATCCATAAGATTTAGGGTAAGTCATCAGGGCACCTTATATAAGTAGTAAACAATCATGGTAAATGGAAAAGTATCGTCTTTTACTTTCTTAATTTGCTCTGATAAAAAATATAATAGAACACTGAACTTGCAGCGAAAAAAAAAAATTAATATTTGGTCTTCAGGAGTCTCACCTCACATGGAATACCACATTATAGGGAAGGCATATATATGTATCATGACAATAACATGTATTACTTTCTTTGTTTTAGCACCATATTACCAATAATGACGTCACAGTAAATTAACAGTCAGAAACAGGGATAAAGCATCAAATGAATTTAGGTCTCCAAACATTTAGAGTAACACGCGCTAAATATTTTCGACTTAAGGTCAGAGAAACTTACTTTTTTTTAATTTGGAAAACTATCTTAATACAATGACCAGCGTAAGTTCCCTTATTTGTTTTCTTAGGTAACTTGACAGTGAACAGGCTTACTTTGTACAACTCTATACGGCAGGGCTTCAGACTCCTTTATGACACATATTTTCTTATAATTGTCTCGTATAATGTTTCTAATTCCCTGCATGCTCTTCTGTACACCTGTACATGTACGTGGTGCAGTTATAAAAGCAAAGCTATCTATAGATCAATTAACAGACCTCTAGGTGTTGCTTGTAGAACTGATGGTCATGGAATTAAAAATAACCAAATAAAACACGATTGTGCGGTTTAAACACCTGTATTTATCCTATATTTTCCATGAAAATTCTTGTAACTCCTATATTTTTGTCTCAAGTGTTCCAATAAATTCATAAACATGTATATGTTCATGGGCTTTTGCGGAGAAAGGTTGAAAATTAATTCGTATAGTGAACATATGAACAAACATAAAACGCTCTGACCAACGAGGCGATACATTCGCCTACCATGAGCGACAATATTATAGTTCCAGGTTAGGGATTTATTGTTAAGTTGAAAGCAAGATAAGTATATTAACTTAATAAATGTATGAAGAGCTATAAAGTATTATTCATAAAAAGAGAGGCATTTTAGAATATATTGGGGTACTGAATACCGTTCCTTTCTTGCAGAACTCGAAGAAGAAGAATAAGTCAACTAGTATTAAATATAAAAGATTTTATCAACAAACAAATATTTATCCTTTAATAATGTCAGATTTTCAGAACTTTGTAAATTAAACAAAAATAATCTGAATGACACTTATTCTGGTTATACGAATGTCGCCATGACAAGGTTTGCCAAACATGTCTGATTTTGTACTGATATAGGTTATGTATAAGTAGAGACGATTAAAGTAATTAAGATTAAGTGTTTTTCATCTGCGGGCGTTTCTTGTAAATTTTACGATGCAATAAGAGAGAATCACATTTTGTTCATTGAACATAAATGTCTACAGAAAATAATATCTTTTTATCAAATGAAAATGTACATCAGTTAACATATGAGCATATAAATAACATATATCGTCTGCCTCATATATACTTTAATTATCGATGCAATTAGAGTTACATCACATAAACACTAAAAATGTTGTGCAGAAATTAATAAACTGAAAACAAATAATCGATTTTTTTTATTTCAATTCTTATTTGTTATCATTTAGGTTTTTCTACATGTCAAGATTATTCAAACTATACTTAAGCATTCGTAAACAGAAACTTTCGCCTGTATACGTCTTTTCCCCGTTTACTTTCGTGTTTAAGTTTGCACAATATACTTGTACATTTGGATGATAAAGTATTATGTGATTAAAGAGTACATAAAATGAAATATTGATAATGTATTTGTCGTCTGGTATTTTAACTCAAGCCTTTTCGAAATGTGAATGACTTTGTTTTTTTTTTTTATTACGGGCCAAGCATAAAATGCTTATTATACACTACTTCAGTGTTCGGCCATATATGCTCGATCCTCTACCTACCAGACTACTTATTAGCAGGAGAGATTTCCTCGAACAAAAACAGCGAATGTCATATCTAAAACTAGATGTGTCGAAACGACACGAATGCCCCCGCCTGGGGCAAATTAGAAACATTTGTAAAATTTTGAAACATTTTTTAAGTTAAGGAGGTGTCGTATGGTCAAAAGTAGGTCAAGAAGGGCAAAATGCAAACTCAATCTGTAACGGGTCATTATCAAGCAACACACCAAAAATCATGCAGTATATGCAGCCATTGTGAAAAAAAGTCAATACATGTGCATTTTCCATAAAAATTTCTGTCTTTCATGAAATTTTCTATGTTTAAGAGCCGTAAAACAATCAAAAGTAGGTCAACCGGGACGAAACGCGAACTCAATCTGTAACTGTCATTATCTGCCCACACATAAAAAATCAGGGTGGTATCTGCAGGCAATGGGGAAAAAAAGTCAGTACATATGCATTTGTTATGAAAATTTCTATTTTTCATGAAACTTTCAATGTTCAGGAGCAGTCAAATGATCAAAAGTAGGTCAACTGGGACAAAACGTGAACTCGATCTGTAACTGGTCATTATCTGCCCACACACCAAAAATCAGGCCAATATCTACAGGTATTGCGAAGAAAAGTCTGTACAAGTGTATTGGTCATGAAAATTTATATTTGACATGAAATTTTCTATGTTAAGGAGCCGTAAAACAGTCAAAAGTAGGTCAACTGGGACGAAACGCGAACTCGATCTGTAACTAGTCAATATCTGCCCACACACCAAAAATGAGGCCAATATCTGCAGGCATTGCGAAAAAAAGTCTGTACATGTGTATTTGTCATGAAATTTCATATTTTTCATGAAATTTTCTAAGTTTAGGAGCCGTAAAACGGTCAAAAATAGGTCAACCGGGACGAAACGCAAACTCGATCTGTAACTGGTCCATATCTGTCCACACACCAAAAATCAGGCCAATATCTGCAAGCATTGCGAAAAAAAGTCCGTACAACTGTTTGATTTCGGAATGACGGAAGGACGGACATGGGTAAAACTATATGCCCCGGCCACTTTGTGGCGGGGGCATAAAAAGTGGACACTTTATATCATAATGGCAGATATTGCAAGAAATAGTTATTATTTCGCCATGAATAATGCGAGTTATATAATTTTAACACGTATATCAGCTGCAACTCAATCAGTTTCAATTGTTCTAGGTACCCCAGGATTAGGCGTGTTATCACCTGAACCTATTCATAGTATATTATATAATAAAGTATTCACCGGTAAAACCACTGATTAACACAAGGAAATTTCCTACATTCCAAAATATCTCGCAGCCCATTTTAAATCATTAAGATAACATTAGACGTTATCAGTTAATATATACAATATAAATAGGTCCAGAATATGAATATTTCTATCAGCATGTATAACTTTAAGGTAAAGGTTAAAAGTTTGAGCGACAATGGATCTAAATGTTTAATAGGAAAACATAATAGCAATCGAGGTTTTTTATTGGACCTGACATTTTTATTTCCGAGAAATGGGTTTTAAATTATATGTACATGGTTTTTACATATATTGATAGACCCGTAAAAGTCTTTTTCTACAGATATCTTAATTATAAAGATTGGTTCATTAATAGAAGCTATGATATTCACATTTATGTTATCGCTACCCCTTATCATATCCAGCTCGAACGGTCAAGCGTCGGCTACAGGAAGGCCAGTTGAACAAAACTGATACCACAATTTGACAGTACTACCCCTAGCAGTGCTGTTGAGGTATCAAGCTACCATAAAATAAAGTCAAACCTTGGCTGTGTGGTTTGTTGAACGATTTCGTTTATTTGAGCCCCTACAGAAATTAGCTCCCGGACTGTTTTAACATATCTTCCAAGGTATTGCAGATCTTGAATTGCAACACCTAAATATTTCATTTTTGGTACAAAATTAATTTTCAAACCTCCTAATGTCACCATGTTACAATCAAGATTATAACCTTTTGGTCTAATCACTAAATATTCTGTTTTTGAGGGTTATATTAAATATCCTAAAAAATACCATAGTTTTGACAAATGTCTATAAGATTCTGTAGTACCTTTGCACTTTAGACAACAAGGCAAAGGTCATCTGCATAAATGATATGATTTACTGAAAAGTCTTTAACTTGACATCCACTAGCTGTTACTATTGTTTAGTAAAAAATTAGGTCATCCATATATAAAGCAAACAGGTGTGGAGATAAAAACACTTCCTAGTCTAATATCATTAGTCACATACAACAAGGGACCAATGGGTCACGCCGCTCAGCTGTTATAACTGATCACAAAATAGGATTTGGAAGAGGGGGTAGACAAATGCTAGTTTTTAGTGGTAATATAAGCTGTATTATGAGATGGTGGTGTTTAACTCAAGTTATGTGCTATTGTCACACATGTTTTGACTTGGCCTGATGCTGCAAGTATACACCCTTTTGTCAGTTTTATCATGTTAATGTTATCTCGTGAGTATTTAATCAGTTTCAGTCAAAAAAAAATTGAGAATCCAGGATTTTCAAATTTCAGAAAACTTAAATAATGATCATAAGTACCTGTTTTTAGGGCTGTAATTTAAATTCAAACAAGGCCTACAGGCCTAATGCGAACCTGTGCAATAGAAAAAAACCCCAGGTATAATAATTAAATGCTGGACCATTCCTTTTCAATTACATATGTAACATGTATGTGAACAATGCAAGTACTAAACATTTTGAACAAGAAACAATTACAAAAACATCACTGCTGAAATTATGGCATGGGTGCAAACAAAAATGATTGTAGCTAGCACCACCAGTCTTGTATACAACAAAGCTATCAGATATATATACATATGCCCAATTTCAGACTGATATGTCAAACCCCTCCTGAGAAAAAAGCAGGGACACACACTGTGCAAAATTATTGTAGGTGGCGCCACCGGTCTTGTACACGACAAGCTACCCGATATGTATAAATATACCCAATTTCAGGCTGATATATCAAATTCCTCCGTAGAAATAAGCAGGCACATACACTGTGCAAAAGTCATTGTAGGTGGCGACACCTCTCTTGTGAACGAGAAAGCAATCAAAGATGCATATCAGTCCAATACAGCAAACTTCACAGAGTTTGATGCACTGGGCTGACCAGGCTTAGGTGAGAAAGGCAGTTCCCCATAGTGAACTGTGACAAATTGCTGGCTCAAGCTACCGCATTGAGTGAACTCTTGACCTGCACCTGGCTAGACTGAGTGAACCTCTGACCTGTACCTGGCTGCACTGAGTGAACTCTTGACCTGTTGCATAATCTGACACAGTAGGCAGTCTGCCAAAGCTATAAATAGATCCAGACTGAACTTTGGGGCCAAGTCTGATGCAGTGGGCAGTCTGGCAAAGCTATAAATTGAATGCAGCTACTACACTGAATAGTTGGCAGTCTGCTAAGCTATTTAACCTGAAATCTAAATGTCTAGTGGCATGATGAAATTTAGATGCTGATAAACAGGTGCCAGGCTAGATGTAACTGCTTTAAACAGCTAACATATATGGTAAAATGACTCAATTCAATCTCCATAATTCAGCCAAAAATCATTAATATGGAACCATTAAAGAAAATTATTATAAGAATTATTGTGGGGATTATTCTTGTAAAATATTAAACAAATTGGCCTCAGTGGCGTCAGTCAAAAAACGGTTTGCAGGTTTAAAACTCATACAGGAAAGTACAGCAAAAAGGCTCAGTTCAACTTCCCATAACTCAGCCAAAAAACACTGAACCAAAACCATATGAACAAACTTGAATTATCAACATCTTAGGATAATTAATGTGTGCGATTTAAGAATTTGGCCCACTGTTTTTTGAGAAGAAGATTTTTGTAGCCCTCAGTATGATACAGGCACTGATAACCCCCGTACGAAAAAAGGCCGATGCAAGTGGCGCCACCAACACCTCAATTTCAGATATGACTCATGTGACCAACACTGGGATAAAATTTGGTGATGATAGCTCCAGCCGTTTCTGAGATTGTAATTTTAGTATGCTTTTTTGGACAAATGACTAAGTTCAACTTCCTGTAACTTAGCCAAATTCACCGAAATTAAACCATTCGAACAAACTTGAGAGAGATTGTTCCAGGAACAATTTCTGTGAAATATTGGATAATTTGGCTGAATAGTTTCGGAGAAAAAGATTTTTAAAGTTTTTTTTAGCTTTTTCCCTATAAAATCTAAGAAAATGCAGTTAGCCAAAAATTTAAGCGAAATCCAATAGAGTTTTTTAGATGACTATTTTTTTGCATAAAATTTGGTGATGCTAACTCCTGCCGTTTTCAAGATAGTATGGGTAAACATACAGAGGACGGACGACGGCCTACGGACGACGCCACACCACCGCATAAGCTCACAGGTTCTCTGAAAATAGTAGTATTAAATTCACTTTTAAATACTTTCACATCAATCTACACACTGAACATAGGAAGAGTCTTATGAGAGTTATTAACATTATAGACATCATAATGAGTACTTGTCTAAGATCTGATTTTTATTATCAAATTTGAATATATTTATTTTTTTTTAAACATGTGAAAAAAATGAAAAGTAATCTAAACTATGAAACTAATACATGTGTAAAAAGAACCCAAGGATCAGAACACAAAATAAATTATACAAGGAGCAAACTGGATATGGGCATGTTTAATTTTATTAACTGAAATTAAGGAATCAGTAATATGAATTTTGATTATTTACACAGTATCATGTGACAGCTGATACAACAATGAGCCTTAATGTCATTTGTCAAACATATTAACATCTTAAATGAGTACTTATCTGAGTAATATTTTAAATTTTTGACATATTTTAATTTTTATTATTTTGCAATAAATTAATAGCGGAAACACTTGGAAAAAACCCTTGAAATATAGTTAATTTAATATAATCAACTGCATCCTTGTCTAGCATTAATTTGCTTCAAATAATCCCTAATAGTAAAGAACATTTTTATGTAATTATTTTTTTTTCATTATTAAAATTGAAATGTAAATACCCAAAGGTGACCACATGGTGTCATTTGGAATACATTTAGGGCCATCTGTACACGGTCCATACAAAATCAGCAAGGTTATTCCCTGATACTCATTAAATACAAATTATTAGGCCAAAAAAAAAATTAAAGGTATGGCACCGCCCGCATCAATTTTAAACCCCCGCATCAAAAATTTTTATTTTGATTATCAATAGAAACACCAATTTCAAGCTGCAGCCGCTCAGATATTTCTTTCAAGAAGAAAAAATCATACAGTTTCCTTTGTTTTGTAGTGTTGTTGCTTGTTTAGCAAAATAAATCTACTATTTTAATGCTTTTCCCTTTTCATTTGACGTTTTTATCGAAACATACCAAAAAATTAAAAATAAAAAACCGCCCGCCCGCACTGATTTCTGAAAAAAAAAGTGCCTGAGAACCATACCTTTTTTTTTACTTTGGCCTTATTCCATTAATTTTTCTAAAGTTGTAATTATAGACCAATAAAAAATATTTCATTTTTGTTTATTGTTATATATTTGGCCAAAACAACTACTAGAGGAGGGGGGCTGGGCTTTCCAGTATGCCCCGCTTCAAGCGTGTATAATTAGCCTGAAAGGTCAAGGGCGACATACAGATGACTGAAGAGGGGCTTGAGTATAGCCTAGGTGTAAATATGACAGGTTCTCATAACAAGTGACCCATGGGTCATGACGCTCAGCTGACTGGGAAGAGATTCGCAAAAGGAAATTTTATCATCAGAATGGTAGTATATACCCATTCAACTGAAGCATCAAACAGATTAACCAACAGGCCAAGATTTAGTCTGTATTTATATATCTCAAAAATAGAGAAAAAATGTGTAAACTTTAAAAACCAGAATACGGGTAACTGACAAGTGACTGCGTGTATCCGCCAAAATCAGAGTGGAACGGATGAAGTGAGGCATGGATTGAGTGGCAAGGGAAAAATAGAGTGAGGTATGTTGCATATTAGCATGGATGTCTGCAGCCTAAATGTGTATGTAGGTTGTGCCACCTACCACAAATCCAGAAAGCTGTCCAAGTTGTATGCATATGCAAAATTTTAGGCAGAAAAGTCAAACCACTACATGTATACGAGTGACATTATCCCACGGCAGACAAACAGACAGATGCTGTGCAAAAATGGTTGCAGGTGGCGCCACCAGTTTTGCGTATGATAAAGAGCTATGTGAGATCTATACACATCCAAAATTTTGGCCCAATCAGTCAAACGGTTGCCGAGATATGAGCTTGGATGTCATCAGCGTGAACGTGAATGTAGGTGGCTCCCCTTTCATAAAATCAAGAAAGCTATCCAGGATGTATATGCATGACGAATTTCAGGTGTTCACTGCAGAGATATTAGTGATTTTAACCCAAGGCAGATGAACAGATGGACACTGTGCAAACACGGTTACAGGTGGCGCCACCATTTTTTGTGTATGTTATAGAGCTATCAAAGGGCTAAATATGTATCAATTTTATTTCCTGATCGGTCAAACTGTCCCGAGATATGAGCTTGGATGTCATCAGCGTGAACGTGAATGTAGGTGGCGCCACCTGTCATAAAACAAGAAAGCTATCCAGGATATATACGCATGACGAATTTTAGGTGAATTAGTCAATTCACTGAAGAGATATGAGTGATTTTAACCCAAGGCAGATGAACAGATGGACACTGTGCAAACATGGTTACAGGTGGCACCACCATTTTTAGTGTATGTTATAAAGCAATCCAAGGGTTAAATTTGTATAAATTTTATTTACTGATCGGTCAAACGGTTCCCGAGATATGAGCTTGGATGTCATCAGCGTGAAAGTGAATGTAGGTGGTGCCACCTGTCATAAAATCAAGAAAGCTATCCAGGATGTATACGCATAACGAATTTTAGGTTAATTAGTCAATTCACTGCAGAGATATGAGTGATTTTAACACAAGGCAGATGAACAGATGGACACTGTGCAAACATGGTTACAGGTGGCGCCACCATTTTTTGTGTATGTAATAAAGCAATCCAAGGGCTAAATTTGTATCAATTTTATTTCCTGATCGGTCAAACTGTCCCGAGATATGAGCTTGGATGTCATCAGCGTGAACGTGAATGTAGGTGGCGCCACCTGTCATAAAACAAGAAAGCTATCCAGGATATATACGCATGACGAATTTTAGGTGAATTAGTCAATTCACTGAAGAGATATGAGTGATTTTAACCCAAGGCAGATGAACAGATGGACACTGTGCAAACATGGTTACAGGTGGCACCACCATTTTTAGTGTATGTTATAAAGCAATCCAAGGGTTAAATTTGTATAAATTTAATTTACTGATCGGTCAAACGGTTCCCGAGATATGAGCTTGGATGTCATCAGCGTGAAAGTGAATGTAGGTGGTGCCACCTGTCATAAAATCAAGAAAGCTATCCAGGATGTATACGCATAACGAATTTTAGGTTAATTAGTCAATTCACTGCAGAGATATGAGTGATTTTAACACAAGGCAGATGAACAGATGGACACTGTGCAAACATGGTTACAGGTGGCGCCACCATTTTTTGTGTATGTAATAAAGCAATCCAAGGGCTACATTTGTATAATTTTTATTTCCTGATCGGTCAAACGGTTCCCGAGAAATGAGTGTTAATGTGTGGAAACAGACCCACAAATGGACGCTGGATAGAGAGGAAAGGTCAGAGGTCAACGCAAATTGGTTAGGCACCAGTTCACATGTGACCCGATAATTGGTGCAAGTTTCGGAAAAATCGGTCCATTAGTCTCGGAGGAGCTCTCTGGAAACGAACGCGGCAGCGGCGGAGGAACCCGGTCAAAAACTTCGTTTTGGCGGATCCAAAAAACAGGTGGATCCACCAGTCTGCAGAAACCAATAAAAACACAATGATCAATATCCAGGCAAAGAATCATGGTGATCTCTACATTAGTTGTTCAGATACTTCAGCTTTTGTATCAAATTGTCCATTATTCTGAGGGATACTTCGGAGTCCTATAGCTTGAAGGATATGGGTAACAGAGACCTAATTTCAAGTTTCCAAAGGCACTTTTCAAGGGCCTCCTTGCATGACAAGAATGAAGATTCTAGGTCCAGTTGTTGCGATTTGTACCCTGTGGACAGATAACCACATCTTTAAAGGTCTCAGAAAAAAGAGGAAAAAAATCGTAAAAATTTGAAAAAAAATAGAGGTGGCGCACCCAGTCTGCAAAAACTGATGGAACAGCTCTTGATCAATATGTATGCCGAAAATCATGACCATCAGTGTTGTAGTTATTGAGATACTACAGTTTTTGTAACAAATTTTCCATTATTCTGGGGGGTATTTTGGAGCCATACAGCTTAAAGAATATGGGTAACAGAGACCTAATTTCAGGTTTCCATGGAAACTTTTCATGGGTCTTCCTGTGTGTCAAGAATGAAGATTCTAGGTCCAGTTTATATGATTTGTGCCCTGTTAACAGATGTTCATATCTTTAAAGGTCTCAAAAATAGAGAAAAATTTCGTAAAAAAACCCGAACAAATACAGGGGTGCCACCAGTCTGCAGAAACTGATGAAACACTCCATGATCAATATCCATGCAAAAAAGTATGGTTATCTCTGCATTAGTTGTTCAGATACTTCAGCTTTTGTATCAAATTTTCCATTATTCTGAGCTGTAATTTGGAGTGCCATAGCTCAAAGGATATGGGTAACAGAGACCTAATATCAGGTTTCCATGGAGACTTATCATGGGTCTCCCTGTGTGTCAAGAATGAAGATTCTGGGTCCAGTCGTTACGATTTGTACCCTGTTGACAGATAAATACATCCTTAAAGGTCTCAAAAATTGAGAAAACAAATACAGGGGTGCCACCAGTCTGCAGAAACTGATGAAACACTCCATGATCAATACCCATGCAAAAAATTATGGTTATCTCTGCATTAGTTGTTCAGATACTTCAGCTTTTGTATCAAATTTTCCATTATTCTGAGCTGTACTCTGGAGTGCCATAGCTCAAAGGATATGGGTAACAGAGACCTAATATCAGGTTTCCATGGAGACTTATCATGGGTCAAGAATGAAGATTCTAGGTCCAGTCGTTACGATTTTTACCCTGTTGACAGATAACTACATCCTTAAAGGTCTAAAAAATCGAGAAAACAATTCGTAAAAATTGAAAAATACAGGTGGCGCCACCAGTCTGCAGAATCTCATGATCAATATGTATGCCAAAAATCATGACCATAAGTGATGTAGTTAATGAGATATTGAAGTTTTTGTATGAAATTTTTTACTAATCTGAGGGGTACTTTTGGGCCTATATTCTGGTTTCCATGGAGACTTTTCATCGGTCTCTAAGTATGTCGAAAATGAAGATTCTAGGTCCAGTCGTTACGATTTGTGCCACGCTAACAGATGACAGCATCCTTAAAGGTCTCAAAAATAGAAGAAAAAATCGTAAAAAATCGAACAATACAGGTGGCGCCACCAGTCTGCAGGAACTGATGGAACATCTCATGATCAATATGCATGCCAAAAATCATGACCATCAGTGATGTAGTTATTGAGATATTGAAGTTTTTGTATGGAAGTTTTGACTATTCTTGGGGGTATCTGGGGCCCCATAGCTCAAAGGATATGGGTAACAGAGACCTAATTTCTGGTTTCCAAGGAGATTTTTCATGGACCTCTCAGTGTGTCAAGAATTAAGATTCTAGGTCCAGTCTTTACGATTTGTGCCATGTTAACAGATGTTCACATTTTTAAAGGTCTCAAAAGTAGAGAAAAAAATTCGTAAAAATTCGAACAATATAGGTGGCGCCACCAGTCTGCAGGAAGTGATGTATCATCTCATGAGCAATATGTATGCCAAAAATCATGACCATCAGTCAAGTAGTTAATGATATTGCAGTTTTTTGTATGAAATTTTTGACTTTTCTGGGGGGTACTTTGGGGCCCCATAGCTCGAAGGATATGGGTAACAGAGACCTAATTTCTGGTTTCCAAGGAGATTTTTTATGGACCTCTCAGAATCCCAAGTTACAAGGTTCTAGGTCCAGCGGTTACGATTTGTGCCTGGTTAACGGACGGACAGACGGACGGACGACGGACAAAGAGTGATCGCTATAGCTCAGATGACTTTCAGTCAGCTGAGCTAAAAACTGTAATAAAGGCTACAGTTTTTGGCTGATTCCTTTCAAATTTCAGAATTTTGAAGCTGAAATCCTGACATGTGAATGATATGAAAATTAAATAACAGGGCTTACAGAAAAAAAAACGTGTCATGTCCCACGTTTGGCAAAGTATAAGGTAGTGATTTTATATTGATGTTAATAACTGAAAAAGATTGCAAAATTCAAATCTAACTTTGGGTATCTTGATTAAATAAAGTTATATCCCAGACAGAAAGTGTCTAGCTACAGTAATTATCATGTTAAGTGAGTAAATAACTTTATTGATTTTTTAACAAAGTGTATTATGTTCGGGCCCATAACTTCAAGAAATTACACAATACTTACCTAATTTCTGGTATGTACAAAAGAAATATATAGAAATATTTATCTTAAATATAATCCAGAACAGATCAACGGTTTTGATAATAGGCGTCTAGAAGAGTGACAGTAGGTTTTCAATGGAAAATAGAGGTTTTTCCTTAATATCTCGAAGGAACGTAGTCGTAGTGACCCGATTTTTGGTATGGTAGGAGATTTTGGGGACATTTAAATGTATGCAAAATTTCGGATTCGTAGGTCCAACAGTTCCAAAACGTGCCAGTTTAACGGCATACGGACGGACAGCCGACTGACAAAGGACCATCGCTATAGCTCAGTTGACTTATAGTCAGCTGAGCTAAAAACTCTGATGTACATGAACCCCATTTCGCACAATATCGTTGATTCTGGTACCAGTACATTAGGATACGAAAAAGTATTGGTTAATTTCTGGCAATAAGCTTTCGAAACGTTTAGTGATTTATTCGGTCAAATCCTTTAGAAGCAAAGATGAAACGAACAAAGACAGGGCTATAAAATTTCCTGTAATATTCCACTGTAGTTTTTAGTGTACAAATTGCAAAGTTTGTACCATGTCCTTTCTTAAATCCAAATTGATGATCACGTGTACCAAAAATATTCTTTATTTTTTGCAACCATAGAGATTTAAAAAAAAAAAAAACAAGTGATCCATGGGTCATGACGCTCAGCTGACAAGCATGACCTGTATTTAAAGCCTGATGGTATACCATATGGTATCTAACAATACTTGGAAGATGGAAGGTTTGGGATGAAAAGTCTGACTTGAAATGCATCCACAACTTTTTTCAAGAAGCTGGTCCTGTGACATTGACCTTTGACCCTAAGACCTAAATATCAAAAGGTTTGTTCCTCTATTGACATGTAAGGTTTGGGATGATTATTTTGGCTATAAGAATTAATTCTGGGAGGTGCAAACACACCCCGTAACTCAGAGAATATAGGTCACAGTGACCTAATTTCAGATCTGCAAGGAGATCTTTTAAGAACCTCTAAGACTGCATAGGGTTCATGTATCTAGCCCTTACAGTTACAATTTGTGCCCTGCTAATGGCCGGACGGCTGGCCGGATGGACAGATGGAAGGAAGATGGATAAAGACCCATCGCTATAGCACAGCATGACTAAAAGTCAGCTGAGCTAAACTTCACTGAAACTGCACTGACAAAAGGATTTCTAAGGTGGCTAACCGGCAGACATAATGGATTTCTGACAAGTCTGACATTTGATATCACACATCCTCCAATAAGAGACCAAACTTGTAGCAAATTCTTCAAAGGATGTTACAGTAATGAATGTCCAAAACAATTCAAAAGGCATTTTCAGGCCCTCATATTAGATTTATAGATATGCAAATGTAAAAAGTGTAAGTCAAATATTTTTTATTATCACTCTGCTTTTCAATGGGATCAGCAGGGTAGGTAAACTGCAAAACCTGAAAGAAAAGAAATGCAGAAAGCATGACTAAAGGTCTTGTAATAAAAAAAAGCCATCCTAAATCCAGGTACACATCCACATATTATGAGAACAAACATTTGCTTTTATATCTGGTGATTTATATAAAAAATATTCAGATATCTAGGAAACTAAGTTTATTGCTATGATTCCATAAAATAAACTGCAAAATGTTCCCAACATCTTATAAATCAGTAGCTAAACCTTAATACTATACTCTCACAGTCTTAATGCCTGGCTGAAGCATTCCGGCAACTGTGTTTTTGTTATGCAGTAACGAGGTATTTATCACTCAGCTTTATCACTTAACAGGCTGATACAAAAGAGAGTCATATGTCACCAGCATCACTCACAATTACAGCCACACAGTGAGATGTACCATAACCAATGGTTATATGTATAGGAAAAATAGAGATGGTCTAAAAAATAAGTTATTGTGTACATCCCTGACCTATGACCTTGGCCTTTTGCCCAAATATCAACTGGATTCTTTCTAAATGATGGGTAACTACTAACCACTTACATCTGGCCGGGTGTAATTACTTGGCAACCAATGAGTGAATAACTTAGACCTGCAACCTTTAACCTCCTGACCAGCTGACCTCAAAATCAATTAGTTATTTCTTCATGCAAAAAGACCCATAAATATGAAGTTTGAATCACATTCAGTGATGCAGAGATGTGGCATATGTGAAAGACTGAAGGTTTGGGTTGAACAGTTTCACTTGAAATATGTTCACAAGCATTTAGAACAATATTGTGACCTTGACTTTTGACCATTTGAACTCAACATCAATAGGCTTCTTCCCCTATTGGTAGGTAAGCCATATATGACAGATGGAAAGTATAGATTGAAAAGTTTGCCTGAAAATGACTCCTTGAAAGAAGAGGGTGCTGTGAACTTGACCTTTGACCTCAAAATCAACAGGTCTTTTTACCCTGTTGGCAGAGAAGCGATATCAGTGCTGAAAGGTTTGGAATGAAAGATCTAACTTGAAATGTGTCCACAACCTTTTCAAAGAAGTGAATCCTGTGACCCTGACCTTTGACCTTGTGACCTCAACATCTATAGGATTCTTCTCCCACTTAGTAGGTGAGCTATATGTGAAAGATCAAAGAATTGGAATGAAAGGTTTGGCTTAAAATGCATCCACAGGCTTTTCAAAGAAGTTGGTTCTGTGACCTTGACCTTTGACCTCAAAATAATTATGGTTCTTCCCCTGTTGGTAGGTGAGCTGTATGTGAAAGATGGAAGGTTTGGGATGAAAATTTTGGCTAAAAGAATTATTTCTGGGGGGGGGGTGCAAACACACCCCATAACTTCGAGAATATAGGTCGCAGTGACCTAATTTCAGGTTTGCAAGGAGATTTTTTAGAACCTCTAAGACTGCATAGGGTTCATGGCCCTAGCCCCTACGGTTACGATTTGTGCCCTGCTAACGGACGGACGGCCGGCCGGACGGACGGAAGGACGACGGACAAAGACCCATCGCTATAGCCCAGCATGACTGAAAGTCAGCTGAGCTAAAAAATAGTAACAAAAGCTATTGGTCTATAATTATTCTTATCATTTATATAACCATTTTTATTTTTTGCTGAGAGACCAATTAAGGTATCCATAAAACCTGTAGGAATATAGCCATGGTTTTCACTAAATAAGAAAAAAAGCAGTGACACTTCTATTTGCTTATCAGCATGTTTATAGTGCTCTCAACTGATCCCTATCCTGTTTATATTGTCTAAAAGCATATTTAAACCGGAGAAGAGAACGTCTCATGGACTCGCCGGCAGGCCTAAAGTCGGTGCAAAAACCTGTTTGGAGCGCGAATGCAAAAGGATCTGTATGAATTATATCTCGTAGTCAGTTGTTCACATTCGATTCTCAGACCAGTCTCGTTGTGAATATGATCCACAACAGCAGTACACCGCGTGCAGCGATCCAGCCTTAAGACAAAAATACCAATGCAACGTCGCTGTGGCTTGTTAGAGCATATAATGAAATTCCGACCCTGGCCTTGTACGATGCCAGACTTCTTTACGTTATTTTGCATTACATAGAAAGGCTTTATTACATTATTACAAAGAGTGAATGACACTTGATGCCCTAAGAAGCAAGTGATGTTAGTAACCAGTTGCATCATCAAACAATTTTAAGTCGTTCATATGAACATATTCGTCGTGTAAGGAGAACCGCTATAAATATGAGCGATTGACTTATATTCGATTAGTATTTTAAAATTTTACTTTATTGTGTTAATTGCTGTCTTACTGATGATATCGGTACAATGTCTCGCAAGACCAGGCCAGCACGCCCGACTCGACGTGAACTGAATCTTAAA
Source organism: Sipunculus nudus (assembly GCA_026874595.1). NCBI lineage: Eukaryota > Metazoa > Annelida > Sipuncula > Golfingiida > Sipunculidae > Sipunculus > Sipunculus nudus. Next base: position 82,120,968 of record CM049308.1, on the reverse strand, counting down.
GATAAAGTATGCGGATATTATGCAGATGGCTGATAGTCAAGGGATGAGTCAGCGCAAGCTTGCCGAGGTATTCAGTTTGGGAAAGACTCAAGTGCAGTGCATCCTAAAGTGGCCGTGGGAGTACCTGGATGCATTCGAGGACCTCGCTAAGCGATAATCGAAGCGCCATTATCGTATTGGTGATCAGGAGCTGAATGATCTGGTCTTGGCCTGGTTCCTGAAAGTCTGTACCAAATACGTGCCTGTCACCGGCCTAATGCTGCGAGAAAAAGCTCTTCAGTTTGCTGTTGAGGTCGCCAGGACTTCTAGGCATCCAACGGCTGGCTTGAGGCTTTCAAGAAGCGCAACATGGGGAGTGGAGAGGCTGCGAGTGTCCCCGATGCTGTTGTTGAGGACTGACACACACAGCTTGCCATTGTTGAACGCTATGCGCCCTGTGCCCTATGAAATATGGAAGAAACAGGCATGTTATACCAAGCTTTACTCAATAGATTTCTTGTCATGAAGGGCAAGGAATGCAGAGAGGCAAGAGAGCCAAGGACCGGATTTACTGTTGTACTCTACTCCAACATGGCTTGCGGTATGCAGAAGCCTCGAGTGATCGGCAAAGCTACAGTTTGGATGACCAGTGCGGGTCTTTACCGAGTGGCTTTCAGAGTTTGATCGTACCATGCGCCGGAAAAGTTGTGTGGAAGGATTATTTTCTGTGACACCTTGTAGATCCCCTACCTGCGCCCTCTGGAGCCTCGTGCTTGCGCAAGATGTACCCCAAGTAGCCATACAGACGACTTTCTGCGGATCCCGCTAGGGATGAAACCAACGGAATTCTCACATCTGTGACCTATCTGCTGAGTGACACTTGCCTCATTGACCGGAATTACAATATTTTGCGACGAGGATAAAGTATATTATCTTTGTTCTTTACACGTTGCCTGTCACAACGTGAATAAAGTGATAGGTTAATCTCGGCCGGAGAGCAAATCGGCCGCTTGCGCTTTCACTGGTTACAAACAAAACAAACAATGCCTGTTAATAGGCAACAGCAACAACACAGGAACTGATTGAAGCTTTTCTAAAGCGACTCACCTCAGATTCTGCAGATCAGGTTTTAGAATTGAGAGCGAAATGCCCAGATTTTACCTTGGGGCAGTTAGCTCAAGTAACTGGTAGGCCATTTACGGAATGGCAGGAGTTGATGGATCGCAACCAAGTGATCATAGCAAGTGATAAAGAACCAGATGGGCCAGCCAATGGAAAGATTAGGGACCACACCAAAAATCTTAAGATCCAGGAAGAGATCACCATATAGACCGCATATTGAGCACTAATTGGAAGAGTAACTCTACTGGATTCTATCGCTCAAGCACCAGGAAAGATGAGGATAGGTATTGCAGTGCGCGCCGTCAAGATGTCAGAGCTGAATACGATATGTCGCGGTCGCGATTTGAAGATAAATTTTACCACTCAGAGAGACCATCCTAACGACTTGGAGAAGCGAGCCTAGCCAAAACATGGCCGTATTCCGACTCAACTGCCAGTTCCACTTTGAACATTCAGTCAAGGACCCCTCAACCCGCCCTAAGTCAACACAAAAAGATGGCGACCACATCAACGACCAGCCTATCACATACTCAGACAACAGGAGTAGGAAGAAACATGGTACAACAACTTGGGACTTCAGTCCTGAACGGGAATATGACACACCAAACTCTCAATATAGGCAAAACAGCACAAGACGACATGATAGGAGGGACAATTGCCAAAGCTACATGTACATGGCTTCAGATACCAGGCGCCGTAGCTCATCAAGGTACAGAAATGTATGCCAAATTGACAGAAAATCCAAGTCGCCTGAAGCTGTGCCTCGATGTGGGCGACATTGAAGTCAGACTGGAAAGACATCAGGACCGAAGGCATGACAGCTGTGACACTGATAGTCAGGGTCGGACAGAGCGTCCCCGAAGAAGTTGGTCTATGAACCCTGGTTTTGACTACAGCCCACACAGATCAGCTTTCAGATACGGATCTTCGTCATCTGGAAGGCAGTGATACCGACATGGGAGTAGGGATTAATCCGGCGAACGCCAGCACTGTGGACAGAGTTCATCCAGAGAAAGCCGACACCAGCGAAGAAGTTCATCCAGAGAACGGCTACACAGTGGATATAGCTCATAAAGAGAACGCCGCCATCGGCGAAGAAGCTCATCTGGAAGACGGCAATAACGAAAAGGGAGACAATTTTCATCTGGAGAACCTCAACATCGGGGGCACAGCTCATCAAGAGAATGCAGACACCAGTAAAGGAGCTCATCTAAAGAAGACCAATATCATAGGAGCTTGCCCAAGGGAGCACAGACATCATAGAAGAAGATCATCAAGGGAACAACGATTTTGTAGGAGGAGTCCCCATTTGGGAGAACATCGCAACTATCGTCCCTAGAGCCCCAGGACTCAACGATTGCCTACTTATTCAGGGGATGAGACATTGCAGGCCTTTCATTTGTGTGAGCGTTACGCTGAACGGTACAATTGGACGTCATTTACTAAAGCAGACTGTCTAGATGACAGACTTGTTGGTAAAGCTTTAGACATGTGCGAATGATGGATACTGACGACGACTACAGGCTTATGAAAAGCAAACTGCACAACAGTTTCGGGTGCCGCCGAAGAACCTATCACAGTACGCCGAAGTCTGCAGTTTATCAAACAAAATAGATGAAAGCATAGAAGAATTTAGCGAAATATTGATATACATATACATATTTTTATCATTATCAAAGACAATATATAATTATCATTATTTTAAGACCATAAGAAATGAATATATTCTATCACATGACTGTATTTTATGTTTATCGTATAGCTAGATATTAGAATCATTTAATACTTCTAAAAATCCTTAACAGTTTTGTAACAGCAAGAAAGATAAGTTTCGAATTGTTTAATTCAAAATGGAAGAGTGATTTTTTATTCAAAGTGGACGAGGAAATGTAGTATCCAGCGTGAGTCACTCAAGGCCAGTAGTTATATATACATGTAGGTCAAGGACCCAGCAGTCCGGTAAACAACACATGTCCTTAAGTGTCCACTTGCAGTGCTGTCCTGGTAAGGCTAGTATAACCTTGGGAGTGACCCCCCTGCATGATAGTTTTACGGATATATACACACCCAGTGAACTTAAAGAATAGACAGAGCACAGCACAGAGAGTTGATGTTAGGTCACACCACATAGACTTGTATTCAAGATGTGAAAATAACTTTTGTACAGCAAACCAGTCTTTGTTGTTACTAACAACACTACATTGGCGACGAGGATGGGATAATTAACACAGAACCTACTGCATCATTCAACGGTGAAGCCCGTGGAACTCCTCATCAGTAGCAACATGGCAGCATCGCTAACGTTTCCTAACTTCGAGGTGGACAATGACCCGCAATCCGTTGGTCCTCGTTGGATCAAATGGCTACAGCGGTTTGAGAACTACTTGCTTGCCATGAACATCACAAATGTTGAAAGGAAGAACGCCCTACTACTCCACTTTGCAGGTGAGCGTGTTCATGACATATATGAAACGTTACCAGACCTGTCAGAATCGAACCTCAACTCGTACGAAATCATGAAGACGAAACTCACGACATATTTTGCGCCCAAAAAAAATGTTCAATTCGAAAATCTACAAATTCAGAAATCTAAATCAAGCTATTGATGAAAACATCGACACATATGTAACTAGACTCCGTGGAGCTGCCAAATATTGTGAATTCTCAGATGCCGACGCGGAAATCAAAGCGCACGTCATACAAACATGTCGGTCCACCAAATTACGCCGCAAAGCCCTGCAAGATCCGAAACTAACACTAACAGAACTGATTGACTTCGCCAGCACCATGGAAAACACAGAACTTCAAGCCATCGGAATGGAACGTGGCAACAATACAGTAAATTTTGTGCGCAGACCTAAGCCTGTAAATCGGACTTGTACCCAACAACCAACGCATCGTCCCAGAAATCCACAACAATCAAGACAGTGCTGGAACTGTGGTGGCAACTTTCCCCATCCAGGAGGAATGACAGCATGCCCAGCCCATGGGAAAACATGTTCGGTATGTGGTAAATTCAATCATTTTGCCAAAGTCTGCATGTCTCAACATCAAACCACAACTAACGTCAGGCAAAATCCACCACAACGTAACAGACAACATCACAGACCACCCCGTGTGAATGCCGTTGAAGCAGACGAAATCTCAAGTAACAGCTCTGAGGATGACGAAAACTATCAGTTCGCGTTCCATGTTGACCGGATAAACTATATTCATCCAAAACAACCAACAGCAACTCTTGAAATGTGCAACACTCAAGTAAGATTCATGGTTGACAGTGGTGCTAGTGATTACATTATTGATGGAAAAACATACGATGAGCTGAAAACACGTCCCCAGTAAAAATCTACAAAAGTGAAACTACATACGTACGGAGCGTCGACCCCACTACCAATCAAGGGACAATTTCAAACGGATATAACTTTGCCTATCAAAATCACCTGCGCCGATTTCTTTGTGGTACCTGGCAATAATGGATGTCTGCTTAGCTGCACAACATCGAAGGAACTAGGACTCTTGGACCTAAACGTCAATCAAGTCAATGCGCCATCCAGCAACATCGCTCAACTAATCAGTGAGTATGACTGTTTATTTCATGGCATTGGTAAACTCAAAGATTACGAAGTCAAGCTTCATATTGATGAAAATGTCCGTCCCAAAGCTCAACAACACAGACGAGTTCCTTTTCACATAAGAAAGAAGGAAGAAAAAGAATTAAAATCGCTAGAAGCTGAAGGCATAATAGAACACGTCACAGGCCCTACCCCCTGGGTCTCGCCTATAGTTGCAGCGCCAAAACCCAAAGATCCATCTAAAGTCCGCATATGTGTAGACATGTGCCAAGCCAATCAGGCCATAATGAGGGAGAGACACCTCACACCAACCGTTGACGACATTGTGCATGATATGAACGGTGCCAAAGTTTTCTCCAAATTGGACCTCAAAGCAGGTTATCAACAGCTGGAATTACACCCCGACAGTCGGAACATTACTACCTTCACCGCTCACAAGGGTTTACGCAGGTATACCCGCCTCAGTTTCGTCGGCTGCCGAAATATTTCAAAATGTGATTCAGCAAGTCCTACATGACATCCCAGGTGTACGTAACTTCAGTGACGACATCACTGTGTTTGGCTCTGACAAACAAGAACACGCAGAAAGATTAAAACAAGTGCTAGAACGCCTCAAATCTAAAGGACTCACACTGAATAGGGCCAAATGTGAATTTGAAAAAGACACAGAGTTTTATGGGTACATCTTTTCAAACAATGGAATGTCCCCTGACCCAAAGAAGGTAAAAGCTATCAAAGAGGCCACAACACCCACAAACTCAACTGAAGTTAGAAGCTTTTTAGGTATGGCAAACTATTGCTCCAGATTCATACCTGATTTTGCCACAATATCTAAGCCATTATGGGAGATAAATAAACAAGACCAAAAGTGGAATTGGACTCATACAGAACAAAACTCATTTGATTGCGTGAAAGACCTGCTAGTACAAAACGCCACTACGTCATACTTTGATCCTGCTAGACAAACTGAACTGATTTTAGACGCAAGCCCTGTTGGCCTAGGTGCCATACTAGCTCAAAATGACAGTAACAACCAATCACATGTTATAGCATACGGCTCCCGTACACTAACATCAGTAGAACAACGCTACAGTCAGACTGAGAGAGAGGCTCTGGCGATTGTATGGGGTTGTGAGCATTTTCACCTATATGTATATGGCTCACAGTTTAAACTCATCACAGATCACAAACCTCTTGAACTGATATTTAACAATCCAAGATCAAAACCACCAGCACGCATTGAAAGATGAGGATTGAGACTCCAGCCCTATGATATGTCGGTATTGTACAGAGCTGGAAAAGACAACCCAGCCGACTATATGTCCAGACACCCAATATCTAATTTGCCCACTGCCTCAAACTCATGTGACATCGCAGAGGAATATGTACAATTCGTTGCTGTTCATTCGACACCACAAGCTATGAACATCGAACAAATAAAAGCAGAAACTAAACAAGATGTCACACTGCAAAAAGCCATCTGCATTATACAGTCAAATACATGGCATACCATCAGTGACATTCCTGACAATGATCCTGTTATTGACAATACTACGCTAAAATCTCTTCGCAATGTGAAAGATGAACTGACTGTCATGTCTAATGATGAGCTTATCTTAAGAGGAAACAGAATTGTGATACCTAAAAATCTCAAACAAAAAGCGCTCGCACTGGTTCATGAAGGACACCTAGGAATTGTGAAAACAAAACAACTTCTACGAGAAAAGGTATGGTTCCCCAACATCGATAGTCAAGCAGAACAGCTAATCAAACATTGCCTAGCATGCCAATCCGTTGCCCCTCAGCATGTAAACGAGCCGCTACTGATGTCTACCCTACCAGATGCCCCCTGGACAGAAATAAGTGCAGATTTTTATAGTCCATTACCATCAGGAGACTATCTTCTTGTCATGATGGATGAATATTCAAGATTTCCCATTGTAGAGATAATTCGATCTACATCTGCAAACAGCGTCATACCTGTTATGGATAAAATATTCGCGATTTTCGGAACACCACAAACTCTCAAATTTGATAATGGATCACCGTGGCAATCGGAACAATTTGCAAAATTCGCTAAATATCTAGGTTTCAGCCACAGAAGAATTACTCCTATCTGGCCTGTGGCAAACTCCGAATGTGAAAGATTTATGAGAAATCTTGGAAAAACTGCACACATAAACGCTGATCAAGGAAGCTGGAAACAGCAAATGACACAGTTTCTAAGAAACTATAGAGCTACTCCTCATCAAACTACCGGCGTCAGCCCAGCAAAGTGCATATTGGCCAGAGATGTTAGAATCAAATTACCGCAGATAAACCTTGAATAAAAGTGTGCAAGTGACAAGGAAATAAGAGAGAGGGACAGTAAAAAGAAAGACCAAATGAAAACATATGCTGAAAACACCAGACACGCGAAAGAGCAAAATATACTTGTTGGTGATACTGTGATTGTACGACAGCATAAACAGAATAAGCTGACTGCTGCATATGAACCGACTCCGTACAAGGTCATCAGAGTACAAGGCCGTATGGTCACTGCTGAAAATGACCACAGAACAGTCACGCGCAATTCATCTTTCTTCAAGAAAGTCCCCGCTAGCATAGCAGAAACGCAGCACCCCGCCGAGTGTGATGCTAACGATCTGCAGCCGCTGGTCACTCATGACATACCCCGCGCTGACCAATGTGAACTATGTCATCGCCAGCCACAACAACACACGCCCCGATACCCTGTCCGTGAACGCCGACCTCCAAAATACTATGGATACAGCAACTATGGCTATAATTATTAGTGTGCATGAGAGACTCAGATTTGTATATATATATATATATATATATATATATATATATATATATATATATATATATACACATACATATACATATTTTTATCATTATCAAAGACAATATATAATTATCATTATTTTCAGATCATAAGAAATGAATATATTCTATCACATGACTGTATTTTATGTCTATCGTATAGCTAGATATTAGAATCATTTAATACTTCTAAAAATCCTTAACAGTTTTGTAACAGCAAGAAAGATAAGTTTCGAATTGTTTAATTCAAAATGGAAGAGTGATTTTTTATTCAAAGTGGACGAGGAAATGTAGTGTCCTGCGTGAGTCACTCAAGGCCAGTAGTTATATATACATGTAGGTCAAGGACCCAGCAGTCCGGTAAACAACACATGTCCTTAAGTGTCCACTTGCAGTGCTGTCCTAGTAAGGCTAGTATAACCTTGGGAGTGACCCCCCTGTATGATAGTTTTACGGATATATACACACCCAGTGAACTTATAGAATAGACAGAGCACAGCACAGAGAGTTGATGTTAGGTCACACCACATAGACTTGTATTCAAGATGTGAATATAACTTTTGTACAGCAAACCAGTCTTTGTTGTTACTAACAACACTACATTGACCCTCTGGCATTACGACCAAATTAGCGCCTCATGATGATGCAAATATTTTCGTCATTTCTGAAAACGCTTCATGGGCTACAGGTGCACTGTCAATCAAAATAAACCAGACCATCTGTTAGCATTTTTGTGTACTTTCTAATAGTACCAAATATGAGCGAGAAAAGTTCCTGTTTAACCCAGCACATCGGTAAACCCCTCGGCATGTTTGTTGAATTTATGACCGCATGAACACAAGCATGGCTCGCACGGGTTACAGGACGCAGGCAACTTGCAGGCCACACAGGAAATGACCCGTGTCCATGAAGACGGTGTTTCAGTTTGGGTTGCGAGCTCACATATATACTTTTGTGTTTATTCACCATTCTAAGCATAATATTGAGATTATTGGCCATTTACTACAATATGAATGCATCCAGGCGCAAGACCACTGCGATACATTCCTCCATATTACTAGTATCACGACTCGAGTAGGCTTACCAGCCCAATTATCCGATTGCCTACTGAGTCAGGTTGTCACGGCTAAGAAGAATTTGGCAAACGGACGCTCTTCCATGTTATGGACGGGCTTCCTGAAGCCAAAGAAAGCAAAGTTGAGGACAAAGCGGGGGAACACTTTCTGCGTGGGCTCTCTGACAAAAATGCAGTAGCGTCTGCAATGGACAAAGACCCTAAAAACTTTAACAGGGCAGTAGCTTATGTTAAAAGCATATCAGCAATAACCAAGTTAATTTCGCTAAAACCAGTCCACATGTCCGCTCTGAAGGACGCTGCACCACCGATGAGACCACAGATGAGGGCAATGAAGGATCGCATGATCTTGAAGTACGCCAAGCATGGTATAAGCCAGGCAATCTTAAAGGGAGATCAACTGCGCAAGGACAGGTTGACACCGAAGCACAGCTTAAGTCTCAAACTTCGCTGGTAACACCCACACAACCAACGGCTGACTTCTCACAGCCACCCTCTGAGACATCGCCACGACGATCTGTGCAAGCTAAGTTGGAAGCACAGATGGATGTAGAAATGAACAAGTTATTACAAATGGAGGCAAGTCTAACTGGTAGAGCACCCCAAACAGGGACTCAGGGTCTCGACGCTCAGCTGAATTTGTCAATAAGGATATTTTTAAAGAAATGTTTCAGAATGGCGGTCCTGTGACCTTAACCAATGACCTTGCGACCAGAATATCTGAGAACTTATTATCCTTGAGCTTGCAGCATTTAGACTATTGTAACAATCTCTAAATAAAAGCGGGTCAAGTTACCCTGACCTCTGACTAGGTAACCTAAAAATCTACAGATTTCTTCCACTTTGGGCAAGTAAGCCATGTGTGAAAGATGGAAAGTTTTGGATGAAAAGATTGATTTACAGTGCATCCACCATCATTTTTCAAGATGTGGCTCCTGTTACCTTCACCTTTGACCTCTGGACCCTGAAAATCAAAATGTTTCTATCTTAAGTGGTGGGTCATTAATAAATCAAGTTTGAAACCAATATGTCTAGCCGAAGCAGAAATATCATCCATAAACTAATTTGTGAATGTATGGGTCCTGTAACCTTGGACCCTATTGTAAAGGATGTCAGGATTCGGGCCAGTCCATTGCAGAGAGAAGAAAAACACTGTTATAAATTTCACCCGTTGAATTTATTCCGGTAATCCAAGAATGTACTGCGATGTGACCTTGAGGAAGCGTCGTGATGATTGCTAACAGTAGGCTAACTTTACGGCTGGTTAATTTCTCTGGGTCGGAACTGAAAAGATCGAGAGAGCTTCCCCGCATGCACGTCGGAAGATCTCTCTTTCAGGCGATCCCAGTTCAGTAGCCCAAAAATCTCCCTGTTCCTACTCTCTACCCCTTTTTACCCATTTTCGCTGGTGTCATTTATTATCTAACTCCACCCATCCTGACTGATTTGAGTTCCTATTGGCCGTAACTACTAGCCACTAACAGCTACCCTATTACCTGGTTACCCCCCGCCTTGACATTGAGGGCCGGCACAGGATTAATTAGTCTGAGCCGGCATTGACACCACTATCTAAATCAGCCAGGGGTATCGTACTATCGTAGGCTCACCGGGGGGGGGGGGGGGGGGTGCTCTTGGCGCGTAGCGCAGGTGTTTAAACACTGCCATGTCAGCCCAGCTGTTTGTCGGCCGTGGATGGATTCGCACCTGGCTATCGTATCTGTGTTACCTAACCGGCCGTGGCATAACCCCAGGTGCTGTGTTGAGACCTAGCGAGGGGTATCTATCGGGATCTGCTACCTCAGATCCCTGGCGCTCTAGCGTATCTAATTAATCCCGGCCTATGATAGTGCGCTCCTTGATGACTAATCCCCCCCCCCCCCGCACCCGTACTGTGGGAAAAATAAATTTATGGTATTCCCTGGCTGCTACTTACTATGTATGGTTACATGCATGATTGTCACAAATAATATTATTACCTGAATTTTCCCATTCAATCCTGTTCTATAATGACACTACTCCTACTTGTCTGACGCTCCCGCTCTATGGTCATTAATATTCACAATTTATGCACATGGAATTGAAACTGAATAGTATAAAAATATTGATAAAATAATAGTTATAGTAATCATGTAATTTTATATTGCGCAGGTAGCACTTGCTTGCTTATTTTATGTATGAACTTTACACTATGACCCCAAATCCAAAAGAATCTTCCCCTTTTGGCATGTGAGTATTATCATGAAGATGGAAGGTTCGTGATGAAAAGCTTGGCTTGAAATGCATACACATTCCTTTTAAAGAAACGGGTCATGTGACCTTGACCTTTGGACCCCAAAATCGACAGGGTTCTTACTTTAGTGGTGAACCATATATAAGTTAAGTTTGAAACCAATGTGTCAAACCAAACTGGAGTTATCATCTTTAAACTAATTTGTGAACAGAAGGCCCCTGTGACCTTGACCTTGAGAACCCAAATTCATTTATGCTCTCCCTATACTGGCAAGTCAGCTAAATGTGCTAGATGGAAATTTAGGGATGAAAAGCTTGGCTAAAAATGCAGCCATAATCTTTGACCTCATGACCGAAAAATCATACAAGTTCTTTCTTTAGTGGTGGACCATGTGTATGTCATGTTTGAATCCATATGTCAATTCAACCTGGTGTCATCATCTGGAATCAAATCTGTTTGGACTGAAGGATGGACAGACAAACAGACGAACAGACAGACAGACAGGGTAATTACTTTAGGGCATCCACTTGTGATCAATAAACACACCAGGTTTTGGGACACTAGATGGAATCACAGCTGAGAAACTGACATGATTGTCGTCATTTTATAGTAAAAAAAATTAGAAAAATATTAGTACAAATATGAAAAAATAATGGTGGCGCCACTATTTTCCGGAACTGACAAAACCAGTCATGGTCAATATTCAAGGCAAGATTCATGACAATCCATGCATTAATGTGAAACCTCCGCTGGTGACCAGTATATTGGCAATATTGTTCAAGTTCTGGCCAGACACCAAGCTACATCGCAGTCAACCGCTAGTGGTGGTGGAGGAAATGAAAACTAAGATGGCTACCGCGTACTACCACGCCCACAAAAGCAATACCAGGCCCAACAAGATGGCGAACAAGCAACCAGTGACATCAATGCCATTCTTCGGAACTTCGGTGCAAGCAGTTCAAATATTCGTCTGGACTCCTTGACGGGACAAGTTTCGTGGTATGAACCACACATTCACTTGGACAGCTTAACCAATGATGCTGGTAGGTGCAAATTTTTGGATGTCATAGACTTTGTTGACATTTGTGGGGGTCGTGACGACACTATAGTGCTCACTCAACCAGACAGTGCTGGTGTACCAACCACGATTACATTGAAAGCGGGACCAAAGAAACCTGTGATAGAACAATTGTCCGTGCCACAGTGGTCCTTGGGTAACCTGGCCATTTTAAATAAACTTGTTGTTAAAGAGAACCAACTCTCACTAGGGGGCGTGAAGGATTACCTCTCCCATACAGCACGTGTGTATAAATTCTTGAAAAGCCACGTGAAAACCTCAGTCTTTTAATGGGACAGGGAATATCACAGACTGCAAGCTGACCACAACTTTCGCTGGGGCACTGACGCTGATCACCTGCAGTCTGTTCGCTGCTTCACAGGTATCCGTTACCACAGGGCCCAAGTAACAGAGCAGGGCGTATTAGCTACACGCGGACGAGAGGACCGCTCATAGCTGGTGGCAAGGAAATCTGTGATCAATGAAACTCCACTGGAGGGTACAAGATTTTGGACTGAAAGTTTGTGCATGCATTGATGACATTGTTTTCATTGGCAAAACCTTTGGAGAGCATATGGATGCTCTTTGGGAAGTCTTCAAGCACCTTCGGAAATACAACTTGAAGCTGAAACCGAAGAAATGTTCATTTCTAAAGACAGAGGTCGAATTTCTGGGCTGTAAAGTTAACAGAGAATGTATCTCCATATTATCACCCTGTAGAACATACTCTGTTCCTTGCGGAGTCCTGTTATTGAGAAGAATGTGTACGTGGACGAAGATAAGAAGTATGTACACACTGGCATAGTAAGGTATTATGGTCACAATGAGCGTCGTTAAGTTTATATTGGGCCTCGACCCCATTTAATTTGAAACCAATTCCTCATTGTAGCGATTGAGATGCTTCGTGAAAATAAGTTCATACAAGATTATGAGGATTTACCTAAGCCAGTTGTACCCCCAGAACATTTACCTGTAATTGTATCTGCTGGAAAGAAGAACAAGGCCTACAGGCCTAATGCGAACCTGTGCAATGAGATTACACCAAGTATAATGCTTCAATGCTGGACCATTACTTTCAAGAACATGTGTAACATGTATATGAACAATGCAAGTACTAAATACTCAGAACAAGAAACAATTAAACAAACATCACTGCTGCAATTCTTGCATGGGTGCACACAACACAAAAACTAGAATATGGGTAGTCAACAAGCGACTACGTGTATCTGCCAAAATCAAGAGTGGGAAAGGTGAAGGGAGGCATAGATTGAGTGGCGAGGGGAAACAGAGTGAGGTGTGTTGCATAATAGCCTGGATGTCTGCAGCCGAAATGTGTATGTAGGTGGCGCCACCTGTCATAAAATCAAGAAAGCTCTCCAGGATGTATTCACATGCAAAATTTCAGGTGGACAAGTCCAACCAATGCAGAGATATGAGTGTTTTTATCCCTGTGCAAAAATGGTGGCAGGTGGCGCCACCAATTTTGTGTGTGATTAAAAGATATATGAGATCTATACACATGCAAAATTTCAGGGGAATAAGTCAAACCAGTCCTAAGATATAAGCCTGAATGTCTGCAGCATATACATAAATGTAGGTGGCACCACCTGCCAAAAATCCAGAAAGCTATCCAAGATGTATAAACATGCAAAATTTCAGATGGATAAGTCAAACCACTACTGAGATATGAGTGATTTTAGCCCACGGCAGACAAACAGACGGACGCTGTGCAAAAATGGTGGCAGGTATGTGCATGTGTATGTAGATGGCGCCACCTGTCATAAAATAAAGAAAGCTGTCCAGGATGTATACACATGCAAAATTTCAGGTGGATAAGTCCAACCAATGCAGAGATATGAGTGTTTTTATTCCAAGGCAGATAAACAAACGGACGCTGTGCAAAAATGGTGGCAGGTGGCGCCACCAATTTTGTGTATGATTAAAAGATATATGAGATCTATACACATGCAAAATTTCAGGGGAATAAGTCAAACCAGTCCTGAGATATAAGCCTGAATGTCTGCAGCATATACATAAATATAGGTGGCACCACCTGCAAAGAAATCCAGAAAGCTTTCCAAGATGTATAAACATGCAAAATTTCAGATGGATAAGTCAAACCACTACTGAGATATGAGTGGTTTTAGCCCACGGCAGAAAAACAGACAGACGCTGTGCAAAAATGGTGGCAGGTGGCACCACAAATTTTGTGTATGATTAAGAGCTATGTGAGATCTATACACATGCAAAATTTCAGGGGGATATGTCAAAACACTGCCGAGATATGAGTGATTTTATCCCAAAGCAGATGGACAGATGGACGCTGTGCAAAAATGGTGGCAGGTGGCACCACCAGTTTTGCATATGATAAACAGTTATGGGAGATCTATACACATGCAAAATTTTGGCCCAACTGGTCAAACGGTTTCCCAGATATGAGCTTGGATGTCTGCAGCTTAAACGTTAATGTAGGTGGTGCCACCTGTCAAAAAATCAAGAAAGCTGTCCAGAATGAATGCACATGCAAAATTTCAGGTGGATAAGTCCAACCAATGCTGAGATATGAGTGTTTTTATCCCAAGGCAGATGAACAGATGGACGCTGTGCAAAAATGGTTGCAGGTGGCGCCACCATTTTAGTGTATGTTATAAAGCTTTCCAAGGGCTACATTTGTGCAAAATGTTCAGCCTTATCAGTCAAACGGTTCCCTAGATATGTGGGTTTATGTGTGGAAACAGACACACAAATGGACGCTGGGCAGAGAGGAAAGGTCAGAGGTCAACCAAAAATGAGGGCCCAGCAGTTCACATGTGACCGATCATAATTCCAAATTTTAAAAAATTCTGCCCAGTGGGTATGGAGGAGTTCACCGGAAACCTATGCAGCGATGGCGGCAGCGTCGGCGTCCGACTGAAAACATAGTATCCACAAAACTCTGTTTTGGAGGATACAATGATTGTAGCTGGCACCACCAGTATGTCAAACAAACCCCTCCTATGAAATAAGGAGGGACATACACTGTGCAAAAATTATTGTAGGTGGCGCCACCATTTTTGTACACTTTAAAGCTACCTGATATGTATAAACATGCCCAATTTTAGGCTGATGTATAAAAATCCTCTGTAGAAATAATACACTGCAAAAGTCAATGTAGGTGGCACCACCTGTTTGTAAATGAGAATACCATCAAAGAGGCATAGACAGGTCAAAATATCAGTCCAATACAGCAAATTTCACAGAGTTTGATGCACTGGGCTGACAAGGCTTAGGTGAGTAAGGCAGTTGCCCCCGAGTGACCTGTGACAAATTGCTGCCTCAAGCTACTGCACTGAGTGAACCCTTGACCTGCACCTGGCTAGACTGAGTGAACTTTTGACCTGTACCTAGCTGCACTGAGTGAACTCTTGACCTGTTGCATAATCTGACACAGTTGGCAGTCTGCCAAAGCTGTAAATAGATTCAGGCTGCACTTTGGTGCCAAATATGATGCAGTGAGCAGTCTGCCAAAGCTATAAATAGAATGCAGCTACTGCACTGAGTGAACTCTTGACATATACCTGGCTGCACTTCTTCCAATCCTGGCACTGTGCCAAAACTATTTATAGAGCTGACATCATTTTGGCTAATGGCCAATAACAAGGCACTGGCAATCTGCCAATGGTAAACCAAGTGCTGCCATCTGTACACAAAAGTGGTCCCTACTTGTAATAACTTTGAAATTTATTTTCCAAATACGAAATGCTTTTCAGCTGACTTTTTATAAGAAAGAAATCAGGAATATATGTAAAATTATTATGGATGCATACTGAATGCAAAATTAAAATACAGATATATCTCATTGATGGCAAATTCTTGAATTAAGTTGAGTAGGGATACCAATAATTTATAATCCACATACAGTTGTCTTTATATAGCCACAGAGAGCTGAATATCCAAGATTGTAACATTGCCTGGTATGATGAATAACTTGAATCATAAATCTAGCATTTAAAAAAACTTTCTTGTCAATATTAACCAAAGATAACCTGAAATCTAAATGTCTAGTGGCATGATGTAATAGATGCTGATAAACTGGTGCCAGGCTAGATGTAACAGCATCACACAGCTAACATATATGGTAAAATGACTCAATTCAAGCTCCATAATTCAGCCGAAAATCATTCATGTGGAACCATTAATGACAATTATTATAAGAATAATTGTAGGGATTATTCTTGTAAAATATTTAACAAACTGCCTTCAGTGGCATCAGTCGAAAAACGTTTTGCAGGTTTATAACTCATATAGGAAGATACAGCAAACTGGCTAAGTTCAGCTTCCTGTAACTCAGCCAAAAAGCACTGAACCAAAACCATTTGAACAAAATTGAATTATCAACATCTGAGGATAATTAATGTGTGAGATTTAAGAATTTGGCCCAGTGGTTTTGGAGAAGAAGATCTTTGTAGCCACTGAGCTAAAATGGGCAATTATGGCAGATGACTAAATTCAGCTTCCCATAACTTAGCCAAAAGTCACTGAACTGAGACCATTTGAACAAACTTCAGAAAGCACTACCCTAGGATCATTTCTGTGCGATATTAAACATTTTGGCCATATGTTTCAGAGAAGTTTTTTGTAGCCCTCAGTGTAATACAGGCACTGATGACCCCATACAAAAAAGGCCAATGCAGGTGGCGCCACCAATACCTCAATTTCAGATATGACTTATGTGACCAACATTGGCATAAAATTTGGTGATGATAGCTCCAGCCGTTTCTGAGATTTAAATTTTAATATGGTTTTTTGCACAGGTAACAAAGTTTAACCTCCTGTAACTCGGCCAAAAATCTCTGACCTGGAACCATTCAGACAAACTTGAGAAAGATTGTTCCAGGGATCATTTCTGTGAAATATTGGACAATTTGGCTGGACAGTTTCGGAGAAGAAGATTTTTAAAGCTTTTTTAGATTTTTCCCTATAAAATCTAAGAAAATGCAGTTAGAAAAAAAATAAACAAAATCCGATATAGTTTTTTGAATGACTGATTATTTGCAAAATATTTGGTGATGCTAGCTCCAGCAATTTTTGAGATAGCTATGGTTTAAGTACAGACGACGCATGACACACGACGCACGACGGACGATGACGCACCATCACATAAGCTCACAGGTTCACTAAAAAGAAGAAAACACAGACCCTTAAATGCTCAGTGTGTCAACACATAGATTCCTATCAGAGAAGGCATGAAGTTAGGCACCACCTGCTGTGGTGGTTTTAGCCCTCCATGGCTTGCTGGAACTGTCAAGTGCAGGAAGGCCATGCCAGCTTCCTGAAGAAACATGCGCATGTCACATGTCCAGGTGATTATGAACTTTATCTTGACTACAACAGAACATTCTTGGAGCTTATCAGATCAGACTTTAACTTAGGCAATTTGGAGGTACTGAGGCAGCATATCATCGCCCTTGGGCTTACAGTAATGTCTGTGTGATATTTCTGACTGTTTCCAGCATTTTTATTAATTACCTGGAAGATAAATATCTTCCATTAAATGAGAAAAATATATACATTGATCGGGATATATAGAATAATCTTTTAGAAATCTTTTGTTTTCGACTGGCAACACTTACATTGGTAGAACTATTAGAATAGAGAACAAGATTACAATCACACTAATCTTACTCCCTCCAGAGAGCGTCACATAAGGATTCCTCTTCATCTTTATTATGAAGTTCGTAATCACATTCAGGACATATTAAACGCAAATTCGAAAAAAGTGAGTCGTTCACCTCAAATGTTGTGTAGGTATGCAAAGGGAGTGGGAAGTTGTGCTTATGATTAGACTTAAAACTAAATAATTGTACATCAAACATTCTCATGTGAACACACCTGCAACATTTCAGAGATTAATGGAGGAAAACAATGGTGATCTACAGTTCTACACCTCAGCCAATGTCTTATTTAGTTATACACAGCATTTACCATTGAGCCACTTTATGAATTGATTGAGCAGCGTGTGTAGCACGGTAAGGGTACGCACAGTAAGGGTATAAGGATTTGTTCCTTTAAATTCAGTCAAACCATGCCAAGTCCGCTATTTCCAACATTTATCTAATGTCAATTCTCACAACATTCTCTGGTCAACATGTACCTGTTATGGAAATGTATTACTTCATTCACTTATACCTTGCTTTTTCAAATATAACAAGTTTGCCATTTCATCATGCTCATTGAGAATAATAGAAACAAAATATATGTGAATTTAACCAGTGATACTAATTGTATCAGCTGATGAAACCCTCATATTGAAACAAGATATGAATATATAAATACCAAATATTAAAATACTACAGTGTACAAAATACTTTGAAACTAGATATATCCAAGGAAAATTTTAAATCACTTTTTGGTCATACTAGTATTTTGTGGTTCTCGCATACGCTTATAAAATAGTAAACTTAAAATGAAGTTGATTTAATTTTTAAAGGTCCAGAAAGGTCCTGTATGGTGACCCTCAATTGTAGCCAGTATTCTGGTCTTAGGCCCCTTGATTGCACAGGTCTTTCTACATAATTTGGTCATCACTTTGTGTTTTCCTTCTCCACCTTGTTCAGCATGCAGACCTAGCCCAAAGCCCCACATTTTTATCCACAGGCATATGATCATATTATCTTCCAATTAATGGGTGTTTTGGTAGTTTTGGTTCCGGAAGTATATCATTTAGCAGTCAGTTGATTTTTCTGAAAAGAAATAGTAATATACAAAACATAAGAAATTCTAGGTTTGGTATATACACATGTGATCTGTTCACTATATATATATATATATATATATATATATAACTCTGGAGAAAAACAACACTTAATTCACAACATTCTGTTTCACGGGGTGCGACCCGATCATCAGGTGAATGTGGTTAGAATTATATATATATATATATATATATATATATATATATATATATATATATGCTAAACGCATGATTTTGCAGCAACTTTTTTGTTATCATAGATTTAAAAGATTTTATTTTGTTTTAACAGTAAACAAGTCCTTACAACTTTTTCTGAAAAGAAACAATATGTATACATAGTCAAGTAAAGTTCAAGATATTTAATGCTCAAACACTGTTTAATACAGGCTTTTACTTACCTGTAGGCATTTATGGCACTGTTTTCCAATCAGGCTATGACTGTGATATGCTTCGACTGTGGTGCATGTCTTTGGAGTATCTCCTCAAGATGAGCTATGATTGGTCCTGATCTTTCTGGGAGCGTTATATGCTGTTATTCTAAAAATAATTATACACAGAAGACTATAAAATACATTTTCACTCTTACATTAAATTATGATTCTAATGAATAATGCATTGTATATTTAAACCCTTTAAATACTATTATATTATCAAATAAATAAGACCAATAATGGACAGTTTATCAGTTCTGAAATAAACTTATCTTTTTCTTCTTTCTTCCCTTTTTATGTTGCTTATGTCTGGCCAAGATATTTTACCTCTTTTGCAATGGAATTTCACCCCATAAAATTCTGAGTGCCACTATAAATACCATGGGGCATTTCTGGGCAACATGGAGTAGAAAATAATATCTGCAACTGTTAACTTGGGCTCTCCATTCATTTTAAGTTTTAACTAAGAATGAAGGAATTATTTGGGCTGGATTTTGGCACACAATGTCTTTATAGTGAAGAGAATTCACAACTGCTTTCAATTTCAGTTAAAATTTATTTGGTTTTAACAGGAAAAATGTAAAAAATAGTCCCAATTAAAATTCAGCAAGGATTTGCAAAATCACAACAGGGACCAATCAGCTGGCAGCCATGATGTTTATAAACCGTAGCATATGGCTATGTAAACAATAGGCCTGCTATCTCATAAGTCACTCTGTTCTGAATATAAGTAATCACCACAATGTCACTGCTACTTAAACTGTCTATCCATGAACTGATATATTCAAAAATGATTGAAAGTTTATAAATGTTATCAATGAATCAATGTGCAGATATTGTCCAGATATATCCATAAATACAGAAAAATTAAAAAACTAGATGTGTCGGAACGACACGAATGCCCCCGCCTTGGGCAAATTAGAAACATTTGTAAAATTTGGAAAATTTTTTAAGTTCAGGAGGTGTCGTATGGTCAAAAGTAGGTCAACAAGGGCAAAATGCAAACTCAATTTGTAACGGGTCATTATCAAGCAACACACCAAAAATCATGCCAGTATATGCAGGCATTGTGAAAAAAAGTCCATACATGTGCATTTTCCATAAAAATTTCTGTCTTTCATGAAATTTTCTATGTTTAGGATCCGTAAAACAATCAAAAGTAGGTCAACCAGGATGAAACGCCAACTCGATCTGTAACTGTCATTATCTGCCCACACAAAAAAAATCAGGGTGGTATCTGCAGGCATTGAGGAAAAAAAGTCAGTACATATGCATTTGTTATGAAAATTTATATTTTTCATGAAACTTTCTATGTTCAGGAGCAGTCAAATGGTCAAAAGTAGGTCAACTGAGACAAAACAAGAACTCAATCTGTAACTGGTCATTATCTGCCTACACACCAAAAATCAGGCCCATATCTGCAGGCACTGCGAAAAAAAGTCCATACATGTGCACCTTTTTAATGAAATTTTCTATGTTAGAGCACCGTCAAACGGACAAAAATAGGTCAACCGGGACGAAACGCGAACTCGATCTGTAATTGGTCTATATCTGCCCACACACCAAAAATTAGGCCAATATCTGCAGGCATTGCGAAAAAAAGTCCGTACATGTGTATCTGTCATGAATATTTCTATTTTTCATGAAAATTTCTAAGTTTAGGAGCCGTAAAACGGTCAAAAGTAGGTCAATCGGGACGAAACGCAAACTCGATCTGTAACTGGTCTATATCTGCCCACACACCAAAAAACAGGCCAATATCTGCAGGCATTGTGAAAAAAAGTCTGTACAACTGTTTGATATCAGAATGACGGAAGGATGGACATGGGTAAAACTATATGCCCCGGCCACTTTTTGGCGGGGGCATAAAAATATGCAGGCGCATACACAGATGACCAAGTTCAACCTCCTGTAACTCGGCCAAAAACCTCCAAACTGGAACCATTAGAACAAAGTTGAGAGAGATTGTTCCAGGGATCATTTCTGTGAAATATTGGACAATTTGGCTGAACAGTTTCAAAGAAGAAGATTTTTAGAGCTTTTTTAGCTTTTTACCAATAAAATCTAAGAAAATGCAGTAAGAAAAAAATAAACAAAATCGGATAGAGATTTTCAGATGACTGATTATTTGCAAAACATTTGGTGATGCTAGCTCCTGCCATTTTTGAGATAGCTATGGTTAACGTACAGACAAAGCACTGCGCACTGATGCTGTACCATCGCATAAGCTCACAGGTTCGCTTAAAATGTTGACATCAATCGGTCTAACATGTTTGTTCTAAGTATAAATGTTGCTTGCTTGAGAGCCTTCTTTCCATTTGCCTTCTGGGGGGCCTCTGCTCGCTGCTGGTTCCAGGTGCTGGTTTAAGGTCTGTCCACATTTTCATTCAAGTGACAAGCTACTGAATAAGTTTTCATTTCATATTGAACGTTTCAAAAGACTACATGCTTATCTTGAAAAAATAATTAAAACATTGTTGAAGCTTTCAACATAAAACATTTCAAGTGCTATTATATATGTGAAAGCGTTTTTGTAAACCATCAAACTTTTAATGACTGCATATAACACTTCAACTGCTTTGGAGCTTATGAGGACAATTTTCATGGCTCATAATGTTGATCTGTTTTGCATGTGGAAAGAATGACAGAATTCATTATCAATTATAATTTTTATTGTGATTTACAATGTTGTCAAGGTTTTTTCTAAGTTTACTGACATCACCTTTACAGTTTCTCATGGCCAAGAGAAAATGTCTTCTGACAGATCCCACTTTGTCACTTAGCTGCCAGTGCCAGGTCACACCATGCTTGTACTTATGCCCTTTGGCAAAGTTAAACATTGCTTTTCACTTAACATGCAGCATGCTAGGTATTGATCTGATTGTCTGTAAATTTTCTCTGCTCATGATTGCACTTGTTCAATTGTCCCACTGCTCTCATGGGCATGGATACCTATATCCATATTTGCTTGGTGAAAGTAATCATTCAGACACTGAGTGCCAATTAGTTCATGTTTTTGTGTTACACTTTCAACCGATTTTGTTTTGTGTTTATTTCTGACTAGCTGATAGACCCGGTATACCGGGCTTATTACCGGGGTTGAGGAGATTTATTGACGGAGATGTGAAATATTGGCTAGTTTTTTTTTTATTCTGAAAGTTAACAGAAAATATAGGTTTTCAGTGGGAACCTGTCTCAATAAGATATGTATAAACATTTTGGCATGACTGCAGAATAACTCACGCACCTCTCTGAGGCACAACACTTCTGTGAACAGAAACGTTTTAATGTCCACCTGCTTGTATCTTAATTTGCAACTTACTTTTGGACTGAATTACATGAATCCTAAACATACCGTCCGTCCGTACAAACTGATTACCTGGTGGAGACAGTGCATGAGTGATCCTGCAGTCGCCCCAATATTTTTAACATTTATTTTGTGGGGCTGTCCTCGTGTCAAGAAATTTATACCCCGGAATGTTTACTTTGAAGACCTGGTCAGTGATGGTGTTTACATTGCGAACAGGAATGAGACGCGGGGGCATTTAGGTTTTCCGATGATATTTGATTGATTCTATCATTGGACGTAATAAGATTAGGTTGATGTGAATAACACATGAAAGATTTATTAAAGATTTATTTATTGCAAGGAAACTGTTCCTTAAGGAAAAAACAGAAATATGCAACCTCCTAAGTAGCAGAAGCGGAGCCAATGGGACTGTATTCATTTTCAACCGCCGCAAACTTTTTTCCATCATATCTGAAATATTTTGAGGCCTGAAACCCCAGACACCACTCCACCCCACCCCACCCGAAGCCTGTTTGTGAAACTTGGACCTTGAATTAGGTTTTGTCATTATTCCTTATTGGTTGAACTCTGCATTTCATGAAGCGAGAAGTATGTGTTTTTATCTTTTACCAACAACCATGTGGGTGAGAGCCTCGTTCAAATGAAAGGGCCGACAGGCCCAAATCCCTCACTGAAAGCAAGCGTTATTCATAAGAATAATTGTATTGTTTGAGATTGAAAGACCACGATGAATGCGTTCTGGTCATTGCCAAAGGCAGATCGGCTGTGCTCGGTCTTCCCTTTGTGCAAGTCAGTAACTAGAATATCAGCAGAAGCTGACAAAAGCCCTCAGCCAAAAGAACAGTGTTTAGAGGTGGTAACAGGAACAAGTACTAAATATCTGTTCTCACATGGATGTATATCTGTACATGTCTCAGTTATAAATTTAAAATGGAGAGGTATGTACCATGACTCATAACAATCCATCAAATGCTTCCTGAAAATAAGCTTCTAAGTTTTATTCTATTGTAAGCTCTGTGACCTTGAAAAGCAGGTCAAGGTCACCCATCTTCGAACTTGACCGAGATTTTGTTGATATGCATCTTCACCAAAGAAATAAAATTCCTATTGTGAATCCTTTTAGAGATATCCTGCTCACAAGGCCACAATTGAAAAATCCAAGAAAAATTCATTAAAAATCAGAAATTGCAGGTGGCGCCCCCAAATTTGTGCAGCAGTTACAGACCATCAGTCCCTATGATCATAGTAAGTATTGTAAAAATCCACCCAATGGTTCCTGAGAAATAAGCTTCTAAATGTTTTTTCTATAATCAGCTCTGTCACCTTGAAAAACAGGTCAAGGTCACCCATCTTCGAACTTGACCGAGATTTTGTCAATATACATCTTCACCGAAAAAATAAAAATCCTACGGTGAAACCTTTTAGAGAACCCGCTCACAGGCCTAAAGTTGAAAAATCTGATAAAAATTCATTAAAAATCAGAAATTGTAGGTGGTGCCACCAAACTTGTTTAGCAGGTACAGATTATCAGTCCCAATAATCATAGTAAGTTTTGTGAAAATCCACCCAATGGTTCCTGAGAAATAAGCTTCTAAATGTTTTTTCTATAATCAGCTCTGTGACCTTGAAAAGCAGGTCAAGGTCACCCATCTTTGAACTTGACCGAGATTTTGTCAATATACATCTTCACCGAAAAAATAAAATTCCTACGGTGAAACCTTTTAGAGATATCCCGCTCACAAGCCCAAAGTTGAAAAATCCGATAAAAATTCATTAAAAATCAGAAATTGCAGGTGGTGCCACCAAACTTGTTAAGCAGGTACAGATTATCAGTCCCAATAATCATAGTAAGTTTTGTGAAAATCCACCAAAAGGTTCCTGAGTAATAAGCATCTAAGTGTTTTTCTATAATCAGCTCTAAAATGTAGAAAAATGGGTCAAGGTCACCCATCTTCGAACTTGACCGAGATTTTGTCGATATACATCTTTACCGAGGAAATAAAATTCTGACGGTGAATCCTTTTCAAGATATCCCGCTCACAAGGTAAAAGTTAACGGACGCCGGACGGACGGACGGACGGACAGCTTGGGTGACGACAATAGCCCATCAGCCTAAGGGCTGAGGGCTAAAAACGGGAAAATCACTCAAAATTATATGTACATTAAAAATCATTTGTTCTCATATGGCCTATGTCACTGCGGGCATAATAACCATTAAAATGATGTAAGGCACACTATTGTACACAACGCTGTTTTAGAGAACATTGCGAACAGACATGAACTGAATTCCTTTTAGTATTAAAAAACTTTATGGGTCTTAAAGCTGCAAACAACATCAGTAATCTCAGCATTCTTTCTCATATCATGAGGAAAAACTGATCCAATCATTAGACCAGCTATAAGACTTACATAGCTTCCAATCTTTTCAAGTATTGTTGTGTACCAAGAATCCGCTGCTTTATCCTTTACACTTTGGCTGAGTGTGGCAACCATTTCAAACCTTGTAGTTCTGGCAAAATGGTACAACTGTTGTGGAAAAGCTGGCTGCACTGCTGAAGTGTGAGAGATGCTTTGCTAATTACCTGTACCAACAGGCCAGAGACCTTTTGATTAGGAAAGGCATAGACATACAAAACAAACTGTTTTGTTGGACTATCTTTTAGGGGGTCTTAAAGAGGGCAGTTCTTGAAAAGCTACAAGAAACAACTGGACAGAAAGCTCTGGGTCTTATAATGCCATCAACCACCCGCTGGCTGTCCATCAAAGACTGTTGTCTAAGAGTCTATGAGAGATACACTAACATTCTTGATGCCCTGGATCAGGTATATCCTGAAAACCAGGATTCTGAGGTTATGGGACTAAAATTGCACTTGACAGATGAATCATTTGTTACAATTTGGGTGCTTTTTTCTGATGTACTTGATGTAAGCTCAAAAAGCAGCTGCAAGCTGATGACATTAACAACAGTGCTATACCAGCACTGCAATGATCAGCTCAAGAAGGCCTAGATGATATCTTTCAACATCTGGCAGGACAACCAACAACCCAGTCACTAACTCCCCACTTTGACAAGCTCGAGAAGAGCCTTGAAATCGCAAAATGGAGACGAGAAGGATCAAGGACTTCTCGAGCCCAGTCATCTCAACAGAAGACAAAGAAGGAATTTAATGAGAAAATAGCTGTGCCACTGATAAAGGACCTTAAGATGAAAATTGACACTGCAATTGAAAGCAAAGACATCATAACATCATTTGCAATATTTGACACCAGAAACCTGACAGACAAGGCTGACAAACACAAACCTAGAAAACCTAATGAGACTGGCAAAGCATAAGGGAACTTTGAGTGACTTTGAGTGGGACATTGTTATTGACTCTGAGTGGGACATTGTTATTGACAAGTTCAGAGCAATGTCAGGTTCCTGTTTAAATGTCGTCAGTTTAAATAGACATCTTTTTTTTTTAATTTGTGGGCACCTTTTTATGAGGTGATGTTTGGTTTAAATGTCCACAGATGATTTCCACACCCTTGTTTCACAGTAATATGTAACTAATGTCCCATGGGCCATGATGCTTAGCTGAATTTGAACAACAGGTGATGCATGTATTAATGATTGATGTTATGATCTGGTAAAAACATTTGTTAAGGAACCTTGAACAAAGGATAGAATGACTTCCAGAGTGCTCAAAACCATGTGTTTTCCCCATGGTCCTTTAAAAATAGGTAAAAGTGACCTGTGACCTTAACTAAAGTTTCCAAATCTGAAATCGCTGCCAGACTCAATCTTGGTGAGTAGGTAAATCTGTTTACACATACTGAAAGACTTTGGCTACAATGCAAAACCAGCTTCAGCTTTCTATGACTCTCTCAAAAATTAACAAACCAATCTATTCTTATACAATTGAAAGAACCCTTCCCTAGGATAATACTTGTGAAAAATTAAACAATCCAACTTGACAGTTGCATGATAAAACATATTTAAGCTGTAAAAAACAGGTCGATGTAGATGGCACCACAAAGACAGCAGTTTCAAATATGAGTCATGGGACCAACATTTGCATAAAATTTGGTGATGATATCACCAGCCATTTCTGATATTGTAATTCAGAAAATGTGTAGATCAGGCAAGTCAGGCTAAATTTTATTCTGAAGAACACAATTTGAATTTTGCTGGGCAGTAGCTGGAGGAAATTGGTGTCACAAGAAAAGATTTAATAAATATAACTCCCTTATGGGACAAAGAGGTACCTCCAATGAAAAATGGCGTTATAAAATATCTTGAGCTCTTTTGGCGGAAAGAAAGATTGCCACCCATGATTTTAGCCCAGTGGATTGAGGGTCTGTGCAAACAAACAGCAGAATATGTTCAAGACAAAGAGGCCACTAATGCTGTGAAGTATGTACTGGCTATGGACACAAAACTTGGAAAATCCATGGCACGATCACCTGATCAGTATAGCGAATTGCATTTGAAAGTTTTCTGTGTCACAGGTAATCCTCATAAATGCTCAACCAATATCAAGAGAATTCCAGAATCAACTTCCAGTAATCCCAGTGTCATACCTGACAGAAAACATGGTGGAGATCAAACACCATCAGGCAAAACCACAACAGAAAATTCCCCTGCAGTCAAAAGAACTAGTGACCTTCCTCTAAGAATTGCTAATCTACAAAAGCAATTGCGACAAGAAAAGGCAAGGTATGAACAACAATGTAAGAAGCTTGATGAATATTCAGTTAAAATTGAGGCCTTGCAAGCTCATTTGAAAGAGTTCATAAACAAGAATAATGAACTGCTTAAGTTAAGTAAATCACTGTTGGAAAAGATCAAATTAGAAACCACTAGCTTAAGAAAGAAAGTAAAGGAACATAAAATAGTGGTATCAGAATTAGTAGCAGAAGTAGATGAAAAAGAGAGGGAATCAGTGCAAACCAAAAGTGGAAATCGTTACTCAGACAATATTGTCAAATGTATAATTCAGATGGTTGGCTAAGCAGAAGTTCCTGCTAACAGATGTGGCAAAATAATGCAAATCGTTTCCAAGTGCTTGTTTAATAAAGAAGTGGACCTCTGTGACTTACCATCAGAGCGCTCAGTCTTAATGTTTGCTGACCAAGGACATATTTTAGCAAAATACCATGTTGCTGACAGTGTACAGAAATCTTCAAGATCGGATGGTACAACAAAAACCAAAGGAGATATGTTGGCAATCAGTTAACATTAGACTCAGGACAAACTCTCAGCACTGGCTTCTCAACTGTGTTGTGAGAGGACACAAGAGACATTACTTGATCAAACCATTGATCTATTTAAAGAGGTGGGACAGGTATACTCTTGTGAGGAAGCAGAGGAACAATATTGAATAAAAGAATATTTTGACAAAGCTCAGTGGAATAATTAGTGACCGCACAAGTGTCATGAAATCATTTGATCGGACCATGGATGCTGAAAAGTCAAAGGTACTCTCACTTGAGGAGAATGAAGGATCAATTCATTTTCTGCATTCATTTTGTGCTCATTCTGCTTGGACTGAGCAATTTGTGTGAGGATGTTTAAAAAAAAGCAGAAGCAGAAATAGGAAGAAAACCGGAAGAGACCAGCAATCTGTCTTCAGTAGATTTAAATCCCCTGAATGTGTGAGTGCAAGATATATTCGATTAGCCTGTGATATATTGGGTCCAAGAGGTGATGAAAAAAATGGATGCTGTGATGCTTATTGTAGTATGAAGGATGTCAAATCGTGAATAACCAGCTACAGAAGCAATCACTTCAACAACTTTTTTTAAGGCGGTGCAGCTCTCCATCTTCATTGCAGTGCCATCATTGATTTCCTGGCCAACTTCAAGGGACACCTGAATTTGAAACAACAAACTGTATTGGCTGATGCTACATGAGATGTTGTGGATATGTTCATCAAAGCGACAGGACCATACTGGAAACTGGTAAAGAGTGACACCAAGTACTATGATGTTTTAAAGTATGTCACTGTGATGCATGCAATTCAAGTGCTAATATATGAGAAACCTGTCCACATGTGGAAGGATTACAGACAGGAGCAGGACAGCATGTACCAGTCCCTTTCCAAAAATCATCTGTTGGACTGCTGAAGGAAGTCTTGAGCCAGATCTTCTCAGGCTTCACAATTGTCACTGCAAGGCAGTTAGCAGATTTCTTGGAGGGAGGGAAATTTCATTCAGTACAGAAAGAAAAGACCAAGGAGGCCTTACACACAGCCAGCTTACCAATTTGATTGGGGAGGCTTGCTTTGGTGACCTAGGGTTCAGTATGGCCAAACGGAGGAATGCTACTCTGCCTCACCACTCCACAGTCAACTTCAAGTTGGTTCAACAAAAAAGTGACACTGAGACACTCCTAGAAAGTTCAAGAAAAAAATCAACAGAGCTCAGATGAAAACACAAAGGACAGGAGAGAGGGAAAGCTAAAGCTAAAGCTTGTTTTGCACAGAATTAAAAGTTGGCGGAGGAAAAAGAGCAAGCAAAATTGTCAAAAAAAAGAGAAATATGAAAAGCCTTGAGGCCCTTGTCTGTCCAGCTCTGATGTTGTAAAGATTTTGTCAAAATTTAAGAGGGTAGAGGAGAAAAAGGCTTCACTTCAGGCTGAAATAAAATATCAAAAATATGTCCTTGGATCCAGCTTGTAATAACACCTTTGAACACATGGAAGGGCACAAATTGTAAAGACTGGACTAAGAATCTTCATTCTTGACACACTGAGAGACCTATGAAAAGTCTCCATGGAAACCAGAAATTAGGTCTCTGTTACCCATATCCTTTGAGCTATGGGGCTCAAAAGAACACACCAGAATAGTAAAAAATTTCATACAAAAACTTCAATATCTCATTAACTACACCACTGATGGTGTACGCATACATATTGATCATGAGATGTTTTATCAGTTTCTTCAGACTGGTGGCGCCACCTGAATTTTTCGATTTTTTTAGAATTGTTTTCCCTATTTTTGAGACCTTTAAAGAAATTTTCTAAGTTTAGGAGCCGTAAAACAGTCAAAAGTAGATCAACTGGGACGAAACGCGAACTCAATCTGTAACTGGTCATTATCTGCCTACACACCAAAAATCAGGCCAATATCTGCAGGCATTGCGAAAAAAAGTCCGTACATGTGTATTTGTCATGAAATTTCTATTTTTCATGAAATTTTCTAAGTATAGGAGCTGTAAAACGGTCAAAAGTAGGTCAACCGGGACGAAACGCGAACTCGATCTGTAACTGGTCTATATCTGCCCACACACAAAAAATCAGGCCAATATCTGCAGGCATTGCGAAAAAAAGTCCGTACAACTGTTTGATTTCGGAATGACGGAAGGACGGAATGACGGACATGGGTAAAACTATATGCCCCGGCCACTTTGTGGCGGGGGCATAAAAAACTGCAGTATCTCAATAACTACAACACTGATAGTCATGATTTTGGGCATACATATTGACCATGAGGTCTTCCATTAGTTTCTACAGACTGGGTGTGACACCACTATTTTTTTCAAATTTTTACCATTTTTTTTCTCTATTTTTGAGACATTTAAAGATGTGGTTATCTGTCAACAGGGTACAAATCGTAATAACTGGACCTAGAATCTTCATTCTTGTCATGCAAGGAGGCCCATGAAAAGTGTCTGTGGAAACCTGAAATTAGGTCTCCCTTACCCATATCTTTTGAGCTATGGCACCTCAAAGTACTGCTCAGAATAATGGAAAATTTGATACAAAAGCTGAAGTATCTGAACAACTAATGCAGAGATCACCATAATTGTTTGCATGGATATTGATCATGGAGTGTTACATCAGTTTCTGCAGACTGGTGGTGACACCTATATTTTATTCAGTTTTTCGAATTTTTTTCTCTATTTTTGAGACTTTTAAGGATGCTGTCATCTGTTAACGTTGCACAAATTGTAACATCACGACCTAGAATCTTCATTCTTGTCATGCAAGGAGCCCCATGAAAAGTCTCTGTGGAAACCTGAAATTAAGTCTCTCTTACCCATATCCTTCAAGCTATAGGACTCCGAAGTATCCCTCAGAATAATGGAAAATTTGATACAAAAGCTGAAGTATCTGAACAACTAATGCAGAGATCACCATGATTCTTTGCATGGAGATTGACCATTAAGTGTATTTATCAGTTTCTGCAGACTGGTGGAGCAAACTGTATTTTTTTTTAAAGTTTATGCATTTTTTCTCTATTTTTGAGATATATAATTACAGACACAATCTTGGCCTGTTGGTTAATCTGTTTGATGCTTCAGCTGAATGGGTATATACTACCATTCAGATGATAAAATTTCCTTTTGCGAATCTCTTCCCAGTCACCAAGTGTCATGACCCATGAGTTACTTGTTTATATATTTTTTTGCATTATCCTTATAAAACAATGATTTATATAAAATAGTGATCAGTAAGTGTAATAATCATTTCCCTTGTTTTCTAAGCTTTTATCTGGTACCAGGTTTGTAGCTCTAGCCTGGATAATAGTGAAGATATTGCATTTTAAAGAATAAAACTTATGGAGATTTCGCAGTCATGCACATATTCCACAGGAAATTTTCAATTTTTCCAAATTTCAAAATAATAAATATTTCAACCTGAAAAAAATTGAGTGTGGTAAATGTATATAGTAGTACCAGATAAAAACATATATTGATGGTATCATTCATGTGTTTTCATTATATTTATGAAAGAAAATGAATATTTGTGACACTGTGTACACCCAATTGGTGTCATTTAATGTTTTTTTTTAGGTATTTTAATTTTTTTTATAACATCTGCAAAACTCCCAATAAAATTCATACAAGTGAAAATATGCATAGATTGTGATATTTTAATAAAAGGTTAACCAATGTGACTTGTCTCATATTTTTTAGATTTTGATAATGGCTTAGGTATTTGGAACAAGGCCGCAAAACAGTAATATTAAAACTCGCATATCCCAGGAACCTTTTATGCTAGGAAGATGAATTATATGTCAAACTTCAGCTTTTCTGAAGCTCTATCCAGCAAATACAAAATTGAAGGTCTAACAGGTAAATGAAAATTTCACTGCTGGTACCTAATTTTAGTATCCTTTTTTGGCAAAATGACTAAGATCAGCTTCCTGTAACTCGGCCAAAATTCACCTGATTGGAACCATTTGAACAAACTTGAGAGAGATTGTTTCAGAGATTATTTCTGTGAAATATTGAACAATTTGGCTGGACAGTGTCAGAGAATAAGATTTTCAAAGTTTTTTTTAGCTTTTTCCCTATAAAATCTAAGTAAATGCAGATAGCAATAAAATAAGCAAATTCAGTTGGAGTTTTTTAGATGACTAATCTTTTTGCATAAAATTTGGTGTGGCTAGCTCCTGACATTTTAAGATAGTATGGGTAAACATACAGACACCGGACGATGCCACACCATGGCATAAGATCACAGTTTCCCTAAATACTACAGGTTGAACCACCAGTTTTTGATAACTGACAAAACTAGTCTTGGTCAATATTTAAGGCAAGATTCATGGCAATCCATGCATTAATTATCAAAATACTTGGATTCGTATCCAATTTTTCATTTTTAATATTCTGGTTTGTAATAACAAGCTCAATAGGTCATAGGATATAGGTAGCAGTGACCTAATTTCAATTTTCCAAGGAGATTTTTTTTATAAACCAACCTGGAAATTAAGTAACAAGTTTCTAGATTTAGTGGTTACGATCTGTGCCCTGCAACCAGACCAACAACAGCCAAAGTGCCATTCCTATACCTCAGTTGACGTTGAGTCAGCTGAGCTAAAAATGGGCCTCGGTCAAAGTTTGACAAAATTTAAGGTACTGATTTTATGTTTATGCTAATAACTCTGAAAAAATATCTGAAAAACAGATCAGTGGGCTATTTATTAAGCAGTCCTGAAGTGTGATAATAGGTTTTTAATGGAATATTGAGGATTTTCCTTAATTTCTGGAAGGAACAATATCGCAGTGACCCAATTTTCAGTTTGGTAGGAGATTTTGGGAACAACTAAGAGTATGCTGAATTTCAGATTTGTAGGTCCAACTGTTTCAAAATGTAACAGTTTAATGGACAGATTGACGAACAGCCTACTGACAAAGGACCATCGCTATAGCTCAGTTGACTTATAGAAACCTGAGCTAAAAATGGAAATCTGGTATGGCACCCCAGGGAAGCTGACCATGTTCCAAAATAACAAGAAAAAACAAATGGCCATCATGACACAGAAAACAAGGGAACTTTCTTTGCTGACTGCCCATCAAAACACACTGATCAAGGACATCAATGAAATATCACAGTACAATCAATCCAACTAGGGACCCATGGGTCAAACAGCCTACTGACAAAGGACCATCGCTATAGCTCAGTTGACTTATAGAAACCTGAGCTAAAAATGGAAATCTGGTATGGCACCCCAGGGAAGCTGACCATGTTCCAAAATAACAAGAAAAACAAATGGCCACCATGACACAGAAAACAAGGGAACATTCTTTGCTGACTGCCCATCAAAACACACTGATCAAGGACATCAATTAAAATGTCACAGTACAATCAATCCAACTAGGGACCCATGGGTCTCAATGCTCAGCTGAATTTGTCTATAAGGATATTTTTAAAGATTTTTTTTTCAAAATGACAGTCCTGTGACCTTAACCAATGACCTTGTGAACAAAAAATTTTAGAACTTATTACCCTTGAACTTGTTTTAACAATCTTTTGAAAAGTGACCTTGACCTCTGACCAGGTACGGTAACCTCAAAATCAACAGATTTCCTCACTTTGGGCAAGTAAGCCATGTGTGAAAGATGGAAAGTTTGATTTACAGTGCATCTACAACGTTTTAAAAGATGTGACTCCTGTGACCTTCCTTTAACTTTGATCTCTGGACCCTGAAAATCAAAATGAATTTACTTAAGTGGTGGGTCTTTGATAAATCAAGTTTGAAGCAAATCTATCCAAAGCAGAATTATCATCCAACAAGTGGCCTATGGGTCATGATGCTCAGCTGACTGACATGTTGATAATATGTCCTTGCACAGACAACTAATTAAGATAGGTGGCATCATTGTTCATGCATATTAGCTCAAGTTCATCAAGACCCATAAGCACAACAAATTTGTTGACAATCAAACCAGTCTTTCACGAGGAATCTGGCAATTTGTGCGTATTTTGCATTAATTCTGGGCTGCTCAAACAAACCCCATAACTC
This sequence comes from Sipunculus nudus, assembly GCA_026874595.1. Classification (NCBI taxonomy): domain Eukaryota; kingdom Metazoa; phylum Annelida; class Sipuncula; order Golfingiida; family Sipunculidae; genus Sipunculus; species Sipunculus nudus. The sequence goes on along the minus strand of CM049308.1, from coordinate 82,087,399 downwards.
TGAGATTATAGGTCACTGTGACCCAATTTCAGGTTTCTGGGGATAATTTTTTAGGAAGTCTCAGGATGTCAAGTTGGAAGATTCTGGGCCCCATAGTTACGATTTTTGCCCTACTTTGGTATCAAATTTTCAATTATTCTGGGGGGGTACTTCAGAGCTGCATTGCTTGGACAATATGGGTGACAGAGACCTAATTTCAGGTTTCCAAGGAGATTTTCATGGGCCTCCCAGCATGTCAAGAAAGAAGATTCTAGGTCTAGCCGTTACGATTGTGTCCTGTTAATAGATGACTGCATCCTTTAAGGTCTCAAAAATAGACATAAAAATAGTTTAAAAAAATCAAAAAAATACAGGTTGTGCCACCAGTCTGCAGAAACTGATGAAACACTCCATGATCAATATCCATGCAAAAAATCATGGTGATCAATACATTAATTGTTCAGATATTTGAGCTTTTGTGTCAAATTTTTCATTATTCTGGGGGTACTTCAGAGCCCCATAGCTTGAAGAATATTGGTAACAGAGACCTAATTCCAGGTTTCCAAGAAGACCTATCATGGACCTCTCTGGATGTACAGTGAGAAGATTCCAGGTCCAGCAGTTACAATTTGTGCTCTGTTAACAGATGACATGATCTTTTGAAATCTCAAAAATTGAGAAAAAATGTCTTAAAAATAAAAAAAAATACAGGTGGCTCCACCAGTCTGCAGAAACTGATGAAACACTCCATGATCATACACAAACTGGTCAAATGCATAAAACAGTTTCGAAAACCAATTTATGGGAGCACAAATAAGACTCATTTGTTTACTAATAAACGTCAGGAAAGAGGGCAATCTTAGTTTGATTTGATATTTCTGTGAGGAATTATGTATTTCTCATGCTGCATTAAGGAATTTCACCATTGCACCTGCAGTATCACCACCAGCAATAACAAATGGAGTAATATGTGAACTATACCTGTTTTGAAAGAGTGAGAAAATTGATTTGTAAACCCTTGTACTCATTCACTGAACATGAAACAAAACAACACTTTGAAGATCTTCATCTAGAATAAAATACTGCATAACAAGTATATAAGAAGCTCAATAAATCTGTTGGGAGGAACATCAGGCCATATCCGCCCGTCCCACGGATGAGGCAATTTTCCTATTTTTCTGCACAGTTCCAAACTGCTGCTCATGTTTGATAACATGCAACCTATTCTCCAGAAAACCATTTATTTGTTGCTTAATAAAACACAAGGTCATTTAATGCACTGGAGAGTGCCGGATGTTTGTTAATGACATCACGGTTTCACCTGCACTAATCTAGACAACACAATGGCGCATGCCATGGGACCTAGATGAAGAGTCATTGCCCAGTCTTCCTCAGTATCGAGTCCCCAAGGGACAACTGCAGACTAGGGAACCCCAATCTAGCCAGATAGAACATCAGGTAACTACCTTTATGGTGACTATTACTGTGACACTCATTTTATCAGGACAGTCTGTATATTTGTGCAAATATAAATGTATCCTCAGTCACCATGGTTTAATTATTGATCATCAACATCTCAAATATCTTTCTTCGGTGCCACCAGCAACTAAGTTTAACACGAAATTTTAGCGTCAACATTGTCACCCTTATTAGCGTCACCGAGTTTCCGGCCGAAGCCCAATTCCTCTTTGACCACTTCTTGAGCAATCCCAAGTTAGAGTGACAGGAACGTCGTGTGATCTGGCCTATTTGTGGATTCCTGTGTGCTTTCCTTGCAGTTTCGAGCGAGGTAGGTAGCCCTTTGTTGAACCGAATTTGCAAGATGGTGGCCGGACCCCAGCCCCCTTTCATTGGCAATAGGGCTGTTGTCCTCGGCGCTTCTGAAGTCAGAAATTTATCGCTTCGCATGTCAGAACATGCAGGTCGTTTGCAACCTAATTTTGCCTTTTGCACAGATGTATGTGACATCATTGTTTGCGGAAGCAGTGGTTACACGGTTGACCTCCTTTCGCAGGACCATTGGACTGTGAGTCGGCCGGCCGAAGGTCGGCATCTTGCATATTGGGGGCTATGATTTGTTGAGGGCGGGTCATGCGGGCCGCCCCCATTCAGTGGCCAATAGTTTAATCCAACTTGCAGTCCACCTCCATGACCAACTTAGAGTGGATTTAATTAAGTTTGTTGAGTTGAATCCCCCTTTTCCGCCTTATTGCGGTTGTGTTTACCCCCTGACTACAACGATTGGGTGTATCAGTGCAATGCCTTGTTGGAAGTGTCCATCGCTTCCATCCCTTTTGCTCAGTTTTGGCATCATAACTTCGCTTGGGGCGATCATCTGTTTTGTCATGATGGTGTACACTTTAATGACATACGTCTTCAACTGTGGTATTTCAGCATACGCGGCGCCATTGTGACAGCTTTCCGGGATTGATACCGTATTCAATATTTTTGCTATCCCGGTTAAATGAGTAATTTTATTGTCACTTGCATTACGGTATGTTGCGTTTTATATTGCCCCCTAAAATTACTGGCTTTAGTGTTTTACTATGCCTGCAAGTTTTGTGTGTCCTTGCTTAAAAAATGGCAAGGAATTTCCCTGTATATTGCTAGTTGATGTGTGTCCTAGCTTTTTCAGCATGTAATATCTACTGTTGATTTTGTAAAAATTATTTTGAGTTGGTTGATGTGTGTCCCGGTGGTAAATTTAGTAAACTTGTTTGACTAAGCATAATCACTTTCTTCATATATGTTTAACTACTTGATCATTATCCTGTATGCTAATTTGGGCTTACACTGGTTGACAATTTTTGATGCAAGTGTATTCTTTATCATGGCTGGTAGAAATGTGTCCCAGCATTTTTATTTTTTTGCTGGTTGATGTGTGTCCCAGCTATTTATGCCAGTCAGCATCTTTATATTGGCTGGTTGATGTCGGTCCTAGCGTTTTCTTTTTTAATTTATTTACAAAATTTAGTTGGGCCTGGGCATTTGGCATCCTGATGATTTGTAAGCTACTGATTCTATTTTTTTTTTTGTTTTCGGACTGGGCTGGTTGATGTGTCCCAGCTGTTTGTGTACTATTATTTACCAATGTAATGTTATTATTACTTGCTGTTGGCTTACGTAATTCTCATATTTTCCTTGCCCAGGCAAAAAATTATCTCTTTGCCTTTTTCATCTGTCATGCTGACTGGCTTTAGGTTCTTGTTTTTAGAGCTTTGTTTACTTTACTCGGCTTAGAATTGCTGCTGCTGTTTGGATTTATTTACAGATGCCACCCCGTAAGCGTCGTGCCCCGGGGAGGCTGGTAGAGGAAGACGAGCCAAGCACTAGTGGGAGCAGCAGCCCCGCCTCTTGTTCCATCTCTAAAGAGGACTTGCAGGCCATGCTGGACAACATGTCAACTAAGATCACAAATGATCTAGACAAAAGGCTGGATGACAAGCTCTTTCAGAAAGGCATTATCCCCCCCAGATGGCAGCCTCAAGGGTCCTAGTATGCAGGTAGCGGCTGAGATTGCGGGTGAGTTGCCCTCATCACCATCACATGCTGATGACGACATATTGAGCCTTGCTGACAGGTTCGACTTAGATACAAAATCAAAGATATGGAAGGGAGAATTCATCGAGATGTCCAGGATTGCTTTGATCTTGTCAAAGGACATGTCCAGTGGGTCCGATAAAAAAGAATGCTAAGGCAAAGAGGACACCAGCATGACGATTCATGCCTAGACCTCTGCTTTTATTGGCTACATGGCAGTCTACTGCCTGAAACAAGATTTAGAAATAGAGGCACCCCAGATCTATATATAAGAATTATAGTATGTTTCAGCTAAGTTGGCTGATGCAAGTAGTTCCTACATGACGTAACAGCTGTACTCTCATGGGGGCATCCTGAATCAGTGGGAAGAGGGACCATCTCATATACTTTTTCTCTGAACTGATAGCTCTTCTGGGTGTGACAGGCATTTTTTTTGGTGCACTTTGCTCCTCCATTATTTGTGTTTACACACAAATAATTTAAATATACGGGTAAAAAAGTATCAAGAGCACAATGTAATTCTGAAGTTGACACAGTCTCTGAATAAAGTTAAATGATTCAGACACTCAAGTCAGAGAACCAGCATGTGCACAGAATCAGTATTATGATACCACCAAAATGACACTGACAGGCAACATGCCAGTACAAACCATGTGCTTGGTTATCTACAGGTCATTAAAAACCTGAGTAAGATGTAAGGGGCCAGTAAAGTATTATACAATATTACTGCAATAAACGGAATAATGATTGTGTGATTATGGAAAAATTACATGTTCTCCTTCAGAACTACGATTTTGAGATGCTCCCGTACTGTAGCTATCCAGGGCTGGAGTGACCACCTGGGCTGTGACAGTCCAGGGGTCACTGCTAATTACCCACTTAACAGCAATAAAAGTGTTCATAGGAACAATGCTACTTTGTGGAACCCACATGATTATAGATTGAAGATCTGATTTAAGCATGTTAATCATTTTAAAAGTGAAGGGAAAATGTCAGAATTTACCCTTATTTTGTATGACTGTGAGTGGAACTCTTTTATATCCCTCTGACACATGCATCACTACTCAGATATCCACAAGATAAGAAGAGTGATGCGTATCAGCCATTAATTGCTCTCAAGGGACAGTGATTGGGCTGAGGTTGATATTCATGCACATCCCATTGGCCAACTTAGCTGAAACGGACTATAGCTTCTGGTCGCATAGCGGGTCCATTTCCTGAACACCCCTTTTTGCAATTTGTTTGCTCTCCGCTAGGAGAAAATCCCCCAAAACAGGAAGGCCAGTTCAGGCTTATACAAGATCTGTCCTTCCCCCATAACCATTCATTAAACTCTGGTATACCCCGCGAGTAATGCTACGGTCACAAATCACTAAATGCCGCCTGCCGGCGTGGTAACTGCCAGTTTTCACTAAAATTCGTCAGGTGGCAGCTCGGTGGCAGGCACAATCGGCAGGCAGCAGTCGGCATTTTAGACGCCACTAGGACGCCGCTGAAATTTTAAGAAAAAGTTAAAATTCTGTCTGCTACCGGCCGATTTTTTCCAATTATGCCAGTCGTCAGGTCCCCGGCCGGGCGCATTTCGAAGTCGCCCGGTGGCTATCAAGCAGCAGGCGGGCAGCAGCGCGATTTTTATTCGGTCGTGAGGCTCGAGGTCCTTCAAACTTCGGCCAGCGATCGGTAGAATCTAACTGCCGCTCTCTAGCATCCAGCCTGCTGCCGTTATGCTACCGACATGCCACCGTACGATTTCAAAATATCTGCTGGCTGCAGGGCAGAGATTGAAAGGCAGCTGGAAGGCGGCTGTCGGTGTTGGTAGGTGGCAGGACGGCGATCTGCCGATTGCAGACTCCCGGACCCCTGAATATAAATCCGAGGCCATCCACCATACAACATACTTGCTTTGGGGCTGCGCCTTGTCCTTTCCCTTGCCTTTAGGGGGCATCTTGTTGGAAGAAAATGGTTGATAATAATGGTTGATGGAAAATGGTTGATTATAAATGGTTGATGGTACACTTTGTAGTGATACGAGAGCAATTTAGGTTTATATATCCAACCGGGAACCAGACTGCCGCCGTCAGATTATCTGGCGGGCGCCGGCCGGTGGCAATTAGAACGCCCGATCGTTGGCCGGTGGCAGGTGTAAATGGCCGGTGTCCGCCAGGTCACCGGAGGTGGCAGGTAAAATCTGACGGCTGCCGGCCTGTGGCCTAACTGCCACTGGCCAACACCCTGATGACGTCACACACCCCCTCGAACTTAGACACTGCCTTCGGTCACCCGGAACCCGTCAGGCGGCCTTTTACTGGCAGTAATTTATGACCACTCGCCCCGATTTTCAAAAAATCGGCTGGCGGCATGTAACTTTAATAATCCGCTGATGTCTAAAAATCGGCAGGCGGCAGTTTCACATTGTGACCTTAGCATAAGCAGTAGTTTCCTACGCAACAGTTGAGGATGCCATTTGCCTCATAAAACCTCTTGTCCCTCTAGCCTTTTTAGCAAAGACGGACATAGTATTTGCCTTTCGTCTCCTTCCCGTCTTACCTAATGATTATCACTTGTTAGGCTTCACATGGCGTGATGAGTATTATTTTGACAGATATTTACCAATGGGTTGTTCATCTTCATGCCAGTTGTTTGAAAACTTTAGTTCTTCCTTGGAATATGCAGCACTTAAATTGGCCGATTCCGAAAGAATTATTCATGTGCTTGATGAATATTTGTTTATTGGCGAATCTGCTCCTTTGTGTAATAGCATGTTACAGAGTTTTATACCTAAGTGTGCAGACATCAAAGTGCCTATTGCAAAAGAAAAAACAAAAGGGCCCAGTCAAGTTCTGACATTTTTAGGCATAGAATTTAATGTCCACAACAGTGTACAAAATAACCTAGTGATAAATTAGTGAAGGCAAAGGAGCAAATCCAATTCCTTTTAGGTAAGGAGAAAGTTACTTTAAGGCAACTCCAATCAGTTATTGGGTTCCTTAACTGGCGCACCTTTAACATTATAACACTTAAACTCTATCCAATTGTGACAGCTCTGGAAATTTGGGGTTCTTACCTGTCTAACAAACGTATCCCCTGAACGTGCACTAATCAAACTTTAGTTTTTATTATCAATAAACAATCAACTCTGCATAAGCCTACCATGGTGCTGATTAGATGCCTGGTTCTTGCAGCAATGGAATTTAATATTCATTTCAGGGCAGAGCATCTTGCTGGTTCTTCAAATGGCATAGCTGATTCTCTTTCTCGTTTGCAGATGGCACATTTCAGAGAGCTGGCTCCCATGGCAGATCCGCATGCCACACCAATTCCACTGGTCCCGGCAACACTTCTCTAATAGCAATTGGCCAGCATCTAATTCTCAATAGTTTGTCAAATCCTACCAGGAAGACTTACCAGTGTGCATGGGATAAGCTTCAGGCTTTCTGTGCTCGTCAAGGCCACCTGAATGGGCATCTCTCCCTGTGTTTAGCCCTGCCTAGGCTTTAGTATATGTATGTTTTTTTCCAAAAATGTTGAAATAAAATGTGATTCCATATACCGATAGATGTAACTCAGTACTAGCTCTTATAACTAAAGCCCTGTAAAGTCTGTCTGGTGAATCCCTGATATTTGCATATTAGAGCGTCACAACTCTTCTGACGATTCCCTCCCATTTTCATATCAGGCCATCACGCCTCCTGTGAATGGCATTGTTGTTATGAGGACGCTATCAGCGGTCCCACTGGCAATAGCTCAACCTGCTTGGTAACATTCGCACTGAAATCATGTATACAGAAAGTCTATACACGAACCTTCGTGTCCTAATCCTATGATATATCTATGCTGTTCGAACATTATGGTCCGTAGGCAAAATGTAAGTGTACTGTAGACAATATTGCAACGATTTTGTATTGCGTATTTGCCACTTGCCAGTTGAAAGTCTTCCCACTGTTAAGTGCCAACACCCTCATCGTTTCAGCCAGCCGATACATGAATACAGTTTGACTGCGTTCGTCGCGTGAGGACCTGAATACCGCATGCTGATTGACTGAGCTAGAGATGCATTTTAAACAGGCCTGCTTTGAAAGGCGATGGTCTGATAAATGATGACACACTGACTCACTCAGGCTGAGGGTTATATGTAGTGTTGAAAGTCATGCCGTACTCAAAACGGCCGAGGACCTTAAAATATTAAGACTGATTAAATGGGAATATAAATAGCAAGCTGGAAGCCCGCAATACGCGGTGACTAAATTTAATTGTGGGCTTTGAAAAAAAGACTCCTGGAAAGACCACTGTAATTACTCCTTACGTCACTGGGAGAGACCTTAGTTCAGTGAGGCGGTGATCTGTGGGGCTGTCTGGAACGGCCCAACTTTACCAGTCGATGAAATAAGAGGGTCAGAGAGTGGAAATTTAAATTGCAGAGGGATGGCAGTACCTACACTAAGTGCGATACAGTAAGGGATTGGTTTCTCTGTCAGAGGAAACAATTAAGAGCCATTTCAATGACTGGGCCAGTCTACCTGTGTCAAGTTTTACGATATTTCTATTTTTCAGTGAACTTTTTCTCGCTGGCCTTACAGGCAGTTCTTTGGCTGCTATGGCATCTGCCATTTCATTCCCCCACAAAATTGCTAACTTATCTGACCCCATCAGTACAGAAGCCATTCCGTGCCTATTCTTGGGTGCAAGGAAATTAAATAAGCAGGCAGATGTCCGCCTACCCATTTCACGCAATATACTTCACCGGTTAGTTGGTGCCCTTTCCTTTACTGTACACTCTGCTTACCAAGAAGCTCTGTTCAAAGCCTTATACCTTAGTTGTTTACACGGATTTTTCAGAATTGGAGAGTTGATTCAACAATCAAAAGCAGAGTTCACCAAAGTTGTACAGTGGTCAATTGTGTCAGATGACAGCCAGTCACCAAAGGCTACATTCATCCTGAATAACTCAAAGAACAATTACAATTACATTGGGCAAATTCAGCTTGTAGTTTTGCATGTACAAAGTCCACCTTTCTGTCCAGTCCAGTGTCTCTCTTAATTTCAATGTTCTATCTTGGATTTCAATAAATTTAAGGGTCATAGCTTCCGAATAGGTGCTGCAACTGAAGCAGCTGCGGCAGGGAAAACGGATGAACAAATTCAACATCTGGGAAGGTGGAATTCCAATGCGTTTATTGAGACTCAATTTGTCTCAATAATGACTTTGTAACAGTTGCTCTCTCCAAACTTGTGTGTTTCTTTCTTTAGATATATAATCGCAATGTTATGATATTGTATACAGTTTCAATTTGTATTATCCAGACTGAGCAAGTAATAATGCAATATCCCAAGTGGGCATTGGTATTGTTGCTTCAATGTGTTCATGCATCTGGGAACAATGGTAATATCCCCCTATGTGCTTACGATATAACACCCTGGTGCTATATTTCATGATTTTTACCTAGAGTTTCCTCCTTCGTTTTTATTGACCAATGGGGGATTAGCAATCTAGTAACTCCTGAGCAGGGTAAGGGGGTATATAACCCTGCCCCCAAACAAGCTTCAACCTCTGCCACCAGCAACTTAGTTTACCACCACAACCCCACCATCCTCCCATAGTTTAGTTTGACATGTTCATTCATTCTTTGTATTCTTGTCAAGTCAGTTTTGTTTAGATAAGCTCACATTTAATTTGTGGATGGTCACAACAAGACATTGTGTAATGTCTGATGATATGTTCTAGTTCTTGGTGCTATTTTCTAAGCATTGGCGCTTCGGCCCCACCATGCATTAATTATTTGTACTTAATAATCAATAGAGGGATATTGTCATTAATTAACCCTCTTTTCCTTTTTGTAATAAAATAAAAAATTTTATTAACTGGCCCCACGGGGCCCTTTTCACCTATCTTAAATTTCTGTCATTTGTGTACGAGTGTGGCAATTGAGCATAAATCAGGACAGTCTGTATATATTTGTGCAAATAAAAATGTATCCTCAGTTACCAGGGTTTAACTAGACATTTCTTGGCACCGCTGGTGCCATAGTATCGCCAGACAAATGAGGTTTTGTGGTATTTTGTTGATATAATGTGATGTATTTGTATTTTAGCAATGAATGTGAGAAACATTTGTACAAAATATAGGAATATTTTGGATTGGGAAGGACAATTGATCAAAGGGTTTTTGACTTATAATGCTCACAGTGCTGTCAAGTGGCCCTTTTTAAGATATTCATGATTTTATGTTTTTCACCAAATATGGGAATATTCAAGGTCAAGGTCACTCTCATAGTCACGGTCATGACCCCAAATCAATAAACTGCATTCCAAAATATCCAACATTTGAAAAAAAAAATTAAATTAAAAAAAAAATAATTTAAATTAAATTAAATTTTAAAATTAAATTTAAAATTAAATATACCTCATTCCATAAACCATATCTATATACATGCATAGGAATATTTTGGATTGGGAAGGACAATTGATCAAAGGGTTTTTGACTTATAATGCTCACAGTGCTGTCAAGTGGCCCTTTTTAAGATATTCATGATTTTATGTTTTTCACCAAATATGGGAATATTCAAGGTCAAGGTCACTCTCATAGTCACGGTCATGACCCCAAATCAATAAACTGCATTCCAAAATATCCAACATTTGAAAAAAAAAAAAAATAAAAAAAAATAATTTAAATTTAATTAAATTTTAAAATTAAATTAAAAATTAAATATACCTCATTCCATAAACCATATCTATATACATGCATAACATGAAAGAAATCTGGCCATTACTGTTTGACTTATAATGCTCACAGTATATACTGTCAAGTGGCAATGATGGGGTATTCAAAGGCGCAAAAAACAAGAAAAGGACAACAGGTGGCGCCACCTATCTTCTGCAAAAGACAAAACTATCCAAGATCTTCCATCAACTTGATTTTTGGACCAATCCATGCATCCCTTTTTAAGATATTCATGATTTTATGTGATTTTCACCATATATGGTAATATTCAAGGTCAAAGCCACTCTCAAAGGAAAGGTCATGACCCCAATTTTAATATACATCATCCCATAACCCATACCTATCTACATGCATAATATTAAAGAAATCTGTCAATCAGTTTTTGACTTGTGATGCTAAAAGTACTGTCAAGTGGCAATGATGGGGGTATTAAACGGCAAAAAAACAAGAAAAGGATACTAGGTGGCACCACCAGTTTCCGGTACATGACATCACTATCCAAGATCTTTGTCCAACTTGATTTTTGGATAAATCCATGAAAGATTTCTTGAGATATTTAAGAATTTGTGTGATTTTCCCCAAAAATGGATCTATTCAAGGTCAAGGTCACTCTCCTAGTTGAGGTCATGACCCCATTTTAAATAGGCTTCGTCCTCTCACCTATATCTATAAATGTGTAAAGTTTGAAAAAGATCCTTGAAAAATTTTTTTAGTTATTGTGTCCAAAAGAAATCTCTGCGGCGGCGGCGCAACCGTGCCTTAACCATAGTATCTCCAGACTATGTCTGGCGAATACAATTATTGTTCATCAATATCTCAAATATAAATTAGAGCTATATAATAAAAAAGAAACTCCCACCTTAGATATATTTATTTCATTTTAATATGATTGCAATAAATTCTGGAAGCTGATTCCTTAGATTCATGCAGTGAGCATACCACAAGAAGACATCCATTTCAACCAAAAACCTATAATGTCCCTGAAATGTTTCACCCTAGCCAGCTTTAACTACTCAAAACAGTTATATAACTACACAGGTTGATTTATATTTTTTCCTATTTCGGCCTTAGGAGGAGGGAAAAAGGAAAGGTTCTGGACCAGTAGTCACTGGAAAAGGAAGGATATACAGCATATTATTGACAGTGTCATCGGTCAGGGAGTTTGCGACCAAGACGACTTGAGCTTAAATGGTCTTTGGGCTAAAGTTTTAGATGAGGCAAAACAAGTGTAGTCCTTTGATGCTTGGCGCAGCCTCATGTGATGCTAAAAGGCCCATAGAAAAAGGATTCACAGGTATGCAACTGATTTTTTCACAGCTGTAACCATCACAAATATAATTTTTTTTGGTACAAATGAAGAGAGGATGTTATGTTAATATTGGTTATGGCTACATCAAAGGTATTGATTTTCCCCCTAAACTAGCCTTATATGGTTGCATAGGGTTGTATTATTTATTGAAATTGATTTTTTTATTTGCATTTGTTTAATAATTAAATTATATATCATCTATATATAGTAAAACTACAAAGAGACACAGCTTTGTTTATGCTACTATAAAAATCAAGAAAAATAAGACCATTGCATATGAAGGAAGCCATATACAAAAGATGACCCATTTATGCTCAGATGTCAAGTATACTATCACTGCCCATGCATTAATTTACCCAAGTCAGTTACAAAAGCCATAGGTAAAAATATAATATTTATTACAAGTGGTCTTATTGGTTGCAACAACAACATTCCAGTATTACAAATGAACGGGAAAAAACAGTCTTAGAAAAATGAATACTTGCCTGATGGTGCAAATGATGAGATAAATTCAAATAAACAAAAATCTACAAAAGCAGACCAATTATATAATCTACGGCAGAACATATTCAAGAATCTAAGCACTCAGAACCACCTTCCAATTTTGAAAAAATTGAGCTTCAATTAAGTCCAAAAATGAAGATGTTCTGCAAGACAATAACTTGCCAGTTGAATGACATCCTTTGGAACTGAATCATGTTAGAAAGACAGTAAATTGGTCACTTTGTTTAAACAAGGGACCTATGGGTCACGACGCTCAGCTGTTATATATGATGATAAAAAAATATTATTTAGAAATGAGGCACATGCTGGTTTTGTGTGGTAATAAATATAAGCTGTATTATGAGTTGTTGTTGTTTAGCTTATGTATGATTTTGATAGTACCTTTGGAGACAGGGGAGAGGATTGATTTCATTTATTTTATTAACAAATGGAGTACTATTGTCACACAGATTTTGACTTGGCCATATAACTTATAAGCAGAACATATAATATAAGAGTTTAACTATTTATTAAAAAAAATACAAATATTGTCCCAAATATAATTTTTATTAAAAATAATAAGAGAATCATATGATTTTTTAAAATGAAATATAACTGATATGATTATTAAAATAATATTAAAGAATATATTCATGAATGAATTCATGAATACATTTTGAAAGTATTTGCACGACTATTCATATACTTTCATTTTTACCTGAATTCCCATTCTTTATGCAAGAAATTTTATAATGGAGTACATAATCATATTCGTATTTAAATACAATTACAAAGTATTTGCACCATGTCTGGAATTTATTCAGTTTTCACCAAACAATGATGTTGAGAATCCAGAATATACAAAATTCACACATTTAAATAATGATCATAAGTACCTGGTTTTATGGCTTTTATTTATATTAAAAAATAACTGTAAAAAATTCATTTTGGACTAATTTCACATCAATGTACACACTAGACACAGCAGGAATCTAGATTAATTTTATCAACTGCATCTTTGTCTATCATTAATTTCCTTCATATGATCCCTAATGATTAGTAATGAATAATATGATTTACTTTTTTATCATTAAAATTGAACTGAAAAATGCCATAGGTAACTGCATGGTGTTATTTGGAATATGTGGCATTCTACCCATTGATACAAGATTCTTATATCATCAGTAACTGCAAGTTAATTTCCTGTTATTATAAACTAACAAATTCCTTTTCTATTTTTCTTTAATTTGTTATTAAAAACCAATAAAAATTTATTAATTTATTGTTTATTGTTATGTTGTTAGTTAAAACTACTAGATGAGTTGGGTTGGACACCTGGATCAACTGTGGCTTGCCATAAGCTGCCTGGATTCCATGTATGCCTCGCCTCAAGCGTGCATAATTTGATGAGAGGTCAACAAGGTCAACATACAGGTGACTCAAGAGGGGCTGGAGAGAGCCAAAGTCTGACAGGGTCTCATAAAAAACATTAATAAAAGCTACAATTTTTGGCCAATTTCTTTCAGCTTACTAAACTAAAAAGCTGAAATCCTTATGTGTGCATGATATGAAAATTATATCAACAGTGCTCACGGAAAACAAACGTGCCATGGTCACAGTTGGGCAAAATTTAAGGTACTAATTTTATATTTATACTAATAACTTATAAAATTTGAAAAATTCAGAACTAATTTTGGGTATTCAATTGAATCTTGATTAAATATTGTTACATCCCTGACAAAAAAATCTCTAGCTTTAGCAATGCTCTTGTTAAGGGAGTAAATATATTTCTTGATTTTTTACAAAGTGCATTATGTTTGGGCCCATAACTTAAAACAATTACGCAATACTGACATCATTCTGGCATGTGCATAGAGAATGAAAAATATGTATATTATTTATGATTAAAGTCAGATCAGTGGTTTTGATATTAGGCAGTATTGAAGTGTAACAATGGGTTTTTAACGGAAAAATGAAGTTTTTCATTAATGTCTCGAATGTCCTAGTGACCAAATTCTTGGCATGGTAGGGCATTTTGGAGACATCTAACTGTATGCCGAATTTAAGGAACTTAGAGCTGAAGTTGGGAAGCTGAGCTCTTGCAAACTGCATAACACTAGCTTGATGTAAACAATATGTTACATGGTGCTTGAAAACTTGATTAAAATCTAGTTTTTGATCAACTGGTTTCAAATTTTTGGTGTTAACAGTTGAAATGCTAACAAAAACATGCTGTGAAAATTAAATCCACAGTACTTACAGGAAAAAAACGTGCCATGGTCAAAGTTGGGTAAAATTTAAGGTACTGATTTTTTATTTTTATTAATATTTTAAAAAATTTAAAAGATTTTCATCTAATTTTGGGTATACAATTTAATTTTGATTAATTAAAGTTATATTACTGGAAAAAAGGTCCATGGCTTTAACATTTTTTGTGTTAAGTGATCAAATATCTTTTCTGATTTTTTACAAAATGCATTATGTTTTGGCCCATAACTTTTTTAAATTAAATAATACAGACATAATTTCTGACATGTACATAGGAACTATATAGAGGAATATTTATGGTAAATATGAGGTAAAACAGATGAGTGGTTTTGATATTAGGCAGTCCTGAAGTGTGAAAATAGGTTTTTAATAAAAAATTGAGGTTTTTCCTTAATTTCTCAATGGAACGAAGTTGCAAACACCCAGTTTTCGGCTTGGTAGGAGATCTTGGGGACATCTAACATTATGCCGAATTTTGGATTCCTAGGTCTTACGGTTTCAAAACGTGCCACATCTACGGACGGACGGACAGACGGACGGACGACGGACAATGGACCACGACTATAGCTCAGATGACTTATAGTCAGCTGAGCTAAAAAACAGCAGGGAAATATAAATGTCACAACAAACAAGAAGAGTACCTTGAAGATTTACACAATCCCCATCTCTGGCACTTTTCCCCTTTTGGAAAAAACTGCTAAAATTCAATACTGAAGCCAAATGTTGGCTCAAATTTTTCAGAACAAAATTTGCACTCTGGATGAACTGTCTCACAAGCTAAAATGAATGGCAGTCAAAACAGAGGTTTAAATTGCATGATGACTTTTACCACTATAAACTAAAGGAATTAATGGATCATGTCAGTAGACCAATATCACATACTGAAGTTTATGAAACTGATGGTAAATGTCAAGCTTGTTTTGGAACAAATGTTCATCCAGCTCCAAGTCTAGATAATATTGACATCCTCACAGAATGGCATCTAATCTAGATATCCCTATTATTTGCCAAGTTTTGTTGGAAACATTTATTAATAAAAAGACACTACAAAAATCTGACATCTGAATGTTGCATGCATGTGTACACGTGGATGCTTTTCTCTGCATTTATGGATGTGTGAACATGTTTGTGTGTGTGTGTGTGTGTGAGAGGGAGAAAGATACATAAAACTTGATACACAATTTTGCATTTTTGATTTTTTTCACATGTACTGCTTTCTTCTAAGCTTGTGATTACAAGCTCATTACAGATATCCCATTTCTCCAGCTTGGGCGGTACATCAGACGAGGAGGTTCTCAGAAGAATAATGAGCTATGTGATGACTAACAAACTGGCGATGGAGCACAACTAGGTAGGCAGGGGGAAGAAAAGTGCATTTTCAGTAATCTCCCTGGCAAAAGCTATCAAAGGTAAATGTTGCATTACTAAACTGTATAAGTGTAGATATAATGACAAATTTGTTTAATCTGAGTTACTTTAATAGCTATAGTAAAGTCTTTTTTCAGCAGTCAATAAATGTTCACGATTGGAAAGAAATGTTTTTACAATTTAGCTGTCCAAAAAGAAGCTAGTTTTATGTAAAATTGGGTGTTTTAGGAATACATCAATCAGCAAACAAATATATATTTTGTCTATTTTGGTGGAAAGTACTCAAGTGAACATTTCAAATTTGTTGGAATTAGGTATTCCAAAACAAATCCATAATTGTTTTACTCTTGTGGTTTAATTTTTTCATTTAGACTTAACAGCTCTGATGTAAAGAACAAACAGGATGAGTGCCACAATAAAACCTCATAACATTGCAATACATAACGTATATGTGCAGATACATAAGTATTAATAAATTAGCTGATGACTTAAAAATCCTGAAAGAGTTCAGTATTACCCTCCTTCAAACTGAGGCACAAACTGAGGCAAAGATCAAGACATGGCTGAAATACAGTGCAGACAGAGACGGCAGAAGGAAAAGGAGAGGAAAAAAGGAAAAAAGTAAGGCCCTATAATTTTTCCAAACTTCCTTGTTTTAACTTCTGACCTTTTATTTGGCAATACAACACATTTGCCAAGGTAACAAATTGCACATGTATGTTTTAAAAGGAAAATTCATTTTATTATATTTTTTTTAATATTCATATTACCATGGATCTAGTTGCAGGTGTACTCTATATACAATAAGAGCTATAAAACATTTTTTTCCCTCAACCCTGTTATCCTATAGTACTGTGCCAAGCTTTGGAATATTTGTACAAAGGATTATATGTATTCGGTCACATAAAATGATAATTACCAGATATTTCATCACATTATCCCCATCTAGGTATTTTAAATTTAGTGGTTTGAAAATTGTGACTGTAGAAGCTGCCAGTGGATCATGTATGCCACAATTCTAACATAAGGCTGAATGAATATATATATATATATATATATATATATATATATGTATGTATGTATGTATGTATGTATGTATGTAAAGGCCCAGATGATCTGTCCCGCAGAGATTGTGATCCTAAACTTGACCAGCCCATATTGCGATCCATGCTTTTACTATCACAGGAGTGAAACATCAGATGTTTTACCATGGCACTATTTCCCCATATTAAATACAATCATAATACAAAAAGGCACTTTTCACTCCTTCCTATCGCAGGAGTGAAACATGGGATGTTTCACCAACTCATTTAGTATTGCATGGTATATATATATATATATATATATATATATATAACCATCTAGAGATGTTATATATGTAGCTTCAATGGTAGGTTTATTTTAAGAAATAAATTTTCTAATTTTTTTAATTTTCAGGTCCTGGGACCAAAGATGCCAGCACTAGCAGAGAACCAACAACAGACGATGCCAGCTTAGAATCAGAAAATAAATGATTTGGACTATATACTTCTGCCAACACTAATGTGTTTGTATTTGTTCATACAAACGGATGTGTTGATACCTCAGCCTTGTTGTTTTTTCTTGGCATGTCTTTGCTATCAACTGTTTAATTAGAAACCTGTCAAGGTATAATACATAAAATTCTAAAATTTAATATAATGTCTCCAATCAATGCTGCCATAAATTAAACAATTATTATAAAGTGCTTCTTTAGATTTTGTTTAATTTCAAAGTTTCAAATTTTTAGTTGATTAAACAAAATCCTTGCAATTAACTGACCCTAAGGACAGAGATTCACCTATCGGATTTACGTACCATATATATCAGTAAATTCAAGCAGTGTTAACCACATCATGGTAATGAATGTTTTTGAGATCTCTCCTTTCCACAAATCCATGCAGATATCATTATTAATGGATATGTGTTTTTGGTCCATCATTGCCTCAACTCATAAATACAGACGTACAAATGTTGGTATGATGTCTGTCCTACCCAAATTTTCGCCAACGCTGGGCCAATGATGGCCCAACTAACACTATGAGAACTGGGCTATCACAAAGTAAAGGTCTGTGACCTGTATTTTATAGACCAAGGTATTAATTAGTTAACAGTGATACAATGTGTTTACATGTTCTAATTATTCCTTTCCCTTGTACAAGATCATGGCAAGTGTGAGGTGCTTGCCTCAGGATGATCCAGCTGCCAGAGCATGGGTCAGTGACAGACTGAGGAAAAATGCTGCAATGAGGAAGTACAGGGAAAGTGGAAAAGAGAAGGACACAAACAGAAAGCCAGGGAAAAGGCAGCTTAATTTTGTGGAGGCCAGGTATGTAATGCTTTTATGTACATACAAATGATTAAATTAATCTTGAATTTTCCTGATGAAGTAGGAAACAGTATTATACTTCATTTTACATTCAAGTATGATTTCAACATTGATTAACCAATCATCAGCTTTATAATGATAATGTTTATTTATCCATTTTCGTGAAAGGTAACTCATAATTTAGATATTAAAATGTCACTAACATTCCACATAAACCCTGACTGAAATATTTGTCATATTTCAGTTAGATGCAATTTAGAAAGGTTAAGATTGTGTGTAAAATACATTGTAACTCATATAACAGCTCATGATATGGATATTTTATGCTGTGTAAAAAATAAATATGGTATTTAATGTTTAATATTTTGATGTGCATTTATGTGACTGGTGATTTTATAATTCTTGTTTTGGTAATATAATTGTTGTAAACAATAAAAAAAGGTAAGAATACTTCTAAAATAGGCCCATCTGGTAATCAAAATATAATAATTGATACATATCAAATGAGTTAAACAAGTTTCAGAAAATACACATGAACATTTTTCAGTCATTTACTAAACTTACTGGAATTTATTTGAATGAAAAAAATCTTGTGTATGAAAATAGATCAGAAGAAAGTGTGGTCTGCTTATGCAATAAAATTTCAGAGTTTATGCAAATGATAAATATTAGAACATATGACCATGTATGGTAGACCAAGTATGCACACAACAACAATAAATTTTGTAGCAGACTTTATTTGTGCTGTTTGATTTGTTTTGCAGTTCAGTACCCAAACAAATGGCTCCTGTCTCTCTCTGCTTGACTCTTAGAACCCCTTCTGAGCAGGAGCATACATCATCTGCTGTAAACCAGATGGATGATGAAAATGATGTCTCATCAATCCAATATTCCCCTGCCCCACTTTCTCATCATGATCAGGATCAACCAACATCACTGGAAGGGGTTTCCTTTGAGAATGGTCTTTCCTTGTCCCCTAGCATTTTGACACCCACCCCTGACTCCCCAAAGCATAGAAGAACCATCCTCATTGGTGGCTCCTAATCCTACTGGGAGTGCAGTGAAATCCCCATCATTGCCACAAATGGGAAATGAAAAGGTACCTTCACATTTTCAAACTAGAATACGGGTAGTCGACAAGCGACTACTTGTATCCGCCTAAATCAGAGTGGAACGGGTGAAGTGTTGCATATTAGCATGGATGTCTGTAGCCAAATTGTGTATGTAGGTTGCGCTACTTACGAAAAAATCCAGAAAGCTCTATACACATGCAAAACTTTGGCCCAATCGGTCAAACGGTTCCCAAGATATGAGCTTGGATATCTGCTGCATAAACTAGAATGCAGGTGGCGCCACCTGTCATAAAATCAAGAGAGCTGTCGGGGATGTATAAACTTGCAAAATTTTAGGCAGATATGTCAAACCACTGCCGAGATATGAGTGATTTTATCCCATGGCAGACAAACAGATGGGAGCTGTGCAAACATGGCTGCAGGTGGCGCCACCAGTTTTGCATATGATAGAGAGCTATGTGAGATTTATACACATGCAAAATTTTGGCCCAATCAGTCAAACGGTTCCCTAAATATGAGCTTGGATGTCTGCAGCATAAACTTGATTGTAGGTGGCGCCACCTGTCATAAAATCAGAAAAGCTATCCAGGATGTATAAGCATGCCGAATTTCAGGTGAATTAGTCAAACCACAGCAGAGATATGAGTGATTTTAACCCAAGGCAGTCGAACAGATGGACACTGTGCAAACATGGTTGCAGGTGGTGCCACCATTTTTGGTGTATGTTATAAAGCTCTCCAAGGGCTACATTTGTGCAAAAAGATTTTCCTGATAGGTCAAACGGTTCCCGAGATATGAGTTTGGATGTCTGCAGCGTAAACGTGAATGTAGGTGGCGCCACCTGTCATAAAATCAGAAAAGCTATCCAGGATGTATACGCATGCCCAATTTCAGGTGAATTAGTCAAGTCACTGCAGAGATATGAGTGATTTTAACCAAAGGCAGACAAACAGATGGACACTGTGCAAACATGGTTGCAGGTAGCGCCACCATTTTTGGTGTATGTTATAAAGCTCTCCAAGGGCTACATTTGTGCAAAAGAATTTTCCTGATCGGTCAAACGGTTCCCGAGATATGAGCTTGGATGTCTGCAGCGTAAACGTGAATGTAGGTGGCGCCACCTGTCATAAAATCAGAAAAGCTATCCAGGATGTTTACGCATGCCCAATTTCAGGTGAATTAGTCAAGTCACTGCAGAGATATGAGTGATTTTAACCCAAGGCAGACGAACAGATGGACACTGTGCAAACATGGTTGCAGGTGGCGCCACCATTTTTGGTGTATGTTATAAAGCTCTCCGAGGGCTACATTTGTGCAAAAAAATTTTCCTGATCGGTCAAACGGTTCCCGAGATATGTGGGTTTATGTGTGGAAACAGACGCACAAACGGACGCAGAGCGCAAAGGAAAGGTCAGAGGTCAAAACAAAATCGGGGCGCAGCAGTTCACATGTGACCCGAACATAATCCCGGGTTTCGGAAAATTCCGCCCAGCGGTTACGGAGGAGTTCTCCGGACACCTACGCGGCCGCGGCGGCGGCGGCGGCGGCGTCCAGCTGAAAACATAGTATCCGCAAAACTCTGTTTTGGCGGATACAATTAGTCTGAATATTTTGGAAAAATTATTCTTTAATGGTACTGTTGTTAAGTATCACTTTTATTTATTTACAAATTGTTTAATTCATAACTATTTGGGACTATGAATAATGTACAGTGAAGAAAATGCAAGTCTTGGTTTGAAAAGATGGTACTGATATTTTCTAGTTTTTCACTTATATATATGTTGCTGAATGTGTGATGAGTAAAATAAATGACTAATTTCATTTATCCAAGCAAAGTATGTCTTGCATGTCTTAAATATTTATTATATAACACTTGTAATTGCTGTACTGTAATGAGTACTGCAGACAGATTATTGTGTTCAAGAGCAGGATCATTAAAATTATTAATTCAATTCTAATCCATCGATAAAACTCAAATATTTTTTCAGACATGTTAGACTGTATATTGAATTAAATATATCTAACCCATTTCCATTGACCAATTTTTTCAATTCCTGTATTTACAGATGTCTAAGCGTGCAGTAAAAAATGCAAGGGGCATTTCCATGTGCAAAGGGGACTATGTTATAATTGGACAAGGTCCAGAAAGTTTTGACTTTGCTAAAATTAACAAAGTCAATAAAAGCTCTATTAACATTTCTACATGGTAAGAGGAGATTTTAATAAAACCCTCCACCCATTAGAGATAAATGGAAAGCTATACAGTGACAAATGTCACATAAATATGGTAATTTATACACTGGAATCAGAAAATGTTGCTGATGCACTGTTAGATACAATTAAAAGTCTGACAGTTGAATTATACGATGACACTTTTTAGATTAACTTACTGGTGCTGGTATTTGGTCAGGGTTGTTTGATTTGAAATTGATAACAAGGCCTACAGACCTAATGCGAACCTGTGCAAAGTTTGGGAGTATGAATGGAGGATTATTTTCAAAATTTAATATTGATCCTTTCAAGTCCTGCATATCTACCTTAGTCATTATGATTTCAACAAAATTAACATTTCGGACCTGCAAGTTTCAGACTTGGACATTTTAAAATTAGAATATGGGTAGTCGACAAGCCACTATGTGTATCCACAAAAATCAGAGTGGGATGGGTGAAAGTGAGGCATTGATTAATTGGCAAGGGGAATAGAGTGAGGTGTGTTGCATATTAGCATGGATGTCTGCAGCGTAAACCTGAATGTTGGTGGTGCCATCTGTCATAAAATTGTTAACTTACCACTAAACTTCATCAAAGTTAAGTGATTTGTTTTGCTTCTTAATTAATTATTGGTGTGCACTTGTCAGTTCATAGCTTCTCTCAAAAGTTAATTGTTGTCACCCAAACTTTCCTTCAACACTTGTAAATCATAGCCAGGGTGAACAAAATTAATGTTAAAGCATCATGACATCGCCATCTTGTGCAACTTTTTTTTATTTATAATGCAATAGTCATGGGTGGTTCAGAGGTGCATTTAATGGGCTTAGGTATGGCCTCTCATTATGGGAAACTTAAACCCAATTTTGGATTCCCGACTGACTCTTGTAATATCAATATTCATGGAGTTAAGGGTCTAGCAGTACAAAACTTGTCTTTAGAGCTGCAGTCAGGCAATCTTTTGCCATAGAATTTGTCCAACTGGAGTTTGTCCAACTGCATATTGGCGGCACTGACCTGTCTTTTGAAGGCAGCAGTTGTAAGCCTGAAGTAGAAGGAAATGCTATCACTGAGCTTTGCAAACTGCTGAATTTGAATTATGATGTAAAGAAAATCTGTGTAGCTGAGCTTAATTCTATAGATACCATCCTTACTGTGGGAAATCTTACCCCCCTGATTATAATGTCAATGTAAAGACATGTAATCAGTACCCTGAGGCTGTGTTGGGTGATACCAACTATGCATGTAAAAAATTGTTCATATATTTATATATATATAGGCAGAGGAGGTAATGGATGAGATGGAAAGAGCTGTCGGAGAAGAGAAATTCACAGGTGTGTGGAAGAATGTGAAGAGGCGAGCAAACAGGAATCTCCAAAGGTATTTTATATATATACTGTAGATGTATTCTACTCACAGCAGTTACAAATGAGCCAGTCTGCCATCTTTAATGAACTGTCTAGCCTGGTTCCCTGACATATTTCAATACTGAATGAATATAAAATACATCTTATGACTTTGCTGTCAAGATGAATGGATCTTTAGATTTTCATGTGAAATCTTTGTCACAAGTATGCAGAATTTGTGGGAAGAAATCCCTGACATATGAACAAAAAACTGAAATACAAGCCTTTTCATTGCTCTGAAAATAAACAGAGAATATTAGATGTCTTTGGCAAAGATGTTACAAAAGATCAAATTGACACCCATCCAACATATGTAGACTATGTTACTTTAAAATATTCCATCAGAAAAAAATGTTGTTAATGCAGCCTCAAAACAAGTTGAAAACTATCAGCTTGGCAAAGAGATCAATGACAAATGGTTGCCACATTAGAGAGGGTCTGTAGAATGTTTCACATGCACCCAGTTTATGCAACAATTGAAACAAGGGACCCATGGGTCACGGGGCTCAGCTGATCGTGATTGGACTATAAATACTATATCGAGTCGATAAAGCTTATGAATATCATGTACATGTTGGGCTATTATAAAGGAATGTAATGTAATATGTGAGTAAATGATAAATGAAATTACCTGACTGATGGATTAATAGAGTCAAATAAAGTGGTTTATTTTTTATTTATTTAGGAGGGGTTGTAAATTGTGATATATTTGAGCAAATATGAATGCAATGACAGCAGTAATAAGCAGTAGTAGAATGATGATAAGGCTATTTGTTGAAGGATCTAAAGTGTATGGTAGTCTGCAAGCGTTCAATTTGACAGATATGATGTTATGATTAACTATGCTGATGAAGTGATTTATGAATATGTGACTGTATGACACAATATCTCTTTAGTCTTGACAAGGTACATTATTGTGATGCCCACTATGTCTACATATTACACAATATTGACATAATTTCTGGCATGTACATAGGTACCTATGGACGAATAGTTATACAAAATATTAAAGTATGAATATATCTGATTCATCTTGTTCCTGCTTACTGAGGCTGACTTTGGGATGGGGTTCGGAGAAGGGAAAAGTGAGGGCAGCATGAAGGTGGATGTAGAAATATTCTATTGTAATGTTTTTCATTTATATAAGAATATAAAAAGCTAAGAGGAAAGGGGCCCTCCTACTTGGTTATAGTAAAGTTCTAAATATATGATTGCAAACTAATACTCTGACAAGACTGTCATGAAGAAAAACAGTAAAAGTTTTGAGATACTGTGTTGCATATGAAAATTTACAGATGGACAGGCAAGTGGACAGAATGGACTAATACCTTTATTTCACTTTCAAGAGAATAATGCATTTAAGTTTATATATAATCCTATTTTTTTAAGCAGATCCACTTTTTCCATTAAGAAGTTTTTATCTGAATCATTTTTTTATTTCAAATAAATTTTTAATTAAAAAACCTGAAAATATAAGTTAAAATATTAGAATTGTTGCAAAAGTTGCAATCATAATATATACAGAGTAAAAAACATTTGGTCATATTAAGCATACAGATATATTTTATTATTTTTAATTACAAATGTTTAAACTGATTTTAAAAGAAAATAATGCCACAACATGGCATCTACAAGAATATTCCTTGAATCACTATTAAAAAGTTTTGCACATTGGAGTTTTCAGGACATGCTTAATTTTATTCACCAAAATAAAATAAAAGTAAATTTGATAAAATAAAACATCTTTTCAAATAAAGTATACACACTGTTGGTTGAATGAGGGACAAACAATATCATTGTGCTAATTACTATCCAAGTTTTAATTAATTACTGGAATTAATAGTCAATTTCACACCTGGTGAAGTTTTTACTCCTCTGAAGTAAGGAATTACTTATCTCATGAACATCCACACTTTCATAGCAATACACCACTTTGTGGACACAATTAAATGTACACTTTAATTATTGTAACCCTGGTGGTTCAATACAAAATTTAAAATGTAGCATGTCCAAGAATAAAATAAAATACAGAAAAATTATAACATTCATCTAGTTTAGGCACCAGCTGGGGGGGGGATGAGTGCAGGGCAGAGGGGAAGCCTGCTAGTAGTGGCCAAGCCGTGCCAAGGTAAGCTGCCTGGGGTGGGTTACATAATGCAAGTGAAGGCTGTACTACTAGGTGGGCCAGATGTAAACAACACTTGACATGGTGTATGAAAACATGAATAAAAGCTATTCATTCCAATCAATTTCTTTTGAAAGTTCAGATTTAAAAAGATTAAATCCTTATGCATATATGCTGGGAAAATTAAATCAACAGTGCCAAAGTTGGACAAAATTTAAGGTATTGATTTTTTATTTATGCTAATAACTTGAAAAATTTGCAAAATTCAGATCTAATTTTGGGTAAACAATTGAATCTTGATTAAATATAGTTATATTCCTGAAAAAAAGTCTCTAGGTTCAGCAATTCTCATGTTAGGTGAGTAAATATATTTCCTGATTTTTTTAAAAATTGCATTATGTTTTGGCCCATAACTTCAAAATAATACCCAATACTGACCTAATTTTTGGTATGTTCATAGAAAATGTATAAAAGAATGTGAATACTAAATAAGATCAAAAACAGATCAGTGGTTTTGATATTAGGCAGCCTTGAAGTGTAACAATGGCTTTTTTTTATGGAAAACGGGAGTTTTTTTTCCTTAATATCTCGTAGGAACAAAGTCCTAATGACCCAATTTTCGGTATGGTAGGAGATTTTGGGGACATCTAAAATTATGTCAACAGCCTGGGGAGCATAGAAATGTGCACTGAATGACCTACAGTCATCAAAGTGGACTGCTTGACAATGTAAGGGAATACAACAAGAGCCTCCAAAAAAATTCAATAACTAGCCTAATTTTGCAGCTTTTATTTTCAAATTTAAGATTTTACCAGATTAAATCCTTATGTATACATGGTGTGAAAATTAAATCCACAGTACTTACAGGAAAAAAACGTGCCATGGCCAAAGTTGGGCAAAATTTAAGGTACCAATTTTATATTTTTGCCAATATTTAAAAAAATTTAACAAATTTTGATCTAATTTTTGGTATACAATTAAATTTTGATTAATTAAAGTTGTATTACTGGAAAAAAGTCCCTACCTTTAACACTTTTGGTCTTAAGTGACCAAATATCTTCCTGATTTTTTTACAAAGTCCATTATGTTTGGGCCAATAACTTTTTTAAATTATATAATACTGACTTAATATCTGGCATGTACATAGGAACTATATAGAGGAATATTTATGGTAAATATGAAGAAAACCAGATGAGTGGTTTTGATATTAGGCAGTCCTGAAGTGTGAAAATAGATTTCTAATAAAAAATTGAGGTTTTTCCTTAATATCTCAAAGGAACAAAGTCCTATTGACCCAATTTTTGGCATGGTAGGAGATTATGGGGACATCTAACTGTATGCCGAAATTCAGATTCGTAGGTCCAATGGTGTCGAAACATGCCAGTCTTACGGACGGACATCCAGACGGACATCCAGACGGACGTACGGACGGACAGACAGATGGACGGACAATGGACCATGACTATAGCTCAGATGACTTATATTCAGCTGAGCTAAAAAGGCAGGCCAGTTAAACCAAAGAGAGGAGCCCCTAAACGGATTCCAGGAGATCTGTTGTTTGATCATAGAAAAGACAATATATTTGATTTCATTACACATGCAAATAATGTCAAATTTAGCAATGCTGAAATAACTGACATGAGTGAACAGCAGCAGAAGTAATAAATCTGCCCTATTTGTTGTGAAATTTGTCCTAAACATTCTGTGTCTGGGCCATGTGGGCATTATTTCTGTTTAGAATGTCTGAGTGACAATATTGTCAGGCTCTTTCAAACAGTATGCAGTGTTAGTTTGAATTATTCTTCAATTAAATCAGTTGATATAAGATTTGAACAGCAGCTTTTGAGTCTGCACTTGCGTAGCAAGACATGCACATTGACTTTTTCTGCAACAGGCATTCATGAGCATACATGCACTGATAAAAAATAGTTCATGTACAGTAACAGATACTGATGGGAAATCCTTCTCTCCTAAAACAATGAGCTCCCCTGTAAATTCTCGTAATATACCTGATCCTGTCACTCCTGCGCCTGAGCCTAGTGGCACAGATATGAGAGAAGTTCAGACCATAGCAATACATACATCACAAAGTATTATGCCAATGACCCTGCACCAGAGTATGAATAAAGGAATAAAAGAGCCACCTTTGAAACTAGAACAAAACTTGTTCACCCTACTAGCCAGACAGATGATGCGCTTTTCATCAGAGAAAGATATGATTCGATGCAAAAACAGACGTGGACAGGTAAGTATAAACCAGTTCTCTATTAATTTCCCAATTTAATTAATCAAATCTTATTTCAAGTCATTTAATATTTGAATAATGGAACAAGTTATGCAATGATAATATTTTCTGTTGTAGCCAATAGTACTCCACAGGTCAGTAGTGCCAAGTAAATCATCTGACAAAGCCCCTAGGTATATAGTAAGAAAGAGAGCTACTAAAATGGGAAACGTCAGGGCACTGATAGCTGGAAAGACAGGGATATCCATGGGGCTTCAGGCAGAAGAACTGAACTAGGGACCCAGGGGTCTCTATGCTCAGCTGTATTTGTCTATAAGGATATTTTGAAAAAAATTTTGAAGAATGACGGTCCTGTGACCTTCACCTTTGACCTCTGGACCATGAAAATCAAAATGTTTCTTACTTAAGAGGTTGGTCATTAATAGATCAAGTTTGAAGCCAATCTCTCTAGCCAAAGCAGAATTATCATACACAAACTAATTTGTGAATGAATGAGTCCTTTGACCTTGACCTTTGACCCTATGACCCCAAATAGAAAAAAAATCTTCCCCTATCGGCAGGTGAGTAATATAAAGGCTTTTGTTCAAACCTAAAATTTTGGAGAAAGTGGCAGACGGCCAGTGAAATACCTACTACTCAGTGCTATTTGGTCATTAGCATGTAAATATTTTTTAAAGTATACCCACTCATTTTAGCTAGAAAGTAGTAGACTTTTGGCAATATCCCTTGTCTGTATAACAATATTTTGCTTGCTGAACCCTTGCTGACATTAAAAATTCAAATACTTTGGTACAATGCCTGGAAAAAAATAATGACATATGGCTGAAAGCCTTTGTGATATTTCAATAATAAAATTGAGTATGGATATGACTGTTACAGTTTTCTTGGTGTATTTAAATTAATCAAATAAAAGAGTGAATTATGATTTTTATATGGACTTAAATTTTGACTATAAAAACACAAATTTGGCTAAAAAAAAATTTGGCTAAAGTTTGGCTTAAAATTTTTCTGAGGGGGAGCGGGCCCAGCATCTGTACCCCTTGCTTTTGCATCTGTTGCATACAGTTTTGAACCTGAAGTTCTCACATCCTCAAACTTCCCAACTTTTCTAGTGCACATCTTCACAATCCCCCTTGTTGCAGTTGTTTCTGCCATGGGTCCCACCCTTGAAACAAGGGACCCATGGGTCACGTCGCTCAGCTGAATTTTGGAAAATATTAGTAACTGCAAAATATTTTTTATTTCTTTTGGTTTTTATGTATATTCCATTTGTAAAGCTAAGAGAAAATGGCCCTGCAAAAAAAGGAAACTCTGAAAATTATAGAATAATGAACATGAGCTAAAGCATATGGACTGTGTAATAAATGAAAGCTTTGGCCTGAAACCATTTAGTGATACACCAAGGGAAAACAAGGGACCTATGGGTCACAGCGCTCAGCTGTGAATAATGATAAAAAAATATGATTTAGAAATGAAGCAGATGCTGGTTTTGTGGTAATAAGTATAAGCTGTATTACGAGTTGTTGTTGTTTAGCTTATGTATGATTTTGATAGTACCTTTGGAGACAGAGAAGAGAATTCATTTCATTTATTTTATTAATAAATGGAGTGCTATTGTCACACAGATTTTGACTTGGCCATATAACTTATAAGCCGCACATATAATAAAAGAGTTTAACTATTTATTAAAATTTAATAACAAATATTGTGCCAAAATAATTTTTATTAAAAAATAATAAGAGAATCATATGATTTTTTAAATATAATATAACTGAAATAATTATTATAATAATATTATAGAATATATGCATTCATGAATACATTTTGAAAGTATTTGCACTGGTATTCAAATACTTTCATTTTTACCTGAATTCCCATTCTAATGCAAGAAATTTTATAATGGAGTACATATTCATATTTATATTCATATACATTTGCAAAGTATTTGCACCATGTCTGGTATTTATTCAGTTTTAGCCAAACAATGATGTTGAGAATCCAGAATATAAACAAAGGACCCATGGGTCACGACAAAAGTTTGAAATTTTTGCAAATGCAAAATATGAAAAATATTCTATTGTAATGTTTTATATTTATATAAGCATATGAGAAGCTAAGAGGAAAGGGCCCTCCTACTTGGTTATAGTAAAGTTCTCAATATATGATTGCAAACTAATACTCTGACAAGACTGTCATGAAGAAAAACAGTAAAAGTTTTGAGATACTGTGACGCATATGAAAAATTTACAGATGGACAGGCAAGTGGACAGAATGGACAAATACCTTCATTTCACTTTCAAGGTTATAATGCATTTAAGTTTATATATAAGCCTATTTTTTTAGCATATCCACTTTTTTCATTAATAGTTTTTATCTGATTCATTTTTTTTTATTTACAAGTGTTATAAATTTGTAATATAAAAGTGAAAATTAGTTAAAATATTAGAATTCTATGTTGCAATCATTATATATCCAGATTGTAGCTCACATTGGGTCATATTATGCATACACATATATTTTATTATTTTTAAATCAAATGTTTAAACTGAATGTAAAAGAAAATAATGCCACAACATGGCATTTACAAAATTATTCCTTAAATTCCTATTAAAAAGTTTTGCGAATTGGAGTTTTCAGGACATGCTTAATTTTATTCACCAAAATAAAATAAAAGATTCAGTAAATTTGATAAAATAAAAACATCTTTTCAAATAAAGTATACACACTGTTGGTTGAATGAGGGACAAACAATATCATTATGATAATTACAATCTCAGCTATAATTGTATCCGCCAAAACAGAGTTTTGCGGATACTATGTTTTCAGCTGGTCGCCGCCGCCGCCGCCGCCGCCGCCGCCGCCGCCGCCGCCGCCGCCGCCGCCGCCGCCGCCGCCGCCGCCGCGTAGGTGTCCGGAGAACTCCTCCGTAACCGCTGGGCGGAATTTTCCGAAACCCGGGATTATGTTCGGGTCACATGTGAACTGCTGCGCCCCGATTTTGTTTTGACCTCTGACCTTTCCTTTGCGCTCTGCGTCCGTTTGTGCGTCTGTTTCCACACATAAACCCACATATCTCGGGAACCGTTTGACCGATCAGGAAAATTTTTTTGCACAAATGTAGCCCTCGGAGAGCTTTATTACATACACCAAAAATGGTGGCGCCACCTGCAACCATGTTTGCACAGTGTCCATCTGTTCGTCTGCCTTGGGTTAAAATCACTCATATCTCTGCAGTGACTTGACTAATTCACCTGAAATTGGGCATGCGTATACATCCTGGATAGCTTTTCTGATTTTATGACAGGTGGCGCCACCTACATTCACGTTTACGCTGCAGACATCAAAAGTCATATCTCAGGAACCGTTTGACCGATCAGGAAAATTCTTTTGCACAAATGTAGCCCTTGGAGAGCTTTATAACATACACCAAAAATGGTGGCGCTACCTGCAACCATGTTTGCACAGTGTCCATCTGTTTGTCTGCCTTGGGTTAAAATCACTCATATCTCTGCAGTGACTTGACTTATTCACCTGAAATTTAGCATGCGTATACATCCTGGATAGCTTTTCTGATTTTATGACAGGTGGCGCCACCTACATTCACGTTTACGCTGCAGACATCTAAGCTCATATCTCAGGAACCGTTTGACCGATCAGGAAAATTTTTTTGCACAAATGTAGCCCTTGGAGAGCTTTATAACATACACCGAAAATGGTGGCACCACCTGCAACCATGTTTGCACAGTGTCCATCTGTTCGTCTGCCTTGGGTTAAAATCACTCATATTTCTGCAGTGGTTTGACTAATTCACCTGAAATTTGGCATGCTTATACATCCTGGATAGCTTTTCTGATTTTATGACAGGTGGCGCCACCTACAATCAAGTTTACGCTGCGACATCCAAGCTCATATCTAGGAAACCGTTTGACCGATTGGGCCAAAATTTTGCATGTGTATAAATCTCACATAGCTCTTTATCATACGCAAAACTGGTGGCGCCACCTGCAGCCATGTTTGCACAGCTCCCATCTGTTTGTCTGCCATGGGATAAAATATCCATGCTAATATGCAACACTTCACCCGTTCCACTCTGATTTAGGCGGATACAAGTAGTCGCTTGTCGACTACCCGTATTCTAGTTAATAACTGGAATTAATAGTCAATTTCACACCTGGTGAAGTTTTACTCTTCTGAAGTAAAGCATTACTTATCTGATGAACATCCACATTTTCATAGCAATACATCATTTTGTGAACACAATTAAATGTGCACTTTAATCATTGTAACCCTTGTGGTACAATACAAAATCTAAAATGTAGCATGTCCAAGAATAAAATAAAATACAGAAAATTATAACATTCATCTAGTTTATGCAACAGCTGGGGGGGGGGGGGGCGTTGAGTGCAGGGCAGAGGAGAAGCCTGCTAGTAGTGGCCAAGCTGGGTCAAGGTAAGCTGCCTGGGGTGGGTTACATAATGCAAGTGAAGGCTGTACTACTAGGTGGGCCAGAAGTAAACAACACTTGACATGGTGTATGAAAACTTGAATAAAAGCTACTCTTTTCAAACAATTTCTCTGAAATTTCAGATTTTTAAAGATTAAATCCTTATGTATATATGCTGTGAAAATTAAATCAACAGTGCTTACAGGGAAAAAAGTGCCACTGCCAAAGTTGGGCAAAATTTAAGGCATTGATTTTTTATTTATGCTAATAACTTGAAAAATTTGCAAAATTCAGATCTATTTTTGGGCAAACAATTGAATCTTGATTAAATAAAGCTATATTCCTGAAAAAAAGTCTTCAGCTTCCGCAATTCTCATGTTAAGTGAGCAAATATATTTCCTGATTTTTAAAAAATTGCATTATATTTGGGCCTATAACTTCAAAATAATACCCAATACTGACCTAATTTTTGGTATGTGCACAGAAAATGTATTGAAGAATATGAATACTAAATATGATCAAAAACAGATCAGTGGTTTTGATATTAGGCAGACTTGAAGTGTAACAATTGCTTTTTTATGGAAAACGGAGGTTTTTCCTTAATATCTCGAAGGAACGAAGTTCTGATGACCAAATTTTCGGTATGGTAGGAGATTTTGGGGACATCCAATGGTATGCAGAATTTTGGATTCGTAGGTCCAACGGTTTTAAAATGTGCCCTGTTAACGGCCGGACGGCCAGACGGACGAAGGACAAAGGACCACGACTAAAGCTCAGATGACTTATAGTCAGCTGAGCTAAAAAAGAAAGAATGGGTTATTTTATATATCTATGGAAAATGTTGATGGAAAATTCACAAAAGTAGGGAAGGCTTTCTTTTCAAGCCACAACACTTATGAAATGGCCACGGTCATTCTCAACCATAGGACCTCCAAGCTATTAATGAGAGGTCTGATGGGTTTCCTCAGGAAAAGTTCAACAGATCAATGACAGATCCAACAAAGAAGTATGGACATTTTGATGATATTTTAGAAAATGAAAGAAATAAGGGGTAGTTTTATGTGTGAATATATCTGAGGAAAAATCTGATATAGAATCAAGAATTTTGATAATATTGATGTGCTAGGTATCAATATAAGATATCGATGTAATATTATGGTAAAGCCACTTGCAGAGAAAGAGCATCAACCATAAATTGTTTTTTTTATAAACGATTGGGTTTTTATAATAATTGTTTCTTTTTCATGTGTACTTTGTAGGAAGTCATAAGGTCTACTTTCCCTGCAACCACTCAACACCCCGGTGGATTACTTACAGTTCATTCTGGGAATTGGTTCTGTCCAACTGGACCTACTCTGCAGGGCATATGCAGTTGCCCATTTGCCCCACATTATCACTCAGGTATACTTTTCATCTCATAAATGAGACACCAGTATCGTACATAATCATCACTAATCACGGTAGCAGTGACTGATTCCATTGTTGCCCACTCACTGCCTAGACAAATAACTACACATCTAAACATCTGTTCCCCTAAGTTCATTTTCCAGAATAAATTTCATACCAAGTGTTAAGTTTGGTCTGTCTAACACATTATAATTTAATTGTAGATCTTTATTTTGAACTTTAAAACTTGGAAACTTTGCCTTGTGTTTGATCATTTGAAATTTATCACAAAACAATATACAGTCTTAAGTTCAAAATACAAAATTGACATATTAAACTTGCTTCTTCTATGAAACTTCCATGGTGGTATCACAGAAAATGAAACCCAAGTTTTTTACCCATTTACTCATCAGAGGGGTCTCAATGACAGTCACACAATTAATGCACATGGCCATAATTTCTTAATGAGAATATCCCATCTGTCCCATCCCATCTAGTGACACCCACACAGATTTTTTTTTGTGTAATTTGCCACACTTTCCACTCAAACAAGAGTGAATAAAATTAAATTTGAAAAATCAAAGATGACACTAAATTTCAAAATTCTATTTTGTTACTAGTTGATTTTACACATGACATCCCAGGCCCCATTCCTGTGCAGCATCCTTAGGTCAGTAATATATATTTCTTTTGGAAAAATGTTAAGTTGTTTGTATTAACTTATTCTTTCTTTCAAATTCGAGTACTTCACAATTAATACCACTTGCCAAAATAATGAAATACAATGATTCTTGCACCTTTCCTCATCCACA
The DNA here is from genome assembly GCA_026874595.1 of Sipunculus nudus. Lineage (NCBI taxonomy): Eukaryota > Metazoa > Annelida > Sipuncula > Golfingiida > Sipunculidae > Sipunculus > Sipunculus nudus. The sequence continues at coordinate 82,053,688 of CM049308.1, read as the reverse complement.
GAACTAGTCTTTCTGTTATTCTTAAAGTGCAACATTTGCAATACAAGGGACCCAAGGGTCAGGGCGCTCAGCTGAAGTTTGAAATTTTTTCAAATGCAAAATATGCAAAATATCCTATTTATAGTTTTTCATATATACAAGCATATGAGAAGCTTAGAGGAAAGGGGCCCTCCTACATGGTTATAGTAAAGTTCTAAATATATGATTGCAAAACTAATACTCTGACAAGACTGTCATGAAGAAAAACATTAAAAGTTTTTAGATACTGTGATGCATATGAAATATTTACAGATGGACAGGCCAGTGGACAGAATGGACAAATGGAATAATGCATTTAAGTTTATATTTAAGCCTATTTTCTTTTAACAAATCCACTTTTTCCATTTATAGTTTTTATCAGATTCATCTGCAGGGCAGAGGGGAAGCCTGCTGGTAGTGGCCAAGCTGAACCAAGGCAAGCTGCCTAGAGAGGGTTACATAATACAAGTGAAGGCTGTACTACTAGGTGGGCCTGATGTAAAAAATACTTGACATGGTGTATGAAAACCTGAATAAAAGATTCTCTTTTCAATCAATTCCTTTGAAATTTTAGATTTTAAAAGTTTAATCCTTAGGTATATATGCTCTGAAAATTAAATCAACAGTGCTTAAAGGGTAAAAACGTGCTGTAGCCAAAGTTGGACAAAATTTAAAGTATTGATTTTTTATTTATGCTAATAACTTAAAAAAATTGCTGAATTCAGATCTTATTTTGGGTTTACAATTGAATCTTGATTCAATAAAGTTATATCCCTGTAAAAAATTCTCCAGCTTCAGCAATTCTCATGTTGAGTAAATATATTTCCTAATTTTTAAAAACTGCATAATATTTGGGCCCATAACTTCAAAACAATACTCAATTCTGACCTAATTTTTGGTATGCAAATAGAAAATCTATGAATACTAAATATGATAAAATAACAGACCAGTGGTTTTGATATTAGGCAGCCTTGAAGTGTAACACTTGTTCTTTAATGGAAAATGGGAGGTTTTTCCTTAATATTTCGAAGGAACCAAGTCCTAGTGACCCAATTTTCGGTATGGTAGGTGATTTTGGGGACATCTCACAGTATGCAAAATTTTGGATTGATAGGTCCAACAGTTTCAAAAAGTACCCTGTAAATGGACAGACAACCGGACGGACGGACAGACGAAGGACAAAGGACCACGACTACAACTCAGATGACTTATGGTCAGCTGAGCTAAAAATCCCTGGTCATCTTGTAATACCTACAAGCAAAATCAAGAAAGATCCTTTCCCATTAGATTCTGTTACTAACCAAGCAGATTCCTTCCCCCAAACCTTCATTCAAGAGATATCCCTCAACCAAATCATGAAAGTCAAGCCGTAAATTCTTGCAAAAATTACCTCAACCTATGACGAGACCTTTGAGACAATGGAAGTACTGTACCAAGGCCAGAGAGAGAAATTCGCAGAAGAATTTGAAGTGCTGGGAGCCATGAGATTAACCCAGGAACAATTTGAATCCTCACCTGATGCTGAAAAACTAAGAGCCATCACGCTGGATGGAATTAATACACAGTTTTTATGGGACGTTAAACAAGTAGTGAAGAAGAAAAAGAAGAATAAGACTGGGCTAATGTATTGTTTAATACATGAAAGTGACAGTAAAACGTCAAGGTAAAGACATGTTATCAGTATCTTGAGGCTGAGTTAGGTGATACCAACTATGCAAGTAAAAATTTTTTCATATATATATATATATATATTGGATGAGATGAAAGGAGCTGTCAGATAAGTGGAAGCTCGCAGGTGTGTGTGTGTGGAAGAATGTGAAGAGATGAGCAAACAGGAATCTCCAGAGGTATTTTATATGTATACTCTATGTGTATTCTTCTGTATATGTCACCAATTTACAAGGTCTACATACCTTCGTATATATACATATCACTGTGCTGGCATTATAAAATGCTTTAAAATGCCTGCACGTGCATGTGTGTCTGTCATATATATGCATAAAGCTTAATTTGTGCCAGAAATTAACGGCAACAGATCACTTGGATCATACTCCACTGACTGACCATTCAAAAGTTTTGTCTGTAAATTTCACAATCAGTTTTCTGATTCCTCTCTCTAAAAATTTACACACATACATATATTTATAAATTTATTTATATGTATATAAGTATATATATTTATATATATACTGATATATATAGCTATAAAATTTTTCATATATATAGGCGGAAGAGGTATTTGATGAGATGGAAGGTGCTGTCAGAGAAGAGGAAGCTCACAGGTGTGTGGAAGAATGTGAAGAGGCGAGCAAACAGGAATCTCCTGATGTCCAGCAGCTGATGGATGAAATGAGGGATGGGAATATGGGCGGCCCCTTTAAGTGCGGGAGGCAGATCCACATTTTGGGGGAAACCCTCAAATGGGCCGACCTAAGAACACTCTAGCCAGGAGCATAGGTAAATGATAAGGTACACGTGCACTTTGTATATAAGATACTGTACTTACAAATCTGATTAACTTACATTTTCAAAAGTACCATAAACCTTAATGATGTGCACTGGCGGCGCATTGAGATTCGTAGAAGTTAAATCTTAAGAAATTTACACACACACACATGCACATATACAAACACACACCAGATATATAGATATGTGTATGTGTGCATATATATATATTTTTTCCCAGATCATTAGTTTGTACTTGTAAGTACTGAGGGAGGAGGTCACTCAAGGAAACAGGCCAAATATATCCCCCCCCCCCAAATCTGTATACACTATGGGAGTCTGGAAGACATGAGGCCTGGACGTACCAATAAGTAAATTAAACTGTTTCAGAGTTTTTGAGAGAAATCGTGGGTCAGTGATATTGTCCTCAAGAATGACAGGATGTGGTTCCACCCTCCAGAGTGCCCAGGTGTCATCGAGAACACCGTGCCTCCTGCGGTAGCCTTCTTCCATACACAAGTCTTCTTCTGGAGACCGGTCGGGTGTGGGGCTACAGCATAAGGTGCCTGCAGAGTAACTGCCCTGCCTGGGAAGAGAGGAACACATTTCTGTACAGATGTGGCTATTCAAAAACTGTACGCCACATCTGTGACACGTCTAAATGGTATTGTATGCTGACAGAAATTCTGGCGTGCTCAGCCTGCAGCAAAGCTGCTAAGGATTCCCCTCAGCACCACATTGGTCGGTTCCCAGCTTGGGATTCCTGCATCACATCTCAACTGACTCCTGCGCATCAAGCCTTGTTTCCTGCCATCTTGACTCCCAGGTGAGAAATCCCTTGTTTTATTTTACATCTTATATATATATATTTATTAAAAATTAAGAAAATAAAATGTATTGCTAAAGTATTGAGTTAAAATCATCACTAAAGATCCAACAGTTCACAGAGCTACATTAATTGGCCCTAAATGATCTTTGAATAAAGGGATTTGATATTACCTTTTGGATTCTTTCATTGTATTGTCAAGCTTAACAAAATAGTGATTTCACCTGAACACCCTGGATAATTCTTTTTATAAGTAACCCTCTTTTCATCTCATATCCTCACTCCAAGTTTTACATTTTTCTCATATTTCATTTCACAGACGTGGTGTGGACAAGAAGGTCATCCACTTGTTGAGGGAGAGAACTGATGGCAACACCATTGTGAAGACTTGGTCCAAGAAAAACACTGCGAAGACTACCTCCACAGAAAAGACATGTACACCACACTGTTAGAGTCACTTACCAGCAGAGGTGGGATAGTTGGTGAGTTCACAATAGTCACTCTTATTAAGAAGGCCAGTTATGAAAGACTGAAAGAGACTTTATTGTTATTTCATTAGACAGACTATATTGTTGCCCTATGTCTGTTTGTATGAGGAAATATAGGCTTTAGAAAATGGACATTTTGAATGACAAGCAGGCTGTTGCTGACAATAGTTGTACTTGTACATGTTTTTGGTTTATAAAATTATAAAATGCAGTTCAAGTCTGTAAAAGTTGTATTGGTATTTACTTTACAATGTGCCCCCTGAATATCCACTGGGTTTTAATTTAAAAGACCACACATTGATGATAACAGGCCTGCTTGGTCACAAGTTCCAGCCACCACCAATCAGAAGAGAACTCCCAGGTGCTAAATTGATTAGGAAGGCCTTCCCTTATAGCCGAGTCCGATAACCTCCAGGACTACCGGGCCCAGATAATGTCTACATTTGGGAAGGTCCTGAAGTTTGACTCAACCAAGAAGGTAATACAAATACTTTAACTACGCATAGCATACTGTCAGTATCCTTTAAATTTTTTTTTAAATAACCAGATTTGAAAGAAAACTGTCTGCAGAGGAATAAAAAAAAAATACCATTACCAGCCACCGTTATATGTAATGATATGATGTATTTCACCCAAACTCTAATAAAAATCTTTGAATGTGTCACACAATTAATTTCATTCGGTTTATGACATGTGGTGATATTTGTTTTCTGCTGATGTGTTAGATTCCGTTACACAGCAAGCTGCAATGCAATGAGTTACTTTAGTGTACTGGATTGATGTAATGGAAATGGTTCAAACATGTCCCTGTTCTTTTTTTTTAATAAAAGATCTGCAAGAAGCTGGCAGGATGCTGGCAGGACACTGCCGAATGGTGCACCAATATCGGCAATGAACTAGGTCAAGTCCTCGACTGCGTGTTGACCTGCGAGGAGTCTGTTGGCATGTTATAGCCCATGGCATGGGGCCTTATAGGCCTTATCAAACTTGTCCCTGTTATTTTTTTTTAATAAAAGATCTGCAAGAAGCTGGCAGGATGCTGGCAGGGCACTGCCAAATGGTGCACCAATATCGGCAATGAACTAGGTCAAGTCCTCAACTATGTGTTGACATGGGAGGAGTCTGTTGGCATGTTATAGCCCATGGCCTGGGGCCTTATGGGCCTTATCAAACTTGTCCCTGTTCTTTTTTTTTAATAAAAGATCTGCAAGAAGCTGGCAGGATGCGGGCAGGTAACATCCAAATGGTGCACCAATATTGGCAATGAACTAGGTCAAGTCCTCAACTGTGTGTTGACCTGTGGAGAGTCTGTTGACATGTTATAGCCCATGGTGAGGGGCCTTATGGACCGGTATAAAAATGCCGGTGAAGAACCACCAGTCCTCATGTATGTAGATCAGGGTTGTTGCCGTGTCAACAGAATATCAGCCACTGAGAAACTGATTGACGAGTGGGGAGTCTGGCATGATCATCCGTCTCAACATTTTTCATTGGATTCATCACTTTGATGCTGCAGTGGGCACTGATCACCATGCCAAATATGCCATCTTCAAGTCCGCCCTGGATGCTGCGGTCTCTGCCTACAACAAAGATGACATGATGCTACTGGTCAAGGAAATACGAGCCGGCCATACCTCCAAACTTGATTCTCTGCCTGATGCACAGGTCATCCAGTACAATTCTTCAAAGGATGACCTGAAGCACACTTTGTGTGAGCATTACTGTGGGCTCTCAGGAGACATACACAAGACTGCAGAATGCCATAGTGATCCTGAAAGGTCAAGCTGGCTTGGATGAAAACCAGATCCATCTGTTCAAGGATGAGGCCACTATTGAACAGGTCTGGGCCAGCCAGCAGAAACACCTTGAATGCATACAAAACCCTCCCGGCATGGACATGTATACCATCATGTGTGTGGACCCTGTCACCTTCCTGGATACCAACATGTGGAGGAGTTAAGTGGTATCTTGGCTAAAATTGCCCTGGAACAGGACTCACAGCTCCGGAAAGTGAGTGAGATCGGTAAAAGAGCATGGTGAGCCCTGTCTATGAAGTCCAGACTGGTGTGTTTGCAAAACTTTCCAAAGCTGGTGATAGGACAGCTGCCCTTCAAGCAGAGATCAGATGCCAAATATTTGTGATAGGATCAAACAGCTAATTACTGAAATTGACAGAGACATTGGATGAGCTTACAGACTGCAAGTCTTTTTTGCTGAGGGAATACAGCTGTCATGCATATCATACTGTGATGTCCTCACATTCCTCAATACTGCAGCTGCTGAATTTGAACTGCCCTTCCATCTGTCAAGTAGAGCTGGCTACACATCTGAACTCCTTATGGACTAAAAAGACAAATCTAAGCTTGAAAAACTTTTTCTGAGATTGGAGAGTACTATAAAACCCTAAGGCTTCTTAGATATTACAAACATGTGAATTATTGGACAAACACTTTAAGGAATTCACCTCAGTGCTGAGAATACTCTAATTGACATCAGTGACATTGAAACTTCCATTGGCTGGCCATCAGATGATGCCCTCATACAGATATTCCTGTGGATTTGAAAGGTAACATGCTCCTGTATAACAAAGAGATGGCCAAGTTCACACAACAGTATCTATCCATAAACCATACTTTTAAAATACCAGCTAACTGGACCAATGGGAAAATTAACAAAAACCTTGGAAACAAAGTATTCCTCACTGTTCACTGTCATGAATAAACATGGCCAGGTAGCTTGATGGCAAATGACCAAGAGGGAAACTTTTCATGAAGTAATTTAAGTAACATTCGCACCAGCTGGCTGAAAGATCATGGTCAGCCACCTCAAATGATAATTGTTGACAACTGCTGTCAAGCAAATGCAAGCTGTATTTGGGACCAATACTGCTGTGTGTCTTGAATTATTTCACAGTATCCAGTGTGTGACAATGCATATTTCAAAGAAACACTGCTTCTGTTAAAAGGCTGCTCATGATTTTGCAATTTTCTTGAGAAGAATATATAGGAGACCCATAAAAAAGAGAATGAGCTACACCTGCAATGAACACAATTCTTGCAAATATTCAGGATGCATGACCAGTTTTAACTCATCTTTCTATTTTCCTTTGTGTGTATATGTGAAATTTTTTTTTTCATTTTCCTTCAAGTTTATATGTATTTATGGTTCTCATATATAAACAACTGCTGGTTGACTGTTTCAGGTGTATTAACTGGATTTAATTTTCCTTTTGAGTATATGTATATAGGGTTTTATTCATGTGTCACTGCTTGCAGTCAGCTTGTGAGAGACTAATCGTGACGACTAATCATGGAGGATTGTGCACATTTGGTAAAAGGCAAGGTGCTTCAGCAGTAGTTATTGTGTTACTACATTTATGTAAGAGTTACAGGTGAAAGCTAGCACTCACATCTCAGGCCATATTTACAAACTGCAGTAGATCTTCCATTTGCTCGTGCTGATATCAGTCACCAGTGCTGGAGTTGAATGTGCAAAATTCTGCCATGAGATTCATTAAGAATGTTTTGAGAAGCACAATGCAATAAGATAGCTTGAGTGCATTATTGCTTTTGTTGGTTCACAAAAATATTACACTAGACTATCCTGCAATTACTGACCACTGAAATCCCCCAAAATCACTGACCACTGAAGTCCCCAAAATTATGTACAAAAGCAATTGTGTATGAGAAATAGTACAAACAAGCTGCCATTGATAAGTATCAGGAAACTTTTAAACTAAAGTTCACATCCGGTGGTTTGCATATCAGGGCTGAACATCCAATTAATTCTTGCTGCATCTCCTGATGGGCTGATTGGTGATGATGCCATCCTGGAGGTGAAGTGTCCATACAAAGGGAGACATGACCTGATCAACCCTGGGCCAAATTTCCCATTCCTTGACCACTTGGATAAGGAGGTGGTACTTAAAGAGACTCAAAAATACTTTGAGCAAGTTCAGGGCCAGTTGCTCATGACAAAAAGAAAGACCTTCCACTTTGTGGTATACACTTTCCAGGATATGTTACATGTGGAAGTCAAATATGATCCTGAGTATTGTGAGCTGAATCTCATCCCTAGCTTGAAGCAATTTTATGAGAAACATTTTAGGAGCTATATCGCAAACAAATGTAAGCCAATCTTGCTGGTCAACAGGAGCTTACTTCAGAACACCGGTCAACAGGAGCTATAGTCACCTGTATACAGTTTCAAAGAGATTCAATTTTATTTAAGGTATTATGCAATAATATTGTTCAACTACATGATCTGTTTTACAAAACTATCCGAGACACCTCGGGTCTCTTGCAACATTCAGGAGGAAAATGGCAACTCCACAGCTGTAGCAGGGAAGGGTAAATATATGTAACAAATACCTTTTCACATATTGCAAGTTTTTTAAAATTTATATGAAAGTATCTAAATGCTTCTTATTCATGTCACAACATCGCACACATATAGAGAAATACAAGATGGTTTATATCATAAAGTCTCTTGCAACTTTATTTCCTTAATGTAAGAATAGAAATGCATATTACTCATGACACACACATAAAATATATATATACTTGATGGCTAAAAGTAACTGTTTATTGTCTAATTGCAAATTCATTTTCTTAATATAAAGACATAAATGCTGTACATTCATGTTTCTTCATATTTATATAATTACAAGATGAATTGGTTTAACAATAACAGTTAGGATAATTAATATTTAATTTTTTGTGTTATTTGTAAACTGTAGATTCTTCCACCCAGATGGATGCTGCCATAAACCCAGTGGGAGGACCTTGACCTGTCTAATGTTGCCCAACCAGCAGATGTTTCATATGACCATACATACACAGTCATACACAACCCTCATCCACACACACATCAGAAATAAATGTCCCACCACCCAGAACACCACATCTCTCTCCACCATTTTCTCAAGGGCCACCATCTCTCAGTCGCAACCCCTGTGCCTTTTCCAAGTGAAGCTCCTGTGTCAACTACTCCTGTTAGACCAAGAGGATTCCATCACCATGCCTTTTGGAAAGGGCCATGACCAGGATATAGACTTCAGTTTGATGAAATAGATCTTCTGATTCTGATGATAGCTTTGAAGAGGAATCAGTGGGCAAGTCTATACATTCAGTTAAAGACTGTGTGTTCATTGTCTTTTGGGCACAACTCGAGCAACTATTAAAAGGAGTGAGGTGCAACAACTGTGACATGCAAGTTGATAAAGTGATCAGCAGTCAGACTGGATGTGGTCTTACTGCTAAAGTTTATTGCCTTAATGGTCATCTTTATACTTGGCATACCCAGCCAATGATTAGTTGACAGCCTGTTAGCAACCTTCTGGTTGCTGCAGCTACACTATTTACAGGTAGAACACAGGTTCATATGGAACATTTTGCCTGCCTCCTGAATTTGTAATACATTTCTAAGGACACCTTCTACAAGATGCAAAACCAGGTGTTGGAACCTGTTCTTAACAATGCTTGGCAGGAACATCGAGCAGATTTATCGGCTCAGATAGGAGCTAAGATGATCGCTCTGTGTGGTGATGGCAGGTGTGACTCTCCTGGTTATAATGCAAAAATATTACACCTGTTTTGGTTGAGCCTGTGAGGCAGAAAGTACTGAATTTCACATTTGCTGACCAGCCTCCCTGCTTGAGGTAACAGCCCTGAAGCCAATCACTGTGCTGCTACAGTAGGGTTTTCTGTTATGTCAGCAGTGCTTGGGCCGAGCAAGTTAACATGGCAGCACCCATAGGCTTTTTTTTCTCATTTGACCTTAATTACTCGACTAACTATGATCATATAACATGTACAGCATCCATGATTACAATGTTCATGGAGAGATAAATTAAGTAGGTTTAGATTTAAGGCTTTCACCCCTTATTTTTAAAGATGTATAGCAAATGTGAGATATGATTTGATAATAAATTACAATTTAATTTGATGTCTTTAAGCAATTTTAAGTCTAGAAATATCCTAAGTCTAGAAATATTAGATATAGTATTGCATTAATAAATAGCATTAATAAATTCACTTTAAACCCAAAACCAACCAAATGTAATTTTTATTTTCGTTATATTTTCATTTCAGCTGTCGTAGAGTCCATGGAACCATGCAGTGATCATCAGTACTCAGCAGGACATGAACCAACTGAAAACACAACCAGAAACATGGCTGTACAAACAGACATCAACCTCATCACATTTGATGAAATGAAGGTGTCCTACCAGAAGCTATCTGATGAGAATGATGATATGAGAAGAAGGGTGTCAGTCAAGGAAGCTTCGAGGAGAGAGCTGGTGATCGAGATGGTGACAAAGAGTGGTAAGTGTCCAGCAATATATGGGTTTGCCAAATAAAGACATGTTAACAGGGCTTTTTCAAATAATAAGCAAATCAGAGCCTAAAATAAAACATAGGACAAGGGGTTCAAGCAAATTCACCAAAGGTTATCAAAAAGGTGCTTATAAAAGAAAGCTAGGTCCACAATGATTTGAAGAGTTCCTACTGATTTTGATAAGGGTCAGAATAGGGGTGGTTTGTTTTTTTATGGGGATTTGTTTGACCTGTCAAGTTCAACAGCATCAAGTGTATTCACTACTTGGATAAACTCAATGCATACACTGTTACAACCACTAATTACAGGACCCTCAAGAGAACACATCAACAACACATGCTATCTAGTTTTAAGAGACACTACCCAAACACAAGAGTTATAATTGACTGCAGTGAGTTTTTCATAAAAAGGCCAAGATCTCCATCAGCACAGTGCACAACATACAGTCAGTACAAATCACATAACATATACATACCAAAGGTAAGCTGATCAAATGCTAGAAAGGTCTATGGGTAACAGCTTATTTACCAGAAGGAAATAAGAGATGAAGATGCCCGCACTGAACTGTGCCAGCTGAACATGTACACAGGATCTTGGTCTCTTTTGGGGTGACATAACTGTTCAGATTGGACAAAGAAAAACAGTTGTTAGAAAACTCAACATAGCAGATTCAACAAGAACAAAAAGTGTTGCCCTGTGGCGTGAACCCTCACATCAACCAATAAAGGTTGGAAACACAGTAAAAATCACCCATTTGAGTGTCAAGAAAGACCTGAGAGACGCAAGTCGACCTAGTGACAGTCTGCATATAACAAAATAATCCACAGTTTAGAATACAGGTTCCAGAGATCGTTGATCTCCTGTAAGGGAGAGGCAAAAGTGCTGCTGGTGCAGCCACTGGTAGGGCTAAAAAAACAAACATGGCTGACAACAGCAACACTACGTATAAGCCGTCAACAATACATGCAACTGATTTTTACGCTGAGACCGTTAATCAGCTGAAGAAATACCTGTCAACCCGTGGTGTGCAATGTGCAGGATATAGGAAACAGGAACTCGTAGAACTTGTCCAGCAAGCACACTAATTGACATTTCGGAATTTGGACAAAAGATTGTGGGTGCATGGTCCTGACAATAAAGAAATTATCCTCCCACTGATCAGCTCAGTTATAAACTGGACAGAAAACCTGTCAGGTTTTGGAACTATTGAAATGGCAGATGTCGTTGTCTATTTGCATAATGTTTGTGACTAGGGAGAGGGGCAACTGAAAGCTTACAGACAGGACCTGCGGTTTCAGGATGTGCGCCAGCAACCATATTGGGATTGTTAAGCTAGGTGTCATCCCAGATACTAAATATTTGTATGTCAAGGCAACTTGTACACCAGAGACTAGACAGTCTGCTGGTCCTAAGGATGTCTTGCTTTTGGTAAAACTGGATGGCAAAGTCAAATCTGAGGGCTGCAATTGCGTTGCTGGGTAAGCTATGTTTTGTTTTTCAACATAATTATTTACTATAGCACCTTACCGTTATATTATTTTAGAGATGCAAGTAAAACGGATATTGTTTAATAGTTTCAGAATAACACACAGTTATGTAAAGGCTATTTAGAATTTATATATACTAATACAGCTTACCATTATTTGTTGGTGAAAGCAATTTTGTGCACACAAATTTATAGAAACTGAGGTTGCATTTTCAGAAGTTTAATTGCAGTATAGCAGGAATGAGAAGACAATCTTGTTGTAATGTACCTTTAGAACACAAATACATTTTAATAGATTCAGAATAACACATTATACATGTATAAAAACACATCAGAACAGGGGTTTATCAGTATAATATTGATAAAATATAAATAGTTATACATACACATACAGAGCCATGTATAAAATACCTGATAATTATCTTTATTACAGTCATTCATCACATCTGTTTCATTTTTTTGTCAATACAGAGATGGGGGTACCTGTAAACACATAGTTGCCCTTCTCTATTCCATGCAGCAGTTTTGTGATAGGCATCAGGACAGACATACAGAAGTAGGAATGGATGTACCCTGTACATAACACAAGGCCAGGAAGAACTCAACCCCCATGTTGATTACTCAGATTGATACCAATACACAAACACATGCACACAAGGTGTATAATCTGAGGTGTAGGCCCCTCTCTATACAGCAGCAAAAGGCCATTGCTATTGAGGTATTCACGCTGTGTTTGCAGACTGCTCCTGATGCTGGTCTGCTTCAGGTCATGGACCCACCGGCAGGGGTACATATTGACAGCCACCCTCCCACTACTGAACAGCTTGCTACATCACACATGACAGTAAATCAAACTGATGGCTTCATTATTCATAAAAGAAAACCTCACAGAAAATCTTATTGAAAACATTTCAAATTATGAACAAGGGACAGCAGAGTGGTCTCGCAAAGGTGTGGTAGAATCACTGCTTCTGTCTTTCATGCATTATGCAAAATGAGAAAGCCATACAAGCCAGTTGAGAGTGTTATAAAGAAAATGAACAACAACTAGAATACGGGTAGTCGACAAGCGACTACTTGTATCCGCCTAAATCAGAGTGGAACGGGTGAAGTGTTGCATATCAGCATGGATGTCTGCAGCCAAATTGTGTATGTAGGTTGCGCTACCTACCAAAAAACCCAGAAAGCCGTCCAAGTTGTATACATATGCAAAATTTAAGGCAGATAAGTCAAACCACTATATTGTATATGAGTGATTTTTGCCCTTGGCAGACAAACAGATGGACGCTGTGCAAAAAAGGGTTGCAGGTGGCGCCACCAGTTTAGCGTATGATAAAGAGCTTTGTGAGAACTATACACATGCAAAATTTTGGCCCAATTGGTCAAACTGTTCCCTAGATATGAGCTTGGATGTCTGCAGCGTAAACTTGATTGTAGGTGGCGCCACCTGTCATAAAATCAGATAAGCTATCCAGGATGTATACGCATGCCAAATTTCAGGTGAATTAGTCAAGTCACTGCAGAGATATGAGTGATTTTAACCCAAGGCAGACGAACAGATGGACACTGTGCAAACATGGTTGCAGGTGGCGCCACCATTTTTGGTGTATGTTATAAAGCTCTCCAAGGGCTACATTTGTGCAAAAAAATTTTCCTGATCAATCAAACGGTTCCTGAGATATGAGCTTGGATGTCTGCAGCGTAAACGTGAATGTAGGTGGCGCCACCTGTCATAAAATCAGAAAAGCTATCCAGGATGTATACGCATGCCAAATTTCAGGTGAATTAGTCAAGTCACTGCAGAGATATGAGTGATTTTAACCCAAGGCAGACAAACAGATGGACACTGTACAAACATGGTTGCAGGTAGTGGCACCATTTTTGGTGTATGTTATAAAGCTCTCCAAGGGCTACATTTGTGCAAAAGAATTTTCCTGATCGGTCAAACGGTTCCCGAGATATGAGCTTGGATGTCTGCAGCGTAAACGTGAATGTAGGTGGCGCCACCTGTCATAAAATCAGATAAGCTATCCAGGATGTATACGCATGCCAAATTTCAGGTGAATTAGTCAAGTCACTGCAGAGATATGAGTGATTTTAACCCAAGGCAGACAAACAGATGGACACTGTGCAAACATGGTTGCAGGTGGCGCCACCATTTTTGGTGTATGTTATAAAGCTCTCCAAGGGCTACATTTGTGCAAAAGAATTTTCCTGATCGGTCAAACGGTTCCCGAGATATGAGCTTGGATGTCTGCAGCGTCAACGTGAATGTAGGTGGCGCCACCTGTCATAAAATCAGAAAAGCTATCCAGGATGTTTGCGCATGCCGAATTTCAGGTGAATTAGTCAAGTCACTGCAGAGATATGAGTGATTTTAACCCAAGGCAGACGAACAGATGGACACTGTGCAAACATGGTTGCAGGTGGCGCCACCATTTTTGGTGTATGTTATAAAGCTCTCCGAGGGCTACATTTGTGCAAAAAAATTTTCCTGATCGGTCAAACGGTTCCCGAGATATGTGGGTTTATGTGTGGAAACAGACGCACAAACGGACGCAGAGCGCAGAGGAAAGGTCAGAGGTCAAAACAAAATCGGGGCGCAGCAGTTCACATGTGACCCGAACATAATCCCGGGTTTCGGAAAATTCCGCCCAGCGGTTACGGAGGAGTTCTCCGGACACCTACGCGGCGGCGGCGGCGGCGGCGGCGGCGGCGGCGGCGGCGGCGGCGGCGGCGACCAGCTGAAAACATAGTATCCGCAAAACTCTGTTTTGGCGGATACAATTAAGGTGATATTGAGTCTGCTGCAACAGAATACGGAAAGGCTAAAGAACCTGTTGCAAGGAAATTATATATAGACAACAAAAGGAAACATCTTCAACACCTCAAGGTAACCTTGCCTGGACTTGTAATTAATAGGGCAATTTCGGCTAAGTTGCTGGCCAGCTGCCAGACACTGGGGTGGGCCCAAACACAGCCCTGCTTGACCAGGGCACTGCTGTGTATATGTACTGTGTATATAGGTCAGCACTCACATTGTCTGTTGCAGCATTTAAAGTATGGATAACATATTCAGTAATAAGTCTGTAAAGGAGCTTCAAACATATTTGAAAGAGAGGGGAGTAATAATTGCACAGAGTAGGAAAGCAGAATTAATTGATTTGTGTGTTGCAAGTAAAGAACTTGGTTTACAAATAGACCCAGACTGTTTGGTTGAAGACAGGGAGGAGGTGTTGGCCAGCAAACTTATCACACATGATAACCAAACACTAAGCAACCCAGGGACCTACACAGATGGTACCAAGGAAATTAATATCCTACCAACATTGTCAATATTTGACTTATACAATTACTTGATTGCTTTTGATGAATTCAACATACGAAACCTGAGAGAGTATCACAAGATGGAAGGATACACAATGGCTAAAGATGGAAATGTACTCAGTATTGAGGTATTCCAATATCCCCAAAAAGAATACTTTTTGGTTAAATGCAAAGTAAAGCCAAGAACAAGAGAGAGGGACCCTGTCACCAATCTGCACCATTACAATGCCTGGATTATAATAACTGATGCTCCTGATATATGTCGCATACATGCTGCTTACTGTAGCTGCAAGGGTGGAATAGATGGCTGCTGTAGGCATGTGGTTGCCACTTTATTTGAGATCATTGACTTTATAAATGACCACGCCCAGAAAAGTGTTACCTCTGGACCTTGTTTGTGGAAAAGGCGCAGTATTCCATGTGAAAATGTATCACCTGTTAACAAGTTGCACACTTGCATACAGGCAGTTTCAAAAAATGAAACATCTGCAACAGAAGAGTTATATGACCCTCTGCCACCTGGTACACAACTGCCAACAAAAATGGATTTTATGGAAAGAGTGCGTACTCATTGTCCTGATGCAAGTATTTTAGATACTATATTTGTGAGGAATAGAAGTTCCAAAAATATGGAAAATGTTCAACCCCTTTCTTCACTGACCCCTATGGATAATATTAGCATGCACTATATGTCTCACCGTGATGGACCCTGTTCCAGTTCATGCTTTGAGGACTGTTTTTTGCCTGTTATGCAGTATTCAGAAAATGAAATTAAAGACATTGAAATGGGGACACGTGGACAACATGAAAATAAAATGTGGCACACAATGAGAAGAGGCCTGTTAACAGCTTCAAAGATTCATCAAGTTGTTCATTGTGTTGATGAAGATAAAACGGCTCATAATTTGTTGCATGGAGGTGCATTTGATGAAAGCAAATTACCTGCTCCAGTGAGATATGGACGCCGCTTTGAGTGTAAGGCCAGGAACATGTTTGTCAAATCTCACCGATACCTACATAGAAAATGCTCCTTAACTGTTCCTGGTTTGGTAATAAATACTGATATGCCAATCCTGGCAGCCAGCCCAGATGGTATCCTAAACTGTAAAACCTGTGGTGACAGCCTTATAGAAGTTAAGTGCTTGTATAGTAAGCGTAATTTCCATGCCAGGACAGCATTATCCCTGTCAAAAATATGTGAAGATATGGATGGAAATCTTACAATTAACAAAAAACACCCCTACTACACCCAGGTACAAGCACAGATGGCATGCACAGGAATTCACAATTGTTTTTTGGTGGGATTCACAAATAAAGGAATACACGTTGTTAAAGTAACCTTTAATAAAGTGATCTGGAATGAAATGTTGCACAAGTTGATAAACTTTTATGAAAGTCATATGCTCAAGGCTATTACTAGTGACATTGAATAATGTAATAACTGACTCTGTTCCTGTATTCTATTTCATTTTCAATGCATATTTCAATTTATGCTAAGCACTGCTGCAAATTGCAGAGCACTGCTACAATGAGTGAAATTTGATTTATCAAATATCTCATTTTTATTGGGATAATCCCTGACAATATTTTAAACATAATTTAAACACACAATTTTATTTCAGACAATGCAGGTAGTAAATCATAAACAATGGTTTGGTTAATTTATTTAATACAGATATTGCTTGATACTGATTATACACTGTCAGGTTTGGTACTAATAATTAGTTGATTAAATGAAATAAATCATGCACTAAATCCAATTAACATGAGCTTTCTGTGTTGGATTATCTTTGAATTATTGCGAATTTAAATCTGTTATGTGCATTAAGTGAATCTGATTAAAAGTCTTACCTTTGAACAAACATACTTGTACTTGTTTATTTTTTCAATATTCAGTTGTTCATGAGGCCGTCCACACAGCCTCATCCACCTCTTGCACTTCTCCAGATTTGTTTTAGGTTTTGGAAAGGGTACAAACTGAACCCCCTTCATGTGGTCCTTATGGGCGTACCTAGAATCACTGTTACAGGTACCCCAGCAACACCTTTTCTTATTTGTCATTGTGGCAGACTCTCCCCATTTGATTATAAGAGTTTAGTAAAACAAAAATAAAGGACACAGCATGCAACAAACACTACAGGGCTGCTTAGTGTATGTATGCTGACCTACTGACCAGTAGCTCAGCCAAGCCTGAGTTTGGGCCCACCCCAGCATCTGGCACCCTGCCAGCAGCTTAGCCGAAGTGCCCCTATTAAGATACCCCACACCTGGGTGCTTCACCAGATGGACAGGTACCCGATTAACTTGTAAATGCTGTGGCACAGGATCATTAGAAATCAAGTGTAGTTAAAAATAAAGGCATAATACTCCAACAGAAATAGCTAATAAGGGTCATCAGAAATCATGGCCTAAGTGAGGGTTCTAGGACTGCTCTACTTCAAAGTTACAGGTCCATACTGGTCTCTTCTGAAAAGCGAAACAACCTATGCTGAATTTTATATGTTCAACAGATGTACCTGAAATTTCAGGAATGGGCTAAAGAACCAGCTTGCCTTTTCAGGATTGATTCTGAACTTTTGTTTCAAGAATTCACTCTGGTGCAGAGTGAGATAGAAGGCAGTCTTTATATTGAAACTGCTGATGATGATACAAGAGAGGCAGTCAAGGCACTTCTCCGAGGTTTTAGGGACGTCTTGAACGTCATCTGGGCAAATTTCTTCCAGATGGAAAGTATGGCCAACACCTGATGCTACCATTGTTGAGAAAATGAGACACTGTAAGCTGACAAACCATCTTGGGGAATACGTGTTTGGTGACCTTGATTTTCATCAAAAGACAAAACGTCACACCACACTACACCATCAGAGTACTCTTAACATGCTAAAGAGGAACAAGACTATGTCAGAATGGCTGAAATTAAAAGACCTTCACACACAGGCAGATTTGATGCAAATAGCCAGGAAAAAATGAGGAGCAAGTAGAGCAAAAGACAAACAGGTAGAGGAAAAAGTAGTAGAAGAAATTCAAGCTCGTTTGGAGGAAAACAGAAAACAGAAGGAAAGAAAAATTCAGCGAAAAGACTCAAGAAAAAGAAATTAATTGCACCAGTTATTAAATACTTAACTTTAATTTTTTTTGGTATTTTAATTTTAAATTATTCATAAGTAACCTGTCACATTGTTGTTTTCAAATGAAAAACATGTAAAACCTCTTAGACATATCATGTAGACATATTTTGGGAGTCATGGTACCATTATTTATGATTTCATAAAAATATGAAAAAGCCAACTTGTTCATTTTGGTAAAAAAAACAGCGGAAAACAGTCGAAAACTACCCCAATCTTCTCAACTTCTAAATGCAATAACTTGGGCATAAATAAAGATATCTTTACAAATAAGGTGTCATTGTTTTTCTTACAAAAAGCCCTTTCAGATGGTATTACTTTCAAGTCTCTCCAATGTACTTGCAAAAACACCTTGAGATACCTACTTTTAACTGTATTAATATATTTATTTATTTTCTGCATCAATGTTAAGAGGATTTTTATTTTTGAAAATAAAATAAAGATAATACTCTGTTTTTGTGTTTTCTTACAATTGTTGCATTTTATTAAGCTCAACATTAGCTCTTACTAAATATTTAAGCCGTATAAAACTGTCAAAAAGTGGTTAAAACCTAGTTTAATCCTGTTTCAGCTGGCCTAAACCAAAGCCTATGTTAAAGACAATGACAGTGAAATTTGTTGCAAAGTTTTTAAGACATCCCCTAATTGAAGACTCTTGTTTAGGTAACACAAATATATCCTTAACAAAGGTCAAAAGCCAGCAAAAGAAACAAATCTTAGGATAATTTGCCCTGTGTGTTCAGATCATCTGGACAGACTCTGAGAACTGTCACCCCACTACAAAAGTCATTGTGACCACGGGATGCCTGTACAATGTATAATGAAACATTGTGACTTCAGGTTTCAAGTTTATTCATCATATACATCTTATTAGTCAATTGCACAGGCAGGCCCTTTCACAATCTATACATGAGAGATAAAAGTTTCTTATTCAGCCAGTCTTTTGTGGATTTTGCTAACAATGGATCAGATGATCTGTCTTGTGATGACACTCCTGAAATACAAGTTCATGAGGCTTACTTTACCAAAAACATATCAATGATGTTACTGAAACTACAAGAAATGTTTACATTACCATCAAGAACCTTGAAGCACATATAAGAAGAATTTAAAACCATGGTCGATGTATCAGAAAGCAGTGCACTGGAAAAAAATTAAAATCAATTCTTGCATCCCATCAGATATCAGATGCAGTTCTGAATGAAATTGAAGACATTATGCACTACAGTTATTAAACAGGAGCTCATCACAACTGATGAGATAATATGTCAAGCTTAGTAAGGCTAATGGTAAGGCACAGGGCAAAGCAAAACTCAAGGCCATGGGTTGTCAAATTGAGCAAAGCAAAATTCAAGTCCATGAGTTGTCAATTTGAACAAGGCAAATTTCATGGCCATGAGTTGCCAAATTGAGCAAGGTTAAACTTAAGGCCACGAGTTGTCAAATTGAGAAAGGCAAAACTCACATCCATGTCTTGTCAAATTGAGCAAGGCAAAACTCTAGGCCATGGGTTGTCAAATTTGAGCAAGGCAAAACTCAAGGCCACAAGTTTGTCAAATTGAGCGAGGCAAAAATCAAGGCAATAAAATGTCAAATCAAACCGAGCAAAAAATAAGGCAACCAGTTGTCAAATTGAAGAAGGCAAAAATGTAGGCTATAAGATTTCTAAGGATCATGAAAAAAACTCAAGGCAGTGTGTTGTAAAACTGAGAGAGGCAAAGAGATGAAAAACTGAGTAAGGCAAATTCAAGGCAAAATATTGTTGAAATTCCACACATCCCACTTCTGGCCAATTTCAAATGTGATTTTATATGCCTTTTCAATCTCCCTGCGCCTACATGTGCAATGCCCAATTGTCTCCAGGAAGGGTGAGAAACTTAAGCTAATCAGGCTGTTGACTTTTACACATATGTTTCAGCTGTCATTTATGGTAACATGCTGTTTGTGGCAGAAGTAAGGTTTGGTACTGGTGTCAGACCCTTCTGAAATATTGAATTACAGGTTTGGTGGCATTTTAAAATATTCTCTCTCAGTACTAGATCCTCTGATCTGTTTGGTTCATATTTATGAGTGCCCCGGACATTAAGGCCAATATGCCAATGTATGGCAACATTTGTGTGTTAAGGATGATTGAGTTTATGAAAGTGAATTACTGACACAATCATGTATAGGTCTGAGAGATTGTCACTCATACAGAATTACCTGATCAGGTCTTTCCTGCAGTTTTCACTGTTAGTCTTCAGCAATTTCCTGTCTGTTTGTGAAACTAAACAGCACCATTTAAAGGCACAGTATATTAGCTCAGCCCGATTAACTATGGCTGGTGGATTACTATGGGCATCATACTCACTGACCAGAAATCCTCTGAGAGTAACACAAGATGATCATGATCAACAAGGCCAAGGATCAACTTGTTTTTGCACCAAGTTGTAAAGCAACAGATGTAAATGAAATGTGATGATACATCTGAAGGGGCTCCAGCTGCTAACATAATCTGAATGGAATACTTAGTTCATCCTGATCCTGCGGCAATATATACAACAAAGCTAGACAACTCTCTCTCACACAATTTATGAATTATCACCAAGGTGAATCTCACATCAAGGGAAATCTTGCAGTGATACAATTGTGTGTGTGTGTATCAATGACTAACATTCTAGCAAGCCTAACGTGCTATGCAGCAAAGATAAAGACTGATATTATTTTGCAAAAAAAGAAGAGCAGCTTGCATGTGAGTGATGGCAATAAAAAGCTTACGAGTACAAAATGTGCTGTGAAGGGCCAAAGAGAAATGATGATCTAATGGACAAAAGGATACCTGAACTTAACAGAGAACCAGAATCGCTTGTTTTTTGCACTTGCAAACACAGATGTTTATCCCCCCTCCCCCCCCCCCCCCCCACCGGGTTGCATACAGGTTAAATCAATGAAGACACCGTGAGAGATCTGACCCTGTGAGGTCAAAAGGTTTAAAACTCATCCAAGTTTTTTGTAGGAATAATCAGTGATTAAAATTTGGGAGGAAAATATGCAACCAATTAAAAATTATTGTGTTCACAAGACAATAACTATAATTTGGCTGATTTGACCCTGAAGATATTGGTCAAGGTCACAAGCAACAGGTGTACCAAATTTGAGGACAAAATGTGAAATACTTCAAAAGTTGGGGGCTTCACAATCATTTTCCATTTTGGCAGATTTGACCTTGAAGATGAAGGTCAAGGTAACTGGGTTTTGAAATTGTCTGAGATTTCAGTAGGAATCATTTGTGTCAAATTTTAGCAGAAAAAATGCAGCCCCTCAAAAGTTATCGTGTTCACAAAATAAGGGAAATGATGACCAAATGGACATTAGAAAGATACCTGAACTTAACAGAGAATGACCAGGTTATGGTACTGATGAAAAAGATTAAACAGTGCTAAGTTAGATACAAGCTTTGACATGAAGCTGGAGAATTTTGCTCTGATACAAAGTTGGATAAAATGGTGATGAAATGAACCCGACAGGATTTTTTTTCTGTAACTTTTCTACATAAAATTACCTGCGACATCTGAAAAAGCAAGCAGGCAATGTTTTATTTAATCACTCAAAATGAGACACATATGAATGAAATACACTATGAACATTTAAAGATATTGCCAGGCAAAATTTTCTAGATCATATCCTGAAGGGCAGATACTCAGTAAGCCAGAGTTCTGAGCAAACACCAAGACAGTTTAGATTAGCTAATGATAAATTTTGACAGGAATAAAAAAATTCATTATACAAGGAAGTAGAAGATTAAAGCAATAAATATAAAGATTTGTGAGGATTAATTTGATGATTTGAGCATCATAACAAGGAACTTCCCCACCTTAATGGACCGCTCAAAGACAAGACTTGGGGGGGGGGGGGGAAGAAAAGTGACTGGAATAGAACAACATCACATGTTTTTAGCACTTAACTGCCAAAACTCTAACTGCTTATTAAACAAGGTAGTTTAAACATTGCATTATTTTTTTCCAGGTACCAAGGCCCACAAGGAACTTGAGATATTCGTGACCATTTAATCCCCAGCCATTTTACATTTCACAACATCGCATGTTACTTTTCACATGAAGTCCAGAAATTATTGTTCCTGTATTGTTCTGGTCATTTAAATGTAAATTAAGTACTTATAATAGCAGTAGTTCATTTCAATGAAAATGCAAGGCAACAGTAGATGAGAAACAAATCTTGGCAAAAGATGCATGTTGTTTCCCATCCAAAGGGCAGGCAAGAGGGTGGTCTGTAAAAGAGGTTTTAGTAACATGTACATTTGGTAAACATGTTAAAGTTTGTCTCTTTATTTTAACCATGGTTGCAAGATGAGTATATAATCAGGTAAACTGTTTAACATACATACATAATGTGTCTGATATCACGACAAAATATACTGGAAAGTCATTATCTAACTATTTAGGAAGATTTTGTTTCATTTCAATATTTTTGTGAAAAAAAAAATAAAAATTGCATTATTGTATGATATATCATAAACATCCCATATAAACCTGAAACATTTTATGTATCTACTAGAAAAACAAGAACATACTTATCTATCTTTAATTACTAGGCATGCATCAATTTAATTTTAAAAACACTGGAACCATGTAAGCTGTTTTTTTTCTTACAGGTCCCAGATAAATTTTGATAGTTCTGTTTCATTTCTAAATTTTTTTGGTTTGGAATGATTTTGTGTGGTTTCTGTACAGTCCAGCACATTTGTCCAGAATATTAACTCAACCTGAGCTGGGGGTCCGGTTACACCAGACTGTCATGCATGGAAGGGGGGGGGGGGGTTGATTAACTGCCCTGATGATAAAGTGTTTGCTTGGGTCTGGGGGTTAAGCAGATTTATGTGCTGCTATCATATTTACACAGTGCATGTGTACAGGATCTAGGAGCATGCTTGTTTCTTAGTATCGCCCTGCTTGTTGGTGAAATTGTATATTTTCATGTTGTTAGCGGACTACTTTTTTTTTATTGTTTCAATAAGATTGGATAAGTCATATTTATCTGTATAGCAATTTGAACATTGGAAATTGCTGGACCAGCAGTGGCTGGATACAGAAACTTAGTTGGTGTATTCACTGTAAAGCAATTTACAACTGGTAATTGCTGAACCAGCTTTGGCTGGATACAGTCTCACACCAGACATCTGGATAAACTTATCTTATTGACACTAGTGTTTCTGGATTTACATAGAAAATGGTTTCAAACAAAAGTGAGAATGAGATGCAAGATCAAGGTGAATCCTTGAACATCTCTGCAGCAGATCAGTCTGTAATCAAAAGGATGCCACATGATGTCACTAATGTAAAATCAAGTGAGGGATCTGCTGACTGCTTATCTTTACTTGTGCATCAAATGCAGAGTATGCATGAACAAAACATGCAACAATAAAGGGTCATGCAGGCTCAAAGTTCTACTATGTTAAGCCAGATGACTGGCTTTGTTAATAACATATCTGGGGTCCTGGCGACAAATTTAGTTTAGTAATTATGCTACAGAATATTGCTTGATGTTGTCGTAATGGAGTTAGTTCTTTCATGTGAAATGTGGACTTTCTAAGGAAATTCACTCACTTTTCTCCTGGAGGGAAGATCTATTCAGCTGGAAAACCTGGTAAGTTGTTTTTATCATTTCCCCTCTTTCAATTCTCATTGAAATGTTCACAAGGCCACCTTAAAGTTATTCTGGTTTGGGCTTACCCTAAATGACATAGTGTTTAGTTGGCCCTTTTGTATTATAGTTATTGAGTGTTTAAACATTGATGTTTACCTTTCAGAGTGTTAATAGGGCGTGCTTTATTTTGCAGCGTATTACAATATGCAATTACAACATTCAACATATTTCTGGAAAAAAGACA
This sequence comes from Sipunculus nudus, assembly GCA_026874595.1. NCBI lineage: Eukaryota > Metazoa > Annelida > Sipuncula > Golfingiida > Sipunculidae > Sipunculus > Sipunculus nudus. The sequence goes on along the minus strand of CM049308.1, from coordinate 82,029,747 downwards.
AGCATTGGATTTATTTTTCTGAATTTGTAGAATTCCCTAAGAATGAAAACAAGTGAACAGACAAAATAAAATATTCTAATATTGTTGGGAAATTCAAGAAGCACTTCATAACAAAAGATGAAGGTAAAGAAGCAGTCAGTGTACAAGCCATCATAGGATTTGTTTTAAAACATGCTGATGATCTTAGATGCTGTGAATTGCTTGCTGCAGACATAGAGAAAAAAGTTTTGAATACTATAAAAAGGGACTACAGTGGAATTGTGTTTGAACTATATTGTGAAATCACTAACTGTCAGTTGAAAAACAATACAATTAATGAATACGTAAAATAATTCAGATGTAATAAATGAGACAAAATTGCAAACCTTGATACCTGAACACAATGGTCATTTTTAACAAGCAGAATGGCCAAGAATCTGCATATATTAACACCATTTTAGTCAGTATCATGCCAATCCTGCTGTTATAAAGAAAGTCTGTCAGACAAATGGAAATATTTTCACTATCTACAAGAAACAAACAGCCAACGATCCTTGCGAAATTAAATTTTATGCTGAGTTGGCCAAAAAGCACAACGGACAATGCACAGATATTGCAGAACGAATTGCAGCATATTTGGCAAGAAAACATTGTGTCTGGTCCAATATTGTGTTCTTTCTACCTGGAACGCTTGGGGTCTATCAGTGTGGAGCAAGACCTCAACAGGACACAGTTTAATTTATAACCACTTTAGATAATCGGTACTTGGTCGGTTCATTTCACAGCAGGATACACATAAATTGTGTCATATTAATGTAATTAATGCGCACGCAGCCCCACGTGTTTCTGCACCCATTCTGTCATAGAGTGCCTTAACACATTCAGTGCCTATGACGAGATATCTCGTCATCATAAATGATTCCCCCAGTGCCTATGACGAGATATCTCGCGCGATGTTGAAAGTAATAGTTTTAGGGGATTATTTGTCCCTTTCACCACATATCATTCCACATGGCGTAGAAATACACTCTGTAGACCACATCGTGGATCCCTTACGCAAAATTAGTTAGTTAGTGGTCAGCAGCCTAATTAGAAAGAAGGATGCCACCGAAGCGGAAAGACAACCCGTGACGACAGACGTTTACCGTCTCCGAGGTCCATGATGCCTTGCTGCATGGTGCAGATTCGGATAGTGACATCTCCTGCGGTTCGAGCGATACCGAAAACGGTAAGAAATTTATACTTTTTCTGCTAGTTTTAGCTGATTTATTCCCAGTGATTACGATAGTCCGCTATGCCGCTGGAGGTGTGAAGTAATTGCGCCCGAGGTGTGGGAGTAAGATAAGCGGGTGTTAGGTCGTTGGGTTTTATGGCCGGTAATTAGCTCAAGTGCACCTGGGGTCGCGTGCCTTGACCGGGTGTACGTTATGGTGAGGTATTGACTCCGTCAATGGGTATTTCGTTATTTTCACATCTATACAGGGCATGAACTCTCCACAAACTGTTCCAAATAGCGCACGCATTCAGCATTTTTGAATAAAGTCGGTGACTGCAACGAATGTTGTATTTTGGGTTGGCTTATGATATATGAACACCCGGGCAATCCGGGAATAGACGAATAAATAGTGAATTGTGTTTATTTACACACATTCATATATATGTAAAGTATAAAATTAATGTGTAATATATATATAAACGGAATACATTCATACAAATACATATACATTCATTTATTTATGCAGGATGAATATTTTACTATTTATACACAATATATATATATATATATATATATAATATTGGTATATGTATTTACTCTTCAAGGTTGGAACCTATGTCTAGTTTTCTCGGTTGTAGTATTGACGTTCACTGACCCATACATATAGTTTATACAACAGTTCAGTCCCTATAACGTCGTAGGTATACTCAGTTAGTGTCATGCAGGAAACCCGTTGTCACCATATGAAACCCGCCGCCAGGTCCCAAGGTATAGATTTACTATGATCATCGACCGTGTCGCATGCTTGTTCAGGAATAATTAGGTAATAAGGATTCATTATTGAAAATCTCTTCTCTCTCTCTCTCTCTCTCTCTCTCTCTCTCTCTCTCTCTCTCTCTCTCGCTCAATATATATATATATATATATATTGTGTATACACATATATTATGTATTATATTATATATGCGGCAATGAAAACTTTATTCTTCATATATTTGCAGACTCTGACGAAGGCTGTCAGTCCGACAGTTCCGATTCTCCGGGAGATGACCAGCCCATTACCAGTACTTTGGATGATGAATGGACATCGGCTGAAGGAACACCCCCCCAAGGTTAAATTCACGGCGAATACTGGTATAAAGCTTCCAATATCACAGGATACACATCCATGTACGGTGTTCCAACACTTGGTCGACGATAGAGTAATCGATACGATGGTCACGGAAACAAACCGGTTCGCACAACAGTACCTTGAAAAAACTGAACTGCCGAAAAAGTCAAGGTCGCACAAATGGAAACCAACATGGAGATCAGAGATGCTACAGTTTCTTGGTCTGTTGTTTTTGTGTGGACTTGTGGTGAAACCGTCAATTTCCACGTACTGGGAAACTGATCCGCTGATACAAACGCCCGTATTTTCTCAAACCATGCACAGAAACCGATACCAGCTGCTCCTCAAGTTCTGGCATTTTTCCAATAACGATGAGGCGCAGGACGGGGATAGACTGTCAAAGATACGGGGAGTACTGGATATTCTGCTTGCGAATTTTCAGAATGCATACATGCCATCAAGAGATATTAGCATAGACGAGGCCATGATTTTGTGGAGAGGTTGTTTGACATTCAGGCAATATATTCCAGGGAAGAGACATAAATACGGGATTAAATTGTATGAACTGTGTGAAGATAGCGGGTATGTTTGGAATGCTAAAGTTTACTGTGGGAAGGGAGATTCGACTGCGGGACTGGGGCACGCGGAGAGTGTTGTACTGAAACTGATGGAGAAATTGATTGGACTTGGTTACAAATTATTCACGGACAATTTCTACACCACAATACGTTTAGCCTAGCGACTGTTGGAATTGGGTACCCTATTGTGCGGGACAGTGCGTAAAAATCGGAAAGGATTTCCCAAAGCAGTAAAGAAGGCAAAAAAAAAACGGGGAGAACGCATTTTTCGACGCAATGGCAGTATTTTGGCACTAAAGTGGAAAGACAAAAGAGACGTAATGATGCTATCAACCATGCACGGGAGTGGGACGGGTATGATGGGTAAACGGAATAGGAAAGGGGCGGTAATAACCAAACCGAAGTGTATATTAGATTACAATAAGGGGATGTGTGGGGTAGACCAAAATGATCAACTCACTCAGTACTATTCGAGCCTACGCAAAACCATCAAATGGTACAGGAAAGTTGTAATCCACTATTTGGAAATGGCCATTTCAAATTCATAACTTCTATATAAGAAAGCCGGGGGTCAGAAGCCTTTGATCTGGTTTCGTAAAGAGGTAATTAGGGGACTTATTGATTCGCGAGACAGCTCCAACTCAAGTGACGTGGGAGTGACAGAAAGTGAAAGTGAAGCCGAGCCTGATCGTCCAGGGGGCACGCCGAGGAAGCATAACGCCTGTGAGCACATCAGGTTGTCTGGTTCGCCTCATTTCCCGGAACCTATTCCTCCGACATCGGCTAAAGCACCCCCTATCAAGCGCTGCTTGGTATGTACACGTAAAAAACTACGGAAAGAATCAAGGTATCAGTGCAAAAACTGTCCGACAAAACCTGGCTTATGTGTGTATCCGTGCTTTGAGATTTACCACACGGAGGCGGACTTTTAGTGACTCTTGGATATGACTCTTGGATAACTGTGATGTGCTGTAAAATAAACACGATGTTTTATATCTATACTATTATATATATATATGAAAATAATATGTATATATCTTTGTATATATTGTATAAATATTATTGTATTATAGCTGTATATATAAACACATGCACACACACACACACCAACAGTGCGATACATTCGTGCACCGTATATTGTAAAGTTTATTTGCCATCTCTTTCTCACTTTCTCTCTCTCCGGTTTGCATATATCCATACTTGCCTTATAAACAGTGTATTTTATATAGGAACATGCCCGACACACCGGGTCCACACATACATTTGTATATACACACACATATATATCCAATAATATATATGGTGTAGGTTTACATCGGGAGTACTGACGAAGAGGCTCTATCTGTTTATTTTTCGTATGTATTATATAATAAACAGCTATGTATTTACATGCTCTTTATATGGGTTGTGCTGAGATTGATTGATTGTGAATGGATGGACTGAGTGAGTATGTGTTAGTCAGACCCACTGAGCCCGCACTAATTGGTCTTGCCCTTTCCCGAGTATCTCTGGTTTATGGTTTTATGGCCCCTCTAGGTAATGCGATTATCACACCTCCCTATCAGCTAATTAGCGCCCTCCAGATGGGCTTCGGGACCTCGGGGACATGCCTGCTCCAGTCCATGGGACCCTGGCACTGGGGGAATATTCTGGGTGGCAGTGAATGTGTTAATGATAAGATCAAATGCCTAAAGTTAAGAAACAATACAAATGTGGGTCAGCTTTCTGCACCAAAAACTTCAGTACTGCTACGGAACTCGCTGACCACCAGAAAAAGTGTGTGGACACTTGGACCATGTGGCTCAAGGCCTGAAAAGGATTTAACTTTGTGGAACAGAAGCCGGACAATAAAACAGACTTACAGTTTAGACTGTCCGTCAAGCTGGCCATGTGTGTTATCTGTAACAGTACTATGGAAAGCCACCCGAACCAGCATTTCACAGAGGAATTTAACCTTGACCAACAGCAGTTAATGTATTCACAGGCCTCGTTCTTTGATGACCATCAAAAATGCCACCCTTGACCAGATTACCTGTGTCACATCCATGCTCATACCTGGGCAGACTTACAGAAATTCTTAGAGGAGCCGGACACTGTTGCTGACCAAGAGCTACAGTGTCCACTCTTTGACATCCCCCCAAAGGATCCTGCCTTTCAGCACTCAACCCTGGAGTGGGACCAGTTAAGTTGTTTCTTATTATTAATTTAAATTATGTATATATATACGATGCAACTTCAGTATTTAAAACATTATTATATTAATTTTAATTATATATGCGATTTATATTTTCAATATTTATAGAATTATCAGAGCGGTTTGTTAGTTTTAAAAATTAATATAATGTATATGTAATATATTTAATTGCATGGGTACTAATGATGTAATTTAATGACCAGGCATTAGACCAATTGGTAGCAGAAGAGGAGCCGGAGGTGATAGTTATTGAAGATACTCCACCACAACAACCAGAGCCATAATATGTGTTGTTTAATTCCTATTTTTGCATGTGATCATTATCAAATATAGCGGTGGGTTAAAATTAAAAGCAATGTGTATTTAATTAAATATAAAAATATCAAATTATATTGCATTAAAATATCAAATTAAAATCATATCTTACTGGTTGTAGTAAATAAACCAGGTACAACTACAGACTGAAGAGTTTGTAGAAAACAATCTGATACCTCTGAAATTACTTTGAAGCGTCCGATCAGAAACAAGATGGAAATGGTCACCAACAAAATGAAAGAAGTGATTGAGGTCTTGGAAGAAATAGAAATATTTAAAGAAACACTAGTTGAAAACATATGTAACATCTTTGATTTCACGCAAAAATGTAATCTATAAACAGGAAAGTGTCTCGAAATTTCACAAATTGTATATAATGTAAATATATTTGTAAATTCATGCAAATAAAACCTGTTCTATTATTATATATCACTGACTTGTTGGTTTGATCCCATGTGTGTGTGTATGAATGATTAATAAAATAATAATTAATAACAGTAAAGCGAATGGAAGAGGGTTTAGTAAGAAATAAAACTATGAACCCTTCCCTCTCTAATTACTTGCCCTGTCCTGTTTTGCCCTCTGGTGTGAATGCTATGAACTAAGATCTGGAATATGGGGGTGGTCTTGAAAAAGACCATTTGGGTGGTGTGTGAGTGTGTGTGTTTCTTTAAAACATCCTTAACAACTAGACATTTCTTGGCACCGCTGGTGCCATAGTATCGACAGACAAATGAGGTTTTGTGGTATTTTGTTGATATAATGTGATGTATTTGTATTTTAGCAATGAATGTGAGAAACATTTGTACAAAATATAGGAATATTTAAAGTGAAGGCAATTGTTATGTAAAAGGTTATGTATAAATAGAAGTATATATTTAATGATGTATTGAGTTGTATATGTATGTTTGGAGTAACTTGTTTGAGAATAATATAGAGTAAAGCAGAAAGAAAGAGAAAGAGATGGATAGACAGGATTTCAGAGAGATGGAGAGATATGATAATGGTTAGTGTAAGTGTGTAACAGGGGGTTGATAATTATCTTTAACGAGGAGGGGGGTGATGGAGTTGCTAGTTGAGGAGTGTGAAGTGGGTTGGGTAATTAGAGGGGTGGATGTGAAGGCTGCTACATGGCTATGTATAGGAAATGTTGATTGGCAAATGCTGATGAGTGGATGATAAATTTGTCTGATCAGTTTCTTTGTTGAGGGGTGTATATATGATGGAGAGTTTATAATTTTGAGAGAAAAAGATTATGATGCAGCCCAAACTACAACACATAATTGATGAGCACAGATTGCTGCAAATTACGGTAACAAAGATGGAAAATGAAATCAAGCAACTCAATGGATACACAAAATCCCTCAAAAACACTGTCCAGTTCCTGCGAAAACTCAACAGAAAAACACCAACACCACCCCCAGAAAAAAAAACACCAGAAGAACTGACTAAGGAAGAATTACTCAGTTACTTCCAAGAAAATGAACCATCAACACAAGATACTGAGACAACACCCCCACATTATTTGTGTTATAAAATGTATTTATATTAAATAATTATAAAACTAATATGTTGCAGAAACTGGAGTTGCCAATGTGGTTGGTGGGAGCAGTGAAGAAGAATCTACTACAGTGACCTGTTCTGTATCTGATAGTGAAGTCGCAGATGAAATAACTGAGATGTCAGCTCCACTAGTTACATGTTTACAGCCAAATGACACTGCACAGCACATTGGTGACAATTATGAAGATCAGATATTGTGTATAGCACCTGCTGAAGGTAATCGGCCTCAGTCCATTCAGAATAAAGAAGCACAGTCATTCCCTGTTTTGTTCCCAAATGGCAAGAATACATTTAATGAACAGCGGGAGGTCAAACTGACAATGAGCCAATATGTAAAAAGTAGACTCTACTCAGCAGACAGCAAATATGCAGCCAATCTGGAATATATATTTTACTTACAATATTTGAAAGAATTCAATGAAGTTTTGTCTTCAGCAAAAATCAGTCTAAGGAAAGGGACAGAACGTTATGCAGAAGGAATGACAATTAATGAACTGACAAGTGAAAACACATTACGTGCCATGATCCATAAAAATGAAGGCTATAAATTTTTGAACAAAGTAATTGTTGGGAGAAAACCATGAAAGAGTTATGTGCCATGGTCAAACAGATAGGAATTCCAACGTGGTTTACAAGTTTTTCAGCTGCAGACAGACGATGGCAAGAGATTGCTATAGCTATTCTGAAGGTGCAAGGCAAACGAGTGCCAGATGAAATGGACTGGACTCATCATTGTCAGGTAATAAACAGTAACCCTGTATTAGCTGCTGTGATGTTTAACAAACGTACAAATCACCTTTTGAAAGATTTGATCAGATCGGCAGCTAATCCTATTGGTGAAGTTGAGGACTTTTTCTGCAGGATAGAATTTCAGCAAAGAGGTTGGCCTCATATACATGCCTTATTTTGGACCAAAGATTCACCAAAGCTTACATGTGATGGGAATAATGACTCTGAAGTTTGCAATTTTATTGATCAATATGTGAGCTGCAGGATACCGTCGGAGGATGATCTGAAAGATCAGGTGACAAACCTTCAAATGCACAGCAAGCGGCACTCAAAATCTTGTAAAAAAGGAAATAAACATTGCAGGTTCAATTTTCCTCGTCCGCCTTCGTTGAGAACTTTTATTTGCCGCCCAGTACCTCCCCCTGATGGTATATCAACAAAAATGTGGAAAGAGCATGCATCATCTCAACTGCAAAGGCTGTGGGAAATACTAGAAAATGAAAGTGAGAAAAATACAAGAGATGTTCTTTTAGAAGCAGGTCTGACACAAGAGGAACTGGAACTAAACCTGGGAAAGTTAGCATCAAAAGTATCTGTTGTTTTAAAAAGAGAGCCCAATGAGTGTTGGGTAAATCCGTACAATAGTGCTCTTCTAAAAGCATGGGATGCAAACATTGACATTCAATATGTAGTTGATGCATACAGCTGTATATGTTATATTCTCTCATATGTTAGCAAGAAAGAAAGTGAGGAAGGCCAGCTGTTAAAGAGTGCACAGAAAGAAGCTCGGGAGGGAAATGAAGACGCGGTTAAAGAACTTGAACATTGGGTCAAGTTTACCTCATGCATCGAGAGGTGAGCATCATGGAGGCTATCTGGAGAGCAGTTGGATTGAAACTGAAAAGCTGCAGTCGGGATGTACAATGGATTTCAACTGATGACCAGTCTACAAGGTAGGCTTTATTGCTATGAATGTAAATAAACATTCTATTGGTGAACAGGTATACATTTTGTGGTAATAATATTATCATCAAATAGTGAAAGAATGAATAAGAGAAATAATATACTGATATGAAATTGTTCTGTGGTAGTGAAAAGAACCATATCATTTGTAATTAATGTCTTTAAAAAAATAATGTAAAGTATATAAACTGGACAGAACTAGATATTAATGGTCAATAAATTTTGTGTTTCTGCTACTTTATAATTCACAAATGTGTATTGATAAAAGGAAAAAAAAGATATTTGCAAGTTGAAAGTAGTGAAAGTTTTATTATATAAAAGAAAAGTTTCAAAATATTTATGGAATTTAAATTTGATATCATTCCAGGATAACTTTGCCTTTGACTGTGCTGAGACGTATAGCCAAAGAGAAAGGAAATGATGCAACAAGTATCTGGGCGACCTCGCACCTTGATCGTTATCGGGCTCGTCCTAATACCAATGAACTGAAAGACATGTCTTGCAACATTTGTTTCCAAGTATATATTGGTAAAATCAACATCTGCACATGATGATGAAGGTTCATCAGGAAATGAGGACGATGTTTGTGACACCAAAATTAAACTTTTGGATGGGAAAGGTGTGATTTCTCAGCGCAAAACGCAAGCTATTATTAAATATATGAAACCCAGCAAATCAAGGGACAGTGAGCGATATTACTTAACACTGCTAAGGATGTACCTGCCACACAGAGGAACAAAAGTAAAACCAGACAGCTATCAGACACATGAGGTCTATTTTTATAATGGCAAAACAATGATAAATGGTGTTGAAAAATCAGTGAATGATGTTGTCACCCAAAATATGACAGTGTATGAACAAAATGGAGATGTCATTGATGAAGCATGGGAACAAATTGAAGAGAATGGTATGGTGGAAGAAGCATGGGCTGCTGTGGCTCCAAATATGGAAGAACTGAGGCTGACAGAGAATGAAGCAACAGTTGGTGAAGACAGTGATGAGAGTGATATAGGTAACATTGTGGAACTCCCGGACTTAGAATGTGGTTTGCAAACAGATTATGTTCCGTCCAACAGTGGGCAACGTTCAAGTACAACAGAACAATGTAATAGAAGTACACAAATATCTATGGGGAAAGCACAAGAAATCATGAGATCTATGAACAAACTAGAATATCAGCAGAAGCTGACAAAAGCCCTCAGCCAAAAGAACAGTGTTTAGAGGTGGTAACAGTAACAAGTACTAAATATCTGTTCTCATATGGATGTATATCTGTACATGTCTCAGTTATAAATTTAAAATGGAGAGGTATGTACCATGATTCATAACAATCCACCAAATGCTTCCTGAAAAATAAGCATCTAAGTTTTATTCTATTATAAGCTCTGTGACCTTGAAAAGTAGGTCAAGGTCACCCATCTTCGAACTTGACCGAGATTTTGTCAGTATATATCTTCACCAAACAAATAAAATTCCTATTGTGAATCCTTTTAGAGATATCCCGCTCACAAGGCCCAAGTTGAAAAATCCAAGAAAAATTCATTAAAAATCAGAAATTGCAGGTGGCACCCCCAAACTTGTGTAGCAGTTAAAGACCATCAGTCCCTATGATCATAGTAAGTATTGTGCAAATCCACCCAATGGTACCTGAGAAATAAGCTTCTAAATGTTTTTTCTATAATCAACTCTAAAATGTAGAATAGGTCAAGGTCACTCATCTTCAAACTTGACCGAGATTTTGTCGATATACATCTTTACCGAGGAAATAAAAATCTGACGGTGAATTCCTTTTCAAGATATATCCCGCTCACAAGGTAAAAGTTAACGGACGCCGGACAGACGGACAGCTTGGGTGACGACAATAGCCCATCAGCTTAAGGGCTGAGGGCTAAAAACAAAGACAGGTGTTTAGCTTTTTGCGGCAATGGTGTGAGGCTAAAGTTCATGGGAATGAATGCAAACCTTTCTATATATTTTTGACAGGTGGTGCTGGAACAGGGAAGTCACATGTGATAAATGGGTTTAGATATGAAGCAAATCGTTTATTTGCTCCTGTGTGTGAGAATGCAGATGATGTCACAGTCTTATTGTGTTCATATACAGGTACAGCTGCGTTTAACATTGGTGGGCAGACTCTGCATTCTGCACTAGCTATATTTGCTGATATAAAGAAAGGTTATCACTATCAACCTCTAGGTGAAGATGTATTAACAAGGTTGAGACTGCAGTACAGACATCTGCAAATTTTGATTAGTGATGAGATATCAATGGTAGGTCAAAAAATGCTTATGTATGTGAGTGAAAGGTTGAAACAAATAAAGCAATCAAACATTCCTTTTGGAAATATTAGTATTTTGGCAGTTGGGGATTTTTTTCAAATTCCTCCTGTTGGAGATAGCAGTCTGTATAGAACAAATCCTGGGGCTCTTGTAGCATCACCTTGGGAATGTTTCAAGCTATTTGAGTTGACAGAGGTGATGAGACAGAAAGATGATTTGTCTTTAGCAAATGTGCTAAATCACATTAGGTCCAAGTGTAAGGATGAGGAGCTGACAGGTGAAGCGTCTGTAATGCTGCTGAGCAGAACATTCAGCAGTAATGAGTGCCCAAAAAATGTGCTCCATATTTATGCTCGTAATGCAGAAGTAAACAATTTGAATATGGAACAACTGTCAAATGTGTGTTCTGATAGTTTCACAATTGAAGCAGTAGACATAGCAACAACACAAAATAAAGAGAAGAGAAGGAAAACCCCTGTAACAAAGCCTAATGCAAGCCTAAGAGAGCAAGTCAGTCTGGCAGTTGGTGCTCGTGTAATGCTTACCACAAACCTTGATGTCCTTGATGGACTGTGTAATGGTGTCATTGGCACAATACAAATGATCGTAAAGGGCACTATGCCTCTGGGAATACCACTTGGATGTTGGGTTTTGTTTGATAATGAAAGAGTGGGGAAAAATGCCAGAACATTAAGCCCTGCTCCAGGTAGCATTGATCCAAACAGCATATTCATTAAGCCTCACACAGAATCTTTTTTTTATCAAAATGTAAAGGTGACAAGGCATCAATTTCCTCTGCGTCTGGCATGGGCCTGTACAGTCCATAAAACACAAGGCATAACAGTAGATTCAGGTGTGATTTCCCTTGACCATGTGTTTCTACCTGGCATGGCTTATGTAGCTCTGAGTAGAATCAGAACTCTAGAAGGATTATACATTATGGACTATGATCCTAAAGTGTTATATTGTGACCCTTTAGTGACAACAGCATTAAGAAAAATGCAAACATTATCAATAGAGTCCACACCTCTATTATTCAGTGAGCATGATGATTCCTATACAACTGTTGTGTGTCACAATATACACAGTCTGCGCAGTCATATAGCAGATATCAGAGCTAACCCTGAGGTGATGGCAGCTGATGTTTTATGTTTATGTGAAACATGGCTTCACACTAATGAGCCTGATATCTCACTCCCAGGTTACTTAATATATAGGTGTGACAGACAAGACAACTCAGGGCGAGGTGGTGTAGGGATATATATAAAAGATACCATGACAAGAAATGTAACTGTATGTGCTAGTGACAAGTTGCCAGAGCTGGGTATTGAATGGATCAAAATCTGTTTGCCTGGTGTAACTATAATAAGCATCTACAGGTCTCCAAGTGTATCTAAATTAAAACTGGAACAGAAGCTACATGTAATGTTAAAAAAACATTCCTGTAAATGAGAAATGCTTGATCTTGGGAGACTTTAATGAGAATATTAGTGAAAACCCAAAAGCAAATGTTTTCACACCTCTGTCTAACTTTGAACAAATTATAAAGGGGGCAACATACTATCCAGGCACTGGCAAGCCAAGTTTACTAGACCATATTTATCAAAGAAATTGTATCATTTTGGAATCAGGAGTCTTGAACACATATTACAGTGACCATCATCCAGTCTTTGTAAAGTTGAAGCGATAACTATACATATGTCAGTGTAACTGCTAGTGAGAGGTTCCCAGAGGTAGGAATTGAATTTCTTAAAATGAGTTTTCGTATTGTAACTTTAATAATCATATACAGATCCCGAAGGGTCTGCAAAATAAAATTGGAACAAAAAAAAATGATTGTTTGTAGGCAGTGAGTTATTACTATTGTTATCATGTATTATTATAAGAGATTTATGACACTGATAATGGTAAACGGTAAATGAACAAGCACATGCAGTTTGACAAGTTAGTGTTTTGATAGCAGCTAACAAATATACCTTTATATTGTTATTAAAGGAACATAACGAATGATTGTGTGCAGGCAAGCAATTGTTACTATTATTTTAAATCATTATTATTAGAGATTTGTGACATGTTGGTATTGGTAATGAAGTCTTGTAAACACTACATTAACCAAACAAATTTTATATATTTTATTGTTTTGATACCTGCAAATATTACATGATATTGTGGTCCACTGTTAGTACTTAGAAAACAGGCAAGTCTTCATGACATTTGAATGTGATTTATAAATATTATTTATAACTAATGTGTCACATGAAAAATGTATTAGCTTACACATTTTACAAACATATGTCACAATCCTTTATGTTCATTAAAAGTTCAAGAGATACAAATGGAAGTATTGCTATTATATATGTGATTAATGGTATAAATCTGTATTATATTTAATAACTAGCAATAATTATACGAAAAGACAAAACAAATCTCAAACACTGTTATAAAAAACTCAAGTAAGTAATTTTAACAGTAATATCATGTTATCAGACATAAGCAAAGATGTGAGTAATTCTACACACATCAATATGTAAGTGAGGTATATTGTCTGAGAATGAAATAATAATATCTGTTATATTTTGTTTCACATCATATTTTGTTCTTTGTAATAAATTGTTATATTGTCATAAAAATTGTCATTTGTTCCTTATCAATACCATAAATTGTGGAAAAACAAGAAAATAGAGTAGGGGGTGCCACCATGCAGTTCCCAGCAAATGACTCATCACATTACCCATATCTATCTATATACATAATATGAAAGATATCTGCTAATTAGTTTCCAGCACATGACAACACTATCCAACAACTTTTTAATTTTTATTTTATAATGCTGACAATACTGTCAAGTCCCATATAGGCAACATTCATGAGCCATTTTAAATAGTCTTCGTCCAAAGGTCAAGACCACTCTCAAAGGAAAATGATCCAGTTGTGACTCTGTGGTACACCCAGTGCACTAATTCATTTATCACTGACCATCATATCTATTTATAGAATCGGACCATGGCCCAGAACTGCTGATGTTTGGGCAAAACATGATGCAACACCATGTGCAGACCACTAGCTGAACCAATCCCCCAGGTTCACTGGAGATTTTCATGATTGTTGGTGATTTTTACCATATATGGCAATATTTAAAGTCAAGTCCACTCTCATATGCAAGGTCAGGACCGAAATTTAAATATATCTCATCCCATAATCCAAATCTATGTACATGCATAATATAAAAGAAATTAAATATACCTCATTCCATAAACCATATCTATATACATGCATAACATGAAAGAAATCTGTCCATTACTGTTTGACTTATAATGCTCACAGTATATACTGTCAAGTGGCAATGATGGGGTATTCAAAGGCGCAAAAAACAAGGAAAGGGCAACAGGTGGCGCCACCTATCTTCTGCAAAAGACAAAACTATCCAAGATCTTCCGTCAACTAGATTTTTGGACCAATCCATGCATCCCTTTTTAAGATATTCATGATTTTATGTGATTTACACCATATATGGTAATATTCAAGGTCAAAGCCACTCAAAGGAAAGGTCATGACCCCAATTTTAATATACATCATCCCATAACCCATACCTATGTACATGCATAATATTAAAGAAATCTGTCAATCAGTTTTTGACTTGTGATGCTAAAAGTACTGTCAAGTTGCAATGATGGGGGTATTAAACAGCACAAAAACAAGAAAAGGATACTAGGTGGCACCACCAGTTTCCGGTACATGACATCACTATCCAAGATCTTTGTCCAACTTGATTTTTGGATAAATCCATGAAAGATTTCTTGAGATATTTAAGAATTTGTATGATTTTCCCCAAAAATGGATCTATTCAAGGTCAAGGTCACTCTCCTAGTTGAGGTCATGACCCCATTTTAAATAGGCTTCGTCCTCTCACCTATATCTATAAATGTGTCAAGTTTGAAAAAGATCCTTGAAATATTTTTTTAATTTATGGTGTCCAAAAGAAATCTCTGCGGCGGCGGCGGCGCAACCGTGCCTAAACCATAGTATCTCCAGACTATATGTCTGGCGATACAATAATAATGAGCCAGTTTGCCCCACTGGACAGCCCTCCTTTTTCATTCCCCAACCTGTCTTTACTTATTATCAGAAGAAGAAGTTAGGTTTTCTTCTTTTCCTCCCACTCCTCTGTCATTACACCAAGCCTGCACCTCTATCATTCCCGAACAGGGCGTCCAAGCCCTGAAACAAGACCAGGCTGTGTGATAACAGGCGTCCATACTGGTCGTAAAGTCCCATGCTGAGAGGAATATCTGTAGGAGGTCTGTCCCCTTTCATGGTCAGTGTGTGAAAGGCACTGTGCATGCGCGATAACAGCTATACAGAGCACACTTACTACTAATGCGCAGGACAAGAATGGACATTTCCTGATATAATGATCTATATATATATATGGTTTTATCAAAAGGGGATTTTATGGGATCAGCATATAAAACGATACGCCCTGCCAGTATTGCGTCATTCTTGTGCTCATCATGCCACCTGTCAAGTGCTTGTTCTTGGATTACACATTATTTGTTGGATTATTACCTGTTGGAATATCAAAACAAAACAAAAATGGCACACTGTATGATCAATGCTGTGTTGAGCCATCAACAGACTCAACAGGGACAAAGACCCCTCATGAACCACCCATGAGTATAGAGAAGTTTACCCATGACGACAAGGCAGTGCACCACTTCAGAAGGTTAGAAACATATGCCAGATTCACGTTTGATCTCGGAACACTCGGACCTGCTGCGTATGACCTAAACTATAGATGGCGTAACTGCCAGCTTGTGTCAGTGCCAAACCAGTTTTTTCTCACTATGATTCAACTTGGACAGCACAAGTGCAACTATGAGTTAGCCCTTTTGTTTGATATTTCCGAATTTTCAGTTGCCAACATAGTCATTACTTAGATAAATTTCCTTTACAATCAGTGGAGAGATATAGATATATGGGCAACTAGAGATCTTGTTTCATATTTCATGCCTGCTGACATCAGTAAAAGGTTCCCTTCATCATGAATTATACTTGATGGATTGGAATGCCCAATAAACAAGTGACCCATGGGTCATGACGCTCAGCTGACTGGGAAGAGATTCGCAAAAGGAAATTTTTTCATCTGAATGGTAGTATATACCCATTCAACTGAAGCATCAAACAGATTAACCAACAGGGCAAAATTGTGTCTGTATTTTTAAAGGTCTCAAAAATAGAGAAAAAAATTCGTAAAAAATAAAAAAATACAGGTGGTGCCACCAGTCTGCAGGAACTGATGGAACATCTCATGATCAATATGTATGCAAAAAATCATGACCATCAGTGATGTAGTTAATGAGATATTGAAGTTTTTGTATGAAATTTTTTACTTTTCTGGGGGGTACTTTGGGGCCCCATAGCTCGAAGGATATGGGTAACAGAGACCTAATTTCTGGTTTCCAAGGAGATTTTTCATGGACCTCTCAGAATGCTCTCAGACCTCTCAGTTACAAGGTTCTAGGTCCAGTGGTTACGATTTGTGCCTGGTTAACGGACAGACAGACGGACGACGGACAAAGAGCTTTCAGTCAGCTGAGCTAAAAAACCACACTGTCCTGCTGCAGGAACACTGCTAAAGTAGTTGTAGGAGCAAGTCCACATGGATTGGTACCACACATACCCTTGGCTATGGTGGATCGTCAAGTGACCAGAGAAGTGGCCTTATGCAAAAATGCAGTAAGGGGACAGTGAAATGGTAGACAAAGCATATCTGTATAAGAACTCCTCTTTCCCCCATATGACATCACAATTCAAATTCCAACTTTCTTAAAGAAAGGAAATCAGTTCACCTCTAAAGCTCTTGCCTGTGACAAAAAAGTTACATATAAGAGGGTCCAATTTATATGCATCATTTGACGAGCCAAAACCTTCAAAATTCTTTGACAGCCACTGAATACGACAGAGTCAGAGCTTGCCAGTGAAATTATATATTCATTTGTTTCATTTTGTGTAATTTTTGCTCTGTATCATTCCTCCGAATGCATAAATCTATGGATGTTAATCACCAGATGCTCACTTCCAATCATACGGGGTCTTGTTTTAGTGTGATATTGTAACTTGGGCTCCAAATTGCAATACATATATACAAATATGTGTAGGTGTGTGTTCAAATTTCGTAACCAATGTGTCATAAGCTATACTGAACACAAAAAGAGAAATATAAAGTGCTGTTGTACATAAAAATGGTTATATATGAGCAATACTGGCATAAGTTTAGCAGCATATTTGACTGCAAATACAGTTTATTTACTGATAAACAATTTGGACACATTTGGTGATATATGTGTATTAGATGCAGATTTTGTAGCAGGTGGTACATATAATTTATAGTTATTTAGCATCAGATGCTTACTTGAAACATATGGTGTCTGTTTCAGTAGAAACTAAATGGGTATTACTCTTCATACCATTCACTTTGTGATCACCAGAGTATCAATTTTAGGCAAAAAGAAGCTTCAGTCCAACTGCTAAAGGCACTGGTCAGAGAGTCAGGGGTGACTTTTATCTTCATGGTTCATGTAACGTCCATCTTGTAACATCCGTTCATGATATTTCCATAGGCTTTTCATTTGTTACCGCAGCTACGAGTATGCCACAAGTTAGTTTTTATGAAGTGTCTGCTGCTGAGTGCTGACACAGAAAACAGGAATGAAGCTCTGGGACTGAATGATGTCTTTGCCAGTGCCCCAGCTATCAAAGGAATTGCTCAGTTCCCCTGCCTAACCAATCAGAATGGTAGTAATAACCCATCCTTTCTTACCAAGGTACAGAGTGAGCCTTTTCAAGAGATTTCTCTTTCAGCAAATGAGCCCTCATCCTAACCGAGTGATGATGTCATCAAAGTATGAGACTAATGGCTTTATAATAGTGAGCTGTTCCCTGGCGAGGTTAAGAACATTATATCTGGAAATTTTGAAGTCAGTGTTATGCAAAAGCCAGGCAAATCAGACACCTGGAAACGGCCATCTTAGGAAGACGAGATCTTCTTCATAAGAGAAAATATAAAAAAGAAACTCAGGCCATTAACAAGGTAAAAGAGTGAAACCTGTAGGGTGCTCAGTTCTTAGATTTTGACTGACTGCTACACATGAACCAGGTTCAACATGTTCCTTCTTACTGTCTATGTGTATTAGGCTCCTAAGCAGGTCTGAAGCATCATGACATGCAAATTTGGGAATTTCTTAGATATTAAAGTGTTTTTTACTATATTAAAATGTGAACCTGAGAATTATGAGGGGATTTTGTAGTGTCTAGTAGTGTTACCGGATGCCAAGTTTGCTGCATCTGCATCACCAACCTATCATAATATCTCATCTGTGCCACCTGTGGGACCCGTTTCTATGACTCAAAGCAGTTTTACATCCACATGCATATCACACATAGACATTATGATAGGGAAAGAGAATGGTTTATGCGGATCATAACAAATAACTCAGATGATATGTTTTTGGATATCTGACACTTCTATTCAGACAGGGCTCTGGCCGATAGGTGGAGCCAACCCATAATAACAATCCCTCTGACAATGGCTGAGAGCAAAGCGTTCAGTTGCAACAATGATAAACAGAAAAACCCTGGCAATCATTTCTTTTGTGTGCCAAAACCAACTAATGCTAGGAAGGAAAAATGAGTAAAACCTTGGCTACAAAACCTGGGAACGGGATACACGACTAAAAACTTTCCCATAGGTCGGAATTCAGTGGTATGTGAAGACCACTTCATGCCAAGCTGCTACCAGGGCAATATACAGGATGAAGTGATGAGCATGAAGCCAAAGCATGTAAGCTTAAATCCAGACGCAGTTCCAACTGAATTTGGCCACAGAAGATCCAGGAATGATGACAAACGAGAGGGGTGTCTGGTAAAATATAACAATTCAAAGGTAAGACACTTCACTTCTGTATATTTCATTTTTTTACATAATAAAAAGTAGTTTTGATTCCTTCTTAAACAGGTTAGAGTTGTGATCGTTAGTGATAAACGTTGGTCAATGCATTACCATTTAAGCATTTGAATATTATTGGTTGCATGTAATAAATTTCAGGGAGAGTTACTTTTTTTTTTTCTTTTTTTTTTCGTCCAATCATTTAATTCAATTTTGATATAAACAGAGTCATTGAATAAACGATAAAAGTACTGGCATCTTTTTATTTTGAGTAATAACAAGGGACCCATGGGTCACTGTGCTCAGCTGACGTTAACCTTGAAGGAAAAAATCTAAAGTAATATCAAATGGAGATAAAGTGTAAGAGGAAGAGGTAATAAAGGCCATGGTTGGTTTATATGATTGGTTTGTATTGATGAGCAAGAAATTGTTGCAAATAATATTTTGGGACCTGACCATGTGATTCCTAATGTTGAAACTGAAGCATGTGAGCAGTTTGTGAACAAATGATCTGTACTATTACCATGATCATTAGCTGGCTTTTTTATTAACTGTTGACATTTCAGTAGTGTACACATTTGTTCAATTGAATCTATTTTTTTTGTATAATATATATTATTACAGCTAAAAATAAACTAATTACATTAAACAGGACAAACAAAGCCTGATCTCCAATTCTGCTGAGGCAGGAAAATAATGAACAAATGTTTGTATTAAATCCTCATTTTTTTTATCTCATTAATTTTTTTTAAATTTAAGTTTATATTTCTATACATTTCCAATATAACATATATCTGAATATAAAAATTGATTCATAATTCTCAATTGCATCATCATAAATCTCAATCTTGTCAGATAACACCACATCATGCATACAAATGTTTATTAATTTTTTACCACAAAAATATATCTTTTAAATCCGCAAAACAATAAATATCTAAATATAATACTTGATTTAGATTTCACAGTTTTTAATTGTGTCTTTATTTATCCATAATGTGCTTCATTTTTTATAATAATTTCAGCATACTGATGGGTTCAATTATATTTGTTAAAATCATTTAAAAGAAAATTGATTTCTTTAAAAATGCTACATTACACAACATTGCATCTTCTGGATTACACCTTGAAATACTTTTTCAAGAAAAGTTTTTGCATATCAGAGTGGAAACAGCATTACAATTAAGGTGATACAGTGAAAACAATAACATTTACTGCATAACAATTAGTGGGTTGGGTTTGCGGGGGGGGGGGGGGGGGGGGGGTGATTTGGGTGGTGATATGAGAATAACTGTACACCTGTCACAGCAGGGGATTTCCCCCAGTGACTGTAACAAATCAGAATTCCTGGCACAGCTGACTTCCAATGACCTGGAGTGGGACCCTGCATCTGTAATCTGTAATCAAAGCAAATGACTACAATAGAGCCTCAAGAAAAAAATCAATAACTAGCTTAATTTTCAAGCTTTTATTTTCAAATTTCAGATTTAAATAAATTTAATATTTATGTTTACATGCTGTGAAAATTAAATCAATGGTACTTACAGGAAAAAAAATGTGCCATGGTCAAAGTTGGGCAAAATTCAAAGGTACTGATTTTATTTTTATGCTAATAACTTAAAAAATTTACAAAATTCAGATCTAATTTTGGGTAAACAACTGAATCTTAATTAAACATAGTTATATATTTGGGAAAATAGACTCTAGTTTCAAAATTTTTCATGTTAAGTGAGTAAATATTTTTCCTGATTTTTTAAAAAGTCCATTATGTTTGGGCCCATAACTTAAAGAATTTATACTTAACAGACTTAATTTCTGGTATGTACATAGTAACTATATAGAGGAATATTTTTGGTAAATATGAGGAAAAACAGATGAGTGGTTTGGATATTAGGCAGTCCTGAAGTGTGAAAATAGGATTTTAATAAAAAATTGAGGTTTTTCCTTAATTTTTCAAAGGAACAAAGTCGCAAAGACCCAGTTTTCGAGCTTGGTAGGAGATCTTGGAGACATCTAACATTATGCTGAATTTTGGATTCCTGGGTCTTACGGTTTCAAAGCGTGCCACATCTATGGACGGACAGACAGACGGACGACGGAAAATGGACCACGACTATAGCTCAGATGACTTATAGTCAGCTGAGCTAAAAATACATGTAAGTAACATTGACTTAATCATTTAATATGATAAGAGATAAGAAAATATTAATTAGACCATACTGCATGTATCTGTCAATTACAGATGGTCAGTGCACTACTACAGCCTTCAACTTCAAGTGCCCCCCAAAGCACTCCTACCACTTCATGTCAAACTGAAGAATGTGCTGAAATTGAAGTCACTCCATATTTACAGCCAAATGCAAGTCCTTACTGTCTATACATCATCATTTATCCTAATTAATAATCAAGAGGATATAAATTTAAAAATCGTCTCAGATCTAGTAAAAAGATAAAAAATATTTATGTGGATTGCTTTATAGGAGGGATATAGGATTCAGTTTGATTACAGAACACCTACCTATTTGACTGCTATCAAAGTCTGAGAAAGAAACTGTTCTGTGGGAGACATCTTACTAGTTTATTTTCAGATTATGATAAGATAAGCATAATAATGTACATAAGCATTTATGTTGAATAATTACTATTTTCATTCAATAAGTGCTCACATTTAATGATGGACAAGGCAGTACAAAATATATAACTTATGTGTATATTTCTGCTGGTGACCAAATCTGTACAAAAATAATTTTAAACACTATAACTGAACTTAATTTATCAATAGCAGTGGTGCCAATCCAACTGTCAGTTATAGTTTACAATTGAAATTCTGTATTTCAATGAAGTTCTAACTTATATAATTTCTTTTCTTTCAACAGGTTAGCCATGTAGCCTGTCAGACTGCCCTGTGCTGGTATTTCCATGTGAGGCAAGGGTCATCATGCTGGAAGAGGATACATCTGTTCACCTTTCCAAGCCAGCAGATGCACAGAACATAATGCATGATCACAATTACCCCATTACAGAACAAAGTATAGAACACTTACATCCACCCCCATCAAGAATACATATGTTTTACCCATATTATAATATATATATATATATATATATATATATATATATATATATATATATATATATATATATATATATATATATATATATAATATATAAATATTGCAATGATTTCTCATGATACATATTAAAGAATATTTTCATTCATGTGAGAAACGACCACTGATTTGTATTATATAATTTTAATTTTTGTTTCTTTTCAGTATTTTGGACGTTCCATGAAACACTAATGGGGGCAGACCATGACTACACTTCTGCACACACAATCGATGCCCAGGTGTACATCAAAGTTCAAACACCTAAAGGAGAAGGTGGAGACATATTGTAATATTTTGGATAGCAAAGTACTCCACAAATCCAGATGACATAAGATTCTTCACAGGATTCACTAGCTATGAACCGTTAAAATCATTCTTCAATTCCCTTTCTCCACATGCTGCCAGATTCACAACATGGGCACAATATCAAAGACTAAAAGCAAATATGTCCAGCAGGATGTATGACATGTAGGAGACATCTTACTAGTTCATTTTCAGTAGTGATGTCCAACTTTAATTTTGCAATTCAACTGAAATGTTTTCTTGGTGTACAATATGTGCGAAGTCTGGAGTATTACCGGGAATGATAGACAGCTGTGTCTGAAACTTTATGTGACAAAAGACCACGTCAAATATGTAGGGATGCAGAAGCGTCTGCAAGATGGAGATACATTGAGTAGTGGCTACATTAGCGTTCACACTGAAGACACAAACACACTCTTGGATGTTGCCTACAGAATGTTTTGAGGGATCTCATCAGATGATGTTGTCAAATCTTGTGGGTTTAATGAGCAACAGGGCTGATGTGATGAAAGCATTTGACAATAAAGTAAAACGACAAAATAATCTTGACTTAGATGTAAATGATAAGCTACATGATCTTCACTGCAATGCACATTTTCTCCTGGGAATAAGTAATGGTGCTGTGAGATGGAGAAAAAAACATGGGAAAGTTAGGCACGGATGCCATACCTGCACTTGCAAGATTTTCAAACAAGTCTGAAAGTTCCACCACATGAGAGAAAAGAGAATGTAAGAGTGACCAGTGATAATGAATTAAAGATAGCTGTAGAAAGATTGGACAGGGAGTGGTCAAAGCTGTCTGCAGACAGAGACCCGGAGGATTTGAAGGACTTGTTGAGAGGCGTACACAAACCCAAAGGAATGTATATACCGGTACACATTTGTTCACCTTGTTTTGCAGAACATACAGTGAAGACCCTAATGTAAAATTTTCCATGTTTCACTGACATGGAATATGCCAGTTTATGTGATTTTATTCTTCTAAATAAATATTTTTTTTTTGTATTCAGGAAAAAATGTAGAATAAACATTATATACAATTTTATATATAAAGAAGATTTTATGTATAAAAGGGTATGGATCTCAGAATAAAAGTTAATGCATTTCCTTCATCTGAGAACCCATTTAGATGCTTTAAAGACTTAAAGACTGATCGGACAACTATTAATCTTTCCATTTCTGTCATTTCCTGGCCAAAAAATTATCGATGTGTTAAGGGATTTAAGACAAATTTAATATGTTGTTTTGAAACAACCAAACCGACAGCCATGTTTACTAAAATTTTGGAAGTAACTGTAGAATTCCTGGAAAATCAAAATCAAAATGGTGACAGAAGTGGCTAATTTAAAATCCAATAATTATAAAACTCTGATGCCATATAAAGCTAACATTTGAATCAAAAGAGTTTGTTTGTATACTGATAAACGAATCTATATCTAACGGTTCAGTAAATATTAAAAGTACCTGTCTTTGTGCCATAATATTAATAAATAACTAAAGATCCCATTTTTTTAAACATTTATACCCCTGAGATTTTTCCCACTTTATGCATAATATAATTGTCAGAATATGTATAATCTTCTTTATATCCTTCTAAAATATTCACTTTTATTGCGATGTAAAAATACTTCATTCAATCTGCTTGAATGACTCATTATATATATAACTTACAAGCATCTTACAGTCACTTAGTTAAAACACCTCCTGTTTCTTTCATGGCTCCCAAAACACTGTTCACAGGCAACTCCTTATGTGTATTGCGTACATATCTCAAATAATCCTACCCCTAATACTAACTGTTGGCTCATTTCCATGTGTTAGGTTTTCACCAAAATTAGTGATCTTGCAAACTCAACACAGTTAATCAGTGTTTTCAACTGAACTGAACATTATTTTAACTCAAATAAAATGAAGTGTCATCTTGGTCAACAGTGTTTACTGAATAAACCACACTTTCTTTTTCAGATACATTCTGTTACTTGCCATTGAATATGACCCATCAGCCAGCTGATCTGAGTAAATCGACTTGCGAAATTGATTGTCATGATCTTCCAAGAAGACAGGACTGGGAAGACAAGTATCCAACCATCCATAACATGGTGTTCTGTGACATTAACAACTGTCCTCCACATTTGGTATGTTAAATTTTTATATCACTGTACTAATCCTGACCACAAGTATAACCCCCCCCCCCAATAAACTAATAATGTGCTAAAAGCAATTTTACTGTTAATCCACTGTTTGTGGCTGCATGTCGTTTAATGACCACACCCCATGTTTGTAAATCATTTGGAAGGACCCTTCACTGGAGTAAAAATACCCTAAACCTTACTAATGGCTGCACCACATTCTTACCATAACCTTAAATCAACATTTGCAAATTTGTGTCATTTGTCAAAAGCACACACGAATATCTGTGGTACCGTGGAATGGTGACTGGTATACTGAGCATTACATTTTTTTTATAAGATGAGTAAACTGTTTAGATTAGCTGTAGTAATACCTACAGTAATTGTTTTGTCATGCATGCCTTTTGGATGATATATTGCTATGCAGCATATTTCTTATCTTTAATTCATGTGATACAAGCAATCAGGTACTCCACCAAAATTCTTCTATAATCGTAAACTGCAGCTGACTGCAGATTGACTCAAAGCCATCCATGAAAATTTATATTATGTTTTGTGATAATTAGTGGATCAAAACTAAATTTTTAAATATGGGATTTATTATTTACTGCTGCTACCTTGCTCCATCACAGATGTTATATATATGTATATATATTTTTTTAGATTATTTGAAAATATTCAATTGACTCAAAAACTCTTTGCAGGTAATGGTGTAAGGTGAAAGTTTTTTGCATGGAAGAGAAAAAACAAGCTTTTACCCTTAAAGATTCATAAAATGATAATATGTCACAGATATTTTTTTAAATTGACATTGGCACCACCTTGGCTTCGAATTGCTCGATGCAAACTTTATCATACCAACAAAGCCATATCTTTACATGCAACATAGGGATTATGTGAGGAAGTTGAAAGAAAATGAACCAGCACACTATACAAAACTATTTGATCACTTCAAAAAAGGTCCAGATGGTGTGTACATTCGCAACTAGTATCGTTGTGAGGAAAAAGACGAGACTGTTCTTCAGTATAATCCTCAGCAATTTGTGCAAAAACCTTTTTACGTAGTGGAGGGTTTACCAGGCAAAACAACTCGTCCTGAATTATTGTCTGGTGGACCAAAGAGACGTCAGATTGATACATGCCAGTCACCTGCTGATGTAGATAGGGTAACCAGCTCCTTGAAGAAAACTGCTCAAACAAAAGTTCTCCGAAGTGAAATGCAGTATCTAAAGATTATTATGGGCAAAAAAAGCAAACTTTTGTTGGTTACCAACAAATCTG
Source organism: Sipunculus nudus (assembly GCA_026874595.1). Lineage (NCBI taxonomy): Eukaryota > Metazoa > Annelida > Sipuncula > Golfingiida > Sipunculidae > Sipunculus > Sipunculus nudus. The sequence continues at coordinate 82,004,052 of CM049308.1, read as the reverse complement.
CGGATGAACTGAAAAAGAAACTAAAGCTCTTTCTGGGCCAAACTGAGGACACTTAAGATCCACAGCTTTATTCAGAACCTCAATATGACCTCATTGAACCTGAGAGCAGTGACATTTCTGGATCAGGGAACAGCGATTCAGAATCCTAGTCTGAGGATTTACCTTTAGTGGACAGTTTTGGTAGTTATCACTTCAGTACTCAAGGAGAATACACATCAGTGGCATATGACGAGGACTATCATATAGGAATGGTTCTTTGCCTTCAGAATGAAAAGTTGGCAACTGTTCAGTTCCTTGTGAATGTGATGAGCTACACTGACAGGTACCGATGGCCATCAAGTAACATTTTGGAGGATGTTCAAGCAGAATTTGTGTTATGCAAAGTGAATATGAGCACACAGAATAACGGCAGAAAAAAAACTGCCTGCAGTGAAAGCACTGCACAAAAGTTATTGTGACAAGTATTTCTAGAGAAAGACATCATATAATAATGATACACTAATAGTTTATACAGCTGGACAATTGTACATATTCATAGGGAAGCGGATGTTGAAATTGCCTTTTAAAAATATTTGATTTTTAATTCCTTTGATACAAATGCATAAGTAATATCAGTTATCACATTGCAATACATCAAAATATACATGGACCTATTCATTTGGAAGCTAAAGGACTTGCCCTGTGGATTTGAGAGCAGTAACTACTGAATGATGGCATCATACATTGAGTTAGATGTGTTTACTTGATAATTCATCAATAATTTTTTTCAGATTCTATCATATTACATTATTTTCTTTAATTTGCTTTACAGTAGAACTTCTGTATACAGAAAGAGAATGTTTAAAGCAGTATTGCAGTTCAATTCTGATGTAAATGGCACCAATATTAAGTTAGTAATGGCTGATTTACTTTCAGAAGTCGACTTTTTTTCAATTTTAATGAGTGAAAATTTTTAATTTATTGTGCAGGTAACAACTTTAAAAAAATTGGAGCTAGACTATACACAAAAGTGCATGGAAAAATGTAAAGTAATAAGTATTTTAAAAGATTTTCATTATATAAGTGATGTTTGAAAATGCTATTTTTGCATTTTGGGCTATTTTAGCATAAAATGGGGCAAAATAAACCTATGATCTTGAAGAATGCTGGGAGAATGTATGTCAGTGACCTAATTTTTCAAGTTTCCCAGGAGATTTTTTATTGACCTCCCTGGATATTCCATAACAGGTTTCTAGGTCCAACAGTGTCCAAACCTGCCAGTCTAACAGACTGACAGACAGACGGATGCTGACCAATCACTAAAGCTCAGTTGACTTACAGTCAGCTGGGCTAAAAGTGAGGAACTGCCAGAGACAGTAACCCAGTCCATTCACATCATAAGTAAGTTAGACTGATATATACCTGATAGTGAAACTGCACTGAGTGATACTGAGCACCTGATTTTATCAGGGACTTACAGTTTCTTCTACCCAGATGTAGAGGATATGGTAATTAGGCAATGCAAGCTAATTATTGAAGTATTAACGGTAAGGTTTACATGGAGAAGAAACATGTTTACATATAAAGCCCTCGATGTATTTTACTTATCTCAATCTTCCATTTTTTTCCACAAGAAGTGGCACAGAATCTCTTCTCAGTCAACATCCACTTCCAATCCCATTTTCTAAAAGAAGAGAAAAATATGATTTTTTTAAATTGATATATCCATGGTGGCATCTTTTTTTACAATGAAGTCTATGTAACATCTAGAAAACCGTGAAATATAGCTATTTTTATGGCAATATTTATAGTAAATATATTAGAGTAATAATTACATAATTTTTTTCAGTACTGTATACAAAATTAGCCAAGGAATCTGTATTTATCACAATGTATTATACTGCTTTTCTACTGTTTCTATTGCAACTGTACTGTGAACTAATAGTAATACCATAGTGATCAGTTAATCTGGTGCTACAGTGTAGGTCAGTGTGATAAAGAGCCTAACCTGCGGAATGGCAAGTAGTACTGACCTGAAATGCTAATGCTTGTATTGTGACAGATATCATACTGATTATCATATACAGAAAACTAGAAATATGCATTCTCAGGAATGCAGGCATCCACCCACATGGCAGTCCACAATGTGGGGTAGTCTGCAACCTAATAGATACACAAGGCCGGCATCCAAGTCTGCGGAGGGGTAGGCGATAATACAAGAAATCAATTGAAATTCCCAAATATTTCAAAGATTTTCGAGGGAAGAAACTTACAGTGGTTAAATGGCCAGTTCTTCTTTCTATAAAAGCATCAACAATTCCAATACACACAGTGTACCACATGTTATGAGCTCTTATTTGTAACTAGTCTGTATCCATTAAGTAGCTGTTACCCCAAACAAGGAAATCCCCATGTATCTTGGTCAGCAGTGAGGATTCCCCCCTGGAACCTAACACCTGATTGGTTGATAATGATGGAAATAGTAATCTGGGATAATTCTGTCTGTTCGTCGCTTAATGGATACAGACTCGTCCGCAGACTTGGATGCCGGCCTTGTGTATCTATTATATAAACAAGTACCGGCAAACGATATAACATGGTTTAAAGCTCATTAAACGGTAGGGGATTGTTGTTAAGGTAAATTGAACACTATTTAAACCAAGATCAACACAAATAGCGATTCAAGCGCCTGTGATCTGGATCATGAGTCGTACCCACACCAAAATGTAAAAGGTTCTTCACAGGCCCATTCACCAGGTGCCCTGAAAATTCAGGGTTGGTCAAAACCTGGTTTTTATTAAGCATAAAGCCCATTTCAGTGGGTTTTCTGGGTAAACCCCAGTTTTATGGGTTTTTGAAATTAAATTGAAATTAAATATTACAACATACAGTGGTAAAGATGATTCTATATGCTTTTATATTTTGTTAACATAAAGCTTTATTTACAGCAGGTCTGATATAAAATGTTTAAACATAAAGCAATTCATTATAATACACCTTACCAAAAAAAAAAAAGAAACAAGTCTTCAGATGCAGTGAGGACCTACAGTACTCATACCTCAGCCCATCTTTTCACTTTTTTCATGACTGATTTTACAATGAAAGTGGATTACTTTATGGGTGTATACATAAATTGATGTAGATGTGGGTACTAGCTACTGGTTATCAAACACTGCCTGCTGTCCATCATTTTATATTGGAATTTTTTTTAGTGTGAACAGTGAACTTATACACCACGGCTCTCAAGTATTTTACACTGACTTCTTTCACGCTATTAATAAATATCATATGTTACAGTTAAGTTACATGATAAGTGTAAAAAAAATTACAAACCCTCTGTATGTGGGATTTTGTATATATATTCAGAATTAATAATTTATCTGCATCAAAGGGGTATCGTATTACGGTAAGTACAAGTCAGAAGTCTAAGGCTTATATTGTAGAAACTCTCATCGAGTGGATATCAGACTCAATACATAGCACCACCTAATGAAATTGAGTCTGATAAAACTGGGATAAATTAGTCTATACATGGACCTTCATGTCCAATGATACCCCTGCGGTACATCCAGCACAGGATATAATTATAAAGCACTGAAGGTTCATACATGTAATGTATTATATTAACGATGTACATGGACAATACTCTATGGCCTTAATGTGACCAGCAAAATACTGATGTTAAAATCTAATTCTTGTATTTTTATAACACCTTGAAAAGAGCAAAGAAATGTTCACTAGGTCTATTGACGATGTTTAAGTAAATTTCTGTTCTTGTAGCGAAACAAAGGCCTGCGCCAGCAACAGCCCTGTTTGAAAGTTGTAACTTGACACTTGCAACTTGCAATTGCATTCAATGGTTATCAACAGGTCCCACGGCTGCGGAATTCAGACTTGAACTTCAGCAAATTCATTGGTTGCCAGGTGTCATTCTTGTAGCATGTAGGTAATAAAACAATAATGCTATATTTCAGAGACAAAAACAACTCATAAGGCGACTTACAGTGTGCAGGCCAGCCACTTCAACTTGCACCACCACGCAGCATGGCCCCTCTGCTCTCCTTCCCTCCCTCTGAAACTGACGCTTGCGCCCTCTGGCGGCTGTTCAGGCCTGATAGTCTCCACAAGAGGTCGCCTTTGTTGCAAAACAGCTGAGATCTCAGTTCAAAAAATTGTTTCAGTTTTTCATTTATATTTAACCTTAACTGTTGTATACCACTTGAATGCACACACTATAAAGACAATAAAAATTGTCTATAATGTGGTATATGAAAACTTGGGGATTTTCCGAAACTGGTTGAAGTCTAGTTTATATACCGGCTTATTGATTTTAAATTGATCATTCTCGATCATTCCTTTAAGGTTTAAAACAGTCCCTTTTTATTATATGGAGCCGTAAATATATGTCCTTCTAATGTGTATTTTTATTTTTGAGTATCTTTAATGTGATGCCCTGATTGTATCCTGTACAAAAGCAAGGGAAGCGATTAAGTCAGACCGCGGGAACAGGTCACTATTCTCCATTGCTGGAAAAATCGTCGCTCTCTAACAAACTTGATCAGAGCTGACACAAGACAGAATCTCCCATTAACACAGCGTGCATGGGGTGTGCATGGCCATATTAATGCGCTGCAATATTGATACGATTTTTTGTGTAAGGCAATTAGAAAGGTGTCCTGAGCAAAACGTGCATTTCTTCATTGATCTCACGAACGCTTTCGACGCCATAATCGAGAGAGCTCTTTGGAAAGTCCCGTAGAAAGTTACGGATGTAAGGATAGGCCTGATTACCCATTCTTCTATAGAGACAAGACCAGCCAGGCGCGGGTACGACGGAACTTGAAGCTTTCAAGATAGGCTATATATGAAACATGGATGGGCGCTAGAATTAACGTCTTCAGTGCATTTCTTCTTTCAGTGCATCCTTCAAGCGCCCTCTGTAAATCCATGATCAAGAGCTCAATCAATATTTGGCCGACGTTGCAGATTAGTTTTCATTAACTGTAAGACAGTTTCAGCAAATCAGTCTTAAAGTTAAACCATTAATTTTTTGTCTGGTAGAAACATCAAGACTACTATAATATTTTTTTAACCCAATTTACATATTTATAAAAACTGTTTCCAAATATATTTAATAGTAAACAACTATACAGTCCGTGGAATCACTAAAGTATACATGAAAAAAAAAAACAATTGTATCAGGAAAGAACCAAACAAGGGTTCTGTGATATCCCATCATAAAATACTTTAGCATTTCCCCGGTCTATTCAGTTATCTACCATAATTTAATAGTACATTACGTATTGCTTCGTTTTTAACAAAATGCTTATTCAAAATTTTAAAAAAGTTTAAAAATGCCTGCGGGAGACATTTGTACCGTAGGCCTATATTTAAAAGATGGCGCTGTTGAAACTTGCACACTTGTCAATTGCCAGTTGTGACATATATTGCGGTTATTGTGATAAAACAAAATAAATTTTGCTTTACGTAAACAAAAAAAAAATAACTTTGCCTCAAATAAAAAAGTTAAATCCTAAGACAGACAACTAACACTTTCTCCATAACAAGAGATCTAACAAATGATGATCTGAAGATATGTACAGACCCAGCCAAAAATATCCTATAGTTTACTATATAAATCTGTAGTAACCTATAGGGTATATTCAGTAAAAGAATTCTGATATATACTATAACTACTATTTCTCTTTTGCTATAACTCAGAACAGAACTAACCAGTTGGAACAAAAATCTGACATTTCACAAGTGTTTGTGTGAAAATGTCCAGCATGCGCCTCACAACATGTGGAAAATGCCATTGTTTTCATGCAAGCTAGGGTATATGCAACAAGTATGTTTCTGACTTTGGGAGCGATATATTATATATAGTTTGCAAATCGCATTTTTATTCAGTATCTGTTAAAAAATGGGGCATTGTTTCTAATTTTACTTTTGTTTACTCTTTAATTTGAAAGAAAGCCACCTGTACTCTTTTTTTACCAGCTCTGGCACTTGTTCTTTTTTGTAGTTATTTCCCTTTGACACATGGCAGGCTTGGCTTGGTACCTAACTTTTCTGACTATTCTGTATACTCTTTAATATATATATATATATATATATATATATATATATATATATATATATATATATAATTATATATATATATATGGTAGTACCATAGAGGTATGTCTCCCTGTAGTTATTCCGGCACTCAGTGATTACTTCTCTGAGTCGCTTACTTGCTTAAGACAAAAATTTGAACAGTAAGAACTGCATACAAATTCATTTAAGAAAAAAATAAACTGTTCCTTTGATATATAGTGACCTGAATTAGTGTTCCTTCCTGGCCTAATAGCCATCCCAGTATTTTGAAACTGAAGGTTACAAATGTATATTACACTTCCAGCAAAATCAAGATTTACTTTGCAGAAGAGGCAAGTTTCAAGTTTCTGTTTTGTTTACAATTTAAAACTGCAGATCACACATAATAGGACTTCAAGTTCTTCCTTTGTATTGGTCCAGTTGCAAGTTGGAAATATTAGTGTGATTGGACTCAGGGGAGCCATAAGATAGCAAAGTTCATCCCATATAGACTGCTGGTCTTTGATGACTAAAATAAGTAAAATTATATTACACATGAGTGCGCATTCAAGCACCAAGTTTGTTGACCTTACTATTGTTAGGGGATATAACATTGATCAGTGTTCCCACAACCCCATGATTCTGAGACCTTTCATGTTTTTCCTCACCAAAAAAAGAATATTTGCACCAGGTATTATGGAAACTCATTTGAACTCAAAATACACATGTAAATCTTTATCTGAATTTAGGCAGTTTACCTGATTTTAAGGAATATATAATTGTGCTTTAAAATAGTAAAACCTGACATGTCTGGCTGCTATGCCTTACCACATGAAATGATAAAACTTATAATTTCTGATATTTTATTTAATTTTGAGATGAATCTAACCAATTTTGAACAAAACTGTAGATTGTGTACTTGTGCAAAAGTAATAAATTACCTTTGATGGCACTCATTACACACCAATTAATTGTATTCAAATGATTTCAACGTGTTGAATTGCAAATTGAATTTGAATTGAACCAAAACTATTTAAATTGAATTGGAATTGATATTTTCCTCCAGCACATTAAATTTAATTGGAATTGAAGTTCTATAAGAGTGCTATACAAAAAGTTTGAATTTACCACAGGTCAGTTGAACATTAAAGCACCCTTGACCAAGCCAAAAGAAGTATACGCTCATCGAGCAGCTACAGGTTGCTGCGGTCAAGACCTCAGCCCTGTGCGCTCCTTAAGCACGTTCTCTGAGCCAACAGTCGCAGTGCCACGCCAAGCCAAGCAAGGAGCCATAGGGGGCGCCCTCTTCTCTCCAGGGTTGAAGTCCTTGTTAGAAAGCTACAGCACCCACAGCCACAAAGCCCGATGCAACCCGCATTCCCTCTACCGATCCCAGCAGCGGAGACCCAGCCATGCCATTCGAGAGCCGAACTCGATCCTTGTGAACGACTTTACTTCGAGGACGCAAAGCCCTTTTACTTGCGATTTCGGTCATTTGGACCGTTTTAACCAGTTTCCCAGTTATGCAAGTTAACAAGTTTTTTCGTCATCGGCAGCACCCTTGACCTTGCCTTCATTTCTTCGTTTTTAGGTCCACTGATTGAAAGTAAACTGAGGTGTAGGGAATCGGATGGTGCTTTGTCTGCCGTTTGGTCGGCCATTCTTTAGCAAGAATTCTTTATTATGCAAATACGAATGGTACAAGTTGAAGGATAGTAAGTCCTCAGCTTTTTAGGTCACAGGTTTAAGGTCACAGGACCCAAAGTTTGTAAAAGCTCATAAAACATCCTTATAGACGAATTCTGCTGAATTCTGACGAATTCTTTTTGTATCTAGTTACAAATCGGTTTCAGTTGGTTCAGTGCAGAATGTTTTACCCTTACCTTCATGGAACCCTTCACCTCCTTGGATTAATCTTTGCCATTTTCACCTAGGGCCTGAATTTCTGCAACTAATGTAAGGCCTAGTATTCATTCCTGCCAAGCATTAGTGGGAGGTCTGTAGGAGGTTGTCATCTATCCAAAGAAACTGAGGTAAAACCTCTGCCAAAGCTTCAAAGGGCTGGAGTATTTTTATGTATGAACTATTTTAAATAAATTTTAGGAAACAACTCTTGAGTCCTTTGTTTTTTTTTCAGAGTTATGTGGATGGAGCAGCATTCATGTCATTGACATCAGAAGATATAAACCAAAAAATTGCTGAATTGGGACTACAGAAAAGCATAACATGTTGAACAATCTGTTGCTAGTATTGTGTAAGAGAACATTTTAACCAGAATGATGGGAGGTATTGCCGGCAATCTTCTTCTTTTTATGGTTCTTATCTTATTTTCTGTTTGTGTATATACTAAACATGCTATTATTATGCTCATGTTGTAACATCTACTTGATCAATACCAATATACTTCTGAGTTTTCTTTAGCTCAGCTGACTATAAGTCATCTGAGCTTTAGCGATGGTCCTGTGTCCATTGTCAAGCCTGACGGCCATTAACAAGGAACGTTTTGAAACTTTTGTACCTACAAATTCAAAATTCTGCATGCAGTTAGATGTCCATACGTTCTCCTACCAAAATATATGCTTATTAAACATGATAATTGTTGATGCTAGAGAACCTATTTCAACAATATAACTATATTTAATTTAAACTGAATACCATAAATTAAATCAACATTTTATGAATTTTAGTTCTGCTTACTGAAAGACATCTGAGCTATAGCAATCACTCTTTGTCCGTCTGTCTCTCCGTCCGTCTGTCCGTCTGTCTGTTAACAGGGCACAAATCGTGACCGTAGGACCAGGAATCTTCTTACTTGAAATCCAGGGAGGTCCATGAAAAATCTCCTTTGAAACCTGAAAGTAGATCTCTGTTACCCATATCAGCCGAACTATAGGGCTCGTGAGTACCCCCTAGAATAATTAAAAATGTGATACAAAAGCTCAAGTTATCTGAATAACTTATGCATTTATCACTGATTCTTTGCATGCATATTGATCATGGAGTGTTTGTCAGTTCCTGCAGAATTACGGCGCCACCTGTATTTATTTATTTTTATTTTTGAACACATATTTCTTCTCTGTTTTGGGGGACCTTCAAATGAATTGATCTGGCATTTCATAGGGCACAAACTGAGAACGTTAAACCTAGAATCTTCTATCTGTACATCTATTATATTATTATATTTATTATTAATGCTTCGTTATATATTGTTACAACCTCCTCCCCATACTGCTAACTCATTAATTCCCTTTTCAGCATCACTTACAGTCTTTAATATATCAATCTCTCAACTAATAGTAAATCATATATATCACTATATTATACTGCTGAATAATTAATCAATAATACACGTAGCCCACCTATCCATGATGCTTATAAGTTTATTCATTCAATATATTACCACATTAGGGTAGCAAATATAATCAACCATACTCAGCTGAGTGCTGTGACCCGCTGGACCCTTGTTTGTACATACATGTCTGAGGACCACAACACTGAGCAGTAAAAAGTCTTTATTGACATATCCTTGGAATTAACAAAACTTAAGGGAGATACGATTGTCTTACATACACTGAGCTTTGTCTGTCATCCAGCTGTCCAGCCATCTGTCTGGTCGGCCATTAACAGGGACAAATTTTAACCATAAAGCCTAGAATCATGAACATGTGTATCCTGAATGGTCCTGAAAAGTTCTCCTTAAACATGAAAATAGGTAACTGTGACCTACGTATATTCTTCAAGTTACGAAGCCTGTTATCCTCCCCCCCCCCCCCCCCCGCCAGAATCCTCAGGATGGGTTTTACAGATTGTCATCAAATTTGGTGTGTTTATCGGTCTTAATTTACGTAGCTATTTTCCATGATTGGTGGCACCAACTGCATTATCTTAATTTTTAACTGAATGATGATGCGACCCATATTAACTAGTTGCCTGTGTATGGACGTACTGTCAAATATCAGTCGGCTGAGCATCATGACCCATTGGTCACTTGTTCGGACAATTTTATACTTTTTTCCTGTAAGATTTATATTTTTCTGTTAAACCTAGAGTGGCAGCACTGATCATGATACTTCAACCGTGTTACAGTTCACAAAACTAATAAGTTACGTAGGTGTAGTATAAGAGTTCAGATTGTAAGTCACTTATTCAGTGGTACAGAGCAGTCCTTATGTTAGCCCATACTATCTCAAATACTGTTGTTGCTAGCATTACCAAATTTTATGCAAAAAAATCAGTCAGCTGAAAAACTATAGGATTTTGCTTATTTTTACTTGCTCTCTTCATTTACTTTGATTTTTAATGAAAAACCTAAAAAATTAAATCTTCTCTCAATCTGTCCAGCCAAATTGCTCAACATTTCACAGAACTAATCCCTGGAAACCATCTCAAGTTCGAATGTTTCCAGTTAGGTGAATTTTGGTCGAGTTTTAAGAAGCTGGACTTAATCATTTGGCAAAAAAAATACTTAAATTACAATATCAGAAATGGCGAACAATGTCAGGAATAGCAGGAGTTAGCATCCCCTATTTTTTTGCAAAAATCTGTCACATATCAAATATGGTATTGAGCTTTTTGTGGCACCATGCATCTGCATCAACTTACATATTATGGGGAAAAACTTCAAAACCTTTGAGAATTTTTTTCCAAAACCATTCAGCCAAATTGTTTCATAGCCTATAACAATCTCAGAAACGACATGAGTTAGCATCATCAAGTTTTGAGCAAATGTTGGTCACGTGACGTGGCACTACTTACATTGACCCATTTTTTTATGGGCAAAAGCTTGGTTTAACAATGAAAGAACTGCATATTTTATTATTCTAACTAATTCTATTATTTTTTATAATAAAAATCTAATAAAATTTTAAAAAAAGCATTGTAGCCAAAACCTGTCAGTGTGTGTGAACAGATTTAGCAGGAGGCTACGGTTGTGTCTGTATCAATGACTTGGCAAACTGCCAACTGGATCAAATTTGGCAAGAGGTCACTTGATGCAGCCAGGCACATGTCAAGAGTTCACTTAGTGCATTACCTGCACTAAGGTAATGGTGAGGGCCACTGCCTCCTCACCTGAGCTTGGGCAGCCCAGAGCACCTGACTCGAAAGAAGTTGATGTATTGACCTGACATTTTGGACTATCCATGCAAGTGTTTTACTGAAAATGTGTTTTGCATGCATCTTAATAAAGGAGTTTGGTCATATATACTCATGTTCTTTTTATATATATATGGATTTTTTAAATGATGCATGTTGTGAAAATGAAAAATTTGGTGCAAGCTGAAACTCTTGACAAGGCCTTTTAAGGATTACAAGCTAGGCAAATATAAGATTCAATATAGAAACATGTATTTGAAGGCATATTGGAATTTCTATAGTTTATCAGAAGAAAAAAACCTGCATGTTCTGATAGGAGGTCAAACTAGACCCTATATAGAAATTCATGTACATAAATTACTGGAGAGCATGTGGAAACCTATAGGACTTTACATATAAATTATGAAATTTTACACAGTTCAGCATATAAATATAGGATAAATTGTTAATCCTTAGAAATTTAGGAGCTGCTCTCCTATATTTTATGTGGAAACCTATAGGACTTTACATGTAAATTATGAAACTTTACACAGTTCAACATACAAATATAGGATAAATTGTTAACCCAATGGCGTGTAGGAGTATATTTGACACAAACTTGAAATAATATTCATTATAGCTGTATCCATAGTTTATTAATATGTATAAATATAGTAACAGCAGTGTAAATGTATAGAAAACACGATATGAACTTGTAGGAATGACGATAATAAATTATTGTATTACCTAAAGGTGTATGGATTAAAGAAACCTATAGTAAAGTGGCGAAAACATCAAAACCTATAGATGTTTTATCATAGATTTACTAAAGTCAATCCTATGCTAAGACTATAACAAATTCTATTATTATACCTATAGGTGTTAATATTAAAAAACCTATGGTTAATTTACGAAAACATAAAAACCTATAGGTTTTTAATCATAGTTTTTACTATATGAATCAAATAAATTACGATTATAAAAAAAAACATACCTATAGGTGTTTATAGTACAAAACCTATAGTAAAGTGGCGAAAACATCACCAAAACCTATAGTTGTTTTAATATTTTTGTAAATACAGTAAATCCTTAGATACAGAACGACTATAATAACTATAGTATCACTTTTAGGTATTTATATTAAAAAAACTATAGTTAAGTGGCGAAAACATCATCAAAACTTATAGTTTTAATTATGTTTATTAATATAGTAAGCTATAGATTATATTTGGCTGGGGAGATCACTGGGGCTAACATTGATTTGAATACTAATTTTAAAGATGAATGAAAATTGGTTAAAATATGGTTAAGTTGTTCATTACAATGTATATTTAGACCAAGGAGATTGAAATCTAGTTCAATACCAAGTAACCCACAACGTTAATTACAGTGCTACTAGTAACTAAATTTATATCTTACAAATTCATTACATCTTAAAAGAATATTTAATGACAGCTTCCTTGCCAAGCGATTCTGCGGTATCATCGGAAAAGAATATTTAATGACAACTTCCTTGATTGCCAAGCGATTCTGCGGTATCCTCGGCGAAGTATCAGGGATAGCCCTAGTGCAATAAGCAATTAAGCGCCGGTAGCCAGAATAAACAGCTTTAACACCTAGTTGCGAGGTTTCTTATCAAGATCGCAAGCAACATATCGGACGCGATCCGCGATCCCAGTGCTAACTCCATCTAATTGTACATCAAAGTTTATACCAGATGGTCATAAAAAGGCCCAACATCATTTCACTCATCAAGGCTTTCTTTTTGTTTATGAGGTTTACGTAATCATATCGCAACACTATTCCTGACACAATTTTTCCAGCTGGTAAATTAAACACAATCACATGGATCTTGTATTAGATTTGGCTCAATTGCACATACAACCCTTGTTGCGGAAGCCACAACTGTGATACAATCACGATGATGGAGAGCAGCTGAGCAAATCGGAATAAGCGTCTTGGGACGAGACACACGTGCAACAACCAATCACATCATTAAATCATCTTTAATGTTGGGATGAACAAACAACGCCACGTGCTTTGAACACGCCCCCTTATCCAACCAGAGACATGAGACAAAGCAGACCCGAATGGTAGTGAATGTTCCGGATAACCTTATCTTATCTTGGTGGCCCCGCCCCCAGATTAACTGCCGTCCACTCACGCGTACACGTATGACTGTAGTGTAGGCCTGTGTTTTAGAATGCGTGATCCATAGATGAGTAATCTGATAAGTAGCCTGAAAAATCAAAATTTGTGAGTAGAAGTGGAAGTTTTTGCGGCCTTGACCTTTATTTTACCGGATTTCCGGTGAAACCCACATTTTGGTGGACAACAACAAAAACAAGCCGTGAACAGCGAGCGTCTCGGAGTGAACGTTTCTGTTGAAGCGCGAGGTGAACCGGACGGGGATTGTAGTGTGTACATGATGTGTTACTAGATCCAGACTGTCATTTCACTGTGGTAGGTAGGAATGTCTAATGAACCATCCCTGTGTGTCTGCACTTGTGTTGATCATTTGACACAGGCCCTGTTACTATAGTATAGTCCGTCCCAGTACCCGTGTCCGCATGTTTTTTCGCGATAATTATTTTTAAAATATTCTTTAAAAATGCCCTTTGGCCTGAAGCAGATATACAGATATTCCGCCGATTTTGTGTAAAGTTGTTATATATCATGTTATATATCATGAAAAACGTATTTACTTTGCGACTCTTTTGCGTTATTTTTGCTGAAATACCGTGAATGGCGTCTTCCCGGCACTGCTAGACATAGTCCGCCACGTACGGACTCCATATATCTGTGATACGGAGTCCGACCGTCTGGCGGTGAGAGTTCACCCTGCCATTCATGGAAGGACCTGTAACATGAATTACCACTGCTTGTTGTGTGATAGAGAAACAATCTTGTATTTATATATAGAAATAAACTTTATGTATCAAATTAAATCGATATATCACCTTTATGTGCGCCTGTAAAATTTTTTTTATCCTTTGAACTGCCGGGGTTCAGATGTTGCATGCCAACTGGACACCGCCGGAAAAGGAATCCCATGCAAATTAGGTGGGCAATCTATGCAAAAGATGAATTCAGGGGGGCTTTTCCCAGGAATGCCAGTGCCGTGCACTAGGATAGACCATATTTTCATAAGCATCCTTCCCATCATACATCGCTTATTGTCAATGATGCTAAATTCCTATTGGTTGTTCCAACCGGAAAGCGCCATCGGCCAGACGGAGACGATGCAATATCTGACTTCATCCAAAGTAAGTGCCCATACTTTATTAATGCTGATCATCCAGCAAAAGTTTTGGTCCCAACGGAGTCTAAGCATCTGTAACAATTATAAAATGTGGGGTTTGTTTGGTGTCCTCACGCTTCACAAGGCATATACGTGTCTGAGGGTCTGTACGGATCCGTACAAACTTAGATAGTATAGACTCTCCCCGCCAGAGGCTGCAGCGCTTGTATTGTTTACTATATATGTCAGCGCTGCAAGACTGCAGCAATGCTAGACAGTACATTCCTCCATGTTACACTTTCCATGTCTATGGCTGGGTTTGGTGTTTGTTAGACAACAGTGACGTCACAAAGACGTCACAGTGATCGGTCGCACGTCACCATCAATTGACTGACGTCATAAGTTTGACTGGCTTGTTTATTATCAGTTCTCAGGTAAGGAATAAGTCGTAAACGCTGTAGCTTGTTTTGTCATATTTTGGATTATTTGTCTCATATAAAATCAAGGCAAGGTAAGGTATTACTTTTTACGCAGGTAGTCGGCGGAATAGCTCCTGCAACCTTTGGACAAGAAAGGTTTACACTGCTTTACTTGTATAAAAAATTATTCCGGAAAAACATGCGGACACGGGTACTGGGATGGACTATAGTGTTAATGTCACTGATAATGGACCCAGTTGTGGTTCTGGAAGCGAAGCAAGAAATTAGGCTGCTGTTGCAGTAGACGGATTTGGAGTATCTCTCTATACAGAGACAGAGAGCATCGCATGTATTCTAGTGTATGTATGTGTACGAGCCTGAGTTAATAATAAATGGTAGAAGTGCAGTAATGGAGACCTTACCTCAAACATCAATAGTGATGACCCCTATTTATTTGGCCCCGCAGAGGGCAGCCAGGCCCTACACATCCTTTCAGGGAAACGAGTGACACTAATTAGCGAAGCGGAGCGGGCGTTTTAAAAAAATAAGCCGGCCCCTTCATAGTAAATCGTTCACCCATCTGTCATTATTGACGTCATTCATGAACAACACATGACGAAGACTCTGATTGGTCAAGGGCCTATCCCTGGGGGGGGGGGGGTGTTAATAATTTTCGCAGCCTGGGCACTGGCCGACGTCACAGTCAGATAAACAAATTAAAAGG
The DNA here is from genome assembly GCA_026874595.1 of Sipunculus nudus. Lineage (NCBI taxonomy): Eukaryota > Metazoa > Annelida > Sipuncula > Golfingiida > Sipunculidae > Sipunculus > Sipunculus nudus. Next base: position 81,988,538 of record CM049308.1, on the reverse strand, counting down.
AAAAAAATACTGTCCTATCCTCGATGTAAACAAAGCAGACCTTGCCGACCAATCAGAGGAGACTTTACACAGGTGGTAAGGGCAGTTACCTTGGCAGTGCAATGGCGACAGAGACAGAAAAGTCTGAGACCCTGGTTTTGTTTGGCTAAAAAAAACATGCAGAGTATATAGTCAATATAACACACTCCTAAACGTTATACAAGTACAATTACGCTGCCCTGGGACAGTGGAAGCAGCCATGCCTTTCCCTATGCATCATATATGTAAAAAAAAACTTATACTTTTATATAGTTATAGTGCCTTCAGGTGAGATCTCCTATACTGCACTTTTACCAAAAATATAAATACCGGTATTTTAACATTTTTTCTTGATATTTGATTTGTTAAAATAAAATTTAATGCACATAAAATAAAAACTTGGTTTACATTAAAAGGAAAATTTGAAGAATTGTTTTTTTGTAGTAATTTCCTAATTTTATGTCTTCTTATGATGAAAACTTTTAATTTTATTCTAATTTTTAATGTTTTAAATTTTAAACTAATTAAAAAAATTTGCACATTTGGGTCATATTTTGGCCCATTTGGGTCACCTGTCACATCCGTTTGGGTCTGTTTTTGGTCCATTGGGGTAATTAGTCAGACCCCTTCCATTTGTAGCCGAAGGAATATGGTGACATAGTGACTGTCAGGATACGTTAGGCAGGACTTGGTTTGGCAAGTGTTTAATTGCATATTCTTAAACTCAGAAGCAGAAATCTGGCCTAGAAAATAGTTTCTGCAAAAAAAAAGTGTTCACACTCAGCAAATCTCAGATTTTTAATAGTTCTTCTAGTGACTTGTTTCTCAGTTTAGCAACAGTGGACATAGATTTAAATTAACTAATACTTGAATAACACCTGTGTGTTAAACAAAAGGACTATACAAATGGGCTGCCGTAAGGGATTTGTTTACAGTGAGCAGTGATGTAAATAACCCTGAATACCATGGTGGCCAGTTGACCGTGCTGCGCAATGTTTGTATTTACATTTGTCATGGGACCTGATGGTGAAGTAGCCAAGTCACTATAGACTATATTTACATGATATTGTAATCCACTCCTTGCATGGTGTATCCTGAGCCTGTAATCAGGGTTAGGAAAATGCCGTCATTTTCTAGATTTTGCCATGCCAGTGGCTTTTTCTGGAATGCTGCCCAACCCTGCCATTAATTTAAAGAATCAACAACCAAATATGCTTTTTAGTATTGGTACTGTTGTTTATTTTAATTGTTACAGATTGACATTTTATCATACAAAACATTGGAGATGAACTGACTGTGTGGTACCGCATGTAAACTAGGGACAAAACAACTGGTGATGAATTGACTGGAATCCTTCACACGAACAACACATTGAAACACTGGTTTATTTGTAAACCCTAGCCCTTGAAATATACCAAATGTACGTGAACTAGGTGAATACAAATGCCTCAAGGGAGGGCCAAAAAAAATGGTTGTGAATGAAGTTGGCAGAACATTCACATGAGCAAGCGGTGTAAACAAGCACAGAGGGGAAGTATGATGGATTCGGGTCGGACTAATTACTGAAATACACCAAAAACACAAACACACCAAAAAACACTGAAATAACACAGAAATACACTTATTATGTTATTTTGGTTTTGGTGTTCTTCAGTGTATTTCAAAATTCAGTCCGACCCATAGATCCTGGCATATAGAATTGCATAAGGAAAGTTAAATTATATAATATTGCAGGCTTATAGATTGTCTGACCCCTAATGAAACTTGATGTTCTAGTATTTTTTAAAACTTATACAAGCCACTAGATTTGCTAATTTTTCGTATGCTCCTCGTGCAGCAGTTATACTCTGCAATCTTCCCAGATCTCATTTTGTGTTACTGCTGCTTGATATAGCAAGATTTTCAGGGTTTGAACACCAGGGTGCACACAGAGCAAAGATTTGTAATCAGACCAATGAGAGTGTGGGATCACATTTTGCATCCAACTCCAAAGTTCAATCATGCAACCTCTGCTGTCATTGGTCTGATAACAACATTTCTGGCACAGTTCCAACGGTCAGACCAATGAGAGGATCTGTCTTGGTGTAACTGCTGTGTGAGGAGTTTTTCCATGAATTGCACATCTCAGGGCACATGAAATGAAGTATGATCTGAATTCTTTATATATATATATATACTGCTTTATCCAATTACAGGTGCAGGATGGGACATCACCAGTCAAAGTATCGCAATCTTGCAGCTGGGCACACAAGGAACTTAGGAGACAATATAGAACATTTGCTCAGGTGTTGTCAGCATCCAAACCAGCTTGTAAATGTTGAAGGACACGAACAGGTAACTGTCCTGTGGATAGCCGTCTATATCGAAGACATTGGCCTGGCTAGCTCTCTCATCGCTGATGGTGCAGATGTTAACATACCAGGAGGCAGTCTTGATTGGACGCCACTTCACATCGCATGTTTCCAAAACAATATCGAACTAGTCAAGCTCTTGCTCAGGTATGGTGCAAATCCTAATGTCATGGACAAATGGAATTTTACACCAGCTATTTATGCGACATTATGCAGTGATCCATATGCTGTTCACCAGATCATTGGGCTTTTGCTTCAACATGGCTGTGATGTCAACTTAGGTGCCATCCAAGGTGCCGATGCAAATAATCAATTTAATTTGAACATTGACGAACCACCTCATAAGTACTCAGGTGACCTAATGATGTTTAACATGCGCCCCACAGGAGCAACCAGTGGGACTGTGCTACATCATTTGGCTATAAATCCCCACATTGAAAATGAGACTCTGCAGTTAGTTTGCGAGGCGGGATGTGATAGCACTTCACAGAATCTAAACGGACAAACCCCAGTGATGTGTGCAATAACTGATGTTTACTATGATTACCACCGGAATGTACAGAACCATGTGCATTTCTTGATATCTAACGGTGCTTCACTAAACGCCAGAGATGTGCGAGGATGGACAGCCTTCCATTATGCATGCCAAAAGGGTAATATCAACGCTATGCAAACTCTAATGAAAGCAGGAGTAGACTGCAGCACTGTCGCAGGTATGGGTGAGACTCCCCTGTGGGTTCTTATCAGTCATGGCTGGTCACAAGCTTCCAAAATGTTAATCCAGAATGGTTGTGAAATGGACAGCTCATTGCACACTACTTCGATAGTCAAAATGAACAATGACGTTGACATACCCTGCTATGGCTACATCACTCCCCTAGAGTACCTAATCTGTAACCGGCACTACAATTTAGCACATTTACTGGTTGTTGCACAGTGTGTTGTGTGCAGTGATCTGACGCTGAAAGGCCGAGAAGGAACAGATGATGAGAAGTTGGGAAAAATCAAGGCTGCCATTAAGTATTGGCATAATCCATTCCATCTGTACAGCCTTAAGGAGCAGTGTAGACAGGCTGTGAGAACTGCTTACAAAGAATGCATATCTCTGAAGTTAGATATGGCTGGGGCTCCTCCACCAATCAAATCATATGTTTTGTTAGAACACATCTAACAATTAATATCCCTAAATCCACTGAGTCATATTTTTCATATGATAGGCCAAAGGTTGTACATGAAATAAAATGATATTATCGGTATACCCCTTTCACACAGCAAATGCAAAATGGTTTCAAACTGTTTTGAATGCAAATTGAGCATTAACACAGCAATCCAAGGTGTTTTCAAAATGATTTGTCTAAAACTGTTTGAATCCAGCTGAGGAGGTGGTTTCAAACTGTTTCTAATGCAAATTGAATTATCCGCTCTGCTATTGTGCCATGTGAATGTTCAGTTCACATTCAAATTGGTTTAGTCAAAGTTTTAAAGCAGCAACTGAATCACAACATGTGCGCAAATTCTTGTGTCAGCATGTTGTTACATGTTCCACATGTGAAATGTACATCTTTTGCACTGGGGCTAGATGCCAGTGTGAAGACAATACAGTTTGAAACCAATTTGAACAACCTGGTTTGAGCAAAATGTTTTAAAAGAGTTTTGTGTGTGAGAGTGATATTAAATAACTGATTGGCTGCAATGACACATTGTCTCACAATACAATTTGGTTTGCAGTACTTCACTAAATATTTGATACATGATACAATATGTATAAAACATACTGTAGTTTATCTTCCAAGCCTGTGTTCCTCATTGTTTGTAGAAAGATGGCCAGATTTGCTTTCATAAAACTTGCTTCCATAGATGAAGTACAATTTTTGCCATTCCATTGGCCACATGCCTCAGGAGTAATCAGGGTTGGGTGGGTAATACCCAGGTGGGTAAACCCGGGCGGGTAATACCCCTTATACCCGAGTGGGCAATAAGCCTTAAAACCCACATGCGGGTTTTAATGGGCAATATGATTTGGGCTTTTATAGAAGCATTCTTTTCAATCTCAGAATCGCTGCATAAAATGCATATTATCAAATAAAGAGGCAAAACTGCAGTGATTGTCCATGGAATAAGGTTAATACCAATAGATGAGCAACATCACAGAAAAAAAAGAAGCACACAAGCAAGCAATGATGTCATGGCACCAATGCTATTATGATACATCATACATTATGTTCAAACTGTTTTATATAAACTGCTACCAGTCCAGACCAGAATGTCCACAAAAGGCATGAAAGCAGGCCACAAGCTTTGCAGCACATTGTACTCCAATTCAATTGCGAATCTTGTTTTGTATGTAGTCAAAGTTAGTTTCCCAAGCTTGTACAAGAAATTCTGAGTTCAGTCAATTGCCTTTTGAGACTATATTGCCAATAAAACCCGTAAAACCCCTAAAACCCGGGTTTACCCAGTAAAACCCACTGGGCTGGGTTTTATGCTTAAAACCCGGGTTTGCCCAACCCTAGGAGTAATCAGCAATGCATCTGATAGTGATGCATCTGATACACATAGTGGATTATACATGTAGTGATTAACCAATTAGATGCTATTCAACTTGTTTCTAGTCAATGATGGATCACTTTTCATGCCTTTCATTGCACTGATAATAAATAATTGAATGGCAGACACTGCTTTTTGTGTAATCTGTCAGGATCAAAAATGGTCAGCGTATTAATACAGGGATATATTATGATACTGATTAAGTTTCACACTTTATATTAGAAGGTCCTGGTGCAATATTATAATATTGTATAAATTTGTTTCCATTGATGCTACCTTCATTACACAATCTCACTTCATGTTGCATGTTCAGTAAATGATTATAGTGTTAAATTCAGGGTTAGGCATAGATATGTACCATTATTTGTGTTTCTGTTTGAATAAGCATAAAAACATGTCCACATTTATTTTCTTTTTATTTCAGTATCTGTGGTTGTACCATTGTATTCAGACTGTATTTTTTGTATTTGATCAAACATTTCAGATAGATACATCAAGTATCTTTGAGGGTGATGTTCAAGTACCTAGTTAGTTCACATATAAGAATTGACTTGCCAGTATCTGTTTTCGGGTATCTCTGTTAAACTTTATTATGTGTGATCACAGTGTGAAGATTAACAAGAATTGTGAAATTTAAATGAAAAATATGAATTTATTTTTTAATTTCTATTTGACAAGCATTTTATGAATTTGTTCTTTTGTAACTGTATTGTATTTGACCCTGATGATATTGTCAGATAATTTTGATACTTGGGTATTCTAGTCTTGTACATATCAGTGTTGATGCATATTGGTTTCATAAAATAGATAAACTCTAGTATTATTGATAATTCATTGCTATCAGGGATTTTTTGTAAAACTGTGTACCAGTTCGTTTTGTATTGATGAATGAGGGTATGTATAATTATACATGAATAATGTATTCTTATGTTTGGAAAAGTATAGTGTAAGTACAGTGTAAGTATAAGCAGAAGTGAGATCAGACATGGTTTTATCACCTATAAATTAGTAAGATATATATACAGTTCAACCTGGTCTTGCAGACACCTCTCTAAGGCGGACAACTGGCTATTATGGACACAATACATAAGTCCCTTGAATTTTCCCTCTACGTTATGTACCTCTCTAAGGCGGACACCTGTCTAATGTGGGCTACAGACAGCTGGTGCTGGTGCAAGCCAGTGTTTTCATGGTAAATCAACCTGGTAAATAGGGACACGGTCAGCAGTGGAATGTCCACCGGCGAGGCCTGCCAAACACTTTAATATCTTGTTCGCGTATATATATGTATATGCAAGGGAGGATTTAGAGGGGCATAGGGATCATGTGCTCTTGCTTTTTCTTCCTAAATATCTGGGAAATAGAATAATATATGCTTAATAAAAAAAAAACAGCATAAGATTTTGCACCTTGTGCTGTTTCTTCTTTAAATTTCCATTTGCAAAAATTATTTATAAAATTGTTTACTGGTGCCAAGGTGCAGAGCCCACCATTTCTGTCTGTGTGAAAATTAGTGACCACTTAAATATCAGTGATGGAATTATTAGAAGAAAAAAATCATTGGAAATTTTGGTATGATGGTGGTATCTTGATGGGGGGTGGGGGAGTAAATTTAGTTGATCAGTTTGTATATTTTAGGTGGGTGTACAAAACTGTTTGCTTTTGTCTGTGATTTAGCATTTGAAGAAAAAGGTACACATCTGTAAATAAAACATAAGTTTATTGGTGTTTATTGTAGGTTGTAGGGCAGAGTTGTGCTTGTAAGGTCAGTCAGGTGGAGTTAAAGGATGCTTAATGTTGATGAAATATCCACATCAAGGCTTGATTTTATTATTTTTATACATACTCCTTTGTTACCACTTATATTATTGCTTTTTAAAATGTAATGTTTTTTATATATTGCCTGATCAAATTTGAAATTATGAGTGTACAAATATATATATCAGGCTTTATTGATAGTTTTTAATGACCCAGGCTTGTAATGCTTTTTATTCAGAATACTGAACAGCAAGATATATTGGGGGGGAAAATGACCAGAATCGTGTTATTCTGAATAAAGGCCCACCAAACTGCTTACAGGTTTTGTTATTTAGTGATATATATTGTTATTTATTAGTTATACAACTTGTAATTTAGACTAAATTAACAGGCCTCTTGCTTATTGGTTTATGTGATGATATGTCAATGAATACACTAGGCATTAATAATTGATATATTAAGCAGAATCTCAGTGGTCTGATCAAACTTATAATTATGGAGATAGAGTTTTAAAAAAACTTATCAGTTAATTATGTAATCTTGTAAGAATACCAGGTGTATTTTACAAACAGAAATACAGGAAATTTTTACAGTTTTGTTTTATGTTTTTTGTGAAAAACAAGAGAAGGGAACAATAACCACAGCACTGGTAGTTAACCCTTGTGACAGGATGCCACAGTCTCTGTCAGATGTGTTGGCATATATTAAAGCTCTAGTTTATACCACACATGTTAACACCAGTCATTATGTCTCCCACCCCCTCCCCCTTTCAGGGGAGACATTGTTTTCAGTGCTGTAGTCGGTCATCATCTGAAGGACAAATTGTTCCGCCCAAGTGCTAGGGTGAGTTTGAAAACAAGTGACCTTGACATCATTCTTCAATGTCAAATCAGGCAAATTATAGTTATTGTCTTGTAAACACAATAACATATAAAGTTTTGCAGATTTTTTCCCCTGACACTTGACACAAGTTGTTTTAACCGAGTTCCTGGAATATTTTGGTTACTGGTGACCTTGAATTTGACCTTCAAGGTCATATTTGCGCAATTCTAGGATTATTGGGACCCCTATGACTTGGAAGTACTGAAGATTTTTTCTTCAAAATTGACACACCAGATCTTTCTGTTAAAATCTTGGAGTTCAAAAAGCGATGACCTTGACTGTCAAATCTGCTGAAATTTGGAATCATTGTTTTGAGATATTTTAACCCTGATGATTTTGGTTGGCCCATAGGGGGGGGGGGACATGTTTTTGCAGCCATTCTAGTATTGTCTTTGTATTTAACACATCCTGTTGTTCTGCCACTGTGGTTTATCAGCAAACTGCCTTCATTTCCTTAGGTTCTTCCACAGAGTAATCCTAGTGTTACAACTCCACTGCTTTCCAGAATTCTCCTTCCTCATTTGCCCCTCCCCTCCTTTTATTCTCATCCGTTTACATTTTTTAGTGCTCTATATTCCGATATTTTTTTCTAACATTAAGCCATCCACCAAATGGGTTATTGTCATCAGCATGTGCCTACCAACTGGTGTAATTTGCAGAAGTGGATCCAGGAGGTCCAGACCCTCCCATTTTCAGCTGCCACAACCATTTTTAGCTCAGCTGACTATAAGTCATCTGAGCTATAGTTGTGGTCCATTGTCCGTTGTCCGTCTGTCTAGCCGTCCGTCTGTCCGTCTGTCTGTCCGTCTGTCCATTAGACTGGCACGTTTTGACACCATAAGACCTACGAATCTGAAATTCGGCATACCGTTAGATTTCCCCAAAATCTCCTACCATGCCGAAAATTGGGTCAATAGGACTTCGTTCCTTCGAGATATTAAGGAAAAACCTCAATTTTTTATTAGAAATCTATTTTCACTTTTCACGACTGCCTAATATCAAAACCACTCATCTTGGTTTTCTTCATATTTACCATAAATATTCCTCTATATAGTTCCTATGTACATGCCAGAAATTAAGTCAGTATTATTTAATTTAAAAAAGTTATGGGCCCAAACATAATGGACTTTGTAAAAAAAATCAGAAAAGATATTTGGTCACTTAAGACCAAAAGTGTTAAAGGTAGGGACTTTTTTTTCAGTAATACAACTTTAATTAATCAAAATTTAATTGTATACCAAAAATTAGATCAAAATCTGTTAAATATTTTTAAATATTGGCAAAAATATAAAAATTGGTACCTTAAATTTTGGCCACGGCACATTTTTTTCCTGTAAGTACTGTGGATTTAATTTTCACAGCATGTACACATAAGGATTTAACCTGTTAAATCTGAAATTTAAAAAATACAATCTGCAAAATTAGGCTAGTTATTGAATTTTTTTGGAGGCTTTTGTTGTATTCCCTTACATTGTCAAGCAGTCCACTTTGGTGACTGTCGGTCATTCAGTGCACATCTCTATGCTCCCCAGGCTGTTGGCATAATGTTAGATGTCCCTAAGATCTCCTACTAAGCTGAAAACAGGGTCTTTGTGACTTTGTTCCTTTGAGAAATTAAGGAAAAACCTCAATTTTTTATTAAAAACATATTTTCACACTTCAGGACTGCCTAATATCAAAACCACTCATGTTTTCCCTCATATTTACCATAAATATTTCTCTATATAGTTCCTATGTACATGCCAGAAATAAGATCTGTATTATATAATTTAAAAAAGTTATGGGCTCAACATAATGCATTTTGTAAAAAATCATGAAAGATATTTGATAGCTTAACACAAAACGTGTTAAAGCTAAGGACTTTTTTCCAGTAATATAACTTTAATTAATCAAATTAAATTGTATTCCCAAAATTAGATCAAAATCTTTTTAAATTTTTTAAAATATTAGCAAAAATAAAAAATTGGTACCTTAAAGTTTGCCCAACTTTGGCCACTGCACATTTTTTTCCTTTAAGTACTGTGGATTTAATTTTCACAGCATGTGCACATAAGGATTTAATCTGTTAAATCTGAAATTTGAAAATAAAAGCTGCAAAATTAGGCTCGTTATTGAATTTTTTTTGGAGGCTCTTGTTGTATTCCCTTACATTGTCAAGCAGTCCACTTTGGTCACTGTAGGTCATTCAGTGCAGCTCTCTATGCTCTCCAAGCATAATGTTATGCAATCCCATCACTAGGGGAAGCCCTCTCTCCACAGAGTTGAGCTTGATCAGGCTGTCTGCAGTTAACACCATACCACAGGGAGCCTTCCCCCCCCCCCCCCCAAATTATGTTGACAGACCTGTACTATGAACTAGATCTTAAAATTAAAATTTTTTTTCAGCAACGAGCAGTCACAATGGAGACCCCTCCCCCCACCCACCCCTTCAATACACAGGACTAATAAACAAGATGAATCTTATAATTTTAATGTTAAATAAATTCTTTTTGATGAGACTTGGACAATTTTGATTTTTTTTAAGGAAAAAAATTTCAGGAATTTAATCCTTATATTCAAATGTGATAAAATATTAGGATCTTATGTAAGTGGTAACTGACAAGATTTAAGAAGATATAAATACTTTGTAGCATTTCATTCATATCTCTTAAAGTTGGCAGGGCCTAGGTGTGAATAACACTGTTAACTTAGTATTAAAATTAGCAATATTGGTCAAACTTTGAAAATATTTAAGTTGCATGCTGTAATCAGCTTCACTAATAAACTTCATGCAGGTATGTTTTTGTTCAAGACTATTTCCCTAGCTGTAGCTGATTTGACAATATTCAGGCATATGTTTTTCACTGGTTGGGAGTGATTTTGATACTACTTACATGCTAATATAAGTGGTATTTGTTGAAACCAAATTAATAAACAAGTTCAGCTTGAGTCATACCTTGTGGATAATTTGTGACCTTCAATCTCTATTTGTAATATAAATTACAAAAGGGCACTCTGACATGATGTGCAGACCTGTGCCATTTTCTTATAGGTTTTTCTTTGGCAGATGTTACACCCACACAAGTTTTGTAAAAATTATTTTGGTAGTTTTTACATAATCCTGTAAACAATTCAACAAACAGGCAGGGGTGACAACATAAACTCCAAGGCAGACGATTAATGAAACCAATTCTATTAATTAAACTGGTGTAAAAAGAGGGCACTCTGACATGATGTGCAGACCTGTGCCATTTTCTTATAGGTTTTTCTTTGGCAGATGTTACACCCACACAAGTTTTGTAAAAATTATTTTGGTAGTTTTTACATAATCCTGTAAACAATTCAACAAACAGGCAGGGGTGACAACATAAACTCCAAGGCAGATGATTAATGAAATCAATCCTATTTATTAAACTGGTGTAAAAAGAGGGCACTTTGACATGATGTGCAGACCTGTGCCATTTTCTTATAGGTTTTTCTTTGGCAGATGTTACACCCACACAAGTTTTGTAAAAATTATTTTGGTAGTTTTTACATAATCCTGTAAACAATTCAACAAACAGGCAGGGGTTACAACATAAACTCCAAGGCAGAGATGATTAATGAAACCAATCCTATTTATTAAACTGGTGTAAAAAGTCATTATCTCTCTTTTGGAATGACCAAGGAGTACACCATCAAGGTGTTTTCCAGTTTTTAGCTCAGCTGACTATAAGTCATCTGAGCTATAGTTGTGGTCCATTGTCCGTCGTTCGTCCGTCTGTCCGTCCGTCTGTCTGTCCGTCTGGATGTCCGTCCGTAAGACTGGCACGTTTCGACACCGTTTGACCTACGAATCTGAAATTAGGCATACAGTTAGATGTCCCCAAAATCTCCTACCATGCCAAAAATTGGGTCAATATGACTTCGTTCCTTTGAGATATTAAGGAAAAACCTCAATTTTTTATTATAAACCTATTTTCACACTTCAGGACTGCCTAATATCAAAACCACTCATCTGGTTTTCTTCATTTTTACCATAAATATTCCTCTATATGGTTCCTATGTACATGCCAGAAATTAAGTCAGTATTATTTAATTTAAAAAAGTTATGGGCCCAAATAAAAATGAGGAAAGATATTTTGTCACTTAAGAACAAAAGTGTTAAAGGTAGGAATTTTTTTTTCAGTAATACTACTTTAAATAATCAAAATTGAATTGTATACCAAAAATTAGATCAAAATCTGTTAAATTTTTTTAAATATTGGCAAAAATATAAAATAGGTACCTTAAATTTTGCCCAAGTTTGACCATGGCACGTTTTTAGCTCAGCTGACTATAAGTCATCTGAGCTATAGTCGTGGTCCATTGTCCGTCGTCCGTCCGTCTGTCCGTCCGTCCGTCTGTCCGTCCGTAGATGTGGCACGTTTTGAAACCGTAAGACCTAGGAATCCAAAATTCAGCATAATGTTAGATGTCCCCAAGATCTCCTACCAAGCCGAAAACTGGGTCTTTGCGACTTTGTTCCTTTGAGAAATTAAGGAAAAACCTCAATTTTTTATTAAAATCCTATTTTTACACTTCAGGACTGCCTAATATCAAAACCACTCATCTGTTTTTCCTCATATTTACCATAAATATTTCTCTATATAGTTCCTATGTACATGCAAGAAATTAAGTCTGTATAGTATAAATTCTTTAAGTTATGGGCCCAAACATAATGCACTTTTTAAAAAATCAGGAAAAATATTTACTCACTCAACATGAAAAATTTTGAAACTAGAGTCTATTTTCTCAAGTATATAACTATGTTTAATTAAGATTCAATTGTTTACCGAAAATTAGATCTGAATTTTGTAAATTTTTTAAGTTATTAGCATAAAAAAAAAATCAGTACCTTAAATTTTGCCCAACTTTGACCATGGCACGTTTTTTTCCTGTAAGCACCATTGATTTAATTTTCACAGCATGTAAAAATAAATATTTAGTTTGTCTAAATCTGAAATTTGAAAATAAAAGCTTGAAAATTAAGCTAGTTATTGATTTTTTTTTTGTAGTCACTTGCTTTGATTACAGATGCAGGGTCCCACTCCAGGTCACTGGAAGTCAGCTATGCCAGGGTTTCCAGTCACTGGGGGAGATCCCCTGCTGTGACAGGTGTACAGTTATTCTGATATCACCTCCCCAGTCACCCCCCCCCCCCCCCACCAACCCAACCAACCAAGTGTTATGCAGTAATTGTTATTGTTTTCACTGGATCTCCTTAATTGTAATGCTGTTTCCACTCCGATATGCAAAAACTTTCCTTGAAAAAATAATTCAAGGTGTAATCCAGAAGATGCAATGTTGTGTAATGTAGCATTTTTAAAGAAATCAATTTTCTTTTAAATGATTTTAACAAATATAATTGAACCCATCAGTATGCTTAAATTATTATAAAATATGAAGCACATTATGGATAAATAAAGACACAATTAAAAATTGTGAAATCTAAATCAAGTATTATTTTTAGATATTTATTGTTTTGCAGATTTAAAAGATATATTTTTGTGGTAAAAAATAAATAAACATTTGTATGCATGATGTGGTGTTATCTGACAAGATTGAGATTTATGAATCAACTTTTATATTCTGTAGATTTTATTCAAGTTTTAAAGCACCATGTCATATATTGTTTACACCAAGCTAGTGTTATGCAGTTTACTAGAGCTCAGCTCCCCAGCTTCAGCTCTAAGTTCCTTAAATTTTGCATACAGTTAGATGTCCCCCAAATCCTCTACCATACTAAAAGTTTGGTCACTAGGACTGCATTCCTTCGAGATATTAAGAAAAAACTTCATTTTTCTATTAAAACCCCATTGTTACACTTTAAGATTGCCTAATATCAAAACCACTGATCTGACTTTGATAATATATAATATACAAATTTTTCTATACATTCGCTATGCATATGTAAGAAATGATGTCAGTATCGTGTAATTGTTTTAAGTTCTAGGCCCAACCATAATGCACTTTGTAAAAAATCAAGAAATATATTTACTCTCTTAACATGAAAATTGCTGAAGGTAGACATTTTTTGCCAGGGATATAACATTATTTAATCAAGATTTAATTGTATTCCCAAAATTAGTTCTGATTTTTTCAAATTTTATAAGTTATTAGCATAAATATAAAATCAGTACCTTAAATTTTGCCCAACTTTGGCAGTGGCACTTTTTTCCCTGTAAGCACTGTTGATTTAATTTTCATATCTTGCACTGGTAAGGATTTAAGCTTCTAAATTCTGAGGTTATAAAAGAAATTGGTCAAAAACTAGCTTTTATGAAAGTTTTTATGAGACCATATCACACCTTGGCTGTTTGCATCATTGTTTGCATCAGATCAGTATAAATGCAGTGTACTGGGCAGTTATATAACACCTTCATGTCTGACCTACTGCCACTGTGAGTGTCTGGGTCAGGCTGGGTCAGGCAGTAATTACCACAGAGCCTCTCTTTCTCTCTCTCTCTGGCAGTCTAGGTCTCTCTTTCTCTCTCTTTCTCTCCTCTGCTTTTTCTCTCTTTCTCCATCTTTCTTTCTCTCTTTCTCTCTCTCTCTCTCTCTTCCTAATTGCCTCCCTTGCTCCCTCCATCCCATTCTGTTGACAGGTACTATAAACTAGATACATTAGCTAAAAATGTTGATGCAATTTAGAAATGTGAATCAACTGAAATATTCACAATCACATTTATATTATACTGTAAATTTATAGTAACATTCGGAAACTTGGATTAAAATTATGTAATGAAAAAAAGGAATAAATGCAAATATTGTTATTTTTTTCTTGGCTCAGTAGAATGGGGAAAAAAATTATTTGCTTTGTTCTCCATCTTTCTTTCTGTTTTAAATATTTAATGTTCATGAATAAACTTTTTTTTTATAAGCACTGTTGAATTAAATTTCATATCCTGTATGTATATGCAAGGGTGTTGTAACTCTCACCATCCCCTTCTTCATCCCACTGAGGCTTTGCTCCTTGGCACTGTGAACAATAGTTCTATGGCTATAGCATAAAATTTAATAATTAAAGAAAATATCTACAGAGAGACAGAGGCATTGTAACTCTGATCATAACACAACACCCCTCCCCCCCCCCCCCCCCCCCCCTTCAAGTCATTGCACCTGTGGAATGAGGACGTTATGGCAACTGTATACATATCATAAAATTGATAAAAAAAGGTTTACCAAATAAATTGGATCTCATCAGACAAATGTGTAAACTGTTGAACTGTCAACAGCTTATCAAAAAGGTAACCAATGGAAAGGCATGGTCAGGTCTCAAATATTATTTGCAAAATTTTCTTCAATCATATAAACCAACCATGGCCCAGATTACCTCTTCCTCTCAAACATTATCTACATTTCATCATATTTTTAAGATTTTAACCTTCCAGGTGGTTCAGTACTGTTGACCATTTGTCCATAGGTACCTATGTACATACCAGAAATTATGTCAATATTGTGTAATATGTAGACGTGAGGGGCATCAAAATAATACACCTTGTCAAGACCGATCTTGTCAAGATATTATGTCATACAGTCACAAATTCATAAATCCCCTCATCAGTATAGTTAATCATAACCTTTTATCTGTCAAATTGAACTCTTGCAGTTTTCCATACACTATAGATCCTTCAACAAATAGCCTTATCATCATTATACCACTGCTTAGCATACTGTCATTGCATTCATATTTGCTCAAATAAATTGCTTTTTTCGACCCCTCCCAAATAAATAAAAAATAAACCACTATATTTTACTCCATATTAATCCATCAGTCAGGTTATTTCATATATCATTTACTCACATATTACATTATATTCCTTTATAAAACCAAACATGTCCATGATATTCATAAGCTTTATCTACTCAATATAGTATCACAATGGTGATACATTTATAGTCCAATCAGGATCAGCTGAGCGCCGTGACCCATGGGCCCTTGTTACTTCTATTCCCTACATGTTCTTACAAAACTAGAATACAGGTAGTCCACAAGCGACTACGTGTATCCGCCTAAATCAGAGTGGAACGGGTGAAGTGAGGCATGGATTGAGTGGCAAGGGGAAATAGAGTGAATTGTTGCATATTAGCATGGATGTCTGCAGCCAAATGGTTTATGTAGGTTGCGCCACCTACCACAAAATCCAGAAAGACGTCCAAGTTGTATACATATGCAAAATTTGAGGCAGATAAGTCAAACCACTATATGTTTATGAGTGATTTTAGCCCGTGGCAGACAAACAGATGGACGCTGTGCA
This sequence comes from Sipunculus nudus, assembly GCA_026874595.1. Taxonomy (NCBI): domain Eukaryota; kingdom Metazoa; phylum Annelida; class Sipuncula; order Golfingiida; family Sipunculidae; genus Sipunculus; species Sipunculus nudus. The sequence goes on along the minus strand of CM049308.1, from coordinate 81,972,724 downwards.
AAAATGGTTGAAGGTGGCGCCACCAATTTTGCGTATGATAAAGAGCTATGTGAGAACTATACACATGGAAAACTTTGGCCCAATCGGTCAAACGGTTCCAAAGATATTAGCTTGGATGTCTGCTGCATAAACTAGAATGCAGGTGGCGCCACCTGTCATAAATCAAGAGAGCTGTCAGGGATGTATAAACCTGCAAAATTTTAGGCAGATATGTCAAACCACTGCCAAGATATGAGTGATTTTATCCCATGGCAGACAAACAGACGGGAGCTGTGCAATAATGGCTGCAGGTGGCACCACCAGTTTTGCGTATGATAAAGAGCTATGTGAGATCTATACACATGTGAAAATTTTGGTCCAATCGGTCAAAAGGTTCCCGAGATATGAGCTTGGATGTCTGCAGCGTAAACGTGAATGTAGGTGGCGCCACCTGTCATAAAATGAGAAAAGCTATCCAGGATGTATACGCATGCCAAATTTCAGGTGAATTAGGCAAATCACTGCAGACATATGAGTGATTTTAACCAAAGGCAGACGAACAGATGGACACTGTGCAAACATGGTTGCAGGTGGCGCCAACATTTTTTATGTATGTTATAAAGCTCTCCAAGGGCTACATTTGTGCAAAAAAATTTTCCTGATCCGTCAAACAGTTCCCGAGATATGTGGGTTTATGTGTGGAAACAGACGCACAAACGGACGCAGAGCGCAGAGGAAAGGTCAGAGGTCAAAACAAAATCGGGGCGCATCAGTTCACATATGACCCGAACATAATCCCGGGTTTCGTAAAATTCCGCCCAGCAGTTACGGAGGAGTTCTCCGGACACCTATGCGGCGGCGGCGGCAGCGTGCAGCTGAAAACATTGTATCCGCAAAACACTGTTTTGGCGGATACAAATATATGGATTCATTGTACCCCCAAATTTTGTGAATCTTTCCTTGTCCCACACAACATTTCATTATTTGCTCATTCCTGAATAATTTCATTTGAACACATTGTAAATTTCTGGAGATGCCATATGCAGAAACAGAAAAGAAAAAGGGGCTAATTTTGCAGGACCAACATCAGGATCTACCAAAAATTTGATCACTTCTTAGTTGGACCATTTCTCGCACAAATTGGACTTTTGAAATTCACAGACAAACAGAGATCAATCTTATATAACCCTAACCCCCCCCCCCCCCAAAAAAAAAAAAAACTGAAATAAAAAACCCAGATTCACAGTCAGGTTGCAGCCCTTAAAAGTTAAAATCATGCCTTAAATTTTAGAAGCTGTTCCATGCCTCATGGCTTATCTGCCACACTATGTGACTAAACATAGGAACAGACAAACGGGTTTGAACAATTAAAGTCTAACAAACAACAATGGTGTCCTTGTATATTTACCACACTTTATTGTAAGAAATACAGTAAGAACTGTATTTATCACCAAAAAATGAAAGGGTCTGTATTGTCATAAAATTATCCCACCAACAAATTCATATATATTTACATCCAATTATAACAAACTAGTCTACACTCAGTATACTAAGGAACCAACCTTTTCCATTTATTATTTAAAGAATGCAAAGAGTCTGGTCAGTTTGTCATTTAAGAAAGTGATGTAAATAGTAGAAATGTATAAACTACATATACTAAAAGCATTAATGTTAATACTAGTATCCTGAAACATGGCACTTGCTGCACCCAAAACATCAGTAAGTAAAATGAAGAGCATATATATCACAGTGTATATACATTCGCCTCTATCACAGCCTGCATACAATTAATACGTAGAAAAATTGTTCTTCAAAGGCATTATATGGTAAATGTAAATGATATGCCAGTATATTTGGCAATATATTTTATGATGAAAATGTAAATGCAGAGAAATTCTTTGTACAGGTGTATAAAAATCATGACAGAGAAGCAAAGGCTAAAACAGCAAAGGCACAAGTTAAATCACTGAAAGTCAAATACATTCTCCTGTCAAATCAGTTATCCTGGTTACACAATTTTACCATTATCTCCTGCCTTATTGAAAACTTGGAAATACAACTCTCCATTAATAAGACCTATTTTAATGATCTAATACATCACAGTCTGCTTAAATGAACCTGCTAACAAGACCAGCACCTGTTGTCCCTAAGATAGCTATATTAGCAGGGTTTTAATCTTTATAGGTATACAGTTGAAAATTAACTGTGTCACTTGGTAGATCATGGTAGAGACCATCCTTATAGGACAGATTTCCTGTCCATGTGGACAGATATTTTGCCCCACCAGATTTGAAAGCATTACCTGTTTTTTTAATGATATCTCTTCATACAAGTTTGCTTTTTTAACAGCATATTTTAAATTTCCATGCATAAACCTATATGCAAAGTTTATTTCGAAATGAGTTATGTCATGTTGCACTATGGAAAAGTCCTTACAGTATACTTTAAAATTATGAGACAGACTAGACACTGGTTCCAAAATTATCAATTCATATACACATGATTTAATGTTCAAATTTACAGTTCTCATTTACAATCTATTTGATTTTGTATAGAAAAACCATGAAAATTATTCATCAGATACATAAAAATGTAGATGTGCTTGTCATAATGAAATATTTTAAACATATGTTCACATAAGAGTGGGTGATGACTTACCAGGAATTTCTGGAAACATATTGCGTGAAACAGCTTGTTGAAAATCCAGGGGCCTGTGTCATGTCACCTTATTATGATCATTATTTGATAACAACTGCTAAAAACTCTAATGGACGAAGAAAATAGCAGAATAATAGATACTTGTTGACACCAGTGTAAAGCAGAAACAATTTGTATGTAGATATTTTAACAGGTCCAGTGAACAAAATCAGATATTTATTGGCAAAACACAGCATCCTCTTGCTCATTAATCCTTTGTTATCCAGTGCAGCCTTTAAACAACATCGGATCGTCACAGCTGTGGATTTTTGTACCTCCACCAAATGTCCATTACAGGTTATTTTACAGTTGTGAAGTATTTATTAACATATACCACTCTGAATCTGTTACCTGCCTAAACTTTTAAGTTATCTCTACCAAAGATAGATATTACTTTATATGGCCTATAACAGGCAGGGGTGACAACATAAACTCCAAGGCAGATGATTAATGAAATCAATCCTATTTATTAAACTGGTGTAAAAAGAGGGCACTTTGACATGATGTGCAGACCTGTGCCATTTTCTTATAGGTTTTTCTTTGGCAGATGTTACACCCACACAAGTTTTGTAAAAATTATTTTGGTAGTTTTTACATAATCCTGTAAACAATTCAACAAACAGGCAGGGGTTACAACATAAACTCCAAGGCAGAGATGATTAATGAAACCAATCCTATTTATTAAACTGGTGTAAAAAGTCATTATCTCTCTTTTGGAATGACCAAGGAGTACACCATCAAGGTGTTTTCCAGTTTTTAGCTCAGCTGACTATAAGTCATCTGAGCTATAGTTGTGGTCCATTGTCCGTCGTTCGTCCGTCTGTCCGTCCGTCTGTCTGTCCGTCTGGATGTCCGTCCGTAAGACTGGCACGTTTCGACACCGTTTGACCTACGAATCTGAAATTAGGCATACAGTTAGATGTCCCCAAAATCTCCTACCATGCCAAAAATTGGGTCAATATGACTTCGTTCCTTTGAGATATTAAGGAAAAACCTCAATTTTTTATTATAAACCTATTTTCACACTTCAGGACTGCCTAATATCAAAACCACTCATCTGGTTTTCTTCATTTTTACCATAAATATTCCTCTATATGGTTCCTATGTACATGCCAGAAATTAAGTCAGTATTATTTAATTTAAAAAAGTTATGGGCCCAAATAAAAATGAGGAAAGATATTTTGTCACTTAAGAACAAAAGTGTTAAAGGTAGGAATTTTTTTTTCAGTAATACTACTTTAAATAATCAAAATTGAATTGTATACCAAAAATTAGATCAAAATCTGTTAAATTTTTTTAAATATTGGCAAAAATATAAAATAGGTACCTTAAATTTTGCCCAAGTTTGACCATGGCACGTTTTTAGCTCAGCTGACTATAAGTCATCTGAGCTATAGTCGTGGTCCATTGTCCGTCGTCCGTCCGTCTGTCCGTCCGTCCGTCCGTAGATGTGGCACGTTTTGAAACCGTAAGACCTAGGAATCCAAAATTCAGCATAATGTTAGATGTCCCCAAGATCTCCTACCAAGCCGAAAACTGGGTCTTTGCGACTTTGTTCCTTTGAGAAATTAAGGAAAAACCTCAATTTTTTATTAAAATCCTATTTTTACACTTCAGGACTGCCTAATATCAAAACCACTCATCTGTTTTTCCTCATATTTACCATAAATATTTCTCTATATAGTTCCTATGTACATGCAAGAAATTAAGTCTGTATAGTATAAATTCTTTAAGTTATGGGCCCAAACATAATGCACTTTTTAAAAAATCAGGAAAAATATTTACTCACTCAACATGAAAAATTTTGAAACTAGAGTCTATTTTCTCAAGTATATAACTATGTTTAATTAAGATTCAATTGTTTACCGAAAATTAGATCTGAATTTTGTAAATTTTTTAAGTTATTAGCATAAAAAAAAAATCAGTACCTTAAATTTTGCCCAACTTTGACCATGGCACGTTTTTTTCCTGTAAGCACCATTGATTTAATTTTCACAGCATGTAAAAATAAATATTTAGTTTGTCTAAATCTGAAATTTGAAAATAAAAGCTTGAAAATTAAGCTAGTTATTGATTTTTTTTTTGTAGTCACTTGCTTTGATTACAGATGCAGGGTCCCACTCCAGGTCACTGGAAGTCAGCTATGCCAGGGTTTCCAGTCACTGGGGGAGATCCCCTGCTGTGACAGGTGTACAGTTATTCTGATATCACCTCCCCAGTCACCCCCCCCCCCCCCCCCCCCCACCAACCCAACCAACCAAGTGTTATGCAGTAATTGTTATTGTTTTCACTGGATCTCCTTAATTGTAATGCTGTTTCCACTCCGATATGCAAAAACTTTCCTTGAAAAAATAATTCAAGGTGTAATCCAGAAGATGCAATGTTGTGTAATGTAGCATTTTTAAAGAAATCAATTTTCTTTTAAATGATTTTAACAAATATAATTGAACCCATCAGTATGCTTAAATTATTATAAAATATGAAGCACATTATGGATAAATAAAGACACAATTAAAAATTGTGAAATCTAAATCAAGTATTATTTTTAGATATTTATTGTTTTGCAGATTTAAAAGATATATTTTTGTGGTAAAAAATAAATAAACATTTGTATGCATGATGTGGTGTTATCTGACAAGATTGAGATTTATGAATCAACTTTTATATTCTGTAGATTTTATTCAAGTTTTAAAGCACCATGTCATATATTGTTTACACCAAGCTAGTGTTATGCAGTTTACTAGAGCTCAGCTCCCCAGCTTCAGCTCTAAGTTCCTTAAATTTTGCATACAGTTAGATGTCCCCCAAATCCTCTACCATACTAAAAGTTTGGTCACTAGGACTGCATTCCTTCGAGATATTAAGAAAAAACTTCATTTTTCTATTAAAACCCCATTGTTACACTTTAAGATTGCCTAATATCAAAACCACTGATCTGACTTTGATAATATATAATATACAAATTTTTCTATACATTCGCTATGCATATGTAAGAAATGATGTCAGTATCGTGTAATTGTTTTAAGTTCTAGGCCCAACCATAATGCACTTTGTAAAAAATCAAGAAATATATTTACTCTCTTAACATGAAAATTGCTGAAGGTAGACATTTTTTGCCAGGGATATAACATTATTTAATCAAGATTTAATTGTATTCCCAAAATTAGTTCTGATTTTTTCAAATTTTATAAGTTATTAGCATAAATATAAAATCAGTACCTTAAATTTTGCCCAACTTTGGCAGTGGCACTTTTTTCCCTGTAAGCACTGTTGATTTAATTTTCATATCTTGCACTGGTAAGGATTTAAGCTTCTAAATTCTGAAGTTATAAAAGAAATTGGTCAAAAACTAGCTTTTATGAAAGTTTTTATGAGACCATATCACACCTTGGCTGTTTGCATCATTGTTTGCATCAGATCAGTATAAATGCAGTGTACTGGGCAGTTATATAACACCTTCATGTCTGACCTACTGCCACTGTGAGTGTCTGGGTCAGGCTGGGTCAGGCAGTAATTACCACAGAGCCTCTCTTTCTCTCTCTCTCTGGCAGTCTAGGTCTCTCTTTCTCTCTCTTTCTCTCCTCTGCTTTTTCTCTCTTTCTCCATCTTTCTTTCTCTCTTTCTCTCTCTCTCTCTCTTCCTAATTGCCTCCCTTGCTCCCTCCATCCCATTCTGTTGACAGGTACTATAAACTAGATACATTAGCTAAAAATGTTGATGCAATTTAGAAATGTGAATCAACTGAAATATTCACAATCACATTTATATTATACTGTAAATTTATAGTAACATTCGGAAACTTGGATTAAAATTATGTAATGAAAAAAAGGAATAAATGCAAATATTGTTATTTTTTTCTTGGCTCAGTAGAATGGGGAAAAAAATTATTTGCTTTGTTCTCCATCTTTCTTTCTGTTTTAAATATTTAATGTTCATGAATAAACTTTTTTTTTATAAGCACTGTTGAATTAAATTTCATATCCTGTATGTATATGCAAGGGTGTTGTAACTCTCACCATCCCCTTCTTCATCCCACTGAGGCTTTGCTCCTTGGCACTGTGAACAATAGTTCTATGGCTATAGCATAAAATTTAATAATTAAAGAAAATATCTACAGAGAGACAGAGGCATTGTAACTCTGATCATAACACAACACCCCTCCCCCCCCCCCCCCCCTTCAAGTCATTGCACCTGTGGAATGAGGACGTTATGGCAACTGTATACATATCATAAAATTGATAAAAAAAGGTTTACCAAATAAATTGGATCTCATCAGACAAATGTGTAAACTGTTGAACTGTCAACAGCTTATCAAAAAGGTAACCAATGGAAAGGCATGGTCAGGTCTCAAATATTATTTGCAAAATTTTCTTCAATCATATAAACCAACCATGGCCCAGATTACCTCTTCCTCTCAAACATTATCTACATTTCATCATATTTTTAAGATTTTAACCTTCCAGGTGGTTCAGTACTGTTGACCATTTGTCCATAGGTACCTATGTACATACCAGAAATTATGTCAATATTGTGTAATATGTAGACGTGAGGGGCATCAAAATAATACACCTTGTCAAGACCGATCTTGTCAAGATATTATGTCATACAGTCACAAATTCATAAATCCCCTCATCAGTATAGTTAATCATAACCTTTTATCTGTCAAATTGAACTCTTGCAGTTTTCCATACACTATAGATCCTTCAACAAATAGCCTTATCATCATTATACCACTGCTTAGCATACTGTCATTGCATTCATATTTGCTCAAATAAATTGCTTTTTTCGACCCCTCCCAAATAAATAAAAAATAAACCACTATATTTTACTCCATATTAATCCATCAGTCAGGTTATTTCATATATCATTTACTCACATATTACATTATATTCCTTTATAAAACCAAACATGTCCATGATATTCATAAGCTTTATCTACTCAATATAGTATCACAATGGTGATACATTTATAGTCCAATCAGGATCAGCTGAGCGCCGTGACCCATGGGCCCTTGTTACTTCTATTCCCTACATGTTCTTACAAAACTAGAATACAGGTAGTCCACAAGCGACTACGTGTATCCGCCTAAATCAGAGTGGAACGGGTGAAGTGAGGCATGGATTGAGTGGCAAGGGGAAATAGAGTGAATTGTTGCATATTAGCATGGATGTCTGCAGCCAAATGGTTTATGTAGGTTGCGCCACCTACCACAAAATCCAGAAAGACGTCAAAGTTGTATACATATGCAAAATTTGAGGCAGATAAGTCAAACCACTATATGTTTATGAGTGATTTTAGCCCGTGGCAGACAAACAGATGGACGCTGTGCAAAAATGGTTGAAGGTGGCGCCACCAATTTTGCGTATGATAAAGAGCTATGTGAGAACTATACACATGGAAAACTTTGGCCCAATCGGTCAAACGGTTCCAAAGATATTAGCTTGGATGTCTGCTGCATAAACTAGAATGCAGGTGGCGCCACCTGTCATAAATCAAGAGAGCTGTCAGGGATGTATAAACCTGCAAAATTTTAGGCAGATATGTCAAACCACTGCCAAGATATGAGTGATTTTATCCCATGGCAGACAAACAGACGGGAGCTGTGCAATAATGGCTGCAGGTGGCACCACCAGTTTTGCGTATGATAAAGAGCTATGTGAGATCTATACACATGTGAAAATTTTGGTCCAATCGGTCAAAAGGTTCCCGAGATATGAGCTTGGATGTCTGCAGCGTAAACGTGAATGTAGGTGGCGCCACCTGTCATAAAATGAGAAAAGCTATCCAGGATGTATACGCATGCCAAATTTCAGGTGAATTAGGCAAATCACTGCAGACATATGAGTGATTTTAACCAAAGGCAGACGAACAGATGGACACTGTGCAAACATGGTTGCAGGTGGCGCCAACATTTTTTATGTATGTTATAAAGCTCTCCAAGGGCTACATTTGTGCAAAAAAATTTTCCTGATCCGTCAAACAGTTCCCGAGATATGTGGGTTTATGTGTGGAAACAGACGCACAAACGGACGCAGAGCGCAGAGGAAAGGTCAGAGGTCAAAACAAAATCGGGGCGCATCAGTTCACATATGACCCGAACATAATCCCGGGTTTCGTAAAATTCCGCCCAGCAGTTACGGAGGAGTTCTCCGGACACCTATGCGGCGGCGGCGGCAGCGTGCAGCTGAAAACATTGTATCCGCAAAACACTGTTTTGGCGGATACAAATATATGGATTCATTGTACCCCCAAATTTTGTGAATCTTTCCTTGTCCCACACAACATTTCATTATTTGCTCATTCCTGAATAATTTCATTTGAACACATTGTAAATTTCTGGAGATGCCATATGCAGAAACAGAAAAGAAAAAGGGGCTAATTTTGCAGGACCAACATCAGGATCTACCAAAAATTTGATCACTTCTTAGTTGGACCATTTCTCGCACAAATTGGACTTTTGAAATTCACAGACAAACAGAGATCAATCTTATATAACCCTAACCCCCCCCCCCCCCCCAAAAAAAAAAAAACTGAAATAAAAAACCCAGATTCACAGTCAGGTTGCAGCCCTTAAAAGTTAAAATCATGCCTTAAATTTTAGAAGCTGTTCCATGCCTCATGGCTTATCTGCCACACTATGTGACTAAACATAGGAACAGACAAACGGGTTTGAACAATTAAAGTCTAACAAACAACAATGGTGTCCTTGTATATTTACCACACTTTATTGTAAGAAATACAGTAAGAACTGTATTTATCACCAAAAAATGAAAGGGTCTGTATTGTCATAAAATTATCCCACCAACAAATTCATATATATTTACATCCAATTATAACAAACTAGTCTACACTCAGTATACTAAGGAACCAACCTTTTCCATTTATTATTTAAAGAATGCAAAGAGTCTGGTCAGTTTGTCATTTAAGAAAGTGATGTAAATAGTAGAAATGTATAAACTACATATACTAAAAGCATTAATGTTAATACTAGTATCCTGAAACATGGCACTTGCTGCACCCAAAACATCAGTAAGTAAAATGAAGAGCATATATATCACAGTGTATATACATTCGCCTCTATCACAGCCTGCATACAATTAATACGTAGAAAAATTGTTCTTCAAAGGCATTATATGGTAAATGTAAATGATATGCCAGTATATTTGGCAATATATTTTATGATGAAAATGTAAATGCAGAGAAATTCTTTGTACAGGTGTATAAAAATCATGACAGAGAAGCAAAGGCTAAAACAGCAAAGGCACAAGTTAAATCACTGAAAGTCAAATACATTCTCCTGTCAAATCAGTTATCCTGGTTACACAATTTTACCATTATCTCCTGCCTTATTGAAAACTTGGAAATACAACTCTCCATTAATAAGACCTATTTTAATGATCTAATACATCACAGTCTGCTTAAATGAACCTGCTAACAAGACCAGCACCTGTTGTCCCTAAGATAGCTATATTAGCAGGGTTTTAATCTTTATAGGTATACAGTTGAAAATTAACTGTGTCACTTGGTAGATCATGGTAGAGACCATCCTTATAGGACAGATTTCCTGTCCATGTGGACAGATATTTTGCCCCACCAGATTTGAAAGCATTACCTGTTTTTTTAATGATATCTCTTCATACAAGTTTGCTTTTTTAACAGCATATTTTAAATTTCCATGCATAAACCTATATGCAAAGTTTATTTCGAAATGAGTTATGTCATGTTGCACTATGGAAAAGTCCTTACAGTATACTTTAAAATTATGAGACAGACTAGACACTGGTTCCAAAATTATCAATTCATATACACATGATTTAATGTTCAAATTTACAGTTCTCATTTACAATCTATTTGATTTTGTATAGAAAAACCATGAAAATTATTCATCAGATACATAAAAATGTAGATGTGCTTGTCATAATGAAATATTTTAAACATATGTTCACATAAGAGTGGGTGATGACTTACCAGGAATTTCTGGAAACATATTGCGTGAAACAGCTTGTTGAAAATCCAGGGGCCTGTGTCATGTCACCTTATTATGATCATTATTTGATAACAACTGCTAAAAACTCTAATGGACGAAGAAAATAGCAGAATAATAGATACTTGTTGACACCAGTGTAAAGCAGAAACAATTTGTATGTAGATATTTTAACAGGTCCAGTGAACAAAATCAGATATTTATATGGCAAAACACAGCATCCTCTTGCTCATTAATCCTTTGTTATCCAGTGCAGCCTTTAAACAACATCGGATCGTCACAGCTGTGGATTTTTGTACCTCCACCAAATGTCCATTACAGGTTATTTTACAGTTGTGAAGTATTTATTAACATATACCACTCTGAATCTGTTACCTGCCTAAACTTTTAAGTTATCTCTACCAAAGATAGATCTTCCTTTATATGGCCTATTTTGTTATGAATAAGATCTACTTTTTGCCCAACCAGCTTATGTGGTTCAGGGATCATGTAGAGATCTTAAAGCTGGGTGATCATGAATTTGAATCTCAGCAGAGGACTGGAGAGATTTTTCAACCCAAGGGGGAGCGTTCTGCAGGATTAATGGGAAGGCTGTGCCCCACAGTCATGTTTCACTGACAGCCTTCAGGGGCTCCAAGGTGGTATGGCATAACAATGGGGAGGATTACACACCAATGACCTGCTGGTGAGGAACACTAAGCCTGCATGACACCAGGACAATCCTGTGCTACCAGCCTGTTGGTCCGAAACTGAAATAGAATATTGCTGATTTACATACTCAGACAAGCTAGCAATAACAAAATGGAGGCAGACACTGCCACCAAAAATGTTCTCCTTTTTACTTCTTTGAAATGCACACAAAAATTTGAAATCATGTTTAGCAGGCAAACCTATTTGCATTGCTGATGAGAAAGCCATAGATGGAAGGGACTCCAGTGTTGACCAACAAAAGTGAAAGTGAAAACTTTACGCCACACCTAGATTATTTACAGAGGGTACAACATTAAGTTGATGGATTAGTGAGAAAAAGCTATGTGAAAGCAATAATGCCTCATACACATACAGAAAAGTCATATGAAAGCCCTGTAATTTGTAGAAATAAATTAATGGAAAAGGTCCCTTTAAAATTCACCACAGAAAATAAAAATGACTATAGTATGATACTAGTCCTCCTCCGCTCCACCCATGGCTTCAACACGATTTGTTACATTCTTTAAAAACGGCATCTGGAAATCCTCGAAATCCACCTCCCAGCCGTATCGTTCCCTGTTGATTTCTCTCTGCCGGATGAGATCTTCCGTGTTAGGTTGTTTGGTCCATATCTTCAGTGGTGTGTATGTGATGTCTTCCTTTTCCTCGAGTCCACCAGCCAATGCTGATGCAGCTCGGAGAATGGAACCTTTACGATTACGCTGCAGTGCTTCTAAAGGGGGACTCTCTGATCTGCCGTGCTGGTGCTCTGGGGCAGGACGCTGAAATGATATAAAAATTTATCTTTAATTTTTTATGATATCAATGTGTGGACATCTTAAAATTTTTTGTACATCAATCAGTGCAAGTTTGACATTTTCTCTTACATCACTCATCAGTGTATGCTATATTTTAAAGTAAGTTTTTATTATTATTTATTAAATTAATCACAAAGAAATTAATTTATGTCAAGATATAATATTTCATCACCATTACTTTACAAACTCCAACAAGACTGCTACAGGAGTGCCATGATCATTTATGCACAATATTTTAAATTTCACATGGACTTAAAATTCCTTAATTAACAAGGATTACCAACTGAAAATGAAAGCTGTTACATTGTTACCAATGACGTTGCAAGATAGATTATGACTGATTTAACATAAAAAAGTTAACAGAAGAAATTTGTTTTTATCATGAATGTTAGCACATGACCATTAGCTTTAACTGCATCCAAAAGTACATGTTCTTTGTGGAAAGTCAATATTCAATTCATTACTGTGGAATAAAAGTTGTTTTGCCATTTTAGCAGATTGTTTGCATCAATTAAGCACTGTAAACACAATAAAAAGCGGCCTGTAGCAAGCACCTTGCATTTAATATTGTTTAATATTGTTAATATTACCAATTCTGACCCCAATTTATATTTAAAAGTTATCAGTTATTAATATAATTCATAAACAAATTAACAATTCAGTATTACTGAACCATATTTTTTTTAGGTATTTGGATTGATAGTCTGTTTTAAGTATTTGGATTGACAGTTACACATGATGTTAATGTGATTAGAATAAAAACATCACACAGCCATGAAAAAGTGCACAATAAGAAAAACCAGTGCAAATGCTGCTTGTGTGCTTGAGGAAACATTTTTTTCATTGCATGTAGCAGTATAAATGTTGTCCATTCAAATAAGACTATCTTAATTGAAATTTATTACAACATTTCAGATCAGGATTTCTGTGCATAAGGAAAATAATTTTTTTATATATTATGAATCAATTGAAAAAATCAGACTACTACCACTACTCATGTTACAATCATCAACCACACACACACAAAGCTCTTAAACAACTAAATATGTACACATGTTGATTCACCCTTTCCTGTCAATCATTATCTCAGACATTTTTTAACAGAAACCATTTCCTCTTTTAGAATGAGGTTAAAGCAGTAAGCCTTTTAAATTTTATTTTATTTGATCAAAGTGGACCAATTTTGAATTTTTCATGTTTGGCAATTCTGAATATGTCTTATATCATAAGATTTTTGGGTTTAGAAGTTGCATATAAAAACTAGAACTAGATAGTGGACAGATAAAAGTAAAAGTATAAATCGGAGGACAATTTCATCCACAAAATGCAATGAACAATTCCTGAATTAAGGATGCAGAGACTTAACAAAATGATACAGAAGAAAGAGAGAGGTGACAGTGATGGGTTTTATGAAAATTTTATAGTTTAACCAATTTAGTTGTTAACCTAATCACCAAACTCAAATGAATGTTTTTCCTATTATTTACTAGGATTTCTAAAAAAAAATCTGAAAGATATTTTTGGATGTTATATAAGGTCTTCTGCTTGATTGCAGAGGGAACAGTCATTGCATTTTTTTCTATCAAGCAATTAGTCCACCAATTTATACTTTGACAATGCTTTGACAATTACAACACCTTATGATCCCTCTAGCCATCTGCTTCCACCTCATCCTACCAAGAGAGCAAACGAGAATCCTCGTTAAAGGTATACCTTGTCCCTTTTATTTTTTTTATTTCATTTAAAATCTATTATTCTTCAGCTTACCAATAAATTATATGTTTCTAAAAAGGTTTATGGGTATGAATATTTAAGAAAACCAAGTAATTCCTTTTTCCAGAATTTAGAATTTCTTTACTTATTAAATTCAAAAGTATACAAAACATTTTTTGTGGGTATAAATGAAAATTTTAAAGGTTAGTACAACAATGGTTTATACTGACTTCTACTTTTATTTCTAATGTCAAGTACTCTTTTCAGTCAGTGCCTGATATAACAAAATATACAAATATTTTTATATTATTACAAGATTTTGTAAACATTTAAATTTTTAGTTCAGTTATCAACAATTTCTCAGTAGGTTCAGGGGCTTGATACCATTTGGAGTATCTATGAGAAGAGTGTAACAACTGTCTGTTATGTACTGTTATGTACTATTTATCTTCAGATTATAAGACTGGCACTTTTTAGGGATGTTAAATCAATCAATTCTGAGGGGATGTGGTATATATCACCAGAACCCCTAGTGGCAGTGATTTAAATCAAGTTTTTGTGGAGATAATGAAAGTATGTGAAATAATATAATGTATGATTTTTTAAATAAATATGATACATTTAGGTATATTTCAGTACCTTTAAATATAGGATACTGCACTGGACACTTACCTTTGCTCCGCTGTCAGGGGATTTGCTGGAAGACTTTGGGCGTTTGTTTCCACCTCCTTTCTTGCCACCCTTTTTATCTTTAGGGGGTGGTGGTAAACTGTCCCATTTTGCTTTTACAACATCATACACACGGGGGTCAGCATAAGCCACAGCAATATCCATAGGGGACTGACCTGAAAAATTAGCAGACTTTGTGTTAAAGGATGTATCACCCTGAGGTAGACATAAATATGACACTAAAATATTTTGAAACATCATGTCAAGAACCTTTATTATTAGTTAAATGTCAATTATCAATGTATTGCACATATATACTGTCAAACATTAAAAATATGAAGGCTTAATTATCATGGTTAATATAAAGATATTTTGTAAGTTGCCAACAAAGAAAGGATTATATAATAAATTATATAAAAGTTTAGAAGATTTAAGCTGAAAGATAAAGGTACAAGAGCTTACAGAAGAAAAGTTAACTCAGTATGGAAAAATTTACGTTTAAATTGGATCGATCTTACCATAAAGCCAGAGGCTGGATTTAATAACACTGTAGTGCCAGTGAAAATTATATTTGCACATACTAAGATTATTCTTCTTCGAATTAATTCTTATTATTACAAATATAGTTCATTTAATATATTCCTGTCCATGTTCATTAACTCTAAACAGTATGGATGGGTATTGGTGAAACTGTGTAGGTTATTGAAAGTCTGTTTCTTACAATGAAATTATCATTTAATTTTGTTATGTTCAAATCCAAGATATGGATTCAGATTAGTGTTTGCTCATACAGCTGTGTTATGGAAATCCAAAATGCACTGACATCTGGTTGACAAATGTGGTACTTCAGTCAGATGCTCCATGTTTGTTACAAATTTTAAGTTTTGTTTCTATTTGAGTGCTGTGTAGTGCCTAAATATCTGGATGAATTTTAAACATTTAGTATGTCAAAGTCTGAAAGTTTTAACTTCTTATATATGCACCTTTTTTCACTTAAATTTACCAAATCTTACTTTTATAAATCTTAAATACAATATCTGGCTTATTACGAATGACAACAATTATTAAAAAAAATTTACCTTTTTTATTTTCTACTTGCATTTTTGATCCTTTCTCAATGAGGAACTCCACCACTGAAAGCCTGGAGCTCTCAATGGCCCTCATGAGGGGGGTTGCTCCATTCATTGTAATGGCCTCCAAGTTTGCCCCTCTCTCCAGAAGCATATTGACTATGTCCAGCATCCCCGCATGGCAGGCATGGTGAAGGGGTGTCCACTTAAAGTTGTCTGTGGCATTAACATTGGCACTGCACAGAGGAAAAACAATAATGAATTTAACAAATTAAATATATGAGTAGGATGATGAACACTCGCTCAGGCAAAGTCCTTCTGAGCATGAAGTTCCCGGTTCAAACCCCACCAGATTTTATGAGGGAATAGCTATATAACAGAGGTGATCTGAAAAATAAGCTCTTATCTTAATTATTCTTCATTATCAGGTATGATCACTGGTTAAATTCCTAGGCCTGCATATATAGAAAACTGTTTGTCTCCAGAAAGCTTGATAAAAATTAAATAACAGTTGAACTATTGTAGATAAACAAATCAATAATATCTCATCTTATCTACAAATACAGGAAAATAAAAAGGTTGCTTACCCATTATTTACAAGGAAGTTGACGACATCGATATTACCATCAGTACAAGCCACCATCAGCGGAGTTTTAAAGTATTTGTCCCGGGTGTCAATGTCTTGACCCGAAGCCAGTGCATCTCGTATTGAGTCCAGGTCGGCATGTCGTGCTGCAGCGTTCAGGTTCATGTACGCTTTCTCAGGACGATTCAGGTACCACGCAGAGTCATCCTGTAGAGGATGCTCTGGAGGCCTGTCACGATCGAAACGACTGTTATCGGTGAAATGCACATGACGTGGGATCAGATGATCAGGTGGACCTCCGTCTTCTCTTCGTGTGCCTTCAGCCTGCGTGCAAATTGGCATGACAATTTTCGTTTTCCCCTTCTTCTTTTTGCCTTTACCACCTTTCTTTTTCTTCTTCTTACCTTCAAATGCAC
The DNA here is from genome assembly GCA_026874595.1 of Sipunculus nudus. Classification (NCBI taxonomy): domain Eukaryota; kingdom Metazoa; phylum Annelida; class Sipuncula; order Golfingiida; family Sipunculidae; genus Sipunculus; species Sipunculus nudus. Next base: position 81,956,102 of record CM049308.1, on the reverse strand, counting down.
TCATTAGAAACTGTTTATTGATGTACTTTTTACCGCCTAAGAAGTCATTATAATCAATGTTTCCTTCCTTTGTATGTGCAGTTATAATTTTCTTTAGATCACTTTCCTCTGGTAAAGGTGCTCCTATATTTTGCAGACTCTCAATGAAGTCTTCTTTCGGTATTGTCCCAAGAGCATCAGCATCAAACTTCTGAAATGTTTCAAGCAGCTGAGCTTGTCTTTCATAAACAAAGTCATATAACAGTAAAGCCCACGGCTCTTTACCGGCGCCTCCTTTCCCAAATATTCTCTCTGCCTTCTTACATTCTTTCATTGCATCTTTGTTCCCAAGATCTTTTGCAAGTACCTTCGCTGCCTGGCCTTCAGCGTTCTTCAGTTTTGAATTGCATCCTGAAAACGGGAAAGGTACAATGGCTGATGTAAATGCTATTTAAAACATCTTATTCAATGGTCATGGAATTTTTCCATGCAATCACTGAAGAAAGCTTTTTAGCCAGAGAGTGGGAATGAAACACAAGATTTTTCAAATAAACAGTTTTGCCTTATTGTTCAATTTTTTTTTCAAACAAACATTTTAATATTATTATTAACAGCTTAACTTTAAATTAAGATTACATGTAATGCAGATGAATATCCTGGTATTATTATTTCAATTTTTAATAAAAAATATTTTTTCCCTAATAGATGAAGCTTTTTTGGTATTATTATAATCATTTCAACAGATGCTTTTATTTTAATTAACTAGTCAATAGATAAAGGTGAAACCTTGCTTTTTTGAAGAATACAAATGTGTGAAAATTGATGAAATGATGCAAGTGAACAACACAAAGTTTAACCCATTTTCAGATATAACTTTTCTGCATAGAATTTTGCATTATAAATATGTATGAAATTTTTCTTTTAAGGGTCTTTGGCAAGAGCATCCTTTAGCAACACATGTACTAACTACTTAAGCTTATTCATGCAAAACTTAGTCTGAAAACATTATGACCAGCAATTTGATAGAACAGTTATTGCTTTGGGTAAGGCCTGCCCTAACTGTACCTCTCTGTCCCAGGAACTTGATGCAGTTGCCATGGCCACCAATTGCTGCTAGATGTATAGGTGTGTTTCCTTGGTCATTAATTTGATCAAAGTTAGCACCGTAAGCTGCCATGACAGCCAGACATTCAAAGAACCCGCCCTTTGCTGCTTCATGTGACGCATGTGTTTTTGTTCTCACCATTACTTCATCAATCTCTGCTCCTCGTTTTGCGATATCACGCACAACTTTAGCACTTCCACTGCCTGCAGCTGCCATCAGGGCAGTCCTATTGTTTTTCTGAAAATTAATCACAATACATTTAAGATTGCCTGTTAAATCTGAAAAATGGAGGAAGACAGTACTCAGGGGAATAATTGAACAAGTGACCATATAAGCCTTTAGAAGTTATCAGCTGTTGGGAACAAACAGAACGTATGATGCATAAACTTAATATCATGTACACATGGATCTGATATAATGTGCACATTTTAAAGGAAATTTTAAATCTATTAGCAGAGATTGTCAATCATGATTATGTCTAAGAAAGTTCTGAAGAATTTATATTTTCTTTTGTTGCCAAAGTTTGCATGGTTTCACATGTGAATATAAGGAGAAGGCAAATCTCTTATACATGTATCCCCATTCAATGCAGACAATTTGCAAACTTTGTTCAAAACTATGCAACCATTTTAAATATTTCTGGAAAATACATAAGAAGGAAAATAACTTAAGTTTCTATGACCATTCTTGTGAATGTATAAAGCTGTTAGAAAATGATGTGCATAACAAATTTTGAGACAATCCATGTGTTCATCACCCAGAAATTAGACCTTTCCATTAATTATGCTGAGAGCACTCACCTGATTTTTGCTATTTGGATCTGCTCCCTTTTTCAGCAACATAAGACAAATGTCCTCATTCTCAGCAGCTGTCTCACAGGCAAACAGGAATACAGGGATACCATCATTACTCACATTGTTCACTTCAGCTCCATGCTGTAAGGCAATTTCTAGGCATCGCTGATGTCTCTGTGTCGGTGAGATGCAGTAAAATAAGATACCTGTAAACACAAAGTGTGATTCAATTAAATAAATATATCATTTTTATAGTCCCATTCATATTCATTGGAACTTTTCCCCCCAACCAAATATTGTAGAAAGGACAATGTTTTCAACAGCTTTGATTGGTAATCAAAGCGAGACCACTGATTTATTAATATAACTAAACCTTAAAGATGCCTATTCACCTCCCTCATGAAAAAGCTTTTAAGTGATTTCTTGCTTCCTCTGAATATATAATAATAATCTAAGGGTAATTCTGGTCATGAAATGTTCTGATACCGCCTCGGTGAAGGAAGTATGAATTTTTTTATCAACATGTTTGTAAACACAGCAATGTTGACAAACGGGTAAAACATGTAACCTAAGGTGGTAGGTTGCATATATGTGGAGGTAGAAAGGTCATTTTTTGCAAAAAACCATTTGCAATGCTCTGGCTTATCTGACATGTGCCTTTGTTGAATTTGTTTTATTTTGGTGGGCCCCTACATAAAATAAATATTTTGATATAAACAAAACAAGCAGCCTGTGTGCAGTCATATCCATGTTTTCTTGCCTACTTTTATATAAGCTCCAAGGGATTACCTTTAGTTTATAAAGATCAGATAGGTGATATGGCCCCTTTAAGCACAGAACAATATTTAGGGCTAGGATTACTAAAGAAGACATTAATATAAACTGTGAGATTCTGAAGAAATTTCCCCATTCTGCCTAACAAGGGCTGGATGATGTATAATCTCATAACACATACAGTAACGTAAGTCTGCTGGCTTTTACACCCAGCCTAATGGTTAATCAGGCCGGAGCTTATCCCGGTTTCGGTAGCGTAAAGCGACTAGGAGTTAAACTCCTCCTGGATAGGATGCTAGTCCATCGCAGGTTACCTTCCCAGTATTTACTGGTACCCATTTCTACTGCTGGGTGGACAGAGGTACGCTTGCAGTTGGGACCTTGCCTAAGGGTTTTAGCACGGTGTGAGTCTGACCGGGATTCGAACTCACGACCTCTCGGTCATGAGCCCGGCACCTTAACCATTACACACCGCCCCCACCTACAGTAACAGTAACATGATGATATATAATTCATATCATGTGATAAATGATATTAAATATATATATATATATAATGTAGTTAGAATTACAAGCCAACAATCTTCCTTCTTCATTTTATCTTGGATAACATACCTAAACCAAACCATTAATAAAATTCAATGTCTGCCATGATGTGGCTTCAGGGTGCTTCATCAAAAACTGAAATGATGCTGAAAAAAAATTACTTTTACTTGTTTACTGTGTGCAGATTGGCCAATCAAAGACAATTCAAATTGTTTCTAACCAATCACATTTCATCCTGCATGTCTTATGTGACAATAGGACACAATTGAATATGTGGAATGGTGCAATACTGAAATATCATTACAAGAATATTTTATGAAACCAATGCAATATTTATATTTGCACTCTCAATTATCTGTGCCACACTCCATTAACATCTAAATTGCATTCTATACCAAGATATGGAAGTTAAGAAATTATTGATTTGGATGTTACAATAACCAGGTATCATAATTAAGATCAATTTGCATACCTTTACCCTCCAGGTCAACTAGTTTCATGTCTGCACCCCACTTAGCTAGTTTTTCCATGCACTGTACGTGACCGTATTCCGCTGCCCTCATCACAGCTGACCTCCCCTTGAAGTCCACAACATCAGGGTGGGCTCCCAGCTTCAGCAAAAAATCTATCATGACATCATCATTGGCAGTAGCAGCAATATTGAGGGCAGTGTCCCCATCATAGGGCTCATTATAATTGACCAGGTGAGGTACTCCGTGTGTTGTTAGTTTTTCTATCTGGTCCTTGTCATGGTCTCGGACACACTGGAGCAACTTACAGATCTGTAAGCTCTCTAGTCTGGTTGAAGCAGTTGGCATGGTGATGGTTTTATTCTTTCACCTGGATTAAACGAAACATTTGTAATGCACACATAATCAAGATAATGCACACATAAGCCATTCATTCCTCAGAACTAAGAATATATATATAAATAAATAATCATTTCTTAAACATATATATTATGAAAACGTGAAGTTATTCATTACAGCAGTAAAGTCAGTGTTTAAGACTAATATGAGGTATAACTGCAAAAAATTACTAATTTTGATGTTTTATTTTCCATGAAGTATCAAATTTTACATGGTCATTTTATATATAAAAAAACATAAAATAGTAAGATGATCATAATTATTATAAGATTAAGAATTAATCATAATTATAGTCTGTCCCAGTACCTGTGTCCGCATGTTTGTTCGCAATAATTATTTTAAGATTTTTCTTTAAAAATGCCCTTTAGCCTGACGTAGATAAACAGATATTCCGTGTAAAGTAGTTCTATATCATGTAAAACCTATTTACTTTGCGACTTTATGCGTTATTTATGCTGAAATACCATGAATGGCGTCTTCCCGGCACTGCTTGACAGTACATTCCTCCATGGTACACTTTCCATGTCTATGGCTGCGTTTTGTGTTTGTTAGACAACAGTGACATCACAAAGACGTCACAGTGATCGGTCGCGCGTCACTTTCAATTGAGTGACGTCATAAGTTTGACTGGCTTATTTATTATCAGTTCTCAGGCAAGAAATAAGTCGTAAACACTGTGACTTGTTTTGTCATATTTTGGATTATTTGTCTCATACAAAAACAAAGCAAGGTACAGCATTACTTTTTACTCAGGTAGTAGGCGGAATAGCTCCTGCAACCTTTGGACAAGAAAGGTTAACACTGCTTTACTTGTATGAAAAATTATCCCAGAAAAACATGTGGACACGGGTACTTGGACTGACTATAGACATTGTTATTTCAAATAATATTTGTAATAGAATATATAATATGATAATAACATGGTTTACAATCTACCAAATATAACAAATACATGTATCGAAACTCACTGTGATACTGAATCAAGATTATGCATATATGATATATTATATTAATAATATTATTCGTTTAACTATACCACTGAACTGTCATTTGCATCAACAGTTGATCATTTAATGTACATCTGACATGCAACAGACTGATAAAATCCATTGCCAATTAAGTTGGGAAAGCAAGATCTGGATTTCTTCTACGGCACAATCAACGATAAATTAGTTATATTCAACATAAAGATGAAGCAAACATAATAAAACAAAATAATACTTGAAAATGCTGTACTCCTCTCTGCATGCAGAATCTCGCTGGTTATATCAATCCATGTAAACCATGAACTTGCTTGTTGACAACAGCGACGCCGTGTTGTTGCATGGCAGGTTCTTTAACTGGTCGTATTCATCGCAAACATCAATTGATTTAAGACAAGTTAGTGAAGTGAACTTCACTTCACTTTATTATACAGTTATTGTTGGTAATACATATATTAGGCGTGTACTTACGTGATCTTTCAGATTGTTTTCTCCATTTTCCTGTCCCAACACGGTCACCTGCAGGAGCACTGCAGCGTTGACAGTTGCCATGGAGCTCATTAATATTCATAACTGGGGACACATGCACCGAAGTTGACAAGTGTCGTGGTGAAATACGTCGTCTAGCGTAAGCGTAGGATTTCTGTGCACAGCTGTACCTTGACCAGGCCTCGTATTTATTTTCTGGTATTTAATATGAAACAAATTTACAGATATAATATTTCTGTGGAATAGTCTGTGATAGTTGCGTATTTGGGCAATCGATTTGAGGAGACATAAACATTAATTTAACTGATAAATAATATGATATCATTTTGGAGAGTAATTTCCCCGTACTTATGCAAATGACAAGGAAATGAACCAGTTAATGACATATATTATTTCTGCACATGAATGATGATAAACATGATGTTAACTTAACAAATAACTGGAATATTACTCGTGGAAAGAAAGTAAGCTTACCAAAGGGTGGGGGGGGGGGATAAAGGTTTATATATATATATATATATGTGTGTGTGTGTATATATATATATATTGATACATTTAATCCAGATATATCCTGATAGATGGTATACCTTAATTTACAATTGCCGTCTGTATTTTGCAAGGTGCGTCTTTTTTTTGGGGGGGGGGGGGGCAAAATTTAAAGGAAATAGCATACGACACGTATATATAAAACACTGCAAAGTTCCTATACTAATATTATTTGGCATGAAACATCCTTTAAGTTATCTGTTCTGTTTTTTATTCTTGTTAGACCTTTACCGGTGTAACTGGTCAATATATAAAAGTGAATTATGTTAGCAGTATAAAATTCTTAATTAGTATCTATTATTGTTAGTTGTTTTCATAGATTAATTATGTCAGTCATCGAGCTGATTAATGAGACGTACCGTTAATAAATTATGCAGGTATATCACATGTAATTACTTTGAGAATTAATTGTAATTAGCAGCCGAATAATTGTGAGTTACTATCAAAATAGATACATGTCGCAGCTACAGGCCTATTTGCATGAGTACTGCTTATAGCTATATGTGGGCGTTTCTTTTATTAGAGCGTTAGCGTCTTTAACACTTTTAATAATGAAATATCAGGCTTAATTCTATTCCTGCTGTACACATTTTCTTCCATTTCTTCTTATTTAATCGATTTCTTGATAAAATCACACCCACAAATAAGGGTTCAAAGTGTAAATAAGTAAAGCAAAAATACGCTTTTGGTATAAAAAGAAGATTATAGAAGGAGGCATAATTTGTGTTAAATATTTAGTAAAAAGTGGAAAATAGGCTTGACAAATATCCTTTAAATAATAATATTTATCATCCAAAATGAAATGTCGGCTGTTATAGGCTCAACTCTCAAACGTCTGTGTTAATATAAAATACAGGATTTACATAGATGGGTTGGGACTTTAGTCTCATCCAATTTCATCAAAGGTAATTATAAAGGATAAATACAGTAAGTGTCAATGTATATACCTGGATAAGTTATAAAGAAATAAAATAGGACTGATCTTAGTGGAATAATTATCCAATGGTTAATGATCCTCACAAAGATCTGCGTATAGTAAGGCTTAATAAGTCCATATAGTTGTTACTCGGCAGGGTCCGACATAAAGTGTTTAAAGGGGCTCAATCACCAATAATCGCATGTTAAATTAACACGAAAAATAGCTTCTTCCGTATAAAATGAATCTGTAACTGCTAAAATATTGCCTTGAACCGTTTGCTTACTCCTAAATGAGAGTAAAAAAACAGTGGGCCGGGCGCGATCGCATGTGTCAACATGAACACAGCGCGTTAGGCCGTGTGCACGTGTCAATCTGGAGATGCCCTGAACGACTTGGCCCACAAAATGTAATACATTTTTCCCGCTGGCTGAAACATCACATGTTGCGGCTCACAATCGGACCTCCGGTCACCTGGCCTTGTTAAGATAAACAGACAAAGTGGACTGTGTTTACCAACACGCAGAACCAAAACAAGGTGTACAACAGCCGTCTGCGAGGTACTGAGAATGTGTGCTTGGATGGATTTGCTGAGAAACATTTTGTGGAAACTTTTTGTATAAAGCAAATCTGAACTGATAATGTGAAAGAATAGGCATAATATTGCTTCTGATTGTTTTTTTTTTTGCGTACCTCGCAGAATATAGATCACAGTGACCTAACTCGGCTTTACACAGAAATTTCAACAAGACTGGTCCGGATGTTGAGGAAGAACTTTCTATGTCTAATGCTTAAAATTACGACTTGAGCTCTGCTACAACGGCGGGACAGACGGATGACCGTATTTATAAACAATCGCAAATATTGGTGGCTTCACTAGTTCCAAACCCACCAAAGAGGAATGAGCACATTCAATTTAAAAACAATCTAGACATTGGTTAATTAGAATTAAAATGGACCAATTTTACTGAAATATCAAATTAACAAGTGACATTTGTCATGATCGAGCTGGCCACGCCAGTTCATTTCAAACTGTATGCCTGCAGACAAAATAGCGCACAGTGAGATTTGCGCAGAGATATTTTATAAAAACCTGTTTAGATGTTTGACAAGAAATTTCTAGGTCTAATGGCTACGATTGTTCAGTGGAAACGGACAGACACTCCCGTCCGGACAGCCGGCGGGATGGCGCCAGACAGACACCAAACGCTATACCTCAGCATGTTTAAGTATTTGTATTTTACTTTTATTTGATGAATGAGAAAGCATGTAGCTTTCTGATGACGATAATGGCTTTTGGCCTACGTATCCGGGGGTTCGTGAGCGGGGGGTTTCTTGACGGGCATTGCCCGAGCTGTCGCTCCTGATGACGGATGTATCGGCTTTTGCGTTGTACCTGTGGGTGCTGTTGCCCTCCGGTCTCCTCATCTCCTTCTCTTACTTGCCCCCCTGGGCTCGTTCGTGGCTGAATGGATCTCTGCCTGGTTTGGTGGCATCAGTGTCTATGGTTCAAATCAAAATTCTAGGACTATAGTGAGCACCCAGGGAACGGGTCCATTAAGACCCTTCTAACTAACTGAAGTGCTCAGAGGGCTGAATACATCTTCAGTCAGTCAGTCGGAAAGCATGTAGCCACATTGCAGCCCTTGCATAAAAACCCGCGGTCTCCGGTATTCTCCCTGTTATAACCGCGGCCATCTTACCAACCTGAAGGTATGCCTAATTTAATTTCACGTATTTATATATTGGAGTTTTGAGAAGTAGAAAATAATGGAGAGCAGTAGATAATATACAAAAATGTATCGCAATCCGATCCAGTATTAAAATGAATTTAGGAGACGATCTATGAGGTGCTTCCAAGCCGTAATTCTCACATTCCGAAAGATAACCATATAGACGTACGATAGACAGGGGTGGATTCAGGAAATAAAAAAGGGGGCTCACATTGCGAGGCCGCGAAGCGGGGGGTGGGGGATGGGGAAGCGCGGTTGGTGGGGGGGGGGGGGGATGGGGAGGCGCGGGACGGGGGGGGGGGGGGGGTTATGGGGAGGGGAACCTAAGGCCACTCAATAATGAAAGAAAGGGATAACGGAACCGCCGCTCCTATATTTTTTCATATATGATTTCTGTTATGAGAGAATACAGTCCTCAACCTAGACCAGAACCGGTAAACTACTATATAGGTCTGACAAATTTAATTTAAAAGTAGTAAAAAAAAACTACTTAAGGCTATAACATATTTTTAAAAATAGCTTTACCTTTCAAGAGTTGCACTCTTTCGAATAATTACAGGCAGTGCTCCTCTAATTTAATCATCGAAGTATGGTAATAGGTTTGACACAATGGTATATGCGCATATCCATTATTATATTTTTTTTTACTCTTACAAGAGCTAGTCTATCCAAACGCGCCTATAATGCAGCTACGGATATTTCAGTTTTAGAACGGCAATTAATATGAATAATGGCACCTCACACTGGATAAATCGCTCCAATGTTAACCCTTTGTCACTGCAAATAAGGCGTTTTACAAATTTCTCGGTAAAACTAAGTGTATAACGCACGCAGTCGCAACGCAGACGTAGGGTACATATTTGTACACGATATTACGCTGTGCGCACGTAACTTTGTACAGCGTGTTGGCAACCACCAATTTTATTTCTGCGACCTGTCTGCGTAAAGTAAAGTTAAAAATTAAGTTACCACATTATATGTGTATCCTGCAAAGTTTTTCTAGTTATTTATAATTTTCTGTGCACTTCATAATGCAATATATTGGCGATCTTTTGATTTACTTTAGCAAAGAGACGACTACTCTTTAATGTGCGGCGAAGGATTTCTCTTCTAATGAATTCATCCATATCATTGAGCTGTTGTCAACTAAAAGCCCATAGAAAGGATATTTGACGTGATATGTTTTTATGTTGTCAAATTTTGTAAAGTTTTGTTGGATGGACGGCGATTTCTTTGATCGGCCCGGGCAGCCAGGAGGCTCTGTGGGCAGCCAGGAGGCTCTGTACGCCGCTGTGCATGTCGGAACTGAAATCACTTTTGATTTAGGCATCTTGTAACAATAACGAAACAGCAAGGGTATCACATATAGGCTGTCAGGTAAACTAAACCATATGCATTCTAGATATAAAGAGGAAATGTAAAAGAAGGGAGTGCCGTCCTTTCATTTTCGAAAAGGATCATTATTAGGCCTATCATTCAATTATGAAGGAAGTTTTTTTTTTTTTTGCACACTGTAGCATGATATCTGTATACTAAAAGGGTCTATAGTTTTTCCAACACACACCACATTGCTGACATTCAGCATCTCCCCGTCCTCATCAAATCAATCAAGCAATGAACCTTTTACACTTTTTTATCAACTAATTTTTCAGCCCAGGTAGCCACCCCTTTATTCCGCTCCGACAAGGTAAGGCACGTATCGCAGAAGCATGCAGCGAACATCTGTGGAATACAGACGGGGGAAGGAACAGAACCCATGCAGTCCACATGCATGCACCTCCCCCTGCAAGTTTTTGTATGTTCACACGTACACGCGGGTACATTTCTTAAAAATTGGAAGCAAAAACAAAACATTTTCTATTTTATTTTATTTTCAATATAAATATATAACAATATAAAGTACAAACAATTTGAGGAGAACGTAAAAGTTATCAGCATGTTTTCCCGTGAATACTGTGAATAATATATTTGCTAAAAACAGGTGACTCGTTAGTTTAAAAAAATAAAAACTAGACCCAATACAATGACATTTCAGCATTTTGATTTGTAAATTAATACTCGTGATTTGTGATCAGCAGTACATACTATTCGATTAAAATGAAATAATATACTTGATATATCGGATATATTTTGGCATGTATGTGACGAGTGCTTATATATTTAATATTCGTCTGTTTAGAGTTGATATGTCAGAAGACACTCCCTTTGTATGCGGGTGTATTTCAAACTTGAAAATAAATGTCAACTTATGTACACTCAGTTGAAAAAAAAATTATTTTCAAATTAATAAATATAATCATCAGCAGGTTAAATTCATTTATATAAATCATGTGCGAAACATTTGAATTAATGGAGTAAAAAAATATTCTTCTCAAAATTGGTGTACAAAATATACCAGGTTTATATTCCTCATACTTCTAAGATTTTCAAGTTTCCAAAGGAACGGAATATTCGATATTTCATAAAAAATATTATTGACTATCAAAGTATGTTCATCGAAGAAAGTTGATGCCATCTTAAATATTGATATTTCAATATTATACTTCAATTCATTAAGTTGTCCAAATGTTGCACACATTGATTTTCACGAATTGGGTGTTTCTGGAATATTTAGGTTATTTTAAATGAATTTATATTCCTGGAAATAGAAGGAAGTTCAACCAACAGGAAAACATTGAAACTCGGGTATATTGATACTAAGTGTGTGTAGTGGTTATAGTGAACATATGGAATAAGAAAACTTAACACATAACAAATACAGATTTTTAACAAATGTAGGTTGGAATCCTTCTGAAGCATAACATCTGAAGTAAAACACGATATCACAATACGCTGAAAGGTTATACATTATCACAGCACTGCTTTTAGAGAGAATATACTAACTGATCCCTCCTAATATCACTACCACTGAAGCAGCTAGTGGTCTTGTATTTAAAATCTAAAAAAATCGGACTCCCTGAGGTTAAAATGTTGATTATCATATGATAATCACAGAGCATTTTAAAAGATCAAATTTGGTGCTTCTGGAAATTATACTTCAATTGGACAATTAAAGTACAATTAAGTAAAAATACAACTTTATGGTAATAAAATGTTTCATATAACTAAAATAAACAATATCTGGAATCAAAAATATAATATTATCATTTTCCTGTAACACAGTCATATCATTATACAACAGTTTTTCTATAAGAGCATCATCGTAAAGATCGTCTGCCGTGTTCAGGCCCAGCGAGCCAGCATTGCAGGTTTTGTCTACCAAAGCAGAATACATTCCAGATACTCTGACAGGAACCTCGCTTTTTATGAAAAGGAAGATTTATTTTTAATTATTTTTACCCTTTGAAATTGTAACGAATGCGTCCTTTCTTTGTCGATATAATGAAACCGAAAGCAAGGATTCCGGGCATCAGCATATTTCTACAGTACCGCTTTTTGCCTATACTATAAACTAAATATCGAAGGAAGGTGGGGGCGATTCTAACACGTGAAGTAAACGTAATGCCAACTTGGGAAACCAGAAATAATTGATTGAAAACCATGTTTTTTAATTGACCCAATTATCTTACCCTAAGTGATATTATTTTTTTTCGTTATTTGTCAACAAGTGTGATTTTTTTCAGGCATCATCAACCTGATATGTATAAAAAAATAATGCAATTAAATTATTCCCAAACTATTGATTACTTCAAGATTGATTTGATCTAATTCTGACGATTTTCTCGTTACTCTCCTGCATGTACTATTGAGATCATGTACTTGAGACATTCTGCACAAATAAGACTGTATTTTGGAGATATGATATACTTTTGAGACTGAAGTTACTTCTGTAGTACTCAAGACATTTTCTACTTTAAAGACTTAATGTTCCTCTCTAACATAATACATTCTGAAACATGAATCACTGATGTATTTCTGTACTACTGAGGCATCTGGAATGGTGTGAGCTCTAAACCACAACCTTTAAGAATATTTCATCTATTTAGGCACCTCCAGTATATATATATATATATATATATATATATATATATATATATATATATATATATATTTATATATATATATATATATATATATATATATATATATATATATATTACAGAATATGACAGTGTAAACCATTGCTTTCATTGTAAATTTCCTGTTCATAAAAAATTGTTTAATAACTTACATAGAAGTGAGACCACCTTCTTTTGTGTGACTACATCATATTACTGTTGGGCCAATGCAACAAATAAACAAACACATATATACGCCACATTAAGTTAATCACAGGAAGTGTAAAAGTTTGAATGCATCAATGTGACACTAATTTTTCAGTAATATGTACCTGACATTCCTTGACATTAAAGTCTAAGAAGCGCATAATATAAATAAATATTCATTAGAATATTCATGAATATGCATGTTTTATAAAAATGCATGGTTCACACTTATGTAATGCAAAGATTTATGCAATGCTATTAATGCACTTTGTATAGTTAGCACAAGCAAAGCACTTAACAAATATATTAAATATAGAACATTCTTACATCATTTACATAAAACATGCATACCATATTCAATTTATGCAGTGCAAGCAGGTTTGTAATAACAAGGAGCTTGAACATAAAATACCATTACCAGGTGTTTTGCATTGTTAACATGCATAAATAATCTAATACAATTTAATACACATTATTATTCATGTTATATTATTATGCATGAATATACATGTTTTATTAACATATTAAAGAAAATGGTCTGAACTGAAATCACAGTGAATCTTTGGCATTAAAATTAAATGATAAATTCAATGTACATTAAAATATATATATATTGGTATATCAAGTCAACCACTGTGGCATACTTTTTATGCCAAGTCTAAAAGTGATATCACACACCAAATAATACTGATAAAATGGGTTGGTTTTTACAGTGCAGTGTGGAGAATAGACTGTAAACCAATAGACCCAAAACTCAATTTGACTTTGCCAGATTGTACACACATATATTTAAATAACTAAAACATATTTTAATGGTCCATAAATTAGTAACATAATAATGGGCCCTGCAAACAGTACATGTAGATAATATAAGACTGTTCCTCTATTCTACTAGAAGAAGTTCCATGTTATTTATGCAAAAAGCTGTATGATTGTTATGGCATAATTGGTATAATTGTTATCACATATATGATATTGAGAATCCTTCACAAAACTGTAATTGAAAAATTAATTTTTTTATGCTTGTGTCTGTTCCTAAAAGAAGAAGAAATACTGTGCCATACCAGTAGTTATTATTTCCATACTGATATTCATACAACATACACAATGTCTGGATTCTAATAAAACGTACAGCTGTTTTTAAATTGACCATGCATGTTTTGTTGCATGGGGTTTTCATTCGTCTTGTTGTAAAAAAAATAGCACTAGTGTTCTATCTGCTGGGACATGGCCCATAATGCATGGATGTGCATATAATGCATATTTACTTCTCACACATGTATTTGAAAAAAAATGACAACAGTAAATGTTCAGATGATGAGTAAAAATAGTCATGAACCAGTACTTTTCCAGTATATCACACTCTAAGTCATACACTAAATATTCAAATAGGCTTGAGAACAATGGTATTATGAAACCTATAAAATCAAACATATGTATAGTGACCCACTGGTCATGGGGCTCAGCAGTAATCATCATTCTAGAATACCTCTGAAACATCTAATTATGTTAAATAACTCTGTACTGTAGATATGAACCCTGTTTGGTTGTGACCTCATTTCTTGCTTTTCAGAAAATACTCTTTGCCACATGGATTATTGCATGGACTTAAACTGTTGTGGTCATGTTAAACTTTAACTGGTGTTTTGCGGACCATTTCCAGTGAACTCGCTCGACTCGATCCTCCAGACTTCTCTCGTCTCATTGCAATGCTCATTCGGTGTCCACCAGGTGTCGCTCCACCTCGCATCACAAACTCCTCGACAGAGCCTGCATCCTGTAAAATAAGGTGGCACGATTACATCTGTCATGATTAACAATAAATAATATTTCAAACCCAGTATTTCTACATATACTTGGGACAAAAATATTTTTGTGACATGTTATGATTTAAACGAACAAGCCTTGAAAAAAATCACCTTGGCCTAGTTCTTAAACAGGTTTTATCTTTCATATATATATATATATATATATATATATATATATATATATATATATATATATTTATTATCTGATCTTGGTGACCATTATACAATGAAAGATGAATTATATAAGATAATGGCATTTAATACAGAAACTTTATTTGTTTAGGTTTAAGAGTCTTAGGTTATTCAATATTAAATAAAATCATATACTACCATCCCAGAGGTAACATACTACATATTATATTACTAATATCATTGGAACTAGCATTAATGAGCCTATGGATAAATGTTCAGCATCTACATAAATGGCAATAAGGGAGTTTATCCTAAAGTGAATTGTCTTTGCATGCACAAGATGTGTGTGCACCAATCAGTCAGCAGGGAATAAATAATATTTATAATAATATTATTATGACTCTGGGAAGGTATTATTCATATCTTTCATTGTGGATCATTATTCAGCCTGTACTACACCTACTGCACATTAAAGGGGCCTATTCTGATATGTCACATCTCATAACTAAAGATAATCCCTTGAAACTTCCAAGAAAATAGGCCAGAATACACTGATCCAACCACAAACAGGCTGTTCTTTATGTTTATATCCACATGTTTATAACATGTTGGGGGGGCCAAAATAATCCAAACACATTTAACAAGGACATCTTCTGGCAAGATTTGGAAATAGTGACCTTGCATCTTCCACAAATATGAATCCTACCACCTTCGGTTATATGTTTTTTCTGTAAATCAATATTGGCACATGAACAGTGTTTACAAACAGCTTCTTGATATAATCAAGGTCATACATCCATCACAGAAATATATGAACATTTCTTAGAAGGAATCAACTACAGTTCATTGATCTGAAACCTGACTTATAAGAAAGCTATTTTTCTGGGAATAACAAGAGTATCATGGGACTTAGTAGACTGTTATTAGAAGATGTTATTGTATCAGGCTGATGATATTATTGACTTGTATCATAGGACTGATCCAGTTGATGATTTCCTGGAAATAACAAGGCTCTTAAGGGACTTATCAGGTTAGTGATTTCCTGGAAATATCAAGGTATTATTTGTTTTAGCAAGTCTGATGATTTCCTTCAAATAAAAAGGGTTTTATGGGAATTGTAGGCTGGTGTTTTCCTGAAAAAACAGGAGTACTATTTAATTTATCAGACTGATGATTCCTTTTAAATAACAAGCGTATTACAGGACTTATCAGGCTGTTGCTTTCTTGGATATAACAAGGGTATTTTGGAACTTAGTAGGCTGATGGTTTCGTGGAAATAACAAAGGTATGAAGAAGCTTCTCAAACTGGTGAATTTCTGAAAATAACCAGGGTATTAGGGAACCTATCAGGGGTATTAGGGGCTTATCAAGCTGTAATTCTTATGGAAATACCAGGGAAAATTGCCAAGAGCTTTATCTGGCTGCATCTCAGAAGGGTGTTTTTTAAATACCTGGTATATAAAGTAACAGCACCAAGTGCTGATCACCAGGCTTAAGATTATCTGGAAATATTGCGGATGAGCAACAATGGTTTGGGGGCTGATTTTCAGACTTATGATTTCAAGGAAATTCAAGAGGTAACCAGGAATATTTTCACTGCCTGCTTCTAGCAGGTTGATTTCTTGGAAATACCAGGGTTGAGCAGCTAAGAGCTTTTGGATAATACAAAGTGTGAAATCATATGAGTAAAAAAATTTTTAATGATATTTATCAATGCACTCTCTATCTTTACTTTCATACTGACATGTTTAATATTATTAAATATTTTCAATTATTCAATATAATTTAGAAATATAAATTGAGCACAAACTTGTGCGCAATACATTCATATCAGCCTGGAGGCACAAATAGTTCCCTATCATAAGTTGAATTAGGAGAGTTTCCCATCAGTGTTGGGGCGGGACAGACAGATGGACAGAGCGACAGAAGGGCAGACAGACAGATGGACAGAGGTGGGCCATTCTAGTAGTCCTCCCTCCTTATGGCAAGGGACATATTATCCTGATAAGCAAGACAATAAGTGTATATATGAGTGAGATAATAGGATATATTACAATAGCTATGTGTTTAAACAGCTAATGTGCATAAGCAAGTAAATCAACCCTGTGCCTTTACTCATCCACAGCAAGTGATCATTTTAAGAAACATAGCACTTAGTTCTGTTTATTCAAATGTGCATGGTTCTGATCCTATAAGCAAGTTGATTTTCATGCAGCTCAAATGTAGCAAAAACTATTCTTACTATTGTAAATGTATCATCCTAAAATATGCCAGCCTATTTTCATGCTTGTGACCATGTGAGCAGCAAGTTTACCAACTGATGTAAGATCAGGTTTGCCAAATCATACATGTGATAAAATATTTCAAAATTATGTCCTTTGATGTAAATATCAGATACTGGAACCTGTGGTGTTACAGATAATTTTTCTTTAAAACTACCAAATGTATTGAGTGGAAGTGATGGAAACTATCAAAAGAATAAATCATTGCTGCCTCAGTCTCTCATATAAATTTTTTAAACAAATACTATGTTTTTGGGAAAAGATGACCTTCATCTTGTTTTATGTCAAAAATGATAAATAAATTCATGATCAGTTTGTGAATAAATCTATTGTATGAGTGATAGAATTGTATTGAAAATCCATTTTGGATTTCAATTGTTTTCATGTCTGTGCAAATTTTAATATCAACTCGAACTCCAGGGCATGTCAATTGCAAAAACAACAAAAATGGCTAAATTACAAAATTGTCAAAAAATATGAATAAAAACCAAAATTTTCTAAAATGCTTGCTTTCAAAATGCACAATGTGCACGTAGTGGTTGAATACGTCATGCAGCAAATACACTCACCAAACAACTCAGTCATTATATATAAAATTCCACACGTAACTTCTAGGGCAACATCTGAATAACTTACACAACAATGATGTTTTTTGTGGGGAGTTTCCACCTTTGTCCGAAGAACCTGTGTCCTACATAATACAGAGTGAACGATTTAAAGCCGGATTTTTATGGTGTGTTTATGGTAGTGCTGTACAGTTGTCTGTTCCACCAGGGTTTGCCCATTTGAAACTTGCTGGTACTTTATTTTTAAACAAGAAAACCCTTTCATGTAAAGTCTGAGGGAAAATTTCATCAGAAGATTTGACAATATGGTTTAGTTCAACTAAACATGGCAAAGGTTACAGCTTGTAGCTTTGCCACTTGAAAAGGGAATTTAACTTAAGTGAGGTAAATAAAATGGGGATTTTTGTTTTGTATTTTTTTTTACAGTTAAGCACTTAAACAAAAATGGGTTTTTAAAGGCCTTAAATAAGATTTTTAAAATTGTGAAAAGATCAAACCAAAAAGTAATGTTCTGCAACCATCTGGATCCTTGGTCTTGTCACCAGATGTCTCTGTGTCAACCACACCTTTGACAGTTACATTTTTAGATCATTTATGGCATAAACAATCAATCAGCAGCTTTCATGTCATGCATCACAATTTGTATGTGATGTAGGACCCTTTAACTCTTAAGTGGGATTGAAATGTTATTTTTTTCTCAGATATTATGGATTTATGCATTTCTCAAACACATGCAAGGTATGTGTTTCTTTTGAAATAGGTCTATTCCTTATTCATTCATTGCAGCTTATTTTTTTAAAACTGATTTCTTTCTTTAGGATAAATTTACCAAATTATAAATGAGAACCCCTCAGTGGAACAGACTTTAGTGCATTCACTAATCCAACACATCTTCAGAAAGCCAGTAATGCTATTTGCACGTGCAGGCCCAAAAAAAGGCTGTCAAATCAAACTCGTGCATAGGCCGTGAGCATTATATTAGCTTAATGATATCATTTTTTTGTACATTTTGAAGAAATAATATCATTTTTAAATTGATATCAGTTAACTTTAGGAACCTCATGTGAACATATTTAAAGCATTCTGGTTACTTCATTAAGTACTTGTAATGAGTTAGGTTAGCTTAGAAATGCATACTTGCTTTTGTGTTTTAGGGAATTAAAATTCATTAATTCATTTTGCATCATTATAATCTGACATGGATAGGCTATGACAACTGTTGGGCTATACGTACACTGTATATTTTGTTGTATTGTATGTTCTTACATTTGTCATCATCCCATTAAAATAATTACAGGGATTTCATAAAGTATATCTAATTAGTTCACACAGATTTTATTTGATATTTCAATTTTCTTTTACCCAGGATGTAAATGTATTGGGAAATAATATCTTTAAAAAATATGACATATTTTTTAAAAATATGTTGAGTTTCAAACTACTATCAGTATTAATCTGTTATATTCTTCTGTTCTGGAAAATTAATAAATATTTAAGCACCATCACAGAAATGGCAATGAGCTCTCTCTAAGAAATCTATTATTTTGTGCAAAGGAAGATTAGTAAGAATGAAACAATCAAACAAAATAAAATTATCTCATTGAAAGGGTAAAAATATCAAACTATTCCCATAATATACTGGAGTATCTAATATTAATTCTTGTTTTCCAAAAGAAATGTAATAGAAATAAAAGACTTGGCAAATATGTTCTATCCAAATGTTTCCATGCACATTATGGCAACAAAAGGGATAGTTTGTACTACAAGTTGTCTCTTTAAATAAAAATATCTACTAAATACCTCTACACCCATACATAAATGTATTCTTTTTATATAAAGAAAAACTAAAAAATGTGCAAAGTAAAGAAAATTAAATATCTACTATTACAGGTGAAGTGATATCTTGTGATGAAGATTAACTTACTGTACGATTTGTGTCTAATTTGTGATAAAGTACATTATCTGTGCAGCGCCAGTAATGCAAGAGAATATACTTTCATTTTCTAAATGATTTGTCTCAGCATTAGCATATCTTGCCCATGGTTACTATACTAAGTATGATATAATTACCATGTTATTATGTCGATGACCCTGAATAAGAATAAACAACATACAAATTGATAAATATAAGATAAATGGCAGAAAAATATATAAAGGAAAATATTAAAGATTGAGTGATATATTTGTTTTTGCCTATTCTATCTGCATGTGGGACACTATTGCTACTTATCAGCATCAATACTGCTCGTGAAAAATAGGTGAATAGTACTTCCACCAGGAAGAATATCCAACTGAAATTACTATGTTTATTATAGATTAATTCAACCTTTCTAAAGTATCAAGACAAAAATATAATCTTGATCTATTCTTTGATAATGAACGGTGGGGTTGTGATAAGCTGAATACTTCTAGGGAAAGCCTTAAAGATTTATTTTTAATGTTGACATCTTGTACATTATGGTCAGAAAATTTAATAAAAGTTTCTGAAAGGGAAACTTGAAAGACTCTGCCAGATGATAAAATGGCAAAATGCATCTAGTTTGATGAAAGAGCATGAGAAATACGGAAGCTCACAGCTGAAAATTATCCTGAAGATTGCACTCAGCTTCCAGCATCAGAAGTGAGCAATTTTCCAACCATCCCCCCCCCCCCAGATTATGGGATCCAACACCAATATACTATTAGGATATATAACTATTTGTATTGCCAGTTATGACTGTTATACATTGTGTACAGCTGAAACAAGAGTGCAGTACTGAACTAACCTCTTCGTCTTCCGTCTTTGTACACAGCAAACACATACAGGGAAAACAAACAACAAACAATAGTGTTAGTAACACAACAATAAAAATAACACCATTAATAAGGGTAAACATGCACTGGTATAGAAAAATATATTCACAATTACATACATATATTGATAATATCTGTTGGTTTTAACATCCTTCATTATCATATATAATGTAATCTACTTAATATTCTATGAAATATTAATGATATTACTCCATTACTACATGTATAAGTGTTACATTGGTTCACTTTTTTTAATATTCATTTCTAACCTGAATTCCTAGGCTGGATTGAACTATCAATTTTGATTAATTTAATTAAAGATTATCAATTTCTTACTGTGTAGTAATATAAATCTTAAAGCTACTGAATTCTGCCTGCTTAATTTTTTACTGAAAATTTTAAAAAGTGGCTATTATAATACTAATCCATGGCACATTACATATGTTTGTACTGTATATTCATTTTTTATGTGAAATGTGCTACTAAAATTCAAAATCATTGTTTTTATGTTAAATATGCTACTAAAATTCAAAATCATTGCTTAACAATTTGAGAATATTAAAAAATCTATAATCATCATCCTTAATTCCATGTGTACTATGCACTCATTACTATGCTATCTGGAATTCCTAATCCTATTACAGGGAACAACACAAATTAACAAACATTAATAAGAACAAACAATAATGATACACAATGAATACAGTATAATCGGAGATAAAAGTTGCTCCTATGTATTGATTTTTATAAATCCATGAAAAAGGACTTGAGAAATATTGAAAATA
Organism: Sipunculus nudus; assembly: GCA_026874595.1. Lineage (NCBI taxonomy): Eukaryota > Metazoa > Annelida > Sipuncula > Golfingiida > Sipunculidae > Sipunculus > Sipunculus nudus. The sequence goes on along the minus strand of CM049308.1, from coordinate 81,934,798 downwards.
TAAGATTACATTACACTTACACTTATACAGATAAATATAAATGACATATTTTGAAGAAAAAAAACATAGATTGGAACAGCTAAGACAAATAAAACAAAGATAAATGAACTACACAGCAGCTAATTATATATAAGAAATGTTAATACAGCACTGAAGTTGATATTTATTAACTATTCCCCCTTTTATTTGTTTCAACCTTAGCCTCACCCCTTACAAAATCAAAAAGTAAAAACAAAATTAAGATTTTTTCTCAGAAGAATCAAACATTATACATACAACATCCAAAGAATGCCAGGGTACATCAATGGCTAGTCTTAGAAATTCTGACACTAAGTAGAACTAGGTGATATTCTATTAGAGCACAAATTAACTGGGTCTTATTTTGCCCTTATTTTTGTAAGACCCATGATATGCATTTTTTAATGATTTTGTTTCAGCTTTTCTTTATGGATACTTTCTGAGTGATGGCTAAGGATCAAACAATGAATAGGGTTGTTTATTTTTAAAAGTTACCTTGTGGTTTGTATACTAAATTAAAAATAAAGGACTTTATTAAGATAAGCTCATATAAAAAATAAATTGTGCACAGCTTTTTCCTAGATCTGGAGTAAAAAAAGAATATTATTATAATTCCCTCATGTTTAATGCAGATTAAATATTCATAGTAGTTTATGAAATAATAGACTGGTTGCTCGAGTAAAGTTGCTTTATAAAATTGTCAGAATTACTTAATGTTATATAAATATATTACTTGCCACCTCATCTTTCTCTCTCTCTCATACACACAATCATAAATACATCTACATATATCTAATACTTAGGTAAATCACATGATCATCCAGGCCTATGGTTCACTTTCAAATTTATATAATTATATAACAGAATTTCTTCCAGTATATCCAAGGAATTATCAAGGACTTACTTGCATTCATACACAGAAACACCTAAGTTAATGAATTATGACCATGCCTGTATTTAGCTTAAGTACTGTTAATAGGGGGGGGGGGCAAGGTCTGGTTATATTCTATATGAGGCCTGATGTTTTATTTCCTGGTAAGAGAACATGGAGCAAAACCTGTGCCACAGTCCAAATTATGCACGATGCATCAATTATACATCAAATATTTCCAGTAAAATTTACTTTTAAATACTTATGGTACATTTAATTTTTTTATTATTCAGCATTAACAAAATGTAGGTAAAAAATTACTTAATTTAGATTAACTGGGAAATATAACTTTTAAGAAAAAATGTCTTAGTCCCACAAACAAGTAATGTGCCTGCTGGGTCTGTAATAAGCAGGGAACAAATGTAAATATTTCACCCTGGAGACATTTGATATAACCATTCAGTACGACAGGTACATGTACTTGTCCCCTGAACTCCCACTCCTGGTAACCACTGACATAGTATGAATGATATAATACTGATCTTTCTTTATTTCAAGTATTCATATGCAAGGGGCAAGGAATAACCTTGTGCCATAACCAGTTGTTAAGACAATAGAAAGGCATCACTGGGACTCTATAAGATTTCACCATTGGTCCTTGTAGCACTTTCAAGGTTAAAACCGGAACCTTCTGCCTGTATAGTCTGAAGCCTTAACCACTGGGTTACACCCTTACCAAATAAAGAAAAAAATGTTATCTGATATAAAAATTACCCTTAAAAGTTGACCCTTGCTTGGGTTTTGAAAGACATTAACCATTTATATTTTAACTATTAAGAATAAATTGCATTGTTGTTTATATTTTAAAATATTCATTTCAAAATGATATACACTGTCCAATAAACATTTATTTCTTTGATTTTGCAGTTTTTATTACTTTTTTTATTTTATCAACAAAAATTAAACATATTCAGAATAATGTAGTAAAAATTTTGCTCCACTTTCCCTTTCAACCATGGAAAACATCAAACAGGACATGTTAAGTGTGTGAGGACTCTATATTCTACTGGGAGAAGAGGAGTATTTTACAAACCATCATCTGTTCCTGCATGAGTGGCAGAAATAAAATATAACAGATCATCAGAAATCAAACATAGCAGAGGGGGCTTTCTAAATTAAGTTTATGATTATTTACAGTAAAACTGCCATTGCTTATCAGCGCCATCTACTGTTCAAGCCTTATCTAACTGCTTGTTCTCAATTTTTCTGGTTATAATATTCATCAAGAACTTGAATATTATAGTGTTAGTTGCCCCTTTAATATTGCCCTGTATTGTTACAAGTTATTACAGTGATGAGGACACATAACAGTCTTCTAGCATGAATATCTCCCATCTGAAACATCAGTTTAACTGAATTAACAGTATTTGGCACTGGTAAGTAAAGGTGGTATTACTGTAAATGACATTTTAAAGGACCTCATAGGCTAATACTATAAACATGGCAGAAACAGCAACCTGCTACAAAGACGGCAACACAACTGACACCAAAGTCCATAATAATCAGTAATAAAAATCAAGACTATATCTGTACAATATTAATCATTGATTAACCTTGCACTATAATGCTATAAAGAATGCCTCTACAAGCATATCAGGTGTTAAGTAAATGCCAGAATAAACTTATGCACTATGATATATTAACAATTTAGTAAATCACTGAGAATGTTTTTTTATTTAGATATTAATTTTAATTTCATTACCATTGTTTCGAAAGAAATAGGTGCCATATACACCCCATATATTTTCTTAATTATAAAAAGCAAATTAAAATATTTCTTCCAAAAATACATTAAGAGATTATTCTCTGGAATTAAGATGTCCATTTCTGGAAAGTGAGAAATTAACAGTTTTGAATCATTGTATATGAAAAAGAGACAATGATGAAAACTAATATAAAATATCAATTATTACCCTCCATTTGATGCCCTCAGTGAGACTGAAGGTAAAGCTGGCCACGGCTCCCTTAGGTAGTTTCGGCAGACTGAACTGTTTAGCTGATGGTGGCTGGTAGACTAGGAATTCTTCCAATCGTTTCACTCTCTCCTTCTGTCTCTTTGTTACTGTGGAAAAAAAATAGTAGTAAAATGTAGGAGACATGTTTTTAATGTTAATAAAATATGTTGAGATGATATAATTTATTTACAATTTTCACCATCAGATTTAATCTTGTATACCAGTATTGCATCATTTACTTTATTACAGGCTTAAACTTATTTTTGTTATTTTTACATTGTTCTACCTTATTTTATTGCTGCTTTGGTGAAACCAAGATTATTCTTTCTGAATGCACTTTATTATATGTTACAAATGTGAAAGTTAAGCTTGTGTCCAAACATCCACTTCATTTGGTCACAATATTGTGCAAAATTTGACTAGTCAGGAACATGGAAAAAAAAGTTAATGATTTCTGATTAGCTGTGGTGGCATAGTAACATATCCCCATTTCTCTATTCTATACATTTCTGGTATATTCTCAAAACAGAACTGTGGATCAAGGATGTTTTAATTTGTGACCAATCAAAGTCATGATGTACAAACACTTGACAGAAACTGAGAAGATGGGGCATTTCTGCTCCAATCAGAGAAGGTAGTCTGAATATATGATGCGTAACTCCTCATATTTCTTCATTTGCCCATATTTTTTTGTAATAGAAAATGTTTCTTTTCTGTATCAATTATACAGGACTTCTAGTTTTAATTTATCAAAAAAGAGACTGAAACTTCCGAAGTTACACTATTTTATTACTGAAAAAGAATACTTTTGAGCAAAATTTCTACCAAAAATAGGAAGTTACATGTTACAGAAATTATCTTTTGTGTCAGTTTTATAACACTGAATGACTCACATGGTACTCTGTTAATGTTTTCTGGTGTTTTGTAACTGCGGGAGAATCCGGCCCAGTAAGGTAACAGCTCCTTGAACACAGACAGCTGGGCTTCGTCGAAGATCGTGTGGCTGACGTCCTTCCCTGTCAAGTACCGCTGTGCTGCTCGTAATGACCTCTGCTGAAGCTCAGAACTTATACTGACCTGGAATAATTTATATCTTTATAGAATAGTGGAAATTAAAAAATTATGGTGAAAGCAGTTTTGCTGTTCCAACTTGTATTGAAGGAAGAGAGAAACATGAACTGTAGTTTGGATACCTAATGATACTTTATGTATTTCTGTCAATGGATCAGGGCTGCACTGGTTAAATCTACTAGGAAACACATGATATTTCAATGAAATTTTGAAGTTGAAGACTTGTATCTGCAGCAGAACTACTATATAAGGACACTGCCAGAAATCAGACAAATATTCCAGTGGTCTCCACAATATTTAAAAGTCCTTAAATTGTCTGAAAAACAACCTTCTTCAATATCTCGCTTAAATGTGTGAAGTTCAAATTATATATAGAAAAAATTAGCAGGTATGAACCCTGTCTGGTCTAAATCACCTTCCAATGTCAGGCTTTTTATGTCTCTGAAATCAAATTTTCAATATGTATATACCTGTAATGTTGGTGGGGTGTTGGATTCCAGATAACATTCCAATAGGGATGTTACTTTTCTCCTTAACATCTCGTCATCTGAGTACACATGGTGGCAATCCTGTGAAATAAAGAGTACAAGAATAATATGGGGCATGTAACTTATACTACGTCACACATTTACAGGTTCTGCAAGACATTGTGTGTTGTACTATAGAAACAAGAAATTATCCAACACACACTCTTGAAGTTAATAGACTAGATGAAACATTGTTGGTTAAACCAGTAATGGCTAAATGTTCACAAATTCAAACCAAAACCTAGAGATGCAAAGACTCTTATGTTTGTGGGTAATGAGACAATGAGCCTGGTCCCATTAAAGATATTGAGATCTGAGGAAATAAATTCCCTCTGGATTGAGGGTTTATTTGTTTTGGAACTGTGCATCATGGATTGGCTCAGCCTGAGCAATTTAGGCAAAATTATGAAACCTCAATAGATCTTCACGAATGTACAAAATATATTTCTACTGGTTGGTTATTACCTTTAATTTATTTCTGCCAATGCATTCTTAACATAAAATTCTGATGGCTTAATTATAAACATTTTCTCATTGTTATTTTTGCAAGCGGCCAATAGACATTTTGATGCACTATACAATAAAATGTTTCCTTTTGAAATTGGTGAATTTGCAGTCAAAGAACTACTTATTATTCATAATCAAACATCTCACCTTGAACTTCTGGACTTCACAATAGAAGAAGAGATCTTTGTCAAGATGAGGGGAGTTGTCTTCCTCCCCGTACTTGACCAGGTATTTGTAGAAGTACAACATCTTCATAGGCAGATGACCTGCAGCGGCCTGGGTCAAGGCCATGTACAAATCTTGTTTATCTTCTCGTGTGGGCTGGGCTCGTCCATCCGGCTTGAAGCAAGAGACAAGAAGTTAGTAACATTTTCTGGTGTAAATATAAATCAAATAATAATTTACATTTTCTGTAATAATTTGTTTTCAAAGCAACTACTGATAGGCTAATGGATTTCCATGATCCCTTTTTGCTATTAAAACTTCTTTTTCTTGAATTATTTATAAAAAAGAAAACATTCAAAGAAAAGTAAAAAATAAAATCATTGATTAGGTCAAATATGGTAATTGCAAAATTCATGCAAATGTTCTAGTCTTATGAATCTTAAGCAATGCTAATTTTTTTTTGCATAATAAACCAATACTTGAACCATGCCTTAATCATATGTTATATTTGTTATAATATGTTGCAAAGAGTGAAATGTGCAAGTGTCAATATGTTAGAAGCAGCTGTCTGAATCAAGAATTAACAAAGATGTTGCGATATTTGTAATACTAAATATAAATATAAATCACCATAAATCATTCATTCACTTAATACATTAACATATAAGATAATGCAATTTTGGTAAAATAGTGATTCTTATAATAGCTATATAAAAATCAAAAAGGTAAATTATATGTTAACTACTAGAGTGTGTGCGTTTGTTATTTTTACTTCATTCTGGTGAATGCTCTGTGATTTCATATAAAAAAGAACTATTTTAATAAAACAAAAAGCAGAAGTAATAGAAAATGTTATATTCTTCACTGACACCTTGATTGAGCATCAATGAATTTCCTGAAAAGCAAGAATATTATACAAAAGAAGCAGGAGTCCCATTTATATGATGAGTCTCCAATATTATAAATTAACAACAGATTTAAGCAGAATCTTGATATGGTGTTAACATTTAACTGCTTTTTTTTGTTGATGATTGAAGAACTGGATTTCAGAGCTTTAGGCTGTGGTTTAAACAATGAGTAGGATGGCTTCCATGGCAAGAAAAAGGAGAAAAAGTTATTATCTTAGCCACACATTTACCTGCCTACAATTACCTTACTCATTATTATTACCTTGAATTCATTACATATACAGTATAATAAAATAAATTACAAATGATTAAAATCTATATCTTACCATCATTCTTTACGGTCACAACATGCAAAATACCTTTACTATTGGGATAGGTGCTGTTCATATATAAATACTTTCATATATTTTTCAACAATACATTACAGCATTAAGTTTAGAAAAGCAAATGTGGTCTTTCAGCTGTTTTCGGAATCAAAAGTTCACTCCAACATCAATTTATATTATTTTTTCAAAATATAATTTATCCCCTTTATGTATTTTCTCATGAATTAAAGGTTCATAATATAAAACGAATATAAAATATTTATTATGTAATTTTATTCAATCATTATTGCATACAAGGCAAATGGAAACTTTTCAAACAAACAGTAAATGAGTTATATTATATTAACATTAAGAGAGTTTATATATAGATTTTTCAATAAATCCATTTCCATTTCTTTAACTGGTGTATAATTAATAAAATATCTCTATCAATTTGTTAATGAAAGCACATCTAAATTTTTATCTATTTCCATTATTCTTTTCAAATTTGCAGCGGACTTTCCATTCTATAGTTAACATTGTTATTCTAACAGATTTGTCCATGTTAATAAAGCCACATGTAGTCTGTAACACCATATCAAGTCCCGAAAGCAAGTTCAAGCAAAAATAAATTAAAAGCTACAGATATTTGTACAATGAGTAAGAGCTGTACTGCTGCCCCTGGTACCTTTTTTACTTTCCTAGCCTTGAATGAGCTCTGTGTATCCTCCTAAAGGCAGCAAACAGGAGCACAATATCAACAACAGCAAACACAGCACAACAAACCTCACCACATCATAAGTAAAGCCAAATATACTAACACAGTATACCCGATTCTTAAACATGTGAAAGTGATAGATTATGACATTAGTAATACATTATATCATCATAAATGCAGTAATGCCAAATGAGTTAAACTCATGACCAATTACATCCTCATTAGCTTTACAAAGTGCCTTAAAAAAATTTGGTATATAATCCCTGTGAAAAGTTACACTTCACTTCACATGAAAACTTCAATAAATCACAACTGCCTTTGCTATTTAAAAACATAACTTCACATGAAAACTTCAATAAATCACAACTGCCTTTGCTATTTAAAAACATTAAGATTTTACAGATTTATGACTTTATTAAACATTGTATCCAAATAAAATATCCAAATGAAATATCTGAGAATTGTATATAATAAACTGACAGAAAATAGTTCAAATATCTGAATAAACCTAAGGTCTGAAGAATATATATGAAATATGTATAAACATTTAATTGTGTCAGATGGATTAGTAATAATAATATTGTTAAACAGTACTAGAAAAAAGAAAATCATATTATATATCAGAACTTTAATAACATATATAACTAGCCAAGATTATGGTTTGGGAGTGGCATTTTATAAATGTAAACTGAAGGTCATCAAGCTGAGAGCTCTACATCTTTTAAAATGGGCGAACATGTGACCTAGTGTAAATGAGAGTAAATCAACCCAGTTGCTATCTGCACTGGGATTTGAACCCAAGCTGCTTACACTCTGAGGTCATTTGCTCCAAGCTGCAATGCAATGAACCCTTTTCTAAATACTTTGAATCTTGAGGAAAAGAGAAAGAATCAAGTTTTGCGCTATCTTAACATTACCAGTGAAATTTCCATGTACACCTTGCTTTCTTGTTTTGACCATGCCACAGTCCTAATAAGAGAACTGGATGGAAATAAATTAGGTCAACTTAAGATGAAGAACCCCCCTTGAGGAACCAATTTTCAGAAATTTTGTTAACCCTGACCTGAATAATCCCATCTGGAAGGAAACCTTCACATAAGAATTACACATCATTCACACAAGGTTTACACAAAAGAAATTTTTTTACTTTGCCCTTCCTCCAACCAAAAAAATATTTTTTTTCCAAAAAAGAAAGACAGTAGCCAGGAAAGAAATATCATGAGAAGCTATTTCATGTAGAGAGGAACTTCCCAATGTAATTGGACCAGATGAAAAAACTGCTGACATCTAAGGAATTCAGAAGTTCCAAGCAAGAGGATGGGAACACCTGGAGGTACGTTTCTTTTAAAATACAACAGAAGTATTGACAATGATATCATATCTCTGCAAATAAACCTTAAATAGGCTGCTGCATGTGAAACTGGAATCATAATTAGTGTAATTGACCAGAAAAGAAGAAAGTAAATGTCCAAAGGAAGAAGAGTGAAAAGTTTAATTCTACCTACACACAGCAACTAGAGGAACCATCCAGGAACATCTCAAACACATTTTGATCACAAGTTTAAATGACAAATGGGGTACTTTAAAAATATCTTCATTATTAATTACAGTAATATTGCTTTTGCAGCTCAAAGCCATCTAGTGAAACATAAGCTGTGACAGAGCCATTCAATGATTCATAATGACTAAATCCTTTGTATATCCATATAATATAGGACGGTTTACAAATGTTATAAGGAGTATATACACTGCAATGAACAGAACATGATTCCAGCAATTAATATTAAATGTGCATGGGAAATATTTAAAATGTCTTTATAATTCAAGGTTGGAATACAAGATGGCACTGAGAATCAGTATTACCATAAATAACTAATATTTCAAAGTAGCCCATTTTGAAAATCCAAACAAGACCAAAATTCATATTATAGCACTCTGGCTGACCTTTATCCTAAAGCCACCTATACCAGTCTAAAAAGTAATGTTATTAAATAATATGTTTTAAGTATCTATCAGAGTCACAGAAAATATATATTTCTAAATAAAATAATAAAAAGAAGTGTATATGATAAAGACAATGCAAGGTAGAACTCTACAAAATCTACAACACTGTATTTCAAAGTGAACCATCAACATAAGTAAATATATACAAAGGTTGAATCAGTTATAAATACCTGGAAATACAGAACATGCAATACAGAAATGAGATTTAAGATGAAGCACAGAGGCTTATTGTTGTGTGTTCCATCACCATATTTTGATCAAAGCTTGTGTTAATTCAGCTAGTAATTTGCATGGGTTACACACTGGGAAGAATCCATTGAAGGAATGTTAAAGGTGGGTCATGTACATTTTCTTGGTTTATATATTCTTATCTTACACTATTTACATATAAACTAAATTTGAATAAATAATTATTTATGACTGTATTAAAAGCCAAAGTTGACGTAATGTGCATTTAAAATTATAATATGTGACTAACATTCTTTGATGACTGTAAATTAAAGGTCCTGTTAAATGTTATCTTAATTTTCTTCTCATGAGAGTTATAGTTTATAATGAAGTTTACATCAGTTCCGTTGCAAACTAACTAAAATATGATGACAGAAACAAATAGATTTAAAAGACCAAATATTCAAAGTGACATAACTTTCTTGGAACTTTGTGTTTATTAAAATCAACTTAAAACATCAGATCATTAGTGACCATACATTGAATGAGTTACTGTAAAGGCATATGCAAAGTAGCATATGCAAACCAGTAATACCTCACATGTAAGTGCATGTGAACTCACTATTGTCCAGTCATGCCTTCTAAAACTGTTGTGCAATACACTGATACAGTCATGTGGTAAATGAAGACCAATGAAAACAGTCATGTGACCAACTGAACAAGTCATGTGATTCACTGAAACAATCATGTGATCATCAGTATTTGGAAATGAACATCAATGTTACCTTCCTTGCTTTTGATTGGCTTGTCCCTCTCATAAGCTGCTCTGATTGGCTATACACTTGCACAATAATGGTTATGTATGCTGCATCTATTATAAAAGCAGTGACAGCATTTAGCAGTGAACAGGATGCAAGGTGAGACCAGGTACTTCCATGTGACCACATTCTGCAACAGTAATGTGATCTGCCAAAGGTCACCGGTGTCATGTCAAGGTCATAACATTACCTTCCCACTAACTGGCTGGTCATCACTATCTGCTGAGCCAATCCTGCTGGGCAATGCTGGTATAAACCTCACCTCTCGTGGAGAGACTTTCTTGCTATGCCCCGACGTTTGCTTAAAGTCTGTCCTAGTAACCACTTTTGCTGAGCACATATTTTCTTGCTGCCTTTTTACATTTGCAGGATAAAACCTTTTTCCTTTTGGTGTTTCTACTTCTAAAGCAGTGCCTTTCAACCTCTTTCCTTCATGGACCCCATTAACTGGAGTTATTATCTTTATTGGTGGGAATTTTTCAGAATCTCTCCTACTTAGTTTCTTTGCTTCAAGCATGGTCAGAGTTTTATTATTATTATTTACTGGAACTATCTGTGCATGGTTTTGATTTTTCTTACTCTCTGGTTTATGATATCTTATGTAATAATGTCTGTCATTTGCTTTATGAAAAGTTTCCTGAACTTGTGGCATAATTTTTCTCGGACTGTATTCCTTATCAGTTTCCACTGTTGTACTTGATGAAGTTATGCTGTCCTCAATAAAGAAATCTGATTCATTGCTGATATCAGCCTTTCTACTATGTTTGGAAGTCTGAACATTTTTTGATAGTATTTTACCTACATTTCTTGCACATTTATTAACATTACCATATCTATTTTCCAGATCAGATGAATGACTAGACTTTTGTTTTTTATTCTTCGATTTCACAGAATTCTGCATTTCTGACTGGTTTTCATATGGACCATCATCATTTTCATCAATTTTATTTAAGTTTCCCTGATAATAATCATGACAAGAAAAATTTGTTGCCTTAAGAATACCCCTGTTGACTCTGTGATCTGTATACTTCGACTTCTGTTTGCCTTTGATCCTGTCAGTAACATTTTCTGTCTTAGAGCGACAATCTGGCTGCTTCCTCTGTCTCTGTGGTACTGTGATGTTTTCTTTTGGTTCACTGTGAGACGCAAATTCTTTCCTTTGATGGTGAGACAAATGAGATGACTCTAATTTATCTTTTCCTGATTTATGGTTTGCGTTAATGTGGTTTTCAAGAGATTGATTTTGGTTTCTGCTTCCTGAGATACTTGGCAGGTCATAATCGTGTGATTGAGAATTTATCCTTTGTTCACATCCACAGGAGATGTGGACACAGTGTTCGTGAGGTTTATCAATGAACACAGTATGTGGTTCTGCTGATGTGCCAAATTCAGGAGTTGGGATTTCGCTGTATGCAACAGAAGACAGCTGAGATGTGCCCTTGACATTCTCATTGGGATCAATAAGGTCAAGGTTGTTGTAATTTTCAACTGGTAAAGTTACAGCCTGAGAAACGGGATCTATAGAACTGACTTTTTCAGGAGTGTTAGATCTGCTGCTGTCTGCAGAAGACACTCCTTGTTTGAGCTTATAGTCATTTTCCTGAATAAAAAGTAAATGCCGAGGTTCCTTGACCTTGGAATTACTGTTACTAGTAGAAGGCATGTCTTTGGCATTTATGTCCATGTCATTATCCAAAGATATGCAAGGGGTGTCCTTGACATCCAAGTCAGTGTCACAAGGGTCAAGGTCACCAGGGTGGTCAAGGTCACCAGGTTCTACCTGAAGATTATAAATATTTTGATCTGTGGATGTTACCTCTTGTTCTTCAGGGATTGTAGGCTTTTGATGAAGAAGAAAGTTAAGATTTTATTAATTTAATGTAAATTATAACATTGTCAATATCATTTTATTCATCAAATATTAAGTTATTATATAAGAGTTGTTTAAATATGGACATGGTATCTGAATTCACCATAGCTAGAAATAGCATTTTGTCTAAATATCACAAATTATAAAATACTTACACCATTTCAAAACTTAGGATAAGTTTTGATTTCATGGAATATATTATATTCTGAATAATGTTTTTACATGTTAATATCTGTTTCAATTATACAGAGCAATAATTTGTTTAAACATAATTTTTTATGGAATCTCTGGTATACATACACATACCCATAGAGTGATTCATAAAGACTGATCATATAAATTATAATGATCCTTTATATGTACTGTATGAGAGAACTAGAAAGTTATCAAATTTAGTAAACTCTGTTAGTGATGATTGTATAGTGATTACAGATGTGAGTGATCAAAGCTGAGATGTTGAATGGTCATGCAATGGTGCTGAAACTGTTAAATGATGTGAAATGTAAGTGAAGAGCATGATGAGTTTGATGATGGTGTATTCATCATCTTCTAAGGTGACTAACTGGAGTTAAGTATTTCATTTGTGTTGTTTTGTTGATTCAAGCTGCCTTTCACACATGATTTAAGGTCACCGTCACCTCACTGAATTCTTCAGTTTAAAAAGAATATCCTATCAAACCCTACTTTAACCATTCAAATGTCTCTTTGTCAACTCTTTGAATTGAAACTTGGAGATATTTGAACAGACAAGTTGGATCAGCACAACAAGAATATATGAATTACATATTTGATATTTTATATGAATGTATGTCCAAACTCTTGAGATGTTGTGTATGACATCTGATGAATAGCCAATGTTATATAATGGGCCAAGATGCAGAAAGGCAGCTTGAAGTACAAGAATTCTACAAATGTTACAATACAACCTCAGCTGTTTACCACTCATTCTTTTGCCAAATTCACTGCATCATGTAAAAGTTCTCAAATTCTGCCCAATTCATGTTTACCTTGATCAATCTTATGCTGAAACTGTTAGCCAAAGCTGCATGTCCTAGTGTATTACCCTGATTGCTGAACAAATTTCTAGGTTATAAAACATTAATTAAAATACAGATTTTAATATGATACACCCAAAGGTGCACTGAAGCAAACAGGATTTATTACTTCTCAATTAACCTGTATCTAAATCAATACCCTCCCTCATCTATCATGTCTTCCTATGACCAGTAATTCCTGTGGTGATGGTGAGAAAATGAGATTATACTGTAGAGTATAATCTGTTTCATTTGCCATCTGTTTATTTGCAAAATTCCCCTATCACCAGAGATGACGAAATTTGTATGTTCTGTTCACATATTTCAATTAATCTGGCTCACTGACCATGCATTGTTGCTAAAATTTGAAATTTGGTCATTTTCCGGATCAATCATTACTGTGATGTCAGTTTGTATATGGGCATATAAAAGCATACTAACAGTATTTGTGCTGAATCTTTTTTTTCCAAATTGGTTCTCCAAATCATCCCCATCCCACTGTAAAAAACCACTATGGTCCTGATTTTGGCATAAGAACAAGGTTATATTGTATCAATGAAATTATGTTAGTGTGAAGTGTCAGGGCAGGGATAAAGTGTAAGTGTTATTAAGTAAATACAAGCTGTATGTATATGCTAATCACTGCCAGGGATGTTAATAGTAACAAAATATACTTTAACATCCTTCGGAGCTATCAAATAGGAACAAATCAGATAACTGATAGTTTCCATGGCAATGCAGGTCAAACTTTTGAACCAATCAGCTTTTGGCAGCAGTGATCATGTGCAGAAGCAGGTCAAGGTCAGCAAAGGTTAATGGGTTACCTGCTCAGTCCGGGATTTTGGAGTGTTAGTTTCCTGGATGGACTTCTCTGCTTTTGATTTTTTCCTCTTTGAACTAGCGTTAGATTGTTCACGAGGACCTAAAGAAACTTTGGTAGCTTCTCTGCTAGGTTCTGAGAACCCCACAGAGCGCTTCCCCTGAGCGGAGACTACCGATTTTATGGCGGGTTTGGAGGTGGAGCCTGTGCTGGCAGGTGGGGTTGTGTGAACTAGGTCAGTCCGTGTACGGTCCAGTTTCGGCGTAAGACTATCGGCTGACTCCATCATGGCTTCCATACTGAGTGGTGGTGGTGACTGTTAGTATATTGTATATATTGGAAACAACATTATCAACACTTTATGTTTTTAACTACAACAAAGAAAATCCTCTGTCTTTAAAAGAAACCACAGAAAGCAACCTCCCTTTCTCAATACATAACTTCTTCAGGACACAATGTCTTCAATAAACCTGCTATGCATCACACGATTTTCATTTCTAATTTTTTTACAGTACATGCTCAGTTGTTAACATTACAGTATTTTAGTTTAAAAATGCCAAATAGAATTTGTGTGATTTAAAGAATATTCAAATAAACAAAATAGCATTAATTACCTATTATTCACATAAAACAGCAGGTTTGATCATTTGCCACAAATTGGAAGCATAATTATGTATTGAGACAGAGAAACTTGTTTTCCATAGTGTTGAGTGTAAACTGAACCCAGAACTCAAATAAAATATTAGCAGCTGTTAATATTAATGCAGTATGCTGAAATTGATACATATCAACTTTTGTGATTTGTTTTTACCAATACTGAAAAACATGCATATTTTGCTCAAATAAATACACAATGGCTTTCATCTTGCTTTTAGTGAAAATAAGAAAAAAATGGCACACAATATAAATTTTTGAAACACCCAACACAATTCTCTTTTCTGAGGAAAACAATGAGCAATGATGGAACAGAAGGCACAACAGTAAACACAAACCATTAAAGAGAACATATCAAACAGATCATCAACATCCAAACAAGGCTAAATATGAAACTAACACTCATCATTGTGTAATATACAATTATAATAAAAAGATTCAAAGTCAAAGCTTGTGATTTCAAATTAAGTTTGGTTAAATGCTAAAAGATATGCAGTCTATAGGTCAGTAAATAAAACAGGTTCAAAGTTATTAAATATATTTTGATATCACAAAAATGGATTAAATTTTCCAAATCTTGAAATCAGTTGTGCTGATTGAAAATGTGCAATTAAAACACACACAGCAAACAAAGTAAGGACTTTTTATATGGAAAAAATGGCTGATTAAAACATGCATGGGGAGCCACACTCTTAAAGTACAGTTAGTACATTGAACACTTAATACATATTATAGTACATTAAGTACAACATGAAGTAGACTGTTATAGAATGTCCTACCTTGCCTCTTCCCTTTTTCTTGCTCCAGCCTTTGAGCATGCTAATGTCATTGTCTGCCCTCAGGGACAACTCTGCTTTTGATATTTCTGCCAAATTTTTGCCACCCATCTCTTCAGACTGGGCCTAAAATAAAGAAAACCAGATTTTTCCTTACATTGCCACCTCTTCTGGTCAGTGTTGGTAAGCAGAAATATTCAGCTTGGACGTATAAAATACAGAAATAAATAAATTATTTTCAAGCCCATAACTTCTGTACGTTAAGCAACATTGACCTAATTTCTTACACATATACAAAAAACATATTGAAGAACCTTGATAGGTATAAATCTAATGGTTTTGATAAAATGCCATCTTGAAGTGTAATAATGAATTTTAATGGTAAATGGAGGTTTTTGCTTAATTTATCAAAGGAATAGGTTTCAGTTTAGGTAAGAGTTTTTTCACTACGTAACTGTGGTCTGAAAATATAATGGTTTTGACTTGTGCCTGGTTAATGGACAGCTGGATGGATGGCCAGATGGCTAACAAAGGACCATCACTATAGCTCCAATAACTAACACCCACAGGAAAACCTAAAAAAAAGTTTGTAAATGATATAAGTACAGGGGAAACTGGGGGAGGAAGAAGCTGAGGCAATGGGTAACCGAAGAATAATATTTGGGTAAAATTGAAATGAAGAAAATGTAACTGGAGTGAGCAAAAGGAAGCAAAGCGTGGAGAGCAAAATTATTGGACATACATGAAAACAAGATAAATGACAAAAACTGAGGAAGACAAAATGATCAAGGAAGAAAGAAGGTAATGTGGTTGAAAAAAAGAAAAAAGGAAACCAAAAGATAAAAAGGGAATTTATATAAGAGAAAAAGAAAAGATGATGGTGGTGGGAATAGAGAAATGAGAGGGTGTGAGAAAAACATACAAAATCAGGAGTCACAAATCTTTTATATCATAATTTTTTTAATTGCAGAAGGGTCCCAAGACTGGCAAAAACTTCTGAAACTCCTTGTGAAGGATGATGGTTGAACAGTAACACTTAAAGGTAACTTTCTTCTTGTATGAGAAAAGAAAAGCAACAAACCTTCCAGAATGACATGAAGTTCTCCTGTATGTTGGGCAGCAGGTAATGCTGGGATTCTTTCAGTGTGGGTGTTTTGGGTCGTTCCTTCTCGTTATTAAGTCGGTTATACACCTTGTCATTCAGGTGAACCTTCTTCCTGGCATCTTTCTCCATGTAAGTTCTGGAAAGTAAACAATTTGAAAATGATGGATTGAAATAAATGTGAGACTGGGCATGGCAGCCATTCCTGAGATATTTTTACTGACCTTATAGCATTAATCCAATGGCTGAATCTTAAAATTTTTAATAAATTTCACTGCTGAGGTGTTGATTTAAATGAAAAACTCTATTGTTCACATTTCATTTTTTTAATACTTGAGTATCCAAACAGCTATAATCTGAATATAAAGAGACTGAGTACTGAACAGTATTCTGACATAAGTCTTAATCTTGACACATACTTGTATATGTAGGTGGCCTGTGTATCCTTCTTCTGTTTATTAGCTTTATCGTTCCCTATATGTAAGTAAGCATCCACATCCAGGTACAGGTTCACCCCGTTAGTCGCATCCTTCCCCTCCATCTCTGTACAGTACTTCTTGAACAGTTGTACGAGTCTGAAAAAAAATTACAGTGTAACTTCCCTCCTTTCTTCTATAAACAGTCAGTGCATGTCCACTTGTCAATCAGGTGACCATTTGATGTTTCCCAAACACAAGGCACTTAGTGACTCTGTCCCCTATAAGCTTAGGCAAAACAGGTATCGCGCTCTCTTGGGGCCATGGTTTGGAGCTGAATGGAAGGTCAGCTAGGGCCAAGACCTACCACTTCCAAAACTGCAGTCATAATTCCTACATAGGAATGTCTGTTTCAATTTCATGATTAACCTACCCAAAATAATGCAGTTTGATGATTTGTGTCTAGAGTTTTATTAAGTTTTTATTATATTCACTTCAACAGTCTTTTTTTTTCTTTAGATTAAGCAAGTAGATCCCAATTTCCAAATTCGGAAATAGTCCCAATCTCCCTAGAATTAGAAAGAAAACTACATCTGGCCACTGAAACTCATAAGCAAATGTGTTTATTTATCTTGCACTAAGCTCCCATACTAAGTACAGATCTATAATCTTATTGGCTGGCAATATCTCATTTCATGAGCAGTCATCATGCAGCAAATGAAAATAATTGGTTATAATTTTCCAATTATTTATTCATGAAAGTATGTGAGCAATAGGCCAGGTCATACTCTATTTATTGAGCTTTTTAGCTCAGTCATACATATAATACTCTTACACAGATGCACAAAAAACAAAGAATTTTTTTTCCACAATGAATAGCTTATCTGCTTAAAGTCTACATAAATGTAAAGTCCGGTTACTTACATTACTAGGAATTGGGACAAATATCAGAGTCAGGTGAACTCACAGTTTTTTTTACTGCGAGTACTGACCTTTGATGGAGTCAGGTTAACTCAAGTTTGTTTGTAAATGACAGATAACAGAGTACATTTTACTCTAGGTTTGTTGAAACTTACTAATGTTGTAGTTAGGTTAACTAACAGTTTGTTACTGAGGACTGATATTTAAGTCAGTTTAACTCAAAGTTTATTACTGCGGACTGATGTGAAGTCAGGTTAACTCACGGTTTGTTACTGAGGACTGATGTGAAGTCAGGTTAACTCACGGTTTGTTACTGAGGACTGATGTGAAGTCAGGTTAACTCACGGTTTGTTACTGAGGACTGATGTGAAGTCAGGTTAACTCACGGTTTGTTACTGAGGACTGATGTGAAGTCAGGTTAACTCACGGTTTGTTACTGAGGACTGATGTGAAGTCAGGTTAACTCACGGTTTGTTACTGAGGACTGATGTGAAGTCAGGTTAACTCACGGTTTGTTACTGAGGACTGATGTGAAGTCAGGTTAACTCACGGTTTGTTACTGAGGACTGATGTGAAGTCAGGTTAACTCACGGTTTGTTACTGAGGACTGATGTGAAGTCAGGTTAACTCACGGTTTGTTACTGAGGACTGATGTGAAGTCAGGTTAACTCACGGTTTGTTACTGAGGACTGATGTGAAGTCAGGTTAACTCACGGTTTGTTACTGAGGACTGATGTGAAGTCAGGTTAACTCACGGTTTGTTACTGAGGACTGATGTGAAGTCAGGTTAACTCACGGTTTGTTACTGAGGACTGATGTGAAGTCAGGTTAACTCACGGTTTGTTACTGAGGACTGATGTGAAGTCAGGTTAACTCACGGTTTGTTACTGAGGACTGATGTGAAGTCAGGTTAACTCACGGTTTGTTACTGAGGACTGATGTGAAGTCAGGTGGTTTTTCTGGTTCCTCCTCCTGCTCCAGGCCTTGGTCTGGCAGCATGTCATCAGCCATTTCCTCCTGGGCTGATTTTGGTTTTGTGGTTTGCTGAAGAAAAAGAAAAATACACATTTTCGCATTCCATCTGGGCTGATGCAATCCTGACATTAGTATTTGACCTAAAATGACAAAATTCATTTTGATCAAAGAATGCTGGAACAACCACTTTGAGTTTGAACCTTAATCTGGAAACAGCATTCTCTAATTTTGAAGACAATGCATTAAACAAAGAACACAATCATTGGATCATCAAATGTTAATACTTTCCTGAACATAATTTCCTTGCATTTTTTTCCCTGTGTAAAAAAGGATAAAGTTTTATAACAAAATGGAGCAATAAATAAGCCCAAACTTCAGGCTTTTCATAAATCCTATTAACAATTCATTTTGTTTATACAATATATTAAATTACAATAAAATCAATGATACAGAAGCACCTTTAATACCTGAAATTGCACATTTTTCTTCATGAGCTTGGCCTCTTTCATTCTGAGCCTTGCTGCTCTGACGGCTTTCTTGCGTTCTTTCTCCATCTGTTTCCGTCGTTCTATATTCTTCCGCTTCTGCTCAGCCCTGCGAGCCTCATCTATACTCTCAGCCACAGACAGAGCTGTTCTCAATCTGCGTCCTCTCTCTGATGATGTCGATGGGGGGTACCTGTGTCATTTATTAAGAAAGTTATCTGTCACTAAATAGTTTAGAATGACCAATCTTTAAAATAACTCGTCTCTGATATTCAGAATTTTGTCTTATGAATTTATTGTTTAAGTATTAGGGTTTTTTGTGACAAAATAGTTTTAGTAAAAATCCAAATAAAGAATATTTACAAAGAGTAGATTATTATTTTCTGAAGGCAACTTGAGATGATACATTTCTGTTGAACATTGTGAATCAATAACTGGTAAGATTAAGAAATTAGAAAAAGGTTTAGGAGTTATGATTTTGTTAGAAAGAAGAAGGTTAAGATCTTATCTGGGGCAGACTTATTAATAATAAGTACAAGTATATCAATTATTTTAAATTACCTGAATTGTAAAATATATTATAATTTCATACATTATACTCTTGATGACATAATGAATGGTGCATGCAACATGTCTCACAGAGAAATACTTTTGATAAAGTTGTGCATTTTGTAGTACAAATAGTATTCAGGAATACATTTGTTTATTATTGACAGTGATACCACAATTGTTCATTAGTGCCATCTGGTCTTCAGACTGTGAACTAATGTTGGTTTTAAAGACTCCTGAAGTTTTAATCTTATTTCAGTTAACTGCCATGTATATACATGCACAAGCCTCTCCATGAATTGCTGCAATATGAACATCTCTTCCAGATAATAATAAACTAAACTGTGTTATTTTTTAAATACCCAAAGCAACTGAATTATCAACCAAACTTATACAGCTAAATTCCTTATTATAACATTTAGAATATTTACCATACCATATATATAACAATAACAGAATAACAATTTAAATCAAATAAAAGAGTAATGCATGTGTTAATATGTAACACATTTATCATTAGTAAATTTGTGATACATTTTACTTCAGTCAGCCATGCATTGCTTTGCCATACTGTGCAAAAATGTGCTGTGTTATAATTAAGACACCACATAGCATTCATGTATTATGACAATATGAACACTTTATGACAAACATCATGCTTGTAGTGAATACATCAAACAACTGCACATGTTCAAAGTAACAAATCAATCACATTTCTTTGTGTCCAACAATTAAAAAAATATATGTATATAATATAATTTTAATGAACAAAAATAATTAAGTCTTTAGCTGTTTCCCAATAATGATTGGGTTTAGCAACTTTTTAACTTTTTAGCAACTGTAGCAAGGGAATAATGAAAAAAATCCAATAAAAAAAATAATTGATATCCCTTTTACATATAAATAGGTGTCAAAACATTTTGTACTCAGTAAATTGTTCAAAATGTTCTTGGCACCCTCTGTGCATTCCCATGGGTATGATATCAATATGAACTGAAGCAAATAATCGAGTCTGCCTGCCTACATCATAGGAAATGCTAAAACAAAAATAAAATCGACTTTCTTTACTTGCAATCTTGAACTGCATATAAAGAGGTATTATCCTTGCTCATTGCTAACTTGTTATAGGTCTCTGACTGAAAGTTAGCAGCTAAAAGTTGAATGAAAAGTTAACACTGTCATAAATAGTTTAAGAGCACATTCTGAAACCACCTGATAAGCCAGTATAAAATATTTTTGATGCAAACAAAAAGTGATGTCAGAAGGAAAATTTTTCACTGAAGTTATTTCTAACTTGTTTCGATAGGCATCTTATGCAACTAGTATTTAATAAAGACTGTGTATATAGTAAGTGTACCAAATGATTGTTTTTTCAACCCATAAATCAGACAGGATACGGTGTCTAAAAAACATGCCGCTATATATGCCATATCTGGCATGTATATGAAGCACATATAAATAAAAACATTACTACAACAACAAAAGCATATCAAAACTGAGTAAAACAACAACAGTTCTAGACAACTACACTCAGATAGTTACCGTTGATCATTTCTTCTGTGGTGAAGGATAATGACATGTTATTACATGACTAAATACCTTAATGAAATAATACATACACTAAGACCATAAACTATTGTATTTATTCTCTTTTAAACTGCAGTTTTAAACAGAAACTCAAATCCTGAAACTAGGTATTTTTTCCTACAGGCTCAGTGCAGTTTCAATGGAAGTGTAGTTCAAAAGGATGAAATATGGTACACTTTATTTAACAGATAATTTATTCTCAACACTTAATCAACATATTTTCTCTATCTATTGTGCACTTAATATTAACTTATTTAATGCCAAACACAAAGCTCTTTTACATAATCAAGATTTTTTTGCACAGTTTGTTTTTTAAATTTAAGCTAGTATAATGGATAATAAGTGCTGTCATCTGCAGAGTATCACACAATCACTATTAATATTCTTCATTTCTTCCACTGTACTGATATATATAGTTATAACTAAACCTACACAGGAAATACAGCTAACTGATGAAATACAGGAAAACATACTTGTATTTTCATGAGAAATTTTAATATAAAATAACTCAAAATTTTTTTAAATAATATATCTAAACAATGTCAATATTTTTCTTGAACAATGAAAATCATGAGTTGTTCTGATGTGAACATAAGATCCTGAAGTATGTCACAGACTTAAGAAATAAGTAAGGTATTGTTTGATATTCTTCTAATTAATTTTACCATTAAGCTACTTTACACTTAATAGCCTTGTGTTATAACATTATAGGATTCCCAATAAACAAACAAATTAATTTTATTAAAACATCTGAGGAAGAAAAAGGGTCTCAACATTTTTCAAAGAAGATGGAAATTATTCAAAGGAAAGCCATTCTATTGACCGGTGAAAGTGAAAGTTACCTAGCAACCCAAGGACGTTCTCTCCTAATGAGCACTTTCTCCTCGTGCAGAATAACCTCAAATTCTTCTGCTGTACTTGGAGGGGTTTCAATAGATCGCAGGTGACACCTGGTGGTATAAACATATACTACATGCTGTACAAATCACACAAATGTTTAAGCATTGAAATGGGCTTCAAATATATATATATATATATATATATATATATATATACATATATATATATATATATATGTGTGTGTGTGTAATTATGTGGACTGTATCTTTAAACTGAACTTATATGTGCAAATACGCTTTGTAAGATTATTTATTCTTTGTTAAACTGTATTGTAGAAAATTGGTATAGTTCTTAACTATCTAAACAAGAAAAAAGAATTCTCCAAATGAAAAATCTTAAATCATTTTTTCTCCAACTCAATACATTGTTAATCAGCATTTGACTGAACTGATAATAAATCTAATTAAATTATCATTAATAATACTAGGGCTGTGAAGAAAAATATGTCAGCTGATATCTGTTTTGCTGCAGAAAAATAATTTGTTAATTATCTGACATAAAATATAAGCATTCACCACAGCCATGGGATTTGGTGAAACATCATGACATATGATATCCTTACAGATAAATAGTGACTTTTAATCACGATAAATATTTAATAGTCCTATATTGCCCAACTCTCATTGAAAAGCATGTATAGGGACCTATGTATGAATAAAGTATAACTGGTATTTATATTTAACTCTTTTCAGCACATTACAAACCATATATATAACAGCAAAAAAATGTATGATAACAGACTGAAGCTCTCATGATCACACAATCACCTCAAAATTTGGGTAAATACATTATTATATGAATGAAATTTAGGACCATTATAAATTAGACCTATACAAATATATTTTAAACATTTTATTATCTGTTTCCATATTAAGACACTCAGTCCCCCTACAAATGCCCTGAACCTTGAGATGACTACATAATGCTGCTGTAATTAAAATTACCTTGGTAATTTTAACTGGTAATTACCTTGGTAATTTTATCATGCAAAATGCTGGATGCAGATTATGCAACATAAGCTTATTACTATTCACATGTTTATGATACATATGCTTGTCATAAGTATTTATGCTCAAAATGTGTTTTGTTAATGTTACCTCAGCCATGCATATTAACAGCATATATATATAAGGCATTACTTGCTCATTAGCAAAAAACTTACTCCAGGAAAAGCTTTGCATCTTCCTTTAAATAGCGGATCCAGACTTTTTCCAGGTTTTCCACAGCTTGGTTTTTGGGTGCAGCATAAACAGAAGCCTCCACAAAGTCGTTACTTTTGAGCAGAGTCTGATGTAAGGTGTCTCTTACCTCTGATGAAGCACCTGTAGCCACACATAAATATTTAATTACGTATCAATGAGAGCCACAAACTGATACAGAACTTAAGCTTTTTATAAGCTTATAATCTAATTTTTAAATCTTATTTACATAAAAAAATCATCCAATTATTAATATTTGTTTCTGAGTTTACAATTTACAGATAATCCATAAATCTTGTTTATAAATAAGTAACAGCTAAAGAATCTAAATTAACGTACTTAATGATCCAGGAACAACCAATATTTTTAATGACTAATTCTTCAGAAAAATTGCCGTTTGATAATTATCACATAAAATATTTTTTTTATAAGGATTAATATAATTTTGGACAACTTTTGTTCAGGTAATTTAGACCCTTATATATTCCCATGCACCATTCAATGACAAACCTAATAAAAAGCAGGCTAAACCACCTAAATTACTGAAAATGGACATTAAGCAAACTGACCTATATTATATTTTGCACCATCAGCAATGAATTTGTTGTAGATAGCCCATGCATGGACCATTCTGAGGAGTCTGTCTGCGTACCGATCCTCGGCCATTCCGTAATCTGTCACGTCCTGCCAGAACAGCAGTAGGGATAACAGGGACATGTCCTCTTGTCTGGAAAATAATAAAATAATTATATTTAGTACAAAGATGTCACTCTGAATGTGAACAACAAACAAAATGCTGGTTGACCTGTTGGGTCACCCTTTGAGAAAATTGTGTGAGCAACAGAGAGTAATTATCCAAGCATCCACCAGATGTCACTCTTATTCACTCAGTGCAGCAGAGAGACACCTGGTATTCCATGTACGATTAAGACTGAAATGTACAAGAAAGATGTAGACCCAGTTCCTGCCTTTGAATACCTGAGGAATTTAATTCTGTAGCAGATGAAAACCATTATTGTAGCATATTCTGTAAGTTAGTGCACTTAAGGTGCATTGATAGCTTAAACTACCCTGCTTGATGTCCCATAATGCCCTTTAATGAAAAGGGGAGAGACAGATAACCAGGAAGACATGGAGAGGGTTAGTCCAATGAACAAGATGCAAAATAATTACTCCAGTAAAAGAAGTAGTGTAAAAAAAGGAAAAAAAGAATAAACTGAAGCCAAAAAGGAACAAAGATAGCCATGAAACCAAATATTAAGAAAGAAAGTATTAAAAATATTACCACCCCAAAAGAAATAAATAATGACAAAAATAGTTAACCTTGAAAAGAGAACAATTCAATAAATATCATGATGCATCACATATATGAACATTCCTTTAAGTTACATAATAACAAACTGGATATATATATTGAATATTAAAGTTTCTATAAGCATGGCTTACTTTTCCAGGAAGGTTTGGAATGGTCCACCTGCCTCCTTATCACTACACAAAGCCAGGATGAACTTCTCTCTCATTGTACTGAAACAAAGATATAACATATTGTGGATGATTGACAGTTTAATTCTTAATATATGAATGCAAACCACTTGACACAACTGTAGTGGTCTTAACAAGGCGTTGAAGGTTTAAGCTGAGAAAACTAGTCACATCCAAGATCATAAATATAAGCAGAAAAAATTTAGACAAACAAGCAAATTTGTGGAATTTATGTCCTCCACTTCAGCCTCTTGTTATTTTAGCTTCCTGTGATCTTCAAGCCTGCCTTCTGAATATTTTTTAGATTTTATTTTCCCCTGAAGATGTCTCCACATGTCATAGTGCCTTGTTTTAGTTTTCTTTGTCCCCTGAAGATGTCACCATGTGTCATATTTTTTGTTGTGAATTTGGAACAAAAGGGAATATATATTTGTTTGTTTTGGAACTGGTGATAACAGATTTTCAGACAGACATTTAAAAACCAATCCTAACCAAGGTGTCCAGGAGAGCAATCACTGACCCAAATTTGAATGAAATGGGATAATATTTAGGAAAGTTATCGCACGGAAATGAAAACCTGACAGATGGACAGAGAGGCAAATGGACAGACAGAAAGACAGACAGACAATAAAAGCTGATTCATATATATACAGCAAATGTGTGAAATATAAAAAAAAAATTCTTACCTGTCTGGAGGTCGATAGAAAAACTTGACCTTGGCTGATTTGATGCGATCTTCCATTTTGTGACCACCTCTGCTGACAAGTTCCCAGTTGGTTGTCTTGGCGATGGCCATGACATCATCAGCTTTGACTGGCATGGAGTTGACCAATGAGATGGAAGGAAAGAAGCAGCCAGGAGATTCACCTCGATTCAGTGCCATCAGTTCTTGCTCCACCGCCTCGTTCCTGGCCATCTCCATCCTCGATACTCGCTCCAGTTCTTGCCTGATTGTTCAAATGTTTGATATAATAAAATATAATATTACTAGTACTTAATTATACTCATTGTATGATGATAAATGATACTGCAAAGCTGATGTGACTCAGGATTTAATATGATGATATAGATCTATCATGGGAACAATTTGATTTCCTAGGAATGCTTAAAATATTCCCTCTTTCCACTTTACTTAAATGAAGTTAATCACTGTTTAGATTTTATAAGTTGCCTTAAACTTTGTGGAATATATAATTCATTCAATTTTTAAGAATGATGTATTCATGATGAATGAGAAATGTTATATTAAAGAAAAAAATCCACATTTAAATATAGAATTAAACTCTTGAATGTTTTGGGCTTAACAATCAATACTTCTTAAAAATAGAAGTGATAATTAAAGTATTTTTTAAAACTTTTTTACTGAATTATAAATCACTTATGGTGGGCAGGCCTTAAAATTCATACATCAAATACTCTTAGAGAATGTCCTCCTGAAATTGTGATATTTAATAAAATGTTAAACTGGACGAATAATGATCATATTGAACTGGTATTACTGTTTCACTTCATGAATAACACTCCTGATGGTTCCTTGCCATTAGAGGGAAACTCTATTGATAAAGAACTCTGAGGTCTATTAAGAGAAGTTCCACTTGCCTTCTTACCATAGTCAAACAAATGTAAAAGGATTAAAACTAGATTAAACCTACTCTCCTTTATTTGTACCAACCTCAAACATTCAGGTTTTCAAGCAGCCCACATAACTTAACAACTACAATTTATTATACCCCCTCCATGAAACATAAGGAAGCAGTTCTTTCATTATAACCTAGAGGAGTTCTCCATTTCTGGTAAGGTTGTTCCATTACTTCAGTACAAATTCTGCTCATAAAGCCCTACAATTATTTGGGTAAAAAAACTCAAGTATGGATTCTTGTTATTTCATACAATAGAGACCTTTTATTCTGTATATCATCTAACAATATATTCTGATGCAGAGTAAATCCATTCAGTACAGAGTGAATATTAATATATACCTCCTGACCTCATTTTTTAAAATAATCAATATATAAACAGACAAGTTTACTCATATAATAATTAATAACATGGATACAGAATGATGTTGCAGTTCCAGTGTTTGAGAAGAACCAAATTTATAGTCCTGGGGTCTAAAATTTGCCAACTATTTCATCCCTATAGACAGTCCACAGCAAAACAGATATCCTCACTTTCAAAAACCAAATAAAATGTTCAGTATTATCATGGCCCTGTGCTTGGTGGACAAATGTTAGTAATCATTTAGCATTTCAAATTAGTCTTGTGACCAACCACACATAACAAGTTTTCTGTGTTATAATCCATAACTCACATGAAGACTGATTTTACTTTCTGTTGAAAAAAACATGCTTTCAGATTAAAAGTGTGTTAAATAACTGAACCAAAAGGGAAATTATGAGAGTGCTCCATTCTGAGTATAAACAAAGCATATCTTTTTTTCAATGAGGTATTTGATTTTAAAATTTTTCTTTTCTTTGGAAAATGAACCAGCATGGCTTTCTACCAAATTGTGTATCATTCAATGTTAATATATCATACCATTCAACAATTGTCAATAATCCTCACATTATTTTACATTAATGTAAAACATTTACTCTTTGTCATGACTGCTTCAATAAATGACTGCCAAAGAGAGTATATTAGTGCTTTGGAAATTACAGATCGACAGTCCAACCTTTCTCTTTAAGTTAAGATTGGAACATCAACATTCTTTCCAAGGACACTCAGTTGCCAAATGGCCACTGTCAATTTAAAGTGAGCATATGTTAATGTGAAATTGTAAAATTAAAAAAAAAATTCAAATTCTGCATTGATTTCTAAATTGAAACTCTTTTTATACATTTGTATGCAGTATTATTTAGAATGACTGTCTCAAAATATCAACAAATTATAGAAAAAGTGACAGGGTACTCAAGAAAAAGTGAAAGGGTACTCAAGAATTCACCAGAATTTCCTGAGTACATGTACATAGTACACTGACAGCTGAAGAAAGTATAGCTTAATTCAAATATCAAAATGGATTATTTGACATATATTCTGAATCTCATTATGCATAAGGAGTTAGGTGAAGAATCTTTATTAAAACATAAAACAAAAACAAATCTGAATAAAGTTAGATCCAAAAGTCCAACATTATCATGTAAAATCTAATCATACAATTTCCTTGTATGTGATGTATATTTTCCTGGTGGTTTAATATCATTTGTGTATCACAACAATCACACTTCACCCTCAAATGTATCACTGAGTATTCCATCCCACAGTATCCATGGCAACCTCTACTTACCCAACTCCTGTGGGATTAGACTGGCTGTATAAGGAAGTATCTACATTTTAATTATCTTACAAAGCTTCTCAATGTCATTTTTATAACACATTAAACAATAATAATAAAAAAAAGTCTGAAAACAATGCAAATCCTAAAATAATGTTTGAAATACAATAAAATAATGTTTGAACTATTATTTGTAATAACAGAATCTCCAGCCCTAAAAAAAGAGACCAAACCAGAGAGACAAACAGACAGACTATCCTTGCAGCTCAAATGATTTGTAGTCATCAGAGCTTAAATACAAAATACTCTCTGGATGGAGAGAACAATTATTAATGATCTTTTAAAGTAGAAACGGATAACCCTAAGATCACTGACCAATTTTTCCCTCTGGGTGTGTGACAAATAAACTGGTTTGAAACAATATTGCTATTCTTAATGTTAAAGTAATATATACATAAATGTAAATCTTTTGCAACTGTGTATTACAGAAAAACATATAGCTGAATTTGATTTGGTGAATTGGTTTACAAAGGATAGTATTGTTTTATAAAGTATCATATAGAAGTTATAATAGGAATACAGGTGCATAAGCAAAAGCTTGAAGCAGAGATCCAATGTATAATTTTCTGAATATGAAATAAATGAAATATGAGCCGTCCAAAGTTTTTCATTTAGAAAACCCTAAAAGGTAAAGTTTCCAACAATAATGAGACTTGAAAAAAATTTTACATGTTTAACATTTTTGAAATGATATTCAAATATATCAAAGATATATATTTATTGGATTAGATATTGATGTTCAAGATATAAAGTTCTATCATAAGATCAACTAATAACACTTAGATAATGCTAACATTGTTCATTACTTATCATCAGTGGTATGCAGAGGTATATCTGATTATTAATAATAGACACATGGCAGTTTCAATTTGAAACTTTCATCTTATCAGTAGCACTTAAACAGCAGAACATGTAAGCATTCTGGATGCAGATTTACAGTTGATACATAAGCAGAGCAAAAGCAGGGGTGGCAAGTATTCTTTGGATAGTTTTAACGTTTTTTTTTCATTTCAATGCCAGGACAAATAACCCCTCTGACAAATCACCCCAGTTAAGCTTCCTGGAAATATTCTTTCCAGTGCCTTTGTAATTAAAATCTCCAATCATATCTCTATGCAGTTATAAAAGGAACAGCCATGATAATAAATAATGTAGTGAAAAATAACAATATGAATCATAACAATAATAATAATAATAATAATGTTTCAAAGTGTCCAAATATCAAATGAAAATGTTGAGGGGTTATTGTCCATGGCTGAAGGTCAGTTATATGTTTGATTTCCCTCCAGCATTTTATCAAATCTTTATGTTATAGCAAAAGGGTTCTGTGTGGAGATTCATTCTGGGACACTTATTGAAAATCATAAGAAAAGTTTATAACAAAAAGAAGTCAGTATATTGATGCACCCTATTAAATAATGATTGAATTTCATATGTCAATGACAATTCTTGATTTTTTTATATGTTACCTTTCAGGAGGCAAGTTATCATCTTTGGTTTTATCACTGAAAAAACAATCTCAAATCAAGCACAGATCCCAATGAGGACAAAGATAAATTTTTATATATCAGGAATGGGATTTAAATCTAAATACAGAGTGATCAAAGCATTCTAAAATGGTTAATGCTGCTCGTAATGTTTTTTGGACCTTTGCAAATTTAAATACAGATTTAACAAACGCTTGATCAGCTTTGCATGTCAAATGTTCTGAAACTTGGCTCAAGTCTTCCATTATCTATTAAATATTCCATTCATTGAAATAAAAAGAAACACCTTAGCGAGTTAACCAAGACTTGGCCGTGCGCCATCAAGTACTGATAAATATGGTACTAAGATAACTTGAGAGATCAATGTTTTTTAAAAGAAAGGCAGAAAAAAAATGGTTAAAGATATGTTAAAATATATGACATGAAAAATGTGCAGATGGCAGTACTTCAAGATACAAAATATTATGTCAAATACAGGATTGCTTGGATATTCATTTTTTTCTCTATAGGTTGATCAGCCAGTTTCTTTCTTCAGTTGTAATTAAATATTTGGCAATAAACAATTAACTTAACTACTGCAAAACTTCACACAGCCTACTTGCAAGAACTATGCTTTCTTCTTAGACAGCATTATCTAAAGCCTGTTATAGTCTGTTCCATCAACAGGTACCCACTGTCCACTACATATGTTAAATTTTCACAAAATTAGGAGCATAACCCAAAGAATAAACTCCATAACAAGAACCCTGATTAGACCCTTATTAAGCTTCTAAAGTCTTCTTTAGTGACTGTGTTGTGGTACACTACAGTACATGTAGTTTGTTTCTGCATGAAAGGCCTGAGGGTTCCATGAAATTTGACTTTATACAAAGAGTTCCATATCTGGTAGGATTACATCTTGGAGTCAACCTGCACAGAAATCACTGCAGTATGACCATTTTTGAGCATTAACATATTATGCCTGCAAGGTCATGAACTGCAAATTTTTAAAACTATTTTAAATCATCAGTGAACACCTTTAGAACAGACTATAAGATAATAAAAACTACATCTATTAAGCTCATAAAGAAGCCAGGACTTCATACTGCTGATGACAAACATAATGATAGAATTGAGGATTTCAATTTATAGGTATGTAAAGTCAAAAGACGAACTGAGAAAATTGGTGAAAAGCAAAACATCTATGGAAGGTAGCTGGAGGCCGCAATATCCACACATTCCATATGAGCCAGACAGACAAAGCAATACATAGGCAAAAACTAAAACTATATGAAATTGGTAGTATTAGGTACTCCAGAAGATAGAAATATGCCATAAGCAAAAATGAAATCTATTAAATAGACAATAATTGTACATAATATATTGGCCAATTTTTAATATAATCCAAAAAATGAGACTTAATTGCTGGTCATCAGAGCCTAAGTTGATGTGACATTTAGTATCAGTAGCACGTGATTTCTATGAATACGATATCACACTGTCCGTTTTTGCCAAGTTTCCTTAAAAAAGACAAAATCTGAAGGGTGAAATGTCAACAAGTTCCCTTGACTGTAAGGACCACACAACCTGAAGTGATGTGGACTTGGTTTTATTTATACATTATCCTTGCTCACCTGAGCTGGTTTGTCCTCTCTTTGTGGATGAGGAATCTTGGTACCCAGTATGTCCGTATCCGCCGCAGGACATCGTACTGTGTCCTAATGAAGACTGTATGACTGAGTTCTACGTTACTGGCTGCTCTGGCTATCTGAGACCTGGCATCGCTTGTTAAGTTCATTTTGTATTTGTCTTGGATATCCCTGGATCAGATGAGCAAATGTTATTTTTGCTGATAATTTACTGGTCACATATTCCATCATGATATATTTAAGTAAATCTCTGCTCCCATTTTAAAAACTCCAAACTGCAGTAATTCATAATATTAAATCAAATGAAATTACTGGTGTCACTGAAGAAATTTTTGTTCAAACATTATAATTCATAACAGGTAGATGAAACAGCTTTGCAAGTTATGTTTATGTATGATAATACATTTTCAACTCTTGCTAAAAATTGCTGAATGTACATTTTTGTTGAAAGGTGTTATAAAAAATCCTGACTCTTAGAATGATGTATACAGGAGACATGTTTATATCACTAAATCATTTTAAATTTCAGAATTTTCAGGCTTCCTGAGTGAATTTTAAACAAAGAAGAATGTGGCATACACAAAAAATAAAAGTCCAACATTTTCAAAAAAAAAATTTTGCATGCATTTAACATTTCAAAACAAGTCTCTTTGGGACAGAAAAGGGTTACATATTGTTTTCATTTACTTATAAAAAATGTTATTACTAAATACAGATATACATAGGGCTCTGAATTTTTAACACCTGAAGAGTCTGTTCCTGATAATGGCACTCTCTGATTCTCCAAACTGTTCTATGGTGTCCTTAAAGTTCTCACAATCCAACCAGAAGTTAAGCAGGTGATGACCCAAGGTACCCTTCAAGAATGACTGAAATGACTGCATCCCTTCATTCTGAAAGTAATTAATGAAGCTATAGACAGGTAATTTTATATTCAACATTCACATTAGTTAAATATACTTTCAGCTGAGTTCTACTGTTTTTGTTGCAGTTATTTTATTTCTCCAAGTACTTAACTGAAACAGCAACAGAAACAGAGTCATGCCATAAAATATATACCGGTAAACCAAAATGGTTTAAGCCATTTTGTGCTGGTGACACTGTCTACAAGCAGAGAACGAAAAGTTACTGTACAGGAACACATGACTGGTCATTAAGCTAAAAAGAGCTTTTAAAATAAATATATTTCAAAGATATAAAAAATATGACTAAGCCCTGGGGTGTAAGGCATGTTCTTTAAATGAGAAAAAAATACTCATTTGATAACAAACAGTTTTATATATCGATCAATCAGAATTTATGTTTTCATATATATGGTTGAAATGATTCATACGTTTTGGAATGGTTAATGAATGAGTGAATATCTTATTCTGGAAATAAGGAAGTGGAATGGTTTACATGGAAAAAAGACTTTTTTAATTATACTCACACTTCCTAATATATGCTCTTTGATCTCTTGAAAGGTCATTTTATGTCTGCCCTCCAGAGTCTTGACCTCTGACACAGTTTGTTCATCACTGATTGGTTCCTCTGTGAACACAACATAGGCCTCTCTCTCCTCCTCCTCATCCAAATCCTCCTCCACAAACACTGCATCAAAGTCTTCAGAAGGTTCTACCAATCTACAACATATAGGTAGAAGAAATGTAACAGACTTCTGTGGTCTCAGGGTAGAGCACAGGGCTCAAAGCTGGGAGGTCATGAGTCTAAATCTTAACCAAGGTGCTGAGATTTTTTATGGTCAGCCCCTATCCAGGGTGAGTGCTCTGCGGGCTTAATGGGGAGACTGTTCCCAACAGTCATGTTTCACTCACATATGAGTGTGCCTTTTGGGGGTTCCTCGGTGTTATGACCCAGCAATGGGGATGATACACCCAGGACCTGCAGGGTCAAAGCCTAATAAGGAGACAGAGAGCTTGAGAAGCCATAACTTAGTCCTAGCTGTTTCCTCAGCAAATGCACTTCCCAAGGACAGGCAAAATGAATATTTTTTGTTTAATAAAAACAATAATTCCAAATTCAGACAGAATTTTTGGCCATTTAGGTGATGTAAAACTAAATTATTGTTTTATAATTGACCTCTAAGAGAAATCCTACCAGCAAGCAGTAACAGCAAGCACAATGACCAAACGACCAACCATAGACCAAGTTATCTCTTCATGATCCTGTTAGTCTGAGTGGTACCTGTTTGTGGAAAAAGCACATTTGATGTTTAATTCAATGTAGGGAATTGTCTCACCTGTGACTACCACCACTGTGCTTTCTCCTGCTTCCACCAGATGGCGTCTTCCTATATCCTTTACTCTCTGAAACGTAGAACCATACACACTCATCAAATGTGTGGCTATAAAGGGTGAATTATATCAAAATTTTACTGAAAGATGTAGATCAGGCATATTCACCATACATAAACAACTATAACACATAAAACATAATAAGAAACAAGACAGGTAAATACAATAAATGAGTACATAAATACTATGAATGATAAATATATTTCAGGAATATTATCAGAACATGATTAAATATGACATTTATTAGAACAGTACAAATATACTATATGAAATTTATTATATTTATGAATGATTAGTATGAAACAAAATGAAATGAATATATGAATATTAAATGAATATTCAGAATGCATGAATAAATGAGATATTCAAGATATCTGAATAAATCTGAATACATGTATTCACAATTTATGAATAAATACAGTATATAGATATTTATATTGTAATAATCATACATAAAACATAATATCTGAATATTCGGTATGTATGATGAATAAAATCCATGGATACTCTTCATCATAATCATGAATATATGAATAATATGTTTTATTTATCAACTTGAAATTATAAAAAAAATATGGATAATAGATGTAACACAAATATATGAAAAAATATGTGCATAAATGATTCATGAATATCAATATACATTAATATTTACTACATACAGTCTTAAACCTGACTGTTATACCAGGTTTTGCATTTTTTCACCAGCAGGAAGCCATGGCAATCAATATAACCAACGAGTGTGCATACATTGTTTCAGCCCCTTAAGATGGCATGGCTACAAGGAAATCTCTGAGCTCAGGAAATAAAATATTGACTCCACACAGGAAATGTTGTTACACTTATTGATCTTGGCTTCAATAACAACCTACAGAACATGCATATAACTTCCACACAGGCACTGCAATTGGCACACTTGAGATACCTGTGTCAGATGTGATATAATTGTATTGGGTCTGTTTGCCCGGCAACACAGATGATATCACCTATCACATAAACCTGCCTCGTAATTCTAGTGATATCAAAGTTCAATTAATCTGTACACTATCATTCTGATATAATTAATGCCTGACACACTTATGCTATTTTTCTTTCTTTTTCTTGGATAGAGATTGACAAAATATCTATTTATATTTTTTTTTTAATATTGTTCAGACCTTGGCCTGTAGGTGGCATTGCCTGTTTAATGAGGATGACAGTAACCATGTGACTATGATATGAATGTAATTATACATATAATTAAAAAGCATATATAAAAATTAACATAAAACAAACATAATGACCTTAAATTTCCCTGTTTAAATTTCATTTAATAAGGAGATGTGTATTGGACTTGGACTTGGACTCAGGGTCTATATAACTCAGACTTGTACAGGGTCTATATAACTCAGGACTTGTACAGGGTGGACTTGGACTTGAACCTGAAGGACTCAGACTTGGACTCAGAGTTGCCTGGACTCAGACTTATACTTGGACTCAAATAGAGTGGACTTGACTACATAACTGCCAAAACCCCTTTAAAACATATCAGTATAAACTTGGATTTGATTCAAAAAGTTAGAATTAAAAATGATTAATAATATATATATATTCACTACATAGTCTGAGTGTTATACCAAGTTTTGCATTATATAAAATCATCAACTGACCTCCAGTTCCAGGCCTGGAGGGTTCAAGATCTTCATTGGTAGAGAAGGTCACTTCACGTGTAAGGTTGTCATGGCGGGCATGTGAGTCTTGACGAGTTTGCGTTGGGACTGACGGTCCGAGACCTGAGTCGACTGGTGCACCCGAACTTCTCCCAGCTGGCTTGAGGGCACTTGGTGGGGCGTTGGTGCTGTTAAAGGAAAATTTCACTCTTGTATTCTAAACTCACTCTATTCCATGTGACTTCAATAAGGGGACAGATTTGCGAAGGTAAATAAAATTAACTGATCATTTCATATGACATACTGAAGCAAACAGTCACACCAAAAAACATATATTTTGTACTTAATATAGATTAAGTATAAAACGTATGAAATATTTTACTAAATTTATCATGTAGTAAGGTAAATCTTAATTCATTAGTGTTAATATAATGGTAAAGAGATTTTTTTTTTATTTTGTGTCATCAGCAAAACTGAAGTTAGAAAGACAAAAAATTAATTTGAAACCCATGAATCTTTATATTATATGTAACTTTTACTGTGAGAGTATCAGACTTTACAGCTCAGCACAATCAACACTTACTCTTAGCTACATTTTATATCTACTGTTTATTCTATTGGGCACTCACTGTTTGGTGCTATCAGCACTGACAGTCTGTCGGTCACTAGAGCAGGACTGTTTTTGTGTACGTACACTGCTGGCTGAACGACTGCCCACAGAGACTGAAAAGAGGAAAACAAAAACTGATATTGAAGCAAAGATATCCTTCATGGCATCATGACAGTTTATTTTACTTTATATTTCTTTCAATATGATAAAATAAGCTATCTCTTATATTAGCACCATTTCCGCCCTCGGACATTAGAGAGTCCACGACCAGCATACTAGTGTCAGGATGCCTTTCCATCCTTCAATGGGGACCACACAGTAAGGCAATTTTAGTCATTTCTTACAATGCCCCAAGGCTTACAAGTTACCTGTCCCTTGATATAACCAGACCAATTGTCAGCCTTTTTAGTATACTTTCTAACAACACCTACCATGTGTGATAATTTATTCCATTTAAAGTCAGAATATTGGTTAATCCCTCTACATGTTTGTTGAATTTCTGCCCACATGAATACAAGCAATTTAGCATGGTTTGCATGGGTTACTGGATGAGAGCCAACTTAATTGTAAGTGATACAGGATATGTCGTACTTGATCATCATACCATGGAGACAGATTTTCAGTTGGATTGTGAGTTCACATGTATTCTTGTGTTAATTCAGCATTCATAGACAAATTAATGTTAAAATTACCAGATGTTTACCATGTATATATCAATGCAACAGGATGGAAGACCACTGCAGCAAATTCCTCCTAACCTTGAAATCTGCTGAGTAGAATTAAACCTAAACCACTGACCTAGTAAATTCAGTCTATCTTGTACATTATGCTGAAAGGACAAGGCAATGGCAGTTTATTATTTTTAACACTTATTCATTGCACAAAAATAGGGCTTACTGCTGTTCACTGTTTTGTGCCTCTTCTTTCTTACATCTCTGAGAGAATTTTAATATTTTATCAGGATGACTTCTTTAGATGTGAATATATATTTGTTTGTAACTGATAAAGCAAAATTACAATTGATTTAAATCATTTATGAAAGAAAAAGACCAATCATCAATTTTATCAATTAATAAGCACAATGCTTATGCATATGCAGTAAAACTATGCCTAACACCTGCCCCAGTACTGCCCTGGCCACATGACTACCAGTTCCTGTCCTTGGCAACCAGTACACATGACCTGGCAGGTCTAGCACAGCACCCCACAAACACTTTCATTTTGGTCAGATATGGCGACGTTATTGAGTTTGCTGTGTTGAGTACTGGTAAACTACTCATTTATCTCTGTATAAATTTCAAGCAATAAACTTTTTCAAGGTATGAGGAAAACAAAAGTGAAACAGTGCTACATCTTCCCTTAATTGAAATGAACTTAAAAACAGCAAATACATACAGTTGACCCTATCAACTATGGATACTGGTGAGACTTTGTTTATCCTGAAAAAAAGAAGTCAAGTGCCTACATTTAAGTGCCCTGCCAGGCCCTTAGTAATTATGTTTGTTCCTTATACTAGAGAGGTCATAAAAGAAAACTTTTTTTTTCATTAGATGGCCTCAAGTGTATAAATTACAGGCCTGGGACCATAAAAGGGAAAGTGCCCAGAAGTAGAGATTTCCCCATGTATTAAAAACAGCTAATACAAACATTTTTATTACCCATGAACAGAATTTGACATTTCCATGACAAAGTCCCATAAATACTACATTAAATCACTTCAAAACATAAAACAGAAAATCAACCTTTGGCATTTGACCAAAAGCATCTCTGCAGACCCTCTGGTAGATGTACCATAATTTTTCTCTTGTTTCAATTTGTTCCTTCACATTTGTCTTGTTGGCTTCAGATCAGGATAATTCTTTGCCAGCCTGTTTTGGCAAGAGGTACTGCTGTTACACATTTGGGTTATTTATTTTGGACTGGGCAGCCAGCCAGACCACTGTATAAGAAACAGCAACACTAACTCCCACCGACTTGACAAGCATTCGACAGGCTGAAGCTATTGATCATTCAAGTGGGCCACCATTTTGTGAAACTACACATACAAGCTCCCCTTCAGAGGTAAATTTAAGGGCTTATCTTCCAATAAGTATAACACATTAAACCTGTATGTTTAACAATAACATCAAAACTTGGAAATAAAACTACTTTGTGTATAAATGTTAATCAATAACATCAGTAGGAAATAGTTATTTCAAACAAATTATTTCAGCTTTAACATTTTGTTAAAAGTTATTTACTTATTTTGCATGATTTTTATGATTTAAAAAAATGCAGTTTGATAAAAATTAATAACTTAAGTTTAATGATGAAAAGTATCCATCAAATTTGCCTCCATATCTCAACTGAAACCAACACATATCTGTGATTCATGAGCAATATGCATGAATACCTTGGTCTTTAATTAAGGCTTAAAAATTGACTATGATGTTATATGCATGCATTAGGCACCTAACACTATTTAGCACCAATAATCATGATTTGTCCAAATTTTATGTGAAACTGAGAACTGCATATATAACCATTTATTTAAAATGATTAAAAAAGTTAAATCCCAAAAGTTCTGATTATCCTATACATTAGGTGGAAATACATTTGACATTGTTCTAAGCTTCATCTATAAATATAAGGCCTAGATCCAGTTATTTGTATTTTAGTGGTACAGCTCCCCATTTCAAGTATGACCATTTATCTCTACAAACGAAAATCCAAAGAAAACCCTATTTCTTCAGAAATAATCAGATAATCAAAGCACTGTATTGGCAAAATTTAATTATATATTCTACAGACCAAGCTGACCAAGGGAATTCAAGCTGCACAAGTTACTAAGGATATTTTGTTTGTATAGACAGAGCTAAAATATCAGTTGCCATTTTGACCCAATTATTTGTATTTTCATTTTTTTTCTTCATAAAATGGTAAACATACTAATGATTGAGAACAACAGAAGTAGTAAAATGTCTCCATGACACACTGTCCTTATGTTTTTTATGGTATGTGTGACAGTGAAACCTTAAAATACCCTTTCTTATGTAAAACTGGATTTCAAAATCTGAATTGAGTATATGCATAACATTCCAATCTGTACTGGCAATATCCACAGAATAGTTATGTTAAAGTTATGGAACTAATCAACCACTTCTGTAATTGTTCACACAATATACAAAACAAGGCGCTTTTTCTAGATAACCCCATGCCAACTGTAACCACTATGAATAAATAAATGATCATTAACAGGTGACTGCTCAATCCCCTACTCACTGCGTCTCCTAGATTTCATGACTCTAAGTCATTGACATTTTGACCTGACAAACAAAGTCTCTCCAAGCAATAAAACCCAGACCATTCATGAGTGTATACCATGTCTTGAGGGTCACAGTGCTACTGTATCAGTAATGTCAAACAGAGCAGTCACGTTTCCAGGCAGTCAAGAGCTTGTTACATATTAATAAAGCGTGACACTAAGATAAATCTCCTTGTTTACAGGACTGTCCAAGAGCCTGTAAGTGGC
Organism: Sipunculus nudus; assembly: GCA_026874595.1. Lineage (NCBI taxonomy): Eukaryota > Metazoa > Annelida > Sipuncula > Golfingiida > Sipunculidae > Sipunculus > Sipunculus nudus. The sequence goes on along the minus strand of CM049308.1, from coordinate 81,895,420 downwards.
GTTGTTTATTAAAAGAAGATACAACTATAGAACGGCGAACCCTCACCTATAGACCACCTCAGTTCAGAGACCACCTCATAATAATGACCTCTTTTTCACAGTCCAAATTGTGTTATGCTCTTTATATCAGACCTTGTTTAAATGAGTTCCTCTTGGTGCTTATAATTTTGTAGTTTCACTGTATAAGATTTGGTATGACTTTTGGCTTATTATTTAAACTTACAGGTAGTATAAATATTTTAATTATTATTTTTTTATTGTTTTTATGTTTTCTACCTTCACAGCCAGTCACACTAGTGATCAAAGAATTAAATATATAAGACATATCAATCTCTTTGACCAGAGGATCTCATTAATTAGTAAATCACTTTATCTGCAAAGTAGGATTAACGTATGTATCTGTAGCTGATTTGGTACTGTATTACAGCCAAACAGGGCACCTGTAAAATAGAGTTGGGAGTCACTTCCTTGATCATAACTGATCATCAACATATCAGCAATCAATTATCAATTATTTGATGCTTTTGAGAAGTGTTTTGAGCAGATGTAATTTCATAATCAGTCATCAATAAATATTGGCTGACCTCTAGAGTATGAAATATCTGATCAAATGTGGACCTGTCCATACTCTTAATTGATATACAGACATAGTATTGGCTAATATATCTAATAATTCTATAGCCTATATGTGTATATAGTAAACTTAGGTGTGAATCTATTAGTTAACACAAATTGTTCTAAAGTTTATGAAGTTAACAACATGATAAGAATGACTGATATATTTGGACAGTAAACTCTTCATTTCTGGTTAACTTTGCACCTGGCTATGAGTTTTCAAGAAACCATAACGTTTTGTTCATACACAGGTACATTAGAGGATATTTGAGGTTTTACTGATTTTTCACCAATTCACCTTGAAGGTACTTTCCAACACAAGACTCTCTACTTTATTTTCCTTTCATATCTGTTGAAACATTGAACACACCTTATTAAAAAATAAAATTATGTTGATCTTTTAATTTGTACCAGTACAATTCTAAAATCATGTTACCCAATTTTCCAATTTGTCCTGGTCTTCAGTTTGAGGGGTTTGTATACCTGCCAGATTTTTCAGTAATTTTTTTTAAATACAGTTTCATCCTGTGCTTCTTTACATTTCTTTCCAAATTAATTGTTCTATCTGAATTCTGTTCTGAATCCTATTAAACCAGAAAATCATGATTTCTTCTAAATAATATGTATAAATTTAAAAACACACTCCACTAAATTATCATTTTACATAAAAGTATGTTTGGGCTGACTTATATACAGGCAGCCTAATGTCAGGAACGCAGGGGCAAGCACTTGTGATGCCCAAAGTCTCTTTTAGCTGCATGGTTCTGGGTACCCAAGCATCCAATTGGACATTTCCTTATAATGGACACCTCTCTATTATAGACAATTCTTTATTATTGACAACTCTCTATTATGGAGAGCTCTCTATTATGGACACCTCATATATTATGGGGCTCTCTTTATAATGGACATCTTCCCATTTTGGACAACTGTCTATTATTGGCACCCTTACTAAGGACACCATCTTATTATGGGCCTCTCTCTATTATATGCCTCTCTCAATTATGGGCCCCTAGCTCTCTATTATAGGCCTCTCTATATTATGGTTGCTTCTCTTTTACGAATACTAGAAGAAATACAGTGACCAACTGGGTGAGTTAAACTGTAACCAGAAGGTTCTACTATACATACATTGAATTAATTGGTAATATTCAGAAATACTCACATAAACCTAGTCTTGATGGAAGGCTGAGAGCCTTGCTGCCTGGCCGCTGATATCGATACAAATTACTCAAATGAAATTTATGGAAACTCATGTCCATTCCAAATTCTGACACTTCTCCATTGGCACTGTTGTCTACGCTGTTACTGAGACTAGAGATGTAGCTCTCCGTCTGACGGCTGTATCCTCGGATGTTTCTGCTGCTACCCCTGCTGGCCGAGTGACGATCATCAAGAGGTCGCAGCAGTAACTTACACAGCTTGAATTCCCGGAAAAGCTTGGTTCTGTAGAATATAGAATTAAATTTTGCTAAACCAGTGCACTGATTTTCTGAATATTTCTGAAGAAATAAGTTTTTTTCATCGGATTTTCATTTGCTGAGATAAATGATCAAAACATTTATTTTAACAAATGGGGAGCTGTGCCACTGAAATTCAATGACTTAAACAATGTCAAATGTATTTACACCAAATATACAACATCATCTGAACTTTTGAGATTTTTTTAAAATTAATTTCTTTTCAGTTCTCAGATTTTTTTTATAAAATCTGGAGAAAATGTGATAATTGATGCTCCATAATATAAGGTGCCCACTGTATATTATATGATTTACATCATACTATAGTCAATTTTTAAGCCTTAATTAAAGACACAGTTCATGTAAGTTTTTCATGGATCATACATGAGACATCATTATTTCTGATGAACCATCTGGTTCATTTTTTAAAGGTAATTTTAACCACACATAGTTATAAGTACCAATATAATGCCACTTGCTGGACTATAGCAGTATAATATGGTAAAGGGAGAGTTTACCTCACAGATGGTAGGACAGCACTATTCAAATTCATTTGGGCACATAGTTCTTGTGTAACATGAAGACATCATATAACCCCTACATAGTACCATAAATACAAATGTGTAGATACTACTTGGACCAAAATTACTGCTGAATGATTAGTATGAAAGAAAAATTGGCATTTACCGATACTGTATATAAAATGAGATATTACTTCTTCCCCACGCATTGATATCATCTGGTTGTAATAATCAGCCAATAGGAATCTGGCATGTTTGTATATACTGTGATGTATGATGGGAAGGATTTTTATAAAAATGAGGAAATGAGGGTATATCCTCTGAAAAGAGGTGCTTTTGCGGGGGGGGGGGGGGGGGGGAAGGGTTCATTTGCATAGATTCCCCACCTAATTTGTATGGGAATGCCTCCTGGGTCTGTCCCATCATCCTTGAGGTAGACTCTCACTGTACCACTTTGTACCACTTGTGTCAAGCAAGCTATACTATATTTGTTGCGTATATAGTAACTGAATGATATTGTCTGTATCACTGTCGTGGAAAATAAGACATTCAGGTTAGAGTCGTACTGTATGATAATTTATTTTCCATACCTGAGAAAAAGAGGTAGTCTGTTTTCTTTGGCCCACTGTAACATGGACTCTCGCTCTTCATCAGTCGCTCCATATGGTGGGGTTTCTGGACGTCCCAGACTATCCCCCAAGGCACCAGTGCTGCCATCTAGCTCTAAAAATGTTCCTGTCAGGCGATTGTAGTACAGGGGCTGTGGGAATGCCTGCAGAGGAATCAAAGCATGTCTCTATAAAGGATCATACATTGTTAAAGTGATCATATAATGGTCCATTTTAGCAAGTTTCTCTGCAAATAAGGTGTTTCTTAACAGTATGATAAAAGTCACATCATCTTATCGAGTAATTAGCAAAAAGGCACTAATAGCAGCTTAAAGAGCTGGAAATGCAACAACATGAAATATGTTTCCTGAATTGGCATCTTAATATATAATGTATTATTATACACATGTATTATGGCACCACTATTTCTTTTTAATTACCACAAATGTTCCTTTCTTTTTATGCATCTCTCTCTCTCTCTCTTTTAATTACCACAAATGTTCCTTTCTTTATATGGTTCCCACTATCTATTTCTTTCTATCTCTCTCTGTTTCTCTCTATCTCTTTCTTTCTTTCTTTCTGTCTCTCTCTCATATTTTATGTCTCAAATTCTCTTTTTCTGGTCCCCTATTTTCCCTTACAAACACCATGCTCATGTCAAGAACTGTTTACTGTTTAGAACACTGATATATACAATATAAATTTATCTTAAATAAAAAAAGTAATAATGTTGGAATTTGTAATGTGAAAATATAGTTGAACCACCCCCGCCTCAATGTTGTATTGTGATGGTATTTAAATTTTAGAATTATGATTTTTTTATTTAAATTTGAAATATAAAGATTTCTTTTTTTTTAATATTCATAACATGCAATTGTTAGTTAAAATAAAAAAAAAATAAAGCATTTTTTAGGTTCCATGTGTTAAAAAAAATTGCTCTTTAACACTTAATGGCTGAGAAATATTGATCTAAACATAAAAAGTTAAATTTTGACATCAGCTGTCTTTGTATATAAATCAATTCTAATAATACTGGAACAAATGAATCAGATAATGAACCATGACATACATTTCCTATTGTCATTTGGATGAAACGGGCCTGGTGAAGGCAAGCCGTCAGATAGATTTCCTAATTAACATATGACTTAAAGACTTTTGTTGTTATCAGTGCAATTGTTAGCGGGCTTTGAATACTAATATTAAAACTGCATGTATTAACATAGTAATGTGCTATTGTGACTGTACATAAGCTCTCAGAGTGTGCGTATATGGACAGGTGGTTCATGCAATTAAGTGAAGATACACAAAATATTATTATTAATGGATATAGTACTTATATATGAGTTTACAAATTAATAAGCATAGGTTTGCAGCCTGCTTGGGCTTGGTAACTTAGTACTTATTAAGATTCAGGGGCACTTTTTCTGACAGAAGGCTTACAATTTGGCTATAAAGGAGGGGGGAAGGGATAATAGGCCTATATAGGACTGTCATTACAGCACCTCTGTCAGGCTTGATCATACTCCATGTGGTGTAGCATAAAGATATCAGTTACAGGATACAAGGCAGTAAACAAGTGACTCTTTGATGAAGCATGTTTATAGTAATTAAGAAAAATGAGGCCTAGCCCATGCATGTCTGCAAGTGGATCTTTGCACAGACCAAGCAGGCAGCCTGATCAAGCCTATAGAAGTTTAGAGGAAGTCCCTTTTGCTGCCGATTGGCACATCCAACAGCTGTGTAGCTCATGTATATATTATCTTGTAATTAATTTTATAAGAATGACTTATTTGATGTAGAATGTAAATATTATAGAACATACAGAACAAGCCCACTGAGGAAGGAGTGCAAATGATACAATCAACATCGCTACCTGTTTTGCCTAACAGCACGTACTGCACATGTTGCTAAATCATGTGGTCTGTGACTTCACCATGCAGTCCCCTCTGGGACTATGAATGCCATGCCTGTTTAGGAGTGCTATCATGTTACAGGTGGCTCAGCTAGAGTCTACCCCTATTATAACACCTGAACAATTCTTTTTGGTGCTCAGAGCCCTCTAATTGGGGAGCAGTAAGGTAGGTTTACCCTCAACAATACATAATGTTGACGATCAGGGGGTTGAAGTTCACCAGGTGACATACACCTTCTTATAATGATCAGTCATTTAGTGATCTGCTTGATGTCAATGTGTTAAAGATTGAATGGTTCCCTGAACACAAGGGACTTCAAACAACTGATATAGCAATCATCAAATACACCAAAGTTAAAGCAGCTTTTCTCACTAACATTTGAAAATAAAGTATCAATTTTTCAAAAAGTTACTAAGACAAAAGAGTGACCTACAATTTTTCCTTCTTTCTTTGGAACAAATTAAATAATACACTCTTTTAATAAAAAAAATTATTTCATGGAAAACTTTTGTAATTGAAATTGAACATGGCTGAAGAAAAGTTTATATAAATAACCTTAAAAAATGTTGTGTATTTTGATAGTACTTTAAGTAACTGTTTTTTTTTGTTTCTAAACATGTTTTTTTCAATGAAAACAAAAAGTTTATTTACTGTTAGACATTTCAAACATACAAAAAGACTTATATTTGAACTTTTTTTTTTGCTATGAGCCCATTGATGAATCAGTTGTCTGTGTATATTAATATCTATAATTAAAAATAGCACACCTATTACTGTTATTTTGAGAATAAAAAAATAACAAGTCATCAATGGGAGCAAATGAAAATTTATAACCATATTTTGAAATTCAAGCATTTAAGCAAATTAAAGCAGGGTGGCAAAAAGAATGACACCAGTAAAACCAAGGTTTGTGACAATAAAGATCATATTTTATTTTATGGATTGCTTATGATATTGAGATAAGATTAGCATCTAGAGTATAAACAATTACTTTTTATTTTGTGTTCCTTAAAGTCATTTTTCTTTTCAAATTTAAACCTTTTTGTTTAATTTTATTTCACTAGAATGAAGTACATAATTCTAGACAGATGTGTAGATATATGAATTTAGGTTTGGTTTGATATGAAAATAAAAGGGGTATGATTAACTGTAAGCCCTCTAAGGTTTGTACCTTTATTAAACAAGCGCACCGCAAATGTGCATAATACGCCCGTCATGTATCTGGTGACCTCTGACCTCATTAAATATGCTTGGATTTTGATGAGAAGTAAATTCCAGTGAGATATTTTATTAATTAACTTTTCTGATAAGTTTCATCAAAATCCTTCATATTCTTCATAAGTTATTGTGGCGACACAACAAAGTAGCCTAGTGACCCATGACCTATAAGCATGCGTAGATGTTATCCATAATTGAACTCGATCAGGTGAGATAATCTGTTGGTCAGTATGTGCACAGATACATGAAACCCAAAAACAATTGTAGGTGACACCACAAGTCTTGTAAACAACAAAACTATTTGAGGTGTATGGCCATGCACAATTTCAGGCTGACACATCAAATCACTTCTGAGAAATAAGCTGGGACATACACTGTGCAAAAATTATTTTAGGTGGCACCACTAATCTTGTGCAGACGAATCTGTCTGAGATGTGTAGACATGCACAATTTCAGGTTGATACATCAAACTTCTCAGTCAGGTGCACTTGGATGACCTTGGAAGCTCAACTGAGGCAGGCAGTTGCCCCCAAGTGAACCGAAACTAATATGCAGGTGCAGCTATTGCCCTGAGTGAACTCTTGACCTGTATTTGGCTGCACTGAATGAACTCTTGACCCTTGCCTTATCTGATACAGTTAGCAGTCTGCCAAATTAATAAATAAATGCAGACTGAAACTTGGCCTGTTGCCAAATCTGAAACAGCTGGCAGTCTGCCAAGCTATTTATAGATACAGACAAAATCTTGGCCTGTTGCCAATTCTGTTTACACATACTGAAAGAACGGCTAAAATATTCTTTCCATGCTAACATATTCATAGTTTTTTTTATTAAAAAATGTTTAGAATTATAACAGATGCCAATTAAAAGCAAAATCAGAATACAGATGTATTGTTTTTCATGGATTTATCTTACACATAAGTTGAACATGGACACAAACAATTTTGCTTGTACAGCTCTGCTTATATACCCACTTAGCTTAGTCTGTAACTACAATAAATCTAGATGCTTTGTTTACCAAACTATCTTACAGTCCTTTCATTGTTAAATGTCCAAAAATTCAGCCAAAAATCATAAAAGTAAACTTGTACCTAAGAATAAATTTGTGTCCAATGTTAAAGAATTTGAAAAAGCAGTTTTGCAGAAGAAGACTGTTGCAGCCCTCAGTTTGATATAGGCTTACCTGGCCACAAGACCAACTTCAGTTTTCTATAACTGTACCAAAAAATCAATGAACTCGATCTTTTCTTATACAATTGAGAGAACCCTACCCTACAATATTTCTTGTGAAAAATTAAACCATATTGCTTAACAGTTTCATTATGAAACATTTTAAATGTAGAAGCTAAAAGGGGCTAAATTTACAAGTTTTTTCCCCATAAAAAACCTCAATCTAAAATATGAGTCATGTGATGAACATTTGCACAAAACCTGGTGATGCTAGCTCCTGTCCTTTCTGTGATTTTTATGTTAGTATGCTTACATGGCAAAATGACTAAGTCCAAATTCCCGTTACTCAACCAAAATTCATCAAACCTAAACCATTTGAACAAACTTGAGAGAGCTCATCTCTGGGATCATTTATGTGAAATACTGAAATATCTGGCTGAAAGATTTCAAAGAAGAAGATTTTCATTTTTAGCAACGGTAATATGTTATTTGATGCAGGTGGCACCACGAAAAAAGCTCAGTTTCAAATATGACTCATGTGACCAACATTTGCATAAAATTTGGGGATGATAGCTCCAGCTGTTTCTGAGATTTTAATTTTAGTATCCTTTTTTGGCCAAATGACTAAGTTCAGCTTCCTGCAACTCTGCCAAAAGTCACCAAACTGGAACCATTCGAACAAACTTGAGAATGTTTCTATGATTATTTCTGTGAAATCTTGAATGAATTGGCTGGACAATTTTGGAGATGAAGACTTTTAAAGGTTTTTGAGCTTTTTCCAATATAAAATCTAAGTTAATGCACAGAGCAGAAATAAAGAAGCAAAATCTGATAGTTTATTGAGGACTGATTTTTTGCATAAAATTTGGTGATGCTAGCTCCTGCAGTTTTTGAGATAGTATGGGTTAATGTAAAGACAACAGCTCAAGGACATCAGCCAATGGACAACGCTACACCATTACACACTGATACTCACAGGTAAAGATAGAAAAGCATTGAAGTATCCAAGAAATAAGTCATCATAGGCCAAGAGCTCCTCAAGTTTCTCCTCTGTAATCTCGAAGCCTGTAAATCAGATAAATAAGATAAATGATAAAAAGTTAGGAGAACTGTTATACAAGAACATTTTCAACAGTGTTGGCATTTAACAACAGAAACTCATATGGAAAACAAGAATTGAAATTTTTTTAAATAATGAAAATCACAGTACAGTTGAATGTTAAATAAATCAGTTGCCTGTTATAACTGTTAATATGCAGGTTATTTCTTATATGGAATTTCTTGATAAGTGTTTTCATCTCCAACATTTACAGATAATTAAAACATATTAATATACACAGACAACTGATTCATCGATGTGCTCATAGCAAAAAAAAAAACAGTTCAAATATGCAGAAGGAATGAGTCATAATTAATATCATGATACAAATGCAGGTGTTTGGCAGGATATATACTGTTTTAATGACAGATTAATGATAACATAAAGATTAAAAAAAAATTATCAAGAGATTCCATATTAAAATAACTGGCTTATTAACAGTTATAATAAAAACTTAAATACCAATGACTAAATTTTGCAAAAATACTTGGTAATTGTGATTATAGTGAAATTATCAGTGACTCTTCACTGCATTATTACATATAACTATATATATATATATATATATATATATATATATATATATTATGACTTAGTATCAGACAATATATTCTGCAATGCAAACAGTAAATTACCATATGTTACAAGGTAAAGCAGCACTGCTGTGGCATTAAATGTCTAGGACTGAATTTCAAAATATCAGTGCCATGGTAATTTAGTGCATAGATTTATTACCAATAAAAATATTAGTATAATATGAACCTGAAACGCTGCAAACACTTTCAACTATCTATCAAATAATCATAACTTCATTTTATTACACCTGCTAAAAGTAATGAAAAAAAAAATTGAATTATATAAATCATAAATAAAGTTGATTCATCCGACCACTTCATAACCACATATTGACATAATATAAATCATACAAACAAAAAATGAACACATAGAAAAGTAGTTGGGTAGCAATTTAATATTAATAATGAACCGCGACATTCTTAACCCAAACTTTGTAAACAATCAAATATTGTAGCTCACCTTTCGGCATTTTTTATATTGTTTATTTTGGCCCTTGGTGAAGTTATCAGCTGATTTTCAGCAGTAGCTATGTTTCCTTGCCCACCCCTTATTGCATTACATGGCTGGCTGGCTGTCTCAGTATATCCTGGCACACAACTTACATACGCGAGATCTTGATTTTCAAGAGGGGAGGCCTGAGAACGTTCAGGTGCGAGCTTGATCGCCTATTTCTATCCAGCAGGATTTTGTATAATGCTACTCCTCGCCATTGCCATTTACTTTCTCGACGTGTGCAAATAATTAAGTTTGACAAGTTCTCGTCATGCCCGCTTGTGTGTGTAGTTGCTATCCGTTGTCAGGGCCGCCATAGTGCCATAGTGAGCCCAAGCCGATCCCTGGTACCCTCACGTTCCGCTCCTTACTCGTGGACAAATTGGGCACCAGCTCTCGCACCTGCTCTGATTCACAAACGTGAGGGCGATTTTGGTTAGCCTCGCTCATCAGCGGCATCTGGTGAGCTTCTTAGAAACCAGCTCAGGTCGTCTGAATCGCAAGAACTTTTTAGTTTTACGAGTCCAGAATTTATTTTCTCATATAACACACATCTGTACGATGGATCGTATAGGACATACAGAAAATTATTTTCATTTCGTTCTCACGCAAGAGTATCTCGTGCCCACGCGATAATTATCTAGTACCCACGCGGTGCGTATACTTGATTTTCATAATATGAAATACATAGGCCTACCTGAAATATTATTGTGGAAGTTCTGAGGGGGAAACTGAGCAATTAAAACATAAAAAGGTTTTAGTCCCCGAAAGAGGGGACAAAAGATGGTGTACTACCTCTCCTTAAAAAAGTGAGGGGGACATATGTCCTCCTGTCCCCACCCCCTCCAACCTGGCCTATATATAATAAGGATTTTGTTTGTAAGTTTTTCCTTGAAACATAACACAAACCGAAATGTTTCCCTGTTCGGTATACCCGAGATTATATAACCCTAACCCTAACACTAAACTATTTAAGATATTCCGGGAAGATCAAATACAACTTAAGAAGTGTTTCAATTTAATTCAAACGTTTAGTACACAAATGTTTTATATCAGCCTTGCCCTAACCTAAATACCAGTAACTCTAAACAGACTTAATAAAGTTTTCCCTGAACACATACAAATGGGAAAGTTGGACCAACGCAATTAAGTCTTGAACCAACACAATATAATTAAGCCACTGTAAAGTTTACCTTAAGCATTCAGTGTAAACGTACATACAACGAAATGCAATCAAACAATTTAAGTTGCATGATCACTCAAACATGCAGCACAACAGATCACACACATTCTTGTCTAAATGAGGGCTAAAAAAATTAATTAAGCTAGCATGACATACTATATCGCGTGACCCCGCAAAAAATATATTTCCATACTTAGCCTATAAATTATGTAGGCTATACATTTAAAATACAGTGCAGGATTCGGAATAAACTGTTACACCGTTCAGACTTTTTATCAGTATATTCTGTAAATGTAGTATACACGGATTACTAAATTAAGCCCCAAACACCAACTTCACCAAAAATAAGACCTATTACAAAATTTACCCGTTGTCCCTGGCAACATATACAGTTAAGTAGGCCTAATTAATTAATATGGGCCTCAAACAAATGTTCATAACACAACAGTTGATGAGAGATGATCACGTGAACTGCGAATCATTTTACAGCTGTTAAGCACAGCTAGATGATAGGCACCTGATGAAATTTAAACCTGAGGAGCGCAGAAAATATACAGATAGGCCTCAAATTACCCTAATCATGTAATATTTTCCCCTCAAGATGTCTTTCTATAAATAAAATGAGAAATAATTAAGAATATATTGATGTTGTACAAATGTTTTATATAAATATTTACAACAGTAAAGACTATTACAAAGTTTTCTCATCTAACAGTATTTGATACGCAACTTGCATTATAATTTCTCGTGATTAGGCCTATATATACTATAAACCTGCTAAAAACATTTACCTTAATTATTTCTGGTTTTAATTAACCCGGTTAATACTTAAGCGGTTGATGGTGCCCTTGTCGTAGAGTCATGGAGTTGTTACTTTTAAATAATCTGTTAAATGCATGGCACGACGAAGGCATGGTAGATTTTAATCTGATCCAATTAAATGAATTGATATTGGCCTTATCGCTCCCACAATGTTCCCGCCGTGCACGCGTCAATGCATAGACTGGTACCCAGCGTATTTTAAACAATAATACCGCTGAGTACCTGTCTGCATCAGATGTCACCCAAACAATACCGCATGGCAGAGAACAGGGGCGGGTCATCTGTCAAAGTGCACGGCGTTTTTCTACCTGTACCCACCTAGTTAAACCGACTCGACAGAAATATCGAACGAGTTACTGAAAAGGCTGAAGATAGCTTAGTTTGCAGCTTACAACAAGGATCCCAGTTCACGTGAGCGTGATCAGGATTACCGACCCGGTAATTATCTATTTTAAGTCACTTTTTAGTGTTGTCTGTTTCAAGTATTTGACTGATGTAATTGCCATTTAACTGGTTCGTTTAACTTGAAAGTCTGTATGATGTATCAATGTATGCGATTGTCAGGAAGCTTGTGCACTGGTATCATATTGTCTATTGATATAAGATACTGAAAAATCGAACTTAAAATAGTACATTTCAAACCCGGTTAGTGTTACGTACATCTGTACAGCAACAAATTAAGTTGATCAGTTTTGAAACTAATCTTTAGATTTGTTATGGGTTCATAACTGAAAAGCCCGGGTCACCTGGTGTGTAATTCTCAGCCTTGCACCAAGGCAATCTTTAGATTAACTGTGATTTTTCTACTGTTGCTTAATATGGTATTGTAATAATAGCCTCAGTATTGATAGATATTGTATTTAACTTTGTTCTTAAAAATACCATAAACTTTTGACAATGTCGGCTGCAGAGCTAGTGTTAGACCCCTGGATAAGTGCATTAAATGCGGCGGTATCCAGGACCCTGGATATATCGCCGCATTAAAAGCTTCAGAGTAAACTGGAGAACTTCAAACCCTTGTCGGAAAAAAAATCGTGTAAAATCAAATAGTGTGTTTATAACAAGGAAACTTTAAGTAATCTAAGGGAGATATAGTACTTTATTCGAATGACTAAGAAATTCAGCTAAATATTATGTTTTAGTATGTAAACAAGACTCACTTTTAAAACTTTGCAACCCTTGCGCTTGAAACTGTCTAAGAATCGGAAACAATGAACTGCGTGACCTTTGCTCGCTGAGCCGACACGGCCCGTTACCACTGGTTACACAAGCGGCTGCCGTCCAGATGTGGCTGGGGAAAACCCAGAGCAGACATTGTTCCAGTGTGTGTCACCGTTTATTAGGATAATACATATTCTTCTAATCAACATTTAAAGTGGACAAACACTGTCTAAGTGGTATGTTATATGCGTATTTGATAAGAATATCTTTATTTCTTAACGAATACCACATTTACAGACGAAATATAAGAATTTAATTGTCATGTGGAATGTCTCGAGTTTCCTCAAATCATCTTCTAGGGCTCTCGCACAGCGTAGCGTAGTAAGAGAGGACGGGTGCTAGGGCTAACCTCTGGACTGTCTAGGCAGGTGACAATGTAGACACTGTCGGCTGCCTAGACAGTCCACACTCCACCCACTACGCAGCCGACAATGCTTTAACTGATATCACTAAGTGTCAGCTGCCTAGATGAGTGAAATTCTAGATCTAGTAGCTATTTATTTATTTGAACTTTTATTGTACTAAAATACATATATATACATATATCAGGTCATGTGGAGGGACCAGTCCTGCTACCTTATATCAGAATGGGAAATTTATATTTGCCACCACCATGGATACCTGCAAATTGTACAAGGGATGTGTATTTTATTTTAGGGTTAAATGACTTATTATAACACCACTTCTTAGACCCAGCAATGGTTTTAGAATCCCATTTCCACAATTCAACATGATGGGACTTTTGTTACAGTTTTAACTTTGTCTCAAAATAACAAAAGAAGGAAATATATCCCCAACAGAGATGTTGACGGCCATGGTGCTGACAAGCCACTGTTAACTTATCCGGAGATTTCAACCCTTTATTCTATGTGAAGCCCTAAAGACCAACATATATTCAGTATCTGCTCACTCACTACTCACCAGGAACTAAAATCTACTCTGTCACCATGAGTGACCTATGAAATCATCTGATTGTGTATCTGATTGTCAAACTATTAAGCTAATAAATACCCACAATTACATCAACGGATAATCAAAGGGGTCTAGTGCAAAACAAACACACAATAAACTGTGTACACTGCATTAATCATCTGACCTTGTCAGTCAATGAAATGCAAAGACATTCTTTTGAAATACATGTAGTGTAGGTGTATGAATTCTAGTGAATAAGAATTAAATTTTTACCATACTTATATACATTAAATTACATGGAATGTGATGCTGCATTTAGTGTATTCATTTTCCAAGTCAAAAATCCAACCCTGTTACCTTTTTTTCCTAATTCAGCAACATTTTACTAACTATTACTACTGGGTCTAGAATGTCAAACACCTGTGCAGCTGACACTTGGTGATATCAGTTAAAGCATTGGCGGCTGCGCAGTGGATGGAGTGTGGACTGTCTAGGCAGCCAATATTGTTGGCTGCCTAGACAGTCCAGGGGTCTGTCACTCCACAGCCGACATTGTCAGCTGCCTAGACACTTCCATAATTGAATTATAATATGTAACATTTCGATTAAAATCAAGAGTAATTGATATGCTGACTTTAGCCAGATCATCAGTGATTAATTATAATGTAGATCCAAACCTGCATATATCATAAATTACTGGAAAAATTTAATTACCATGCAGGCAGTTTAGCTTTTTTAGATACCAGGCTCAACTGCCAGCATGCTCTTATTGGAAGTGGGTAAACACACACATCTGCATGTAAATATAATTATATATATGTGTGTGTGTATATATATTTATATGTATATATTTATATATACCTACCTATATACTAAACAGCCAACAGAGAAAATTTACCAGCATGCATATATAGTCTCTAATTTTAGTTGAATAATTTTATTGTAATGTTCATTGTTATTATGCACCAAGTTGACAAACATTTAGCATGCTGGCTAACAGCATACCAAAGTTTTTCTTGAAGTTACCTTGACATAAACACCAAAGGATAAACAGAGTACTTGATCAGTGGTAATCAAGGGTGAGTTTGAGACTGCAGTTATGGCACGTCGGCTGCTTATACATATGCTTGTGAGCAAACAATAAGTGAAATTTTAGAAAGTTAGAACAGCTCAAGAGATGTCAAATCAAAACAGTAGCAGATTACTTTGATGAAAAGCAATTAAATCTGACCTCAGGGAGGGCAGATTCTGAACTAATAAAGCATCTCAAACATCTTTACACCTCTTTAACATGTTCCATATAATTCTGATCAACAGTATTGGCATTACTTTTAGATCAATACAATGTCTGTGCCCACCAAGAAGCTGATCAACACAGTGGAGAGCTGTGTAGATGACAGCATTGATGGATTTGTGGCTGCTAATCCTGGTGTCTGTCGAGTTGGTCCACACAGGATTGTGGTTCGTAAGGACCTGGATGACTACAAAGCTTCTGGGAAGGTTACCATATTCTCTGGAGGGGGCTCTGGGCATGAGCCCTTATTTCCAGGTATAAATATTGTACTGTCATCCATAACCTTCATACAAGTTACATGTCAAAAATGCATAGGGTGTTAAATCAAGATTCTTCCAGAGTGGGCATTTAAGTATCCACAGATACAGTTTTTGCTTATTAGGAAATTGTAGGATTCTTATAAGGACTTATACGATTCCTGTTAGCTACTAATTAACATAAGATTTCTACAGGAAATCTGTTAGAACTATAAGAACATAAGTTGAGGTATACCAAACTTGGATGCACCATGTGATACCCTGCTGTCATTGGTTAGCATTCTTGGCCCTGGTGGCAAAACCAAACATATCAAGCAGTGGTTACATGGAAAGAGAAATAGAATTACTGCAGCATAATATCTGTGTAAGGAGTGTGAGAGAGACCACCAGACATGTTCACCATGCTGGGTATAACACATTTCTTTACAGTGCAATATATTTATAACATATTTTAAATCTGTTTATTTTAATGTTGTTGATATATCTGGTATGCTCATTTGATTATCTGCTATCAGCTATCAGCAGCCTTTATTTTGACTTTTGTATGATATCTTGTATACCTATATATGTAATTCCTTCCTGAGCTTTGGTTCTTTTTCCTGTACTTCAGGTTTTGTTGGTAAGGGTATGCTGAGTGGTGGTGCCCATGGATCAGTGTTTGCTGCCCCCAGTTCACAGATTATCCACACAGCCCTCAAAGTGCTGGGTCAAGGTCATAATGGTGAGAAGGTCAAGGCAGGCCTGCCAAATCACTCTTTTTTAAAAGAGTCATTCTTTTATATGGGGATTTCCTAAAATGATGCTAATTCCTTTTTTTACTCCATTCTTGGCAGCACTCATTTTTTCACTAAAAATTCTGATATTTTCTATTTCTCTCATGCTACAAGAATCCAGTTAGAACAAGAATGGGATATTTCTCAATTTTTCTGTGTGCAAAAGTCTAGCAAGTGTCACAACATGTTGAAAATATCCTTAGGGATGCAGGGGGATGCGCATCATGTCTGTTTCTGAAGCACATCTTGATTCAGTCTGTGATAGAAAATGGGAAATTGCTACTTATTATACTCTTTTTTCACTCTTTATTTCAAAGAAGACTACTCATTTTTTCTGAAGCACAGTTCAGGCATGGCCCTTTTTTTCAGTTGTTTACCTTTGGCAGGCCTTCATGGTTACAGGAAAAATTTCTCCTCTTTTACTTAATATTTTGGAGATTCTTCTGAAACCTGCTGAAAGAGCCACCAATATAGGTTTTGTTACTGGTGTGGTTAGACTGTTCATTATAACAATGTGTAAGATCCTAGATGATAACATTAAAGCCAGCTGTTTTTCACCTGCTAAAAATTTTGTGATTTTTGGCTTTCTTTGGGTACATGTATGTTAATGAACTGTGTAAAATTCTTGTTAGGAAAGATTTTTTAACGACTCATTAATGGGTGTATATAAACGAACTATCAGCTGATAAAAAAACTATTGGTATGTGATTGCAGATGATTGATACACTGAAGCTGAAAGTTCACTAGTATTTATTGGTGAGAGCAGTTTTGGTCATTTTTGCAAAACTCTGATCATTTGATTTGCCACCAAAAGGACTTATTTGTGTAATGATTGGCAGCCATTTTAGCAGGCTCCCCACATGTTATCAAATCATGGATACAAAAAATATAGACAACTTGTTCACCATTTTATTGTGGTTTTCGGGTTATTTTTACATAAAGTTAAATTAATTATCTTCATTAAATACCTGTTATGTAACAGAATTGGTCCCTTTAAGGCACAGTGGATGTCATAGGAGGTTAGTATCAGTATTGGAATGACTGACAATAATTACACAGAATGAGTAAATACAAGTAGCCTGGAATGAATTATATCCCACCATCAATGCATCAGAAGAGAAAACAATGAGAAAGAACTGCATATCCTACAATACCTTAAATACCTTTCTTTTAAATTGACTCTTTTTACACAACACAACCTGATTGTAATGAAGCGAAGCTCTTAAAGTGTAAACTTAAATCACTGGAGGGATTTTCAGGTACCACTAGTTTGCTGTTTATAATATAAAATACAACAGAACCTTGATCATATTGAATGTCATGTTGCAAATGAAATATAATGAAGAATTTGATATATTTATTTGTATGATGTGTTTTTTATTTCTATTTTCCTATCATACTTTTTATAAGGTTTGTGTCCATTGGTCTCATATTTCCTGACAGCGGGTGTGTTGGTCCTCATCAACAACTATACTGGAGATCGTTTAAACTTTGGCATTGCCATAGAGCGGGCCCAGTCAGAGGGAATGCTGGTGAAGGTTGCAGTGCTGGCCGAGGACTGTGCTGGGTGTGGTAACGTATCAACAGGGAGACGTGGGCTGAACGGTTGTATCTTCATGTTTAAGGTAAGTTAATGCTGACAGTTAAGCTAGAGAGCACGTATGGAGAGCACAAACCTTCTCCAAAACTGAACCCATGAACTATTCCATTCAGTGTTTCTTAGATCAAATGAGCAAAGATCTCTTACAGGGGATTTTGGTTGGGGAGACTGGCACTTATTTCCAGTTTCAATGGCTGACTGGTTATTTATTGTAATTCTTACACTGAAATCAGAGCACCACTGCATTAAGCCTATACCTTCTCCGAGCATGGACAAATCCATCTGTAATTATTATGTCTGCATGAGTCCTGTTATCAAGGCAGGAACAAAATTATCTACTGTCCATGGCATATATAAAATGTTTAAAAAATCCAGTATATTTAATAACTAATATAAACTGTTTAATATCCAATAAAGGTTATTTTCACATGAGAAAAAAATGCATTTACCAGCTTCATTAGATGATGTTATTTTATGATGAACTGTCTAAAACATGAACAGGTAAATAAAAGATGTCTAAATGTCTAACAAAGCAAGCCTTTTTAATCATAGGAAAGAATTTAGACACTTGTAAATTGTAAACTTGAGATGTCATGCAATTGTTCAGTTTTCCATCAATTTTTAGCTCAGCTGACTTACATAGCCGTCTGTTCGTTAACAAAGCACAAATCGTAACCACTGGACCTGGAATCTTCTAACTTTACATCCAGAGAGGTCCATGAATAATCTCCTTGGAAACCTGGAATTAGGTCTCTGTTATCCATATTCTTCAAGCTTTGGGGTCCATGAAAAGTCTCCATGAAAACCTAGAATTATGTCTCTGTTACCCATATTTTTCAAGCTATAGGGCTCCGAAGTACCCCCCCAGAAAAATGAAAAATTTGATGCAAAAGCTCAAGTATCTGAACAACTAATGCATTGATCACCATGATTCTTTACATGGATATTAATCATGGACTGTTTCATCAGTTTCTGCAGACTGGTGGAGCCACCTATAATTTTTTCAATTTTAATACAATATTTTTGCTCTCTTTTGAGACCTTCAAAGATGCCGTCATCTCTTAACAGGGCACAAATCGTAACTGCTGGACCTGGAATCTTCTCACTCTACATCCCGAGAGGTCCATGAAAAGTCTTCTTGGAATCCTGGAATTTGGTCTCTGTTACCCATATCAACATGTCAGTAGGCTGAGCGTCATGACCCATGGGTCACTTGTTACCAACTTTTAATCTCTTAAGAAAATCAACATTAAAAGCAAATGGATAGAATAAGGTTGTGTATTCCAGCTTCAATAAGTGTGACTAGTCAGAGAATCCATAAATAGTTGATATCTCTTTAGTACAAACTCAACAATAATTATTCAGTGTTGTGTCAGTGAGCTCAGGTACAAAATTAACATGATATGGAGCAGTGTGCCTGTAGTTTTGATTTAATATTAATATTATTTATTTCCGCAAAGATAATACATAAGACAAATTATATTAATCTTGTAGATTATTGGGGCATTAGCTGAGAAGGGGAAGTCCTTGAATGAGCTTCATGCTACAGCAGAAAAGCTGGCCAAGTCCATGGGCAAGTAAAATTGTCATCTGTTTGATAAGGAAGTGAAGCATTAGAAATTACCCAGATGTTAAGCTGTCTTCCCATCTATCAGTTTTTCTGGCTGGTGAAAAATTGGCTGGTAAAATTGGTTGATTCAGAAGATGTGAGCATGCTTCCGACCAGATTATTTGTAAAATCCAGCAGGAAAAATTGCCCGATTTTTATCTGGCCAGAAAATTCAGTAGGTGTGATGTCAGAACCATAAAAATCAGCTGCTTTACAACCTACCTTTCCTCCTTTTCATCCTTTTCTGATGCCAGTAATAATTCTGGAGAGGAATCAGAAGTGACCAAAATGAGCAGAGAAATCTGATGATCTGCAAGAAAAATTGATAGGTCTGCAGGCACTCACCAGCCCGCGAGACTTGTAGATTTTCCGGCCAGTTAAAAAAGAAATGGGCAGCCAAAAAAAAAAAATTGGTAGATGGGAGGTAACTATCAGAGCTTAATTTTTATCCAGATCATTCAATAAATATTTGAAATCTTTTTAATTCAATTTATAGTTGTGTCTCATTTTCTCCTCAGATGTCAGCACTTATTTTAGTTGTGTGTGGTTGCCCGATGTACAAATAATGATAAGACAGATTATGTGTCCACATCTGTATGTGAATCATATGACATTGTAACCAACCTCAGTGTCTCAGTGTGCACCAGTGCACAATCTTTCATTGAAACCTTATTAAATCTTTTACAAAACAAACAAACTGGCATATATGAAAAAGATACGACCTTCCTCTCACTGATTCTCATTGATTCCTAAAATGTGGTATTAATTCATTTGAATACACAATAACTTTGATTATATGAACAGTCTGGAAGTTAACTTACTGCTAAATGATATATAAATATATTGGAACCCACAGTTATGACCATGCACATGAGGGACTGACCAAGGTGGTTGTAAATAAGGGGTGGTTATATTTATGAAATTCTAAGTAACATTGATCTTATATTTGGAAGCAAGAAAAGTGGTTTAATTGTGGGGTTGTTATAGTTGTGGGTTGGTCGCAAGCTGTGGTTCAACTGTATCCTAAATTAAGATCAAAGTAAGACAATATGAAGTCTCTCTTGAATTAATTCAACATATCAGATACTTCAATTAATTGGAGCCTAATCTATATCTATGTTTGTCATATATATAGCCCAGCATCAGCTTTCACTTATTATGATTGTATTACAGGTAACCATAGGTGTGTGTCTATCATCCACTTTACTTGGTATGGTTGTATTACAGGTACCATGGATGTGTGTCTATATTCCACTTGGTAGGTAACCATAGGTGTGTGTCTATCATCCACTTTACTTGGTATGGTTGTATTACAGGTACCATGGATGTGTGTCTATATTCAACTTGGTAGGGTTGTATTACAGGTACCATGGGTGTGTGTCTATCATCCACTACACATGGTATGGTTGTATAACAGGTACAATGGGTGTGTGTCTATCATGCACTTTACTTGGTATGGTTGTATTACAGGTACCATGGATGTGCGTCTATCATCCATTACACTTGGTATGGTTGCATTACAGGTACAATGGGTGTGTGTCTATCATCCACTTTACTTGGTATGGTTGTATAACAGGTACCATGGGTGTGTGTCTATCATCCACTATACTTGGTATGGTTGTATTACAGGTACCATGGTTGTGTGTCTGTCATCCATTTTACTTGGTATGATTGTATTACAGGTACGATGGGTGTGTGTCTATCATGGACTACACTTGGTATGGTTGTATTACAGGTACGATGGGTGTGTGTCTATCATCCACTTTACTTGGTATGGTTGTATTACAGGTACCATGGGTGTGTGTCTATCATCCACTATACTTGGTATGGTTGTATTACAGGTACCATGGCTGTGTGTCTATCATCCACTTTACATGGTATGGTTGTATTACAGGTACCATGGCTATGTGTCTGTCTCCATGCAGTCTTCCAGGATCCCCTCCACTCTTCACTATGGGGCCAGAAGACATGGAACTAGGCATGGGTCAGTGGTTCTTTCATCAGATATTAAATGAATATTTTAACATTATATTTATAATATTATTCTTAAATTCAGATTATTTTCTCTCTAATGTTAAGATAACCATGCTTTATGAAAGTTTTTTAAGCTTTCAAATGTAAAGTTCAATGTGTAATTACCCACATACATAAACAAATATTTCTCAAATAATTCATGCCTGCTTCAGAATGAAATGCAGCAACTTAAACAATCATATGTTACTACGTCATCTATCTGAGAACAAGTCTTGTCAATGCACTTACCCAGTAGAAGATGAAAAACACTTCTTACTGCAATGTCCTCTCTTCACTGCCCAAAGAAATGACTACTTACCAATATACTTACCTGTCAAAACATTATTATTTGGAGATGTAGAAAAAGACCAAAAATACAACTCTAAATTGTTTGAGCAAGTATTGTTAATTATTGATAAAACAAAGCACTTTAAGGCAAAATAATCAAAACATAATTATAAAATAATAATAATAACAATATTAAAATGGTGATAGTCAAATCTCACAGCAAACCTTCATTTTTAGTTAACCTCCTCAGTTTGTAATTAATCTCTTACCATTGACACAACAATCCATTATCCTCTCTTCCATGACATTTTACCAATCTATTTTTTTTAATCATCTCTCAACCATTATCATCAGTGTGTAAACAACTGTCATTGAGTAAATTTTTGTCAATACTGTCAATAATCAGTAATTCTGTATGTCATGGGAACGGGGAAACCTAAGCCTCCAGGCGTGTGCTCAGTCCCTTTGATACTCGGATTTTGCTTCATGATCACTGTGTATTTTGTACCACTTGTTTCAATAAAATCTTATAAACAAACAAACAAATATTCAGTGAAATAATTTTCATGTAAACTCACAGTAAATCATAGAAAAAGTAAATTACTGTTGTGGAAATATTCAATATTCATGACTGCTTTATATACCATTTCAGTTTATTGGCCATGTAAAATTACTATTAGGTTACATGATCAACTTTCAGTTTTTTAGTAATTTTCTGATGATATCCATGGATCATATGTTATATATCTACCTTAGCATGAAATGTTGATGAAAATAATTTAGGTAGGGGCAAAATCTCATACCGTATATTTGGGTAGGTCAGTGTGTGTCTTTACCAAAAGAAAACATGTAGCTCTGGAATGCTTCAAACATGCCCCATATCAAAGATTCTGTTTCATTCATGGATAAATTCACATATAAGAAATGTCCATACTGAAAGATAAGTCAAACTGAATGAAACTGATGCTGTATTTTAAAAACATTTTCAGGAACCTGTACTTATTTACTGCTTGGTTGCTCTTTTGATTTCTAACAGTATGCAAAGTTTTAATGTCTGATTAATGCGTGATTGATATTGCAGCTTCATACCATGTTTAATCACCTATTAAATTGGTTAAAATAAGGGTTAAATAAGGGGTATTTCTGTTCATTATTTCTGGAAATTTTTTTAATGGAAATATGGAATGTAGGACACAGACATTCTTGACTGTGACATTTGGGACTAGGACATCCTGGACTAGGACGTTTTGGACAGGCCTTTTTACAAGGGAAGACGTTTCGGACAGATCAATATTAGTACAAGAAAATGACCTTTCATTATAATTGTTTTGTGTAACAATGTACCCATATTTTTAATGCTATGTATAATATTCATTTGCCTCCAAAATATGGGGATTTATTTAGGGTTTATTTTGTGGTATTTGTAAGCAAAAGGATACAGTTTTTGTGCAACATTATTACATATTTTATACATTATATTCAAATATGGTTTTAAGGTATTGAAATTTGGAATGTGCTTATGTGAAATTATTAATGTATGGAAAATGGATCATTCTATTTTTTTTATATATTATATATTAATATATAATTTTAGGAAGAGGATAATCGATACTGTATTTGTGAAATTGTTAAAATAAGTATCCATTAATAACACCAACACAGAATTTATGATTTCATAGAATGAGCATTAATATTAGTGCATGATTATTATATTTTTGTAGTTTTCATAGTTTTATTAAACAAAATGTTCTCTAGTCACTGGTTCACTCTATTCTGTTTTCACAATTTGCTTCCTTACAAAAACTGCCTGGTAAAATACTTTTTTTTGGCTTACAAATACCACAAAATAAAACCCCCAATTAATCCAAATATTTTGGAGGTAAATGAATATTATGTCATTAAACATATGGGTACATAGATACACTTAAACTTATAATAACAAAAGGTCATTTTTAGCTCAGCTGACTATAAATCATCTGAGCTATAGTTGTGGTCCATTGTCTGTCATCCATCCGTCTGTCCGTCCGTACATCCATCCGTCTGTAGATGTGGCACATTTTGAAACCGGAAGACCTAGGAAACCAAAATTTGGCATAATATTAGATGTCCCCAAATATCTCCTACAAAGCTGAAAACTGGGTCTTTGCGACTTCGTTCCTTTGAGAAAATAAGGAAAAACCTCAATTTTTTATTAAAAACGTATTTTCACTCTTCAGGACTGCCTTATATCGAAACCACTGATCTGTTTTTCCTCATATTTACCATAGTCACTTAGTCACTTAACACAAAAAAATTTGAGCTAGGGACTTTTTTTTCAGTAATATAACTTTAATTATTTAAAATTTAATTGTATACCCAAAATAAGATCAAAATCTTTTCAATTTTTTAAAATATTTGCAAAAATATAAAATTGGTACCTTAAATTTTGCCCAAATTTGACCATGGCACGTTTTTTCTCACAATTATATTTAATTTTTTTTCACAGCCAGGATACATGTGGAGTTAATCAGTTTAATTCTGAAATTTGAAAGTTAAAGCTTAAAAATTATTCTACTTATTAAAGTTTTTCAGGTGCTCTAAGGTATATGTATTTTGTATATCCAAGACCCCACTCTTGCTCACTACAGCCTTGCCTAGGTAACCTTATTAGTGATGCAGCACTGGCAGAACACCCCTGCTGTATTAAACATACTGTATTTCCTTGAATAGATGCCTGGGCATTTATTTTTTTCAAACCCTGCTTTGACCTGGCGTCTAAACAAGGCAGGCTTCTACAAGGCTGACGTTTATTAAACTTTACATAACCAGGCTCATTAGCTCAATCTCCACAATCACGCACCATAATAAGAATTAACGGGGAATCACAGTGAGAGATTGCAGTTGTCCACAAGAATCTGTCCGCGTGGGCCTCTAGAGACCATGTACCCAGGTGTGTTGTGTGGCTGTTTCATCTATTTTACACCACGTGTTGTTGGTAACATTGTTTCCCTCTGAACACGGGTGGCTCTTCCATGAACTGTTCTCTGCGTACAACTGGTAACATTGGTTCCAACGAAATACGGGGGGTTGGTACTTAAAAAGACACAGCGTAATTCATTTTCATGACACCTTCCTCCCGTCAAATGTTCAACTGATTCAGCTCACCACAGGGTATTCAAGTGTTTCTGACCTGGTTTAAACTGAACACGGGTGGCTCTTCCCTTAACTGTGTACCATGGACAACTGGTAATATTTGTTCCCACGAAAAATGGGGGGCTGGTACGTATGACGGCACTTTGTAATTTGTTTCCATGACACTTTCCGTCTGACTTTTAACTGATTCAGCTTGACACAGCATATTGAAGCGTTTCCGACCTGGTATATACCTGTATGTGACATTTACTGCCAGGAATATTTCTGAATATATTGTTGTGGACAAGAGTAAATACTGTTTTCAACTTTAAAGTTTATCTTTGAAGCGTGATTTTGGTAAGAGTGGGGACGCAATTAAAAGAGCTTAAAAAATGAACACATGGAGCATAATTTTGCTTGACAGTAGCTACAAATTGTACCACTTGACACCATTATTTAGTGTCTGCATGCTACACAAGAAATATGTGCAAAAACGTATTTGAACAGTTTTGTTCAGCTATCAGTGAGGTATACTTTCACTGTGCCAAGTTGAACTGCTTGTATCAGGCGGTACTATTTTTATCTAGCTTGACATCAGTGATAGTGTTAGCTTCCCACTGCTGACGTGTTTCTGTAGCGTTTATTGGGATCTGTGATCGGCTTTAATAAAAAATGACGAATCCAGAATATTTGGTGTCCCTCATGCATGGAAACAGGCATTCACATTAGATAAAAGAAATATTTACAGTAGAATTAAATATATTATCAATAAAACACAAACTGAAATTCATACAACAATCTATGGTCAATTTGACTGGTAAATGCATCAAATTATAGTGAAGAGATTAGACTTCTGGCGGCAAACAGGGAAACTACTATGACACCAGGCCTGTGAACAAGACCGGCATCTATTTAAGGCTGGCGTTTATTTTTCTGGGACACTGTTTCAACCTGGTGAATAAACAAGGCAGGCGATTATTTAAGGCCTGGCATCTGATCAAGGAAATACGGTACACTAATTCTCATGGGCCCTACCCTAACACCTAACCCCCCCCCCCCCCCCCCCCCGAGTCCCCCCCCCACCACCACCATCACCAAATATATAGTAAAATTTATAAACTTAAAAAAATGACTTAACAAAAGAAAAGAAAAAAATAGGATCTAATGCAAATATTTGTTCATTATTTTCCTGTCTTAGTAGGATGGAAATTGAAAGTTATTTGCTTTGTTTTCCATCTCTCTGCCTGTTTTTAAATATTTAAAAATAATTTCATTAAAATTAAATATTCTCCTATACGTATATGCAGAGGTGCTGTAACTCCCTCCAGTCCCTGTAAGCACCATTAAATTTAATTCTGTATTCTGTATTTATATCCAAAGGTGTTGTAACTCTCCCCCCCCCCTAGTCATTAAGCCCTATTTCCTGAGCACTTTTATAGTATAGTATATATAGGATATTTATAGGATAGTACTTTTATTGCAACTTCAAAAAATCTATGGTGATGCAGTTATAACTGTCACAATCAGCTGAGCGCCATGACCCATGGGTCCCTTGTTTGGTAATAATATTGATCTGTCTGAAACTTCCTCTCTTGCAACAAGGCCTGTCCAAAACATCCTAGTCAGGAATGTCCCAGTGCGGAATGTCCTAGTCCGGAACGTCCGTGTCCGAAAACTTCCATCCACAGGAAATATGATATTCTTCTGTATGAATGTATAAGATATGTATCTTAGAGTGATTAATGTTAGTGTACTTATATCATGACAGGGCTTCATGGAGAAGCTGGTGTCAAAAGAGTGAAAGTAAGCAAATTTTTCACATTGATATTGAATCGTAACGAGAATACATGTGTAATATTACTGAAACATTGACTTTTCATACTTGATAAAATTACATTTTAATCCTCTTATAATGATTGACAGCTAATTTAATTTCTGGATGCTCCATATTTTGTGATACATGATTCATCAGTTAACAGTTTTTCATAGAAAGGCATGTTTTATTATGCTTTTACTTTTATTATGGAAGAAAAAGATGAAATTGTAGACAGGTGATCTTTGATGTGTGATAAGCCAGTGTTCACCATTGTATAAATGAATTATTTCAATGTTTATAGGTATACTTTGTTTTTTGCCATTTTTAGCTGACTGATGCCAAGAATGTGGTGCGTTCAATAATAGATCACATGACCAATCCAGACAACCCTGCACACATTACTTTTCAGAAAGGTAAAGCTTTATATGCACCTTACAGAATTGGTTGAAAATATTGGATATCAAATAATTGTATCCACCAACACAAAGTTATGTGGATACTTTGTTTTTGACCCTGTTTCACCGCCGCTGCTGTATTCGTTTCTGGAGAATTCCTCATAGTTTACTGGACTGATTTTCCTGAAACTTGCACCAGTTAACAAGTCACACCATTTGGCGTTGACTTCTGGCCTTTCCACTCTCCAGTGCGTCCATCTGTGCGTCTGTTTTGACACATTAACCCCCATATCTTCAGACCCGGTTGACCAATCAGAAAAAAAATTTTGCACTTGGATAGCTTTATAACATACACAAAATTAGTGGAGCCACCTGCAACCATTTTTGCACAGCGTCCATCTGTTCATCTGCCTTTGGTTAAAATCACTCATATCTCTGCAGTGGTTTGACTAATTTTCCTGAAATACGGCATGCCTATACATCCTGGATAGCTTTCTTGATTTTATGACAGGTGGCGCCACCTTCATTCACAGTAACACTGCAGACATCCATGCTTATATCTCCGGACTGGTTTGATGTATCTTCCTGAAATTTGCATTTTTTTAGATGTCACATAGCTCTTTATCATATAAGAAACTGGTGATGCCACCTGCAATTATTTTTGCACAGCGTTCATCTGTTTGTTTGACCAGGGTTAAAATCACTCATATCTTGGCAGTGGTTTGACTTATTCACCTGAAATTTGGCATGCGTATACATCCTGGATAGCTTTCTTGATTTTGTAACAGGTGGCACTACCTTCATTCACGTTCATGCTCCAGATATCCATACCAATATCTCCGGACTGGTTTGACATATCTTCCTAAATTTTGCAGACATCCATGCTAATATGTAACACATCTAACTCTATTTCCCCTTGCCACTCAATCCATGCCTCACTTCACCTGTCCTAGTCTGGTTTTGGCGGAAACACGTAGTCTCTTGTCGACCACTCGTAGTCTAGTTTTAATTTTGTTAAGACAGGCTTACTCTCTGTCTCTGTTGGGTCTTTAGTTTCAATCAGTGTTTAATTATGTTGTTTCCTGATATATAGAAATTATGGGTGTAGGTTATTCCCTTCTTATACATATATTCATTATTTCATATATTCAAAATTCTGCCTTTTGTTATGTTTTATATGGGGTTCAGGGGTATATATATTTTGCGCTGAAATATGAAAAAGTGATGAATCATGAGAACATACTGTTGTCTGTGTGTATGTGTATTTCTCTCTATATATATATTTACAATATACAAATCTACCTTACAATTTAGAGACCACACATAAACACAAATGTTGTGCCATCTAGCATACTAACTGATACTAATTTCACATTAAATATTTTACTCTTTTCTGTCCATGACAGGGCAAAAGGTTGTGATGCTGCTGAACAATTTGGGATCAACTTCAGAAATAGAGATGAACATTGTGATGAAAGAAACACTCCTCTATCTCAGTGAGTGTTTTTCAACATGTGCATTTATGAATTGAAAAATATCCCATAATATGCTTTTACTCTCCAAACATTACTCAAAATCTCACTAAACATAGATGTCATTGGCAGGTTTTCCTAAAAATATCTGGATTCACATTTGACCACAAAGTAGGAAATTTAAACTCCCTTTCATCCTGCATTTGAATAAACATTTATATTTAATTCATTGGCTGCTTCTTGGCTGAATCTCAATTTTTCTTGAACTTCAATCTCAACCATCTCACACAAAATACAATTTTACACACTCACATGTTTACAAATACACTTGAACCTTGCTAACATGACCACCTGCTGGACCATATATATACATATGTCTGTGTGTGTGTGTGTGAATATGCATGGGAACTACCGGTATTCGCCAAGCAGTTATGCCTGCAGTTACCCTATGGAACCCTTTTCAGTGAACCCTGACAATGCCTTTGTAATTTTTGTTGTTTTGATACAGAGCAAGTATATATGAGCTATAAATGAAAATGATCATTGAATTTATATTTGGTTCAGTTCCAAATTGTATAATTAATCAATAATTTGTAAATATGGATATGTCACAATAAATAAATATACATTTACAGAGGAGATGGGACTGTGTGTGGAGAGGGCCTACCAGGGAAGATACGCCACATCTCTCGAAATGGCAGGAATCAGTATATCAATACTTAAACTACAGGATGACTGGCTTGAGTGCTTAGGTGAGTACTGCTACCTCATTGGCTGAGAAATATGATGAGTCATAGCATGAACTAGCATGATTGGCTGATATTTTATTTTTGTAGATGAGTGAAGCAAGGAGATTTGCTTATATTTATTCGAAGTTAATGAGTGAAGCAGGGTGATTGGCTGATGTGACCTGGGTTAGCAAGTGAAGCATTATGATTGGCTGACAATGTTGACTTGGCAAATGGGTAAACTTTCATGATTGGTTGGTAAAGCTAAGCTTAACAGACCCTGTGTTTGTTTGTGTGCATCAGGGTTTGTGGTCATTTAGGTTTTTCAAAAGTTAAATAATTGCTTGTCAGTTGTATTTGAATTATTATGCATGCCAATTAAAGAGACTTAAACATGCTAAGTTCAAATAATAGCTTGATAAATAGGCAGAGCAGATAAGCTATACAGTTACTTTTTTGTAAATCTATTGTAATAAAGCAAGGGTTTCAGTAATTTGCCAATTTTTTTCAGATGCTGAACATAATACATTCAGTTGGAGGCAACCAGTGTATGTTAATACAGAGTCAGGGGCTGGCCCTGACTTCAGCATGCTCTCCAAGAATGAGGACAAAGTAGAGACTCAGGGTCAATGTGCTACCATCTCACAGGGTCAGTGTTAGCAAAATGTTTCTATATTTTTATAACACTCAAAATTTTTTTACTTTATGTCTCATGCCTTGAGTTATCACAGTGATTGAGGACACAGTTCTGGACTTGGACTCAAGTCCAGACTTGAGTCCACTTTTTAGCTCAGCTGACTGTAAGTCATCTGAGCTATAGTCGTGGTTCTTTGTCCGTTGTCTGGCCATCCGGCCGGCCGGCCGTCCGTCCGTTAACAGGGCACGTTTTAAAACCGTTGGACCTACGAATCCAAAATTCTGCATACCATTAGATGTCCCCAAAATCTCCTACCATAACGAAAATTGGGTCATTAGAACTTCGTTCCTTCGAGATATTAAGGAAAATCCTCCGTTTTCCATAAAAAAGCAATTGATACACTTCAAGTCTGCCTAATATCAAAACCACTGATCTGTTTTTGATCATATTTAGTATTCATATTCCTCCAAATATTTTCTGTGCACATACCAAAAATTAGGTCAGTATTGGGTATTATTTTGAAGTTATAGGCCCAAATATAATGCAATTTTAAAAAAATCAGGAAATATATTTGCTCACTTAACATGAGAATTGCTGAAGCTGAAGACTTTTTTTCAGGAATGTAACTTTATTTAATCAAGATTCAATTGTTTGCCCAAAATTAGATCTGAATTTTGCAAATTTTTCAAGTTTTTAGCATAAATAAAAAATTAATACCTTAAATTTTGTCCAATTTTGGCAGTGGCACGTTTTTTCCCTGTAAGCACTGTTGATTTAATTTTCACAGCATATATACATAAGGATTTAATCTTTTAAAATCTGAAATTTCAAAGAAATTGTTTGAAAAGAGTAGCTTTTATTCAAGTTTTCATACACCATGTCAAGTGTTGTTTATATCTGGCCCACCTAGTAGTACGGCCTTCACTTGCATTATGTAACCCACCCCAGGCAGCTTGCCTTGACCCAGCTTGGCCACTACTAGCAGGCTTCTCCTCTGCCCTGCACTCAACCCCCCCCCCCCCCCCCCTAGCTGGTGCATAAACTAGATGAATGTTATAATTTTCTGTATTTTATTTTATTCTTGGACATGCTACATTTTAGATTTTGGATTGTACCACCAGGGTTACAATGATTAAAGTGCACATTTAATTGTGTCCACAAAGTGATGTATTGCTATGAAAGTATGGATGTTCATCAGATAAGTAATGCTTTACTTCAGAAGAGTAAAACTTCACCAGGTGTGAAATTGACTATTAATTCCAGTTATTAATTATAGCTTAGATTGTAATTAGCATAATGATATTGTTTGTCCCTCATTCAACCAACAGTGTGTATACTTTATTTGAAAAGATGTTTTTATTTTATCAAATTTACTGAATCTTTTATTTTATTTCGGTGAATAAAATTAAGCTTGTCCTGAAAACTCCAATGTGTAAAACTTTTTAATAGTGATTCAAGGAATAATCTTGAAGATGCCATGTTGTGGCATCATTTTCTTTTACATTCAGTTTAAACATTTGATTTAAAAATAATAAAATATATGTGTATGCATAATATGACCCAATGTGAGCTACAATCTGGAAATATAATGATTGCAACTTAGAATTCTAATATTTTAACTTATATTTTCACTTTTATATTACAAATTTATAACACTTGTAAATAAAAAAAATGAATCAGATAAAAACTATTAAAGAAAAAAGTGGATATGCTAAAAAAATAGGCTTATATATAAACTTAAATGCATTATTCCTTTGAAAGTGAAATGAAGGTATTAGTCCATTCTGTCCACTTGCCTGTCCATCTGTAAATATTTCATATGCATCACAGTATCTAAACACCAACAACTCATAATAAAGCTTATATTTATTACCACACAAAACCAGCATATGCCTCTTTCCCAAATCATATTTTTTATCATATATAACAGCTGAGCGCCGTGACCCATGGGTCCCTTGTTTAGGGACTTGGACTCAGACTTGGACTCAAGGGTCCTGTACTGGGACTTGCACTCAGACTTGCGAGTAAGGACTCCAGATATCAGGCCAAGTCCTATAGAATGAAAATATTCTGTCATGCACAAAAATAATAACAAAAAGAATAAACAAGGAAAGTCCCTTAACAGCCTACATTAGACATTATTGCAGTAA
Source organism: Sipunculus nudus (assembly GCA_026874595.1). Taxonomy (NCBI): domain Eukaryota; kingdom Metazoa; phylum Annelida; class Sipuncula; order Golfingiida; family Sipunculidae; genus Sipunculus; species Sipunculus nudus. The sequence goes on along the minus strand of CM049308.1, from coordinate 81,863,467 downwards.
TACATAAGAAGATTAAATTATTACTTGGTTTATGTAAATGTTTTTGTGCTTTATGATGTTTATTTTATCATCTGGAAAGAAAATAAAATTGTTTTTAAAGAAGTTTTAGTGAAATGTTATGAAGAGAATTACATGATAGATGCACTCTTTTATTAGTCAACTAATATGTATTTATGTTACTGGAATACTAGTAGTACATGAGTAACTGTGTATTTAGGATCTCCATATAAAGGAACCAGGATAAGTTTTCTGCAAAAGCAGGACAAAGTAAGGAAGTGATGAAGAGGGTCTAATAGAATATATTACCTATCATTATTATTATGAGTTCTCTTTAGGAGCAGGTGAGCAGCTGACCAAGGTGCTGGAGACTGTTTGTTCTGCGCTGATACAGGCTGAATCAAACCTTAACAAGCTCGACAGTCTAAGTGGAGATGGAGACTGTGGCTCAACACTCAAATCAGGGGCGCAGGGTAAATACTGTACACTCAAATCAGGGGCGTAGGGCAAATACTGTACACTCAAATCAGGGGCGCAGGGTAAAAACAGTACATTCAAATCAGGGGCGCAGGGTAAATACTGTCCACTCAAATCAGGGGTGCACTGTAAATACTGTACACACAAATCAGGGACACAGGGTAAATACTCTACACTCAAATCAGGGACACTGGGTAAATACACTACACTCAGATCAGGGGCACAGGATAACTACTGTACACTCAGATCAGGCACAATGGGTAAATACTCAGACATTAACACATCATCTCAGTAACTCTCTGGGATCACAGAGTAAAAACTTTTGCCAGTGTCACTCTCTATGGGAAATCAAAGTTAATACTTTTGTCAATGTCACTGTCTGTGGGACAACAGAGTTAATACTTTTGTCAGTGTCACTCTCTTTCAGACATCTAAGTAAATACATTTGCCAATGTCACTCTCTATGGGACATCAAAGTAAATACCAGTACTTTTGTCAGTGTCAGTCTCTGTGGGACTACAGATTAAATACCTTTGTCAGTGTCACTCTCGATGGAACATCAGAGTAAATACTTTTGTCAATGTCACACTCTATGGGACAAAAGAGTAAATACTTTTGTCAATGTCACTGTCTATGGGACAACAGAGTTGATAATTTTGCTAGTGTGAGTCTCTATGGGATAAAAGAGTGAATGCTTTTGTCAGTGTTACTCTCTATGGGACAACAGAGTAAATACTTATGTCAGTGTCACTCTCTATGGGACATAAAGTGATTACTGTTACTTTTGTCAGTGTCTCTCTCTATGGGACAACAGAGTAAATACTTTTGCCAGTGTCACTCTCTTTGGGACAACAGAGTAAACATTTGTGTCAGTGTCATTGTCTATGGGATAATAGAGTAAATGCTTTTGTCAGTGTCACTCTCAATGGGGTCACAGAGTAAATATTTTTGCCAGTGTCACTCTCTGTGGGACAACAGAGTAAACACTTTTGTCAGTGTCACCCTCTGAAGGACATCAAAGTAAATCCTTTTGTCAGTGTCACTCTCTATGGGACATCAAAGTAAATACAGGTACTTTTGTCAGTGGCTGACTCTAAGGGACAATAAAGAAAATAATTTTGTCAATGTCACTCTCGATGGGACAACAGAATAAATTCTTTTGTCAGCATCGCATTCTGTGGGACAACAGAGAAAATACTTCTGTCAGTGTCACTCTTTGTGGGACAACTGAGTAAATACTTTTTTCAGTGTCGCTATTTATGGGACAACAGAGTAAATACTTTTGTCAGTGTCACTCTCTATGGGACAACAGAGTAAATACTTTTGTCAGTGTTGCTCTGTATGGGACAACAGAGTAAATACATATGTCAATGTCACTCTCTATTTGGCAACAGTAAATACTTTTGTCAAGATAAACACAGTAAATCTCTATATTGGACATCAGTGTAAATACTTTTGTCAGTGTTACTGTCTGTGGGACATCAGAGTAAATGTTTACGTCAGTGTAAATCTCTATGGGACATCAAAGTAAATACTTTTGTCAATGTCACTCTCTTTGGGACATCAAAGTAAATACTGGTACTTTTGTCAGTGTCTGACTCTATGGGACAACAGAGAAAATAATTTTTTTAAGTGTCAGTCTCTATGGGACAACAGAGTTTATACTATGTAAGTGTCACTCTCGATGGGACAACAGAGTTAATTCTTTTGTCAGCGTCACTCTTTATGGGACAACAGAGTAAAGACTTTTGTCAGTGTCGCTGTCTATGGGACAACAGAGTAAATACTTTTGTCATTGTTGCTCTCTTTGGGACAACAAAGTAATTACATATGTCAATGTCACTCTCTATTGGGCAACAGAGTAAACACTTTTTCAAGATAAACATAGTAAATACTTTGTCAGTGTCACTCTCTATTGTTTGTCATTGTAAATACATTTGTCAATGTCACTCTCTATGGGATAACAGAATAAATGCTTTTGTCAGTGTAACTCTCTATGGGACAACAGAGTAAATACTTTTGTCAGTGTCACTCTCTATGGGACAGCAGATTAAATACTTTTGTCAGTGTCACTCTCTATGGGACAACAGAGTAGATACTTTTGTCAGTGTCACTCTCTATGGGACAGCAGATTAAATACTTTTGTCAGTGTCACTCTCTATGGGACAACAGAGTAAACACTTGTCAATATCACCATCTATAGGACAACAGAGTAAATGCTTTTGTCAGTGTCACTCTTCATGGGGTAACAGAGTAAATACTTTTGTCAGTGTCACTCTCTATGGGACAACAGAGTGAACACTTTTGTCAATATCACCATCTATAGGACAGCAGAGTAAATACTTTTGTCAGTGTCACTCTCTATGGGACAACAGGGTAAACACTTTTGTCAATATCACCATCTATAGGACAACAGAGTAAATGTTTTTGTCAGTGTCACTCTCTATGGGACAACAGAGTAAACACTTTTGTCAGTATCACCATCTATAGGACAACAGAGTAAATGCTTTTGTCAGTGTCACTCTCTATGGGATAACAAAGTAAATACTTTGTCAGTGTCTCTCTGACTCTCTCATTTGGTTTACTCAGTAAATACCTCAGTGAATGTCAGCGTGTGGGATAGTTTATATTTTTATTGCACAGGTTAAATGTTTATACTGTTAAACTTCTTGTGTGGGCAGAGGTTTAAATGCCTTTGTCATTGGCACTGTGTGGGGCACAGATTAAACATTATACCTATCAGTCACTAAGTTTCAACATGAATCCTCTTCAGGTTACAAACATGCATTTTTCTGACATCTTACAAAGTCTCTCTTTAAAACCTAGACCTTTTTCAGTTTAATCTTTCCCCAAGAAATGTTCACAGTTTATAAAAGTATTATAGAATATAATCTTAAGTATAAATGTTGTGATTTAAGCAATCTTGAGCCACCTTCATGCTGGAGAGCTTGATGTGAAATCACCGAGCACCTTGGGACAACAGCTGGCCAGGATCAGCGAGGAAACCATGGGAGGAACATCAGGAGCGGTAAAGATGCTATTACTATGGTGATCTGTAATTTCTTTGACAGCACTAAACCTGTTTAAGTTTGTGAACTACTGGTACTTGATCTTTCATGCCTGGAAACATACCAGTTTGTCTTATTTTTTGCTATAGTTATCTTTGCATTAGGTGCTTTGCTGGTCTCTACTATTTATCTGACCTCATTTGCAACACCATGTCACATAAAATTGTAAGATTTATAATGGATTTTATATCAATCATTGGAGTTCTTTTCACAGTATTTAATATTTTGATAGAAATATTATAATAATGGAACCCAAAACTAAGCAATGGGCCTTACTAATGACAGGTAACAGCCAGCCATGACCACTGGCATAAATAACTGGTAATGTGAATCAGTACTGGTTTAGATACATTGCAATACCACTGGCTCTTCCTGGAGAAACCAGTCATGCTTATCACACAACTTGTCCTCTCAGTCTCCTGATGATATTATAACCCACCAAGTCTCTGATTAAAGCTTAGGCCTGCTCCATATCATAAAGGTTAACTGTCAAACAATAACTTTATTATGATTGTGTGAAAATCCGGTTTCACTGGGATCTTTCACCTCCTGATTTAAACATCACCTCCCAGTGATCTGGTTGGGCGTCTGGCATATCAGCCATTGTGGAACATTTAGGTCACATTTATAAAATATTTTCATGTAATTTGTCTTGTTCTGAATGACCAATATTCATGTATTCCTGTGTGTATTGTCTAATTTCACTGTTTGAACTTTGTATTGTCAGCTTTACAGCCTGTTCCTGACAGCGGCTGCCGGGGCCCTGAAGGACAGCTGTACTGCCACTGACTGGGTGGCTGCTTTACAGGCTGGGCTTGCAGCAGTCATGACGTAAGTATACCGCGAGTCAAAACTGGCTTGGCAGGCAAAACCACAACCCATAATGACCATGTTTTAATGAGTTTCTTGTGCTGGTATACCAGTACTATTAAGGCCCTTTACATTTAAATATTTCAGTTCAGCTTTATATTTTCCTATATTTATTTACACTAAGATGAAAGAAAATATTGATATAGATGTAAATATAGGTATGTATTATCAAATGTGTATTGAGCTATATGCCATCCTTCACCATTTTACTATAATAACCTTATCAATATTGGATTGTAAGTTCACTGAAACTCCCATTCTGATGTTGTAGGTATGGTCAGGCTAGTGTTGGGGACAGAACAATGGCAAGTGGACCCATCTTAAATTAATAATGATAATATTACTGTAATTGTGAATTTGATAAGACTTAGTTTCTTTCATGCATGCAAGTGTGAATTCTTTAAAGCAAAATACCAAAGAAAACCTTACTGAATGAAATGGTCAACTGAAGTTTAATATAATATAGAAGATAATGAATAAACAACATTTTTTATTTCACCCAGGATCTTTTGAAATATTGCATTTCCATCATTCGTTGTAATGAAATTCCTCATTAAGCTGTCACTTTGTAATACAAAAGATGCCTGCATCACAATGCTCTTGTCACTCAAGTAAAACAAACGAAGACTTCAGCCCGATTTTGTGGATAAACCAGTGGGAGATGCCTGGGGTTGTAATGTACAGGATTCTCTGTTATATCATTTTACAACAGGTGGATGCCCTGATGCCGGCATGTGAGGTGCTGAAAGGTGAAGTTGGTACCAAAAGTGTGGAGGAAGCACTCCGACATGCTGCAGAGGTCAGAGGTCAAGCGTACGCATACACACATGCACAAACATATCACTGTGAACACATGCACAAAGAATAGCATGTATATTTGTAAGGTCTATTTAAGTTTTAAAATAAATGAATAGTTAATGAATTCAATATGAAAGTGACTTTGCTGCAGATGTATTTATAAATGTAGATTACACCCTCAGGAAATCTAGCTTACTGTCATATATTGCTTTGTCATGATGATTTCTGTGGTTATTCTACCATGGATGTGTTAACTAGAAATCATCTTACAAACAGTAAACCCAAATTAAAAGCAAACAGAAAATATGAATATAAATCTGTCATATAACTGTATGGCCATCTACTTCTATCTAAAAAATTCAAATGAGCAGATTATTTATCACCCAGATAGTTAATGTATTTAATTATAGCACAGTGTGTTCCTCAGCAAGCACTGTAATCTGTTTTTGGTTGAAGGCAGATAATCATAAAAAATCAATGTCATTGTCAGAATCAAGCTAGTTAAACTGCACCTGATTGACCAATTGTTAGGAAACAACTTTTTTTTATGATTGGAAATAAAATTTAAAAAAGTTTTGTTATCTTTTATATGCAAGGGAGAATATTGACATAGAATCTAAGCTATAATACCTTCTGTTTATTGTAATGTATATTTTATGTATCATGACCAAAGTATTATACAATATGTGGGAGCAAATATTTTTTTCAGCCCTATAAGTGAGATTACATAAAATTCTCAGCTAGATATCTGAATTCTAATGATTGCAAGCCCCTGCAATGTTTGCATTCACTTATTTGGCCCTTATTTTAAGGTTCATTTGTGCATATTCCTTGATGATGTTCCAGAATCTGGATCATGTGCCTGATCCACACAAAAATCTTATCGATTTTTCATTGGCCCATTCCCAAAATGGTCTTTAAATTTCATGAGATTCTGTTCATGATTACATGAGTTATATTGTTAAGAAACGCATACACAAACATACACACTAACAGGGATGAAGGAATACCCTCCTTGTGGAGGCAATAAATACGAAATAAGACACTGATTGTATGATAACATGAAGTGTTTATGTACTTGCCAGGTTGCACAAGCCAGGGCTCAAGAGACGGCAAAGCTGGAAGCAAAAGCTGGTCGAGCTTCTTATGTCAACAGCGAATATCTCACCCAGCCTGATCCAGGGGCTGTTGCAGTCGGTATATGGCTGCAGGCATTGCACAGTGGTATGGTGATGTAATCCATGTGAGACACTTTGTGAACATTTCATGGAACTGAACATATAAGAAATATGCTTATACTGTATTCTCATATGCACTGTCACATTCATCCTGAAGATGTTGATGATAAGACTTCAAATGTATGTTCAAAACATCAAGAAACAGAAAAAAACACCTGATAGGATTTCACAAATATAGCATGGATTTTCTTTAGCAAAGGCTGTGATCACACTGATGAGTTGTAAAATATGGAATGATTGGAAAATGCAAAACTGAGGCCTCTTTGGAAATATGGATCCTCATATAACTGTGTGTATCATTCCTTGAACTTGCTTAACAGCATTATACGATAATTGTGCAATATTATTTTACTTAGATTACACATTTTAACATTTTTGTTATTTTTTTTCATACCATTTTTAAACAAATGTCCTACTAGGAGCTTGAATTCAATATTATAACAAACAAACAAATCAAGGGATAGTGTTTATCAAGAAGATGTACTGGTACCAGTTGAAGTCCAAAAATCATATAATGATTTTATTTTAATTGTGAATTTTCTCTCACTTTGAAGATAACTTTATTCCATTGTTTATTCCATTGTTTAGTTGATGAAAACAGCACTCAAACATGATGCCTTGTTATGATTAAACATGATACTATTTACAATTTGTATGCTAACTTAAGTGTTTAAAGAAGCAGAACTCATATCAGAAACTGGCCTATACTCAGTTTTTTAACTGTTTACACCTATGTATCTAGATGATACAGTTCTCAGGGTATAGAGTGGCATAATACTTTTGTGAAAATAAGTTAATGTTTGTCTGTGGTCCTATATGAAAATTCACTCTATGGGACCACCATTATATCCCACACTCTTATTTTACTGGTATATGTAAGTTACCAGGTAAATGTGGATTAAATTAACACAAGAGAATAATATATCAGTTTTTGATTGTATCTGTAGGTCCCTATTACCATGAAATGGTATGCTACAGAGAGATTATACATTCATATAATGTATCATATTGGAAGGTATTTGTCAATGTGATTATATCTGTAACTTTCTGTATTTTCATGAAATGAAATATTATTAACATACATTTTGTTACCCATCAGGTTTTTAGTAGATACTGTGGAAGTGGTTGATTTGGCGCGTGTGAATTTTCGCAAAATTTCCATTTTACAGCATTAGCGCAGTTCAAATTTTCACGCAAATCAGTATGTATGGGATTTGCAATTTGTATCAAATTATCAAAATATTTAAATGATTTAAAAGATAGGTTTGTGACGCAAGCTACCTTCCACCTAACAAGCTTCGGGTAACTGCGTAGGGCCTACATGCTACCTGGCTATGGGCTAGTGAGCACCGTGATTGCACAGGCTAAACAAAACGTAATTACCAGGACTAATTATGTTTGATGTTGCTATGGAACTGCACCCAGATAAGCTTTTTGACATATGAGTAAATTGTAGAATTGCTCAAAAACAGCAACTGTGATAACTAACTAGAAGCAGCCTGTTATGTGTGGACAACAAGCAGAGCTGACCACAATCACGGCTGGCTCTCAGTCGTACCTCAAAAACATTTGGAGGGCAGTTTTAAAGGTCTTCAAAGGCTATTTGTTTCACAGTTGTTTCTACAAATCACTATTAACTGCAGTGGTTTTCAGCTGAGATACCACTTGCTATAAAATTTTATTACTAGCAACATGACTACTCTAACATCCTGGTTGATGAAACCTCAACTCAAGCGACCCTGCAAAGAGAGTCACTCGTGTGACTGTGTGTCAGGTTAGAATTCTGCAGTCCTTGAAGTGGTGAACGATTGCATCGATCAGCTATAGTGACATCACAACCTGCCAAGCGCCAATACCAAAATTTAGATAAAAAGAATAGACTTTTGTGTATACAAAATAAATTTTGTATATAAAAAGTGTTGTTCAATTTCTCAGTGCCCCATTAAACATTAAGGATCTATATGACACATCATTGTCTATACAATTCGCCAATACTCTTTATTTGTACCTAACAATAATGTCGGCACCTGACGATAAAATATGTAAACTACGCGGACATGTCTGGGGTGTTTGAAATAACGCGGGTTTTTAATTTAGCGCAAATCACGAAAATAAAAACCCCGCTAACAAAACCACTTCAACTGTATACCATGTAAGCATAAAAAAATGGGTTGTGGGATTGAACTCTGTATGCTTCATTCTCAGTTTATAATATATATTAAACTTTGCAACAAACTGTGGTATTTGTATTTATTTGATTAGAAGTGACCACATTTTATAATCATCATTCTTAGCTATGTTATAACACAATAACCACTAATTTTGGATGTATCATATGTCCAGTTATTGGTAAGGCCTAAACACCCAACAGCTGATCCATTAGTGCAGAGTATGTTACAGAGTTTGGGTGATGTTGTATTATCCGTATGACAGTATTTAAATCTTGTCTTTACAACTGGCATCTGTGGTCTAGGTGTTGACCACAGAACAGAAAGGCCGGGAGACTGTGCTTTGAATCTTTGCCAAGGAGCTGTGAAATTTGTTCTAGTCAGGCCCAAAAAAGGATGAGTGCTCAACAGGTTTAATGGGAAGGCTGTGCCCAATGGCCTAGATTCACTCACAAATGAGGGTGCCTTCCGGGATTTCCTCAGTGGTATGATCCAACAATTGGGAACAATTACACATCCAGGGCCCAAAGGTGCAATAGACGCCAGGCCTGGTTAACACCAGGATATAAAGTAAAGGAAGCTTGTGTTACCGCTCCGTCAACCTTAGTCTGAACCTAGAATTGAATTCTGCAGATGTACACAATTGTCTGTACATGACTGTGTGCTGGTCTATGCCAACTACCAAAGGCCCATAAACTGCTTTCTTGGCTTTCACATAATATAACTGATATTAAAAACATAAAGGAAAAACTCAAGTTTAAGAAAAATATGAAAGATTTATTTATATACTCTGGCAATACAAATTTTGTGCAGATGTATATACATTATGATGAAATTGTGGCAAGTGCACTAAATACTGCTAATGCATTTCTTAAAATTCTGAGAATTCTTAAACTTCATTTTTTTTAAAAATCATAATAGATGGTTTCTGCATGTAGGCAGTCTGTAACAATATCAAAATTCATAACTGGAACTTCATACTTAACTAATGTCAATAAGCAAAACAACATGACATAGCTGGACATGTATGATTTGATGTCTCCTTTTGTTTGTGCTATAGCCTTACCAAGGCAGATGCTCCTGTTTGGAGCATGCTGCTTAAACCTTTGTTATTCTGTCAGTGAAATGCTTGATATGATAACAGGTTCAGAGACCTACAGCATCAGAGAAGCTGACAGAGGAGAAAGTGGGACATCTGAGAAACAGCACTTGAATCTTTTGAGCAATGAATGCACAGAGCCAGCTACACTGAGAGTTTATCAAGAGTCATGTTTTCTCAGTTGATGAAGGCCTTCCCACTGTGGTCCACTCCCTGATATAAAAGTGGTGAGGTAATAATACAATGAAGCTCTACATAACATATCGGCTCACAAATACACAAGTCTGGCAACTAAAGCTTACTGGCTACTTTCCTTTTTCTTTCCCTTAAAAATCTTTGCCATATCCTTAACTTATAAACCTTGCAGACTCAACATTGTAATACATGCTTGTGACAAAAACAATATTTTCTATCAGGTCTGACATCATCAGAAAAATACAAACATACAAAAAGTCAAAAAAAAAGTTAACGGCAGAAACAAAAGCAATATGATTGAATATCATGTTGATTACACTTGTGGTACAACTGTCAACAATATATAAGCTTTAGAATATATAGCTATTATGCATTAAGGTTTACCCAGTCTCCCTAAAACCTGCCCGGGTTCACTGCAGGATTATTTATATATATATATATATATATATATATATATATATATATATATATATATATATATTTATTTGGGGAATTATAAGTTTTTCATTATACAACCGGTATCAAATCTACATGTAAAATAATACAAACTGACCTTTTCAATTCTGCAGTTACAATGCTAAATATATAAAATAATACCTGTAAGTCTTGACCATACCCTGATGTGCAGTCGTAAATACCATGCATATTCTGAATCATGCAATAAAGCTGACAAATGATGTATAAAAGACATCATCCTGTAATTCACATAAGCAGACAGTATCCTCTGTGTGTGGTCCATTCCACCTCCACTTGACCACATAGTATTAGCAATGAGATTTACATATGTTGTCAGTACAGTTAGATGCTGGAGTAATGGTCTGATGCAAGCTGAATATAATTAACTTAAACTCTAATTAGAAAAGCACGGTTTTTAAATTTATGACCAAAGTTTTCTTGACTGGCAGGATCTGATTAATAGAGAGTGGATATGTTATTTATTTAGAGTTTTTTCTTCAGATGCCCAATAATTCAGTGTCTTACATGTGATTTTACAGACGATTCTTTTGACTTTAATCTGATGAGTATGAACTACACACACTAAACAACAGAATGATTAACTTTCAGTTTATTTTTTTTTATTTTTCAAGTAAATTTGGCAATGCCACAATTCTCATTAGCACTTATATTTTAGTAATGAATTGTTAATTTTGGTAAATGTATTGGCTTGCTAAAATACAGTAGGCACGCCATGGCGGAACAAATTATCACTGAGAAAATATTTTTATTCATAATATTAAATAGAAGACTGAGGATGCAAATGATATTAAACTGACATCAGCTTCAATATTATCATTGTAAAACAATGCATTAATATAATCATAAATCTGGGCACACTTTGGAATGTTGTTTCCACTCTTATATTAATTAAATCTGAAAAACAGGAAAAAATTAAGATCAGTCAAGGAATGATGCAGATATCCCTTATGATGAGATGGTTGAGTATAACTGCTCCACTGTTAAATCAAATCCCTTTTTTCATTGAATTGATCCTGACATGTCTGTAAGTTGAAAGATATGTGATATTGCACTAAAGGTTAATGAATGAGATCTGTGGCATTAAATGTTGTTAACTCAGAAACATTTAGAACATGGTACAATTAAGTTATACTTTGATGGAATAATTCTGGTGGTAATTCAGTCATTCACCCATTTATGATTGCATTATGATTGATGGACATGTAATCAGTGGGTACTGGATGTTTGTTTCTTGAACTGACGGCAGTGTTGAAAAACAGCATTCATGATTTTTAAATGTCTGCCTCAGATGAAACATGAACCTGCCACAAAAACTTGTAATGCTTTGTGCTGTAGGTCTCAAGTGATGTTGGTACATGTGGCTCAAAGATGAGGAAAGATGTAGTTCAGAGAAATAGCTACAGGTGGCAGCACAGTAAAGCATACAAAGCATGGAATGATCTGGAATCAACTTTCATTACTACTATCAATGATAGACAGACTATCTAAGGAAACATCTGGTATAGGAAGCTGGATACAGCATTATTAAAAATTTCAATATTTTAATCCTAAATGCATGTATAAAAATGAGCAACTATCAACTGTGACATCCACACAGATATACTGGTAACACTGCAATCATAACTCCGGCCTAGTTGATTTCATTGTATTTGAGGAAAATTTGCTGATATTAAAGTCTGTTACGGGTTTCGCATATGTTGAATTCCAGTCCCTCTCAAAGATGGCCGCTAGTTGTTGCTGCATTGAGGTTGTTTCTGTCGTATTTGGCTGGATTATTAACCCTACGCCTGCTGTACTGATGAAGTAATCACCGGACCAATTTGATGTTCCTGGTAGAAAAATGTTAGATAAATTAAGATATTGGTTTAAACATAGTTTTCTGTGTCACTAACATTGTAACAAAAATGAGTAGTTAAGTGCATCAAGGTACCAAGGTGAGTACCGTGTGTCATTTAAAACAAGAAATCCTGATATGTGGAAATGGAAGCAGAAGTAACACTCTGCATCATAGGCTGGTCAAACTGAATGAAATTTAAATCCATAAGTATAGCTCATAACAGAAGTGACACTCTGCATCATAGGCTGGTCAAACTGAATGAAATTTAAATCCATAAGTATAGCTCATAACAGAAGTGACACTCTGCATCATAGGCTGGTCAAACTGAATGAAATTTAAATCCATAAGTATAGCTCATAACAGATGTGACACTCTGCATCATAGGCTGGTCAAACTGAATGAAATTTAAATCCACAAGTATAGCTCATAACAGAAGTGACACTCTGCATCACAGGCTGGTCAAACTGAATGAAATTTAAATCCATAAGTATAGCTCATAACAGATGTGACACTCTGCATCATAGGCTGGTCAAACTGAATGAAATTTAAATCCATAAGTATAGCTCATAACAGAAGTGACACTCTGCATCATAGGCTGGTCAAACTGAATGAAATTTAAATCCATAAGTATAGCTCATAACAGAAGTGACATTCTGCATTATAGGCTGGTCAAACTGAATGAAATTTAAATCCACAAGTATAGCTCATAACAGATGTGACACTCTGCATCATAGGCTGGTCAAACTGAATGAAATTTAAATCCACAAGTATAGCTCATAACAGATGTGACACTCTGCATCATAGGCTGGTCAAACTGAATGAAATTTAAATCCACAAGTATAGCTCATAACAGATGTGACACTCTGCATCATAGGCTGGTCAAACTGAATGAAATTTAAATCCACAAGTATAGCTCATAACAGAAGTGACACTCTGCATCATAGGCTGGTCAAACTGAATGAAATTTAAATCCATAAGTATAGCTCATAACAGAAGTGACACTCTGCATCATAGGCTGGTCAAACTGAATGAAATTTAAATCCATAAGTACAGCTCATAACAGAAGTGACACTCTGCATCATAGGCTGGTCAAACTGAATGAAATTTAAATCCACAAGTATAGCTCATAACAGAAGTGACACTCTGCATCATAGGCTGGTCAAACTGGATGAAATTTAAATCCATAAGTACAGCTCATAACAGAAGTGACACTCTGCATCATAGGCTGGTCAAACTGAATGAAATTTAAATCCACAAGTATAGCTCATAACAGATGTGACACTCTGCATTATAGGCTGGTCAAACTGAATGAAATTTAAATCCACAAGTATAGCTCATAACAGATGTGACACTCTGCATCATAGGCTGGTTAAACTGAATGAAATTTAAATCCACAAGTATAGCTCATAACAGAAGTGACACTCTGCATCATAGGCTGGTCAAACTGAATGAAATTTAAATCCACAAGTATAGCTCATAACAGAAGTGACACTCTGCATCATAGGCTGGTCAAACTGAATGAAATTTAAATCCATAAGTATAGCTCATAACAGAAGTGACACTCTGCATCATAGGCTGGTCAAACTGAATGAAATTTAAATCCATAAGTACAGCTCATAACAGAAGTGACACTCTGCATCATAGGCTGGTCAAACTGAATGAAATTTAAATCCATAAGTATAGCTCATAACAGAAGTGACACTCTGCATCATAGGCTGGTCAAACTGAATGAAATTTAAATCCACAAGTATAGCTCATAACAGAAGTGACATTCTGCATTATAGGCTGGTCAAACTGAATGAAATTTAAATCCACAAGTATAGCTCATAACAGAAGTGACACTCTGCATTATAGGCTGGTCAAACTGAATGAAATTGAAATCCACAAGTATAGCTCATAACAGATGTGACACTCTGCATCATAGGCTGGTCAAACTGAATGAAATTTAAATCCACAAGTATAGCTCATAACAGAAGAGACACTCTGCATCATAGGCTGGTCAAACTGAATGAAATTTAAATCCATAAGTATAGCTCATAACAGAAGTGACACTCTGCATCATAGGCTGGTCAAACTGAATGAAATTTAAATCCATAAGTACAGCTCATAACAGAAGTGACACTCTGCATTATAGGCTGGTCAAACTGAATGAAATTTAAATCCACAAGTATAGCTCATAACAGATGTGACACTCTGCATCATAGGCTGGTCAAACTGAATGAAATTTAAATCCACAAGTATAGCTCATAACAGAAGTGACACTCTGCATCATAGGCTGGTCAAACTGAATGAAATTTAAATCCATAAGTATAGCTCATAACAGAAGTGACACTCTGCATCATAGGCTGGTCAAACTGAATGAAATTTAAATCCACAAGTATAGCTCATAACAGAAGTGACACTCTGCATCATAGGCTGGTCAAACTGAATGAAATTTAAATCCACAAGTATAGCTCATAACAGAAGCGACACTCTGCATCATAGGCTGGTCAAACTGAATGAAATTTAAATCCATAAGTATAGCTCATAACAGAAGTGACACTCTGCATTATAGGCTGGTCAAACTGAATGAAATTTAAATCCACAAGTATAGCTCATAACAGAAGTGACACTCTGCATCATAGGCTGGTCAAACTGAATGAAATTTAAATCCATAAGTATAGCTCATAACAGAAGTAACACTCTGCATTATAGGCTGGTCAAACTGAATGAAGTTTAAATCCACAAGTATAGCTCATAACAGAAGTGACACTCTGCATCATAGGCTGGTCAAACTGAATGAAATTTAAATCCACAAGTATAGCTCATAACAGAAGTGACACTCTGCATCATAGGCTGGTCAAACTGAATGAAATTTAAATCCATAAGTACAGCTCATAACAGAAGTGACACTCTGCATCATAGGCTGGTCAAACTGAATGAAATTTAAATCCATAAGTATAGCTCATAACAGAAGTGACACTCTGCATCATAGGCTGGTCAAACTGAATGAAATTTAAATCCATAAGTATAGCTCATAACAGAAGTGACATTCTGCATTATAGGCTGGTCAAACTGAATGAAATTTAAATCCATAAGTATAGCTCATAACAGAAGTGACACTGCATCATAGGCTGGTCAAACTGAATGAAATTTAAATCCATAAGTATAGCTCACAACAAAAGTGACACTCTGCATCATAGGCTGGTCAAACTGAATGAAATTTAAATCCATAAGTATGGCTCACAACAGAAGTGACAGTCTGCAGCACTGGTTGGTTGAACTGAATGAAATTTATATCTGTGAATACAGCTCATAAATCAGTCATGTCATAAATGGTGATGAACAAGTGATCACGTCAATATTTTTATTGGCTAATAAATGCAGTTTTGACATTGCAACTCTCTACTCCAGCCAGATAACTATCAGAAGTCCTGTAATCTATCACCATCTTTTCACTGTTATGCCTCTTGGATATTGTATTAAATAAAGAATATAAAACAGACTAGCCATTCCACTTCTTAAAATTGATAGTTTTTGGGCAAATCAAAGTTAACGGAATTCAAACTGATAATTCAATATATGAAAAACAAATAAATACACAGGTTCTGATTTACCTATATAAGCTGTGTTATCTGTGACCATGTACTTGTTGTGGTTGACTCTGGCATATGGAATCTTAGCTTGACTCTGGGTGAAGGCAGGAACCACAAACAGTTTCTGTACAAGAGATAAACAGGATATAAACAAAGTGTGTACAAAGTTGTGTCTGTTTAAATAATGCACATATAAACATCGCTTGACTGGTAGTAATAATCTCTCTAGTGGTCCCAGTCCTCTATTGAGTTGGAAACAGAATGTAGAAAATCATGTATCACAATTTAAAAAATCTGGCAAATCTAAGGGAAAGTTTAAAAAGATGAAATTCTTTATTAAAAAGCACAAAATTAGTCAGTATGGCACTTCGAATCATATAAAAAGACCTTTAAAATGTTGAATTAAAAGCATATCTCAGTAACATTTTCACACGGGGAATGTTCACACATCAACCTGAGATCTAAACAAACCAGGACTCACCACTTGTATTTTGGCTCTGTGAACATGGTTGAGTGCTGCTAGTGACTGCAGGAAGTGGGGCATGCTCCGTCTTGTGTGCTTCCAGTGACTGGCCAGAAGGTGAACCTCCACATTTCTTCCAATGGCAGCCTCCCTCAGCGCATCATCTATATATGGCCAGTAACTGGAAAGATCATTGATGCTTCATTCATCATGCAGTAATTCTTTGTTAGAGGCAGTGTATATATTCAAAGACCTGACCAGAGTTTGTAAGACTCCTCTAAAGAGCCCCTAAAAAGTCTTAAAACTTAAAAGATATTTAAGGTTACAGCTAGACAATGAAAGTTTCCACTGGTATACCTCCTCTTGGATCTGTCCTGTCACTGAGCTTGTTGGTAAGTTTTTGGATGTTTAATTAAAGGGCTGCCATCTAGTGGCAAATTATGTAACTAACTAGTAGAAATGACTGGGACACCCATAGGTCCTGAATGAGGGCCCTTTGGTGGCAATGCAGTACCTTACATGTAGAGATACCGGATTTTGAAGGGTATGATTTCAGTAGCAGACATCCTCTCATGGGTGCAAATCTTTGTTAAAATTTTCAAGGCAAATTGCTTAATGGTTCTTGAGATACCAAAAATTCAAAGATTGTTACCAGGTCACAATATTGTATTTCCAATGGGTCTAAAATTTGATAGAGCACATGCCCTTCATGTTTGACAAAATAAGGTAAATTTTTTAGGGCAATACCTCGAACGGTTCTTGAGATAATGGGCAAAAAAGAGCATGACAAATGGACAACAAAAAATCTGATTATTATAGGCTATCTGCTAAGGTCAGGCCCTATTAATTGGCTATGAACCCTGAATATTGAGCATGCTGTCAGGGCCAGTCTTACACACCAGCAATATACTTGGAAGTGGTTTTGTTGGCAGGGTTTTAATTTTGCGCTTTAAGAAGGAGCGAGAATAGCGCTAAATTCAGTTATTTCAGACAACCTAGACATGTCTCGGCTGAAATCCCCTCCAATTTATAGTGATTTGTAGAACAACTGTGAAACAAGCAGCCTTTGAAGACCTTTAGAATACCCTCTGAATGGCTTGTAATATTTTTACAATGGAGAGCCAGCCACGATTGTTGTCAGCTCTATGTGCTGTTCACACATAGCAGGCTGCTTCTAGTTGGTAATCACAGTTGTTGTTGTTGAGTAATTCTACAACTTACTCAGATGTCAAGCAACATGGCTCAGTGCAATACAATTGCATCAACAAAAGTGATTAGTCCCGTTTTATTATGTATTGTTTACACCTTTGGCTCACGGTACTCAGTCGGGAAAATTCAGACACGCCATATTAACCACTTCCACAGTATAAAGTAATACCAGTGTGTGTGAGAGAGAGAGTGTGTATGTTCATCTAAGTGTGTATATATATTACCTGGTAGTCTTGGAGTACAGGGTCATTGGGAAGTAATCCATGACAGCTATGTGTATGAACTTCTGTGCTTTCTGGATCACATGCAGTATGGCATTCAGGTCTGATGTTCTACCACGTGCACAGTACGCAAGAGGTGAACTCTACACAAATAAAAAAAATAACAAATTGTCAATTTGTACATGAAAAACATCCCTGAAACAACAGGATATGAAAAAACATACCTAAAATTAAAACAGTGTTTAATTTTTTTATTGGGTACATGATCAACCTAAAACCACACTATCAATGTGTATATGACAAAGAATGGTCCAGAAAACTTGCATAGCATTATCTTGTGCAAGAAAACAATTTGACCCTAGTAATACAGAAAATTCATTTATATATGTCAAATAGTAGACTGCAATGATAAAACATGAATAATTTATACTCTGAATAGTTCTAAAATAAAGCCTTACCCTGAAAGGGTGAAGTAATTGGGAAAAAAAAAAAAATGAAAAGGGTTGGGCATGGGGTAGAATCTGATAAGATCTGAAAGTTTACTTTGGTTAAAATTTAACATCACCACAAGTGACCAAGAGCATTGCTTGTAACCTTTTTTAACAACTTAATACAAAATTATTAGTTCTCATGAATTTTTACGAGCAGATTGAGTTACTCACTGAGATGAAGACCTGAGCTGGCAAGTTGTTTAACTGTGCCTGAAGAGGGCTGAACTGGTTGAAGTGGGTGGTGTATTTACGTGGCCAGTATGGTGGGAGAGTGGCGTTGGGCTGAGCGAGGGACCAATAAGCCTCAAAGATTTTGCTCATATCACCAGCAATACAAGGACAGTTCTGTATAAGTATCCCCAGCTCCTTCACCTGAAAAAAATCAAGGTATATACCAATACAGTGTTGTGAATACTAGGGCTGAAACAGGTACTAAATTTTGTACCCAATAGGCATAGCTGTAAAAATAAAACGGACATCTGCCTGCGTTTACCGATGCAAAATATGCATAAATTTGACTTCATGATGGTTTTACTTTATCCCAACGAAGGAATAAATATATGTCATAACAAGACCTCTGTTCCTTTGACTAGCATATGTTTAGAGCCCTATGCCAGGTTACGATAATGAATAAATAGGCCTACAGACTGCCCGTAAATTTGCAGGAATATTCAGAAAAGCATGTACATACACAAGTCCTAGAGTAAGTATTACCCGGACTCGAGTACTTGAGTACTCCTTTCAGTCCTAGTGAATACAACAAGAACCACAATGGCACCACCAATGCACTGTTATGTATCCAGTTCACCATCCAAATAAATAACACATGCCTGCCTCTAGAGTCTAGACACATCAATATCTTCAGGATCGTTTGTGACTGATATAAATAGCAGGTGCTTGCACACTAAAGTGCTACAGCACCTGCCCTGCCACCTTAAATGTTATTAACTCATTACAACCAGCTTTCTATTGTCATGGATTTGTGCAAAGGGCTTATCTCTGGGAGGTCATGAGCTCAAATCTCAGCCATGACAGTGAGATTTTTCAGGGTGAGCGCTCTACAAGATTAATGGGGAGACAGCCAAACAGTCGTGTTTCACTCACAAATAAGTGCGCCTTTTGGGGGTTCTTCTGTGTTATAACCCAGTGATGAAGATAACTCACACCCAGGACCCGCAGGAGTGATACACCAAGCATGGTTGATGCAAGAATTATTGCATGTATGCCTGTGTCACACATTCTGAAACTGGAATGGAATTTTGCAGATGAGCATTGTACTTAAGCATTTAACAATGGGAGGCAGTTACCTCCACCAAAAAAACTTTATATTAAAAAAAAATTTCAGTTATTATTATTGCTTCTTTGTCATAGCAGTGTTAGGGTCATTAGGAACAGATATAATATTAGCCTTTTGTGATAAAAATAAAAGTCATCATGGTAGTGAGTACCAGAGTATGAGTCTGTACATATCAAGAGTATTAAATTCCAGAGTTTGCAAAACATTTCAGCCTCAATGCCAGTCCTGTATTTAGTTTATCCACATTAGATCAACTCAATGGTGTACTTGGGATCAACTTTTACAGTGCATTTCCTTTCCTTTAAGTACTTTTAAAAGGGCAAACAAAATATCCTGTTGTACTGGCTATTTAAGTTATGTTTAAGTAAAAAAAATTTTAATAGGGCTGCTAAAAATAACCTGATTGGCTGGTTGAAAATATACATCTGTATTAAGTTGACTCTATCTGACCACAACACCTTCACAGGTATTCAAACAAAACAGTGTTTATGACAGTCTCCAGATGGCAGCACTTTTATCAGGCAAAAGCATCACTTGTTGCAATACATGTACGTTCAGATTTAATGCTGAATATTAAATTTAATTCACTGTATAACATCTGTACAAAGGGCAAACTCTATCTGACCACAACACCTTCACAGGTATACAATCTAAATAGTGTTTATAATAGTCTCCAGATGGCAACACTTTTATCAGGTAAAACTATCACTTGTTACTATATGCTTTGTTTCAGATTTAATGCTGAATATCAAACTTGATTCACAGTATTACTTATTTGTATGACTATAGCCCCAATGACCTCTTACTGCAGGATGTGATCATGTGAAACCATGGTTCTGGCCACAATCTGCTCACAAGATCATATCTACATGAGTGTCATCCTCACGTGCTGGAGACAGATATGAGGAAACCACAGGACCACATTTTAATCTCTGTACAACATGCAGAAATAACCATAAAACCAAGCAGTTAACTTCTTATCACCAAAAAGCCGATCTGTGCTTTAACAGTCTACATAATTTGTTAACACTGTTATGATATACCACAAGCCAAAGATATCATAATTAATAGACACAAAATATTTATACACACACATTACACAGCAATTAATTAATGAAATTTACAGTACAAATGGCTTATCCCTTCCTTGGTAGGAATGCGAGATATATGAACTTTCTGATGTAGTCAAATTTAAGATTTGGCCAACTGTATGTTAACCATGTGAACTGATGAAAATCACTAGCCTGATCACTGTAAGACCATCAATAAAAGGCGGAACTGTAAAATACCTAGCCTGATTACTGTTAGACTGCCAATAAAAGGCAAACTGTAAAATCCCTAGCCTGATCACTATTAGACCATCAATAAAAGTATAGAACTGTAAAATCCCTAGCCTGATCACTGTAAGACCATCAATAAAAGGCAGAACTGTAAAATCACTAGCCTGATCACTGTTAGACTGCCAATAAAAGGCAGAACTGTAAAATCACTAGCCTGATCACTGTAAGACCATCAATAAAAGGCAGAACTGTAAAATCCCTAGCCTGATTACTGTTAGACTGCCAATAAAAGGCGAACTGTAAAATCGCTAGCCTGATCACTGTTAGACTGCCAATAAAACGCAAAACTGTAAAATCACTAGCTTGATCACTGTAAGACCATCAATAAAACGCAGAACTGTAAAATCACTAGCCTGATCACTGTAAGACCATCAATGAAAGGCAGAACTGTAAAATCACTAGCCTGATCACTGTAAGACCACCAATAAAAGGCAGAACTGTAAAATCCCTAGCCTGATCACTGTAAGACCATCAATAAAAGGCAGAACTGTAAATTCACTAGCCTAATCACTGTTAGACTGCTAATAAAAGGCAGAACTGTAAAATCCCTAGCCTGATTACTGTTAGACTGCCAATAAAAGGCGAACTGTAAAGTTGCTAGCCTGATCACTGTAAGACCACCAATAAAAGTAGAACTGTAAAATCACTAGCCTGATCACTGTAAGACCATCAATAAAAGGCAGAACTGTAAAATCACTAGCCTGATCACTGTAAGACCATCAATAAAATGCAGAACTGTAAAATCACTAGCCTGATCACTGAAAGACCATCAATAAAAGGCAGAACTGTAAAATCACTAGCCTGATCACTGTAAGACCACCAATAAAAGGCAGAACTGTAAAATCCCTAGCCTGATCACTGTAAGACCATCAATAAAAGGCAGAACTGTAAATTCACTAGCCTAATCACTGTTAGACTGCCAATAAAAGGCAGAACTGTAAAATCCCTAGCCTGATTACTGTTAGACTGCCAATAAAAGGCGAACTGTAAAGTTGCTAGCCTGATCACTGTAAGACCACCAATAAAAGTAGAACTGTAAAATCACTAGCCTGATCACTGTAAGACCATCAATAAAAGGCATAACTGTAAAATCACTAGCCTGATCACTGTAAGACCATCAATAAAAGGCAGAACTGTAAAATTGCTAGCCTGATCACTGTTAGACTGCCAATAAAAGGCAGAACTGTAAAATCCCTAGCCTGATCACTGTAAGACGACCAATAAAAGTAGAACTGTAAAATCACTAGCCTGATCACTGTAAGACCATCAATAAAAGGCAGAACTGTAAAATCACTAGCTTAATCACTGTAAGACCATCAATAAAAGGCAGAACTGTAAAATTGCTAGCCTGATCACTGTAAGACCATCAATTAAAGGTGGAACTGTAAAATCCCTAGCCTGATCACTGTTAGACCATCAATAAAATGTAGAACTGTAAAATCCCTAGCCTGATCACTGTTACACCACCAATAAAAGGCAGAACTGTAAAATCACTAGCCTGATCACTGTAAGACCATCAATTAAAGGTGGAACTGTAAAATCCCTGGCCTGATCACTGTTAGACCATCAATAAAAGTAGAACTGTAAAATCCCTAGCCCAATCAATATAAGACCATCAATTAAAGGTGGAACTGTAAAATCCCTGGCCTGATCACTGTCAGACCATCAATAAAAGTAGAACTGTAAAATCCCTAGCCCAATCAATATAAGACCATCAATGAAAGGTGGCACTGTAAAATCCCTAGCCTGATCACTGTTAGACCATTAATAAAATGTAGAACTGTAAAATCCCTAGCTTGATCACTGTTACACCACCAATAAAAGGCTGAAGTATAAAATCCCAAGCCTGATCACTGTTAACCACCATCAAAGGCAGAACTGTAAAATCCCTAGCCTGATCGCTGTAAGACTGCCATTAAAGGTAGAACTGTAAAATCCCTAGCCTAATCACTGTTAGACTGCCAATAAAAGGCAGAACTGTAAAATCCCTAGCCTGATTACTGTTAGACTGCCAATAAAAGGCGAACTGTAAAGTTGCTAGCCTGATCACTGTAAGACCACCAATAAAAGTAGAACTGTAAAATCACTAGCCTGATCACTGTAAGACCATCAATAAAAGGCATAACTGTAAAATCACTAGCCTGATCACTGTAAGACCATCAATAAAAGGCAGAACTGTAAAATTGCTAGCCTGATCACTGTTAGACTGCCAATAAAAGGCAGAACTGTAAAATCCCTAGCCTGATCACTGAAAGACCATCAATAAAAGGCAGAACTGTAAAATCACTAGCCTGATCACTGTAAGACCACCAATAAAAGGCAGAACTGTAAAATCCCTAGCCTGATCACTGTAAGACCATCAATAAAAGGCAGAACTGTAAATTCACTAGCCTAATCACTGTTAGACTGCCAATAAAAGGCAGAACTGTAAAATCCCTAGCCTGATTACTGTTAGACTGCCAATAAAAGGCGAACTGTAAAGTTGCTAGCCTGATCACTGTAAGACCACCAATAAAAGTAGAACTGTAAAATCACTAGCCTGATCACTGTAAGACCATCAATAAAAGGCATAACTGTAAAATCACTAGCCTGATCACTGTAAGACCATCAATAAAAGGCAGAACTGTAAAATTGCTAGCCTGATCACTGTTAGACTGCCAATAAAAGGCAGAACTGTAAAATCCCTAGCCTGATCACTGTAAGACGACCAATAAAAGTAGAACTGTAAAATCACTAGCCTGATCACTGTAAGACCATCAATAAAAGGCAGAACTGTAAAATCACTAGCTTAATCACTGTAAGACCATCAATAAAAGGCAGAACTGTAAAATTGCTAGCCTGATCACTGTAAGACCATCAATTAAAGGTGGAACTGTAAAATCCCTAGCCTGATCACTATTAGACCATCAATAAAATGTAGAACTGTAAAATCCCTAGCCTGATCACTGTTACACCACCAATAAAAGGCAGAACTGTAAAATCACTAGCCTGATCACTGTAAGACCATCAATTAAAGGTGGAACTGTAAAATCCCTGGCCTGATCACTGTTAGACCATCAATAAAAGTAGAACTGTAAAATCCCTAGCCCAATCAATATAAGACCATCAATTAAAGGTGGAACTGTAAAATCCCTGGCCTGATCACTGTCAGACCATCAATAAAAGTAGAACTGTAAAATCCCTAGCCCAATCAATATAAGACCATCAATGAAAGGTGGCACTGTAAAATCCCTAGCCTGATCACTGTTAGACCATTAATAAAATGTAGAACTGTAAAATCCCTAGCTTGATCACTGTTACACCACCAATAAAAGGCTGAAGTATAAAATCCCAAGCCTGATCACTGTTAACCACCATCAAAGGCAGAACTGTAAAATCCCTAGCCTGATCGCTGTAAGACTGCCATTAAAGGTAGAACTGTAAAATCCCTAGCCCAATCAATGTAAGACCATCAATGAAAGGTGGCACTGTAAAATCCCTAGCCTGATCACTGTTACACCACCAATAAAAGGCTGAAGTATAAAATCCCAAGCCTGATCACTGTTAACCACCATCAAAGGCAGAACTGTAAAATCCCTAGCCTGATCGCTGTAAGACTGCCATTAAAGGTAGAACTGTAAAATCCCTAGCCCAATCAATGTAAGACCATCAATGAAAGGTGGCACTGTAAAATCCCTAGCCTGATCACTGTTACACCACCAATAAAAGGCTGAAGTATAAAATCCCAAGCCTGATCACTGTTAACCACCATCAAAGGCAGAACTGTAAAATCCCTAGCCTGATCGCTGTAAGACTGCCATTAAAGGTAGAACTGTAAAATCCCTAGCCCAATCAATGTAAGACCATCAATGAAAGGTGGCACTGTAAAATCCCTAGCCTGATCACTGTTACACCACCAATAAAAGGCAGAACTGTAAAATCACTAGCCTGATCACTGTTAGACTGCCAATAAAAGGCAGAACTGTAAAATCACTAGCCTGATCACTGTAAGACCATCAATAAAAGGCAGAACTGTAAAATCCCTAGCCTGATTACTGTTAGACTGCCAATAAAAGGCGAACTGTAAAATCGCTAGCCTGATCACTGTTAGACTGCCAATAAAACGCAAAACTGTAAAATCACTAGCTTGATCACTGTAAGACCATCAATAAAACGCAGAACTGTAAAATCACTAGCCTGATCACTGTAAGACCATCAATGAAAGGCAGAACTGTAAAATCACTAGCCTGATCACTGTAAGACCACCAATAAAAGGCAGAACTGTAAAATCCCTAGCCTGATCACTGTAAGACCATCAATAAAAGGCAGAACTGTAAATTCACTAGCCTAATCACTGTTAGACTGCTAATAAAAGGCAGAACTGTAAAATCCCTAGCCTGATTACTGTTAGACTGCCAATAAAAGGCGAACTGTAAAGTTGCTAGCCTGATCACTGTAAGACCACCAATAAAAGTAGAACTGTAAAATCACTAGCCTGATCACTGTAAGACCATCAATAAAAGGCAGAACTGTAAAATCACTAGCCTGATCACTGTAAGACCATCAATAAAATGCAGAACTGTAAAATCACTAGCCTGATCACTGAAAGACCATCAATAAAAGGCAGAACTGTAAAATCACTAGCCTGATCACTGTAAGACCACCAATAAAAGGCAGAACTGTAAAATCCCTAGCCTGATCACTGTAAGACCATCAATAAAAGGCAGAACTGTAAATTCACTAGCCTAATCACTGTTAGACTGCCAATAAAAGGCAGAACTGTAAAATCCCTAGCCTGATTACTGTTAGACTGCCAATAAAAGGCGAACTGTAAAGTTGCTAGCCTGATCACTGTAAGACCACCAATAAAAGTAGAACTGTAAAATCACTAGCCTGATCACTGTAAGACCATCAATAAAAGGCATAACTGTAAAATCACTAGCCTGATCACTGTAAGACCATCAATAAAAGGCAGAACTGTAAAATTGCTAGCCTGATCACTGTTAGACTGCCAATAAAAGGCAGAACTGTAAAATCCCTAGCCTGATCACTGTAAGACGACCAATAAAAGTAGAACTGTAAAATCACTAGCCTGATCACTGTAAGACCATCAATAAAAGGCAGAACTGTAAAATCACTAGCTTAATCACTGTAAGACCATCAATAAAAGGCAGAACTGTAAAATTGCTAGCCTGATCACTGTAAGACCATCAATTAAAGGTGGAACTGTAAAATCCCTAGCCTGATCACTGTTAGACCATCAATAAAATGTAGAACTGTAAAATCCCTAGCCTGATCACTGTTACACCACCAATAAAAGGCAGAACTGTAAAATCACTAGCCTGATCACTGTAAGACCATCAATTAAAGGTGGAACTGTAAAATCCCTGGCCTGATCACTGTTAGACCATCAATAAAAGTAGAACTGTAAAATCCCTAGCCCAATCAATATAAGACCATCAATTAAAGGTGGAACTGTAAAATCCCTGGCCTGATCACTGTCAGACCATCAATAAAAGTAGAACTGTAAAATCCCTAGCCCAATCAATATAAGACCATCAATGAAAGGTGGCACTGTAAAATCCCTAGCCTGATCACTGTTAGACCATTAATAAAATGTAGAACTGTAAAATCCCTAGCTTGATCACTGTTACACCACCAATAAAAGGCTGAAGTATAAAATCCCAAGCCTGATCACTGTTAACCACCATCAAAGGCAGAACTGTAAAATCCCTAGCCTGATCGCTGTAAGACTGCCATTAAAGGTAGAACTGTAAAATCCCTAGCCCAATCAATGTAAGACCATCAATGAAAGGTGGCACTGTAAAATCCCTAGCCTGATCACTGTTACACCACCAATAAAAGGCAGAACTGTAAAATCCCTAGCCTGATCGCTGTAAGACTGCCATTAAAGGTAGAACTGTAAAATCCCTAGCCCAATCAATGTAAGACCTTAAATGATGGGCGGCACTGTAAAATCCTTAGCCTGACTGTAAGACTCAATTTAAGGCAAAACTTTAAAATCCCTAGCCTGATCACTGTTAGACTGTCAATATAAGGCAGAACTGTAAAATCCCTAGCCTGATCACTGTTAGACTGCCAATAAAAGGCGGAACTGTAAAATCCATAACCTGATCACTATTAGACCATCAATAAAAGTAGAACTGTAAAATCTCTAGCCTGATCACTGTAAGAGCATCAATAAAAGGAGGCCCTGTAAAATCCCTAGCCTGATCACTGTTAGACCATCAATAAAAGTAGAACTGTAAAATCCCTAGCCCAATCAATGTAAGACCATCAATGAAAGGTGGCACTGTAAAATCCCTAGCCTGATCACTGTTATACCACCAATAAAAGGCAGAACTGTAAAATCCCTAGCCTGATCGCTGTAAGACTGCCATTAAAGGTAGAACTGTAAAATCCCTAGCCCAATCAATGTAAGACCTTAAATGATGGGCGGCACTGTAAAATCCTTAGCCTGACTGTAAGACTGTCAATTTAAGGCAAAACTTTAAAATCCCTAGCCTGATCACTGTTAGACTGTCAATATAAAGCAGAACTGTAAAATCCCTAGCCTGATCACTGTTAGACTGCCAATAAAAGGCGGAACTGTAAAATCCATAGCCTGATCACTATTAGACCATCAATAAAAGTAGAACTGTAAAATCTCTAGCCTGATCACTGTAAGAGCATCAATAGAAGGCGGCCCTGTAAAATCCCTAGCCTGATCACTGTTAGACCATCAATAAAAGTAGAACTGTAAAATCCCTATCCCAATCAATGTAAGAACATCAATGAAAGGTGGCACTGTAAAATCCCTAGCCTGATCACTGTTAGACCATCAATAAAATGTCGAACTGTAAAATCCCTAGCCTGATCACTGTTACACCACCATAAAAGGCAGAACTGTAAAATCCCTAGCCTGATTGCTGTAAGACTGCCATTAAAGGTAGAACTGTAAAATCCCTAGCCCAATCAATGTAAGACCATCAATGATGGGCAGCACTGTAAAATCCTTAGCCTGACTGTAAGACTGTCAATTTAAGGCAAAACTTTAAAATCCCTAGCCTGATCACTGTTAGACTGTCAATATAAGGCAGAACTGTAAAATCCCTAGCCTGATCACTGTTAGACTGCCAATAAAAGGCGGAACTGTAAAATCCCTAGCCTGATCACTGTTAGACCATCAATAAAAGTAGAACTGTAAAATCTTTAGCCTGATCACTGTAAGACCATCAATAGAAGGCGGCCCTGTAAAATCCCTAGCCTGATTGTGGTAGAGGTATTCCAGGTAGACTCCAGCTGCACCTTTTGTTTTTAAAGTTATAACATAGCCTTGGATTCAATCTGTACTAAACAAAGGTGAACAAAAGAGAAATCTGGCCAGTGCATTAGAGATTTGCTCAGCTGATTTAAATTCAGGTTATGACTCTTGGCTTATACAATACCTCACATACACAAAGTGAACTCTAAAAGGAATCTTATATCATTCTTAACACATGGTAATCTTTTTCCCTAGCCAACAGACACTGTAAAAATGATGACACCTAGATAAGTTTCAAAAGTTCTTGATATAAATTACACAATCATCTGAAATAAACAAAAACAACTGACTAAGAAAGACTATTTCAGTTTAAAAACCAGTTGGTATTAGTTATTGGCAGCTGTATAATGTCAAACATGGTAGGTCACAGCAGGGAGATGCCAATACATGGTTAAATATTGACACATCTGAACTTACTAGTTAAACCAGTGGTGTGAAAACAGGCACAACATCAAGGGTATGAAAAGAATAGAGCTAGAGTATGTATCAGTGCAAAAAAAACCCTGACTACTGACTGCCAACACTGGGGGCCCTACAGAACCTGCCACTTAGAAAGCCAAATCAGTTACCCCAAAGGGATTCTTTACTGCTGGTTTACTGGCAGGAGTCTTGTATGATGTTCACTGGGGAAGTCCTCAAAGGAACACTCCCAGACGAGGAAGATTTACTGTCCAATAACCACTTCTGAACTTTGGCTTCTGAAGAAAGGGTGCTAAAGACAGCAAGGCAGGGAGATCAAGAGAGAAAGAGAAACTGAAAGATAGAAGAGGATACAGAAATCAGGAGAGTAAAGAGGGTAGAGAAAAATATAAAACATTGTGTATATATATATATGGTTGTATTATGCATAAGGTTAATTTGCTTCTACTAATTACAAAAAGATTAAATTAGTCAGACCCAAAAAATAACAAAGCAATTGCTAAATGCCTCAATGTAAAGCCCAAAACAAATACTGATGTTCTTATTTTTGGACCTGAATAATCGGTTAGAAATACAGTGGAACCCCACAATTACGACCACCTTGGGGACTGTCCAAAGTGGTCGTAATTTGGGGGTGGTCGTATTTGTGAAACTCTAAGTTACCTGGATCATGTATTTGGGACCAAAAATAGTGGTCGTAATTGTGGGGTGGTCGCAATTGCGGGGTGTTCGCAAGGCGGGGTTCCACTGTACTTGAACTCAAGTACCCGATTACTCCTTCAAGAACAACGTCTAATCTTAGTGGTAAGAAGTGGCAAGTCACTCTTACTGTGTTTTTATGAGGTTTTCTCTTTACAGTGGTCCAGATCTACCAGTTTCCATGCCCCCTTTTAAGTGTTCAATTTGACCATTGATTTATGTAGTCAGCAAACAATTCTTCAGGGAAAATCCAAGTATTGCTTTCCTTAGAGCAAACTCATTTGTGCCAGAAACAAAGCAGCCTCAGTCAATCATAAAGGATTTCAACACAGATTCTTTTGCACTATTTCAACAATAAAGTCCATAAAGCATATGATCCCTGCTAAATATCTGCAATAATTTTCATTAAATTAGGTGCTTATTTGAAAAGGGCCTAAATACAGTAATATGGACTGAAAAATGTCCTCACAAGACAAAATTTATGATTGAATTACCCTTCAGTAAAATTGCATATTATTGCCTATTGACCTGCATTATCTCATCGACATACCTGCATTTTTAAAGTCAATATTTTTAAAAGGTAATCATAAGACCATCAGTAAGTCATCATCAGTCAGTCGACTGTTAATGTATATTAAAATCAATGTCTTAATACAATTACTTTCATCAACATGTAATTAAAACTATTTCCTCAGATACTTGCATTTCTTAACTTTCCCCCAGGTATGATTTGTTCAGGGGGTTCAGGCTAATTAGGACTTTAGATCTGCTATTTTTCAAAATCTTGCAATTTAATTGTTGCTTATGAACTACAATTCAGTAAATGTATTGCTGAATTTCATGGGCATGTTCCTTAAAGGAATAAATTAAGAATTTTAGTCTCCTTTATATCACAACTCTGTTCACCATTGACATGAGAAAATTTGTTCTTTCTTTATTGTCCCTCAAAATGGATCAGATCACATCCTATTGACAGTTTTAGTATCCCTATCCACCTGTTTTTTTAATTACTTTTTGCCTAGAAGCCCACTGGGGTAAAGACAAAAATTAAGAGGTTAATGTATAATGTACAGCTGTGAACATAATAAAATACCTCACAAGCTTTTCCTTAGAACCTTAGAATGTAATATGAGAACCTAGCTAAAATTTCAGTGACACGCAATGAAGACATCACAATAGGACATTGCATATTAAACAGGGAACCACAACTGCAGTACCAATGATAAAGTAGCTGTCTCTTTTTATCACTTGCATTGTACATAGGCTTCACAATTTTATCACACAATGTCATAACCACTTCACTGTTGGACAAACATAGTCATTTGCTAGTGATGCCATGAATCAGATATATGTAAACACATGAAAGTAAACCATCCTGTAAAGAAAATAACACTTCATGGTCAGGTATGGTGTGGAAAATTACATATTTCCCTCTTTCTGTTTATGATACAAGTTTTGTTTGGCCAGTCTGTCTTACCCCAATATAATTGTGAAAACACAGGTAGACGGTAGTGTAGGAACTAGGAACAGACTTTGGGGAAATGTAAAATTAATTAATTACCAGCCAAAGACCAAGACCTCCTTCCATAATTATTTCAGGAGGTTTGTCATGTTTCCTTTGTAGGTGAGGTCAAAGACAAAAAAAAATTTTTTTTAATTTAAAAAAAAAATTTAAGTTCATATGAAAACAAGTGACCCAGGGGTCATGACGCTCAGCTGACCAGGAAGACATTGACAAAAGTAAATTTATCATCTGAATGTCAAATTTGAATTAAATACTTTTTCCAAACTTGACCTTTTGTATAAAATCATCCAATATTCATTGGGGTACTATGGAGCTCTGTAGCATGAAGGATATGGGTAACAGACACCTATTTTCAAGGTTTACAAGATGACTTTTCAGGGGTCTCCCAGCATGTCAAAAAATAAAATTCTAGGTCCAGTTATTATGATTTGTGCCCTGTTAACAGATGACCAAATGTTTATTCTGGGGGGTATTTTAAAGCCGCATAGGATGAAGGATATGGGTAACAGAGATGTAATTTCAGGTGCACAAGGAGACTTTTCAGGGGCCTCCCAGCATATCAAGAAAGGAGATTCTAGGTCAAGTCATTATAATTTGTGCTCTGTTAACAGATGACCAAATCTTTATTCTGGGGAGTACTTCAGAGCCCCAGAGCATGAAGGATATGGGTAACAGAGACCTAATTTCAGGTTTCCAAGATGTTTCATGGACCTCCCTGCATGTTAAGAAAGAAGATTCTAGGTCAAGTCATTATGATTTGTGGCCTGTTAACAGATGACCAAATGTTTAAAGGTCTCAAAAATCAAGAAAAAAATTCTTAAAAAATCAAAATACAGGTGGCACCACCAGTCTACAGAAACTGATGAAACAAGCCATTATCAATACAAATGTGGACAATCATGGTGATCAATGCATTAGTTATTGTATCAAATTTTGCATTATTCTGGGAGGAACTTCCGAGCCTCATAGCTGAAAGGATATCAGTAACAGAGACCTTATATCAGGCTTCCATATAGACTTTTTATGACCGTCCTTGCATGTCATGACAGAAGATTCTAGGTCCAGTTGATATGATTTGTGCCCTGTTAACAGATGACCAAATCTTAAAAGGTTTCAAAAATAGAGAAAAAAAACTTAAAAAAATCGAAAAAATACATGTGGCGCCACCAGTCTGCAGAAACTGATGAAACATCATGATCAATATCCATGCAAAGAATCATGGTGATTAATGCATTAGTTGTTCAGATACTTGAGCTTTTGTATTAAATTTTGCATTATTCTGGGGGGTACTTCAGAACCCCATAGCTCGAAGAATATAGGTCACAGTGACCTAATTTTAGGTTTACAAGGAGAATTTCCATAGACCTCCCGGGATGTCAAGTAAGAAGATTCCAGGTCTAGCGGTTACGATTTGTGCCCTGTTAAAAGACAGAC
Organism: Sipunculus nudus; assembly: GCA_026874595.1. Lineage (NCBI taxonomy): Eukaryota > Metazoa > Annelida > Sipuncula > Golfingiida > Sipunculidae > Sipunculus > Sipunculus nudus. The sequence continues at coordinate 81,831,266 of CM049308.1, read as the reverse complement.
GCCTGGATGGCCGGACGGACGACGGACAAAAGGTGATCCCTATAGCTCAGATGACTTTCAGTCAGCTGAGCTAAAAATTGAAAAAATACAGGTGGTGCCACCAGAATGCAGAAACTGATGAAACATTTCATGATCAATATCCATGCAAAGAATCATGGTAATCAATATAATAATTGTTCAGATACTTGAGCTTTTGTATCAAATTTTCCATTATTCTGGGGGGTACTTCGGAGCCCCATAGCTCAGAGGTTATGAGTAACAGAGACCTAATTTCAAGTTTTTAAGGAGACTTTTCATGGGCCTCTCAGCATGTCAAGAGAGAAGATTCTAGGTCCAGTTGTTACGATTTGTGCCATGTTAACAGATGACCGCATCTTATGAGGTCTCAAAAATAGAGAAAAAAATTCGTAAAAATAAAAAAAATACAGGTGGCGCCACCATACTGCAGAAACTGATGATACATTCCATGATCAATATCCATGCAAAGAATCATGGTGATCACTGCAATAGTTGTTTAGATACTTGAGTTTTGGATCAAATTTTCCATTATTCTGGGGGGTACTTCGGAGCCCCATAGCTCAAAGGTTATGGGTAACAGAGACCTAATTTCAGGTTTCCAAAGAGACTTTTTATGGGCCTCCCTGCACGTCAAGAGAGAAGATTCTAGGTGTAGTCGTTCCGATTTGTGCCCTGTTAACAGATGGCCGCATCTTAAGAGGTCTCAAAAATAGAGAAAAATATTGGTAAAAAATCGAAAAAATACAGGTGGCGCCACCAGTCTGCAGAAACTGATGAAACACTCCATGATCAATATCCGTGCAAAAAATCATGATGATCAATGCATTAGTTGTTCAGATACTTGAGCTTTCTATCAAATTTTCCATTATTCTGGGGGTACTTCGGAACCCCATTGCTCGAAGAATATAGGTAACAGTGACCTAATTTCAGGTTTACAAGGAGAATTTCCATAGATCTCCCAGGATGTCAAGTAAGAAGATTCCAGTTCTAGCGGTTACGATTTGTGCCCTGTTAACGGACAGACGCCCGGACGGCCGACGGACAAAAGGTGATCCCTATAGCTCAGATGACTTGCAGTCAGCTGAGCTAAAAACATGGTACATCCACTCATCTTATAATCAGAGAGTCCTCTGCTCATCTTTTTTAACTCATTGAGAGTATGGTATGTAGAGTGCATGGCTTTCTCTCGGTTGATTAATTTTTTTTTGGCCTTAAGTGGATGGTTTAACTAGAGACTGGCACGTCAGTATATAGTAAAACCATTTTCTAGTAATATATGTTACTGTTGTCCATAATATAAACAAAGGACTCATGGGTCACGGCGTAGAGCTGAAGTTTGAAATTTTTGCAAATGCAAAATATTCTACTGTAATGTTTTTTATATATATTTATATAAGCATATGAGAAGTTCTAAATATATGATTGCAAAACTTATACTCTGACAAGACTGTCATGAAGAAAAACAGTAAAAGTTTTGAGATACTGTGATGCATATAAAAAATATTCAGATGGATAGGTAAGTGGACAGAATGGACTAATACCTTTATTTCACTTTCAAATGAATAATGCATTAAAGTTTATATTAAAGTCTATTTTTTTAGCATATCCAAATTTTCCAATAATAGTTTTTATCATATTCATTTTTTTTATTTACAAGTTTTATAAATTTGTTATAAAAAAATCTGAAAATACAAGTTAAAATATCAGAATTCTAAGTAGCATTCATTATTTATCCAGAGTGTAGTTCATATTGGGTCATATAATGCATACACATATATATTATTATTTTTAAAACACAAATGTTTAAACTGAATTTAAAAGAAAATAATGCCACAACATGGCATCTTCAAGATTATTCCTTGAATCATTAATAAAATGAGGGAATGCAGGGCAGAAGGGAAGCCTGCTAGTAGTAGCCAAACTGAGCCAAAGCATGCTGCCTGGAGTGGGTTACATAACACAAGTGAAGGCTGTACTACTAGGTGGGCTTGATGTAAACAACACTTGACATGGTGTAGGAAAACTTGAATAAAAACTTCTCTTTTCAATCAATTCCTTTGGGATTTCTGATTTTAAAAGATTAAATCCTTATTTATATATGCTGTGAAAATTAAATCAACAGTGCTTACAGGGAAACAAGGGACCCATGGATCACTGTGCTCAGCTGAAGTTGACCTTGAAGGTAAAAATCTAAAAAAAATATCAAATGGAGATAAAGTGTAAGAGGAAGAGGTAATTAAGGCCATGGTTGGTTTTTATGATTGGTTTGTATTGATGAGCAAGAAATTGTTGCAAATAATATTTTGTGACCTGACCATGTGTTTCCTAAGGTTGAAACTGAAGCATGTGAGCAGTTTGTGAACAAATGATCTGTTCTATTACCATGATCATTAGTTGGCTTTTTGATTAACTGCTGACATTTCAGTAGTTTACACATTTGTTCAATTGAATCTATTTTTTTGTATAATATATATTATTAAATATATATGTATTTTTTTATGAAATGTATACAGTTGAAATATAACTAATTAACAACATAAAACAGGGCAAACAAAGCCTGATCTCAAATTCTGGATGAGGCTGTAACAAATCAGACACTCTGGCATAGCTGACTTCCAGTGACCTGGAGTGGGACCCTGCATCTGTAATCTGTAATCAAAGCAAATGACTACAACAGAGCCTCAAGAAAAAATAAAAAAATAGCTTAATTTTCAAGCTTTTATTTTCAAATTTCAGATTGAAACAAATTAAATATTTATGTTTACATGCTGTGAAAATTAAATCAATGGTACTTACAGGAAAAAAACGTGCCATGGTCAAAGTTGGGCAAAATTCAAGGTACTGATTTTATTTTTAATGCTAATAACTTAAAAAATTTACAAAATTCAGATATAATTTGGGTAAACATTTGAATCTTAATTAAACATAATTATATACTTGGGAAAATAGACTCTAGTTTCAAAATTTTTCATGTTAAGTGAGTAAATATTTTTCCTGATTTTTTACAAAGTCCATTATGTTTGGGCCCATAACTTAAAGAATTTATAATCAACAGACTTAATTTCTGGCATGGTGGAAAGGTGTCGCAAAGACCCAGTTTTCGGCTTGGTAGGTGATCTTGGGGACATCTAACATTATGCTGAATTTTGGATTCCTAGGTCTTACGGTTTCAAAACGTGCCACATCTACGGATAGACGGACAGACAGACGTACGACGGACAATGGACCACGACTATAGCTCAGATGACTTATAGTCAGCTGAGCTAAAAACATTCTGTAGCCAAAATGGAAAAATTTAAGGTATTGATTTTTTATTTATGCTAATAACTCAAAAAAATTTGCAAAATTCTGATCTAATTTTTTGGTAAACAATTGAATCTTGATTAAAAAAGTCCCCAGCTTCAGCAATTCTCATGTTAAGTGAGTAAATATATTTCCTGCTTTTTAAAAATTGCTTTATATTTGGGCCCATAACTTCAAAACAATATGCAATACTGACCTAATTTTTGGTATGTTCACAGAATATTCAGGGAAGAATATGAATACTAAATATGACCAAAAACAGATCAGTTGTTATGATATTAGGCAACCTTGAAGTGTGACAATGCTTTTTTTATGGAAAACAGAGGTTTTTCCTTAATATTTTGAAGTAACGAAGTCCTAGTGACTCAATTTTTGGTATGGTAGGAGATTTTTGGGACATCTAACTGTATGCAAAATTTTGAATTCATCAGTCCACAAAAATGTGCCCTGTTAATGGACAGACCTCTATGCATTGCATGAAACCACAGGCAACATCTAGATTAGATGTCATATAGTCACACCAGTACACTGGTGTAATACAAAGCTAAGTTTAGATGGATGCATTTACAGAGTCATAATTTTATGGTTCTCTGTATAAATATTCAATGCCAAGATATGACCAAAATCACCCAGACTATGTTGAATGCGAAGGAAACATGACTATCCGTACAGTTGTCCCCTGCATACAACATGGTCACAGCGGTTCTCTTCAGGGAAATTAGCCAAGTCTGCTGGACCTTGTGAAAACTGGCAGCACTCACACTCAGAGTAGACCCATGGGTATCCTGTCACTTGCAGTGTCCATATATTTGCTCGGTCTGTGTTATGGTATCTCATCACGCACAAACTACACCTATTTCAGTTATAACCCCACAGATTTAGAAAGTCTTAAAACTACTGCAAGGACACATAATTTTGTTCATTGTATGATTCTAACTACCCTTCTATGTGAATAAACATAAAGTCATGCAGTTTTTGTATTTGATATACACCACAGGAATCCATTGAACACATATACAAATATGGTGAACCAAAATTCCTGTTAAAAATGTACAGTTCTAACTGAATGCTTTGACAAACAGACAATTAATGCGTTTATTTTTGGTGTTTGCACATGCAGTTTAATTTTTATATATAAGTCCCTCATCTCTATCTAGATAAACTGCACACTAGAATATTACTCAGTAGAATTCATACATTTGACAAGGGACAACAATCCAACATATTGGTTTGCCCAATAAACACCATCTGTACCCAAATTTAATTGTGTCTTTCCTGGCCCATGTCAACCCCTCCACAAAGTTTTATTTGAATTGGTCAAGCAGTTTTTGGTGTATTAGTACAATCAAACTAAAAGACAAACAAACCAACCAAAAAAAAATTAACCTCATTTACAGAGGTATATTACAAACAATCTTGGGTCATGGAGTATTTTTAATAGGAAATCATAACTTTACATCTTTAACCTAAACTCTTCCCAACACAACTCACTGGTGTGACATTTAGCAGCATATTCAAGGTTTCCTTTTTATTTTGCATGCAGTAAGCTACTTTGACAGAATCAATCCCCTGGGGTCAAACCCTGTTAAAATATAGTAGACGACTTGGCAGGTTTCCTTGGTGCTAAGGGAAGGACCCCAATTACACTGGGTCTAGTAATACAGCATTCAATCAAAAGAAATAATTACAAGAAATTTTTCACATGGTATAAGGAGGTGTGGTGATATGATCACGTTGGGCCATCAATCATGTTTGTATCTTCTTTGCCTCCTGGGTACTACAGCATGGGCAACATGACTGCTAGGTGATGAATGCTGAAAATATCAGGGCCTGAGTAAATAAGCAACAGAAAAATAACTAGATGTGTCGGAATGACACAAATGCCCCCGCCTGGGGCAAATTAGAAACATTTGTTAAATTTTGTAAATTTTTTTAAGTTCAGGTGTTGTGTGGTCAAAAGTAGGTCAACAAGGGCAAAATGCAAACTCGATCTGTAACAGGTCATTATCAAGCAACACACCAAAAATCAGACCAGTATCTGCAGGCATTGTGAAAAAAAATCCATACATGTGCATTTTTCATAAATATTTCTGTCTTTCATGAAATTTTCTATGTTCAGGATCTGTCATATGGTCAAAAATAGGTTAACTGGGACGAAACCCAAACTCGATCTGTAAGTGGTCATAATGCGCCCACAGACCAAACATTAGGCCAGTATCTGTAAGCATTGCATTGTGAAACTAGAATATTAGCAAAAGCTGATAATCAGTTATAAATTTAAATTGGAGAGGTATGTACCATGTTTCATAACAATCCACCAAATGCTTCCTGAGAGTTTTAAAAGCTCCTAAGTTTTTTTCTATACTAAGCTCTGTGACCTTGAAAAGTAGGTCAAGATCACCCATCTTTCAACTTGACCAAGATTTTGTAAATTTAATGCAATAGCACTGAAGAAATGAAGTTCCTGTGTTGAATACCTTTGGAGATATCCTGCACATAAGGCCAAAATTGATAAATCCGAAAAAATTCATTAAAAAATCAGAAATTGCAGGTGGTGCTACCAAAATTGTGCAGCTCATACACATCATCAGTCACAATGATCATAATAAGTTTTGTGAAAATCCACACAATGGTTCCTGAGATATAAGCTTCTAAGTGTTTTTCTATAATCAGCTCTAAAATGTAGAAAAATGGGTCAAGGTCACCCATCTTCGAACTTGACCGAGATTTTATCGATATACATCTTCACTGATGAAATAAAATTCCAACGGTGAATCTTTTTAGAGATATCCTGCTCACATTAAAGGTTAAGTTAATAGACGCGGAACAGACGGACGGATGGACGGACACCGGACGGACAGACAGACAGCTTGAGTGACGACAATAGCCCATCAGCCTATGAGCTGAGGGCTAAAAACAGCTGTACATGTACATTTGTCATGAAAATTTATATTTTTCATGAAATTTTCTATGTTTAGGAGCCGTAAAACAATCAAAAGTAGGTCAACTGGGAAGAAACGCGAACTCCACCTGTAACTGGTCATTATCTGCCCACACATAAAAAATCAGGGCGGTATCTGCAAGCATTGTGAAAAAAGTCCATACATGTGTATTTGTCATGAAAATTTCTATTTTTCATGAATTTTTCTAAGTTAAAGAGCCATAAAACAGTCAAAAGTAGGTCAACTGGGTTGAAATGTGAACTCGATCTGTAACTGGTCAATATCTGCCCACACACCAAAAATCAGGCCAATATCTGCAGGCATTGCGAAAAAAAGTCTGTACATGTGTATTTGTCATGAAAATTTATATTTTTCATGAAATTTTCTATATTTAGGAGCCGTAAAATGATCAAAAGTAGGTCAACTGGGACGAAATGCGAACTCGATCTGTAACTAGTCAACATCTGATGACACACCAAAAATCAGGCCAATATCTGCAGGCATTGCGAAAAAAAGTCCGTACATGTGTATTTGTCATGAAAATTTCTATTTTTCATGAAATTTTCTAAGTTAAAGAGCCGTAAAATGGTCAAAACTAGGTCAACCGGGACTGAATGGGAACTCAATCTGAAACTGGACATTATCTGCCCACATACCAAAAATCAGGCTAATATCTGCAGGCATTGTGAAAAAAAGTCCGTACAACTGTTTGATTTCGGACTGACGGAAGGACGGAATGACGGACATGGGTAAAACTATATGCCCCGGCCACTTTGTGGCATAAAAAGGTGAACCACCATCTGATCTGAGGGATAATCACCTAAACCTACTGCCTTGAATAAACTAGAAATTTCTTGGCATCATGAATGCCATGGTATATTCTGAAGCATATACTGACACTTGGCAAGCCATCAGCTTTTCTTCAGGTGTGATTTTCAAAACCAAGGTCAAGGTCACTAATCATGAAAAAATGCCAGAAACATTGGTAAAAATATTTTTTGAGTGTCAAATTTGAGGGAAACCAAAGCAGTACTTCAAAAGTTATGGGATAAACAAAAATACTATACATTTGCAGATCTGACCTTGAAAACCAAGCTCAAGGTCACCAGGCATCAAACATGTCAGAGATCTTGGTGAAAAAAATCTGTGTGTCAAATTTGAAGACAAAAGATAGGGTACTTCAAATGTTATGAGGTTCACAAAAAATCCTATACATCAGCAGATTTGACCTTGAAAAGCAGGGTCAAGGTTGCAGGTTTTCAAACTCTTTAAACAACTTATCATCTGAAATCTTTCATTTTGATTTTCAGAAAGATACATCTTCGTACTTGAGGAACAATTTAACACCAAATATTTTCACCAAATGGGAATATATAAGGTCAAGGCCACTTTCATAGGAAAGGTCATGACCCAAATTTAGATATAAATCATCCTATAACCCACACCTATGTAAATGCACAAAATGAAATAAATCTGTTCATTAGTTTTTGACTTACAATGCTCAAAGTACTGTCAAGTGGCAATAATGGGGGTATTTAAAGGACAATAGGTGGCACCACCTGTCTTCTACAGAAAACAACACTATCCAAGATCTTACTTCAATTTTTGGACCATTCTATGCATCCCTTTTTGAGATATTTAAGAATTTGTGTGATTTTCCCCAAATATGGAAATATTTAAGGTCAAGGCGATTCCCCATAGTAAAGGTCATGACCCCATTAATTAGGCTTCATTCTCTCAACAATATCTAGGTACATGTCAAGTCTGGTAAACATAAGTGAAAATTTTTTGGAGTTATCGCAAAAACAAAATTTATCTGTGGCAATTGTGGTTGGATCATCATCAAAAACATTGTATTCCCAGACAAAGTACAAGTACAACTAGTACAGGTTTGGATACAGCCTACAGCCAAGTTGCAAAGCAAACACAAAGTGGCATGGATAATTAAGGCACATTTATACATTAATGGTATTTTTCCCATGGATGAATTAAAACAATATTCTATACTAAAGCCTGGTTAAGCTTCCCAATGTAGGACGAGGAGGCTGATAGGGGTTGATCAGTTTATTTCTATATCCAAATCTGTGTGAAAATTTTTGTGGGTGGGCCAACCTAAGTCCACCCCAGTAAAAAATCATCAATTTCAATTTATTTTCTTTTTTTTTCTTTCTTCTGCAATTTTCTGTTTGCAATAGTTCTTCAATATGGCTGATTTTCAAAAGCTGCAATTTGAGCACAATATTATATCCTAGGTCACAGATTTGCATCTGATATTTATTTTTTGACTCATACCTCATTTCCAATTTTGTACACTCTATAGTTAATTCCTCTTTATCCCTCATTTGCTTATAACCTTCCACAGAAATGTTATTTGCATTTCCTTTGTGACAGAAAACTAAGTATTCTTGGGTTGCTTAAAGGGGCCTAATCACCAATCATCTGCTGCCACAGGTTCTACAATGAATTTACATTCAGCCCATGGACCGTAATGTCCATCCAGTAGAAATATATCAAAGGACATGAAGGTCCATAAATGGACTCCATAAATGGACTAGTATGGAATATTCTTTGTTTGGGCACATCACGCATGCGCAAAATCGGATCTCCAGTCAAGTGGGTTTTTTTCTGATTAACAGACACTTGTGGACTGTGTTTACTAACATGCAAAACAATAAATAGGTGAAAACCAGCTCAAAGGGAGGTACTGATAATGAGTGTTGGTGTGGTCTTGCCTGGAAACTTTTTTTAAAGCAACAGGGGGTGATAGTATGAATAGGTATGAAAAGAATAGGCCAAATATTACTCCAGGTTATGTTGCTCTAAGTTAGGTAAAACTAGGCCTTATTTACAGGTAGGTGTTAAATGAGAAACCATGTATATAATATAATTAAACAAGATTTTAATGTTATCAGATATATCTGAAAACTTAAGGCTATATGACAATTTTTTACGTTTATGTGTATGGCAAGCTCATGGTAACAGGGTCACATTGACCTACATTGGACTGCTAGAGTAAATATCTTGCTGGTGGAAGTCTATTTTGTCAATTAGTATTCATTGGCCTGAAAAATTAAATCATTTCAAACATTAGTGCACAGAGGGTCAGCACCTGAGATCAGATGAGAAAACCACAATTAAACAAATTGATTGTAAATTCTTGATACCTTGGGTTATCTGAGAGGTATTATTAATCAATATGATTGCTAGGATTACAGATCAAGCTGCTCAAGAAAAACACCTGAGGCATGATCCCTCCAATAATAACTTGGCCCTACTGGCCTAAAAAAATAATGAATGGTAGAAAGAAAACTTTGTAAGACAGCAATAAATCTTCAAGATTCAGATGATCTTATCAAAACTTCAACAGAGCCAAAAAAAAAGGACCATTCACAAAATTCAATATTCTACTTCACAATGAGTGGACTGCCAAGGTAGAGTTTAATGTCAGTTATCTTTCTTCAGTTCATAAGCTTACTCAGCTGAATATTATTCATGATCCACATAAATAACTTTTTTAATGTGTGTGACTGATTCTGGCCTCCACCTCTTCCATCTCATTACCACAAAGCGATCAAGAATTCTCCGAATGCTTATTTTCATGGCTTTAAATACTGTCAGACCTAACTGCTTCAGTGCTCCTGTTGTCTCTGTAGGTGGATCTGTAGTAAACATTCATGTTTTTAAACCAGGATGTTTTATAAATTTTATACATTTTGTCTAGGGACACTATATCCTTGAGGATTTCCCAAAAGTTCCAATGTCTTAATATGCTGTTCTATAAGCTAACTCACTCTACATTTTATTATAGGAAAACTCAGTTGAGAATCTAGATATAATGAGATATGGCTTTTTCTTCACCAGCAACTATTCTGTGGACAAATTGGCAGGATTAGGTTTAAACCACAGGATATGAGATTAAGCTGATTTATATGTGACCATTTGCAGCTGGAGGAAGGCACAAATTCAGATTTATGGTATTCCTGTGCAGCATGAGTATATTTTTACTGGCAGGTTGATTGAACATAATATGTGTAGTTTCCAAGATGAATTTATACAGCCAGCAAAATTATACAAAAAGCACTGACACTGCATGTCAAGTGAACAGTCGACTGGGTAGGTCTAACTCTCAAGACTATAAGTATGTGAGACATTTTCCCAACTAGCTTTACTGATTCTACTCAGATGATGGCTGCATGGTTTGGCTTTACAAAATGGGCAGGGAATGACTGACAGCTAGCCTTGATATTTGTATTGCCTATCACTGCTGTGCTGTTTGATCTCTTTCATATAAGATTTCTGGCCAGGATAAATCTCCCCCTATCTGTTCCATAGCATTGGGTCGAGCATGTTCCATAACTTATCCCTGTTGTGTTCACAAGACAATCAATATAAATGCTGTCTAACAGCATGTTAGAGCATGGATTACAGGCACTTTTCTAGTACTATATATCTTGGCTGATACATGGTATGATTTCCTAAAATAGCCTGCAGCTCATCTCACTTTCCTGTGCAGTTTCCTCCTCTGCCACTAAACATATCCTCTAAGGTATTACCGGTATGTTTTCTTTTGGTTCATGTGATTTTAATTTTAACTTTTTGTGGTTAAGGCAACACCAAAGGAAAAATCCAATAAATTTTGGATGTAATCTTCATCACCATAATATATTTTAATTCAAAGGATTATATACCACTGTGACATTGTGTGATTCCTTTGTCCCTGGGCAGAGGCGGCCCCATTAATAGGAATTATGGACAGCATTTGTTCAGTAAATGACCAGGTGAAAACATGTTAGAGAAGCATGACCCTGCAGTATAAGACAGAAAAGCTTGATAAGGGGATATCGTTACTAGGGGTTTATCTAGTTTGGAAATACCTGGAATGCCAAAAAATTTGATACCCTTAAATCTGAACCCGATTATTAAGTTCTAATTGTGCATGTGGTCCAGTTCTCAGGTATGCCAGCTACCTTCCTTTGAATAATTGGCATACCTGATTTTCGAGGCTTCATTAAGGCAATGCAAACTTTCCCACTGGTAATACATTTCAAATGAGTAGATCAGACAATTGACAATACATGTACTTTCATCGCTGTAACATGGGAAACAGTCAGGTTTTTCTGTCAGAATGTGTTCATTGTGCTTTTCCTTGATCAATGACACCAAGAACAATGCCTCTTTCAAGTATAATTTGTGGTTCCCTATTTAACACATGGATAATTAACTGAGCATGACATCTTTGCCAAGCTGTGATGATCAAAACAGTACTTGTCTGGTTGCATTTTATCTTTCCTTTCAGGAGGTGTACCACATGTTTTGTATGGAGTTAGCACATAAAGGTTAGGGAAGGTATAATTCAGAAAGAGCACAGGGCCTTGAAAGTAGCTTTGTTCAGGTTCCTAGCTGAACCTGCAAAAATAATTTGAAAGGTTCACTGATCTAAGGTAGTGTCTGAGTGGTTCTTTTTATGGAAAGTTGACTTATGCCCTGACACATGGTATTATATTTCTCTGGTGAATGCCGAACTGATGTTGGCAGATGATAGGCTTCTAGCAAAGAAAAAAAATCAACTATTCTTGTAAGCAGAACTGATGTTTCTGACTAAACTCATTGCTGGCACCACATATTACTTATTTTTTTTAACCATTATAACCAGGAAACATCTATCAAAAAAATTTTCAAGAAAAATATAAAATGGGGGGATCATAAAATGTGATGAAAAAAAATTTAATTTTGTCTAGGGGCCAAGGAATGTGCCAATACTGCTGGGTAATGCTATTTATGATTTTGACACTGGCAACATTTTATGGGAACACTTGGTCCCCTGAGACTTTATAGCAAAAAACTAATAAGCACTCTGTGTAACAGAGAAGACAAATCAGCAGAAAGGAGAGATAAGGTGCTAGTTGAGCAAGACCGTTCAGGGAAATGGTCATAAACAGTGAAGCCCCAGTCCTTGAGGCATGGTGACCTGCATCAACCATGACTGTCCCCAAGGAACCATTATCTGCAAGCTTAAAGTTCTAACTTCTCCCAACATCTCCTGCCACGCTTTGAATTGTCAGGAGCACCATGATTCATATCATTAACTGAGCAGTGTTCACTCAAGATGTCAGAATCGACTCTTAAATTAGTCATGTATGTTTCATTTACATAAATTCTACATCTAGTTAAGAAAAAAATTTCATTTAACACATAATATGCTCATGGTCACATTTGTAAATCTTTTTTATAGGCTTTTATGTGTATTATCATTAAATCTGGCTTTTGCTGGAACATCACTCTCACTGACAGTGAAGCCATTTAAATATCCAAATATAAATGCATCAATATCTTACATGAAAACTGTATGTTTGAAAATTGTATATATATATATATATATATATATATATATAATATATATATATATATATATATATATATATATATATATATATATATGATGAGTATCAATGTTATCACTTGGTTTATAAAGCAGGTTATGCAGCATTCATAGATAAGTGAAGGTAACCATATCAAGTCTGGTACAGTACTGCAATGGCAGCCCACACTTTTCTGGTGAATTGAACTATGTATAGAAGATAACCTTAATTTTATGCTATGAATGATTAATTACTATCAAACAACCAAAACACAGGTCCCTTCTGCCTGTTGCCCATCAGTATTTCCTGATTTCAGCTAAACCAGCCAATCATAGATGTCTTGGCATACATTTATGATTCATGCCTGTGGCTGCATTTCTTCAAACATACTTGGACATATCCACACATATACTGAATTATCAAAGAATACCTGCATAGGTGGTAATCACATTATAAACTAGAAAACGGGTAGTCAACAAGCGACTACGTGTATCCTCTGAAATCAGAGTGGAACGGGTGAAGTGAGGCATGAATTGAGTGGCAAGGGAAAATAGAGTGAGGTGTGTTGCATATTAGCATGGATGTCTGCAGCCAAAATGTATATGTAGGTTGCGCCACCTACCACAAATGCAGAAAGCTGTCACATAAATGTAGGTGGCGCCACCTGCAAAAAAAAAGTGAGAAACCATTCCAAGATGTATAAACATGCAAAATCTTTAGGCAGATAAGTCAAACTACTACAGAGATATGAGTGATTTTAGCCAAGGGCAGACAAACAGACAGATGCTATGCAAAAATTGTTGCAGGTAGCCCCTCCAGTTTTGTGTATGATAAAGAGCTATGTGATATCTATACACATGCAAAATTTTGGCCTAATCGGTCAAACAGTTCCCGAGATATGAGCTTGAATGTCTGCAGCGTAAACTAGAATGTAGGTGGCGCCACCTGTCATTCAATCCAGAAAGCTGTCTCAGATGTATAAATCTGCAAGATTTTAGCTAGTTATGTCAAACCACTACAGACATATTAGTAATTTTATCCAACGGCAGACAAACAGACGGACGCTGTGCAAAAAAATGGTTGCAGGAGGCGCCACCAGTTTTGCATATGATAAAGAGCTATTTGAGATCTATACACTTGCAAAATTTTGGCCCAATCGGTCAAACAGTTCCCAAGATATGAGCTTGGATGTCTGCAGCGTAAATGTGAATGTAGGTGGTGCCACCTGTCACAAAATCAAAAAAGCTATCCAGGATGAATAAACCTGCAAAATTTTAGGTGGATATGTCAAACCACTGGTGAGATATGAGTGATTTTATCCAACGGCAGACAAACAGATGGACGCTGTGCAAAAATGGTTGCAGGTGGCACCACCATTTTAGTATATGTTATAAAGCTATCCAAGGGCTACATTTGTAAAAAATTTTTAGCCTGATCAGCCAAACGGTTCCCGAGATATGGGCTTGGATGTCGGCAGTGTAAAGGTGAATGTAGGTGGCGCCACCTGTCACAAAAAAGAAAAAGCTATCCAGGATGTAAATGCATGCAGCATTTCAGGTGGATAAGTCCAACCAATGAAGAGGTATGAGTGATTTTATCCCATGGCAGACAAACAGACAGAGGCTGTGCAAAAAGTTGCAGGTGGTGCCACCAGTTTTGCGTATGATAAAGAGCTATGTGAGATCTATACACATGCAAAATTTTAGCCCAATCGGTCAAACGGTTCCATAGCTTGAAGAATTGGTTGCAGGTGGCGCCACTATTTTTAGTGTATGTTATAAAGCTATCCAAGGGCTACATTTGGGTAAAATTTTTTAGCCTGATCGGTCAAACGGTTTCCGAGATATGTGGGTTTATGTGTGGAAACAGACGCACAAACGGACGCAGAGCGAAGAGGAAAGGTCAGAGGTCAAAGCAAAATGGGGGCGCAGCAGTTCACATGTGACCCGAACATAATCCTGGGTTTCGTAAAATTCCGCCTAGCGGTTACTGAGGAGTTCTCCAGACACCTATGCGGCGGCGGCCGACTGAAAACATAGTATCCGCAAAACTCTGTTTTTGCGGATACAATTACACACACATTAAAACAATATAGATATGGTTTATCACCATACTTAGTACTGTTTTAAATTACACAAACATAAAAACAATATAGATATGGTTTATCAACATACTTGGCACTGTTTTAAATTACACAAACATAAAAACAATAAAGATATGTTTTATCACCATACTTGGCACTGTTTTAAATTACACAAACATAAAAACAATACAGATATGTTTTATCACCATACTTGGCACTGTTTTAAATTACACAAACATAAAAACAATACAGATGTTTTATCACCATACTTGGCACTTTTAAATTACACAAACATAAAAACAATATAGATATGGTTTAACACCATACTTGGATATATATACTAAATTAGCAAAGAATATCTGCAAGTGGTAGGCACTGTTATATAAATTACACAAACATAAAAACAATAAAGATATGGTTTATCACTGAAAATTTTTAAACAGCTTTTTTCCTCAGCTTGCACTCCAACTCCAAAGCCTGTGAATGAAACTCTGGAGGGGATAAATCACCAAGTGATCATTCTTTCATATCAGCTTACGGAATATTACCACATACTCCCATGATCTATTTTTGACAGGAAGTCCCGGATCATACAGGTTCAGCTATCTAACAGCTATCTCATGAAGAACATTTTAGTATTTACAATGCCATAGTTATGTGTCATTATATCTGGTGGTTAGAGAGGAAATTAATTATATTAAAGAAACTCGAGTTACAAAACATACTGGAAGAAAACTCTGATCATTCAGACAGACCACACACAATAAGTGGTTTCTAGCCAGCCAGAGGCGGCTACGAATTTTCAGGCAAGGTAAAAGTTCAGGAGAAAAGAAACAGGGTGTGCAAAAAGGCAATAATTGCCTAAAGAACAGTTTTAGTTCCTTACATGACCACTGCCGTTTTCTTTATAGTATTTACTACTTTCAAAATCTATTGCTGCTCGAAACTGGTTGACATTCCAAGAGTGATAACCATTTTTTTTACTGAAGAAAGTTTATTTTATGATTTCTGAAATAATTCATTTAACACAAACAACACAAGGGACCCATGGGTCAAGGTGCTCTGCTTTTATTTATGATCATATAATATGATTTGGAGGAAGGGGTAGACAAATGTTGGTTTCGTGTGGTAATATAAGCTGATTTATGAGGATGATGGTGTTTAACTCATGTTATGTAAATATTTTGATAAAATCTTTTGCAAAAGGAAGAGGACTGACATCATTTATATTATTTTCATTTGGAAAAGAAGTGCTATTATCACACAAGTATTACTTAGCCTAATAAATTTATCTACTTTGCAGCAGAAGTATCCGAAAAACAAGGGACCCATGGGTCACTGTGCTTACAGGCATGGCCAAATTGGGCAAACGATCGTTTCGTTCGCCCAGAGGTTACCCAAACTGGATTTAGGGCGAACGATTTTTCGTTCACCTAAATTTCCTAGGCAAAAGCTATGGATATTGATGATATTTATAAATATTTCTCGCTGAAAAAAATATCCTGAATATTTTCTTTCAATTTGTGTTCAACTTTCCCAAAGTGAACCTTTTGCATGCAGAACAACGGGGCTTAACCGCATATTTACGGTAACCAATTCACAGCATAATAGAGTGGGATACCAGTCTATGCTGTTCCACGATTTGCTTCAATTCCCTGGGATTATATGGTATAGCGACCGCCGTATAGAGGGTGTGTTCGTGTGCTGGAATAGCCAAAAGAAACTGGGTTGTTCTCGAATGCTGTACTGACGAATTTTGTGACAATGACACATTCTCTCGCTTTATTTTCCTGTGAAAATCAGCAGCTGCATGGGTTTGTATGCATTCCCATATGATTTCATCAGATATATTTTTGCCTCATAACTCCTTCACAGGGCAAGATCTTTTTCAAATACACACAAAAGAAGTGACATCAAAACAGTTTCAACGTAGTGGTTGCAATGATCACCACGGTCTATGAGTTTATACAACACATATCAATAAACTTTCAGACACGATTATGCATAAGAATTGTTTATTATCATGAAAATCACCCAAAAATATTAAATATCATATTTGGAATATCAATTTTTTAGATTTATAATTTTTTTGGAGAATTTTCAATTTAGATACTGGCAAGCCGGGTTGTCTACACGTACCCCACCGGCTGATATCATTACTTTCCAATGACTTTATTTTATAACATATAATTGCAAATAACAAATCAGAGAAAAGTTTGTTAACAATTGGTACAACAATTTCAAAAATATCTCTGAACCTATGTTTTTTTTTTAAGCACAGAATATGTTGTTAACATAATGTATTTTAAATTGAGAAAACTTAATAAAATCAAAAGGAATCAAAAGGCAAAACATGTAAATTTGTTGGTCTTCAAATGAACTTTATTTATAATTAAATAGATAAAACTGCAGTCTTAATTTTCAGCATTTTCACAAATTTGTAATGCATAGGGGAGGCAGCTTTCATCTGTCTAATTTGCTTGTACAAGCTGGTGCACATGTTTTACATATAGCTCTTTTTAATTTTAAAGAACACTAGCTACTACTTTATCAGCATGATTTAGAGTTACACAAATGGGATGGGTACTGATACATGTTATGTAAGAAAACCCCACTATATGCTTAATTCAGGCAATTTAAGGAGTCTTTCCACCCTGTTGACAGTTTATTGAATATGGAAATAATATCAAAATGGAGATGAAGTCTAAGAGGAAAAGGTAATTTGTGACCAAACCATGCATTTTCTAATGTTAAAATTGAAGCATTGTGAACATAAGATGTATTCAATTGGATCTATTTTTTATAATATGTATTATTAATTATATGTATTTTTATATTTTACTAAATGTAAACAGTTGAAATATAACTAATGTCCCCAGTCCACAGATGCAAGGACCCAGTGGTGATGTGGTGATGGTGGTGTGTGTGTGGGGCGGGGGTGGGGGGGGGGGGGAGATGGGAGTTACAACATCTCTGTATTATTATAGTGTATATACAAAGAATTTACACGCACCTTAACAATGCTCACAGGATAATAAAGTTCTTTCACAATAACTTAATATTTAAAAAAGGACAGACAGACTAGTAGACAAACAAAGCTGATTATATATGAAGTTTCAATTACTTCTTATTTTTTTTATTATAAATATATTTTTTTTAAAGTTTAACATCTGCAATATTACACAACAGAATATATAAGCTGCTGTCAAATTTCTGACTTTAATACTGTAGATTTGGATAATATAGTGGGCTTAAATGGCTGCAGGTGGTCCCTCCAGTTTTGTGTATGATAAAGAGCTATGTAAGATCTATACACATGCAAAATTTTGGCCCAATCGGTCAAACGGTTCCAGAGATATTAGCTTGGATGTCTGCAGCATAAACTAAAATGTAGGTGGGGCCACCTGTCATAAAATCAAGAAAGCTGTCCAGGATGTATAAATGTGCAAAATTTAGGCAGATATGTCAAACCACCGCCAAGATATGAGTGATTTTATCCCACGGCAGACAGTCAGACAGAAGCTGTGCAAAAATGGTTGCAGGTGGTGCAACCAGTTTTGCGTATAATAAAGAGCTATGTGAGATCTATACACATGCATAATTTTGGCCCAATCGGTCAAACGTTTCCGAAATATGAGCTTGGATGTCTGCAGCGTAAACTAGAATGTAGGTGGCGCCACCTGTCATAAAATCAAGAAAGCTGTCCAGGATGTATAAACCTGCAAAATTTTAGGCAGATATGTCAAACCATGGCCGAGATATAAGTGATTTTATCCCATGGCAGATAAACAGACGGACACTGTGCAAAAATGATTGCAGGTGGTATCACCAGTTTTGCATATGATAAAGAGCTATTTGAGATCTATACACATGCAAATTTTTAGGAAGATACGTCAAACCAGTCCAGAGATATAAGTATGGATGTCTGCAGCGTGAACGTGAATGTAAGTGGCGCCACCTGTCATAAAATCAAGAAAGCTATCCAGGATGTATACGCATGCTGAATTTCAGGTTAATTAGTCAAACCACTGCAGAGATATGAGTGATTTTTACCCAAGGAAAATAAACAGATGGACACTGCGCTAACATGGTTGCAGGTGGTGCCACCATTTTTGTGTATGTTATAAAGCTATCCAAGGGCTACATTTGTACAAAAAATTTTTCCTGATCGGTCAAAAGGTTCCCGAGATATGTGGGTTTATGTGTTGAAACACGCATAAATGGACGCTGGGCAGAGAGGAAAGGTCAGAGGTCAACGCCAATTGGTTAGGCACCAGTTTACATGTGACCCGATAATTGGTGTAAGTTTTGGAAAAATCAGTCCAGTAGTCTCAGAGGAGTTCTCCGGAAACGAATACGGCGGCGGCGGATACAAAAATGGGTTATTAATATCTTGATGCGTAAGGAAGAAGAGAACATGTAGGCCAACAGAGGCAGAACACACGTGGCTCAACTTAGATGGTAACCCTATCACACGGTGTGCCTGTTATATGGTCAATTGAGTCAGGGTTGAGCACACAAGCTGAGCTCGACCCTAGCCTTACAAAGGAATTAAGCCCCTTTCACACATTCACAGATAGCAGCGCGATTTCGTAAATGGGGCTTTCACTCATTCATGGATAGCAACATGGATAATCTCGGAGCATGGTGCGGGGATCATCTGTGTTATCTATGGCATCGTGGTGTAAACACCAGGTATCACTGTGTTAACACCGTGTTGCATCTGTAGTGATCCCTGGTGCACCAGCATGATCAGAGAAAAAACTTAAACCTGTACCCCAAAAAGTGCCGGTCTCACTATGGAACTCCCGGTGGCTACACGGAGCCTCCCGGATGTATACGGTGGCTAAACGGAGGTGCAGAGTGCCTACAAGGAGTGATACAGAAGATTTTTCATCTGTGTACTCAGGGACAAAAAATTGTGCAGGTTTAACTTTTTCCCTGAACATGCCAGTGCGCCAAGGATCACTACGGATGCAACATAGTGTTAACACAGTGATGTCCAGTGTTTACACGGTGAAGATGGAGTTTACAGGGATGATCATGGAACAATGATCCAGGATGATCTGTCATGCTATCAGTGAATGTGTGAAAGGGGCTTTAATAAGCCGTGACCGACAAGGGCTGGCTTTATTGTTTACTTGAGAGGATTTTCTCATCTGAAAATTAAGGGGGCATAATTGGCACACTATGGTGTTCTGCAACTTACTAATGCAAATATTTATGTACAACTATTGGCAATATTCGGAAAAATTTCTCTTCACATTCGCGTCCCGCAGAAATGCAAAGTTTACATGACCTTTGTCTTTTAACCCAATAGGGAGTGCAAGTCTTGTTTTATCTCTATTTAAAGAAGGTAGAAAAGGGCAGTTCCAAAAAAAGCCGTGCTTCAGCAACTGTGGTTACGAACAATTGAATATGATTACCATTCTTGAAGTGTCAGAACTACCACTTTGCCCAAGAAATGTTGAATTGTTCTTGAATATGCAATAAAAACTAATGTACCAGTTCACAGGTGCAAAAGAATCAATTGCATCAGAGGTGGGGGGGGAGAGGATGGTGGGATTAACAACACTTCTGCATATAAATACAGGGCAAACAAAGCCTGACCTCCAATTCTGCTGAGGCAGGAAAAAGATTAACTGATTTTTGTATTAGTTCCTCACCACATAATTTTTTTTAATTTTAAGTTTATATTTCTATATATTTCCTATTTAGCATATATATCTGAATATAAAAGTTGATTCATAATTCTAAATTGCGTCATCATAAATCTCAATCTTGTCAGATAACACCAAATCATGCATACAAATGTATATTTATTTTTTACCACAAAAATATATTTTTTAAATTTTCAAAACAATATATCTAAAAGTAATACTTATTCAGATTTCAAAGTTTTAAATTGTGCTTTTAATTATCCATAATTTGCTTCATATTTCATAAATTTATGTATACTGATGGGTTTAATTATATTTCAATCAGTTAAAATCATTTAAAAGAAAACTGATTTCTTTAAAAATGCTACATTAACCCAACATGGCATCTTCTGGATTACTCCTTGAATTACTTTTTCAAGGAAAGTTTTGTATATTGGAGCGGAAACAGCAATTCAATTAAGACTAGATGTGTGGGAACGACACGAATGCCCCCGTCTGGGGCAAATTAGAAACATTTGTTAAATTTTGTACAATTTTTTAAGTTCAGGAGGTGTCGTATGGTCAAAGGTAAGGTCAACAAGGGCAAAATGCGAACTTGATCTGTAACTAGTCATTATCAAGCAACACACCAAAGATCAGGCCAGTATCTGCAGGCATTGTGAAAAAAAGTCCATACATGTGTATTTTTCATAAAAATTTCTGTCTTTCATGAAATTTTCTATGTTCAGGATCTGTCATATGGTCAAAAATAGGTCAACTTGGACGAAACGCGAACTGGATCTGTAAATGGTCATTATGCACCCACAGACCAAACATTAGGCCAGTATCTGTAGGCATTGCATTGCGAAACTAGAATATTAGCAAAAGCTGATAATCAGTTATAATTTTAAATTGGAGAGGTATGTACCATGTTTCATTACAATCCACCAAATGGTTCCTGAGATATAAGCTCCTGAGTGTTTTTGTATAATCAGCTCTAAAACAAAGAAAAATAGGTCAAGGTCACCTATCTTTGCACTTGACCAAGATTTTGTTGATATACATCTTTACTGATGAAATAAAATTCTAATGGTGAATCCTTTAAGGGATATCCCGCTAACAAGGCCAAAATTGAAAAATCCGATAAAAATTGATTAAAAAATCAGAAATCGCAGGTGGCGCCACCAAAATTGTGCAGCACATACTGACCATCAGTCCCAATGATCATAGTAAGTTTTGTGAAAATCCACACAATGGTTCCTGAGATATAAGCTTCTGAGTGTTTTTCTATAATCAGCTCTAAAATGTAGAAAAATGGGTCAAGGTCACCCATCTTCCAACTTGACTGAGATTTTGATGATATACATCTTCACTAATGAAATAAAATTCCAACGGTGAATCCTTTTAGAGATATCCTGCTCACAAGGTGAAAGATAACAGATGCAGGACAGACAGACTCCGGACAGCTAGACAGAGGGACAGACAGACAGCTTCGGTGATGACAATAGCCCATCAGCCTAAGAGCTGAGGGCTCAAAATGGCTGTACATGTACATTTATTATGAAAATTTAAATTTTTCATGAAATTTTCTATGTTTAGGAGCCGTAAAACAATCAAAAGTAGGTCAACGGGGACAAAACGCGAACTCGATCTGTAACTGGTCATTATCTGCCCACACATAAAAATCAGGGTGGTATCTGCAGGCATTGTGGAAAAAAAGTCTGTACATATGCATTTGTTATGAAAATTTCTTTTATTCATGAAACTTTCTATGTTCAGGAGCAGTCGAATGGTCAAAAGTAGGTCAACTTGGACAAAACAAGAACTTGATCTGTAACTGGTCATTATCTGCCCACACACCAAAAATCAGGCCCGTATCTGCAGGCATTGCGAAAAAAAGTCCATACATGTGCACTTGTCATGAAAATTAATATTTTTTATGAAAGTTTCTATGTTAGGGCACCGTCAAACAGCTAAAGTAGGTCAACTGGGATAAAACGTGAACTCGATCTGTAACTGGTCGTTATCTGCCCACACACCAAAAATCAGGCCAATATCTGCAGGTTTTGTGAAAAAAAGTCCGTACATGTGTATTTGTCATGAAAATTTCTATTTTTCATGAAATTTTCTATGTTCAGGAGCAGTCGAATGGTCAAAAGTAGGTCAACTTGGACAAAACAAGAACTTGATCTGTAACTGGTCATTATCTGCCCACACACCAAAAATCAGGCCCGTATCTGCAGGCATTGCGAAAAAAAGTCCATACATGTGCACTTGTCATGAAAATTAATATTTTTATGAAAGTTTCTATGTTAGGGCACCGTCAAACAGCTAAAGTAGGTCAACTGGGATAAAACGTGAACTCGATCTGTAACTGGTCGTTATCTGCCCACACACCAAAAATCAGGCCAATATCTGCAGGTATTGCGAAAAAAAGTCCGTACATGTGTATTTGTCATGAAAATTTCTATTTTTCATGAAATTTTCTAAGTTTAGGAGCCGTAAAACGGTCAAAAGAAGGCCAACTGGGACGAAACGCTAACTCGATCTGTAACTGGTCATTATCTGCCCATACACCAAAAATCAGGCCAATATCTGCAGGCATTGCGAAAAAAAAATCCATATACATGTATATTTGTCATGAAATTTATATTTTTCATGAAATTTTCTATGTTCAACTTGGACAAAACAAGAACTTGATCTGTAACTGGTCATTATCTGCCCACACACCAAAAATCAGGCCCGTATCTGCAGGCATTGCGAAAAAAAGTCCATACATGTGCACTTGTCATGAAAATTAATATTTTTTATGAAAGTTTCTATGTTAGGGCACCGTCAAACAGCTAAAGTAGGTCAACTGGGATAAAACGTGAACTCGATCTGTAACTGGTCGTTATCTGCCCACACACCAAAAATCAGGCCAATATCTGCAGGTATTGCGAAAAAAAGTCCATACATGTGTATTTGTCATGAAAATTTCTATTTTTCATGAAATTTTCTAAGTAAAGGAGCTGTAAAACGGTCAAAAGTGGTAAACCGGGACGAAACACTAACTCGATCTGTAACTGGTCATTATCTGCCCATACACCAAAAATCAGGCCAATATCTGCAGGCATTGCTAAAAAAAGTCCGTACATGTGTATTTGTCATGAAAATTTCTATTTTTCATGAAATTTTCTAAGTCAAGGAGCGGTAAAACAGTCAAAAGTAGGTCAACCGGGACGAAACGCAAACTCGATCTGTAACTGGTTATTATCTGCCCATACACAAAAAATCAGGCCAATATCTGCAGGCATTGCAAAAAAAAGTCCATACATGTGTATTTGTCATGAAATTTATATTTTTCATGAAATTTTCTAAGTTTAGGAGCCGTAAAACAGTCAAAAGTAGGTCAACTAGGATGAAACTCGAACTCGATCTGTAACTGGTCATTATCTGCCCACACATAAAAAATAAGGCCAATATCTGCAGGCATTGCGAAAAAAAGTCCATACAACTGTTTGATTTCGGAATGACGGAAGAACGGAATGACAGACATGGGTAAAACTATATGCCCTGGCCACCTTGTGGCGGGGGCATAAAAATACAGTGCAAACAATATCAATAACTGCATAACACTTGATGGATAGGGTTGCCCAAGGTGGGGGTGGGGAGTGGAGGTATGAGAATAACAGTACACCTGACACAGCAGGGGATCTCCCCCAATGACTGTAACTGAAAATTACCCAATGGTGACTGCATGGTGTCATTTTGAATACATTTTCAGCCATCCCTGGTAGATCAATAAAACATCAGTAATTGCAAGGTAAAAATCCACAAAATTTAGTTTACATATGAGTAACCTCTGTTACTCATTAACTATAGAATTCCTTTTCCATAAATTTTTTGAAAAATTGTTATTATAAACCAATATTTTGGCCAAAACAAATGCTAGAGGAGGGGAGTTGGAAAGTTAGATCCTGCTGAAGTCACCCATGAGCTGGCTGGCTGCAGAGTGCCTCACATCAAGCATGCACAATTATACTGAAAGGTCAACAAGGGGACAGTATAGGGATTCAGTATAGCCTAAGTGTGACATGGTCTCATAAAAACTAAAGTTTTTGGTCAATTCCTTTCAAATTTCAGTATTTAGAAGCAGAATTCCTTATGTGTGCATGATATGAAAAATAAATCTACAGTGCTTACAGGAAAAAAAACTTCCCATGGCCAAATTTGGGCAAAATTAAGGTACTGATTTTATATTTATGTTTATAACATATGAAATTTAAAATTCAGAACAAATTTTGGTATACAACTGCGTATTGATGAAACTACATCCCTGAAAAAGTCACTAGCTTCAGCAATTCTTACGTTGAGTTAATATATTTCCTGATTTTTTACAAGGTGCATAATGTTTAGGCCCATAACTTACACAACTTACACAACAAATTACACAGTACTGGCCTAATTTTTGGTATGTACTTAGGAACTATATGGAAGAATGCGCATACTAAATATGATGAAAAACAGATCAGTCTTGAAGTGTAACAATGGGTTTTAATTGAAAACGTGGGTTTTTCCTTCATATCTCGAAGGAACAATTAGAATCAATTTGGATACAGCATTTAAAGTTTTTTTTTCAGAAACCTCTCCTGTCACTGTCAGTTACTTAGATTAATGATATAAATTTTTTTCTTCTAAACACTATGTTAGTTTAGAAAAATACTGCATAACTGGAACTGGAATTTCTCAGGGCACAAAAAAAAGGTAGCACAAAGGAGCACTGAGACCTGAGTAACAGGACACTTGATGCAAGTCAGCTCTGAGTGAAGACACTTCATTTTTTACCTGTGTGAGCGATCTCCAGTCCATGTTAGCACTGCCTATGTAGACATGCTTCCTGTCAATCACCCATAATTTAGTATGCAAGACTCCGCCTCCAATTAGGGCTGTCTGATTCAGGTTCCGCACCTCTGCTGCGCCTGGAATCAAAGAATATCAGTTGTCAGAGTTTTCTCACTGTTTACTTTTTCCTCCTACAATGAGATACCGGACAGGAATAAAAAGTCTCAGAGGTTCCTGCGAAGCAGATCTCGTCAGTTCTCCCAGATAATCAGCTGCTCTGTAGGGTCTACTGCTGAGCTAACTTTAGAATCAATCTTCTTATTATGATACAAAATACAGATTTAATATCTCCAATGCCATCTGCTTTCATGTTTCCAACAACAGCTGCGTACCACATTTTGACTGGCAATTTAAAATCATCAGCATAAAGCTTGAGTGTGGAAAAAAAAATTAATAAAGAAATAAGATAAGATTTTAGCTCTCTGCTGCTGGGATGACTGGTCATCAGAGATACTACACTGAGCAGTAACTATCCCTGGAATTCTATGATTCATGTTTTTTTACTGATTTTGCAAAGAGTAAAAAGAGGTTATTACTGAAGTTTCTGTATTTGGGCCAAGCTGGTACTTCATCAAGTTCACCTGTGTTGGTCACCTGTACACAGGATATACAACAAGTTACTGATGGCTTTCAATGAACCTAGTGGGAAATTAGGCCCTGAAAAGAAAAAGTATTTATCATGATTTGAAGGTGATACAGTACAAAAACAGGGGATAGAGGAAAGCACTTTCTGGCACCTATCTAGTAAATATTACCATATGGATGAACATTTAGTATTTTCAAATATTTTCAGTATTATATATTTAAATACTTATATACATGATGTGTTCAAATTATTTGGAGACTTATGCCTAAATACACTACCAATTAATGCAATACCTTAGTTAATGCAAGTAAGAAATTTTGAAGATTATACAGGCTTACTTAGATTCTTGTTGCATGTCCAAGCAGAAATTCCCTAACCTGAACACAGGCAGATAAATATTACTTTATGCAATTTAAAGTACCAACTCTCCGACATACATAAATGCTCAATATAAATTCCCTAACAGAGGTGAGAATCTACACAGATTTTCCAGATATCTGAACTAGTATATTTTTGTTTATTAATTTTAAAAGGTTTGAACTACTGTAGAAATTTTGTACTTCTATCCTGACAGAAATTTTTATTGAAAATCTGTATTAAAACCTTACTATAAAATTGATTCTGCTTTATTTATCTGATAATTTTAAGGATTCAATTGATTTATATGATTGTTATGGATTCCTTGTGATTCCTCTACACGATATACAAAACAAGGCTGAGAGTATAGTTTTATGGCTTAATACAAGTAAAATGCTCTTTAAAATACTCATTTTGCATGCATTTATGATGATCCTTATAATATATTCTCAAAACCCAGTTCCCTGAATGACACTTTTTTCCCCTACCAAATATCCTGGTTTTAGCCCATATACATTCTTGTGAACATCACAGTTCAAGTCCTTTCAAACAACTAATGTTCAACCTTAACTATGGACACTGGACAAAAGACCAAAGCTGCAAGCCAAACTACCTTCTGCACAGAGACAGAACTCCCCTGAATTCTCTACAGATAATGGAACAAAGACAACACAAGCTAGATCCGGAGCTGTAAACTGTCTGGTCTACAAGTAGAAGAAACAAGTTATGGTTCTTGGAACAGATTTTACTGGGAGCAGAGCTGTTCTCCCCACAATTAGATTGTATACCGTTAACATTCTGTAAATGAGAAGTGATATGCAAGATTGTGTGTGCCTAAAAATGCTGTTTGGAATGATATATTTACCCAGTTGCACTAAATTAATCAGTATAATTGGGAACAAATTTACAACCAACTGGTGCAAATTTAGCCTGATGAGAATAAAATTAATTTTACTGAAATAAATCTACATCAGATATATTCATACTTTCCTAGTCATATATCTATGCTATCTGCCACCCCAAACAAACCATATATACAAACCATAAACACACACACACACACACACACACACACACACACACACACATATATATATGTGTGTGTGTATTAATGTATGTAACATATTTATATGTATGTGCTTGTAGTTGTCACTATATTGGTTGTCTGTTAATTATTCATTTATTATGAATGGAATTCATTAATATCTAAAAAACAAACGTATATGCAATCATTTGTCATTTTTTATATTCATTTAATAGCATAATCAACTGCTGACACAACCTGATGCATGACTCGAAAGACTTGTGGACTTGATGAGCTGAAGGTCCCTGGTTCAAACCCCACCAGCATCTCAATGAAATAACAGTGAAATCTCACTAAAGAACCTCAGAGATTCACTCTAATGTCTTAAAGATTGGTTATGACTTCTGGATTATTCCTAACCCCTTGCATATAAAATCTGAAAATCCAGAAGGCTTAATAATAACATATCATTTTTATCATACAGATACCTTCATCAACAGACAATTACACCAACAGGCAATTGACCTATCCTTTATAAAACAAGTGACCCATGAGTAATGACGCTCAGCTGACTGGGAAGAGATTCACAAAAGAAAATTTTATCATCTGAATGGTAGTATATACCCATTCAACTGAAGCATCAAACAGATTAACCAACAGGCCAAGATTGTGTCTGTATTTATACATCTCAGAAATAGAGAAAAAAATTCGAAAAATTGAATAAAATATAGGTGGCACCACCAGTTGGCAGAAACTGATGAAACACTCTGTAATCAATATCCATGCAAATAATCATGGTGATCTCTGCATTAGTTGTTCAGATACTTCAGCTTTTGTATCAAATTGTTCATTATTCTGAGGGAAACTTCGGAGTCCTATAGCTCGAAGACTATGGGAAACAGAGACCTTATTTCAGGTTTCCACAGACACTTTTCATGGGCCTCCTTGCATGACAAGAATGAAGATTCTAGGTCTAGTTGTTACGATTTGTACCCTGTTGACAGATAACCACATCTTTAAAGTCTCATAAATAGAGAAAATAAACTTGTAAAAATTTGAAAAAAAAGAGGTGGCACACCCAGTTTGCAGAAACTGATGGAACACCTCATGATCAATATGTATGCCAAAAATCATGACCATCAGTGTTGTAGTTATTGAGATACTGCAGTTTTTGTATCAAATTTTTCATAATTCTTAGGGGTATTTTGGAGCCATATAGCTTAAAGGATATGGGTAACAGAGACCTAATTTCAGTTTTCCATGGAGACTTTTCATGGGTCTCCCTGTGTGTCAAGAATGAAGATTCTAGGTCCAGTCTATACAATTTGTGCCCTGTTAAAAGATGTTCATAGATTTAAAGGTCCCAAAAATAGAGAAAAAAAATTGTTAAAAAAACCAGAACAAATATAGGTGGTGCCACCAGTCTGCAGAAACTGATGAAACATTCCATGATCAATATCCATGCAAACAATTATGGTGATCTCTGCTTTAATTGTTCAGATACTTCAGCTTTTGTATCAAATGTTCCATTATTCAGAGCTGTACTTAGGGGTGCCATAGCTCAAAGGATATGGGTAACAGAGACCTAATTTCAGGTTTCCATGGAGACTTTTCATGGGTCTCCCTGTGTGTCAAGAATGAAGATTCTAGGTCCAGTCATTACGATATGTACCCTGTTGACAGATAACTACATCCTTGAAGGTCTCATAAATAGAGAAAATAAACTTGTAAAAATTGGAAAAAAATACACGTGGCGCAACCAGTCTGCACGATCTGATGGAACATCTCATGATTAATATGTATGCCAAAAATCATGACCATCAGTGTTGTAGTTATTGAGATGTTGCAGTTTTTTTTATCAAATTTTCCATTATTCTTGGGGGTTATTGGGAGCCCCACAGCTCAAAAGATATGGGTAACAGAGACCTAGTTTCAGGTTTCCATGGAGACTTTTCATGGGTCTCCCTGTGTGTCAAGAATGAAGATTCTAGGTCCAGTCTTTAAGATTTGTGCCCTGTTAACAGATGTTAACATTTTTAAAGGTCTAAAAATAGAGAAAACAATTCATAAAAATCGAAAAATACAGGTGGCCCCACCAGTCTGCAGAAACTGATGAAACATCTCATGATCAATATGTATGCCAAAAATCATGACCATCAGTGATGTTGTTAATGAGATTTTGAAGTTTTTGTATAAAATTTTTGACTATTCTGGGGGGGGGGGGGGGTACTTTGGGGCTCCATAGCTCGAAGGATTTGGCTAACAGAGACCTAATTTCTGGTTTCCATGGAGACTTTTCATAGGTCTCTCACTGTGTCAAGAATGAAGATTCTAGGTCCAGTTTTTACGATTGGTGCCCTGTTATCAGATGTTCACATTTTGAAACGTCTCAAAAATAGAGAAAAAAATTCTTAAAAAATCGAAAGATACAGGTGGCACCACCAGACTGCAGGAACTGATGGAACATCTCATGAACAATATGTATGCCAAAAATCATGACCATCAGTGATGTAGTTAACGAGATTTTGAGGTTTTTGTATGAAATTTTTTACTATTCTGGGGGGTACTTTGGGGCCCAACAGCTCGAAGGATATGGGTAACAGAGACCTAATTTCTGGTTTCCAAGGAGATTTTTCATCGTCCTCTCAGAATGTCAAGTTACAAGATTCTAAGTCCAGCAGTTACGATTTGTGCCAGGTTAACGGACAGACTGACAGACAGACAGACGATGGACAAAGAGTGATCGCTATAGCTCAGCATGACTGAAAGTCAGCTGAGCTAAAAAAAGGAACACAAAATGCAATAATTATGAATCTTAAAAGACAGGTGAAGGCAGACTATAACTCAGTAAATCAATGTAGTCAGGAACAATGAACCTGTTAAGATGATGGACAGCATTGAAACAGGAAAACAAAGACAGCGCCATAAAACTGAACTGGGTGACTTTAAAGCACAAATTGTCACCAACATTTCATTTCATTTCATTTGCACACTTCATTTCTTGACAAAAAGAAACTGGAACAAAAGGACCCCTGAAATAGACAAAATTTTGAGAGTTGGGAGCCAGACTTCTGAATGAATAAACGTAAGAAAATTAAGATACACCTGGCACTCAAAGACAACTGTTCTACAGACAGTCTTTTGCTTGGGTCTGTTATAGTGTATATAATATAGTCCCTGTCATCACCATGGGCATCTGCCAATCTGGTCACACAGCTTCAACAACATTGTTATATAACAATCTCAACAATCTAAAATCATGTCCTTTATTTCTCGGGCACAATAGCGTCCTCTTAATTAAGCATGTGATTAAATCAAATTCTGCTGGGTAGCTAGAAAAAGGACAAATGTAATTACAATTCCATTCAACTGGTGCTTCAAATTTAATTCTCAGGCCCTGAGTGTCATACTTATTTAAGTACTGTTAATAAAGGGAAGGAGTGGCTAACAAAGTATCTCTCAAAATGAAACGTTTCATAACGCTATAGTTTTAATTAAATCCAGACAGGTCCTTAGAATCCCTTTTTCCCAAACCCATTAGAAACTCAAAATTATTTTATAGAAATAGTAGTTTACAATTCTAAAATGCCTTTCTAACTGTTAATTTAAAAATTTCAAGAAAAGTTAAACCAATAAGGTTTAATATACCTTTTGGTCCGACAAAGAGTGAAACCTCCATTATTAAAATCCATAATACTATGACAAGCTGTGTTTGTGGGTTGATTTTGCACTCTTATGTTGAAACTGATAACAAAATAAATGAAGAAGAAAATTCAATCAACAAGAGAGACAAAGCATAATGTATTAAACAAGAAAGAATTCATTCTGAAGGTCACTTCAGATGAAATGCAGTGTTTCTAATAAGGACATGAATAATCAAATCTACCGGTAATAACAGCCAAAGAAAGTACTGTCAAAATAACCTGCCTGGGAAGGACATTTCTCAGCTTATAACAATTCTGCTTTGGCTGGATTCCCAAACAATTATGAATGCAAGTCATTAATTATAAATGTCAGGTGACTTGTAAGATGAGTGATGGTTACGACTGGTGGCCATGTTGGCACTCCTTCCTTCTCTGTCAGACATCCTCACAATTTTACAAACTTGTGTCTATATGTACATGCTGTCCACACTTGTTTACACTTCTGAATGATAACAGCACCAAGCCAAGTACTTCCTTACATGCCGACAACAAATTTCTAAAATATCACAGACCTGCTGCCTGCTCTGGGTTTCAAACAGGAGTCACTAGCAGACAGCATTTTATTTGTACTACCAGCAATATTTTAATCCTGCAAGGATGTGAAGCGATAAAATGGAATAGAAAGAGCTGATCTGCAGGGAAAAGAAAATCTTGATGAATGCTAAACTTACCCAATAGTTTCTGGTGATATTTAAAGATGCCTTGTTACAAAATGACTGCATAGAGTATAATGAGGATTTGTTTAATATTTTGTTCAGTTCAACTGTATGCAAACACTGATAAATGTATGTTTAAGCATACTTGCACTAATTAATGAAAGCAGTTACTCTGCTGCAGGTTTCTACTTGGTAACATTTCTCTGCAACTTTTCTTTTGTCACTTTGCTTGCTGCTGCCAAAAAATTCTTATACTGGCATAAAACATTCTTAATAGGATTCCCAATACTTCTGATCATTCTGTTCAACGGTTCCCATTCTGTCAGAAACCTTACAATTCTTTACCTTGGAATCTTTCAGAATTTCTTCCACATATCGAACTTCTGTTTTTCAACAAATTTATATGGACTGTAATATCTGCTGACGTGGTACTTTTTTTTTCAAATTTACTCAGGACCCAAGTTCAATAAGATTATTTTTCCAAGGGACATGACATATTTATTTTGTCTGCAAGTCTAATTCCAATAATTCAACAAAGAGTGAAACAAACATATGATGTTCCTGTTTTTATTTACATGCTACAGATGACAATATTTACATACTGTACTTGCCTTTCATCTGTAATGATAAACTGTATCAACATACTCAATTATCATCTTACTCATTTAACAAAGTCCTACATTTCTGTTATTTTAAACATTTTCTTAATAACCTATTTTCTCCATCTTGCTTCTATGATAAGCTTTCATAAAAAATGAATAGGAAAATTAAACAGTCCAGTTCCAATAAACCAAATTATTAGGCAACAGAAAATGCCAAATTTAAATAATATAAGGTTTATTACACTGCATCTGTTTGCCTTAGAGTAATAAAGATTGAGCCATAAAGCATGGATGATTAAAACCATGCATTAACATGTCTGTGGTTCTTAGATAAACTGTAATCAATAAAGGTGAAATACTAGATGGCAGGAAAGGACAGAGAACCTTTTAATTCATGTAAAATTATTGATAATACTCATCTTAACTACCTCAGTCAAAGTGCGGGTACCAATTTGGTGATGGCAAAGTCAGGGCTACACAGTTGATACCACTTCCCGCAATGTGCTTTCAGCTAGAAAATAACTGTTAACTAGTGGCCCATGGGCCATGACACTCAGCTGAATTCAAGGAATGTTTAACAACGAGCAAAATGACTGCCAGAGTGCCAAAAAAATCATGAATTTTGTGTAGAGTCCTTAGAAATGTCTGGTTTACAAGAAAACTCTCCAAGACGGATTGACATGCCAAATTTATAGACCAATACCTTGAACCATACCTGAGATATGAGCATTTTCATCCAAAGCACTTATACGGATAGATGCCACAGGAAAATGATTGCAGATGGCACCACCAGTCTTGAGTACAAGATGGAGGAGTCTAAGATCTATGGGTATGCACCAACTCAGGCCAATACGGCAAATCACTCCTGAGATAGGGGCATTTATTTACTTTACAAAACCAGAAAAGTATGTGGCACCACCTGTCTGGTTTTTGAAAAAACTTTCCAAGATGGATATACATGCCAAATTTCAGACCAATAGCTTGAACCAATCCTGAGATATGAGCAAATTTCACCAAAAGCAGATAAACTGATGGACACCACACGAAAATGACTGCAGACTGTCCCCCACAATTCTTGTTTACAAGATGTAAGTGTTGAGGATCTATGAACATGCACAATTTCAACCCAATACATTGAAGAACCACAAAGATGAATAAATTGGCAAATGCAAAGATGGACATTACGCAAAGTATTGTAGGTGTCGCCACCGGTCTCAATTATGAGATATGGAGAGATCCAAGATCTATTGACATGCAAACTTTCAGCACTATACATTGAGCCACTCCTGAGATATGGGCTGTTATCTCAAAGACACCCAGATTCTATCTTCACAGAAATGACTGTGGGTGGTGCCACTTGTCTTTGTTAGGCATAACAACATAGGTGAATGAACAACTATGCTGAGTTTTTGAAAGATCGGATCAAGGGTCTCAGAGGAGTTCTCTGGAAACTAACGCAGAGTTTTTGTATCACATTTTTAATTATTCTGGGGGGGGGGGGGGTAATTTACAAGCCCCATAACTAGGAGGATATGGGTAACAGAGACCATATTTCAGATTCCCATAGAGACTTTTCATGGACCTCTTATGATGTCAAGTAACAAGATTCAAGGTCCAGCAGTTACAACTTGTGCCCTGTTTACAGATGACAGCTTCTTTGAAGGTATCAAAAATAGAGAAAAAAATTGAAAAAATACATGTGGCACTACCAGTTTGCAGGAACATACAGAACATTCCATGATCAATATTCAATCAAAGAATCATGGTGATCAATGCAATAGTTGTTCAGATACTTGAGCTTTTGTATAAAATTTTCCATTATTCTGGGGGGTACTTCGGAGCCCCATAGCCAAGAGGTTATGAGTAATAGAGACCTAATTTCAGGTTTCCAAGGAGATTTTTCATGGACCTCCCTGGATGACAAGTTAGAAGATTCAAGGTCCAGAGGTTATGATTTGTGCCCTGTTAACAGATGACAGCTTCTTTGAAGATATCAAAAATAGAGGAGAAAAAAATTGTAAAAATTAGAAAAAATACAGGTGGCTCCACTAGTTTGCAGGAACTGATGGAACACTCCATGAACAATATTCATGCAAAGAATCATGGTGATCAAGGCAGTAGAGACCTAATATCAGCTTTGCAAGGAGATTTTTCATTGACCTCCATGGATGTCAAGTTATAAGATTCCAGGTTCAGCGGTTACAATTTGTGTCCTGTTAACGGACAGCCGGACAACCAGACAGCCAGACGACAGACAAAGAGTGATTGCTTACCAGATAAAATAGACCATTTTCATTATGTCATTTACCTGACATATGAACTCTTTAACACTTAAGCCTTCTTTAAATAAGGGTCGATTTTTTAATAAGAATATCTTGCAAACATGTCCAAGGATATTCATTTAATATAAAACAATTACTTAACATCATTCAGCCTTGAGCAAAGAGAATGAAATGAAACTAAGGTAAAACCCGATTCTTAATTCTTCATTTATTATTTAAACTGATGAAGATTTGCTGATCCATGCCATTATCTCAACTGCTGATACTTGCCACAAGAAGAGGTATTTCTGTATCTTTTTCTGATCTAACAATGACAAATAGCTCTGCAACCTTTAATTACCCTTAATGGCTGATGCCTAATTTCAAGATGGAGAATCTTGCAAGTGGAGTGTGCATTTAATGACATAAAACATTTCATGAGCATTTGTTTTGCATATAAAACCTCAATTATTTCAAGAAACTTAGAAGTGTAATTGAAGTGTGTTCAGAAAAAACAGATTTCTCTCATTTATTGATGAGTGGAATTCCATTAATTTTCAGGCACCAGTTTGCTCTGCATGTTTCAAGGACTTTATTAACTTGATCTGGAGATGTTTACTCAGCTCTATATTACCATTTCTCTAATTTGAATATAACATAACATGGGAATGGAACAACCTTCTATTTTGCAAATATACAGTGCACTCCAGAGTCCTCATAAAGCCTTTTCTGAAGCTGATGTTTATTGTGTATTTTCACTTTAACTGCAAGCACACCCCATAAGGACAAAGTCTCTGTAAAATATCAAAAGTGCCACTAAAATTAAAGAGCTCTTTGGTATTCCAGCCAATATCCTAACAAATTTCCCTAAATACAGATTTGTCAATAAAAGTGCTCAAACTTCTTCAAATTGTAAACATCATTTTTTTTTAAATTCTGTTACGTTTTTTTTCCTGAGTGTTCTTTACATTAAAACATGTATGTGTTATTATCAGTCAGTGGGCTTGGTTGGTTGATGTTTGGTATTTGTTTTAATATGCTAATTATTGATGTTTCTGACCTCCTCCAAAGCCAAGAATCCTTTAAATAACTTGCAACATGATTGTTTTGTAAATTTGTGTTGAATCAAAGTTTATTTTGAAATGGTAATAATACCAAGCAAGACCAGCATGGACAGACAGTGTGATAAACAGACTCAGTTGTTTCCAGTATGAACCAGATGATTTTCACATGTTAAATTTATAGAGCGTTGTTTTATTTAGGTAGAATTAGCAAATAAGATCCCCAGTGAAAGCAAAAGGTGACTAGCATTGCATGATAGGTTCACCCTGGCAGTATATAGACAGAAGCTACTGGGTAGTATCTCTTTTACACATCAAAAGTTTCAAAACAAATCAAACCATGTGGATACACAGAAACAGATCCAAAACATTTCACACTATCAAGGAATCCAATCTGTGTCTTATGGGTAGGGCCTGCATGGCAGTTTTGTCTATCCATGTGGAGTGCAGAACCAAAACAAGCACATACAATATATATTTAGAGCAACAAGCAAGAACACACTATACTCCGTTCCACCAACCTCAATTCACCTGTTCAACCAAGTTTATATTTTTCAATAATTTCCTAGAAAACTACATGTGGAAGTGACAGCCTAATATGGCAATTAAGAAATTTACATTAAATTTCAAGTTTATGTTTCAAAGGTGTTTAGTCTCTTCACAATGATCTGGCAGATATGATGTGTCCCTGCATGAGTAGCCATCTTTGATTTAGCTGGTTATATTTTTTTAGAGTGTTTTCATGACATCATCCATCATCCAATCAGCAGCTGTCAATTTGCAAGTGACGAATGACCTTGACCGCCATAAGTGAGGCTGATATGTGGTATAATGTAAACTAACTGATTTCCCATATTTTCAAATAATTCTGTATCTCAAATAAACTGAAAGGAAGGTATTTATTTACCTTGGTGTAAAATTGGGTCCTTTAATTCTCTAATCAACACTACAATTGTTTTCCTTGAAATGTAACTAATAAAAATTTTCAAAGCAAAAAACAGCTATACATGAGGGGATGAAGCAGACTTTAGCCTCATGCACTGGCCATATATTTTTTTGGACTCTTTCATGAGCATTAAAATGGGAAATATGAAATATTTTAAAGTAAATGCATTTAAGCAACCACCTAAACAATTCTTAATAGTTTTTGGTTTTAATGGTTTGGAAACATTTAATTTGTCACTTGAATGCCTCAGGCCTCTTTGGGCTGTCAGTAAATGCACGAGGTAGAGTCTCCTTGTTGAATCATCTGTATTGAGGGTTTAAATGTGTTGTATAAAATAGTTTGAAAACATTTGATTTGCTAAATGAATTTTCAAGACATTTGGGAAAGGTTTCCACAACAGTTTGTAAATGCATGTAAAAGGGGTACAAAGGTACCTCAAAAAGACAGGAAAGAACCAAAAAAATTCTGTATTATAATATTAAAGATTTTAAATCAATTATAATGGGTGGTTGCAGCAGTGAGGACATGCTTTTTACTCCTATGTCCTTAGTAAAATTGATAACATAATCAAATGTTTTTACAGTATAGATCATGAAATCCCTGAGAGAGGAAGAAAACTGAAACGTTAATCATTAATCTGATCACAAAATTCAAGCAGCCACAAGTGGCCCTTCACAGAAACTCATCATGTCCTTTCTAACAGACAGCAATTTACTGGCAAGAAATATCCTGCCAACCGCTGACAATTTACCAGCAGGAATTGTCATTATAAACTGTCAGTATCACAAGCTGTGGCACCAAGTAATCCATCCATTAACAGATGGCTGCCCAGAGCAGTCACCAGACCAACTCGCTGATCTTTCATGCAGCACTACTACCATCTCTGACCCCCCCCCCCCCTGTCAGCTGATTCTGATCATTCCTATTCACATTCTCATGTGTCAGGGTGATTTGTAAAAGGACTCTCGGGTAAATAAAGCATAAAACCAACAACCAGTCATCAAATCTTTACATCTGAAGATATTACAAACACAGTATATCAAACCATTTTTGTCTGTTTCAGTAGAACTTGTAGTGCCAGAATGCTGGTGAATACCATTGTGAAAACGAAAGTTTACTTTTTTCCACATGACTATTATTTCTGGTAGATTTAATGAATATATATATCAAATTTCTGTTCAAATCACTTCTTAGGCTCTTTTAAAGTCATCCTCTCCAAAAGGTCTCACTGATATTCACCAATTTAGTATTACAAGATGTCACACACATACTGATATGCAGATGAACAAACAGACAAGCTTCGTACTATAACCACATGTGTATCTGAACCAAAGTAAAAATTTAATCAATTCTTGACTGTCACCACACCTTTCCCTTAACAAAATTGAAGACAGATTGAAAAAAAAGAGATATTCTGATAGACAGATAGACTGAAAAAAAGAGATATTCTGATAGACAGATGGACTGGAAAAAAAAGAGATATTCTGATAGACAGAGAGACAGACACAAAGAAAGACCTGCACACAAATGTCGTTACATAAGGTTTTAAGCAAGAGCATAGTGAATAAGGTAAATAAAAAGACACTTGTTTAGAGTCTTAATAAAAATCATTTAAGATTGTTTTGGAGGACAAGAGATTTCAAGATGGTCAAGAGGTTGCCAAAGAAACATATATTTTTAATTTTCAACTCATACAGATTCTACATGCTAACTAACAAATCAGTCTACTGACTCAGCCATTTCTGACAATTTCTTTAAATTTCCTTAGGTTTTACATACTTTAATTTCCTGTCTCAATATCTTAAACAGATTCTGAAGGGTGTAGAAACCCTGAACAGATACATTTATTGTGGCCTTCACTTAGCTGACTGGTACTAAAAAATCTTGTACCACTCTCTTTCAGTTACACATGAATAGATCTTGTACTACCTCTCTTTCAGTTACATGTGAATAGATCTTGTACTACTCTCTTTCAGTTACATGTGAATAGATCTTTATCTACTCTCTTTCAGTTACACGCAAACAGATCTTGAAATACTCTCAGTTACACATGAATAGATCTTGTACTACTCTCTTTCAGTTACAAGTGAATAGATCTTGAACTACTCTTTTTCAGTAATCAGTATATATATTGAACTTCTCACTATCAAATACACATGAATAGATCTTGTACTACTCTCAGTTACACATGAATATATCTTGAACTACTCTCTTTCAGTTATCAGTAAAAAGATCTTGTACTACTCACTTTCAGTTACAAATGGGTGAATATCCTATTTCCTTTGATATATGATTAGAATAAGTTTTGTATTAAATATAACAAAGTAGTCATGGCTAAACAGTCCACCACGAAAACTGGCACAGTGAGAAAAAAGGCAAAGACAAGAATAATATGAAAGGGGACACAAAAAATGACACAACTGAGAATTTGTCATCTTGTTTCATAGGTTACTTGGATGATTTTCATGTCATATATTTACTAATTTGCCATGTTATTCTTATGAAGGTTTTACTATCCAATAATGCCTTGTATTTATAAGGTAGGAGAGTTACTCTTTATTATATGCACATATCTCTGCATAAAGCTACTCTTTTTTATATGAAATATTGAAAATGAGATGGAAAAAGAAACTTTCACATGAGAATATTACCAACAAGGGACCTATGGGTCATGACGCTCAGCTGTTATATATGATAAAAAAATATTATTTGGAAATGAGGCACATGCTGGTTTTGTGTGGTAATAAATATAAGTTGTATTATGAGTTGTTGTTGTTTAGCTTATCTATGATTTTGATAGTACCTTTGGAGACAGGGAAGAGGATTGATTTCATTTTTTTATTAACAAATTGAGTACTATTGTCACACAGATTTTGACTTGGCCATAAAACTTATAAGCAGAACATATAATATCAGAGTTTAACTATTTATTAAAAAAAATTACAAATATTGTCCCAAATATAATTTTTATTAAAAATAATAAGAGAATCATATGATTTTTTAAAATGAAATATAACTGAAATGATTATTAAAATAACATAAAAGAATATATTCATGAATGCATTCATGAATACATTTTGAAAGTATTTGCACGAGTATTCATATACTTTCATTTTTACCTGAATTCCCATTCTTTATGCAAGAAATTTTATAATGGAGAACATAATCATATTCGTATTTAAATACAATTACAAAGTATTCACACCATGTCTAGTATTTATTCAGTTTTCACCAAACAATGATGTTGAGAATCCAGAATATACAAAATTCACACATTTAAATAATGATCATAAGTACCTGGTTTTATGGCTTTTATTTATATTAAAAAATAACTGTAAAAAATTCATTTTGGACTAATTTCACATCATTGTACACCCTAGACACAGTAGGAATCTATATTAATATTATCAACTGCATCTTTGTCTATCATTAATTTCCTTCATATGATCCCTAATGATTAGTAATGAATAATATGATTTACTTCTTTATCATTAAAATTGAACTGAAAAATGCCATAGGTGACTGCATGATGTTATTTGGAATACGTGACATTCTACCCATCGATACAAGATTCTTATATCATCAGTAACTGCAAGTTAATTTCCTGTTATTATAAACTAACAAATTCCTTTTCTATTTTTCTTTAATTTGTTGTTAAAAACCAAAAAAATTTATTAATTTATTGTTTATTGTTATGTTGTTGGTTAAAACTACTCGATGAGTTGGGTTGGACACCTGGATCAACTGTGGCTGGCCATAAGCTGCCTGGATTCTGTGTATGCCTGGCCTCAAGCATGCATAATACAGGTGACTCAAGAGGGGCTGAAGAGAGCCAAAGTCTGACAGGGTCTCATAAAAAACATTAATAAAAGCTACAATTTTTGGCCAATTTCTTTCAGCTTTCTAAACTAAAAAGCTGAAATCCTTATGTGTGCATGATATGAAAATTATATCAACAGTGCTCATGGGTATCAAACGTGCCATGGTCACAGTTGGGCAAAATTTAAGGTACTAATTTTATATTTATACTAATAACTTATAAAATTTGAAAAATTAAGAACTAATTTTGGGTATTCAATTGAATCTTGATTAAATAATGTTACATCTCTGACAAAAAAAATCTCTAGCTTCAGCAATGCCCTTGTTAAGGGAGTAAATATATTTCTTGATTTTTTACAAAGTGCATTATGTTTGGGCCCATAACTTAAAACAATTATGCAGTACTGACATCATTCTGGCATGTGCATAGAGAATGAAAAATATGTATATTATTTATGATTAAAGTCAGATCAGTGGTTTTGATATAAGGCAGTCTTGAAGTGTAACAATGGGTTTTTAATGGAAAAATGAAGTTTTTCATTAATATCTCGACGGTATTAAGTCCTAGTGACCAAATTCTTGGCATGGTAGGGGATTTTGGAGACATCTAACTGTATGCTGAATTTAAGGAACTCTGAGCTGAAGCTGGGGAGCTGAGCTCTTGCAAACTGCATAACACTAGCTTGATGTAAACAATATGTTACATGGTGCTTGAAAACTTGAATAAAATCTACAGTTTTTGATCAACTGGTATCAAATTTTTGGTGTTAACAGTTGAAATGCTAACAAAAACATGCTGTGAAAATTAAATCCACAGTACTTTCAGGAAAAAATCGTGCCATGGTCAAAGTTGGGCAAAATTTAAGGTACCAATTTTTTATTTTTATTAATATTTTAAAAAATTTAAAAGATTTTCATCTAATTTTGGGTATACAATTTAATTTTGATTAATTAAAGTTATATTACTGGAAAAAAGGTCCATAGCTTTAACATTTTTTGTGTTAAGTGATCAAATATCTTTCCTGATTTTTTACAAAATGCATTATGTTTGGGCCCATAACTTTTTTAAATTAAATAATACAGACATAATTTCTGGCATGTACATAGGAACTATATAGAGGAATATTTATGGTAAATATGAGGAAAAACAGATGAGTGGTTTTTATATTAGGCAGTCCTGAAGTGTGAAAATAGGTTTTTACTAAAAAATTGAGGTTTTTCCTTAATTTCTCAAAGGAATGAAGTTGTAAAGACCCAGTTTTCGGCTTGGTAGAAGACCTTGGGGACATCTAACATGATGCCGAATTTTGGATTCCTAGGTCTTATGGTTTCAAAACGTGCCACATCTACAGACGGACGGACGACGGACAATGGACCACGACTATAGCTCAGATGACTTATAGTCAGCTGAGCTAAAAACTGTATGCACTATGAAAGACCAAACACTAGCATTCAAAGTTTTGTACTCACAAGTTACAATAAACTGCAATTCCCAACAAATACAGCAATCAAACTAAATGATAATTATAAAATATAAAATGTACCACATTTAACCTTTTTTCTTTAGTTGTGCCACACTTGTCAGTGAAAGCTTTGTACAAGCAATTTTTACCTGACATTCTTCAAGTCTTTCAAAACAGTTGCAAAAGAGAGTTCTCACAAAACTAATTCAAGTGTTTGTTAAAGAGATAAGAGTAAGATGGAGAGAGAGAGAGAAAGAGAGATCTATGCCTTTGAGTTCATATAAATGATGCTATTTCCTGTCACTAATAACTATCAGTTTCAGAGCCTTCAGACAAAAAGAGAGTTATGCATTACAAATGCCACCATAAGTGACCCATGGGTCATGACGCTCAGCTGACTGGGATAAGATTCGCAAAAGGAAATTTTATCATCTGAATGGTAGTATATACCAATTCAACTGAAGCATCAAACAGATTAACCAACAGGCCAAGATTGTGTCTGCATTTATATATATTTCAAAAATAGAGAAAAAATGCGTAAACTTAAAAAAAATACAGGTGGCTCCACCAGTCTGCAGAAACTAATAAAAACACTTAATGGTAAATATGCATGCAAAGAATCATGGTGATCTCTGCATTAGTTGTTCAGATACTTCAGCTTTTGTATCATTGTATTTTCCATTATTCTGAGGGATACTTCGGAGTCCTATAGCTTGAAGGATATGGGAAACAGAGACCTAATTTCAGGTTTCCACAGACACTTTTCATGGGCCTCCTTGCATGACAAGAATGAAGATTCTAGGTCCAGTTGTTACTATTTGTACCCTGTTGACAGATAACCACATCTTTAAAGGTCTCAAAATAGTTAAAAAAAAATTCATAA
Organism: Sipunculus nudus; assembly: GCA_026874595.1. Lineage (NCBI taxonomy): Eukaryota > Metazoa > Annelida > Sipuncula > Golfingiida > Sipunculidae > Sipunculus > Sipunculus nudus. Next base: position 81,788,676 of record CM049308.1, on the reverse strand, counting down.
AAATTTGAAAAAAAAATAGAGGTGGTGCACCCAGTCTGCAGAAACTGATTGAACACCTCATGATCAATATGTATGCAAAAAATCATGACCATCAGTGTTGTAGTTATTAAGGTACTGCAGTTTTTGTATCAAATTTTTCATTATTCTGGGGGGTATTTTGGAGCCATACAGCTTAAAGGATATGGGTAACAAAGACCTAATTTCAGGTTTCCATGGAGACTTTTCATGGGTCTCCCTGTGTGTCAAGAATGAAGATTCTAGGTCCAGTTGTTATGATTTGTGCCCTGTTAACAGATGTTCATATCTTTAAAGGTCTCAAAAATAGAGAAAAAAATTCGTACAAAAAACCTGAACAAATACAGGTGGTGCCACCAGTCTGCAGAAACTGATGAAACACTCCATAATCAATATCCATGCAAACAATTATGGTGATCTCTGCATTAGTTGTTCAGATACTTCAGCTTTTGTATCAAATTTTCCATTATTCTGAGCTGTACTTTGGAGTGCCATAGCTCAAAGGATATGGGTAACAGAGACCTAATTTCAGGTTTCCATGGAGACTTTTCATAGGTCTCTCACTGTGTCAAGAATGAAGATTCTAGGTCCAGTCTTTACGATTTGTGCCCTGTTAACAGATGTTCACATTTTTAAAGGTATCAAAAATAGAGAAAACAATTTGTAAAGAATAAAAAAATACAGGTGGCGCCACCAGTCTGCAGAAACTGATGAAACATCTCATGATCAATATGTATGCCAAAAATCATGACCATCAGTGATGTAGTTAATGAGATATGGAAGTTTTTGTATGAAATTTGTCACTATTCTGGGGGGGGGGGGGTACTTTGGGGCTCCATAGCTCGAAGGATATGGGTAACAGAGACCTAATTTCTGGTTTCCATAGAGACTTTTCATAGGTCTCTCACTGTGTCAAGAATGAAGATTCTAGGTCAAGTCTTAAGGATTTGTGCCTTGTTAACAGATGTTCACATTTTTAAAGGTCTCAAAAATAGAGAAAAAAATTCGTAAAAATCGAAAAATACAGGTGGCACCACCAGTCTGCAGGAACTGATGGAATATCTCATGATTAATATGTATGCCAAAAATCATGACCATCAGTGATGTAGTTAATGAGATATTGAAGTTTTTGTATGAAATTTTGACTATTCTGGGGGGTACTTAGGGGCCCCATAGCTCAAAGGATATGGGTAACAGAGAACTCATTTCTGGTTTCCAAGGAGATTTTTCATGGACCTCTCAGAAGTTACAAGTTTCTAGGTCCAGCGGTTATGATTTGTGCCAGGTTAACGGACGGACAGACGGATGACGGACAAAGGGTGATCGCTAAAAATGGATACTTATACAGAAATAGCACTTGAGTGATCCTCACAACAACCGATCGATGATCTTTCCTGTTTCAAACATAAAACTGCTTAAGCTAAAATGTTAATACAAACCCTTGAAGTTAAAGAACCACTCAGGGATCAGCCATGATTGTTTATGTCCAGGGACCATTCCTTGCTTTCTTTTATCTCATTTGGTCTGCCCTTGCTGCTTTACAAACCTTACTTAGAGGGGACATTAACCATGCTCTTTCCAAGAGGGCAAATACTTTAAAGGAGGAAACCCTTAGTGATCCATGTTGAAAATCTAAAGATATCCTTCTTTCACTTAACTACTCTAATACATTACCAGATGCGACTGATTTGCCTAATGCTCAAACCTCATCCCTGAGGTGGGCGTCCTCAAGAAATAGAAACCTTCATGTCCTTGGGGCTTTAAACATTGCTTCGTCTGCCACAGACGGGAGTAAATTGATCAGAAAAATGGAGAGTTTAGGAGGAAGTGATGTGATGGCAAGACCAGTTCCCTTAAGTAATATTTTTTAATGGCCCCATCCCTGCATTACTTTAAGTGATTGATTACTGACTCTGTGTCGCCATGAAATTAGTCTTCCTTTGGTGTGCCCTAATCCTCTTGTGGAGTCGCTTCACTGCCTGTCCTGAAAATCTGAAGCCACTGGGCTTAATACACAAGGCTGATTCTCCCAGTGTAAGGATTATAAAAGGCCTAAGGGTCCCTTACTAGTGCTATACCGGGTATCTATAAATAAACTGTCTGACTTTTGAAGCTGTTATAAATTTATGTCTTCCTTGCGACATGGAGATAATACTAATATCAGACAGACACCTCCCAATTTGTTATGTCTGGGAAGGTACTCATTTAAACTGTGGAAGACAGCAAATAACAAGATTGCTATTATTATGAATCTGTTTGCAACAATATTGTAAATAAGCAGAATTTCAATGCATAATTTTCTTTTGGTTATTGGGTATCACTACCATTATGCTGGTGGATAGCTGGTACCTGAAGAAAATCTTCATAAAATAATGTCACAGCACCAGGGAGGACAAAATATTCATAGGAATAGAATGGGAAAGGGGAGCGACCTTATTTTTATGAGTTTCTTTATAGTTCATTCTGAACAATGAAAATGAAAACTTATTCCAAAACATAAATATATAGTTCAGTGTAAGAGGAAAATTATATATATATATATAAATATATATATATATATATATATATATATATATATATATTTTTTTTTTTATTGAATATTTACAAAATTTAAGCCACACCAGGCTTGGGTTCAAATGCAAATGCATTTGAAAATGTTGCATTTTAATTTATGTGCAGAGGTACAAGAAACTAAGCTGTATTTGCGTTTAGAGCTGAAAACATTTAATTTTAATATGTAAAAAGGCAGTTACAAGGTGCCCTCTCAATATAAATACCAAACCTTAATTAAAAATCATGTAAATTTTTTTCAATAAAAAATATTTTCAGCAGCTCCACAGTCATTCATGTAATATACACTTGTATCTTGAAGTCATGTTGTTATGTAGTGTTCAAGTGCAAATACAATTGTAAATACATTTGGACTTGATCATTTTTTTCATATTCACGTACCTTTGGTATCTAATCACAATTACATTTGATTTTTTTAATTTGCCTTTACATACACTGAGACATTTGGATCCTGGCATATACAATCGACTTGATCATAAATGTAACTTCAGTATCTAATACTCTACATGGTTACTGGATATAAATACCAACTCTCTTGCTTCCAACGTCTGCTTTAACTAAGGATTCCTGCCTGAAGTGTTTTCATTCTGTTTGTTGCCTCTGATGAAGCCTGGGAGCTTTCAGCTTTGGGAGCTTATACCCATAAGTGGCTGGGAAGTATTTACACCCTCCCAAGTTGACAATAGAAAAAGTACCTACAGGAACACTAATGGGGAAAACTGCTTTCGGGGAACAATATACTTTTATACACTTTTCTGTGGTCTTCAGTCTTGGTTGCGATCGATCTTTCCCCTTTACAACCACTAGGTAACGATGCATTAACCTTTATCATCTCTTCTCCTGCTTAAAGTTTCTATCAGACAGGAGCGATGACCTTATCACCTGAGTTAGAGAAGCCCAGTCAGTCTCTTATGGAGGCTGTAAATTCCAAAACCCCCATCTGATCAAGGACAAGGACTTTCTTCCTTCTTGAAGCAGCATTATATATACTCATGGTTACATCTGCTCAAATTTTTTCAACACAGCTGAAATGAATCAATTACGAACCAAAACCAACAGTGATGTTTTTTTTGTAGTCTTATCAACATTGCTGCATTAACATTAAAGTCACATCAAATCACATGATACAAAATAAAAGTTTGTAAACTTAATGAAGATTCCAATGAGATAACGTCATGATTTTAAAACAATAAAAATAAACCAAAACTACTTAATGCTCAAGGAAAATTATATGCAATTCATATCTGCATTTAGCATTTGGTTCTGGTGTTTGATGAAAAAAAAAAACTTCCTGAGGTGATATGTACATGGATGGAGAGAGAGAGAGACAGACAGATGAGGGAGTGATAGGAGACATTAAAATGTATGGTTTGTCAGTCAGCTCTATCATAGCACATCCATCCTAGACACAGTCATGAATACTAGAGAGGAAAAGATCCAGCTGGGTGTCTATATAATAATTTACTATACTCTGCTGAGTTCCCATGTAATCTATTTGATTCTTATTTAAAGAACCCCAAGGGTCCAAGACCTTACATGCATGCCAAAACTTAAAAGATTCTTGCTTACAAATATACAGCCTTAAACAAGTGGCCCATGGGCCATGGCACTCAGCTAAATTTGACTGGGTGCTCATTTTTCTTTTATTAATGTTATACATTGTCTGTGAGAAAAGCCTATGGCTAATGTTACTATGTTGAAAAATGGACAGAAATAAAAATTTCAGGGTTCATAGGAGACCTGCCCAGGATCCCCTTTGATTTCGCAATGGAGGGTTCCAAGGAAAATGAATACAATTTGTACCCTGTCAGTCTGGGTGCTCAAAATCATGTTTCTGGTCTATAGCTTGCAGAATATAGGTCAACATGACCCAATTTCAGGTTTTCTAAGAAGAATTGCTAAGGACTTACCTAAATGTCATGTTAGAAGATTCTAGGGCTAATAAATACACCTTGTGCCCTGTCTGACTGCTTAAATCATGCTTCTGGCCAGCAGAACCTCCCTGGCTTTTGTGTTAAAAGATTCTTTACTTAACAGACACAATTTATGCTTATCTGACATTCATGGTGCTCATATGATATCTTTTTCCTATAGGTTGCAGAATATAGGTCACCATGATCTAATTTCATGTTTCCAAAGACATTAATGTGCCTAGGACCAACTTGGATGTCATGATAGAAGATTCTAGGCCTAATGGATACAATTTGAGCCAATTTGAACTGTTTGGGTGCTCAAAACTATTTTTCACCCATAGGTCACAGAACAGGTCACCATGACCTACTTTCAGGACATTTGCCTGGGACCTCTATGAATTTTATGTTAGAAGGTTCTAGGCCTAATGGATACAATTTGTGCCACATCTGACTTTCTGGGTTCTCAAAATCATGTTTTCTGTTCATAGGTGCAAAATACAGGTTTCAGTGACCTAATTTTAGGTTTCCTAGGACATCTGCCCAGGACCTCCATGAATGTAACGTTAAAGATTCCAGACCTAATGAATACAATTGTGCCCAGGCGGACTGGACTGTCTGGGTGCTCCAAACCCTTTTTCAGCCCATAGGTCACAGAATATAAGTTACCATGACCTACTTTCAGGTTTCCACGGATGTTTGCCTAGGACCTCCATGAATGTTATGTTAGAAGATTCCAGGCCAAAAGAATACAATTTGTGCCTTGCCTAACTGTCTTGGTGCTCAAAATCATGTTTTTTGGTCCAAAGGTGCAAAATAAAGGTTTCAGTGAACAAATTTCAGGTTTCCAGTGACATTTGGCTATAACCTCCCTGAATTATATATCAGAGGATTCCAGGCCTAATGAATACAATTTGTGCCTCAACTAACTGTCTGTGTGCTCAAAATCATGTCTTTAGTTCATAGGTGCAAAATATAGGTTTCAGTGAACTAATTTCAGGTTTCCTAGGACACTGCCTAGATTCTCCCTGAATTTTAAGTAAGAAGATTCCAGGCCTAATGGATACAATCTGTGCCCCGTTTGACTGTCTGGGTGCTCATATGACATCTTTTCCTAAAGGTCACAAAATTTGGTCATGGTGACCTAATTTTAGGTTTCAAAGGACATTTGCAAAGGACATCTTAGAATGTTACATTAGAAGATTTTAGACCTAACAGATGCAATTTGTTCCCTGTCTGACTTTCTGAGTCCTTAAATCCTTTTTTCAGCCTGTAGGTGGCAAAATGTAGGTCACCATGATCTAATTTCAAGATTACAAGGAGATTTGCCTAGAACTTCACAGGATATTGTGTTAGAAGATTCAAGGCCTAACAGATACAGTTTGTCCCCATCTGACAAAGGGTGTTCATATGGCATCTTTTTCCTATAGGTCACAGAATACAGGTCACAGTGACCTAATTTTAGGTTTCCAAGGACATTTGCCTAGGTGCTCCCTAAAAGTCATGTTGGAGGATTCTAGGCCTTATGGATACAATTTGTGCCCAATCTGAATGTCTGGGTGCCCAAAATCAAGTTTTTCAGCTTGCAGGTCACAAAATATAGGTCACCATGATCTAACTTCAGTTTTCCAAGGAGATTAGCCTAGGAACTCCCTGGATGTACAGTTAGAAGTTTCTAGGTCTAAAGGTTACAATTTGTGCCCTCTTGATGGCCGGAAGGCCAGGCAGAAGCTAGACAAAGGGTAATCGCTATAGCTCAGATGACTTACAGTCAGCCGAGTTAAAAATTAGGTGCTTTAGCTAACTTAATAAATACCCTCATGACAATAAATATCCTCAAGGAAAATTGCTGTATGTGACCTGTCATGCTGTATTAACCAAGGAGATACCATGCTGATGACTGAAATGAAGTGGTATCTTACCCTGTTTTGTAAAATCTGCAGTATCTGGGTGGGTCTGTGTCGCTTCCTGAACAATCCTTAACTTCAAACCTTCCTTCTTCCCAGCCTCCAGTAACCGCTTATAAATGTCTTCACCCTAAAATAACAAATTGGAAATATACATATCAGCTCTAGCCAATGAGTCAGTTATCTAATTCCCTCTGACAAACTTAAGTTTTTATGGTTAGTTTAAACATATTTATATCAATTAGATAATATTGGTAACACCTAACACTTATGAGCATATTTTCAAATAAACTAGTAATAGATACACACACTCAGATGACACCAATATATATATGCATGCTAAAATTCATACTATAGAATCCTGGTCTATACATATATACAGGTTGTTTATAAATATATTTCACACAGCATTTATAAATTGAAATGTTTATCAGTTTAAAAGTGTGAAAGTTGTACTAATTCATATCTGAGGTTGCCATTTTGGTGCAGAACTTCATGGAGCATGTACAAGTTGCTTTCCTCAATAATTAAATTATATCACACAGGCTTCCTACAATGTGTCATATTAATAACCATAAAGAGAAAAAGAGTCCACAAAACTGTCATTGTATTTTTCTTCCTGGTGATCAACATCATCCTCCTACAAACTAAGCTCAAAAGCAGCTGGAGAATGGAGCACTGAAGGCTGAACAGGCCTCAATATGAAGCGATTAAGCTTTATGGTTATTATTACATGGACCCAAGGTACAAAGTAATTCCTTTTAAACCCTGATTAATTACTGCAGATGAAGCCTTAATTGTTACATTAGCGATGCTCAATGGCATGTGGGGGGTTTTCTTCAGCGTCTTACGACACCCCATTAAGACATAGCGGAGGCTGAATTATCTCACTGTCATGCTCTGAAAGCCCACAGGGGCTTGCAACTGCTGTCTCTGAAGTATAACCATAGCAGGCAATCTATGGCCTTCTAAGGCCAAACATATTTTCATGTAAAATATGAAGATTAATTAAATTGTGGTCTCAGTTTAGTGTGCTGAATTAAAGCACCATAAAATTTGCCAAAACTTTTGTTGAAGACTACAGATTCATTTTTTATATTCTTGGCAGGGCATGTACAACAGCTGTTGACTGATCCATCATTTGGACATTATCACATCTTCCTCAGCATCTAATAGCCTTTTAAATAACAATTCTGAAATTTATATTTTATGAGACTAGAATATCAGCTGAAGCTGACAAAAGCCCTCAACCAAAAGGACAATGTTTGTAGGTGGTAACAGTAACAAGTATGAAATATTTGTTCCCCAATGGATGTATATTTTTCCATGTCTCATGTCTCATAAATTTAAACTTGAGAAGTATGTAGTACCTTTGCAAGTACGGTAACACTGATCTCATGCAGGACTTAGAGATCATCAAGGCATATCATGATACCATGTTTCATAACAATCCACCAAGTGGTTCCTGAGAAATAAGCTTCAAAGTTTTTTTTTGTATTATTTTATGCTCTGTGACCTTGAAAAGTTTGTCAAGGTAAGCCATATTTGATCAAGATTTTGTTGTTATACATCAGCACTGAAAAAAATGAAGACCATGTGTTGAATACTTTGAGATATCCCTCTCATAAGGCCAACATTGAAGAGCCAAAAATTAATTCATTACTAGATAGAATATCAGGAGAAGCTGACATTAGTGCTCAGTCTGCAGGAGTGCATATGGGTGGAAACAGTAACAAGTGCAGAACATCTGTACTCAAATGAATGTATATCTGTACAGACCTCTCTAGTTATATTAGAAATAAACTTGAACTAGAGATGGATATAGAAATGTCTTTGCAAATCTTATAACATAAATAAATGATATAGCTATATATGATAAACACTGAAGGGATTACCTGCAAAATCCTTTTCTCACACTTTGAAGACAAAAGTTGTCCATGCAGTCTTTTTCTTGAGATATGCAGTGCTAAATCAGTCCCAATTAGCATACCATGTTTCATAACAATCCACTAAATGCTTCCTGAGAAATAAGCTCCCAAAAATTTTCTATTCTAAGCTTTGTGACTGTGAAAAGTAGGTCAATGTCACCCATCTTTGAACCTGACCAAGATTTTGTAAATATGCATCAGCACTGAAGAAATGAAGTTCCTGTGTTGAATACCTTTGGAGATATCCTGCTCACAAGGCCAAAGTTGAAAAATCCATTAAAAATTCATTAAAAATCAGAAATTGTAGGTAGCACCCCAAATTGGGCAGCTGGTACAGACCATCAGTCCCCATGATCATAGTTAGTTTTGTGAAAATCCACTCAATGGTTCCTTAGAAATAAGCTTCTAAGTGTTTTTCTAAAATCAGCTCTAAAACATAGACAAAAAATAGGTCAAGGTCACCAATCCTTGAACTTGACCTAGATTTTGTCAATAAACATCTTCACCAAAGAAAAATTTTTTTTTTTATAATCCTTTGTGAGATATCCTGCTCACAAGGTAACGAACCCTGGACAGCCAGACATACAGACGGACGGATGGACAGCTTGGGTGACGACAATAGCCCATCAACCTAAGGGCTGAGGGCTAAAAAAGCAGTCATCAAAATACTGCTAAGAAGACCTGAAATTTTTTTATTAAGACAAATCCAGATTTATGTCACCTCTATACACATTGAGTTTTTTGGGGGTACACAATGAATGCCCAGTCACTTTCAGATATAAGAAAGCTAGAGATTGTTCTGTGACGATAATTGTCACTTGGTCAATTCACAGATGTTCCTGTAAAATCCAGTACTGACATTTGTAAAAATATAATCCTAAACTGGCATTTATAAAAATGTAATCATTGATTTTTAACTGAAGACTCTTGTAGACATTTCATAATAAAGTATCTGAATACCAAAGCAAAATGAGTATATAACATTAATTAACAATGGTATTCTTATTTTCATCTCTTTGACATCTCTTTGTTACTTAGATTACAGTGGCAGATCTGAAATGTAATCAAAAGCTACATCAGTGACTCTGTTACTGTTATGAAAAGTACACCTGTGTTTGTTCATGTATATATAGAACAGCAGATTTCAAACAGAATAATAATAAATCCAATACATCTGCAACTTGGTATAATTTTTATGTTCATTTACTAGGGCCAAGGTGGATTTTTTCTCTCTACAACTGAAATGCAGGTGAAGATTTATGTTATTTACAGATTACTGGTTCAATATGTATTGCTGATTCCCAATATAAAGGATCTTGAATTGACTCCTGCTTTATATTTTTTTTGCTGCCAATGTTTCAAACCCCTTTTTGAGGCACAGTCCAGGAAGTGATACATTGTATCATCTTCCTAGTGTATGTCAGCTGGCAGCATCAGTTGGTATTTAATTTTTGCCTCAAAGTCCTCTTTTTTTTGCAAACACAAACATATTTAGATTTAAAACCACAGGAATCATGAGATGTCTGTAGCTAGTGTATAACATGACTTCTGCTCAAACATGGTACCAGTCCAAAATGAAACAGATGGAAAACTGTTTATCCCCTGGTTTTTAGGTCCTTTTCATTTACAGAAAAGGAAATGGGTTAACTAAAACAAACAAAAACTAGATGTGTCCGAACGACACGAATGCCCCCGCCTGGGGCAAATTAGAAACATATGTAAAATTTTGAAAAATTTTTTAAGTTCAGGAGGTGTCGTATGGTCAAAAGTAGGTCAACAAGGGCAAAATGCAAACTCGATCTGTAACGGGTGATTATCAAGCAACACACCAAAAATCATGCCAGTTTATGCAGGCATTGTGAAAAAAAGTCCATACATGTGCATTTTCCATAAAAATTTCTGTCTTTCATGAAATTTTCTATGTTTAGGAGCCGTAAAATAATCAAAAGTAGGTCAACTGGGATGAAACGCGAACTCGATCTGTAACTGTCATTATCTGCCCACACATAAAAAATCAGGGTGGTATCTGCAGGCACTGAGGAAAAAAATCAGTACATATGCATTTGTTATGAAAATTTCTATTTTTCATGAAACTTTCTATGTTCTGGAGCAGTCAAAGGGTCAAAAGTAGGTCAACTGGGACAAAACAAGAACTCAATCTGAAACTGGTCATTATCTGCCTACACACCAAAAATCAGGCCCGTATCTGCAGGCACTGCGAAAAAAGTCCATACATGTGCACTTTTTTTATGAAATTTCTATGTTAGAGCACCGTCAAATGGTCAAAAGTAGGTCAACTGGGACAAAACGTGAACTCGATCTGTAACTGGTCATTATCTGCCCACACACCAAAAATTAGGCCAATATCTGCAGGTATTGCGAAGAAAAGTCTGTACAAGTGTATTTGTCATGAAAATTTATATTTTACATGAAATTTTCTATGTTCAGGAACCGTAAAACAATCAAAAGTAGGTCAACTTGGACGAAACGCAAACTTGATCTGTAACTGGACAATATCTGCCCACACACCAAAAATCAGGCCAATATCTGCAGGCATTGCGAAAAAAAGTCCGTACATGTGTATCTGTCATGAATATTTCTATTTTTCATGAAATTTTCTATGTTCAGGAGCTGTATAACGGCCAAAAGTAGGTCAACCGGGACGAAACGCGAACTCGATCTGTAACTGGTCATTATCTGCCTACACACAAAAAATCAGGCCAATATCTGCAGGCATTGCGAAAAAAAGTCCGTACATGTGTATTTGTCATGAAAATTTCTATTTTTCATGAAATTTTCTAAGTTTAGGAGCCGTAAAACAGTCAAAAGTAGGTCAACTGGGACGAAACGCGAACTTGATCTGTAACTGGTCATTATCTGCCCACACACAAAAAATCAGGCCAATATCTGCAGGCATTGCGAAAAAAAGTCCATACATGTGTATTTGTCATGAAATTTCTATTTTTCATGAAATTTTCTAAGTTTAGGAGCCGTAAAACGGTCAAAAGTAGGTCAACCGGGACGAAACGCTAAACTCGATCTGTAACTGGTCTATATCTGCCCACACACCAAAAATCAGGCCAATATCTGCAGGCATTGCGAAAAAAATGCCGTACAACTGTTTGATTTGGGAAAGACGGAAGGACGGAATGACGGACATGGGTAAAACTATATGCCCCGGCCACTTTGTGGCAGGGGCATAAAAAAACAAGGGACCCATGCGTCACTGAGCTCAGCTGAAGTTGACTCTGAAGGTAAAAATCTGTGAGTGTAAGAGGAAGAGGTAATATAGGCCATGGTTGGTTTATATGATTGGTTTGTATTGATGAGCAAGAAATTGTTGCAAATAATATTTTGTGAAATGACCATGTTTCCTAATGTTGAAACTAAAGCATGTGAACAGTTTGTGAACAAATGATCTTTACTATTACCATGATCATTAGTTGGCTTTTTGATTAACTGTTGACATTTCAGTAGTTTACACATTTGTTCAACTGAATCTAATTTTTGTATAATATATATTACTAAATACATATGTATTTTTTTAATGAAATATATACAGTTGAAATATAACTAATTAACAACATACATACAGGGCAAACAAAGCCTGATCTCCCATCCAGCTGAGGCAGGAAATTAATGAACAAATGTTTGTATTAGATCCTCATTTTTTTATCACATCAATTTTTTTTATTGTAAGTTTATATTTCAATGCATTTCCAACATAACATTTATATCTGAATATGAAAGTTGATTCACAATTCTCAATTGCATCATCATAAATCTCAATCTTGTCAGATAACACCACATCATGCATACAAATGTTTATTTATTTTTGTGGTAAAAAATATATCTTTTAAATCTGCAAAACAATCAATATCTAAAAATAATATTTGATGAGCTATGTGAGATCTATACACATGCAAAATTTTGGCCAATCGGCCAAACGGTTCCCGAGATATTAGCTAAGATATCTGCAGCGTGAATGTGAATGTAGGTGGCGCCACCTGTCATAAAATCAAGAAAGCTATCCAAGATGTATAAACCTGCAAAATTTTAGGCAGATAAGTCCAGCCAGTGCAGAGATATGAGTGATTTTATCCCATGGCAGACAAACAGACAGAGGCTGTGCAAAAAGTTGCAGGTGGTGCCACCAGTTTTGCGTATGATAAAGAGCTATGTGAGATCTATACACATGCAAAATTTTAGCCCAATCGGTCAAACGGTTCCATAGCTTGAAGAATTGGGTAACAGAGATTTCAGCCCTGTTTACAGATGACCGCATCTTTTATGGTCTCTAAAATAGAGAAAAAAAAATCAAAAGAATACAGGTGGCGCCACCAGTCTGCAAAAACCGATAAAACACTCCATGATCAATATCCAAAAAATCATGGTGATCGATGCATTGTTCAGATGTTCAGATACTTGAGCTTTTGTATCAAATTTTTTATTATTCAGGGGGGTACTTCAGAGCCCAATAGCTTAAAGAATATGGGCAACATGATCAATATCAGTGCAAAGAATAATGATGATCAATGCATTAGTTGTTCAAGCCCAATAGCTTGAAGAATACGGGTAACAGAGACCTAATTCCAGGTTTCCAAGGAGATTTTTCATGAACCTTTTTGGATGTAAAGTTAGAAGATTTCAGGTTCAGTGGTTACGATATGTCCCCTGTTAACGAACAGACAGCCGGACGGCAAGATGGCAGACGGACAAAGAGTGATCGCTATAGCTCAGATGACTTACAGTCAACTGAGCTAAAAACGTGCCATGGTCAAAGTTGGGCAAAATTAAAGGTAATGATTTTATTTTTATACTAATAACTTAAAAGATTTACAAAATTCAGATCTAATTTTGGGTAAACAATTGAATCTTAATTAAACATAGTTATATACTTGGTAAAATAAACTCTAGTTTCAAAATTTTTTATGTTAAGTGAGTAAATATTTTTCCTGATTTTTTACAAAGTCCATTATGTTCGGGCCCATAACTTAAAGAATTTAAACTTAACAGACTTAATTTCTGGCATGTACATAGGAACTATATAGAGGAATATTTATGGTAAATATGAGGAAAAACAAGATGAGTGGTTTTGATATTACTCAGTCCTGAAGTGTGAAAATAGGTTTTTTATTTTGTGAGGTTTTTCCTTAATTTCTCAAAGGAACAAAGTTGCAAAGACCCAGGCTTGGTGGGGGATCTTAGGGACATCTAACATTATGCCGAATTTTGGTTTCCTAGGTCTTACAGTTTCGAAACGTGCCACATCTACGGATGGACGGACGGCGGACAATGGACCACGACTATAGCTCAGATGACTTATAGTCAGCTGAGCTAGAAAACACTATCAAAATGAGTTTATATGAACATCAGTATTCCAAGCATTTTTAAAAATTAATGGAAATGCAGACAGAGAGACACTGTCTAGACACTAGTAAGAGACTGTTTCACAATTTATATGATGTATTCAACCATATGATGGCATAAAAGCGTCGGCTCAGGAGGACGGCATATTGACATGTTTCTTCATTACCCCAAAGTCTTGGGATATTCAGGAAAAAAAGCCCAACTCGCCAGCAAAACTCTTCACTGGCTAATGAGGGCAATTTAGATTTTGTATCAACATGATTTGGTGGTCTGGCATTTAACAAATAATTCCAGAGCCATAACAAAATGACATTGATATATACCCTACTTGTTAAAACAGGGATGTTCCATTTTTTATTAGGGAAGATAGTGTGGGGGCATATGTCACCGAGTAATTTTTCCCTGTAAAAAGTGGACACCCTACATTTTTGTGATCCTTAGACCTTAAACTTTACAAAAAAATATGGTGCCAATTTTTCTAAAGTGGTTTTGTCATTTTTTCAGGTCAAATTTGATTTTAGAGCAAAAATTGAGGACCATTATATATAAATATTTCATACAGAGAGATATTTAGCAACAAAACACCACAAAATGGTTAGTTAGATATATTACATCACAATAACTTAGACTAGACACTCAAATACTGCGTTAAGACGTTTATTACATTATTAGAGAGCACCTGTAGAGTGCAAACCTCCGCCAACACATGGATCCACATCAAGATCCATCAGACTAATCATGAAAATTAATCAGCTGTTGTTTGTCCACCAGTATATTGTTCTACAAAATTTCATTGATGGATTCATTAAAACAAGGGACCTATGGGTCACGACGCTCAGCTGTTATATATGATAAAAAAATATTATTTAGAAATGAGGCACATGCTGGTTTTGTGTGGTAATAATTATAAGCTGTATTATGAGTTGTTGTTGTTAAGCTTATGTATGATTTTGATGGTACCTTTGGAGACAGGGAGATTGATTTCATTTATTTTATTAACAAATGGAGTACTATTGTCACACAGATTTTGACTTGGCCATATAACTTATAAGCAGAACATATAATATAAGAGTTTAACTATTTATTAAAAAAAATTACAAATATTGTCCCAAATATAATTTTTATAAAAAATAATAAGAGAATCATATGATTTTTTTAAATGAAATATAACTGATATGATTATTAAAATAATATTAAAGAATATATTTATGAATGCATTCATGAATACATTTTGAAAGTATTTGCACGAGTATTCATATACTTTCATTTTTACCTGAATTCCTATTCTTTATGCAAGAAATTTTATAATGGAGTACATAATCATATTCGTATTTAAATACAATTACAAAGTATTCGTACCATGTCTGGTATTTATTCAGTTTCACCAACCAATGATGTTAAGAATCCAGAATATACAAAATTCACAAATTTAAATAATGATCATGAGTACCTGGTTTTATGGCTTTTATTTATATTAAAAAATAACTGTAAAAAATTCATTTTGGACTAATTTCACATCAATGTACACACTAGACACAGTAGGAATCTAGATTAATATTATCAACTGCATCTTTGTCTATCATTAATTTCCTTCATATGATCCCTAATGATTAGTAATGAATAATATGATTTACTTCTTTATCATTAAAATTGAACTGAAAAATGCCATAGGTGACTGCATGGTGTTATTTGGAATATGTGACATTCTACCCATCGATACAAGATTCTTATATCATCAGTAACTGCAAGTTAATTTCCTGTTATTATAAACTAACAAATTCCTTTTCTATTTTTCTTTAATTTGTTATTAAAAACCAATAAAAATTTATTAATTTATTGTTTATTGTTATGTTGTTGGTTAAAACTACTAGATGAGTTGGGTTGGACACCTGGATCAACTGTGGCTGGCCATAAGCTGCCTGGATTCCTGTATGCCTCGCCTCAAGCGTGCATAATTTGATGAAAGGTCAACAAGGTCAACATACAGGTGACTCAAGAGGGGCTTGAGAGAGCCAAAGTCTGACAGAGTCTCATAAAAAACATTAATAAAAGCTACAATTTTTGGCCAATTTCTTTCAGCTTTCTAAACTAAAAAGCTGAAATCCTAATGTGTGCATGATATGAAAATTATATCAACAGTGCTCACAGGACACAAACGTGCCATGGTCACAGTTGGGCAAAATTTAAGGTACTAATTTTATATTTATACTAATAACTTATAAAATTTGAAAAATTCAGAACTAATTTTGGGTATTCAATTGAATCTTGATTAAATAATGTTACATCCCTGACAAAAAATCTCTAGCTTCAGCAATGCCCTTGTTAAGGGAGTAAATATATTTCTTGATTTTTTACAAAGTGCATTATGTTTGGGCCCATAACTTAAAACAATTACGCAATACTGACATCATTCTGGCATGTGCATAGAGAATGAAAAATATGTATATTATTTATGATTAAAGTCAGATCAGTGGTTTTGATATTAGGCAGTCTTGAAGTGTAACAATTGGTTTTTAATGGAAAAATGAAGTTTTTCATTAATATCTCGAAGGTATTAAGTCCTAGTGACCAAATTCTTGGCATGGTAGGGGATTTTGGAGTCATCTAACTGTATGCCGAATTTAAGGAACTAAGAGCTGAAGCTGGGGAGCTGAGCTCTTGCAAACTGCATAACACTAGCTTGATGTAAAAAATATGTGACATGTTGCTTGAAAACTTGAATAAAATCTACAGTTTTTGATGAACTGGTTTCAAATTTTTGGTGTTAACAGTTGAAATGCTAACAAAAACATGCTGTGAAAATTAAATCCACAGTACTTACAGGAAAAAAACGTGCCATGGTCAAAGTTGGGCAAAATTTAAGGTACCAATTTTTTATTTTTATTAATATTTTAGAAAATTTAAAAGATTTTCATCTAATTTTGGGTATACAATTTAATTTTGATTAATTCAAGTTATATTACTGGAAAAAAGGTCGATAGCTTTAACATTTTTTGTGTTAAGTGATCAAATATCTTTCCTGATTTTTTACAAAATGCATTATGTTTGGACCCATAACTTTTTTTAAATTAAATAATACAGACATAATTTCTAGCATGTACATAGGAACTATATAGAGGAATATTTATGGTAAATATGAGGAAAAACAGATGAGTGGTTTTGATATTAGGCAGTCCTGAAGTGTGAAAATAGGTTTTTAATAAAAAATTAAGGTTTTTCCTTAATTTCTCAAAGGAACGAAGTTGCAAAGACCCAGTTTTCGGCTTGGTAGGAGATCTTGGGGACATCTAACATTCTGCCGAATTTTGGATTCCTAGGTCTTACGGTTTCAAAACGTGCCACATCTACGGACGGACGGACGGACGGACGGACGGACGGACGGACGGACGGACGGACGGACAGACGGACGGACGACGGACAATGGACCACGACTATAGCTCAGATGACTTATAGTCAGCTGAGCTAAAAATTCATATAGAGACAACAAGGTATCCTTAGGTAGTTTGTGCAATGTACATATGGCGGACCACTTGCTGGTTTCAGGCAACCTGTATCGTATACAGTATGGCTCCACTTTCCTTGGTTTTTACCAGTGACTAAATATTTGCTTCATTTATACATAACATATGAAAATGGCCCTGTTATTCTTCCATTTCATATGATTTTGTTATTTCGCCATCCTATTGTTTGATTATTACATCACCAACATCACTATCCGCTCGCTGATAGTGAAGGTATAGAAACTAGTCTCTTACGGTTAGTTCATCCAAAGTATATTTAAAGGTTCCTAAGGAATTATAGGGAGTATTTTTATGTTTTGGTCATAATTCAAGAAATAATTTGTAAAATTTTAAGGCAGATGACTAAAATTTTTTTACATATTTTGTGAAGAATAAACAACAGAAAAAGGACAACTTTGACTGGATTTAGTGCCAGATCCTCACTAACCCAACCCAAAGTTTTAGGAAATTCTACCTAGTCCACCCTTCACAGTGAAATGGAGTACATATTAAGGAGCAAAATAATAATAATAAAAATAATAATAATAATAATAATAATAATAATAATAACATTGTTCATATAACCTCAGCTCCGTGCGGGCAATAGCATATCATTTGGGAGCAATTATTCCTTCTGTGGAGCAGCTATTTTCATCAGTTATTTACAGACATTTATTTACAGACATTTACAGTAGAATGAAACATGTTAAGGACAGATAATCAACATTGAATGAAATGCATGTTTTGCTGCAGAATTCATTAAGGAGAGTGTTTTGAAAAACAAAACAAAGGGACCTTAAAAATTTAGAATTTTAGAAAAGTCCTGTTGAAGGAAACAAACTTGAAGTAAATATCAAATCATAACAAAAAAAGTGTCATCATTAGTCATAATGTTATCGAACGTGTTTACAGTTGTTCTTCTATCCCATCTTTAACCCCCCCCCCCCCCCCCCGATGGTCTATATTTTAATCTTATTTGTTTGGTGGGCCAATTTCTTTTATACATTTATGGGAATATGAAACCGAGGCATTCAGCTTATCCCAGTACAATAACAAAAACGGACAAATCTTAACAGAAACTATGGTAAAGCCAATGGTAAAGTTTAAATATAACAATGGTAAAGTTAAATGCTGGTTATTGTTGAATTCATGTCGCTTTTTCATTATCCTTAAATGACCTGTGATGGCACAGTGGCTACATAGGCTGTTCCATCCGTCGGAGCAAGATCACTGGTACAACATTCATTTTTTAATGAAAATAGTAATCTGTAGACAATGAGTAGCACCCAGCTTGTACTATCTATATATAATGCGAATTATGAAATAAAGAATGAAGAAAAGTCTGTTCTTATATTTTATAAAATCTGACTGGTTATGTCATTAACTGCAGGGTATGTCGGATGCAACAGCAGAATGTACATCTTTGATTGGAGCCCATGTTTTTTTTATCATTTTATACCAAATAACTCCAGACAAAAATTAAAGCATTTTATACCTGCTTAACTAATGCTTGTTTTCCATTAAATCGTGACCAAGAACAATTTTGATTTATTGCACAAGCTAACAAAATGACACGTGCCTTATACAATACACAAATGCCTTGAATGTTATTAAAGGTTTTTGCATTTCTTTTTGGTTATTGTAATTTTAATAAAGGCCATAAAAACAATAACAAAATTGTTTGGGTTATAATATGGGGACAGGTATAGAGAAAGTAAACATAAAGGTTGTTTTACCAGCACATACAAATTCCCTTTTAAGTACATTGAACTTTTCTGAAACGGCACATGTTCAAGTAATTTTCAAGGAACCAAGTCTCAAAGAATCTGAGCTTAGTTCATGTTTCTTACTGCTGGTCCAACATACTGCTTAATGATCTCACCTAAATAATAAATTGTTAACTAGAATATCAGCAGAAGCTGACAAAAGCCCTCAGCCAAAACAACAGTGTTTAGAGGTGGTAACAGTAACAAGTACTAAATATCTGTTCTCACATGGATGTATATCTGTACATGTCTCAGTTATAAATTTAAAATGGAGAGGTATGTACCATGATTCATAACAATCCACCAAATGGAAAAATAAGCTTCTAAGTTTTATTCTATTATAAGCTCTGTGACCTTGAAAAGTAGGTCAAGGTCACCCATCTTCGAACTTGACCGAGATTTTGTAGATACATGTCTTCACCAAAGAAATAAAATTCCTCTTGTGAATCCTTTTAGAGATATCCTGCTCACAAGGCCAAAGTTGAAAATTCCAAGAAAAATTCATTAAAAATCAGAATTGCAGGTGGCGCCCCCAAACTTGTGCAGCAGTTACAGACCATCAGTCCCTATGATCATAGTAAGAATTGTGAAAATCCACCCAATGGTTTCTGAGAAATAAGCTTCTTAAATCAGCTCTAAAACGTAAAAAAATAGGTCAAGGTCGCCCATCTTTGAACCTGACCGAGATATTGTCAATATACATCTTCACCGAAAAATTAAATTCCTACGGTGAATCCTTTTAGAGATATCCCGCTCACAAGCCCATAGTTGAAAAATCTGTTAAAAATTCATTAAAAATCAGAAATTGTAGGTGGCGCCACCAAACTTGTGAAGCAGGTACAAACTATCAGTCCCAATAATCATAGTAAGTTTTGTGAAAATCCACCAAATGGTTCCTGAGTAATAAGCATCTAAGTGTTTTTCTATAATCAGCTCTAAAATGTAGAAAAATAGGTCAAGGTCACCCATCATCGAACTTGACCGAGATTTTGTCCATATACATCTTTACCGAGGAAATAAAATTCTGACGGTGAATCCTTTTCAAGATATCCCGCTCACAAGGTAAAAGTTAACGGACGCCGGACGGACGGACGGACAGCTTGGGTGACGACAATAGCCCATCAGCCTAAGGGCTGAGGGCTAAAAAGTAGATATAATTAAATCATTATTTGTACGTTCATTTGGCAAATGTTAAAATTAAATATTAAAACCTGTCTTGTAAAACAATATTTTATTTAAAATGATTTTGCAGGTAAAAACCATTGGGTAGGAATGCATCACATCTCTCTCTCTTTCTGTCTCTCTCCTTCTCACCCTCTCTCTCTCTCTCTCTCTCTCTATATATATATATATATATATTATATATATATATATATATGTATGTATATATGTATATATATATGTATATATGTGTGTGTGTGTGTGTGTGTAATTATACAAATAGACGGATCAAATTTTGTCAGACATTTTTACTACTATGTAGTTTCGTGCAACGTGCTGCACTCATCACTGTCTGATTGATTATATAGCTCTGATGTCATACCATTGAGCACTCTAGCAGTTGCTAATTGCAGTAAACCATTAAATGAACATATATATATATATATATATATATATATATATATATATATATATATATATATATATATATATTTACTAAGTATAATGATTAGTGGTATAGCCGTGTTAGTCTGTAGTGGAAGTGTAGGTTTGGAGTAAGAGTGATGCCTTTCAGATAGACTAATATCAATAAACATGTTACTATCTAAAAGGCGTCTCTCTTAATCTCTCTCTACACACACACACACATGTGTGTGTGTCTGTCATTCATTTTTACCTCAATGTATAGGAAAATTAATGGATGGGAGCTACCTTATGGGATAGCTTAAATGACTAGAGATTACCATTGCTTCATTAGTTTGGCAAAACCATCCCTGTACACGGACTTACAATTTCCAATTCACCTGTTTCATTCATTGTTATGGTTCTGTGTGTGAGTAAACACAGTCCACGTGTGTCTGTGTACCATAAAAAGACCATAACTAGAGGTCATCTGTTCTTGCGCGTGCACAACTCCCAAACAAGGAGAAATGATATGGAAGATAAAACAAGGGACCTATGGGTCACGACGCTCAGCTGTTATATATGATAAAAAAATATTATTTAGAAATGAGGCACATGCTGGTTTTGTGTGGTAATAAATATAAGCTGTATTATGAGTTGTTGTTGTTTAGCTTATGTATGATTTTGATAGTACCTTTGGAGACAGGGAAGAGGATTGATTTCATTTATTTTATTAACAAATGGAGTACTATTGTCACACAGATTTTGACTTGGCCATATAACTTATAAGCAGAACATATAATATAAGAGTTTAACTATTTATCAAAAAAAATTAAAATTAATTGTCCCAAATATAATTTTTATAAAAAATAATAAGAGAATCATATGATTTTTTTAAATGAAATATAACTGATATGATTATTAAAATAATATTAAAGAATATATTCATGAATGCATTCATGAATACATTTTGAAAGTATTTGCACGAGTATTCATATACTTTCATTTTTACCTGAATTCCTATTCTTTATACAAGAAATTTTATAATGGAGTACATAATCATATTCGTATTTAAATACAATTACAAAGTATTCGCACCATGTCTGGTATTTATTCAGTTTCACCAACCAATGATGTTGAGAATCCAGAATATACAAAATTCACACATTTAAATAATGATCATAAGTACCTGGTTTTATGGCTTTTATTTATTTTAAAAAATAACTGTAAAAAATTCATTTTGGACTAATTTCACATCAATGTACACACTAGACACAGTAGGAATCTAGATTAATATTATCAACTGCATCTTTGTCTATCATTAATTTCCTTCATATGATCCCTAGTGATTAGTAATGAATAATATGATTAACTTCTTTATCATTAAAATTGAACTGAAAAATGCCATAGGTGACTGCATGGTGTTATTTGGAATATGTGACATTCTACCCATCGATACAAGATTCTTATATCATCAGTAACTGCAAGTTAATTTCCTGTTATTATAAACTAACAAATTCCTTTTCTATTTTTCTTTAATTTGTTATTAAAAACCAATAAAAATTTATTAATTTACTGTTTATTGTTATGTTATTGGTTAAAACTACTA
Source organism: Sipunculus nudus (assembly GCA_026874595.1). Taxonomy (NCBI): domain Eukaryota; kingdom Metazoa; phylum Annelida; class Sipuncula; order Golfingiida; family Sipunculidae; genus Sipunculus; species Sipunculus nudus. The sequence continues at coordinate 81,766,537 of CM049308.1, read as the reverse complement.
GATGAGTTGGGTTGGACACCTGGATCAACTGTGGCTGGCCATAAGCTGCCTGGATTCTTGTATGCCTCGCCTCAAGCGTGCATAATTTGATGAAAGGTCAACAAGGTCAACATACAGGTGACTCAAGAGGGGCTGGAGAGAGCCAAAGTCTGACAGGGTCTCATAAAAAACATTAGTAAAAGCTACAATTTTTGGCCTATTTCTTTCAGCTTTCTAAACTAAAAAGCTGAAATCCTAATGTGTGCATGATATGAAAATTATATCAACAGTGCTCACAGGACACAAACGTGCCATGGTCACAGTTGGGCAAAATTTAAGGTACTAATTTTATATTTATACTAATAACTTATAAAATTTGAAAAATTCAGAACTAATTTTGGGTATTCAATTGAATCTTGATTAAATTATGTTACATCCCTGACAAAAAAATCTCTAGCTTCAGCAATGCCCTTGTTAAGGGAGTAAATATATTTCTTGATTTTTTACAAAGTGCATTATGTTTGGGCCCATAACTTAAAAACAATTACGCAATACTGACATCATTCTGGCATGTGCATAGAGAATGAAAAATATGTATATTATTTATGATTAAAGTCAGATCAGTGGTTTTGATATTAGGCATTCTTGAAGTGTAACAATGGGTTTTTAATGGAAAGTTTTTCATTAATATCTCGAAGGTATTAAGTCCTAGTGACCAAATTCTTGGCATGGTAGGGGATTTTGGAGACATCTAACTGTATGCCGAATTTAAGGAACTAAGAGCTGAAGCTGGGGAGCTGAGCTCTTGCAAACTGCATAACACTAGCTTGATGTAAACAATATGTTACATGCTGCTTGAAAACTTATTAAAATCTACAGTTTTTGATCAACTGGTTTCAAATTTTTGGTGTTAACAGTTGAAATGCTAACAAAAACAAGCTGTGAAAATTAAATCCACAGTACTTACAGGAAAAAAACGTGCCATGGTCAAAGTTGGGCTAAATTTAAGGTACCAATTTTTTATTTTTATTAATATTTTAGAAAATTTAAAAGATTTTCATCTAATTTTGGGTATACAATTTAATTTTGATTAATTAAAGTTATATTACTGGAAAAAAGGTTGATAGCTTTAACATTTTTTGTGTTAAGTGATCAAATATCTTTCCTGATTTTTTACAAAATGCATTATGTTTGGGCCCATAACTTTTTTAAATTAAATAATACAGACATAATTTCTGGCATGTACATAGGAACTATATAGAGGAATATTTATGGTAAATATGAGGAAAAACAGATGAGTGGTTTTGATATTAGGCAGTCCTGAAGTGTGAAAATAGGTTTTTAATAAAAAATTGAGGTTTTTCCTTAATTTCTCAAAGGAACGAAGTTGCAAAGACCCAGTTTTCGGCTTGGTAGGAGATCTTGGGGACATCTAACATTATGCCGAATTTTGGATTCCTAGGTCTTACGGTTTCAAAACGTGCCACATCTACGGACGGACGGACGGACGGACGGACAGACGGACGGACGACGGACAATGGACCACGACTATAGCTCAGATGACTTATAGTCAGCTGAGCTAAAAAAGATACACTATTGGGATGCTTGAGAAAATCTTGATTTGTAAAGTAGCGCGGTTTGGCCGCCAGGTGCTATACGCGCTATGTTTTCATTTGTACCACTTATCTCGCAAACCTAACATCACTTGTGTACAGGAGTACTCAAATGGTTTACGATGAAATATTAGCAGATACCATAATACTTTAAGGAGAAAAAAAAACAAGCTATGTGTATTAAGCATTTAACACTATATGTGTTTATCAAATATACTTGGTATGTGAATAGGTACATTTAATATAACCAAAAAATAATTTTAGACAAACCCAAACTAGTCCGAGAACTAAGTTTATGTGTTTAGTATGTAAATACATTCCAAAAAGAACCTTTCCTATCCTCTTGTCCCAGCTTACTTTGTTTATGTTTCGGTCAAAGTTTATTAATTTAACATTTTAAATACTATTTTAATACAAGCTGAAAGACATGTCAAAACTGAATAAAAAAATTGGCACCATGTTTTTAAGGCTTCATAGAAAGGTGAAGAACAAAAATGCATGGGGTGTCACATTTTTACAAACAAAATTTACTCAGGACGAATTCGCTACATATGCCCCTACACTAAGAGAACAGATAAATTCAGGAACTGTTTCTAAAATCCACAAGTAAATGGCTCAATCTGAGTCTGGTATGTCAGGCAGAATTACAATGTCTACAAATAAACTGTTCCATTGTCTATATGACTATTATTCTGTACCCTGAAAAGTATTCTACTGAGTATTTGGAGTCTAGCACATAAGGCAAAAGTATAACATGGCCACCTGATAAAATGTTCCACTGTCTGACTATATATCATACATATTCTGAAAAATATTCAAAAGCGAATTCATATTTTTCAACTTAAAAATATATGACAAGATGGGATAAATCAAAACACAAGTGACTGCTTCTTCATTAGGATACTGGAACAATTTCTACAAATGAAATGGTTGTGCTTTAACACATACAGACTGTGGAACAACAGTAACAGTATATGTAAATTTGGTATGCTGAAAAATGTCCATAATATGCTATTGCCATGAGACAAGATAACACAGTCATTCCCAAGTCTTACTGCATCTTCAAGGATCAAGAATCAAATTTAATTATAAGGCTCTTGCTCATCAAGCTGCAAAAAGAACTGAACATATACATGAACCACCTATATCTTAGGTCCTCAGTCCATCTGGGTTTCCCCTAAGACGACCTACAGATTGCAATCAGTCGGTAGAGCTAAAATTATAAAACCTTCAGGCTCACCCTATGATTTTTCAAGTACTGAGGATAAGATTATTTAAGGAATTAAACTTTGGTGGTTCTGTCTATAATGGCAGATATTTGATTTATGAATGTTGAGGTTTTGACCAACAAAAATATTTTGTGAAAAAAAACCTCTTTAAATCAGAACCTAGAAAATCTGTGAGGTTGGCCTTCTGCTCTGATTCAGAACAACAAGTTAACTTCTGTGAAAATTTTAGATAATCAGTCATTATTCTGGATCTCATGTTTCAATTTCCGATAAGTGGTTTTACAAGTAAATGGTCTTTGGATAAATGACTTTCCACTGTATTACTAGACAAGAATTAGTTCATCTTCAGTGCCCTTATTCTGGAAAGTAAAAGGGATCACAAATCATAATGTCAATATATGTATATTGTTTATCTGACAATTAAGGCCTATTGAAACCAAGCTCTATCGCAGATCCTAATAAATCCTACCTTTAGCAAGGCACATTATAGTACATCAAAAAGAGATTGGAGACACTGGAGAATGCATCCTCGTGAACTCATCTGATATTCAATCAAGTTATCCATGCTTTAAAAGCACTACTCTATTACACTTTAACTGAATTTATCACAAGTACTAAATCACACAAGGCTCCAAGTATAATTAAACTTGAGCAACAAAATACTATCTGACAGTCAGTTAACAATAATAACAGATCTAAAATTAGAAAACTCTTTTATTAATACTGTTTTCATAACAGTTTCCCCTTTGGGATATACACATTCCAGGGAGATGTGGTGATCTGATTAACAATGCATTAGGGACACCCATCTTAGTTTACCCAGCTGGAAAATTGGATTACGATACAGTGTTTCATCATCACTGATGACGGTGGTGACAATACTTCTTCCTGTCACTCAGACAAATTTGGGAGCTCTGAAGATCACATGACAAGCAATCAATCAATAAGCAAGAAGCCCAGTGTTGTATCAATCTCTTGCCAGTGTATTGACCATTCACATTCAGCTTTTACTCGAGGAGCCAGGGGACTGTGAGGAGTCACACACTTTGTTCTGTAAGGGGACATGTTTTCTTCTCACATGAACCATTCCCATTAACCTCAGAACCCCTGCCAAAGGTCTTGTTCTAAAGGTCTGCCATTTTGACCTTGGAGTGTTTGGTTTGGATGGTTTTGATAATAACCTTTCATACTGTTTACCACAGAGCAGGTTATACTTCTGTTATTTTCATGCTTTTACTGATCATATGACATTTTTATCGAAACATACAAAAAAGGTCAAAAATAAAATATTGCCCGCCCGCACTAATACTGGAAAAAAGTGCCTGAGAGCCATACCTTTTTTTTGGCCTTAGGGAAAATATAAATAGGTAAAGTATAAATCATGGGTATTCATATTTGTTTATAATATTATATGTGCTTACTGTCATAACACTAGTGATTTTAAACGGGAGACTACCACCTGACACAGAAGGGAACATAACATATATGTCATCAAGGGGTACATCACTCATAGATTATATAATAGTTAGTTCTGACATTTTTTTATAAATTTAAATCATTTGAAGTATTAAATGAAGACATATCAGATCACTTTCCTGTAACCACTAATTTTGTGATTAAATTAAATGTAAATCAGAATATTACAAACGAGGATAAAATAGATTGGATTCAGTACAGGAAGAAAAAGGAAACAGATTATGAAGCTAAACATGATGAACAGGTTATCAGTAGTATAAATTATCTTGAAAGTCAAACATTTAATATTGAACAGAGTGCTAAACTCTTTAAAAACTCAATTCAGTGTATAGCTAATGAAACATATGAGAGAATAACGATTGGTAAAACAAATAAAATACTAAATAAACAGCCAAAGTGGTGGAACAATGAATGCATGAAAATGAAGAGAGACAAATATGTATCATTAAATAAGTTTAGAACTACAAACAGTAACTTTGATTTTCTGGAGTACAGAAAAGCAAAATCAAGATTTAAAAATTTCTGCAGTTTACTTAAAAAAGAATATAGTAACACAACTATACAAAATATACAACAGTCTAGATCCTTAAATGATATGTTTAAGAAAATTAAAACTTCCAGGAGACAGAAGGTAATAAATAACATATCAAAAGAGAAATGGGTTGAATATTTTAGGTTGTTGCTAAGTAAAAGTTTTGTTGCATTAGATGTTGATTTTGAAAAATACATTGATGAATATAACCAAAATATTGAATACCCCTCTAGTAGTATGGATGAAATTAATATGAATATAAATCAAGAAGAAATTAAGAAAACTTTAATAGGTATGAAATTGGGAAAAGCACCAGGACCAGATGGGATAACAGTGGAACTTATAAAAGAAAATCAAGGGTTATTAATACCACTTTTGGAACAGTTGTTCAATATTATATATACTACTGGTGAATTTCCAGTTGAATGGTCTAAAGCTATCATAATTCCAATACACAAGAAGGGATCCATTAATGATACAAATAACTATAGAGGCATATCACTTTTAAATACTGTAAGTAAATTGTTCACAAAAATTCTGAATGAAAGATTGGTTAAATGGGCTGAAATCAATGATAAACTTCTGGAAGAGCAAGCAGGATACCGAAAGAATTACAGTGCAGTAGACAATATGTTCACATTAATGGCTTTGATTGAGACATATTTATCAAGGGGAAAAGGAAGATTCTATGCTATTTTTGTCGATTTTTCTAAAGCTTTTGGAAAAATATTATTCTATGTATTACATAAGTGTGGAATAAATGGAAAAATGTTGAATATATTGAAATCCATGTATGCAAAATTTTTGTCATGTGTATTGACAAAAGAAGGTCTGTCTGAATATTTTCCTTGTGATATTGGAATAAGACAGGGCTGCATGATAAGCCCATTACTATTTACATTTTTTATTAATGAATTTTATCATATAATTCAGACATTAAATGAGGGTATATTTGTAAGTCAAGAAGTACCATCGTTGACAATGTTAATGTATGTAGATGATATTGTCTGTTTTGCAGACACTGTTGGTAGATTACAGAAACAGATTGATAAATTAGAGTATTTTTGTAATACATATGGAATGAAAGTAAATTTAGACAAAACTAAAGTTGTTGTATTCAGAAGTGGTGGAGCCCTAAAAAGATATGAGAAATGGTATTTTAAAGGGAAAAAACTTGAAGTGGCCAGCAGTTATAAATATTTGGGAGGGCACTTCACTTCATTTCTTAAATGGTCTGAAATGGAAAAACAAATGGTATACCAAGCAAATAAATCTATTCTAATGATAAAAAAGTTTATTTCTGAGAACAAATATATCACTGTAAAAGAATCATTTCCTTGTTTGATAAAATGGTACTACCAGTTCTGTCTTATGGCAGTGAACTATGGGGTTATATGAAAAGGGATAAAATAGAACAAGTACACACCAGATTTTGTAAATTTATTCTTGGTATTAATTCATCGTCACCCAATGCTGCAGCACTTGGAGACTGTGGCAGACTGTCAATTAAAACCACGTATATGATGAAATGTATTTCTTATTGGATTAAAATATTGAGAATGCCAGAAAACAGATTCCTGAAGCAACTTTACTATAAACTATACAAATTAGATGAAAAGGGTAAGGAAAACTGGGCAACAAGCATGGCTATCACAAGATGTAGGGGATATAAATTCATTTTTGTCATGTTTTAAGCAAAGACTGCAGGATAATGAAATGCAAGAATGGTCACCAAGCATAGAAAATAATGGTAGATTAAAAACTTATGTTATATTTAAAAATACATTAGATACAGAATTATATTTATCATTCATTCAAAATAAGAGATATCGAACTAGTTTGGGAAGACTAAGAACATCTTCCCATGAACTAGAAATAGAACGTGGTCGTCATAAGAAAATAAATTGGGAAGACAGACTCTGTAGATACTGCTTAAACCATGGAGAAGCATATGTAGAAAATGAATACCATTTCATTATGAAATGTCCTTTGTATGATAACCTGAGGAGAAAATATATGTCTAAAGTAAACAATCCACAATTCCACTTACTAATGTCAAGTAAAAACCCATTCATAATAAACAGTCTTGCGGCCTTCACATATTATGCATTTGATAAAAGAAAAACTGCACTGGATGGTATTCCATAGTAAAATTATATGAAAAGTGTAAGCTTGTAAATCAGAGAAAAAAGAAGAAGTAAAAATATCAAGTATCTTTATTGGGTAATTTAAACTTTTATTATATTCTAGGAACAATAACAATGAGTATTGAAAATGTTAGATTGTGTGATCCTTTTAATAAATTATTATAAATATCTAATTTTGCATTTTCATCACTAATAATAACAACCCGGATTATAATAAATAAACTTTAAAAACTGCTCTGGTGTTTTGCACAGACTTTTAATTTAATTAATGTACCTGCATTTGCTAAATGTATATAAATGATGTTTCCAATGCAAGGTAAACAGGTATTGCTACCTGGTTACTTAGTACATAGATGTATGCACAACAGATGAATATATTGCAACTTTCTTGCATCAATGCAGCAGTGTTATATAATGTGATATGAATGTTGTAGATACATAATATAAATTCTACCAGGTTATTTATTTATTATAATCATTTAAAGGTTTCCATTTTTGCAAATGATGAATATCATAAATGAAAATATAGTTTTGGACTGAACTGCCATTATGATGATTATGTCAGTTGTGTTTTATTCTTTTATGTAAATAACAGGACTGTTATACCACTTTTAAGCAGGAGTGAACAACTGAATAATGTTTGCATCACAACTAAACTTAGAACTATGTTAAAATTTCATGAATATATATCGCATCACAAAAATGATAATGTGTAATGTTAATATACACATTTTCAGTTGACTAGCCCTTCTTATAGAATTCTACAAACATCAGTTTCTTGTAATTGATTTAAACATATAATTTATATTGTCTTGATGGCTTTCCTTTCCAATTGGAAATTTGACTGTAAGGCACTAGAAACAGGTTTTGTATATACAGTATAGATTAGATATTTAAATGTGTTGCTAAAATCGGTGTAAACTGTAAATCAAATCAAAACTAATGTTACTCATTTATACCCTTTTATGTACAATATTTGTTCTTCTATTTGTTATTTATAATGTATGTTTGCATTATTATTCTATTATCATTATTTATTATCCATTATTATTACAATTATTATTATTATTATTATTGATTTTTGTTGATACTGATAAGATTGTTTTTATTTTGTTGTTGTTGTTGTTGTTGTTTTGTTCTTTGATTTTGTATTTTAATAATTTGAGTATTAAGTCACGTGACTATGTATTAATGCATTATGTGAATCTTATTGTGAAGCTATGGGCCTGAGGCCTATATTTTCTCAATAAAAACTCATTCATTCATTCACTAGTGATTCACACAGGGTTAGAAACACAACCATAGCTGTTTACTGTCAGTAATATACTGCCAGCTAACCAGATTTGACAGAGTACTTAAAATATACAGGATCAGGACTGAAGGGCCTCATAAAGATTTGTAAATAACATGAAAACATTTATATTGCTCAAACTATGTGATATGGTGGAAAGCTGCAGCTACATTGCAAGTCCGAAAATTGAAAGTTTTAATAAATAATAATGTTTTCTATGTATCTAATGCGTCAGGATGTAGCATTTCTTTCTAAGCTGGTGCTGGTATTCCTGCCTTGGGGACATGTAATAACAGAAACCCATTACTACCACAGCGTGTACACCTGTGTTGAGGCAGAACCATCTGATATCCTCATCCCTGCAGTGAACTGAGATGACAAATTAAGTGGAATCCTGTCCTCAACAGACTAAATGAGACTGAAACCCTGTAAATGCATTTCCTGCAACTGAAGCTATAATAGCAAGCTGTTTCTTTGACACAACCACAGCACCTACCCTGGTACTGCTTCCCCCTGTAGAAGTAACTCTATCAACAGATACCTTGAGCCATGCCTTGTTTCCATTATGTCATTATCAGGCTTCTGTTCCTTGAACACCCCCAGACTCTCTCTCTCCAAGGATTTCTTTTCAATTTCTTTAACTTAATAAGAACCTGTCCCAGTTGACACATCATTAGGTAGATGCTGCATCTGATTGGAGTGAAGCATGATTTTCATATGAAACGACATTTTTCCTGTTACACTGCATCCTGCACACAGAGGAGAATCTCTTTCCACCAAGTTAAATGTCAGTTTTGCTTCCTTGGTGTTCCTAGTATAATGAGATTTATGATACTTAAACTGTTACTGTTCGCTGGACCATCTCATCTTGAACAGTAAAACATCACCTAACGGCTACCTCAGTTTAAATACCACTACAAAACAAAGACCACTTTATTCAGGACCTGATACTTGGCTCTTTATACAAGACCTTGCTTATACGACCATCTGACATATGTGACCACTATCGTGTTCCCCTTGGTGGTCGTAATTTTGAGGTTTTACTGAAGTAATTGCATCTGATTATCTACTGTCCTTTTGTCATTTTAAAAACTGCATGTACAACAAAAACAAGATTTTACCTTTACTTAATAGCTATATACCTGTAATTTCACAATGGGTTCTTTGACATATGGGATTAGTGTGTATGCAAAAGGGGAAGCCCCTATCAGTGGTTTCAAGAAACTAAGAGAAATAAACTTGTTGAGGTTAGGTAAAGGTTTAGGGATGTGTCTCACAAAAGTACTTTGTGGACAGAGTCCATGCAGAGACTGGAGGCAACAGGACTTGTATCAGCAAAGTTAAGAGCAGAATAATGGGTTTATTTTTTACCAGGTCATAATCAAATTATACTACATGTAGTAGCTAGAATTCATATATCACTGTTTATCCAAAGAGACTTCTTTATTTGGAAATGTATTGGAAATGTATTTTTAATACATTTCAGCAATGTAAGAAATAAAAGAAGTGAAAGCAGGATTTCTATATCTTTAAAAGCTCCCTTTAATTTATTTCTCTATCAACCTATTTATTCTAACCAGTCAAAATTTAGGTTACAATAACAAATTATGAAACTTTTTCTACTTGGAACTAAGGAACTACAGAAATTAATATAGAACATTTTATCTGAATAAAAATTAAAGTCTCAAAAATTCATATTAATGATCCTTGCAGAAACTAGTCATCTCAAGCTGTTACAAATTACTGGAGAGACAGTAAGGTGTATTTTTTATCCATTTTGTAACAATTTAGTATTCATTACACGAGATGAAGTAAACTACAAAGTTGTCGTTCCAATTTAAAGGGCTCAATCACCGAGAAAGCATGTTGAATTACCATGAAAAATTGCTTCTTCCCTTTAAAATAAATTGGTACCTACCAACATATTACCTTGAAACAGTTTGCCTATTCTTGTAACCAAGTATTAAAAACCGTAGACTGGGCACAATCAAAGGTGTTGACATAAACACAGTGGTTGGGACTGTGCCTCGCTGAGCCACAAAAAACTACCAATCATGTCTGACTTGACCCCAAAAATGTAATACATGTTCTCGCTGGCTAAAAATTAAGTGCTGTGGCTCCCAATTGGACCCCCGGTCACATGGCCTTATATATTATTATGGTAAACAGACACACGTGGACTGTGTTTACAAACACCCAGGGCCATAGCATTGTCTATAACAGCCGTATGAGAGGTAGTGGGACTGTCTGCTGTGATAGTTTTGCTGGGAATTTAAACTTTTGTATAAAGCAAAACTGAACTGATAGTATGAAAGATAAGGCATAATATTGCTCCTGATTATGTTCCTTTAATCTAGGAGAGAATATGGGTAAAATATTTTAAAATCACTGCACAAAACTGCTAAAGGCATGAAAATGAAAGTATGATATATTGGTATAAATTATACTTTACAACCCTAAATCTGTCCCATATTAACTGGCATTGATTGTAGTCCGTTCCAGTACCCCTGACCACCTGTTTTTTCGTGATTATTTATTTGTGAATCAAAGAACACCAAAACTGTTTGACCTTGGAGAAGAAAAGGAAAAAGTGTAATTAACTAATATTGAAATAATAGACTACCTTATGTAATTTTCCTGTAAACAATTTAAAACCATTTTATGAGTAACTAGTCTATTCTTTAGCGACATCTTGCCACTAATCTGTTAAATGGGCATATCAGAGGATAGTGATGACATCATAACAGACGTGACGTACTGAAGAGGCACCAACATTCACGGAACCAATAATCAAGAGCTTCCGACCCCTGTTTACAGCGAGACTTGTATTCTCTGCGTGCACGCGCTTCACTGTTACGTCACATTACTTATATCCATATCCAAGGAGGATAAACAATGGCCGCATATTAGGGACGCCATGAACCATGGATATATTTGATACATGTCAACCAGGCGGTAAAGTAAATAATATTTATATCGTGAGTTGGTAAGGTACCAAAAATTACGCTTTTGCCTCTTTATGTCAATGGCGCATATTTTGTTTGCCAAGTTTGTCTTGTGTAGAGATAATCGTGAAAAATCAGGTGGACAGGGGTACAGGAACGGACTATAATATGCATTGATTAATATGCTAGATATTACATAGTATCACAGTATGTAAGATGTATATTAATTTTGTTCAATAACTGTTGACAACAATTTTTTATGTGTAACAACATTTTGTGTAACTGGTGCATTTAAGAACAGATATTCACTTCACAGGACAATATTCATACACATATTGGTTGTCACAGCATTTTTAATCACCTTTCCATTACAGAATTATACATTATTAAAGTGACAATGACACATGGTTGTCACATATACTGGTTCATATTATTAGAGCCTGTGGCCATCAAAGAATTGAGGAATGAGCCCTTTGTATGTCAAAGTAATGAATGATCCCTTTGTAAACTAAACCAATAACATCACAATAGCTTTGCATCAGCTGCAGGTTGAAACTATGATACATACCAAGCTATCTATCAATGACAATACACCGCCAGGGTTTGACAATGACATAACAGAGCCCTGGCAAAAGTGTCCAGTAAATCAGCTGAAAAACACTATATAATACTAAAAAAGTAGCACATTTTAAAATTATTGTACAACTATCAACTGAAAAATGAATGGCATAAGCCATATTGCTTCAAGTATTAATACATGAAATTATTAGAAGGTATATAATTAATATATATATATATATATATATATATATATATATATATATTCTGTTCAAATTATACTGAAGTCATGCTTGAATGCAGCTGCTAGATTCAGTTTAGTGTAGTGATCCATAATGTGCAAAATTATAAGTACTGCATCTCTGGTATGCAAACAGTATGAACTGTTTCCAATTTTTCAGTGTAAGTATATACTTTATACTGATCCACAAAAACAAAAAGCTTAAACATATAACCGGCTTATTCAGGTGATTTGCAGACTCCAAAAAATACCATTCCCAAGCACATCCTCAGCATCAAGTGATCTGGTCCTCAAAACACTCTGCGAATATGATGCTCTACACTTTGGAAATGGGAAACAAAAATGAAGATGAAATCTTTCTCTGTCCAGTTCAAGCTCATTAAATAGATGAAGTATTAATTATACTATCACTTTTTTAAATGTTATACTCCAACAATCTGAATTGCCTTTTTGGTGGCTTCCTCTTTTCCTGGAAGAACAGACAGGAATCCTTGATGCATCCCCTAATTATCACTGCTACTGTCAAGAGATGAAAAATATGGGCATAAATTTCCTTTCTAACCTCTTCCATGCAGCAATCCAGTGGTTGTCCATGAGAAAATTTTCCATATACCTTATGGAAACAGATTTGATGTATTGCAAACTCTAGTGTGCACATTTATCATGTGGATGATAAGATTACTGGCAGGTACATAAATAGCACTCAAAAGGGTGTCCAATGGAATGTCTATCCAAAAATTTTACATTTATTTATGGAAACAGATTTAATGTATTGCACACTCTGGAATGAACATTATCAGGATGTGTATGATAACCCAATTTACAGATTTATAGAAACACTGCCTAAGGGTTCTCCCATCATATTTTCTTGTTGTACCAATGGGAACAAAATTCCCTGAAAATCCATCATTTGCCCATCAGATGATTTCAAACACAAAGCCTGCTTAGCAATTTCTCAGTTTTATTAACTGATGGTGACAGGATGAGTGTTAATGTTGAACCCTGACAGTATCCGATGCATTAGCTCACCACCATCTGTCTGCGAGATGCTGATACCAGCATCAATCATGCATCAGCCAGATATCATAAATTTATTATATGGCTGATATGAGAGTGTTGTTGCCATCTGTATTTCTGCTGTTTTTCTGGTTCTGAGAAATATTTTATGGACTGAACATGAGACATTTGTCACTGAAATCTCATTAATATATAATTCACCATTATAAAGTTAACTCCGCATTTGCTGCTGGTGTTATGATGACATTCTTAATATGCTATATGCACATATTACAATATAAACATTATTGGCTTAGACCAAATTAATAACTGTCACAACTGCTAGATTGCCAATATTTACTGCTCCCTATATTAAATTAATTAAAATCAGATGCCATGACAGTTTTATGATGACATGTACTGGATAACCATCTGGAGGATAAAGCCTTATTACGGCCCCATGCAGCTACATCTCCAATACCAATGTCAGAACTACACGATTGTCCAACAAGTTATATCATTGGGTCCCATATTGGAACTATATCCTATCATAAAAATACACCCAAATAAAAATCTGTTCTAGAGTTATTGTACATATTTAATACTACTGAATTTTGGATCAAGTAGTTTTTATGATTAAATATATGACTAATCTTATTCTTTTTAAACAAAATAATTGGTAAGTTGTTTACTCTTCTTTTAAAAATTAGGAGCATGAGTATTCCACTGGTAATTAAAATACACTGGACATGGCTGTAATTTGCTTAGGTGTGGAACCCATCTAGGATAACTAAAATTCTGTATTATTTAATAAACTGTATTATTTAGAGTAGATTCCCTTTAATATGTCCATGGTAAACACGTAAAGACTTTGAACCATCTGGAAATTTCCTCCTGCCAAGGACAGTGTTGGCTGAATTTACACCGAAAATTACCACTGCTTTCTTGAATGTTCAATTCTTAATTTGCCATATGAAGAGGAAAGAAGTATAATCTTAGGTTACTTAACAAACAGAGAATTCATGGATTTCTTATAAATCTATTGTCAACAACCTACCTGTAGGTATGTAACATCAAAAGAAGAACAACACTTTTCTGATGAAACCGAGAAAAATGCTTTTTGGTTAAACAGAAAGTAATTTGTCTTGAAATATCTTAACAAATTCTAACACTTAATTTGCATTATTAGTGTTTTCCATGTAACAAGGACACAAATATCCTTAAAGATTTGTTCAGGTTTCTGAGCTAGTTTATGAGTACTGTATTATGATTTATTGATTCTCATCAGAGGCAACAATAAACAGATATATCACACCAACACAGCGGGATTTATTTTTGTGTGAATATCATTCAACAGTTTATTTATTGATAGAAAATAGCTGGCAGATTTGTTAAGAAAATTTGGAGGAAAGCTAGGTAACAGCTAGGCATTGTGGAACTGATGTATTCATTATATAATTATGCTTTGAAGATGATCTGATCCACATCTGGTGGAGATATGTACACTCTTATGCTGCCCAGCTGATAAATATATGTTCCAAATAATCGAAAAGGAACTGAACGCAAACAATAATATAATTAACCAAGGACTGGACAGAATCACTATAACTTACAGTTTTATGCACTTTCTCTCAGTTTAGAGTCAGGAAATATATAAAAGCTCCTTGAAAAGTCATTTGAGTAGTGAGTGCCAAAAAAAGACATTTTTATGCTAGCTTTTCAACCATTAAGAGTACACAACAACCAATCCATTAATAGTATACAATAAAAGCCTTCCAAAGTCTTCCAGTGACACAAGTTCAGCCTTAAAGAAGACAGCTTATATGATCAATATCTTTTGAGGGTATTTGCCTCAAGGTTGCAGTGCTAAATTCAGACAGGGTTTGAGTTATGTTATCTCCCACCTCAAAAGAACACAGGAGGGCTTACATCGATTTACAAATGGAATGTTTTCTTAAGGGTCTTAGGTTACAAACATCAAAGGGATATGATACTCATGATGCATTTCCGGGAAATGACCCATGAAAAACATATCATATCCTTCCAGGGACAAGCCCATCTTGTTCTCTTTTGCCTGATACAGTTAGCTAGCTGGAAGAAGTGCCACAGGCCACTGGGAGCTATATACACTGTAATACATGAACAAATGGAAGAAACGGGGAGCTCCTTCAAAACAAACAATTTCCATGTTACATTTCAAACTGGTCCATTTAAGTAAAATCTTAATTGCCTTGTTTATTTTAATTTTGTCTAATTTCAACCTGCACTGCATTTATAATTTGTCTACTTTTATATTTATAAATCAATTATACACATTATATGGTAAGTAACTACCTACAGATAGGGAGTCACTTATATGGCAAAAATATCACAATATAAACTGTTAAAAAAAGTTGAATATTTAACAGAAAAAATATGATGGCTCATTGCTTAAATGATTTTGACAAATTTATAAAAAATCCAAACAATTTAATCCAATACCCTCAAGGATTAAGAATTTACAAGAAAGGCATTTACAGCACTGACCCTGGATAAAGAGGGCAATGCTTACTGTACCTTTAATATCAAAATGATTGATATAGAAATGATACAAAGAATAAGGCATAAATGAAGCAAAATAAATGATACAATGATTGTGCACAATCTACTTTTTTCAGCACCAAAGTTCCAATATAGCACAGAAACATATAAATCAAGAGATTGAATTACAAGAATCATTATATTTATGAACTGTGCATTGTGCACTTTTTCATAAATTAAGGACATCATGGTACATACTGGGGTAATATGTGGTTGAGTTTTACACCATGAAGAACCTTGCTGTCATAAGCATCAACATGTTGTGATCCAACAACAAATCACATCAACCAAAAATATTGGGTCTTTCTGCATTCCTGAGATGATTGCAGAGACCCTGTTTTGAGATTTGGTTGTGGGTAGTGGCTCTTCGTCTGTGTTCACTTTACAAACGTACAGATTCATTGTTTTACAGAGAAAAAAGCACTGAAGAAATCATATATATTTAGAACTAAAATTTGGCGCTGCTAGCTCCGTCAGTTTTTGAGATAACATGAGTTAAACATTGGTCAGAAGCAAGCAAACACCACCATGCCATCACAAAGCTCATAGGTTCGCTAAAAATGAAAGGTAACAAATCTCAAATTCTGGCAGCAAAAACAAAATCATAAATAGGTCACATATTGTGGCAGTCCTAACTTATTGTCCTTTACACGCAGTGAAAATTGCTGCTGTAAAAACAAATACCCAAAGTGTCGATAGGTATAGTAGAATTGGCTGCACATGAATAGTGTAGTACTATGAGGACTTTTTGGGTAACCCAATTATGCTGCCTACATGAAAGCTTTAGTTGTTTCCAACGGTGGTGACAAAATCCATTTTGACCTGGCCTCCCCTCGCACAAATAAGCTTGAATGGTTCATATTAGATCACTGTCAAAAGGACATTTCCATCCCACCCCTGGGACTATAATAGAACTGTGCTATATATCATATCTACTGGTAAGGGCAAGTTATGGTGGCTTTGTTATCCAAAAGCTTCATACAATATGCAAGAATGTTCTTTTGCCCAGCTGAGTATGTGTGCTTCCAAAATATATCTGAAGAATGGCTGAATGCATTGATTTCTATGAAACTTTACTAGATCAATAACCAGGACACCTAGGTGTGGTTGAAGTTTTTGTTTTACTTCTAAAATAGGTTTTGAATCTATTTTCCTGAAACCACATACATGAACTCAAATATTTATTGATCATGAATTTTCAAAATTTCAGGGTGGTTATTTTAACCAATTTCCATACTAAACAGCCAATCATCCAATTGATACACTGTTTGGACAACTGATTCACAATTTTTAGACATGAGATCGACATAACATGATAGAAAGAACACTTTCAAACTCTCTGTTTTCCCCTGATTTAAGACATTTTCCTCTAATTCCTTGATTTATTTTTCTGACTGGAAAAGAGAAATTAATTTTCACATTTTTTCTGCTTATCTCCAGGATGGCTGATGGCTGATGCAAAAACTGCTTAGAGCAGATGGCTAAAGTTCGTTTCAGCATTTAAGCAACCTGGTATCTCCTACTTTCCTTAACCAATGGCCTCATTCCTTTCCTACTAGTTCATTTCATTCTACTGGTACCACTGCTCCCACAAGGAGCTTATTTTGCATTTGCTGTAGACCACAACCATTGCATTAAGGCAGCAGTCTTTAATATTAAAGTGTGTATTTTGGCTGTGCCAAGCATGACTGTCTGAGGGTAACTTGGTGAACAAATCAGAAATGCCCCTCTCTCATTGGTAGAAACATCTGTTCTAGTGCTTGGAAAGCACTAGGCCAAATGTTTCTACCAATAAGAGCTTGCCATTCTTGAGTGTAAGCCTAGTTTAATCATTTGGCATGGCGCCAATATACACAGCTCCCCTTGTAGAGGGCTACAGGAAATGTTCCCTGAGGGAGCAGTGGGCACAATGAAATGGATTACCATAAATGAAATGTGACCTCTGTGTGAAGAGTGTAAATGTCTTCACTGGCTAGAACAGTCTCTGGTGCTCTACTGAAGATATATTGAACCCTTTGTCATGATAAGTATGTGTGAATTTAAAGAAAAACACTTAAAGATAAATTGCTTATAAACAAGAATACTGACAGGTCAGGAAGGGCCCCACAAGTAGGCCCATAGACCTCCAGTGTGTCAGAGTGATGCTAGATGGAAGGTCTGGGATGCCAATAAGTTTGGCTTGAAATGCTTCCACAAAATTTTCAAAGATGTGTTTCCTGTGACCTTGACTGTTGACCTCATGACCCCAAAATCAATTAGGTTCTTGCTTAAGTAGTGGGCCACATGAAAGTAAAGTTTGAAATCCATATGTCATTCCAAACTGGAGTTAATTATCTTCCTGAAATGAATTTGGGGACAGCTGGCCCCTGTGACCTTGACCTTTGACCTTGTGACCCAAAAATTGACAATGATCTTCCCTTTTTGGCAGGTGAGCTATATTTGGAAGATAGAAGGTCAGGGATGAAGATTTGGCTCAAAATGCATCCACAACCTTTTTAAAGATTTGGGTCCTGTGACATTGACCTTTGACCTCATGACCCCAAAATCAATAGGGCTCTTGCATTTGAGGTGGGCCATATATAAGTCAAGTTTGAAATGCATACATCCATCTAAACTGGAGTTCTGTTCCGAAAAAGAATTTGTGGACAGACAAACACACAGACAGACAGATGGACAGGACATACATAAGGGCACCTGCTTATTCAAGAGGGGCCCTAATTAACATTGACTTTAAATGTAAAATCTTGTTAATCCAAATAATAAAGAATCACATATATAGCTTTACCAGCTTATTTTTTAAGCATTTTGAATTCAATTAAATGTTACAGAAAATCAGTTTGCTTTTAATATTACTTACAGTAGTTCTTTTTTTCATTTGATAATCATGGCTAACTGATTATTCTCTTGAAGACTTACTATATTTAATTAATACTAAATCTTTATATATTAAAGCCACAGTGGAAAAAGAGGAATGAAAATTCAGTGAACATTTGGCTGAAAATAAAAATCATTCTATTTAACAAAATTATTTGTCACGTACTTTTGACATGCATGACATACTTTGTGACAAAACAAAATGAACCATAATTCATAGAAAGTCGCATCTAAATGAGATTTGTCTGTGCTACATGATTTGCTTTTCTCAGTTCAAGGAAAAGGCCTGGTATCTCAGCCCTCCCAGACAATTGCTGGCCGATAAACATGTCTTACGACAAATAACTAGATATCATAAAACACAACCCTGTCTCCTAAACATATCGCTGGCTCAAAATAACTATAAAAACTGGGTGACCAACAATTTCTTGAATATCCTGCAAAGTAGGTATGTAGAGCTCTTTTATATGACAGTCCACATTATGCATGGTGACTGATGATATTCACTATTCTCTAGGTTTGCCTATATGTGGACCAGACCAGGGCTTGACATTACCAGTTCACCACTCACCTAGGGCAAATAAAATAGTCGTCTGGTAACCAAATGTTGGCTTTTACTTGTCAGACTGGGCAAGTGGGAAGTCGACCAACTGGGTCAAACATAAACCTTTACATAAAAGCCTCAATCTTAACTTATCTACATTTAGCATTTTTATTTCTTGGAGAAACTAAATTATATTAATCATACCTCTTAAACATCTTATCACCTGTATGTTCATCTGCACAAATACTAAAGAGAAATATAATTTACAAACACTTGAACATGGATATTGTGTAACATAGAACATGTAACACAGTCATGTGGGACAGTTTCTAGCTGCTACCACTGGGTAAAAAAGGGCAAGAAAAAACTGGGCAAGTATTTCTTAGTTTATTCTTCTTGACATTATGTCTTTGGAACTAAAACCATGATATTATATGATAATAAACTTTCTTTTATTTGCAAATATGTTTGTTTGTTTTCATTGGTTTTACTTTGAGCAATAGCCTGTCTGCTTATATCACAAAGTTTTAAAAGCATTAAATAATATATTTTCTGTAAATTATGGCCGCCAGGGATTTCTCATATAATTTGTGTTATACAAGTGAGACAATTGTGTCACACTCACTTATGAAACTAGCTATAAATATTAGTGTTGTTTGGTCTCTTACATTAAAACTTAGATTACATATCTCATAATGTTTATATGGGGCTCAGAATAGTAATAAATATAAAATTTATAACTGAGCAATCAGGAACCACATGGAAATTCAATTCCCAACTCAACTAGTTGACTTGGGAACCAATCTCAACTACATGTAGTTTAGTTCTGAACTGAAGAAGATTCCCATGTACACTGTGACCTATACATAAACAGCAAAGAACCAATCAATACTGTGCCAAAAGCAATTGTATTATCAGTCATGATGTTGGCAATTTAAGCAATTTGTTTCCCTTTTCATATTTGTAAAAATATAATGGTATGTCTCATATGATGTTGTATGATTAACTAGAGAATAAGACAAGAACACAGAAATATTAGGAACTAACCTATGATTAAATCCAAGAGAAAGATCTTGGAAGCAGGCATGTCAGGCCTTCCTGTTAAACATCTTACCTGGATTAAAAGCGCCTCATTACTGTTCCATGTCCAAGCAGGGGGGTCCATTAAACAGACATATTATAAATAAACTCTTGAACACATAAAACATTCTGATTACAGAAAACTGACTGACCATATTTTGATGAATTATGCCACAGAGATTTGTGACACTGGAAATATGCTCGTCCTTTTTCATCTGTGGACATCATCCTGAGATTTACAGATTATGTATTTTATTCTTTAGCTGATTAGGGTTAGGTCTGGCAGTTTTAACTTGAATTTAATGAGAAATACTATCTATTCATCACCAATTCATCTTTAGATTCAAATATATTACTGATATATGCTTTCACTAAACATCTTCATTTCATGGAATTCAGAATATCCTTTTTTTAAATAAAATCCTTTGAACAGTCATGTGTTATTTGCAGTACGTGTAACAGAAACAAAATCTTCAACAAATGGTTATAAACATTAACTTATGGTATGCGGGCTTTACTGGAATTATAGTAAATTGCGATCTACACATTTGTTATGATCAGTTATGTGGCAGGGTGGAAAATGTCTATTTTTTTAGGTCATGCTGTGACATGCCAAGGACAGTTTTAAATGATACCTATTACGATATATACAGTACAACTCTTGTATAACGGTCACTATTGGGACTAGATAAAAGTGGCCTTTATACAGGAGGGGCCTTTATACAGGAGTTGACCGGATATGAAGGGAGGTGTTAAAATATAACACCAACAAAACTAAAGTGTTTATTGCTCTTACTGGCCTGGGGGACCAGGAAACCTAGCCATAATAAGGAATAGAGGAGTGGCCACAATTGACAGTCAAAATAATATGAAATATAATGGTGGTGATTCATGACAAGAAAGTCTGACCATTATAGAAGCCTTGTTATGATGAGTGACGGTAAGGAGGAGTTCTACTATACAGTAATTTGTAGGGTGAGAGATGGTTATTTCCAGCCCGCCTCACTTCCCACTGATTTCACTGCTGTTGTTCAACTATGGATAATTGGGTGTAAGGATCCCTGGACCAACAGGTGGAAGTGACATGCAGATCAAATTAATCCAATTCTCTGTTGGAGCCAGAATGTCCATGCAATGTCATCCATATACTTATTAATTCTGCTAGATAACCATGTACAGCTGAGGAAGGAACTAAGCAGCTGAAAGCCAGTGACAGATCAAGACATCCCCAAGCTAGACGGAACAAGGGTGTCAACCATCCTACTTCAGTTTACTCTATTAATTTACTAAAGCTCTAATTCAAATCTGACAACCTTTATAAAAAGTAAACAAGTAAAACTACTGATCAAAACATATAAATAATATAGGTGAAAAATGAGTGTCTCTCAACCAATGTTGGCTAGTCCAGGGCTACATATGAGAACAAGTTAATGCCTTATTGTGCCGCACTGACACTTATTTTTAAGTGTTGCCTCTTTCATAGTTAATTTTAACCTTTTGTTCAATCATTTCTAATATTCTTTTCTATAATCCCTCTCATCTGACATGCAGCTGGGTACAATTTACACCTTACTGTCTGTGATTGCTCCTTTGGGATCCCGTATACAATCAGCACAGGGCTTTTAGAATCTTCCTGGTCAAAGACAAAAGTGAATGCAGTCCTTGGCTGCCCTGCCGGTAGTCCAGAACTGGTCTCTCTTAGCCTCAGGTAGGGAAAAGGGGGGAAGGACAGCCGGTAAAAATGAGAGAGACAATAAAACTGAGGTTCAGAAGGTACAAGGCCCCTCATTGAATTCCACGAGGAGTAAGACAAGGACAAATGGTAAAGCATCAGCAGTGCTTAAATCAATTCATGAATCAATAACTTTAATTTGCTGTTTGACCCTATATATGTAAATATATAAGACTGTATACTGACTGTATTGTTTACCTGTCTGGTTCTTTTAGATGGTAAAGTCCTGGTAAAGTTACTTGTAGTCTGAGGAAGCTTACATATATCACAGTTACTTATTTGTACCGGTATATGAATTTTAATACAGACATATAAAAGATACAACAGCTCTTTGAAAGCTCATGACAATGGTCCTACATAAATATCAAAATACATTAGGAATTAAATCAATTTGCACAAATTCATTCAAGTATATCAAGCCTACACAATTGTAAAAGCAGTTCAGATGTATCTAAATAACTTTGATTTAAGTCTTGATGGGTCTAAGAGTTTGTACTTGTTTTCTTCCATGACAAAATTTAATGAGGATCAAATGAATAGCATCTAGGTATTTTTTTAGTTAGAAAACTAACATGAAAGATTATTCTGCAACAATTCTGATAGGCTGATGCAAGTGATGAAGTGGTGAATACAAAGTAAACATGAAAGTATGATATCGATGCGAGCTTACCAGGTGGGGGGTCATGGCCTCAGGGTCACTTGCTTTTGTATATAAACCACAAAAAAACATTTAAGGCTAGATAGCTAGACAACAGACAAGAAGCTTATATATATATATGATGAGATCATGATGCTGTTTGATCCTATTATTTCTTATACAAAACATGTTGCGGTTGAAATTTCACAAAGTCAGCTCTAGAGGCTCAATTATATCAAACATACATTCTTGCATCAAGAAAATCAAACAACAGATCTAAATTGTCTTCCAGCCCTCCATAACCCTAACTTTACCACAAAGCACAGACTGTTTCAAAGAAATTAAGTGGATCTCGTTCAAGGATAAAATTACCCCATGGGCTCTATAAAACATTCCCCCTATCCCTGTCACAAGATCAAGATTCCCAAGGGGTGAATGCCAAAGTGCAAAAGAGCCACACTAAAAAGCCTCCTATATAAACAATTTTTCAATATACTCTGCTCTCCTTTGCCAAAGTGAAATGAGAGAGAGAAAGAGAGAGAGAGAATCATGAAGATAATGTAAAGAAAAGATATTGCTTGAAGATTAATCTCAGGTATTCTAATTTCAGCTAAATTTCAGATAATGTTAGGAATACATTATTTCCTAATAGTGAATGAAATGTGTAGAATAATTTATGCTGTGAAAGAATTTATAGAGTCTTTATAAACCATAAAGAAACAACAAAACAGTCTGTTTACCATAACAAGGCCATATGATCAGAGGTCCGATTAAGATGGGCAACTAGCTGTGTTTCAGCCAGCAGAAACATATATTAAATTTTTTGGACCAAGTCAGACCAGGCATCTCCTGATTGACACGTGTTTTGGCTCATCGACGCACATGGCCGCACACCCTGTGTTTATGTTGACACCTTTCATCGCGCCCGGTCGACTGCTTTTAACATTTGTTTCCAGGAGAAAGCAAACAGTTTCAGGGCAATATTTTGGCAGGCACATATTTATTTTAAAGGGAAGAAGCTATTTTTCGTGTTAACTCAATATGCTTTATAGGTGATTGGGCCCCTTTAACCAAACAGATTTTATTCTCTATAATCATGAAAAAGCATGGATCATCTCTCAACTATCTATGACAAAAGCGTCCATGATGTAGTGCTCATCCACCATAATTTTGCATAATTACTGTATTTTTTAATTCTGTAGGTAGAGGTGTAAAAGCCCATGCACACCTAGCCCTATCAGATAAAACAAAATCAAAATCAGTCAGGAATTAGGAGAAAAAGTACTTTTTTGTGATTTTGAAAAAGTTTGTTTAAATTTGCACAATTAATTGGTTTCAAAATTCTGTGTACCAGTTTAAAAGATGACACTTAGCCCTAAAAATAAAATAAAATAACTAAGGAAATAAAGGAGAAGTTCTAAGCATTTTTTTGTGATTCTGAAAAAGATTGCATAGCTTTATGCATAATTAATGAATTTCAAAATAACCCTTACCTTGCCCTTACAGATAAAACAAACAAAATCAAAACTGCTCAAGAAATAAAGGAGAAGCATTTTTGTGAATTGTGGATGTACACCGTTGGATAGACACTGCATTGCCATGGCTTAAGATAATGGCCGGATGAATTAAAATACACATATCATTTCTTAACAACAATGAAATATGTGGATTTATTCTTTCATGCTAAGATTATTTCTTAAAAGGTTAAATAAGGTTCTTAACAATGTGGAATATGCTAATATTATTTCTTGAGGTAAAAGCCGCAACAATGGAGACATTATATCTAATATATTACTCATGACTGCAGTGTCAGTCCTTCCCAGCCAAGCCTGAACTGATAATGATGTCTGACAGTGGCTGGCATACAATGAGGCACCAGAGGCTGGTCTCTTGAGGTTACTAATGAGAATCCATCTGAGCTGTGAATATTGATCAAGTACATGTCAACTACAACTTGAGAGCTGGTATACCATGGAAGAATTTAAATGCTTCTGCCAGTCCTGCCAGCATCAACTGAGTCTGCAGTGTACTGCTCCTTTCAGAGTATCAGCTCTGTAGTTTCATTCAACAGCATCTAAATGATCACCACCACTCATATGGGAACCAACTCCCATATCTGTTAACCTAGAATGACCTTACAATTTATTCATTAAGAATCAAATCACCACAACAGGATGAGTGACCCGTGGGTCATGGCACTCAGCTGAAAAGCAAGACCTATCGCACAAAGACCTAAAATCAATTCATAATTGTAGGACTCAGAAAGGAAACAATACAGGGTGATGACAATCCTACCACTGATCATTTGAATTAAATTTGTTAGCTTCCACTAATTTTACTTAGGAATAATATTTAAATCTCTTAATCAAATAATAAATTACCAGTGTGTTTTTGAGAATTTTCAAGGACAGACCATGTGGACTTATTTTCACATTTAACTTCTTCTTTATTTCTGGTTTTCATAAACATTGCTGGATGATATTAATTCCACTGATTCCTGAATGCAATGTCATCACTGGTCTTGGGTATATGAATACATATATATGTAAAATTGGAAAACGTAACACCCAGTGATTTGTAAAATGGGCAAGATTGATGAATTACCATGGGTTTTAATGGCAGAAAAATATGTTACTGATCCATAATTTAGAGAGGTAAGCTAACAGGGACTTGGAAAAAAAGCCCACTATATGAAAAACGGAAGGACAACTGTTTTAAGAGCAGAAAACCCTTGTTGACTTACAGTCACCTGAGCTAACAAAGAGGGAAGGCATGCCGGAATCAATGTTGTAACAAACCTACAGGTCTGTGGCTTGATCTGTAAACATATGTCCTCCTTCATTAATGTTGAACTTTAAAGCAAATATTCAATCAATACACACTCCATACATTTTTGACAAGTATATGGACCTGACATAAATTTTCCAATGTGGGTCTGAGGATTTCTACTTATGCTGGTCTTGTAAAAGTTACAATTGATTCAAACTCCCAACATGTAACCACGAGCAACAGTGCAGAATAACAAACTGACAATCAATAATGCATATATATGGTTATATTATTAACACAATTTGCAAGTGGTTCTGACTCTGTAGCCTGCCGTGCATATATAAATATATTCTCATGCTAAATACCTGATTCAGGCCACAGACACAGTACCTACATGTAGCACTGATTCAGATATTTATTAATTGTCAGGTTTATCACTGAAGGACTTTTTAGGACCTTTTTAAGACTTTTTTGAGGAATTTTCCTCAGCTATCAACGACTAGCAAACATAAGGATTTCCCCTACAGAACCTTTAACATCCCTTCCTTGACCCTTAATTGTTCACAATATTCCAAAAACTAAATATCTAAACAAGTTTGCATTCTCAGTTATGCTATGAAAAAAATATTCTGGAGCAACACAAATGAACCATTTCCCAGTTTCACAGTGTATAAACACATCAAGTCAGCACAGCAATGTAGCATCATTGTCAGATCAGCTGAATGTCCAGTCTGATTGTCTCAATTTTATTGCAGAAATGTCAGTACCCTGTAAGATATAAACTCTTATGACATTCACGAAAACTTCACCTTCAGTTTGCCCAGATTATTTTCTTTGCAGTTTATCAGTCAAACGTCTCACTAACAAATACAGCAGAATCATGGTATGATGTTCATACTCAGACAACAGTGAGAGAAATGATTTCCTCCAAAGTCAAGTACAGCAAGATTGCTTCCACTGAATCCAAATAAGCAAATCATTCTTCAGCTTCTAAAAGAGATGATGGATTCACCATCCTCACAGCCTCACCAAAGGGGGATGCCCATAAGAAAAGGGCAAGGCATCACGGTTTCCACACATTATATAAATTCATCTCTTCTAACAGGATTCACTACCTTGCAAGAAATTCATCAGATATAGAATACAAAAAAATTAAAAATTCCCATATTCACCTTCCGAATCTATTTTAGCCATATCCTTGGTCATACCGATCTTTTTTTGGAGGGGGGGGGGGGGGGGGGTAGGTGGTAGCCCCTTATCATCGTGATTTATTCTGCTTCCTTTGTTATATAATTATTAAGGTCTGTCTGACTCTCAGCCTGCCTGTCTGTTTGATTGTCTGGGTGATTAGAATCTCAAAAGACATGGACGAATGTAAATGAAATGTGCAGACAGCTTGGGAATAACGAAAATGACAATCTTTTGTATTTTGAAACTGACCATGAAGAGCACTAGGATAAAAAATATTATACTACTCCTTCTTTGCCTTTTCTTTGCTACTAGTTTACAAATATAGGGCAGACTCAAATAGATTTCTCATGCAAAGTCTCTTTTTTCAAGGATTACTGTTCTTAATGGCCACATTAATTGGTTTATTTGAAGCAAAGCAAATTTTATATTGATAAATTTATAATACTTCAATGGTTATCAGAAGTAAACAGCTAAACAGCTTGTATTTTTCCTCCTTTGCCCATTTTACCCTTGAAACATTCCTTTCTAAATCAGGTTATTCCTGGAGCCAAATCTTTTATGAGACATTAAACATTCTAAAAGTTCCCTGACTGAAGTATGTGTATCGGGATTATTATTGCCGGAGGGCACATTGATATACCTCAGGTGCCATTTACTTTAGGTATTAGTCTCTATACTAGTGGATCTTTAGTTACCAAGCATTAATACTTTCAATTTAAGTGGGCTGCATGGAAAACTAGAATATGGGTAGTCAACAAGCGACTACGTGTATCCGCCAAAATGAGAGTAGGACGGGTGAAGTGAGGCATGGATTAAGTGGCAAGGGGAAATAGAGTTAGATGTGTTACATATTAGCATGGATGTCTGCAACGTAAACATGATTGTAGGTGGCGCCATCTGTTATTTGAACGAGAAACTAAACAAGATGTATACACATGCAAAATTTCAGGTGGAAAAGTCAAACCACTGCCAAGATATGAGTGATTTTATCCCATAGCAGACAAACTGATGGCCTCTGTGCAAAAATGGTTGCAGGTGGCACCACTAGTTTTGTGTATGATAAAGAGCTATGTGAGATCCAAACACCTGCATCACTTCAGGTAGGTACGTCAATATAGTTTGGAGATATTAGCAAGGATATCTGCAGCATGGACATAAATGTAGGTGGCAACACCTGTCATTAAATCAAGAAAGCTATCCAGGATGTATACGCATGCCAAATTTCAGGTGAATAAGTAGAACCACTGCTGAGATATGAGTGATTTTAACACAAGTCCAACGAAATGATGGACGCTGTGCAAAAATGGTTGAATGTGGCGCCACCAGTTTCTTGTATGATAAGGAGTTATGTGAGATCTAAACACATGCAAATTTTTTAGGAAGATAAGTCAAACCAGTCCAGAGATATAAGCATGGATGTTGCAGCGTGAAAGTGAATGTAGGTTGAGCCACCTGTCATAAATTCAAGTAAGCTATCCATGATGTAAAAGCATGCCAAATTTCAGGTGAATAAGTCAAACTACTGCCAAGATATGAGTGAATTTCACCCAAGTCAAACAAACAGATGGATGCTGTACAAAAATGGTTGAAGGTGGCGCCACCAGTTTTGTGTATGATATAGAGCTATGTGAGATCTAGAGTCTTGCAAATTTTCAGGAAGATACGTCAAACCAATCCGGAGATATAAGCATAGATGTCTGCAGTGTGAACATAAATGTAGGTGGCGCCACCTGTCATAAAATCAAGAAAGCTATCCAGGATGTATATGCAAATTATGCATGCAGAATTTCAGGTGAATTAGTCAAACCACTGCAGAGATATGAGTGATTTTAACCCAAGGCACACGAACAGATGGATGCTTTGCAGACATGGCTGCAGGTGGCGCCACCATTTTTGTGTATGTTATAAAGCTATCCAAGGGCTACATTTGTGTAATTTTTTTTTTCCTGATTGGTCAAACGAGTCCAAAGATATGTGGGTAAATGTGTCAAAACAGACGCAAAGATGGACGCACTGAAGAGAGGAAAGGTCAGAGGTCAACATGGAATGGTAAGGCACCAGTTCACATGTGACCCAATAATTATTGTAAGTTTCCAAAAAATGGGTCCAGTAGTCTCAGAGGAGTTCTCCAAAAACCAATACGACGGCAGCAGAACCCAGTCAAAAACATGGTATCCACAAAACTTTGTTTTGGCAGATACAATAATGATAATCTATAGATGCGCAATAATTTAAAACATACAGATAGTGAACATGCAATATTTTAAACAGAAGTAATGTAGCTTGCACTGGCTGCTCACAGGAGTCAAGGTCATGCCTACAAAAGAAAACCACTGGTTACAGTCATAATCCTAATTATATTGAAGCAATAATAATTTGCGGTTTAAGTCCTAATCATAATTACCCTTGCTCATAACCTTGAAAGCTAATTATTAATTGAATGTACAAAAAGATGCTAGGTACTTAAAAACTTTGAATGTCAAAGGAACATTATAAAGATAACAGATCTTTTATGCATTGCAATCAATTAGTCCAAACAATTTAAAATCAACCAAAGTTCAACCCATTATCTCTGTTACCAAAATGACAATACTGATCTCCACAGAAAATTAACAGCTACCGGTAACTAGAAATTTTATACACTGGAGATGCCAGAGTATCCCCAGACCTTGGCTGTACATCCCTTAAAACTGATCCATATCTGTTGAAATGCTGCATAGGTGGTGCCACAAGTCTTGTTCCAACTTCTGTTGATTACCATAAATTATCCATAATATCCATTATGAAGCAATGATCTACCCAAACCTATGAAAATACAAATTTGAAAGAAGTCTATTGAATAATTTAGAGTTATACTCAAGTTGCTGCAAGCATGTTATTCAGTAGCAGTAAGGGTCAGATAAGTGGTAACATTATTGAAGGTGGCTGCGCACCACCATTCAACTGTACAAGATAAAGTTATCTTAGATCTGTAGTCATGCATAATTTAATTCCTCTTCTCACTCTTGAGATAGCTAATGTTTTGTATGATTTTTAACTTAATATGGACCAATTCATGGTCATGACTACTGATTGTAAAGGTCATGATCTAAATTGAAATAGCATTCTTCCCCGGATTCCTATCATCTAAGCATATGCAAAACCTTATATAAAACATATGCAAATGTCACTTTACAAGTGAGCCTTCAAAACAAGGTAATATAAGTTATCAAAGATCTTTGGTCATACCAATTTTCAGAACAATACATCCATGCTTTCGTGAGACATTAATATTTTTAATCTAAAATGAATATTAATCTAAAATGGACCAATTCAAAGTCAAGGCAACTAGTCTCAAAGTAAAGGTCAAAACCATATTTTAATTAGGCTTTGTCCTCTAACCCATACCTTTATATAAACAATTTGTAAAAGATTCAACGATTGCTTTCCTAGTCATCTCATTGCCAAGGATTCATTGCAGTAGCAGCAGTGCAGTCGTCCTGAAACCAGTGTGCTCTACTTCTCAAATGAGGATCCAATGTCTGACCATTTACAACAAAAAAATTCACATTTCACACACATGAACAAATAAGTACATTTGTATGTTTCAGGCAAAAATGACTGATTAAAGCCAAATCAGAAGATGAATTATGCATGAACATAAAAGCAGAGTGATGTATTTTTTTCTTATTTATTTTCATTTCATAGATTTAGTCCAAAAGAACAACTGCACTGGGGCATAAAGACTACACCATCTGATCTAGAAAACTGTCATCTTGGACCTGAAAATACAACCATCAGGCCTGGGGGCATGTCATTATGCTGATCAGTGGATCATGTTAGGACATTCAAGGAGTAGGAAGCACTTTTCTACGATAAGACATGATGTAAACACAACAAACCCCAAGGATTATGAGGGTCTCACCAGGCCAATGGCCAGGCAATATTACACATGACAGTCCAGTGTAATAGACCCAGGTGCCCTCAGGCAGTCCCATGTGGCCTGATTTACAAGAGTCAGGATTAATTCCTTGTACCAATTGGGTTCATGACTTTACTAGGTAAATTAGATATGGCATATTCTTTGTCAGGTCTAGCTCACCACAAAATGCAGGCTGGCAAGTCTACATGGCCTGTCCATGTTGTTCATTAAGTCTAAATCTGATCATTTGTTCCAAAAACGTCTATAACTCAACAGTAACTTCACACAGAGGAGTTCATGGGCTGGTTTCATTGCAGGAGCGTGGTGGTTTATGGCTGGACCAGCACTTGAGATCTACAGGTCTTGTGTTATTACAGTCATTACAGATAGTTCTTGCCCTGGCTACAGTAAATTATATGAGATTCAGAAGCATCATGTAACTCCTATTATCGAATTGGCAAAAATAAATTTACATTCATGATGAATTTCACACAGAAAAACTTTTATAAACAAGCATCAAATAACTTTTTTTTCTAAATGGACAGAAAAACTTTCATTTATATATGTGCCAATTACACAGAAAAACTTTATCTAAAGCCTCGGTCTGCGGTCACCGCACACCGTAGAGTAACGTACGGATTTTGGGATGGCAGGAATACTTGTGCGGCCAACGTGCGGGAATGGCAAGGTGTCTTCCTCATTCTCACGGCCTTTGCCCGAGTAAAGTAAGCTAACCCTGCGGACGCTCCAAAGTAACCTTGTGGAAGCCGCACGGACCCCTTACGACAGCCGCAGTTACACCATACATCTCTAAGATAACAGAGAAGGCATTAAAAATCGTACGAGCATCCTACAACATCCGTAGGGCTACTGTACGGTGCCCGTACGGAGCCCGTAGGTGGCTGCCTGACACATGGCCACCGCATCAACTTAAGCACTTGAGCTAATGTCAGTTACGGTCGTTGCGGAGTCCCTGCAGCCTTTGAAAAAACGCACGGTTGCCTTACGTCAACCGCACGGAATAGCCCATAACACCTGCCGTACGGCGACCGTATCCCAGTTGTGACCAAGGCTTAAATAAGACACCCTTGTGTAAGACTTAATTAATTTAAAAGCATGAAAGTTTTTCTTACTATAAGTTCCCTAACTACATTACCTCACAATAAAACACAATTTGTTATAACTAATTCATGACAAATACATATAAAGTCTGCTAACATTTAAAAGATTCCTAGCCAGTTTTTCCTTGTTATAGTAAGATAACCAAGTTTCTTCACCTATATTATTTCCAAAGAACAAAATCTTACTTCCAAATCACACATTCACATTTCATGCCTTAAACTTAAGAACACCGAGAGACTATTCTAAATCTCTAACACTGCTCAGACATGGAATGATGAAATACTGTCCTCAAATGATACCAATAACATAATATTTGAAATTATATGATGAATCAGTACACTTGTGTGTATCCTTTCAGCAAAACTTCTTCCACTTCTATGGATTTGGAAACGTGAAGTTTCTTCTATTTTTGACATGAATTCACAAATCAGTAGCTTAATGCTTCAATGAGGACTAAAGTATCAATAACATCAACTTTTGGATTGAGTACCCCTCACATGTACAGTAAGTACCCAGCAACAACATGTGCCTGTCTGGTAGGTCTTCAGTATGCAGAGCCTGTTTCCAGGTGACTGCATCAAAATCTCTGTGACAGTGTAAATAATTAGAGATGGAAACAAAGAAACTGAGCTCTCTGTTTTAAGTGACAATTCTGGCCAAAGACCTGTTTCAGGAGTAACATACTTAAGTGATAGTGAATAATAATAATATGGAAAGCATACAATGTGAGTCAAATTTTTAAGCATTTTAATCAGCCAGGCAATGCAGAGTCAATATGTCATTCAGATAAATGCATGGCACAATTCCTGTTTAACTGGTCAAGGATATTTATTATAAGCAACCTAACAAGCTTGTACCTTAAATTGTCCAAGGGCCAGAAGTCAACACCCTTAAGTTTATAATTAAAACAAAAATAATCACACATGCAAATTAAAATTGTATGAAGTAGTTTTAGTTAAAATAAGAAATTAAGCATTTTAATCAGCCAGGCAATGCAGAGTCAATATGTCATTCAGATAAATGCATGGCACAATTCCTGTTTAACTGGTCAAGGATATTTATTATAAGCAACCTAACAAGCTTGTACCTTAAATTGTCCAAGGGTCAGAAGTCTACACCCTTAAGTTTATAATTAAAACAAAAATAATCACACATGCAAATTAAAATTGTATGAAGTAGTTTTAGTTAAAATAAGAAAATAATGTAGCAGCACAGCTTAACCAATTCAACCTAAGGCTCAAACTACCCCTTAATTAAAAATTTATCTTTTCTTTTTAATCTTTATTTTAAAAGCATGTTGAGACAGCAATAGTCAGGAGGACTGATGAGTTGAATCAAGATGGTTTTCTGTTTTCAAGATTGTCTTAAGAACAGTTTCATTGTTCAGTTAAATCATGAGTTACTTCATACAAGCGACTTGGTAAAACTGAGATAAACTTATTTTTCCGAGAAAGAAAACATGGACTTTTGGGCCACAACTAGCTCATGCAGTGGCCGTTACTAAAATGCTAGAACTCAAGAAGCAAATACAGTCATACCGGTATATCATATTTTCAAATGTGGTAGAAAAATTAAAGGAAAATGGTAGACAACTAATGAACAGCTTATATGAACAATTTAATTTACAACAACTGTTGTGTATGCAATTACTCCAGGCAGTTATGAGAATGAGTGAATTTATAAATGGTGTTGTTTCAAGCAATTTGTGACTAAAATTTCATGGGGGCTAATTCGAAAACAATTGAAAGGTTTATGTTGAGTTAAATACATGATACATGTTTAGCAAAACAAAACAGTAGTCTTTAAACTAGCCCTTATGATTAAATTATGATTAGATTAAGCTCATGCAGGATGTTAATTAAATGTCCTAAGATATAAAACTTACAAAATTAATCACATCATTTAAATCTAATAATAAGTCTCATTCACTGAAGGACCCTGACACTGGAAATGTTTTATTTTTAGCAAAACATAATGGTGGTGTTTAATTTTAGCCCTTATGATTAAGTTATGATTAGATTAAGCTCATAGAGGATTTTATTACATATCCTTACATATAAAACTTACAAATTAATCACATTAAAATCTAATAATAGTACTCAATAATTGAAGGATTCTGACACTGGAAATGTTTAATTACATTGTGTGTAACTTAAACAATGTAGTCAGGTTCTTATCAGAATACATTTTTTGTTACAATCAAGGGTTTAACCTGGTGATAATATCACATTCAGAATAAGCTAAGGCTGCTCAAGAGCCCTTGCTGCACAGCTGAAAAGATCTGATGGATTTCCTTATTTAAGTATAACTGTATAACTGTAATAATTTCAAACATCATTTAGGGGTCAAAATGATCATTTACTGGGGGAGGGCTTGCAGAAGACATGCCACATCCAACCTTTGATGTCAAAGGCAGCCAATTTATGGCTGTTTCAATAAGTCTATTTAATAAAATTTGGATTTCACTTGAAAACTTGATTGTTGTTGACAAGCCTAAACAACAACAGAATGAATTCAGACTACTCATATTATGAACACTTATAAATAGTAAACAATTCAAATTTCACAGATTTGTTAACTTTTTAATTTTATGGTGTAAAAAAAACTTGCTTTTTATACAATCTCTGACTTGCCAATTTTTTTCTTCAAATTTTACATGGCAAGAACACAAATTAAGGAATTTCTGAACTCTTAGATGGTTAAAATTTAACAAAATTTTTACATGATTTTTTACCAGTACCTGAAATTAAAGTACCTAAATTTAAATTTTAAATTTTATAAAAGTTGAAGAATACAAAACCCTGAGCAAGAGGGTGTAGTGGCCCTTAATCTGGGTTTTCCTAATATATTGCTTTAATATTTTTCTCATATTTTAGATGCATGATGATACATCCTACCCTCTTACAGTTACTGGGTCCACCCACATTGGCAGTTTGATCATACTGGAATTAGCATCCATTCCACTGCCGATCACAAGGGCAAGCACAGCTGTGCTCCCATCTCCACCTCATTTGACTTGCATGAATCATCACACGCCTGATTTACTTGTCACTCTATGCAAATGAGCCCCCATGACAATCTAATGAATATGTTATAACTGCAAATGAACCTCATGGTGGGTCTAAATTAGATCATTAGATTCTAATCATCCTATTTACATAGGATTTATAGGTAACTTTTACAGAGGCACAGAGATTTTAATACAGCTCCTTCATTCCTTTGATAGTACATCACATGCTCTAAATATTATGTCCACTATTATTATTTACCATGACATGGTTCAAAATACTTTGAAATGTCACCTTTCCAACAGAAAGGAATTAATACAGGTTTGCCTTTCTGCAGAAAAAAAGCCTTTCTGCTAAAAGTGCATCCTATCATCAGATCAAACTTTCTGTCACAGTTCCCTCAGTGTAAACCTAATCCTGCTAACTTACATGCCATCCTACATGCACACCTGCGTCGAAAAAGAACTGAATGTTTTCAACGGTAACACTGTTATACATGAAACATGACTGTGCAGTGTAACAGGAACATTTATGAGACGAGGACCTTAATGCTGTTGAGTATAAGTACCTGTAGACCTTTTTTAAAGGGAAAATATAGGATATATAGTGAGTTGATAGAACACCACATGTAAAATATTTGTTTTTTTGTGTCATACATGTTACTACTTATCAGCTACTAATATGGAAAACATATAGGTGTTCAACTTTCCAACAGATTGGTACAAAATGAAAAATTCCTCTCTGTGCACATGTTTGCCTGTCTGAGACGGGCGGAAAGGCATTATTTCGAGTCCTGATGACTGTCATAAATATACCAGATAAAATCTAATGCACATTACTCATGTTCAATTTTGACCGGCAGCAATCAGCCACTTTGATGACAGAAACTGACTGTTCAGCATGCTGGTAGCTTTCTATCATCAGAGAGGTGGATTGCCTCTAAACTACAATATTTCAGGTCTTAAAGCTTGATCTCCACATCATAAACCTAATTTCCATGTAACCTACAGGATCTCAGCCTCAAGTATAAATGTTTTGCAACAATATCTGTATAGTGTACATATGATGTGTTGTGCATTACCCTGTATATTTAGTTAATCGTAATTTTGAAGAGTTCAGGTGGGTAAGGGTCAAATCCCTAAAGTTTTTTAAACTAATTTTATGGTGGAGGTTACCACCTCAATTTTTATTGCTTACATAACTTATCTTAATCTGTGAGATCCATACTGGTTCGGGACTGTGTGACAGGGCAGTTGCACACAATTCCTCTCATTTATATCCTGGTGTCACAGGTCTGGTAACTACCAGGGTGCATGGGTGTGTACTGATCCCCACTGCTGGGTCATAACACCAGGGACCCTCAAAATTCACACTTGTTTATGAGCGATACATGTCTGCATGTGGGCCACAGCCTTCCCATAAGGCCTGCAGACCGCTCACACTTAGTGGAGGCTGACCTCTCCTCAGCTGAGAATTGCACTTGCAAACTTTTCACCACAGCAGCTGGTCAAATCAATTCACAAATTGGAAGTCATCATTCTCCTATTTCCTTTGCTGCCTACATATAATTAAAATTAATGAAATGCCACACCTACCTGCCATGCTGAAGGATCTTCAAATTTAATGTCTTTCTCTCTGAGTGTCCAGTAGAAGGATACCAAGTCAATCGTCTGGTTGGCTGAAGTAATCAAAGTTCTCCAGGCCTCATAGGTGGACATGTGAACAGGAGATCCTGCTGCATAGGTCAAGTTTTCTGGGATGCTTTCAACAAGGGTTGCTCTTCAACACAGAAAGTATATAGAACAAAGTGAAAATATGCCATGTCTTGAAACATCAATATATTTTGAATGCTAAATCTGTCTTTGAAAACACAATGTAGACAGAACATCATTAATACACACTTACAATATGTAATTTTATCAGGAATGTATTCTGTAAGACTGAATCCATTTGGTAGAGGAATCACATGAGCACAGTAACTGGTTAACCTGCTGCATACAAATTTCAAGAATAGCTTGGTTGGGCTCTGTTGGAACCAAGGCCACACTCCTTGCATATATGTTATGATACATTCATTCTAGCTGATTCCCCATAATGGCTGCCTTTGCCATATATGACCATAAGGGAACTGGTACAGGGAAAAGGATATTCTGACCAATGAGAGCAGGGTATTGCAGGTTTTGGACAAGTAAATTCATTTTCATTCTTTATTGAATATTAATGACATAAACTGTTGGAGTAATATGGTACCCTCTCCCTAGGTTCCCTGTTGGCTTTCCCCAATCTTGGAAAGTTAAACTCTGGATGACAAATGGATTGTGAAAACATCAAGAGATAGCTGTTAGCTCTCTCATTAGTCAAAGAAAAGATTTGTGATTTGTGTTCTAACTGAATTGAGAAAATCTCTGTGCTACCAAGCACTGATGGCTACCTATGAACAGCTAATTATTAACCATTCTGTTAATCATTCTGTCAAGAGGTAACTCAATTGCCTGTTGCACCAATGTCCCTCTTATTTTCAACTTGGCTTATAGAATATGCAGTGCCCCAGACAGCTGCAAACACCCAGATAGCAAAGAAGGTGTTTGTAATAGAGCCCTGAGCCCTTTTAACCACACAATGTGGCTGGCTTGGACAAAAGACAGCTGACTTAAATAGTAAGCTGAGTTTTGTGGCTTGACTCAGCTTGTAAAATGTCAGCTAGCTAAAAATGACCTGTAAGCCTATTCATTTGATGAGGTAACAAAGCATCTGTTTTATATAATCAAGTAATCTATATAACATGTGACCCCTATATTTTCAGGGTTGTCAGGCTTGACCATGTTTTATAATGCGGGGTGCTTTAACTTTGTCAGTCGGCAGAAGCCTTAGCCTCTCTCCTGGAGAGATCTACAATCTGATGAGTCATTCTATTTCAGAAAAGCTCAAAATGAAATATGTTAGCCAGTTTGATTTTGTTATTCGCACCTGATATGGTTAAACACTGATCAGCATCTGATGAACAAATTTACATCACTTTTTTATTGATAACTGAGTGCCAAAAAATGGGCAAATAATCAATATGAAATGTTTCCTTCATAGCCAGCCGGTAATACGTAACAGTAAAATTTATATCACAGACAACTCCTCTCAGCCGTCTCATATATTAGTGTTCCTAGGAGCACTTAGTGTAATCACCGGGGGCCTGAGTGTGTCAGACACTCGAGTAACCCCTGTGAGGTATTATTTCTCGGTAAGTGAGAACTATCTATGATGTGGCCAAGCATACTGTGAGCACTCCCACTTGCCTGGAGTTTATAATGGGATGTGATACCTATAAGGTGCAAGACCATACCACAGGGGCTATCTATTTTTAATGGAAGGAAGAAAACAAGCCTAGAGGAGTCCTACACTCTGACACAAACGCGGGCCTGTAAGTGGAACTGACATTTTATCACTGATGGAAAAAAAGGGCATCAACACCTGTTGTTATTGGATGTGGCAAAGGGCAGACCCTTCCTTGTTTAGCTGCCCTCTCTCTCTCTCTCAAAATACAAGTATCCTCAAGGCTTTCCTGTTATACTGTGATGATAAAAACAGCTCCACACTGATTACCCCCTGACATTTAACTTATATGGAGGTTATGTTTCCATCCAAGCTTGTCTGCTGTTGTGTATTTATGAACAATTTACCTGAATAAGTTGTGAGTGGAATTCTAAGAAAATTTGTGATATTTACTGGAATTTGAATAATTCAATGAAGGTTTGTTGAAGTCATGGAATTTTGTGTCATTCAATGGAATTTTGTTGAATATATGGAATTTTGTTGTATTCAATTGAATTTCATGGAATTCTTAGATTCTTTGTGTAATTCTGAGGTATTCTGAAATTCACAGATACTTTGTGTAAATGTACTTTGTGCTATTCAATTGAATTTAATGGAATCCATACCTATTCTGTTTAATTCAATGTGATTTTGAGTAATTCAATTGAATTTTGTGGAATTTATAATTTATGTGATTCCATGAATTTTGTGGTGAGGTAGATCAAGGCCAAAAAAAGAGCTGTTTAAATTTGGAGTTGGTTTAAATTCAAAAACATATGCTCGTTTTTTTTTTTCAAACAGAAAGAAGACTTTGCGTCAGTTTTACCAATTAACCCATACTTATCCCACCACCTTGATAATTGAGATAACCTTTAAAGAAGCTAGGCCATGTCCCTTGACCATGTCAACTGACAAGCTATCTTTCAGGTGAGTCTATAATTTTATATCCCACTCAGCTTGTGACACATAGTCCTGCTGGTCGATACACTTGACACAAAGCTTATTAAATTAATATGTTCATTAAAATTATATCTGAAATACATGGTTTGACTGTTTGAACATCACATGCATGATGTAGTAAATATCCTACCTTTAACAATCATTTTATGAACCAAACTGCATAAGAAAAGGATGAAATACCTTCCTGAAGAATAGAGTTCTAAATTTTGTAACCTGCACAATTAGCCTTGATGCAATACGTATTATGTGGCAAAGTACATGGCTCCCATATTAGAAATGTTTGGTTCTTTCATTTGATTTACACATAAACACAGTTTACTGACAGAAATGCAGATATTCTGGGCCTTATTGTACAACCTGATTGTTCATGAACAAGCACAGAAATATTAAATAAATGTTTGGGATTTTTTTTATTATAAATATCTCTTATTGCAGTAATATATGTATATCAACACACAACTTGTTAAACACAACATTTTCTTAAGCCAACTCAAAACACTACTACCGGTATACACAAATTTGTTCATGTTTTCCTAATTCATGTGGCAATGAGGCATTCTGTTTTTACAATGGTTTATGCTGTGTGCTATTTAGTTTATAAAACCTTGTTTAATCAGTTAAAGTATCATGCCTCACCAATCAATAACTGTCTATTGCTATATGGTTCTATAATTTGGCCAATTTCCAACCTTTATTTTAGTCCTTTTTATTAACAGAAAAATGGAACCAGCCATAGCTGGTTTAACAATCTATCATCTGCTTATTTTTTAATTATAGATTAAGATTGTAAAGTTTAAATACTGGAACATAATAAAACTGCAATAATTGGAATACTGGAACATAACAAGGGACCCATGGGTCACAACACTAAGCTGTTATATATGATCACAAAATATGATTTTGGAGAGGAGGTAGGCAAATGCTGGTTTTGTGTGGTAATATAAGCTGTATTATGAGTTGATGGTGTTTAACTCAAGTTATGTAAGATTTTGATAATATCCTGGAGTGAGGGAAGAGGACTGATGTCATTTATATTATTAACATTTGGAAATGGTGTCACACAGGTTTTGACTTGGCCATATAACTTTATTTACATTGCAGTAGAAGTATTTGGAAAAAAAACCTGTCCATTATCAGTCATGTTAAATATGCTTTTTACAAATGAGTTATCTCGACCCAAGAGTAGCACTAGCACAAATAATCTAAGAGTTTTAACTATTTATTATTCAAATATATTCGCCAAGTATTTGCACCATGTCTGGTATTTATTCAGTTTCAGCCAAACAAAGTTGCTGAAAATCCAGAATATAGAATTTTCACAATTTAAATAATGATCTGAGTACCTGTTTTTATTGCTTTAATTTATACTAAAAAAATTATTATATTCACTTTGGACAACTTTCACATTAATCTACACACTTAAATTAGCAAGAGTCTTATGACAATTATTAACATTACAGAAATCATAATGAGAACTTGTCTATGACCTGGTTTTTTATCATACTGAAATATTATTATTAAAAAAAAATGTATCAGAAAAAAATTAAAAGTAATCTCAGCTATGAAACTATTATATGGGTAAAAATAATCCAAGGATATGACACCCTATAAATTATACATGGAGCAAACTAAAGATGGGCAAGTTTAATTTTAATAACTGAAATAAAGGCACCAGTAATATAAATTTTGATTATTTACAT
Organism: Sipunculus nudus; assembly: GCA_026874595.1. Taxonomy (NCBI): domain Eukaryota; kingdom Metazoa; phylum Annelida; class Sipuncula; order Golfingiida; family Sipunculidae; genus Sipunculus; species Sipunculus nudus. The sequence goes on along the minus strand of CM049308.1, from coordinate 81,726,129 downwards.
AGTCTTGTGACAGCTGATACAGCCACAAAACTTAATGTCATAAGTGAAACATATTGACATCTTAAATCAGTACTTGTCTGAATAAAATTTAAAATTGTTGACATATTTAAATTTTTTTAAAATAAATATAAATTAACAAGCTGAAACACTTAGAAAAGACCTGGAAGTTTAGATTAATATTATAAACTGCATCAATGTCTATCATTAATTTCCTTCTAATAATCCCTAATAGAAAAAAAATATAATTTTTGTTTTCATTATTAAATTGAAATGAAAAATACCATAGGTGACTGCATGGTGTTATCTGGAATGCATTTTCATCCATCCATATAGGATCCATACAACATCAGTAATTGCAAGGTAATCCCCTGTTACTCATCAATTATCAAAATCCTTTTCTATTAATTTTTCTTAAAATTGTTATTATAAACCAATAAGATTTTTTTATTTATTGTTTTTTTCAATTTTGTTGATCAAAACAGCTACTAGATGACTTTGGCTGGACACCTGGATCAACTGTGGCCAGCTATAAGCTGCCTGGCCGACCAGTATATGCCTGCCCCAAGCATGCATAATGTGCCTGAAAGGTCAACAAGATGACATTCAGGCGACTGAAGAGGGACTGGGTAGAGCATGGGTGTGACATTGTCTCATAAAAACTTTAAAAAAAGCTACAGTTTTTGGTCAATTCCTTTCAACTTTCAAAACTAACAAGCTGAAATCCTTATGTGTTCATGTAATGAAAATTATATCAACAGTGCTTACAGGAAACAAATGTGCCATGGTCAAAGTTTGGCAAAATTTAAAAATTCAGAAGTAAATCAGAACTATTTTGGGGTAGACAATTGAATCTTGATTGAATAATGTTATATCCCTGACAAAAAATCTCTAGGTTCAGCAAGTCTCATGTTAAGAGAGTAAATATAGTTCTTGATTTTGTACAAAGTGCATTATGTTCGGGCCCATAATATAAAACAATTATGCAATACTGACATCATTTCTGGCATGTGCATTGCAAATGTGTATAAGAATATGTATATTATACTTGATCAAAGACTGATCAGTGGTTTTGATGTTAGGCAGTCTTGAAGTATAACAACGGGTTTTTAATGGAAAACTGAAGTTTTTCTTGACATGGTGCTTGAAAACTTAAATAAAATCTACAGTTTTTGGATCAACTGGTTTCAAATTTCAACATGTAACAGATCAAATGCTTAAGGAAACATGCTGTGAATATTAAACCTACAGTTGTTACTGGAAAATAATGTGCCATGGTAAAATCTGGGCAAAGTTTTAGGTACTGATTTTATATTTTATGCTAATAAATTATAAAATTTGAAAATTTCAGATCTTAAAGTCAGCTGAGCTAATAAAACTGGTAAAGCACTAGCAGATTTTCACTGCAAAGCTTCATTTACATGTCACAAAGGTATAACCTGTTATATAGAAATCAAATTCACTTTAAAAATAATCCAAAGGCAAGACAAAATAACATTCACAAAATGTCAAAGTTAAAAATAAACTTGACTGCCACATGGGATTATACATGCCTTCTCAAGTTGCTAATGGTAGGCATGGAAGGAGTAGGACATAACCTTTTTGGAGCTTTTCAACTATCCCCCCTGGTTTGATCCTGCAAGTTCCTTTAAGCCTTTGACAGAAGCTCTCTCCTACAAGTTAATCTTGGCTGAAGTTTAAACTCTTAATTAATAAACATTCAAAAGAGAAGGCTAACATATGATCAGTTGGTCTGGTCAATCCCCACTCAAGGTAACTACTGACTGACAGAATCAAGGCCGGAAAGGCTTAACATCCTTAACATGGTGAGCTCCTGAAACTGAGAGCGCCAGACATTACAGCTCTTCTCAGGCACAGTATGGATGAATTACGGTCATTTCACAGAGCCATTCTGCTGATTGCCTGATCCAGCAGCCCAATAATTCACAGGAAATGGCAGGGCTAATATAATCTCCTTTACACTTTAGATCCATAACTTGTTAAAAGGTCTTGGAACACCTACATTCATATTTGAATTTTATCCCCCCCCCCCCACAAAAAATGATTAAAAAAAGAAGATAAAAAATTTTGTTTGTTTCTATGTAAGTGGAAATTAGGTGACATCTTTGTGATGTCTTTTACGATCTCTCAGAGTCATCCTGAACAGCAAAACTGATATTTAGTGTCCTACACAATATGTTTTGTATTTTTTAGAGAGCCTCAGTTTTTTTTTCATGAATGTATATAACAATTTCTAACTGCAGGAAAAAACTGGTAAATTAAAAACATCATAATGGCCCAAAATTAACACTCAAAGGATAGTAACACCAAAGAATGAACTTCCATAGTTCCAGAACTCTTTGGTAAACAAAGAAGTTTAAGGGAACAGCAACGAAGCATGTGCAACTGGCAGACAAAAAATAAATCTACTCATGTTACCAGTACTGAAAATGAAAATATGACATTTTAATCTGACCAAGTGCATGGGGTTGACTGATCAGTAAGAATTAGACAAAACTAATCCATTAATTATTCAAACCATACTTTATATCTACCATTCAATCACCAAATAAAACACCAAATAATTTTGTATGGCTTCTAATTTCTGGTACAGGCTGATGAATTTTGGGATTCATTTGTCTTTTGTGAATGTGCTACGTAACTGAGAATGTAAAACCATGGGGATGCTGTAAACATGAGATATACAAAGCATTATTTCTTTTATATGGAGTCATGTAGACTGGCAATGATGCTTTCCATTCGTCTCAGTGTTCTGTACATAATCAACTGCCAGTGAACTGGTCATGAAAGGTCTCTATACATAAAGCTGAAAGTAGAAATAACAGCATAAAAGATCACCAGATGATACAGCATGTCTGGCTTGAAGAAGATGGCTGACCTCCAACGCAGGATGTTTCCTGCTCCAATCAGTGTTAAATGGTTTATCACATCCTGCTTCATGGGCTTCTGATTATTTTATACATTCACCAAATTCACCAATCCTGCACATATTGACTCAACTCATAAAAATTTCAAGGACTTTTCAAAGAAAACTTTTCCATTTTTTCCAGGAGCTTGTTATGAGGGAATTAAGTCTTCCTATGAGAACTGCCTATAGATTATGAACTCAGGCTTTCTCAGTCATAAATAAATTAAAGAACATTTTGAGATCTAGCTATTATACCAAAGCAAGTCAAGGAATTTCTGGTGTTAAAATGGATTTAACATGGCAAAACTAAGCAGAAACATAAGGATGAATTTGATGATATTTGAGGCAAATAAGATGTTATATACAAGGCATAATGAGATTAAACAGGATCTAATAATTTAACAACATAAATAAATTTGCTGAACCAGGCTAAAATATCCATCATTCCTTAAGGTGCTCATTCAACTACCTTTTGAAATGGAACTTAAGTGAATTCGGCTTCCACTGTGTATATAATAACGATCTAAGGGTAATTTTGGTTTTTATAAACTTGTTATAAGGCCTTGCTGAATGATGCATGAACCTGTTGATCTTGTTGATGCATGAACTGGTTGTATACATGTGGAGGTAGAAAGGTCACTTGTTGCAAAATGCCATTTGCAAAGCTCTGTCCTGCTGCCAGATGCCCTTCTTGACTTTGTTTTGATTATTTTGGCAGGCCCCACATATTACATAAACACGCTGATATAAACAAACAAGCAGCCTGTGTTCAGTGATATCAACTTTTTCTGGCCTATTTTAATAAAAGCTCAAAGGGATTACCTTATAACGGTCAGATTAGCTGATTGGGCCCCTTTAAACAAACAGTAGCCTGTTCTTGTAATCTTATGCTTTCTCTCAGGGATTTAATCACCATTGGCAGGCTACAGAGAACCAACTTTACTTTCACTCGTACCTGGAAAGGTCCCTGGAAGCCAATACCAAATCTCCAATAAAGGCATAATTTTGTGCCTAACAGTGGAACATAAACCAGTATATATCCTCCACCAAACTTGCCAGTGCAGACTACAGCATAAACCAAAAAAGTTCAACTGGCAAAACCTAATGGTGAGTGTAACATATCTGATTTCCAAATAAGCTCTTTGTCAAACACTGCAAAATGGAGAAAAGGAGCTGTTAGAAGATAAGTATTATTGATGCCACAAACAATAGATTAACCAGCTTTCTATTGTACAGGAGGGAGTTCAGATGAACCATTATCACAAGCCTAAAAGACCCATTAGTCATGTTGCTCAGCTGTCAGTATAATAGTCTGATGAACACAATCTTTGACAATACCGCCTGAAAGCAATGGAAATATGAGATGGCACTTGACTTATCATGTGTAACTGAGTGGATGTCCATAAATTCAACATTAAAAACATACAACAACAGATGGACTGTTTGAGTGTTTTGTTAAGGGCAGGACTGACTGGTAACTGATGGATTCAGTTGAAAGAATTATCTTTTTGGATTATATCTTGAAGAAATGAGGTCATGTTTTGAGGTTTTTGAAAAATAATCTGTCCAAAGCTTAAATGCATGCAAAATTGCATATCTTTTGCTTAATAGTGTCCAGTTAATGGTTGTCTAGCCAGATGACCAACTGTCGGAGGGTGATCATGACAGCTCTGCAGAATTAAGGTCAGCTGAGCAAATAAATATAAGACTTTGAACTTTTTATGAATCATTAATTAGATTATTGCTTTTTTTGATAACAGAAAACAGGCCACTGTGACCCCATTTCAAGTCTGCCTATAAGATCACATGGCAGCTTACTGGGGTATCTATTTAAAAGTTTCCGACTCTGATGGTTTGGATGGTTTTAAATTGCATTTTGCTCATAGCCTGCCAAACAGGTAATGGACAAAGGTGACAGACCAGCATGATCAAAATGTACTGTTGTGCTGCCTGCAAACAGATAGAAGCTGGAAACAAAACTGAACCGATCACTGTAGCTGAGTATGACTGAAACTGAAAGTCAGCTGAGTGAAAAAATAAAACTTCATTTCACTGCTATACAGAGGAGGTAATATAATCCCTGCTGCGGAGTGGCGGAATCAATAACAACAGCTGTGTCACTATCCGAAAAAACATCCAGAAGAAAAAATGGTGATATTGTTACTGTTGAAATGTCAGCATGTTGTAACGGCAACATCCCACCTCTCATTCGATCTGAACTGAAATTGTTAAATAGCAGTTACAATAAGGCATGCTCATGCATACTAATGACAGATCACTGTGATGAACCTCCTGCACTTACACTGCAGTTACAGACTGTGGAGTACTGCTGTATTATTTTTGTCTACTGTGTATCAGCTGCGTTGTTATTATGTTTACATGTCAGCTGCTGTAGATTGTACAATTATTTGTATATATTTGTATATATGTGTGCATTGATTATCACTGGTGATGTTAAAGGGTAACTATTAGCATGACAGGAGTTTGTTTGTACGAGGCATGCTGCTTAAGGCACCTGACCCCCACACAGATGGTATCTGACCCTGTATGGAGCTTCCCAGTGACCAAGCCAATAGAACAATAGGTCAGCTCTTCCACTGTATTAAGCAAATATTCACTGATACCCTGCAGTCAATACCTTTTGCCATTGATCTGTTTGATTTTTTTGCTACATGTGAAATTGTAGACTGAGTATACATAAACATGTAACATTACCACCAATCAATTGCTGTTTGCATACTGCACCTGAGCTGGAGCAAATACAAATACGTTTTTACTTTTATACTCTTAAAAATCCCATCCTGTCAGAGACATAACAGAGGCAAACCAAATTTATGAACAATATTAAAACTGAACTTTGAGCACTGATCAGTTTCACCTACATGGCCATTATTTACCTCTCAATCATAAGTGCCAGTTTTTGACATTGTTTGAAAAAAAAATATGATTACCTGAATACCATGATTAATCAAGTCTAAAGTAAAGGGAACACTGACTTATAAAACAGATAAAATAAAATTATATTTCACATACAATTATTAAATCACAATAAATAATTGTTCATTGGTCATTTTGTTCTTTCAATTATAGGACATCATTTGATAACCAATTCCTGCCACTAGGGGCTATGTGATATCAATATATAGTGTACCAATGTTAGAAATGAGGAGCAGACCCTTTCCTGATGACTATTTTAGTTCAGATTTCAATATAAGTCATCCTCATTAAGTGTTTGGAGTAGCAGAACTATCACTACAGACACACGTGCTATGTGTGCACTCTAATGCTGAGCTGCATTATATTCCCTTATCCAGTGTTAACATGAAACAGGGAGGTGACCACAGCAGTCGGGCAGGATCAGACCTTTCAAAAGGTAGACTAAGGACAAATCCATTCTACAGTTCCTTGGGTGTTTTTCAGAATATTCATTGTATCATCATCAAATTTTTGACAATGATTTCAAGTTTTTCTTAATGATTTTTAATTCATGTGCCTGGTCCATTCTGAATGCAATAGTTAAAGACGGGTTTTTTTTATACAATAATTCAGTTGTTTTACTCAATTTGGTCAGTATTTGTTAGTTTTTGTAAAATATTGCTGGAGTTCTTAATTCATTTTGTGGAAGGTAACTCATTATTATTAATTCTTTCTGTAAAAAAAAAATATCTACAAATACCAATGGGCTCCCTTAGGTGGAATAGCCAATAATTGTGATGTGAGTGATCAGGCTTTAACAAATATGCTGGAATGAATTAATTCAGGCAAGTAAAACGAGGCCTACAGGCCTAATGCGAACCTGTGCAAAGTTTAGGAGTATGAATGGAGGTTTATTTTTTAAATTTAATATTGATCCTCTTTAAGTCCTGCATATCTACCTTAGTCATTATGATTTCAGCAAAATGGATGTTTCCGACCTGCAAGTTTCAGACTAGGACATTTTAAAACCAGAATATGGGTAGTCGACAAGCGACTGTGTATCCGCAGAAATCAGAGTGGGATGGGTAAAGTGAGGCATGGATTAAGTGGCAAGGGGAATAGAGTGAGGTGTGTTGCATATATGAATGGATGTCTGCCGCTTAAACGTGAATGTAGGTGGTGCCACCTGTCATAAAATCGAGATAATTGTCCAGGATGTATAAACTTGCAAAATTTCAGGTGGATAAGTCAAACCACTGCTGAGATATGAGTGATTTTATCCCAAGGCAGATGAACAGATGGACGCTGTGCATAAGTGGTTGCAGGTGGCACCACCAGTTTTGCCTATGATGAACAGCTATGTGAGATCTATACACTAGCAAAATTTAGCCCAATCAGTCAAACGGTTCTCAAGATATGAGCTTGGATGTCTGCAGAGTAAACCTGAATGAAGGTGGTGCTACCTGTCATAAAATAAAGAAAGCTATCCAGGATGTATAAACCTGCAAAATTTCAGGTGGAAAAGTCAAACCACTGCTGAGATATGGGTGATTTTATCCTAAGGCAGATGAACAGATGGACACTGTGCCAAAATGGTTGCAGGTGGCGCCACCAGTTTTGCCTATGATGAAGAGCTATGTGAGATCTATACACATGCAAAATTTTGGCCCAATCCCTCAAACGGTTCTCAAGATATGAGCTTGGATGTCTGCAGAGTAAACCTGAATGAAGGTGGTGCCACCTGTCATAAAACCAAGAAAGCTATCCAGGATGTATAAACCTGCAAAATGTCAGGTGGATAAGTCAAACCACTTCTAAGATATGAGTGATTTTATCCCAAGGCAGATGTGCAGGTAGTGCCACCAGTTTTGCCTATGATGAAGAGCTATGCGAGATATGTGGGTTTATGTGTGGAAACAGACGTACAAATGGACACTGGGCAGCGATGAAAGGTCAGAGGTCAACCAAAAATGAGGGCGCAGCAGTTCACATGTGACCTGATGATAAACCTGATTCGCTAAAAATGCAAACCAAGTTTTTTCAAACAGTTGAAAGATATAGTTCCAATAATCTGGGAATTCTGCATCCAGACATTGTGTCTAGACGTCTAGACGCTGTGTCTAGACATCTAGACACAATGTCTAGACACCCACCAGAGCCAGGTCAGTTGCCATGGTGATGTCTGGACCCCACCTGTTTGTACTGAGTGACCTCTTGACTTGGCTGCTGAAACTCAGCATGTTGTCAAATCTGTTTTCAAACACAAAAAGCCTTTTTCAAATGGCTACATTGCTTTTTTAAAGCTGTATTTACCCAATCTATTCTTATAAATCTGACAGAACCCTACCATAGAATAATTCTTGTAAAGTTTAAACCAATCAGCTTAACAGTTTCATCATAAATCAGTGTATAAGCTAGAAGAGTTTAAAATTACATTTTCACTTGAAAAAACACATCAATGTAGGTGGCGCCACCAATACCTCAATTTCAGATATGACATATGTGACAAACATTGGTATAAAATTTGATGATTATAGCTCTAGCCGTTTCTGAGATTTTAATTTTAGTGTGCTTTTTGGACAGATGACTTAAGTTCAACCTCCTGTAACTCAGCCAAAAATCTCCGAAATGGAACCATTCGAACAAATTTGAGGGAGATTGTTCCAGGGATCATTTCTATGAAATATTGGACAATTTGCCTGGACAGTCTGGAGAAGAAGATTTTTAAAGCTTTTTTAGCTTTTTCCCTTCTGATTTTTCCCAAAATCTGATAGAGTTTTTCAGATGACTGATTATTTGCTAAAAATTTTGTGATGCTAGATTCTGCCGTTTTTGAGATAGCTATGGTTAACGTACAGACGATGCATGACGCAAGACAGACGACGCATGACGCTGCACCATCGCATAAGCTCACAGGTTCACTAAAAAAAAAAACAGATTTGGGTAAGGAACTTTTATTTACTGGCTACCTGACAGGGTATGTACAAAACAAATTAAATATATCAGCCTGCACATCAATGTCAATTTGTATATAACTATGTAAATGGATCTTGTTAAAACTAATTGTATCCTTTAAATGTCTCCATTCCAAGGGCATTTGAAGCACTCAACTATGTTCATTTTGTAAATTTTGTAATTGAATAAAATAATATCTGCAAATGAAATGTCTCTAAACAAGTGTGCCATGCATCAATATTAGTCCCAGACAAGTGTCCTTCAGATGAACACTATGGATTATGAATAATACAAGTACTTACTTGCACTCGTCTGGGCATGGTAAGATGATTGGTTCAATTTTCTGCCCGAGTCCAAGGCTCTCACTGGTAATTATCATGGGAAATAAAACAGCAAATGCTGTTAATGCCATGACTAAAGCCACTGCTCCATATGCTGGCTTCCTGTATTGCCATTTCTCGATGTCTCCTTCCTTCTCTGTCACGATCACTTGGACATCAACCTGGCTATTTAGCCCTGAGCTCCGACTGGACACAATGGTGTGAGTCTGAAATAGATATCAACATGAAAATCTTTTGTCTACAGAGCATTGGGACTTACCAGTCACCTTTTCACATGGTACATACAAAATGAATTTCATTCAACCCACTTTGGGAGACATAGTTATTATGTTTTCTATTTGGATCATTGGTTGGTTTGTCAAAATTGTCTGTCAGCTATTTTACAAAAAAAATTAATGGACAGATTTTGAAGAAATTTTGAAGAGGGTTTCTTTTGGTTTCTTTTCAATTTTGTCTGGGAACTATTCCTTTGTCACAAGGTTCAAGCTGCACATTGATAGGAACAAGAGGAACTGTGTCACTGTCACTGGTGAGTGACAGTGTGTGCACACATGAAAGTCTGATTCAGGCAGGGGCTTCTTGGCTATCATAACACATTCTACTTAAATTATTTTTTTTCGTGAACAGGAGAGTCACATAACAGTCCAAATATTATCTGAGCAAATAAGCCAAAATAATTAGCATTCTGCTGAGGTGGTGTTTTCAAAATTGTGAATAGTTTCAATATTTTTTTTGCCTATGCTGCATGAACACTCTAAAATGTTTTAATTGGGAACTACCATGGCCAAAAAGCAGGCCAGACTGCTGCAGTTCTGTATGCACTGTGATCACATGATCAACTTTTATATGCTGCATGCCACATGAGCAAATATATATGATCCCAGCTAATTCAAACTGGCTTTATGTCCCTATGAATACATGGAGCGTGTGGAAATTACTTGCTTGGCCAATATTGTCTAAAGGACAATGGCCCTGTTTAATTTAGCCTCTGGACTACAGAAATGACAATTCCTATTCAAACCAGGTTACTGTAGGGGAAAGGATGATGAAATTTTACCTAAAATATGATTAAAACATTCAATTTTGCACTATTCTGTATCTCATGTAATTTAAAAAAAAATATAAATATAAATTACTAGAATTTCTTGGCATCACGGGTGCCATAGTATCCTAAGACAATTACACCCCCCCTTTTAGAAAAAATGCATCAATGTATTCTATAAAATAGAACAAGAGATGACACCACCTGTCTGGTCTAAAACAAAGCTATTTAAGATGGATAAACATACCAAAACTTTCAGGATGATACATCCTTCCACTTCTAAGTTATGAGTAATTTTTACTGAAAGCAAATAATGGATGGACGGCATCCAAAGACAATTGCAGATGACGCCACCAGTCTTGAGTACAAGATGGAGGTATCCAAGATCAATTGACATGAACAACAAGACAATTGCCAGGGTTGGCAAGTTTCTGCCATTGCCATTTCTGCCATGGTTTTCTGCCCGGCAATTGCCGGGTGGCAGAAATACTTTTCTGCCCCTATTTCTGCCCTTAGGGCAGAAATACCCTGAAACTGCGGTAAATATATTTAAAAAAAAGAGCAACTACATAAAGAAGGAGGATAAAGATAACTATTTGTGACATTAAACAGTATCAAATAAATGACATGTTTGTAATTGACTATTGTACCTAGTGAGATTAGTACATCACTAATTAGCTCCAGCCATGCACATCATCACTCCCCTTGCCCCAGTCCTGTATTGAGCCGTTGTAATAACAAACAGGGGAAAGCAATACAATAGCCATGTGATGGGCATTTTAGGCAATTTAGCAATGGGAAGTTTAGGCAGGTTAACCATGACAAGTATGACACTGTGCAGGTAATTCACCTTATATAATGATACTTGAGGATTACTGATAATCATTCACTTGAACACTACTACTGGACACATTGTCATTAGGCTGTGTAAGTAATCATGTTCAAAGGGTGGAAGAAAGAAAGACCCTGTATGGGTACATTTCCTTGAGGTTGAGGTTAATGGTAAAACCCTAGCTGAATGCAGCAACTGTAGAAACAGACAATTACCTAAACCATACAGACTCAGAAAACATTATAAAAAATGTGTTGCCTCTGAACAGCCACCTCCATCAAAAAGGAAAAGAGAGGACTCTTTCCCAATGGATAATGAAAAGTGTATTGTAACAACTCCATCAGCTGATGCCAAACTACAGCCACAGGTGACTGACAGCTTCATATGCACCAGTTCATCAACAAAGACGTCACTTGATAAAGAGATAGCCAAACTGTTCTATGCCTGCAATATTTCATTTGCTGTTGCTGAAAATCCACAGTTCCTGAAAGTTGTCGCTATGCTACGTCCTGGATACACACCTCCGTCACGTTAAGTTATTGCTGGTAATCTTCTGGACGAGGTCACTACAGAACTGGAGCAAGCCATGAAAGAGAATACCAGTGGACAGTCAGCTACTCTCATCCAGGATGGGTGGTCAAATATACACAATGAGCCGGTGATAGCAACATGCCTTCAGGTGAATGACCAGACATATTTTCTGGACAGCCATGGTACTGGATCTATGCCAAAGACTGCAGCAAACTGTGCAGTGTTGGCACAGGAATCAATCAGCAAAGCTAAGGATGTGTTTAATTGTGATGTTAAGTCAGTTGTAACTGATAATGATGGATAAGATGCATTTCCGACTCCAGTTACACTTTGATGTATACAAAATTTGGATACATATGTATATATATTTATTTATAATAAATGTATTTCAGCAGATTTTTATTAAATATGGTTTCTCACACTATATTATTGTTATTCAAGTGATAAATCTTATATAGATAACCCCTGCCATATGTAGCAATTTCTGTCTTATCTATCTGCCATTTCTGCCAGGCAGAAACTATTTCTGCCCGGCAGAAAGGTATTTCTGCCCTAGGCAGGGCAGAAATACCTATCTGCCCGGCAGAAAACCAACCCTGACAATTGCAAATGATGCCACCAGTCTTGAGTACAAGATGGAGGTATCCAAGATCAATTGACATGCACAATTTCGGCAAATTACTTCTGAGAAAAGGGCATTTATTTCTTCTAAGAAAACCGGATGGTAAGTGGTGCTATGTGTCTGTACAAGAAAACTCTCCAAGATGTATCTACATGCCAAATTTTTAGACCAATACATTCAACTACTCCTGAGATACGAGCAGTTTTCACCAAAAGCAAATGTACAGATGGACATCACATGAAAATGATTGCACATGGCACCACCAGTCTTGAATACAAGATGAAGGTATCCAGGATCAATGGACATGCACAATTTCTGCCCAATCTGTCCATTAGTTTCTGACTTATAATTCTATGTATATGTATAATATAAAAAGAAATCTGTTCATTATTTTCTTACTTATAATGCTCATAGTACTGTCAAGTGGCAATGAAGGGGGTATTTAACAGCACAAAAACAAGAAAAGGATAATAGGTGGCGCCACCAGTTTCCAGTACATGCCAACACTATTCAAGATCTTTGGTCAACTTGATCTTTTATCAATCCATGCAAGATTTTTTGAGATATTTAAGAATTTGTGTAATTTTCCCCCAAAATAGACCTATTCAAGGTCAAGATCACTTTCCTAGTAAAGTTCATGACCCCATTTTTAATATGCTTAGTCCTCTCACCCATAATCTATGCACATGTCAGGTTTCGTACAGATCTGTGTAATATTTTTTTACTTATCTCACCTAAAAGAAATTTCTGTTGCGGTTGCGTGACCATGCCTGTACCATTTTCCCAGACTTTGTCTGGGGATACAAATTTTACCAAAAGAAAAGATTCCTTTAAAAATGAGACAGAGCATAACCCAGTGTCTTAGTCACTGCACTTCAAAAACTCAAGGTGCCTCATTCACAAGCTGAGGTAAATTTAAAATTAAAAATTTCCACCAAAAAAATGGAAATATCAGCTGAATCCAAGAGATTCATTGTCTCTCTCATGTCTAAATGACTATAACTTATTGACAATTACTATAGCAATAAATAAAAGTGCAGAACCAAAAAAGAACACAATTCCTCACAGTACTATTATCTGCAACCTCAATGCCCATAATGAGTAAGAAAAAGATTCATGCAAAATTAACTAGAAATACTGTTTCATTATTCTTAACCATATGCAGAGCTTGCTTGGCAGTACTGTCTCCAGCAAGGTATCAAATTAAGGCCCAAATTGATGAGCTGGTGATGTTTCTTAGTTTTACATGCAATCTCAGCAACTCACATCTCTCAATCTTATTTGTCCTGTGTCCTTGCTATTAAATGCTATAACCTACAAGATAAACACGGCTTGGGCAAGACTTTTGTAAATAGTGAATTCTTGGTTTTAATAAACATTTTTAGATTAGATTTTAAGAACATGAATGAAACAAATATGCTATTAAGATAATTTCAATAACTATATATGCTCATACTAGGTTACCTTCACATTACCCCTCTACAAGTACAACAAGCCCTTATGAACATTTGTAGCATCATAAGTAATTCATCAACTGGTACCTGTTGAATGTGGCTTTAAAATACTTTTTAATATTACAACCATTCACAGAGTATTATAGTTTGCATTGACTGTATAAATCATGTAACAGTTACTATATAAAGGAACTGGAAAATCTTCTTTAGAATTACTTTTCACTTTTTCCCTAGAATTTTTTAATTAAACATAATAAAATGTTTTTGTGGTAACTGCATTATTAAACCTGACAATTTTATCTACTGCACTAATGGAGCATTTTAAATCATCAAAATAATCACCAAACTATATTCCCCCCGAAGTCATATAATATTTTTTTTTCAATTGAAACCATGCTCTGTTTATGGAAATAAATAACTGTTATAACTTAACCTCAATTTTTTATGAAGCATGTCAATATTTTTTAATAAAATAAGTTTGAATGTAAAAATAAATCATCAGTTTCTAGTCATGACAATTTGTGCTGTGGTGGCCTGATGTGGACAAAATGACCTAATACAAGTCTGCATGACTGTAAAGCTGAGCCAATATTGGAAGTTCTGAATCACATTATGTGGTTGCAGCCTAAACATCAACCTTGCTGATGGCAAATGGCCATGGTTAAGCTGCAGGTTTACTGTCTATTAGAGATCCAAATATCCTACACTCTGTATAACATGTCACCTATAGTCTACATTACATATTTATCCATTCAAGCCTAACATAATAGCGCAACAGACATGTGAAGTACAACTTAGTCATGCAGACTCGTCATTATTAATACAGCTCTATTTGCCTGGAGCTGATCTAGAGTCTACATAGTGGAAATCCTAAGCCCCACATTGTGGTCATTGGTCACCAAATCAATTAGTATGAATTAACCCTGATTAAAATCTATTGATCTGAAAGTCTCAAACTGTGCTGATGGATATTTACTCAGCACTACACACCTTGGTGTCAAACCTAAAACTGTGTACCAAGAGGACAGGGGGGACAATAATCAGCCTGGGTATGATTTGTGACACTAAAAAGTGCCACTTGTTGCGTAGGTCATGTGCTTGAAGCCTATAAACTGCTCTGTGTGATAGTGATATAAGATCCTTATGTGTGGAATTCTGTCTTAAGAACATTTAAGAGGCGGGATTTAAATCCTGTGAAGCCAGTCCTTTAATTTAATTAAATCATATTTTTTTCAACTGAATAGATTCAAGCAACCAATGCCAATTAAATGCATGAAATAAATATAATACTTATAAACTTATATCAATGGGTAATGGATAAGCATACAATAAGGGTATTCATCAGATCCCCCCCCCCCCCCACACACACACATACATAACCACTGGCTGCACATCTGCATGTATGTAATTTAACATTATATAATAACAGCATAATGCCCAGCTTAAATATCATAAAACTGACACAAATACATAATCAGAACATATAGCTCTGATAATATATTACAGTAAAAACTCAGAATTTCAACCATCCAATGGGACCTCGATTTAAAATGATTGCATTTCTGAGGTACTCATCTAAAGGAGCTTTGACAAAGGTCTCAAAGGTGTCTGACTTACTGTTATGTACTAATTAGTAGGTTGTGAATTGCTAGAATTGCTAGATTTGCTAGAGGGGCTTCAATCGAATTTGATTATCGATGATTGCCTTCAATTCAGTTCTTGATTTGATTATTGTAATTTGTACAGACTGTACAGTCACAATATTCTGTCAGAGATGTATATCTACTGTAAGTTTTCATCCCATATGATGCTATAAGATGAAGATTATTTTATACCTGAGAATTTATGCAGACCAAGTAACATTTAAATCTTCTCATCCATTATTGTGCAAACATCTTTTGAAGGATATATGGTGACTTTCTTTGTTAAACAGTGTTACTCAATCATGCATGCTGTTTATCTCTTCCTAGGAAACAGTTAGAGACTGAAAAGGTATGAAGATGAATGAAAATCAATAACTGAAATTAACTGATTATTTCATTAATTATTTAATCGATTAATGACTGGCTTCTATTCAATGTTTTTCGAAGCATTGTTACAGCCGTACAAATTAGTAATGTAAGGTACGGTTTTGGACCATCCCTTGGCTATGCTTGGTCAGGCATTGTTTGCTCTACATACCTAGTGGTTGCATATTTGGGGTTCAAGTCATCCATTGGGACCAAAATAAGTGCCCGTAAAATGGAAGAAGGTGACCACTATTCTGAGATTTAAATTAATGATATAAAGAGTAAAAACAATCAGCACCATGAAAAAGTGGTCTTTATTTCAAGGTGGTTGCTATACTGAGGTGTTCGTTAGGCAAGGTTTTCCTGTATACATGTTTTTGACTTTCACACTACAGGTCGAAAAGTAGATCGTCCTTTGGTTAAAGGTAACTGATACAAAGTAGCTGTAGCAGGCTGGCAGCAAACCATGAGTGATAATGATACCATGACATCTCATGACAAGGGAGTTGATACAATGAGGACATGAATGAACGTACCTGTCAGTGATGTAGGTAGGACTCGAGTCCAAATATGGTCTCCTGTCCACTTTTAGGGACTTGGACTTGAGGGTCATGTACCTAGACTCAAAGTTAGGGAATCAAGGAATCAGACCAGTGGTGACATTTTATTTCAACAAGGAGATATGCATTGGACCCAGACTTGGACTTGGGTTCAAAATGACTCACACTAAAAGGTGGACTTCAACTCAGACTTCTAGGACTCTGAGGGCTTGGCCTCAGACTTGCACTCAGACACAGGTGAGGTTTCATGTTTCCAGAAAAGATTAATTCTAAACCAGGCTCAGATATATAATATTTTATAGTAAACCCAAAAATTGAGAAATGAAACCAAAATCTAACATTTAAATAATAATATATTTTATTTCCAATTTATAAATATTATTTTCTGAATAGCATGAGCAGGGGATGATAACATAGATCATCCCCTGTTGCTAACAAATGGGGGGATATATATATACCTGCATCCCCCCCCACCTTCTTTAAGTAATTTCACAGGCATATTTGTTGTGCTTTTTTTTTTTGTTAAGGTTATATTTGCCTAATCTTTTCATTTTAGTATATAATAAACTCAAACACTGACAAAAACTGTTAAAAGTGTATGGTCCATTTTTCCTAATAACTTTTGAATTTGAAGATTCAAATAAAATGTTATGAACCAATTTAAGTATTTAAGGATTTCTATGAAATATTTATTTTACAGATAATTTTCAGTTGATGGGTGAAAATGAGTATAGTTTCTTGAAGCACCTCATTGTAATTCATGTGAAAGGGGGCATTTTTAAATACCAAAAGGCCCCCCCCCCCCCACCATATCATAGAAGGGATCTAATATACCCCTCCCCCCCCAGACATGGTTTCCTTTAATTATGGCTTATTCCTTGACCAGCATCTCTGGATTTCTGATTCAAGGGGTCCCACTGCAAACCCACTGAACGATCAATATTGCTGCAGTGATGGTTCACGGTTTCGATCTCCCACTGGGCCATAGGGGACTGACCCGTCTCCCACGATAAATCTAAGTTTCCACTCTTCTTTATACATGTATAAACTTTAGAGAAACAAAAAACAAGTAATTAACTAATTATCAAAGCTTTTACGTTACCCAATAGTCACTGTGTTAGGTTAATCGAGGGATTTGTGATCAAGGCTTAGCACCAGCATTGCGTCACAATGCGAAACACACGACATAAACATCATGGGAACCAAGTCACAAGATCAAGATTTTGCAACTCTGTATCAGTGGAAGTCTCGACTGACAGCACAGATCGTCACCTTTGGTGACATCAAACAGAGCCTCTTCCACTGTGGCTCAGAATCACTGTGATATCGACCGATATAACACTTACCTCCCCTTTAGAGCTGCCCATCTCCAATTAAAACTTCACAGAACAAGCGTTCCTTTTAATTTTAGACCGTACTCCCCGCCTGTAGGGAATCCCTTGCCAAAAATAGATCTGGGCCTGCCAGCCAATCAATAAACGCGCCTGCACAGCTCTCGCCATCTAGTGGGCGAAAGGAACAACTGTAAAACTTGAACAAAGTTCAAGTTAGGGGGAAAAGAGGTTAACAGAGTGGAACAGAAACATTTAAAATGTTTATTTTAATTTTTTATTACAATAAGGGTGAAAATTACAATACAAATCTAATATATTGCGACCATGTTTCACAACACACATTGTTAGATAAAATATATTATATATAATAGGTCTATTAGTTATATTTATATATATAATTATAAATATACATATACCGCTTGACAAGGTTTGACAAGCTGCGCATACTGCAGATACAGGTCTTTTCCTTTTATTATAGGTAGGTCTTAAATAAAATTGTTACTCTTATTTTAAAAGTAAGTATATATATATATATATATAAATATATATATATATATATATATATATATATATATATATATATATATATATATATATATATATATATGAAGAGGTAGTCAGAGATAACCACAGACCTCAGCATGGATTCTCAGGAAATCATTCTGTATAAAGTTACACAGCAGTGGCGGTTCAACAAATCCATACCAGGTTACCTCAAGGTCAAAGCTTGCGACAGCCTGCCTTCCGAATGTCGATATTATCTTCAGGCAAAGTCCGTTTATTTTTTTAAAAAAAGGTCTGCGAGTTATGTCTTCATGGTTAGGACAAATTAATGGCCATTTTGTATACAAAATCCTGCACACAACTCTGTCATATAAAATGTACTTTTCATGGTATTTTTACATTTTATTTTGTATTTTCAGACAATGGAGAAACATCTTCATTACAATGTTGTAACCCCACGTAGAAGGAGGGACCAGGGCAAGTCTATTGTTCAGGTACAGAAGCAGAAATGAAGAGAGAGCTACATGATCGTTACGAGAGTAGCCGTGAACCAAACCTTTGAGTGGTAAACTACTTGCCAGAGACGAAGCCGAGGTGGATGACGATACAATAAAGCTATACATTTACTCTTTATGTGAACACTGAAACACACTCAGACAGAACCCTGTCAACATTGTAAGGAATGATCAGTCGTAAAACTATTGCAGACAAATACACGTATCAATAGTTACACGACCATTTGGTTTTAATAAATATACGTTCTACTTGAAAATGTCTGTAATTATTATAATATATATATATATATATATATATATATATATATATATATATATATATATATATATATATAAAGAATGAGAGAGAGGGAGAGAGAGAGAGAGTGAATACGGATAAACCTGACAGGTCTATGACAACCCATAGGTTGTCACAACAAATATTTGACAACTCTTTTAACAACCCCAGAGGGTTGTCAAATGGATATTTTGACAACCTGGGTTTCTGTTTTAGGTACACCCATTTTACAACCCTAAAGTTGTGGATTTGACAACCCTATGTTTTCAGTGCACCCACATATATGCCAACGAATAGATCTGTTATAAAGATGTATATAGCTGTATTTAATGATGGAATGGAATCCTTAAAAATAAAAATGAATTATGATATGGTTCAGATTACTTTTAAAATGTAATGGGTTTGTTTCTTTGGAGTTATCCTAACCTACAACAATATTTTATAACAAAAATGTTCAGGACTTTTTGCCGCCTGGCAGAGATAAATAAATGAGCAATTTCGTGCTGAAGTGATCGAGACCTATAACCGTAGGTTTTTTTCAGTGTGTTCGCTGAGAAGAATTCGGCGTATGGTGACCGAGGTTTGCTCAGTATCAAGTCATGGGCACGGGCTTTGGTTTCATGTCATTATTAAAAAACACGAAGAATGGAATCTTAATATAAATGTTGAACTGACATAGAAGGATCGTCTAAATTTTCTTTGGCCAATATACATTTAGGCACAGTTTTGCCGTAATTTACACTGATAATCATGCGAGTCCAGCATTGTCTTGATGTATATTTCGAGACATTCCGCAAAGCACAATTCTTTTTATAGGGCCTATATATATATATATATATATATATATATATATATATATATATATATATAAGAGCATGTATGTCGCAAATCTGTCTGAAAAACAATTTGCGTAAATAATATAGCCTTAATTCTGGTGATAACATTTGTTCCAGAAATGGGGGCCCCAGGGGCGAATACAGGATCTCGGAGAAGAATTACGGCGAATTTTGGCTCAACATGCACCCTGGCACAAGAAGCAAGCGTGCCTGGAATTCTGCATGGTATAGAATTTATACCTAACTGTCGCATGCAGAAGTAGGGAATAAAAGGGAGCGATACCCAATATCCCGCGCCGCCTTTCGGTATTAAGCTATATATGTTTCTATATACTAGATGTTGCCAGTATAGAAAAAGGGGACGCTCGCCCTCTGTGTCCCCTCTAAAGTTAATTATTGCTGGGACCTGCAAGTTCTTTGAATATTGCTTTCTACGAAGCATCTTTCCGATATTTATAACCTGTAATAATTTATGATATCATAATTTATGATATAAAATGATATATAATGTATAACCTGTATTGACTTCTTCATCCTCATATGGCATGCGACTCTATGTGCTCCCTTTTATTAACGTGCTTTACACAACACGAGTCTATATAGACTCTAGCCTGCAGCTGTCTATGTCTGTGAAGACAGGAGACAAAGGTAACCGAATAACAGCATTTCATATATCACGTTACGAATCCTTCCGCAAATCAGGTTTGACCTAAGAGGATCGACTTAAAAGAGCAGAACTACTGAGGCCATTTGAAGCTGTTTTAGACGTTCAATTTGTAACCAAATCTTTTTCAAAATCAAACTCAAAAGTTTTTTTTCGGGCATTAAATAAGTAACTAGAAGTCTCAATTTGAGCACCCTGTAGGAAATAATATAAGAAAGACCTTGGAAGTCACTTGGATCACTTTTTTTGTATATAAAGCAAACTAAAGAATCTTTTGAAACAGCGTTTAAACATTAAACTAGAACCTAAAGAATTCACTTTATAGGACTTTGCTTTTTATTTTCGTCTGAACCGGTGTTTAGACATTAAATTTCAAAGCATATAGCTCATATATGAGGAGGGAGCGATATTTTAGGCATTCAAGTAGAGCTTGGGATATTAGCTTTGAAGCAGGTTTTAGATAAACTTAGGCTAAATATCTCAGATTAGCACAAATGATTCAGTCCAGCAGCTTTGATACTAAAAGCCTGTACAACTAAAATGGTACATGTTTTACAGAACCATGCAGCCCTTTTATCAAATGGCATTCACAGCTCTAGCTTCGAGTTTATTTTTATTATTTTGTCATGAAAAAAAACAGTGCAAGTCCTAAAATACAAAAGACTCAAATAAAACTCTATCAAATCGGTTTACCAATGTAGAAATCCCGATCGGTATCATATACATATGAAGTTTTTTTATCATTAAGTACCCATGAATTGATCCCTTTTCTTATATTCACCTTTTAGTACGATACAGAAACCTGTCTGCATGTATAGCTGATGTTGCTATATATATATAAATATATATATATATATATATATATATATATATATATATTATATATAGCCGAAATGGTTATTTACCATTTAATGTGTAATTTTTACAAATTGTTGAAAATTGAACATTTTTCCAAGGACTCATTTAATTCCAAAATAAGACCAGAAAAGGTAACGCTTTATAAATCTTGGCCAGCATGAAACATAATTTGCACTTAACTGCTTTAAAACATGTTTTATAAATGATGAATGTTTTTAAACCACCACTGTAACAATATATATATATATATATATATATATATATATATATATATATATATATATGATACAAGTAAAAAAGCACAGACATTTAAACATGCAACACAAACATGTTCATTGCTATACACGTTGAGAAAAATAAATATAGTGTGTTCCAGAAACAAAACACACCGGTTTTCATCGACATTGTTTAGCTTCTGATTATATGGTTTGTATTAATGTGATGTTATTCCCTTTTGCAGACCTTAAGGGACTGTGCTAGATTCATATAGTGGAAGACATGCATCATAACAGCTGTTGGCTGTAAAACGTCAAGCATACATTTTAACCGGCATTTTAACGTTCCTCAATGCCAATTCTTTCATAAACAAGGATAATGTTTTGCCGTCATTCCTTGGTGTGCATGACAAGTAAAAAAAAAGAAAGAAAATATCCGATCAAAGATTTAGGAAAAGGAGACCTTAAAAAGGTCCAGAGGTCCTGAATGAGGGGGGGGGGGGGTTACAACCCGCACAAAATTTGTCTGAAAGCCTTAGAACAAGGTTGCGGCGGCTGAATTAAAGGGGGGGGGGGGAGGTTCCGGACCCCCTGGAAACCTCCTCTTGACCCGCTTCTGTTTAATGACACGCAACAAGACGTTCTGGCTGGTAGGTTTTACACGGTATCTTCTTTATATTTGCAGATACTGTGATAAATTTGCACTGTCATTTGTAACATATGTTTAAAATAGATATGGTTTCTTATTCAACAGGATGTCGCCGCATTCAGCACTCAATCATAAGTCAGAAGCGGGAGAAATCGGTAAGAAAACAGGATTTGTAACAAGCCTATTGCAGTTTTTGTTGCTGATGCGTTTGTTATGGAGTGGCTTATTTTGTGTACTTGTTTTAAGGTTTTCATCATTGTTACCACTGTAACAGCAATCAATAATATGTCTTGATATTACTACTGAATTTTTCACTGAATGTTATTATGAAAAAACCATGAAAGCAAGACTGCTCTAAACCCCTCTAAGTTTCTTTCGCACGAATATCATTTAGGCATCTCAGCAATTTTCGAGGATATATTCTGTACCTTACGAACGTCACATGAATTATAAGAAAATTGATGACATGTAAGCCTATGGAAGTAATTCGGTGCTACTTAGACGCCACTTTTTCGCTTCATTCGTACGCCTCGATAAAGCGGGAACCTTATGGAAGATGAATACCACCTAGTTTGTGAGCAGAGTTATATAGAAAGCGTTTAAGTTATGTTATTTGAATAAAGAAAGTAATGCAACAGATTGAAGGTACATGAAAAGAACATATACATCCGCCTTTATATAGTCAAGTATAAAATCTTTAGTTTAAACCCGTTTTGAAATTACGTTGGTGCAGATATATATATATACTCTAATAACGTGCACTTCATATGAATCAAATGATAAAAGTTTGATAGACTATTTACATGACCTTTGAGTTGTGTAAAATACCAAAAATAAAAGACTTTATGCACTCGAATAAAAACTTTGTAATGAATACATTAAATGAAACTTACAGAGTCCACGTGAATTATTCCAGGGTAAACATACGTGGATGATGAATTACAGTGCTGCGAATTAAGACGCTCCATTGGTACTCCCCGGGGCTGCATGATGATGCTAATCCAGGGGTAAAAATCTATATTAAAACAATCACTGTACTCCAAGAAAATATACTCCAACAAGAGCGGCAGTCCTCTGAGCAGACGACACTTGGCCCCGCGCCTCTCGGCAGACGACACTTCCACGAGAGCGCAGCGCCAGTAGTGATACCTCGGATCCGTTGACGCTATGGTCGTGACGCTCACTTCACATTGATTACCTACGGATGCGCTTGGTCGGTACCCGCGGCATTCACCCGCCCTTTTCTAATGGTAAATGATCAATCTGAGAGGCGGTGTGGATGATAGTTAGTTTTCGTAATTTTCTATGACAGACGTGTGCCCTGACTGGCAGGCCTGCCCGTCTGTATGGAAATTTGTACGTTTATCACTATAAACCCTGAAGGGGAAATACTTGGTGGTGATACTTGCTGACAATAATGTTTGTTTATAGATAGCCGTGTCTTGGAGATACGAGATGTCGTGAATCTTTGAACTGCGATCCTAAAATATATAGAAAATACGGAGCCAGGAGACGAAGTGGTGGCTAAAATAAATATCAATTTGTGGAGGCGAATTTATATTTATCTTTAGCTTGTCGTCTCCGGGGATAGTTATATCACTGGATGAAATAAAATCAATTTTAGCCTTAAAATTGTTTATTTTACGGAGGATGGTTTTTAGAGGGAAAACAAATTCCCCGACTGCGTCAACATGTAATAATCTACAGTAGCGAAGTTGGCGAGACGCTATATAATCAGACAAGGTTGTGTACCTGCCTCCATCTTTTTGTTTGTTTGTCCGAATAATGTATCTTGGGATTAAACCCAGATAAGGAAAGGGTCCAACGCTACATCAGGTATATGGTATTATAAAAGATATGGATTAGACCTGAGGCTAGATCAGTTAAGAGGGTTTATTTTATTTTGAAGTTCATTCATACCTATATATCCGGATCGATACGAAATAATTATTTTTAGGTTAGTATAGGCCTATAATGCATCTGCCTTTTAATTGGTTAAAAATACGTACCTACAGGTGCTGACATACGGTCACACAGTTTATGACCAGTAGAAACATAAGGAAAATTATAACAAATGTGTTTATGATTGTAAGATAATCCTTAAGTTATAGTTTCCTACTCACCGTTTGTACTGGCTAAAGCCGCGTGTCCACTTGTATGGATGCGGTGTGTGAGCGGTGCGGATACGTATGCGGATATTTTGTGCGTGTGTGTCCATTAGATACGATTTTTAGCGCGTTTTTAGGTCTTTCACTCTCTTTCACCTCTACAAAATGGCACTTTACCCATGCGTTTCCGCATGCGTTTCCGTACCCGTGGCTATATGGTCCGGTTTTCAAAAAAACGTATCCGTTTCCGCACGCCGCACGCACTCCGCATCGCATAAATGGACACACTCCTTCTTTAATCAATATGCGCTGTTTAAAACGCGCCCACATCCGCATCCGTATCCGTACCGCATAAGTGGACACGCAGCTAGAGACGGATAGGTGCTGGAGCATTGGGTTGTACGCTTAAGTTCATTCTTTAAATATCAGTGTTATTATATTCTCATGATATATAAAATTATATATCTATAATTACTGTCGGGTATTTTGAGCCATTTCCATCCCTTCTCACTTAATAAGATATGTTGAATGATTGATTCGATTTGTTTTTAGGTTCTGTCACCGCTAGTCCTGAAGATATATCGGGACCCATTCAGGAGTTCGTGCATGATTTACCCATATAACAATCAAATTACATATTCTTGTTGAGTGACATTCAATTAAGTTTGTTTTGCCTAAAGTGTTGGTGTTACTACATTTGCCTAATATTTATAGCATATGAATATTCAAATTTAAGATTCTAAAAATAATTGTTCTCTAAATGCATCTGTTATCAATGCAGAAAAAAGGGGAGAGAGGCGGAGCAGTCCCAGTCTGCCGCTTAAAAACAAACCTCGGCCTCAGGTATTTACAGAGTATACAACAATACGAAGGACTAGTGTAATTCCTGTAACGACCGCTGCTCCATCAGACAACAGGCAATTAGGACCGATCAAATTAAATGTTATACATTTCTGTATTACTCGTTTGTGGCTTTAACAAATTACTTGGTCATTTCCATGAAGAATATGTACGCTTAACTTCTACATGTTATTGACAATTAAAGGAAGCGCATGCAGAAAACGGTCCCGTTTATTTTTAACGTTAATCAATGAAGCGTTTTAGCAGTAAAATTAGATCCAATTAACTTTTTGAATAAAAAATAATCTTAATTTTATTGAATGAAAACTAAAGGTGCACCATTTATATTAAGTCAACTGACAAAGAACGAACCGATTGGGGATAACATTTCTCCTCTATAATGTTGCTATAATATGGTAATGAAAAAATACCTCAACGAAGATTGCGGAAGGCATGGGTATCTGAACGGGACTAGGCCCTATAATACATCTTACATCCATATGTGAGATTAAAACTGTGTCTTCGGGGTTGTACCACTGTTAGAAACTATAAACTCTGTGAAGATTTTTTAAAAGTAAGCCTTATTTGGATAATCAAGATATAGTCATATGGTTATTTATTATATCCCAAATTTAGATATAAATCCATCAATAATTTAACCCCCATGAAGAATATATATAATTTTATCATGCACAATCTATATATCTACGAGAACAAACTTTTTTCACATGTGCCCCACTGGATCCTTGTATTATAAGGACATGGGTAGGTTCTGAACCCAGTGTCAAAATACCTCCAGTTTACATTAAACTGAAAGGTAATCGAAAACCACAATTATTCCTCCACAAGGTTCATGATTAAACTTAAGATGTGTTTCAGGGATCATGAACTACATTATTGATCACAGGTAAGCCCTTTCTCTAGAACAAAGGCGGTCCATAAAGCAGTGAATTGCTCTGGACTTTTCAAATATACTCTGATGATCAAGCTCAGGCCTGCCTTCAATGGACGTTCTCGTGTATTACCTTGACATTCCAATACATTTAATCAAAATCCATACATAACATTTTGAGTGATGTTACAAATTTGTTTGGAGAACTTTGGACCCCACTGTTTTCAGCCTGAGGGGCGTTGACTACTAGTATTTGCTCTAAATACTCACATTAAAATGTCGACCCTGTTAGTAGTTAGGACACAAATTCCCTTTCATGAATATACGATTGGTAGTTTGTACCGGCACATTATTATTCAGAATAATAATTATTCAGAATTATTCAGATATACATGAAACATTATCTGTTCATAACTTATATGAGGTACGCTTTGCTGTCTTTATTTAAATTATTTTGTGCTTTTTAAAATAAACTGTAAAATGAAATTCGATTTTTTCGCCGAACTTCTTTACACGACGTGTCCTTGACATGGAAGCCTCGGTGGACCTGGAAGACAGCAGCGCCATCTGTCAACCGTATGATGAAGCAGCCAGCCAGCAGTTCCAGAAGGTTATAACAACACTGATTACCAAAAGAAATACGCGTTTTCTAACATATTAAAGTTCTTAAATATCTATTCTTAGCTATGCTTTGTCCGTCGTCAGAAGTTCACAACTCTAAACCGCTGAACTAAGAAACTTCTACCTGAATATCCAAGTAGCCAATAAAATTTGATACAAAATCTCCAGTATCAGATAATTATTGCATGGATTGCTATGAATCTTGCCTCGTATATTTACAATGACAGGTTTTGTCAGTCCATGAAAAATGATAGCGCTGCCGTTATTTTTAATGTTTTTATCGATTTTTTTCTGTTTAAGATCGTCAAATGACAGCAATTATGTCAGTTTCTCAGCCATTGTTTCATCGATAGTGTCCTGAAAAATGGTCTGTTTATATAATACGACTGGTATCTTCAGTTCCAGAAGACTTGTGGTGCCACCTGTATTTGTTTTTCAAATTTCCCATATCATTTTGAAGCCACCAATTCAACTTTTGCAAACTCTTGTGTCTGGTTTCAAAAATGTGGGAGGAAGGTGTGGTCTTCAACATGTAAATCTTCAACACAATCTCGTTTGTCCGGGTTTAAGTTAAGGTATTAGATCTTCTGGCACGGAACAGGTAGTCTGGGATGATATTTGAGCGAATCAAATTATTCCCGTGCGATATGATGAAAAAGGGGTTTCTTTTACCACAAATTGAGGCTCATCACAATTAACTTGTACTGCGAGAGCTCCATCTGGCGGACGAATCTAAACCACTTCATTGTGTATGTTATTTTAGGAATTGAGATTCGCGCCTACTTCAAAGACAATTTTCTACAATTGTGGTTGCATTTGGTGAACAATACTTTTCCTTATATTACATGAAAAACATTAGATTGGTATACTCAAAACCTTAATCAAAATCCCTGCTATTTCTGCATCTAAACATGTGAGGGAAAATACAGAAAAATGGGGTTGGTGTTTTTATTTTTGTACCCATTCATCACGGCGAGCACAACCGTTGTCCTTAAGAATTATCGTCAAACAATAACATTAAATCCGTGAAACACTGATTTATTTTTGTGAATACATTTTAAACAAGGGACCTGTGGGTCACGGCGCTCAGCTGAAATTGATTATGAGAATGATTTAATAAAAACCTTGTTTTATGAAATGGTGGATTTTTTATACATGAATATTTGAGAAATGTACACAATACACACATCTGGAATTGCCTGTGTACTCTTATGGATATAATTAAAGATGCAGGAGCTTCCAATGATTACATATTTGTATAAGTATCAATAACTCAACTAAGTGACTGTAATATGTATGTAAATTATAAATAAGGGAACCATGGGTCACGGCGCTCAACTGAAGTTGGAAAGAATTTAGCAAATGCAAAATTACAAAATATATATGCTTATTTCTACTATAATTGTTTTTCCTATGTATTGGCATATGAAAAGTACGAGGAAACGGCTTCCTAATTGGTTAGTAGAGTTTTAAATATATGATTGCAAAACTAATACTCTGACAAGAATGCCATATAAAAAGTAACAGTTTTGAGATCATGTGTTGCATATGAAATATTTATAAATGGACAAACAGGTGGACAGAAAGGACTGATACCATTATTTCACTTTCAGGGGAATAATGCTTTTAAGTTTATATTTCTCCCTATTTTTTAGCGTATCGATTTTTGGCATTAATAATTTTTATCAGATTCAATTTTTTAATTTTACATATTTTTAAATTTTGCAATAAAAAATCTGAAAATATAAGTTCATTCAGAATTGTAAGTTGCATCAATATTTATCCATAGATTGGTACACATCATGTCAAATTTTGCATACGCATATATTTTATAATTTTTAAATCACAAAATGTTTAAACTGAATTTAAATGCAAAATACTTTCATAAGATAAAATCGCTGAGAAGAACATAATGCCACAACATGGTATCTTCCAGATTATTCCTTGAATCACTAATCACTATGTACATTGGAGTTTTCAGTACATGATATATTTCATTAACTAGAAAAAATTAAGTAAATTTGATTTAAAAAAAAATCCCCTGTTTAAATCAGGTATAGACACTGTTGGTTGGATGAGGTAGAAACAATATGAATATACTAATTACTATTTCAGCTTTAATTAAATACTGCAATTAATATTCAATTTCAAACCTTGTGAAAACAATGCACAGTTTTAGTCTTCTGAAGTAAGGAATTCCTCATCTAATGAACATTCACACTTTACAGCAATACACCACTTTGTGGGCAAAATTAGTTGTGCACTTTAATCATTGTAACCCACTGTGATAGAATACAAAATCCAATGTTGCTAGCTAGCTAGATCTAGTCTTTTGAGTCACTAGACAGACACGGTTGAGGTGGTCTGGGACCTCCGCCCTGGCCTGTCTCTTTAGACTGTATGTTGCAAAAAGCTAAAATAAGAATGAATCAAATATAGAATCTAATTTTGGGTAAACAATTGAATCTGGATTAAATAAAGTTACGTCCCTGAAAAAAGTCTCCAGCTTCCATAATTTTCATGTAAAGTGAGTAAATATATTTCCTGATTTTTTAAAAAGTAAATATTATGATCGGGCCAATAACTTTAAGAAATTACTCAATACTGACATAATTTCTGGTACATAGGAAATATATAGAGGAATGATTATATTAAATATGATCGATATCAGATCAGTGGTTTTGATCTCATGCAGTTTTCAAGTAAAACAATGGGTTTTTTTTAATGAAAATTAAGGTTTTTTTTCCTTAATATCTCGAAGGAATGAGTGATCCTATTTTCGGTATGGAAGGAGATAATGGGGACATCTAACAGAATGCAAAATTTTGGATTCATAGGTCGAACGGTTTCAAAACGTGCCCTGTTAACAGACGGACGGGCGGACGATAGGACGGCCCGACAAAGGACCATGACTATAGCTCAGATGACTTATAATCAGCTTAGCTAAAAAGGGGAAGAAAGTGAAGATGAGTTGATGAAAGTATAATAATACACATTTAATGTATCAACTGATCTAAGAGGGTGTTATTTTTTTTCAAATGAGAATAAACTTGACAAGCATGTTTAAACAAGCTTAATATAGCTAATCCTGTAAACATTACACTATACAACAAATGAAAATTGTAACATGAATCATTTTTTTGTGCTATAATGAAAAAATTGATATGAGCCTAATCATGTATTGTTAATGTTAAATATATAATTATCCCATTTATTAAATCCTGAAATTTTTTTATGCGTTTACGAATTATTATACGTGCAACAGCGGCTGTAAAGAAGCAGCAATTTTGTACTGCATTTATGTAATACTGCAAATAAAAAGGTATGTAATTAATTCAATAAAGAAATCATACTCGACTTTAAGGAGCTGTAAACGTGTTTGTTTTAAAACTCATTTGCAGAGATGGTATCTCTGATCCAGGTGAGTGTGGCATAATGAACTATAAAAAATATAAAATTATTTTAAGATGTTTGGATAAAAGCAAGACATAAACCTTAACACAAGAACGTTATTGATGTGTATTGTACTATGTGTATGTGTGCGGGGGGGGGGGGGGGGGGGGGCAGCTCATGATATTTGCAGTGCCTTAACATGGTCTTCTAAAACCTTCAATAAAATCTAGCTTTTTCATTAAATGCTTTCATATTTCAGCTTTTAATGATTATAACATGTTTGGATGATGTAAAAAATTAATCAAACGTACTAAAAGGTAAAAATGCTAATAACTTTTAAGAAATTAAGAAATTAAGAAATTAACCTAATTTCTGTTATCCAAATAAATCAATTAAATACGAATACATGCTGGGAAAAAAATCTCCAGCTTCAACAGTTACCAGATAAAAGGGGTAAAATATCTTTCCTGATATTTTGACACTAAACATTGTTTCAGGCCCTTGACTCCAACAAATTACGCAATATTGACCTAATTTCTGGTACGTACAGAGGAAACATATAGTGGAATAGTTATGCCAATTTGAACATATCAACACCAGTGATTTTGATATGAGTCAGTCTTAAATAATTGAAGTGTAAAAATAGGATTTTAATTAAAATGTTTCTTTTTTCTTAATTTCTCGAAGGAACAGTGTCACAGTGACCTCGTTTAGGGTAGGAGATCATAAGGACATCTGACTGTATGCTAAATCTCAAATTCGTAGGTTCAACGGTGTCACAACGTGCCAGTCTAACGTAAAGACTGATAGACGGACGCTGACCAATCACTATAGCTCAGTTGACTTACAGCTTAGCTAAAAATCCCAACAGAGTCCAACATATCTAAAAGTTATCAGTTTCATACTAACCAACGGTCGGTAAGGTCTAGGAAAAAAAAACCTTATTTTGTAAACATGACAAAGTTTTCTGTGTACCCGAAGCGAAAAAAATATTTATTCGTGGAATCACCAGTCCAACTTGTGCAGTAACAGGGGCGGATCTAGGATTAAGGAAAGAGGGGACTAATAACACTAAAAAAACAAGTGACCCATGGGTCATGACGCTCAGCTGCCAAGCATGACCTGTGACATCATGGACTGAGATTCACAACTTCCAGTCAAATTTTGAAGAACCAATTTGCCAATTTGTTGAAAATTTTCTATGACAACAGAAATATATATCACCTATGTCTGGTTAAAACACAGTGAATTGATGGTCTGAGGAAAATGCATGATTGTTAAGCTATCAGGAACTATTCCAACAGCTTGCTTGAAACCTGTCAGTCTCAAAGGAACACCACAAAGGGAAAATATAAGATCAAAATATATAGCAAAAATCAAGGAAATACATGCAAGAATTATTGAGAAACAGGTGCTTCTGTATGAATTTTTATTCAATACAAGCCAACTGTACTGCACTTTTATAAATGATGGTAATATTTATTCGGAAATATTTGACCCAATCCTTTACAAGATTACATAAATATACATCCAACTGCATTCACTTTAACTGTTCTTGAGATAATATGATCAAAAGGAATTAAAAGATGGTTGCCTGGTGGCCATATTGGACTTCTGACAAGTCTGAAATCAGACAACAAACATTCTCTAAATCGGACCAAACATTAAAATTACTGAAACTGCACTGAAGAAAGAATTTCTAAGGTGGCTAACTGGCAGACATTATGGATTTCTGACAAGTATGACATTTGATATCCAACATTCTCCAATAAGAGACCAAACTTGGGCAAATTATCCAGTAATGAATGCCCAAAATAATTCAAAAGGCATGTTCAGGCCCTCATATCAGATTTATAGATATGCAATTGTAAAAAGTGCAAGTCCAATATTTTTTATTATCACTCTGCTTTACAATGGGGTCAGCAGGGTAGGTAAACTGCCAAACCTGAAAGAAAAGAAATGCAGAAAGCATGACTAAGAGTCTTGAAATAAAACAAAAAGCCATCCTAAATCAAGGTACACATCCACATATTATGAGAACAAACACTTGCTTTTATATGTGGTGATATATATTAAAATATTCAGATATCTAGGAAACTAAGTTTATTGCTAGGATTCCATAAAATAAACTGCAAAATGTTCCCATCATCTTATAAATCAGTAGCTAAACCTTAATACTATACTCTCATAGTCTTAATGCCTGGCTGAAGCATTCTGACAACAGTGTTTTTGTTATGAAGTAACGAGGTACTTATCACTGAGCCTTATCACTTAATAGGCTGATACAAAAGGGTGTCATATGTCACCAGTGTCACTCACAATTACAGCCACACAGGGAGATGTACCAGCTGGAGTGGGATGGTTATATATACAAGAAAAATAGAGATGGTCTATAAAATAAGTAATTGTGAACATCCCTGACCTATGACCTTGGCCTTTTGCCCATATATCAACTGGATTCTTTCTAAATGATGGGTAACTACTAACCACTTAAATCTGGTGTAATTACTTGGCAACCAATGGGTGAATAACTTTGACCTACAACCTTTAACCTGCTGACCAGCTGACCCCAAAATCAATAAGTTATTTATTCAAGCAAAAAGACCCATAAATATGAAGTTTGAGTCAAACTGAGTGATGCATAGATGTGGCATATGTGAAAGACTGAAGGTTTGGGTTGAACAGTTACACTTGAAATATGCTCACAAGCATTTAGAACAATTAAATATTGTGACCTTGACCTTTGACTTTTTGACCTCAAAATCAATAGGCTTCTTCCCTTATTGGTAGGTAAGCCATATATGACAGATGGAAGGTACAGATTGAAAAGTTTGCCTGAAAATGACTCCACGCAAGAAGTGGGTGCTGTGAACTTGACCTTTGACCTCAAAATCAACAGGTCTTTTCCCCTGTTGGCAGAGAAGCGATATCAGTGCTGGAAGGTTTGGAATGAAAAGTCTAGCTTGAAATGTGTCCACAACCTTTTCAAAGAAGTGGATCCTGTGACCCTGACCTTTGACCTTGTGACCTCAAAATCTATAGGATTCTTCTCCAACTTAGTAGGTGAGCTATATGTGAAAAATCAAAGAATTGGGATGAAAGGGTTGGCTTAAAATACACGCACAGGCTTTTCAAAGAAGAGGCTCCTGTGACCTTGACCTTTGGACCTAAAAAAAATTATGGTTCTTCCCCTGTTGGTAGGTTAGCTGTATGTGAAAGATGGAAGGTTTGGGATGAAAATTTTGTCTCTCAGAGTTATTTCTGGGGGATGCAAACACACCCCATAACTTCGAGAATATAGGTCGCAGTGACCTAATTTCAGGTTTGCAAGGAGATCTTTTTATAACCTCTAAGACTGCATAGGGTTCATGGCCCTAGCCCCTACGGTTACGATTTGTGCCCTGCTAACGGACGGACGGCCGGCCGGCCGGACGGACAGACGGAAGGACGACGGACAAAGACCCATCGCTATAGCCCAGCATGACAAAGTCAGCTGAGCTAAAAAGGTCCCCGAGGTTAGGTAAAAAAAGGAAGGGGGGGGGGGGGGTTCCTGGCCGCAAAATGTGGAACGTAACCCTAAAAATAAGGTTGCGGCGGCTGGAAAAAGGACCCCCCCCCCCCTTGGATCCGCTTTTGAGTAATTTACAAAGTTATTAAAGATTAAATGCAGGATTTCTTTTTACAACAGAAATGAGAGTCAGGAATTTTTATTCCAATAAAATCGCATCTTAGCCCGTTTGCTCAGAAAGTAAATTTAATAGCAACAAATTTAATAGGGATATGTGGGGATGTCAATTAAGTTAAAAGGACAGTTTAAGACTGCGAATTACACAGAATAACGGACAAACAGGAATTGTTTTCGCTTGAATCAGCCGTCTGAGCTAAGGAACAATCAGTGCTGTAATTCATGAGAAATCTCCAGAAATTAAAAATTTAACGCGGTGAAGACATCACAGTTTTAAGTTTTACGGTGATGACAGTGTTAAATATCAAGCTTGTGATCAAAATGTTATCTCTTTTTATCTTTGGGAAAGCGTTTAGCAAGCTTTCCGAAATACGAAATCTATGTACTAAAAGCAAGCCGTAAAATATCACTGATGAGAGGAATAACAAAAATATTGAAGCCACAGGTTGATATCAATTTATTCACAGTGATAAATATATAGTACAATGCTTATATATAACTTTCCAACATTCTCTACAAACAAAACATCAGAACCTGCCATGGTTCCTCCCCGTGATACAGAATCTCGGTCACACAAACAGGTAAATTGGCAAATACATTCAAAGACACGCGGCACGGAGCCCTTTAAAGACAAGTCGACTAACCCAACATGTCGACCATCCAGTTTAGCCAAGCAGATTGCGAATATCCACTCCACATAATAATTTATGTGAATGAGTAGCTTTTTTCTAGGCAACTCCCGCATCCTAACACGATCACCCCTTTGCGAAGACCACTCTAAAATTTAGATTCTGGCCCCATCATATGTATGCTACTGCGATTACGAAGCTAGTCATAACAAGTTTCAATTTAACCCATGAGAAATTATCTCTATAGATTGAGGCAAGACATCTATAAACCCTGGGATAGTTACTTCTGTGATCACTTACTTTGTCAAAAACACAATTGTCCCATTAAGGTTATCACTCACCCCGTAGCGTTCATAGCGGGCTGTCAGTGTCAATTTACTGAAGGAAGAATGTGAAAATACCAGGTCGATCATTCAATCTTGCGCTATAGGTCACTTTTTCAAATATACCACTGCTTTATGACTCTGAAAAAGGATGTGTTCCCAGTATTCCATGAAAACAGAATTAATTCCTTATTTTTCAATGATTTATTTCAACGATACATTTGTTTCGAGTACTTTCCACGGCAAAAAGTAAATATATGATATTGTCCTCTTGAGACGCTATTAGGACATGAAACAAAATTAAACAGATTGAATACTGAAGGAAATTTTCTGAAACTGATAATTTTTACCAGAGTGGGAAAGTAAAACTCGGATGTAATCTGGACCCGCAGAGTTTTCCTTCTTTCTGCAGTATCCCTTCAGTATTTTTAATCTGAGTTCAAGCCTAATACACCAGTGTACATGAAAGGGTCTAATTTTCAATTTACTTTAGACTTCTGTAACATTTTGATTCATACTAGTTCGCAGATCTGCCACCGGCTGATCCAAGGGTATCGCTAAAGCACTGAGCGAAAGCCTTGGTAAACATGTTTTTTTTTAAATAAATATTGTTCATTTTACAGACATTTCTGACAAAGATAAATTTGGGTGGTTGCAACACAAGCCAGAAATGAGCACTTACGGAATAATTTGTAACCAGAAGATTTCTTGTGCTCCGAATCCCTCCTAGTCCACATGGTTAACGTGCTTCAAATCTTGCTCTCCTACACAAATAACAGCACAACTTCAGGAAATAGTGTGCTGTAACTTCAAGTAGCTAGATGATACCAATTACAAGATATACTTAATACATAAACTAAATAAATAAAATCAACCACGATGAATGTTATGACAAACCTGCAGAAGTTTTACGTCTTAGTCGAACAGGACGGATTTCCAAATCTTATTTACAAGCAGTCACAGCTTTCATTTAGCGAAACATCCCGATGTAAACAGACCATTTCCACAAAGCATAAAAAAAGATGCTAATTTGAACTATAATATGTGCTTTCCCCACTCAGTATATGAAAATACATGGAGTAGAATACCATGGCCATCTGGGATATTTCCATTAAGTAGATATATTATTTATCCTCGTGTATCACGTTAGCACCGACAATTTTAACGAGTTCTTTGCCCAGGTTCATTCGGGCACCCTGCAGATTCCGCATGTATTATCATATAGGTTATTTTTGCAAAAGATTTTAGTAAACGGTGGTATATAGCGGGGTTTAATATGCCCCTAACATTAGGACCAGCAATGAACAAGTTACTTTACTGGTTACATTGCACCCCCCCCCCCCCCCAAAAAAAAAAAACTAGAATATCAGCAGAAGCTGACAAAAGCCCTCAGCCAAAAGAACGGTGTTTAGAGGTGGTAACAGTGACAAGTACTAAATATCTGTTCTCACATGGATGTATATCTGTACATGTCTCAGTTATAAATTTAAAATGGAGAGGTATGTACCATGACTCATAACAATCCATCAAATGCTTCCTGAAATTAAGCTTCTAAGTTTTATTCTATTATAAGCTCTGTGACCTTGAAAAGCAGGTCAAGGTCACCCATCTTCGAACCTGACCGAGATTTTGTTGATATGCATCTTCACCAAAGAAATAAAATCCTATTGTGAATCCTTTTAGAGATATCCTGCTCACAAGACCAAAATTGAAAAATCCAAGAAAAATTCATTAAAAATCAGAAATTGCAGGTGGCGCCCCCAAACTTGTGCAGCAGTTACAGACCATCAGTCCCTATGATCGTAGTAAGTATTGTGAAAATCCACCCAATGGTTCCTGAGAAATAAGCTTCTAAATGTTTTTTTCTATAATCAGCTCTAAAACGTAGAAAAATAGGTCAAGGTCACCCATCTTCGAAATTGACCGAGATTTTGTCAATATACATCTTCACCGAAAAAATAATATCCTACGGTGAAACCTTTAAGATATATCCCGCTCACAAGCCCAAAGTTGAAAAATCCGATAAAAATTCATTAAAAATCAGAAATTGTAGGTGGTGCCACCAAACTTGTGTAGCAGGTACAGATTAACAGTCCCAATAATCATAGTAAGTTTTGTGAAAATCCATCAAATGGTTCCTGAGTAATAAGCATCTAAGTGTTTTTCTATAATCATCTCTAAAATGTAGAAAAATAGGTCAAGGTCACCCATCTTCGAACTTGACCGAGATTTTGTCGATATACATCTTTACCGAGGAATTAGAATTCTGACGGTGAATCCTTTTCAAGATATCCCGCTCACAAGGTAAAAGTTAACGGACGCCGGACAGACGGACAGCTTTGGTGACGACAATAGCCCATCAGCCTAAGGGCCGAGAGCTAAAAAGGCTTGCTGCTTCAGTGCAACTGATGGGCCTTAGTTTAAAAGGGGCCCTCTTTTAAGGTAGTCTATTTTAATAACCTGTCTGGGTCTGCTTAGTGAGGTCATTGGAAATTACATCTGAAATACAGAAAATGAATTTAAAGAAGTGCTTCATTAAGTGAAGTTAAATCATCCACACATAATTCACCGGTGCTGTAGATAAAGACTGGCTAAATTAATAA
This sequence comes from Sipunculus nudus, assembly GCA_026874595.1. Lineage (NCBI taxonomy): Eukaryota > Metazoa > Annelida > Sipuncula > Golfingiida > Sipunculidae > Sipunculus > Sipunculus nudus. The sequence continues at coordinate 81,688,995 of CM049308.1, read as the reverse complement.
TCTGACTGGTCTGATTCTACATGGATCTCAGGTATTGCTCACAAAACTCGCGTAGATGGAAATGGTCTATTTACCAGTGTATTATTTCTCCTAACAATACATTAAACCATTTCGAGAAATCTCATAGTTCCTTAAAGTCAACACTATGCTGCCAGGTATAATACTGTACGAATATATCAACTGTCGCCATGAATTCCTACACTGAAGCTCCTGTGATCAAAATGAAGATGGCTCTTAAAGGGAATATATATTAACATCTCAAACATCAGCAGAGATATGGTAATAAGTTACCCGGGTTCACAGTCAATAACAGCTGTGTATAGAATAAAGATTCTAGTATTGAAGGAGTTGGCTGAAACGCCCATCAGACATTAAAGAACACATATTTCGTGGATAGTACAATACAAACCCAAAAATTTCCAACTACTTAACATGAGGCAGGAAATAGTCATGTAGACCTCGTGGCGGCCCTTTTCCCTCGGGAACCTACTCCTTCCTGAAGGAGTATGTTCCCGAGAGGTTGAGTCTGCGGTCTTGAACATAGCAGACGACCACGAAAATCCCGCCAAATATCTGTTTGCAGGAAAGGCGTTTTATAACAAGTTTTATGCTATCTAAGGTGTGGAACATTTGCAAGCCCAGGCTAGAAAGTATGCACTTGTGCGATTCCCAGCCAAATATCGGACAATCCGTAATATTTAATGATAAATTTTCTAATCAATTCCCTTTATCTGGATAATTAATATATTAATAGCTCCATAAATACAGTGCATATAAAATAATATATGGAAACTAGGGATAACAAAAATTAGATGAAAAGCTCTCAATATGCAAAAGGGGTTCGGACTGGGCGAGAGGTTACAGAGGTTTTGGAAAACATGCTTGGAAAACTGGATTGCCTGATGCAGAATTAAAAAAATAAATAAAGGCTTATTATTATCATTCTTCTTCTAATTTTAGACTATTAGCGAATGATGAATAGGGCCTAACTAAATTTATAGTCTTTTCCACAAGTTGGTGTCCACTAATATTTGGCGGCCGTCTAAAATTTGAACATTAGCACACACTTTGCAAATATAGTAGACGAGGGGTAAAAAAGCCGAATAAGAAATGGAAAACTTCATGACAAGAACCATATTTTATATTGTACAACCGACTGGATTCTCAGCCTTGTGACAAAGTGACACGGCGTCTCTCGTGGGACGCTAACCTCCTTTTTTTTATATAACTGTTACCTTTAGTAGAACATTTATAACACTTATTTACCAATCGGGTGCTTTAAATGTGGATCTTCATGCAAGTGACCAATGACCTTGGCCCTTAATGGCCATGAGATGTTATGAAAAATTGACTTCTTTCACAGATGATTTTATTGCATTTCTAACATGATTTGCAAGATCTTGTTTTGGTTTAAATCTAGTTAATCTAGTCTATGCTTCATTCGTTAACTGTATTGTATACCTTAACCAAGTCATCTGGCAATTCATAAAAAATATTGTCAAATTGCAATGGGCATCCCTTGGTGAAAGGAGGTTCATTACAGAAACACAAGTATTAAAACAACAGGAGAACACATACATGATAATTTCCTGACCAATGAAGAATGAGGTTTGTTAGTACCTATTACTGAGCATGAGAATTGACACTATATGCTTGATAGTGAAGTGTATCTCAAGCCGATGTCTTATTTTTTCCTTTTCATATCAAAACCTGGCAACAGCCCATAGAACAGAGCAACATCCCATCTCTACTTCCATACTACTATAATTCAAACTTGACTGATGTCACTATATAGGATGATAGCAGAAAATGTATCTTTACCAGTATATGTATTGCAAGTGCATAAAACCTTCATGAAAGATGTATGGCTAAGCTGCAAATGTAACATCTAAATGGTGGCACAGCAGTGTGTATATATCTAGGGTGTTAATTTGGAATACACACTCAAAATCTTAAATTCAATAACCAGTACTCAACTGGGTGACAAACAGCAATAATCAGGTAGAATTAGTAACAAGAACTGGTGAGTCAGCAGTCAGACACCGTAGAATTTGAAATGTTGGAACCATTCTCTGATGCTGATACCCCTGGAAAGGGTCTTCACCACAAGGACCCAGTCATGTACCCAAGCAGTGATTGGACATCTGTCCTGAGCAATTGATAATCTGCATTATGAATACCTGGTATGTACAATACCGGTTTTGGTTGTTCGTACAGCTTGGTGCTGCCACCATTTCATTCCACAAACAGCTGAACAGGTTCAGGTCGAGCTGCATTTACCTGCAGCCACTGCCTTATTTAATTGATCAAAAATTAACAACACTGCACAACAAAATGTGACAATGGGAAACAATATGGGTCTCAAAATGATGAAACCTACAATTTAGAAATATGCCTACATGGCCAATACCCATTGCAGTGTATGTTGTCTCATTGCAGAAGAATTTTAAAATTTTTTTCTGTAATGTTTGGCTTTCTGAAATCAACTTAGTTGTTGCTGAAAGTATAATTAGTATGTCATTCAAAGTTTAAAGTGGCTGGCTTAAGTACTGTGATACACAAACACAGTATGTAATCAAAGATGTAATTGATAAAATTTATTACACTTAAAAAAGATAACCAGCTTTCTTTTCATAAAATAGATACCATGTAACATATCTAACATATTTTTTCAGAGCCATTTGGAGAGACCAACCTTTTGGAAAGTCAAACCAAGTGATGGAATTCAGCCAATAACTTATGTCAATCAAGTTTAGTTTGGGGAAGTCGGAATAAGGTGAATAACTGCAGACATAAGAGAGGACCAAAGAAATTTTCTGGAAATGGGTATCAGTCAGGCCATGTTGACATATCATATATGCAAGAATAAGAGTGAAAGAGGTACGATCTTTGGGAAATTCCTGATATTCCTACATTTCCAAAAATCAGGAAATTTCCCATGCCTTTAACAGGGTTTGTTTGCTCCCAAGAGAGCCAGGTTTCTAAAATAATGACAACAGTTCTGATGATTTCTGATTTATATCAGGGTATTTAATCTTTTACCATTCAGAAGTGATTCCACTTACTATATTGTGTAGTATTACCACTACCTGTACCCCCTAACATAGCTTTTATGCCATGTACTACTTTAGTAACACAGGTTCCTTGCTCAGCTGCTTGACAAAAGATGGCCCTAATACCTATGAATGGTGCAGTCTTCCCTGAAAAATACATTAAGTATATCCAGATTTCCTAAAAAATTTTAGTAATACATGTAGATACATTAAAGTTTATCCAGATTACCTCCAAAATTTTAGTAATCGATTGTTCCATGGATGTTTCCCTTACATCTAGTTTCATCAAAATCTGTTCATACTTTTTTTAAATTTGCTGACAGAAAACAAACCAATGAACCCAGGGGTATATATAACACCTTCCAAGTGGAGGTTAATAAAACAAGACTAATGGTCATAGCTACAACAGACCTATCATCACATTTTCCTGAGCGTTCAGAATGCATCATACTCATACAAGTAGGAACAATTATGCAAGTACATCTGTTGATTTTTTCCCCTCAAAAATATGGCTACAATCAGTTTCAAATGAGAAAACATCAAACATTCATACCAGTGACTATTTTGTATCCTATAATTTACCTAAAATGAACACCTGATATAACTTTGTGTTCTTTAAACACAAGTTGTTCCTACACAAACAGACTTTACAAACTTGAATTTCTTTTCTACCATGACAATGCTTTTGATCTAATGTTGGATGTTCCAAGGCTTATTCAAATAAAAACAAATTCACTAGTATGTAATCATTGAGTAATATATTGTAATAAAGATGTCACAATTCACCAACAGCAAATCAACACTAAACAACTTGAAGGTAACCAACAGCAATTTTGTTATAAGCTCATATGGCAGGATGTCAATTCTGGACAAATAAAAGACTGCATTTATATGTGTGATGAACAGATACAATATAACCAATCAGATGCTGATCCTAACATTGAATATTGCAAGTCCTATATGAACTAGCAGTACCCAAGTGAACAGCACAGGTGGTCTTATAAAGATGAGATTTCAGAATTAATAACCACCACATTCTCCAGACGCAGATATAACCTAGCATTTCCTTATACATCAAATTCAGTAGTCAGTCAAATGCCTTTAAATCTGACATATCCCACTGACCCACAGCTTGTAAAGGCCGCCTTTGCACTATATGGACCCAAGGGCACAGGCACAGGGTCAAGAAAATTTAAAGGTTGTCTCGTTCCAAGACTGTCCTACATGAACATCTTGAGACTGACACTTATGAAAAGGCCCTGTAAGGTCCAAATAGGAGACCTTTAGAATCATATATGTGACTTTTTAGAAGGTGTCAACATAAGAAAATTACTTTTTCGTTGTGTTTGGATGTTTTATGAAACTTCTGAAAGTAACAGCACCAGTGTAAAGATTGCCCTACACATTCATAATTTTACCAAGAGTCAAAATGTTTACAGAGAGAAGTTGGCGTGATTATGTGAAATGTCCTTCAGGCTTTGTAACAGGATCTAGACTGGGACTTCTTATCATTGCTGGACATGGAAATCAATAGGGGTCTGTGCAGGGTACCATTCAAACAACGTCCACCCCCAGCAAGTTCATAAAGTTTGTTGTATTTAATTCAGGGCATGCTTACAAGGATTGTTAGGGTATAATGTCTAATTAAAATATTTGGGTAAGAATATGTTAATAATGTCAAAAAAACTCATTCACTACCAAACAGATGTGTATAATGTGTATATTTGAACCTTCTACCATTTCAACATTACATGGCCTAAGTGTACAGGTCATTCCCACAACTGTGAATAGCACAGTTGTGGATTTTGCAACAAATTCAAAGCCATTAGTGTGTATGTAGCCTGTGTGTGGGTTGTTCTGCAAAGCTGTCTTATATAAACCAACAATGCATTGCTATCATAGATTGGGATATTCTTTGGCTGTATTCAGCAAGGTTGGGCTTTGCAGGTAGTGGGTTAATGGAATAACTTAAAACAAATGTTACCTAACCACAGGATAAGGTGTGTAGCATTTCATATCAAATACAAGATTAGTACAGCAGCACCGAGATCAAAAATTTGAAATAATTTGAGTTGTCAATCAGATTCAGGGTCATTGTAGAATTATTCAATCGTCATGCAAGATGAATAGGTTTCCGAAAGATCAACATTTCATGACCTTCATATCACGTGTCTCGCTTGATAAATCTACCAACAGTGCTTCCATGTCTAAGCTTAATTAAAATGGAATCATTTATGTTCATAAAATACTTGCAAACACCCCGAAAATACTTCTGGGTTTTCTATTTCTTTGCAACGTATATTAATTTCATGAAACTATTCAAATCATAAAACTGGGATTATAATCGTATCAAAATGATTAAAGAATTTCCAAACATTCAGAAGACATAAATTAATTTTTCACTGTTAAAAATTTTGAGCATTTTCTGAAATTTCAAGACTTTTTCAAGAAGTGAACTCAAATTTCATGGCCTCTCATGGACTATTATTATGTATAAAAATGCAAATTTAACATTTTGAAAAAATTCAGATGATCAATATTTGGATGGACGATGCCATAAACTCTATACACTCATTTGTAAAATTTAAACCTACATAATAGAAAGAAGAATAAAATAAAAGAAAGAGAATGTAACTACTATGATCTTAAAGAAAACACATTTTTAACTTCTCAGCTTAACTTAAAAATCATCTGGTACATGTGTTTCAATCAGAGGAGCGTGAATGTCTATCACTTGAAATTACAACTATTATATGGCAGGATTGTTTTCCTGGGAAAACAGGTTTTCTCCAGATTGTGGGGACACCAATGAAAATGAGGAAAGTGATATTACCTGTTAAAAAATGAAATACAGTTCAGGTTATTACATAACAGTCTAGGGTATTAGTAATGGGGTTTTGTTACATCTAACAAAAGTGCTGTGATGTTTGTACATATGGTTGTATGGATGTATGTATAAGAATATATATACATATATGTGAATATATATATATATATATATATATATATATATATATATATATATATATATATATATATATATATATATATATATATATATATATATGGAGACAGATATAGTACTGGAGATCTTAATGCATTGTGTCATAAAATATATTCTTCCAATGAATTACTTTTAAATAACTTTTTTCTAGCCTTCCCATTTTGAAATGTTGGGGGTTCCATTGTTTTTCCCTTGTTTCCCCTTTGTTTAAGGGTTTCTCTATGAGAGGTTTTACCAGCATTTATTACCACCCATTATCTACCACTTATAGGTAAATACTGGAAAATCCCAAATAACAATGGACAAAGTCTATTCCTTCACTAGGGGATCAATTATTCTCTAGGCCTATTTCTATTACTAAGTAATCAAAATTTATTGATAAGCTTCTCTGTTATGATAATCTAGATGTATCAAATTTTGAATATAAAACAAATGTTTGTTAGCCAAATAAAATCTCAGGATATCACATCTCATCGGAAACGTTGAACAGATCAAATATTAATCACTTTTAATTAATATTTTGACAAGTGAAGATGTTTTATGTCATAATGGCCAACTGATCTTTCACTATACTTTATCAATTTTAATTATATTACTTACTATGACGACTTTCCCCATATGGCATTCTGTATTACATTCACAATTATAATCTGCAGACACTATTCTTAGAAGACTGATACAAGTACAGGTGTACCTTTGAGCATATTGAGGGGGAAAAAATAAGTCACTTCTGCCACACTTTACAACTGCAAACAAACCCTGTTGATGCTCATCCGTGAATGAGCAATTCTCAGTTATTGCAAAGCTACTTTCTGATCTCTGGTAGACACAGCCAATCCCGAGTGTAAGTTGACATTAAGATGACCTGGCCGAGTCTAAGTAGCTGTCAATGCTGGATGCAGATTACATCAGTTTCATCGCAGCCATAACTTGAGCCGTAAAGCATCCACACCATTCAAATAATAACGAAATAGCCGCTTATCCCTGACAAATCCCAGATTTTCATAAAGTCGCAAGGCAGGCTTATTTGTGATCTCTGTTTCTAAAACCACCTGTAAATAAAGAAAGGAGTATTTTTACTGAGAAGCAGACAAAGTGTTATATTCTTGGAATGACAAAATGTAACATAGAATAATAGATATGTTTCTGGAAATAAACCTTGTAACATTTAATGAAGAAATAGACCAGTTGTCCCTAAAACATACTCATGTAACATTTAATGTTGAAATGGATGACACTTATGTAATTGCAAATACACAAAGTAATTTTTATCTGAGATACAGATTACATATTATCTTCAATAAAATACAGGTATTTAAATATCAGAGAGGATAATAGTTAAAACAATATTTACTTTTTTAACTTCAAGAGTTACAAGTACTTCTATAAAGATTCTGACTGAGGCTTTTTTGTGCAAAAACTAAAACCTAGAAGGTCCTGCCAATACCATACAATTTCAGTGGCATCAATTTATCTTCCAAGGTGGGGGGGGGGGGAATGACTCGCACATGCACCAACCCACACACACATACATATACATGTGTGTGTATGTGTGTGTGTGATACATTTCAAATATATTAGCACCTGTATAACACATTTCATTCATCATATATATATATATATATATATATATATATATATATATATATATATATATATATATATATATATATATATATATATATATATATATATATATATATATATATATGTCAAGGCCCAGATCCCGATCTGGACCAATCGCCGATCAGCATCTGGTCCGGCCTAAACCCTGATCATTAACTTGAAGGAAGGAGAATGAGTTCCTGTCTGAACTTATCAAGGTTCAGGTTAGCCCAGAGCTAGATTCAGAGCATGCTTATGTCCCTGACAGGATGTCTGAAATTATAACTTAATAAGAAATGACAAATCATATTAAGTTTGTTGTCAGTGTTAATTATTCTATGTTAATAACTAAACTAATATTTAAGTTTGAATTAATTGAGTGATTATATCCATTATAATTATTTTTCAAGTCCTTGTGTTATTTTACAAGTTTAATTATTATTTCCAGTATTTTCATCAGATTGTTTATTCAATTTTTATATAACAAATGAACTAGTTTAAGCTGACTCACTGTGTGTAAATAATAGTATATATTTGTGGCTTTTTGTAGGTAGAATAAATTGTTAGATGGATGACATATATTAGAAATTAAGTAACATTTGAAGTTTTCAGTCCCAAGTTTTCAAATATGGATATTCTTAACTTGTATCAACTCATGAACAGCTTACATTTAAGTGAAAAATCCTGATTTCATGAAAACCAACAATTTATAACTCCTTTTATCAACATTTTCAACAATATGTACGTATATATTCATATTTTTATTACATAAATTAATATATATAAAATAAATTTTTTCACACAACTTGGTTTATTACTTTCATGTCTTAACCTTGTGGAATATAATGTTTACACCAAAAGCCTGCTCTAGTCTGCCATGGAATCTCAATCAGGAACTGGTCCAGACTAGATGATGATCGGGGTTTAGGCCAGACTGAATCCAGATCGGGATTTGGTCTGGACCAATCGGGAATTGGTCCAGCCCAGATCCTGATCGAGATTTGGTCTGGACCAATTCCCGATTGGTCTGGACCAATCAGCGTTTGGTCCAGACCAGATCCCGATCAGGATTTGGTCCAGCCTAAACCCCGATCAGGATCTGGTCTGGATAAGAGCTGGACTAGATCTGGGGTTTAGGCCGGAAAATAAGGTATGATTCCAGTATATTAGTTCTTTCAAAATAGGTTTAGATATAATATTTCATAGTAAACTAACCAATGAAACCAATGTCTATAATTCTATTTATTAATATTTTTCAATTGCAATATTAAATAAATATTATTCTCTGAACAGTGAGGGGGATAATTACAATGACCATCCCCCCCCCTCCTTTGCCAAAAAGTGGGGTGGGGTGATATATACCCCCCATCCCCCCTTTATTGACGCCCCTGTATAATTTGACCGTCATCCTAATTTTACAATATCACAGTGCTTTCTGGCACCTAAAGGCTATGGTCTTGACCCTTAAGTAAAAGAACAAGGGACCCATGGGTGACGGTGCTCAGCTGATGGGCATGATGTATGACAATGCCATTATGACCAAATATCAAACCTGGCTGAACCTGGGTGTAACTTAGTACTGATGGGGACCAATGGGTATAGCTCAACATGGCTGTAAGTCATAAACTGTAGACCTTTGGTAACTTCACAGTGGACTGAGTATACTCACCTCATCACAGTCATCTCCTACCATGGTGTATGATGTATGACAATGCCATTATGACCAAATATCAAACCTGGCTGAACCTGGGTGTAACTTAGTACTGATGGGGACCAATGGGTATAGCTCAACATGGCTGTAAGTCATAAACTGTAGACCTTTGGTAACTTCACAGTGGACTGAGTATACTCACCTCATCACAGTCATCTCCTACCATGGCTTTAATGGCCTTCATCACAAGGTGAGACCCTGTCAAATGTAACATAGCATAATAAATATACAGTTAAACTATACTAAATTCCAACACTCATGTCAATCTGATTTTTAATAATATTTCTTTTTTTCAAATTTGAATTACTGGCCACTATAGTTTGTCTTTCATCTCAGGAGGTTAGCTGGTGATTTATGAATATTTCATTGAAAATGAAATATATCTACTTTGTCATGGTGGGGTGTTGTCTTTGAAGCCCTGCAATAAAATGAATGCGTCATTTGCAGTGGTCATTATAATCAATTATAACTGATTATTGGTCTGCTGATGTAGACAACATGATGATTCATCTTCCATTGGCAAAAAATATTTTGCAGAGTTTTTCACAAAGGTTAGGTTTTGTAATGAAGAAAGCTATAGACAGAGGCAGCGGAAAGGAGTATTAATGTAATCTAAAATTAACATTAAGTTGGACAGATACTTGTTGAAATCAATCTTCCCTGATAAAAATGACCAAAACAAAACAGAAGCTGAACAATCTGGTGCCACTTATTATTGTTGTCTGGGAATCTGTTGGCTGTAATTTAATTTTCGGCATTATTTACACAAGACTCATTCTTCATTCTTCAATATAAATAAATTACAGAAATGGTCTGGTTTAAATTAAGAAACCTAAATGAATCACAAACTTTTGAACATCTCCTCAAAAGGCAGATGTACATACAATACCAAGTTTGCTAGTAAGTATTTGAAGATAAGACATTATATAGCAATATAAGAGTAACCAAATAAATTTTAAGCAATATTGATTTTAGTTGTTTTTTTTTTTACTGCCAAAGGATTTTGAATAACAGGTAAATAAATGAGTCTGACTACCACAAGAGAAGACTGCTGTCACTGTAACACTAACTGACTTATAAGCTGCAGCTTTGTAACCTGTAAGTGTCTTACCTATTTTACGTCTTCTGTAGTTGTTGTCCACAGCTAACATGGCAATGTATCCTCTGCGGACCATCTTTTTGTGCATGTCCAGCTTGCACACAATCGCTCCCACACATACTTCTTTATCCATGGCCTGCATGACAAAACCAATGCAACAGATCAGGAGTTGAAATCAACTCTGTTTTTTTTTAATGTCCATTTAAAATTAATCCTTCACTTAAGTAAAAGCAATCCAAAAGTTAATATGGTCCTTATTAGAACCCATATGATAAAGTATGTATATATATTAAGTTAACCAACTATCTATATACCAGGAAAGCTTCTAAAAAGTGGAACAAAATAAGAAATTTTATATTTTTAATTTTTTTTAAATCACAGTGAAATAAATTATTTTTAAGGTGATAATTCAGATAAACATTTCAAACAGATGGAAAGTTATGCCCTATCATTATATTTGGGTTTCAATTACAGAAATAATTGATATTGCCATACTGGGTATGCCTGGCAGTATTTTTAAGAATTCCAATGATATGTAAAATTAGTGACCCATGGGTCACAAGGCTCAGCTGACACTGTACGCATATTCAATAATTTCACGTTTGATTCACATTTTTGATTACCTTCTTTGACAAGTTTCTTTATGCTTTGTATGATTGACAGAAATATATACATCTCATTTAAGTACACTTACTTGACAGTTTAAGGCTAAATATATAATTGAAGAGCAAATAAGAACTAATACTGTGACTCTCCAAAATGACTGACACTTATCAGTCTAACAATAAAATGAAACAAAAAAAATGTTAACATGCATGGCATGACAGCAATTTGGAAAATAGCATGGCAAACTACGTATCAATTATTGACATATTGGAGCCTTTATATAAAAGTTCACTCCAAATGACCAATTATTGTAAAATGTAACAGCTGAGAGCTAGCCATTCTTTATTGCATATGTGCCTAAAATCTACTTTAAACGTTGGCTGGTGGACCACTCTACTTGCAAAGCAACATAAATGGCAACAACTACAGGGAGGAGCTAGTTTTCTTTTGTTTGATGAAATTTACTAACATGTCCCTCCAATTGTCAACTTGTCATTACTTTGATTCCAACATTCCTTAGTTCTTTTTGACAGGCTTGTGATATCCCCCCCCCCCCAAATATGACTTCTTAACGTATGCATAGATAATTGCTGATTATCAATTACACAGAAATGCAAAAGGTTAAGCTGAATACAAAGAAAAGTCACTACTGGTATCCTTGATATAATCAATTACCTGGTAATCAGCCCAACACTTGTAACCAGTACTTATGTCAAGAGTTGGGAATGGGATACTCAAGTCTGCCTAGACACAATCCCTTTCAGCATATAAAACAATAAACAAATTTAATGGGGCCTGATCACCTATTTAGCATGCTGAATTAACACAAAACAAGTGACCCATGGGTCATGACGCTCAGCTGCCAAGCATGACCTGTGACATCATGGACTGAGATTCACAACTTCCAGTCAAATTTTGAAGAACCAATTTGCCAATTTGTTGAAAATTTTCTATGACAACAGAAATATATATCACCTATGTCTGGTTAAAACACAGTGAATTGATGGTCTGAGGAAAATGCATGATTGTTAAGCTATCAGGAACTATTCCAACAGCTTGCTTGAAACCTGTCAGTCTCAAAGGAACACCATAAAGGGCAAATATAAGATCAAAATATATTGCAAAAATCAAGGAAATCCATGCAAGAATTATTGAGAAACAGGTGCTTCTGTATGAATTTTTATTCAATACAAGCCAACTGTACTGCACTTTTATAAATGATGGTAATATTTATTCAGAAATATTTGACCCAATCCTTTACAAGATTACATAAATATACATCCAACTGCATTCACTTTAACTGTTCTTGAGATAATATGATCAAAAGGAATTAAAAGATGGTTGCCTGGTGGCCATATTGGACTTCTGACAAGTCTGAAATCAGACAACAAACATTCTCTAAATCGGACCAAACATTAAAGAAAAATTACTGAAACTGCACTGAAGAAAGAATTTCTAAGGTGGCTAACTGGCAGACATAATGGATTTCTGACAAGTATGACATTTGATATCCCACATTCTTCAATAAGAGACCAAACTTGGGGCAAATTATCCAGTAATGAATGCCCAAAATAATTCAAAAGGCATGTCCAGGCCCTCATATCAGATTTATAGATATGCAATTGTAAAAAGTGAAAGTCCAATATTTTTTATTATCACTCTGCTTTTCAATGGGGTCAGCAGGGTAGGTAAACTGCCAAACCTGAAAGAAAAGAAATGCAGAAAGCATGACTAAGAGTCTTGAAATAAAACAAAAAGCCATCCTAAATCAAGGTACACATCCACATATTATGAGAACAAACACTTGCTTTTATATGTGGTGATATATATTAAAATATTCAGATATCTAGGAAACTAAGTTTATTGCTAGGATTCCATAAAATAAACTGCAAAATGTTCCCATCATCTTATAAATCAGTAGCTAAACCTTAATGCTATACTCTCATAGTCTTAATGCCTGGCTGAAGCATTCTGACAACAGTGTTTTTGTTATGAAGTAACGAGGTACTTATCACTGAGCCTTATCACTTAATAGGCTGATACAAAAGGGAGTCATATGTCACCAGTGTCACTCACAATTACAGCCACACAGGGAGATGTACCAGCTGGAGTGGGATGGTTATATATACAAGAAAAATAGAGATAGTCTATAAAAAATAAGTAATTGTGAACATCCCTGACCTATGACCTTGGCCTTTTGCCCATATATCAACTGGATTCTTTCTAAATGATGGGTAACTACTAACCACTTAAATCTGGTGTAATTACTTGGCAACCAATGGGTGAATAACTTTGACCTGCAACCTTTAACCTGCTGACCCCAAAATCAATAAGTTATTTATTCAAGCAAAAAGACCCATAAATATGAAGTTTGAGTCAAACTGAGTGATGCATAGATGTGGCATATGTGAAAGACTGAAGGTTTGGGTTGAACAGTTACACCTGAAATATGCTCACAAGCATTTAGAACAATTAAATATTGTGACCTTGACCTTTGACTTTTTGACCTCAACATCAATAGGCTTCTTCCCTTATTGGTAGGTAAGCCATATATGACAGATGGAAGGTACAGATTGAAAAGTTTGCCTGAAAATGACTCCACGCAAGAAGTGGGTGCTGTGAACTTGACCTTTGACCTCAAAATCAACAGGTCTTTTCCCCTGTTGGCAGAGAAGCGATATCAGTGCTGGAAGGTTTGGAATGAAAAGTCTAGCTTGAAATGTGTCCACAACCTTTTCAAAGAAGTGGATCCTGTGACCCTGACCTTTGACCTTGTGACCTCAAAATCTATAGGATTCTTCTCCAACTTAGTAGGTGAGCTATATGTGAAAAATCAAAGAATTGGGATGAAAGGGTTGGCTTAAAATGCATCCACAGGCTTTTCAAAGAAGAGGCTCCTGTGACCTTGACCTTTGTTCTTTTGACCTCAAAAAAATTATGGTTCTTCCCCTGTTGGTAGGCGAGCTGTATGTGAAAGATGGAAGGTTTGGGATGAAAATTTTGTCTCTCAGAGTTATTTCTGGGGGGTGCAAACACACCCCATAACTTCGAGAATATAGGTCGCAGTGACCTAATTTCAGGTTTGCAAGGAGATCTTTTTATAACCTCTAAGACTGCAAAGGGTTCATGGCCCTAGCCCCTACGGTTACGATTTGTGCACTGCTAACGGTCGGCCGGCCGGCCGGACAGACGGAAGGACGACGGACAAAGACCCATCGCTATAGCCCAGCATGACTGAAAGTCAGCTGAGCTAAAAAGAGCTTGTTCCCTTTAGAATAATTCTGTACCTGCCAAAATATTGCCTTGAAACCATTTGCTCACTCCTGGAAATGAGTGTTAACAACCGTGGACTGGGCACAACCACTGGTGTCAACATAAACACAGCATGTGAGCCATGTGCATCACAGAGCAACAACACATGTCAATCAGGAGATACCCTGACTGACTTGACCAAGTGTTGCAGCTCACAATCGGACCTCTGGTCATGCGGCCTTGTTATGGTAAACAGGCATGTGGATTGTGTTTACCAACACACAGAGCCATAACAAGGTGTTAAACAGCCATATGTGAGGTACTGTGACTGAGTGCTTGGATGACTTTGCTAGGAAACTTCTGTATAAAGCAAAAACTGAACTGATAGTGTGAAAGAAAAGGCATAATATTGCTCCTGCTTATGTCCCATTAACAAACTATTAAGGTCTAATGATCTTCAAACAAATTGGATTAATTTAGCTTTAAAATTCTTATCAAAATGAATTTTAGTCACAATGATATATACATATTTGAAATCCTTAGAATATCCCCTGTTAGATGAGTTATATATGAACATTGTCTCAGATTTTGCTGTGAAGATTTTATACTTTAAATAATTTTTTTTTTATAATTTTTTTAACATGATATATCTCACATTTGGCAGTTTGTATGTGAAAATAGTATCACACGGAAGTATATACAATAATCTCTAGGTGTTTTTAAAGTGTTTATATTTTTTTCCTATTCAATTTTCAATTTTTAAAACATTTATGATACAAACAATGAATATTTTTTTTAAATGGTGTATAACTGCTAAACTTAAACAGATATGGAAAAAAAATGCATTTCAGATTACATGTCAACATACCTATATGCAAAATTTGAAAACTCTACATTTGATGGTTTTTAAAAATATCACACCGAAGACCATGCAGTCTGCTAAACTGTTGTTTTGAGAAAATAACCAAAAACTGTTTCGAAAGAGTAGTCTCGTTTTCAACAGGAAACTGGAATATCAGGGCAGGTGCCAGTGGTATATTTCTATTATATATTCTGATCTGAATTGGTATTGATAAACAAAATTGAAAATTAAATAGTTTGTCATGGTGAAAAAAAGAAACAAGGGACCCATGGGTCACGGCGCTCAGCTGATCCTGATTGGACTATAAATGTATCACCATTGTGATACTATATTGAGTAGATAAAGCTTAGAATATCATGGTCATGTTGGGTTTTATAAAGGATTATAATGTAATATGTGAGTAAATGATATATGAAATAACCTGACTGATGGATTAATATGGAGTAAAATATAGTGGTTTATTTTTTATTTATTTGGGAGGGGTCGAAAAAAGCAATTTATTTGAGCAAATATGAATGCAATGACAGTATGCTAAGCAGTGGTATAATGATGATAAGGCTATTTGTTGAAGGATCTATAGTGTATGGAAAACTGCAAGAGTTCAATTTGACAGATAAAAGGTTATGATTAACTATACTGATGAGGGGATTTATGAATTTGTGACTGTATGACATAATATCTTGACAAGATCGGTCTTGACAAGGTGCATTATTTTGATGCCCCTCGCGTCTACATATTACACAATATTGACATAATTTCTGGCATGTACATAGGTACCTATGGACAAATGGTCAACAGTACTGAACCACCTGGAAGGTTAAAATCTTTAAAATATGATGAAATGTAGATAATGTTTGAGAGGAAGAGGTAATCTGGGCCATGGTTGGTTTATATGATTGAAGAAAATGTTGCAAATAATATTTGAGACCTGACCATGCCTTTCCATTGTTTACCTTTTTGATAAGCTGTTGACAGTTCAACAGCTTACACATTTGTCTGATGAGATCCAATTTATTTGGTAAACCTTTTTTATCAATTTTATGATATGTATACAGTTGCCATAACGTCCTCATTCCACAGGTGCAATGACTTGATAGGGGGGGGGGGGGGGAGGGGTGTTGTGTTATGATCAGAGTTACAATGCCTCTGTCTCTCTGTAGATATTTTCTTTAATAATTAAATGTTATGCTATAGCCATAGAACTATTGTTCACAGTGCCAAGGAGCAAAGCCTTCGTGTGATGAAGAAGAGGATGGTGAGAGTTACAACACCATTGCATATACATACAGGATATGAAATTTAATTCAACAGTGCTTATAAAAAAAAAGTTTATTCATGAACATTAAATATTTAAAACAGACAGAAAGATGGAGAAACAAAGCAAATAATTTTTTTCCCCATTCTACTGAGCCAAGAAAAAATTAACAATATTTGCATTTATTCCTTTTTTTCATTACATAATTTTAATCCAAGTTTCCGAATGTTACTATAAATTTACAGTATAACATACATGTGATTGTGAATATTTCAGTTGATTCACATTTCTAAATTGCATCAACATTTATAGCTAATGTATCTAGTTTATAGTACCTGTCAACAGAATGGGATGGAGGGAGGAAGGGAGGCAATTAGGGAGAGAGAGAGAGAGAGAGAGAGAGAGAGAGAGAGAGAGAAAGAGGGAAAGAAAGATGGAGAAAGAAAGAGAAAAAGCAGAGGAGAGAGAGAGAGAGAGAAAGAGAGACCTAGACTGCCAGAGAGAGAGAGAAAGAGAGGCTCCCTGGTTATTACTGCCTGACCCAGCCTGACCCAGACACTCACAGTGGCAGTAGGTCAGACCTGAAGGTGTTATGTAACTGCCCAGTACACTGCATTTATACTGATCTGATGCAAACAATGAAGACATGGTACCTGGAAACTTGAATAAAATCTACAGTTTTTGATCAATTGGTTTCAAATTTCAGATTTTAACAGATGAAATGTTAATGTGTACATGCTGTGAAAATTATATCCACAGCACTAACAGGAAAAATTTGAATATTTATATTTTTTAAATGGTATCAGGAAAAAAAGAAAAGTATTCTCAGCTATAAAACTAATACATGTGTTAAAATTAATCCAAGGATCAAAACACCCAATATATCATACCAGGAGCAAACTGGAGTTGGGAATGTTTAATTTTATGAACTGAAATAAAGGACCAGCAATATAAATTTTGATTATTTAGCCAGTCTCATGTAACAACTGATACAACCATGAGTTATAAGTCAAACAAATTAAAATCTTTAATGAACACTTGTCTGAGTAATATTTTAAATTTTTAACATATTTATATATTATTTTAATTTTGTAATAAATATAAACCAACAAGTTAAAGACCTGGAAAAGACCTGGAAATTTAGATTAATTTAATATAATCAACTGCATCCTTGTCTATCATTATCTTGCTTCATATAATCCCTGATAGTAAACAACAATTTATTTTAATTATTTATTTTTCATTTTTAAGGTTGAAATGAAAAATACCCAATGGTGACTGCATGGTGTCATTTGAAATACAATTTTGGCCATCCATGGAAGATCCATAAATGATCAGTAATTGCAAGGTAATCTCCTGTAACTCATTAACTATAAATTCCTTTTCCATTTATTTTTTTAAGTTCTTATCATAAACCAAATATTAAAAAAAAAAGTTTATTGTTATGTTTATGGCCTAAACAAATACTAGTGGAGGGGGTTGGACAGTTAGATCCAGTTGAAGCCACCCAAGAGCTGGCTGGCTGCAGAGTGCCTCGCTTCAAGCATGTATAATTGGCCTGAAAGGTCAATGTGGGGACATAAAAGAGGGGCTTCAGTACAGCTAAGGTGTGATATGGTCTCATAAAAACTTTCATAAAAGCTAGTTTTTGACCAATTCCTTTTATAACTTCAGAATTTAGAAGCTAAAATCCTTATGTGTGCAAAATATGAAAATTAAATCAACAGTGCTTACAGGGAAAAAACATGCCATGGCCAAAGTTGGGCAAAATTAAAGGTACTGATTTTATATTTATGCTAATAACTTATAAAATTTAAAAAATTCAGAACTAATTTTGGGAATACAATTGAATCTTGATTAAATAATGTTATATCCCTGGCACAAAAATGTCTACCCTCAGCAATTTTCATGTTAAGAGAGTAAATATATTTCTTGATTTTTTACAAAGTGCATTATGTTTGGGCCTAGAACTTAAAACAATTACACAATACTGACATCATTTCTGGCATATGCATAGCGAATGTATAGAAAAATATGTATATTATATATTATCAAAGTCAGATCAGTGGTTTTGATATTAGGCAATCTTAAAGTGTAACAATGGGGTTTTAATGGAAAAATGAAGTTTTTTCTTAATATCTCAAAGGAATGCAGTCCTAGTGACCAAACTTTTAGTATGGTAGAGGATTTGGGGGACATCTAACTGTATGCAAAATTTAAGGAACTTAGAGCTGAAGCTGGGGAGCTGAGCTCTAGTAAACTGCATAACACTAGCTCAATGTAAACAATATGTGACATGGTGCTTGAAAACTTGAATAAAATCTACAGTTTTTGATCAACTGGTTTCAAATTTTTTGTTTTAACAGTTGAAATGGTAACAAAAACATGCTTTGAAAATAAAATCCACAGCAGTTACAGGAAAAAAACGTGCCATGGTCAAACTTGGGCAAAATTTAAGGTACCAATTTTATATTTTTGCCAATATTTAAAAAAATTTAACAGATTTTGATCTAATTTTTGGTATACAATTAAATTTTGATTATTTAAAGTAGTATTACTGAAAAAAAAATTCCTACCTTTAACACTTTTGGTCTTAAGTGACAAAATATCTTTCCTCATTTTTTTACAAAGTCCATTATGTTTGGGCCCATAACTTTGTAAAATTAAATAATACTGACTTAATTTCTGGCATGTACATAGGAACCATATAGAGGAATATTTATCATAAAAATGAAGAAAACCAGATGAGTGGTTTTGATATTAGGCAGTCCTGAAGTGTGAAAATAGATTTTAATAAAAAATTGTGAATTTTTCTTAATTTCTCGAAGGAACGAAGTCATATTGACCCAATTTTTGGCATGGTAGGAGATTTTGGGGACATCTAACTGTATGCCGAATTTCAGATTCGTAGGTTAAATGGTGTCGAAACGTGCCAGTCTTACGGACGGACATCCAGACGGACAGACGGACGGACGGACGGACGACGGACAATGGACCACGACTATAGCTCAGATGAGTTAAAGTCAGCTGAGCTAAAAATTTAACATGAAATGACATCTTAAGAACCATCAAACAGAAGTAGGCAGGGCTTACTGCTCTTAGTGGCTGATCAATGGTAATTAGTCTTGGGCCACGGTGCCTAGACACGCGTCAGGTGAGAAGTAACTGATTAGCAACGATTACACTGATCACTCTGAGCAAACATTTGAGCAGCCAATGCATCCCTGCTACAATCATACGTGAACACTGTAGACATGTAATAACTAGCAGCAACACATGCAAGTAAACCAATATAGCGATATCATCCAAAAACTAGAATACCGGTAGTCGACAAGCGACTATGTGTATCCGCCTAAATCAGAGTGGAATGGGTGAAGTGAGGCATGGATTAAGTGGCAAGGGGAAATAAAGTGAAGTGTTGCATATTAGCATGGATGTCTGCAGCCAAATTGTGTATGAAGGTTGCCCCCCCACCACAAAATCCAGAAAGCCGTCCCAGTTGTATACATATGCAAAATTTAAGGCAGATAAGCCAAACCACTACATGTATATGAGTGATTTTAGCCCGTGGCAGACAATCAGATGAACGCTGAGCAAAAATCGTTGCAGGTGACGGCACCAGTTTTGCGTATGATAAAGAGCTATGTGAGAACTATACACATGCAAAACTTTGGCCCAATCGGTCAAACGGTTCCCAAGATATGAGCTTGGATGTCTGCTGCATAAACTAGAATGCAGGTGGCTCCACCTGTCATAAAATCAAGAGAGCTGTCGGGGATGTATAAACCTGCAAAATTTTAGCCAGATATGTCAAACCACTGCCGAGATATGAGTGATTTTATCCCATGGCAGAAAAACAGACAGAAGCTGTGCAAAAATGGCTGTAGGTGGCACCACCAGTTTTGCGTATGTTATAAAGCTCTCCAAGGGCTACATTTGTGCAAAAAAATTTTCCTGATCGGTCAAACGGTTCCCGAGATATGAGCTTGGATGTCTGCAGCATAAACGTGAATGTATGTGGCGCCACCTGTCATAAAATCAGAAAAGCTATCCAGGATGTATACGCATGCCGAATTTCAGGTGAATTAGTCAAGTCACTGCAGAGATATGAGTGATTTTAACCCAAGGCAGACAAACAGATGGACACTGTGCAAACATGGTTGCAGGTGGCGCCACAATTTTTTGTGTATGTTATAAAACTCTCCAAGGGCTACATTTGTGCAAAAAAATTTTCCTGATCGGTCAAATGGTTCCCGAGATATGAGCTTGGAAGTCTGCAGCGTAAACGTGAATGTAGGTGGCGCCACCTGTCACAAAATCAGAAAAGCTATCCAGGATGTATACGCATGCCAAATTTCAGGTAATTTAGTCAAGTCACTGCAGAGATATGAGTGATTTTAACCCAAGGCAGATGAACAGATGGCCACTGTGCAAACATGGTCGCAGGTGGCGCCACCATTTTTTGTGTATGTTATAAAGCTCTCCAAGGGCTACATTTGTGCAAAAAAATTTTCCTGATCGGTCAAACGGTTCCCGAGATATGAGCTTGGATGTCTGCAGCGTAAACGTGAATGTAGGTGGCGCCACCTGTCACAAAATCAGAAAAGCTATCAAGGATGTATACGCATGCCAAATTTCAGGTGAATTAGTCAAGTCACTGCAGAGATATGAGTGATTTTAACCCAAGGCAGACGAACAGATGGACACTGTGCAAACATGGTTGCAGGTGGCGCCACCATTTTTTGTGTATGTTATAAAGCTCTCCAAGGGCTACATTTATGCAAAAAAATTTTCCTGATCCGTCAAACGGTTCCCGAGATATGTGGGTTTATGTGTGGAAACAGACGCACAAACGGACGCAGAGCGCAGAGGAAAGGTCAGAAATCAAATCAAAATCGGGGCGCAGCAGTTCACATGTGACCCAAACATAATCCCGGGTTTCGTAAAATTCCGCCCAGCGGTTACGGAGGAGTTCTCCGGAAACCTACGCGGCGGCGGCGGCGTGCAGCTGAAAACATAGTATCCGCAAAACTCTGTTTTTGCGGATACAATGAAGAAACCTATAGATTACCGAATATTAAAGAGGCCTATTTAGCATAAAATAAGATATATTTGTTGTTCAACTTTTTAAATGACTGACATCTTTATACGTTATAACTGTATCCAGACTTTAATATAGTTTTATTATTTTTATGTTAATAAAAAATCATGGTATGTTGATTGTTCCTGAGCAAGATCTGATCCAGTTGGCTTTTACGTATTTTACAGCACTTGCGCAAGGCAGGCTGGGAACTTCGCTATATGCCATCCAGCAGCACATAATAAGAATATTAAAAAAAGGGTGATTTTTTTCACAAGGTGCCATATTTACCACGTAAAATGTGAATGATTTCACTGATACGTCTACCCTATTAACTGGCTTTCACAGAGATATACACGGAGACATGCATGCTTACAAGACAACCAGTAGAGCATAATAATCATAAATAAGAAGCTGTGAGTGCCAAGCAATGCAATGTTTTATCAGTTTGTAGTATTGGGCTTCTTCATAAAAATGAAAATATTTTTATATATCAGCTTTTGAATTTATTCAAATTACACAGACATATTTAATATTTAGCATAAAATAAGACAGAATAATAACATGGGTGATATAGTTATATATAAGCCCTAGTAAGGTAAAGTTTCTGAAATAACAAGCTGTAATTTCATATTTCAAGACATATTCTTGATACCACAACCTTACCTGTATAGGATGGCACTGACATAATTTGGGGAAGTGACACAGACCTAAACAAAATTGTGTGATCTGCATTATAGTTCAGGGATAAGAGTACAGGAGTAAGTCTTTGCAGTAACCAGTGTTAATTATCAAGTGCTGGTTATAAAGATAAGCACAGTCCTGGCTGACTGACCAGGGGTCTCTGAGTGCCTGTCAATCAAAGATGTGCTGTGCATCACTAGTATATAGTTAACCATTAAGCAAATGAATACACTGTTGGTTCTAGCCGAGCTGATGGTGGTCCTGTATCAACCCCATGTAGGGTTGACATCTGATTTTAAGTGCTTATTTTTCCAAATGACAGTGATACAATTTAACGCCAAGAAAGTGTTTTTGAGGCAAGACAGATTTAACAATCAACTATAAGGTTACAGTTTTTCACAAAAATGTCAATTTTACGATATCTGATGATTATTATACCTTAACAAAGTAAACAAACTTTTTTATGTGTGTGTTTATGCCTGTCAAATATATAAAACAATATTACTTATCTGGAATTAGCCAATGGACACTTCCTTATTTCTGGTATATCTGATTGACATTACACTGACACAAGGACAGGCCCACAAATGATCAGACCAGTAAGTTCAGGGTAAAGCAGGTGTTAGTCCATATCTGGTTGCCGATAGCCTCATGAAAGACCTTCTCCCTACCCCAAAACTTACACTGCGTCACCACCCCTCATCTTAATGTACGCTGTCCATACACAATCGTGAGGATTACTGGATATTTTGTTGAGGGACAATAATGATATCCCAGGAAAAAGATAAATCCTGCTTCATAATACATATCATAAATCTGACATAAAAATTACCATTAGTGTAGCTTCATTTGAGGCTTTTTGAGCATTAACCATACCTACTGGCCCGATCTGGCGGCAAATAGAATGCAAAGTGTCACTTGTGTGCTGGACGCTGATAGGCAAGGGAGCAGGGTGGGGAATGTTTATGAGGCCCTAAGTGTTCAGTTCTGGGAGGCCTGTAAGCTTCCTGAACTGGACTACTGTGGTTGTCTTTATATCGGCGGGGCTGAATTTTCGCGGTTTTTGTATTTTTTAAAATTTCACGGGGTTCCTTTTTCGTGCTCTATCATTAGTCTAGTAGTGTATTTTATTATCAAATATGAAACTATGAACTGTAATGACAAAATTATATCAAACCGCTGATTTCATGGTTATCCTAGGTAGTCTACTGATTCTCTGTCCGGATATCGCATGTTCGAATGGCCACGGACGGCTGAGCCGACACGTGCGGGAAGCATTGACCCCGCTGGCTGTAATAAGTTCAGGGCCAAGGCTCATTCAAAACAACTCATATTCCACTGTTCTACGGCACTTTGGCCCAAAAATGAACTGTGACCTTTCAAATTTTCAAATATATTCAAATTCACGTCATCACTAGCCTATCAAATATCGTTTGGCGCGTCACAGACATGGGGTAATAGTAATAAGTAATAGTAATAGTAATAGAACAACTGTAATAGACCCCATGTCTGGCGCGTCATGATTTTGGTAGTGACAGAATTAGTCCATTATACAGTTACAAGGTGGCGCTACCCTAGCGACTACGTTCACTACTTTAGTCACAAATTTTATTTATTAACAATTACTAAATACGGCACAATGTGAAAGAGTATCTTCTACTCAATATTCATTTTAAGGCGCGAAGCGCGCCCACCGGGTCAGCACATCCCTGCAAAGGATCACGTTTTTTTGCATCTAAGCATACCGATATTTTTTTTAATGGGCCCTGTTTTTAATTCACCTTAAATCACTTAAATTATATGCACGAGGCTCAATTAACATCACCACGTAGCTGAAGATTAATCTCAACTGTCGCCAACAATAATTATAACGGCAGCTTCTGAAATTTACGATCATGGCCTGGTACATATACATTCAAAACTGCGTGGTTTCAATTTCGCAGTCAGAGAGCGACCGTGAATATCGCGAATTTGAAACCACCGCAAATAAGAAGACAACCACAGTATGTGGAACCATACTGCAGCAAGAAGTGGATACATGGAAGGAGTTATGCAAGGTCAAGGATGCAGGGTAAAGCAATGTAAAAGGATTGTAAGGCAAAAATATTATTGTACTCTAGACAGTATATTAATAATGACCTTCAATATGTATATTGTTTTACTAAAACAGTAACTTCTTGTATTATCATTATCAGCTGCTTTGGAACAGCTATTTTTTTATGTTAATATGCAAATTCCCAAAGTTCAATTTCATCTGTGAGCAACCACATTTATGATAATAATAGTAACAATACTGTATAGTAACACTTAATTTATAGGGATTCAAGCTGTTATGGTCCAAAGATGGTACCAGTATATGACCAATGTAGGCCATCTGTCGCCACTGAACAGCACACTATGCTGTCTGGAGGCAGATCTTGCTGCAGAAGCTTGGAGATATAATTATGTTCCCCCCAAGAAACTTCCACTTTAATTCTACACATTACATTAAGACAAAATGTTATGTTCATTATATAATGTGTAGCTGCATGACCTTGTTATGTTAATCACATTGTGTCCATGGCAACTTATTTCTGACATTCCACAACAGCTATCATGCACAAACACCATTGCCACTGTTCTAAAACTTAAAGTAAAAGCAATCATAACAGTATGAAGTCATCAAAAATAGATACTTACCAGAAAACACAATTTTGGCCAATTATGAATGAAGTATCTGTATGTATATATTGAATACGGTTCGGACAAGTCTTTTGTTATAAGTCTCATTATATCAGGCATTTGTAGTTCTGACTCATAGACCACATATTTGATTGGATTTAATGGCTCAGGGTTTGGTTTTGCATTTTTACATAAACTAGAGTCTTCAAGTTCCTCTGATATAAAACACGGATGTGAATTGGGTCTAACTATCGCAGATGACGAATCGTCTGGATTTTGTAATCTATCTAATGTTAATGCACCTTCCTGAGGTTCTTCAGTCTCTTGACGACTCTCATTCAGACTCTGCGTGCTTCCGTTATTATGAGTGCCATAACCAGAGTCACAAGGTGGGGTTAAACTGTCGGGCACATCAGTATGCTCCCCGCAGGCAGTGACTGGGTTGTTTCCTTGTAAATCACCATCCTTCCCTTTTGACATGCAGGGAACACATCCATTGGGTAATGCACCTTCTTTTAGATCTAGATGCCCTCTAATTTTCTCACACATCCGATTTACATCGTTCTCGAATGTGAAGCAGGACTTTTCATGATTGTGGTTGCTATGGTCAACACATTCAGTGGGGTGGATTGACATTGCGTAGTCAGAACTGTCACAAGCACCAAGCGTCAAACCAGACTGTCTGTCAACGTTTGTGGGATCTTCGTCAACAGCCGCGTCTGCCATGATTTAAATATAAATCGACAAAGTACTTGTCTATGATCTTTGGTATTACCTGCAGATACAACACATAATATCAGAACTGGCCGACAAATGACACAGAGATTTTCACAAACCGTATCACATAATATCGCTTTTCATGCATCTGGCAGCCATGATCATTGCACATGCGCACTATGTTTTTATCAGACTTCCTCCTCTCGATATCACGGGAAGTACTTTTATATGTCCATTTAACTGATGACCATACGAAAACCCGAACTAGTGGAATAAAAGAAAAATCGATAGTGATAAGCACATATTTTTTGCGATCCCAAAAATAAAAATTCATAATATAGACCGGTCCTTGAGACAGCCGAAAGACTAAATATCATAGGAACCAGTCTATGACCTCCAGGACGCTTCAGGTTTAGTCTCTACACTGGAAGCTAGGTGCCGCCACTTCTAGTGGAGAGATAAAATGGTACAGCTAGATGTGATATATAAAACCTGAACAAATATTAATATGACATGCAACGAAATAAAGAGTGCGCTCACAAGAATGACGGATCTTTTAAATAAATAAAAATATGAAATATATGTAGCAATAGGATGGTTTTTAACTTATTATGTAATCGTTTAAAAAGTCTTTAAAAAAGAGCAATATATCTTCGAGTGTCATTTACTCTATCAGAATAAATAGAGCCTCTGCTTAAAATTAATTTCTTCCACGAGCGGATTAAGGTTACACGGGGTTCCTGCTTGAACGTCAAGCAGGACAACTTACACCAAAATGATAAGTGTACCGTGTACGTATACAAGTACACTATAAATACGGTTGAACCAAATTGTAATTTAATTTTTATCGACTTTCATCCAGTTTATAACGTGCGATAAAATTATATGTATGCGCATAGATGATATGAACGACATTCCTATTATGATCGCACGGAGCGCTGTTATGCTGTCGGTCGGGGGGGGGGGGGGGGTGAAGGGCTGCCCCTTCTAAAGAGATATGTAAAATTTAAAAGTTTACCAGTAAATATTCCAGTGATCTATAGCAAATTTTAGGTACAGAAATACATATTTCACAGTATCTTTTGGCTTACAAACTGTTCATAAATCAGGAAATCCTAAATAAAAAAAAGAAAATATATAAATTACATCGTGACCTCTTAATTATCAAAATGATTTCTTATCTTGCTGTTTTGAATTAAAAATTGTTAAATTTAAGTATATCTAAATAATCACAGGGGGAAGGATTAAGTTGTGCATGGATATTCTTCTCATGTGACAGGACTCCAAATCAGCTCTAGATGCCCGCGGACGGGCCAATTTATAAAAATATCGAAGGTGGCACCACCAGTCTTGTGTACTAGATAAAGCTATCAAAGATTTCTGATAATAAAAGACCTTTTAATAAAATTAATATTATGAAAAAAATTGTGATATTGAAGGGGAGGGATGGAATGACACAGCGGAATCTAGCTATATCCTATAAGGTAAACCAACCATATTCCTACAAATATACCACAAACT
This sequence comes from Sipunculus nudus, assembly GCA_026874595.1. Taxonomy (NCBI): domain Eukaryota; kingdom Metazoa; phylum Annelida; class Sipuncula; order Golfingiida; family Sipunculidae; genus Sipunculus; species Sipunculus nudus. The sequence continues at coordinate 81,661,885 of CM049308.1, read as the reverse complement.
TGGCGCATATTAGAGTAACTGAATTATTTGTGAAACTGTTTCGCAGGGTTTTCAGAGAATGTGACAGTCGAATGCCGAAGTTTGGACTTCAGCTTCTAAAATCGTGCTAAGGAATTTTAAAGTAAAGTTCAAAGTAATATATAATGTGGATAAATGCTTATAAAAATGTATTTAATTTGTAAATAAATCAGGCTGGTTAACCTACATATAAACGGAGTAAAGCCCAAGACCAGCATTGGCCATGCAGTGAAATTGATAGTGAGAGGTTTATACAATATTAATAATATATACCTCCACGATAAACCTCAAAGTAGTTCAGAAAGTGATAAATGATCCCTCACTTATCACCGTTATCAGTATATATACATTAACATATCCTATGACCGGTAACTCAAGGTACAGATTGTCCAAACAAACCAGGCACAGGTGAGGCAAAGAATGGTGAACTTTGGACTAAGTGAATTTTTATTATAAGAAACTGACTAACGATATATGACACAGGGAAAATGCGAGGTTGCCTCCTGACCGTTCTGTACACTTGAAGCATCGCCCATGGTGTCGAGGAACTGGCGCTGGCCCAGTCAAAGACGTAGCTCTTCATTAAAGACGGATCGTCATAATCGCATGATTAGTTGTTCACATGCAGAACTGCATAAAATCTTATACATCTTTTGGGTTACCTTGTCAAGATGGAAATGGCTTCTAACCGCAATCAAGAGGATGCATCAGATGCAAAGGGAGAAAAGTGGAGAGAATCCATTGTGATCGGTCGCATGGTACATCACTTTGGATTTGCAGATACCGAACTGCCGAACCCTCTATCCATTTTTGTGACCAAGATAGTATACTCATATGTGAGTGCTCTCCTTAAGGACGTGGGTCTGCTTGATGGGAGGTTCACAGGAAAAGTGTTACCCTGTGGTAGTTTTCTAGAAGGATCGAAGATAGGTTACCCGGATGAATATGACTTTATGTACGAGCTTGATACGTTTCCTGCTGCTCATATACGGTTGGAACCTGTGCCGCCTGTCACCTACAGTCCAAGACGGGAGGGTGATTTGGCCCCTCATGGCTATTTCCGGTTGTTTCAAAACAACCTGGAAACCATGGAATCTGATCGGTGTTTGCAGTTGCAATCCAGTTCACTACAGCAGGACTTCCTCTCGACTTTGCAGAGAGCTGCATCTCTATGGAATCATGGTATTTTAAATCTTCAGGACACAGAATGTAATGGTCCGGCGGTTACCATGTACGTGGATCTTGAAAAATGCGGATTCAGAAACTTTATCGCGGGTTTCAAGGATAGTTTAAATAAAGTAATAGGGAAATATGCATCAGAAGCTTTGAGACAATGCAAAATAATGGAAGCCCGGACTATAAAGCTGGATATAGCTCTTGCTATCCCAGTTCTTTTGTCAGAAGACGAGATCCGCCAGGCGAGCATTGACGTAGTAAGCAGTGTCCTGCAGTCAGGTAACTTGGATTGTCATGTTGTACTTTCGGGAGATTTCTGGAAGCTTTCTCTGGCTCAGCACGAGGCACGACTGCTGATGAAACTGTGTGGTGTCAAATGGAAACATTCATCCCGAGGTGAACTTGAATACCAACCTAACATGGATTGTTATGGCAACGATGATGACCTGCGCCCTCTCCTTCTTCAAGACCTGTCCACGGCATCGCCAGGCTTTGTGTCCTTCAGACAACAAATAGCAAGAAGACATTGCTTGAAGAGCTTGAAGGTAAGGTTTGAGACAATTTGGTGTCAAAGAGACATTTTACATTTTACAGTGTTTTTGTGTATTTTTATATACAGAAGGTTTAAAGTAGACAGGAGTCGGCACTTCAGACGTGTTCCAACCGCAAAGGGACCCGCGCCCTAGTTCCCGATGTTTTATTGCTGCTGCTTGTGTCGCGGTCCGTCGTTATCGCAACACCTCGTAAAAGTCAGACATTACCGATGTTGCTTTCGAAAGCTAAAGATTGGTCTGTCCCGGCTTAGAAAGAAAGGAGTGGGCGTGCCCATAGATACAATAGCGTAGTTTTCACATAATTGTTTCATGTGAGCAAATACGAGCTAGATCAAAGAGCTTTATAATATTCATCTAGATGCGAGGTTTCAAGATCGCAAGCAACATCGGCCGGACCCAGCGTTCGAAGTAAACTCTCCTGTTTAATTGAAACCTCCTTGGTTAAATCATCGATACTATAACTTAAAATATACATTTAGCTATATGCACAAGCAATACAAGCGAGAAAAAATATATACAAGGGGACGGAAAGTCTGTAGTTCAAAATGATTTATGTGCACAATTTTTATGTGATCAAACATTCATTTTCACTTATTCTTATGATTTAAATTTTTAAAGTTTTAGACTTTGTTTCTATTTGTTAACATATTTTTCTTTGTCGGGAATGGGGAAGCCACCAGTTCGCATTCCCTCGGGCGCAGAATAATCTGACGCCGACCCTACCTGTTCAAACCTATCTCTAAAAATCTGATAACAACAAGGCCAGATAAACATCAACTATATGACCAAGATAATTGTAGAAACCTGCTTTCAGAATACAGTTCAAATTTACCAGGCAGATTTTAAAACATACCACGAATTTTCTTTCAGCATATCCGAGACATGATGGACTCAAGTACAATCAGAGAGGCAAGTCTGTTGCCATCATATCCTCTAAAGGTTTCTTTCTTACACGAATGTATAGAACATCCAAGAGAGTCTGACTGGACCGTGGAACGCCTTGGAAGAAGAATGTTCAATATTCTGGACAGAATAGAAACTGAAGGAAAAGTAGGAACACTCACCAGTTGTTTCATGACCAACGTCCCGATACTTAGAGAAGGCAATAAGGGCTACCTCGATGCTCGCAGAGTTAAAAACTGCTTCAAAGCATCTGCAGACAAATCGTTGAAAAGATCTATTCTTCATACGGTGATATTGTTATTTCAGTTAACAGCGAGCGTGGTCACCTTATGGGCAGCTGTTAAGTTACTCCATTGTCCTGTTACTTTTGAGCCTCCATGTTCCATGTACTCACCTGCGATTATGATTTCGACTGTAGTTGAATTTCTATTTGGTTTATTTGGCACGTTATGGTGTTTATGCAGTCGGTTCTGTTTGTCCAGGAAGTCGGAATCTAACATGTTATACAGATTATTTATCTGCCCATTATTCCTTCACTTTGTCTCTTCTGTTACACCGATTACCCTTTTTATTCTAACAATCAAATATATCGCCATATTATATCCCCCAACTGAGGTATGCATTATTATCATACTATTCCAATCCATTTTCTGTTTCATTGTCACTTTTAATTTAGTATTAGTGTTTATCAGAGGTAAAGGTCGATGTCGGGATCGATGCAGTAAATTTATATTTTTTGACCACTTGTACGATGATTGTCTTTCTCCAAACAGATACATAAATGAGCGCACATACACACATTATTTTGCAGATTCATACACGGAGGGGGATAGCATCTTTTATGTATGACAGGGAGGGTTAAGACTATATGACCTGCTTTGAATGAACATTTCTTCATTTTTGATTGTTCTAGTTTCAGGATATCCTAGAAAGCCTTGGTAGAGGCATGATGTTTGACCAGGATGTTATCTCAATTTGTTTTTAAGTCCAATCAACTTTCCGGACTTTGCAGTCTATGTCTGTTCACTAACCATATATCAAGTACTCGTTTTAATGTAGCTCATCTCACTGAAAGTCATCTAAGCTTTAGTTATAACCCTTTGCTATCGCTTTTCTGGTCACCCGGTCCTCTGTCTAGGAACATGTAACTTGATATCCAAGGAGGTATACTGCGTAAATCTCTTTGGAAACTTGAATTTAAGTCATGGTGACCTATCTTTGTCGAGCTACGGGGCAAACACATGATTTTGAGTACTTGGAATGTCGGTTGTCTGTTTAACAAATATTGTGTGATGGTTTATCAAATTGAATGTGCTTCATGCACATCTTTCATAATGTCAGCACGCGAAGTTTGAACAGAACTAACATGTATCTCCGAGTTACGAGGCGAAAACACAGGTTGAGCACCCGAGAAGTAAGGACGCTTTTCTGCAAGAAAATAGACGAAAGGACAGATCTTGCGAGAAGCTGTGGTCACAAAAAAAAAAAAAAAAAATGTTGACATATTGATTATGCTACCAGAATGCAGAAATATACCAATTTTGTCGATCTAGTTCCTGCTGTCCAAAATGATTCTTTGAACCTTTCCCATACAATTCAGAATACAATAGTAGGTCAGCTGTAATATCATGATTTAATAGGGTCCTAAGCAAATAGGTACTCTAGGGTAGAATAAGGTTTCTGATGTCCGTTTGTCCTTAAGCCCATCCGTGTAAACATCTGTCACAGAAAGAGAATATATGCTATCAATTCCCAAACACGTAGAAAAATCCAATTTATCCGCCAGGCTGTGATATTAGGTTCAATTTCGCAAGCATTTACATAATTACCTCAAGAACTGCTCATGCGGTTGTTCCGGAATTTTACATAGTGACTAGTCACTATGGTAGTAGTGAATGACCACCTAGGGAGTATGCGAGTTGTCGAATTTCAGACCCGTTAGGAGTCAAATATTACAGGAACATTGATTATGTGACCTGTACGTGCGTGTAGTGGTCAATGTTACCTTTGAGTGAAGAAAATTGAACGTTTTCCACTTTACGCCAGCTATCATGAACTGTCTTTTTGTGAGTCGAACTGCCTTTGCAACCTCTTCGTCTGCATGTCAGAATGTATACAACAGATTTTATCATGGTTAATTCAGTTACTGTGACTTATACATGTGTCTTGTATGGCCTTTAACGGTGCGTCTGTTCCAACTGAGCGTCATGACCCATGGGCCAATTGTTTCAACTCCTCCCAGTTAAACCCTTACCTTAATTCTGACTCTCCTTAATTTCCCACATCAATCAAGACATTCTAAAAAATTAAAAAATTAGGTGAATCTTCTCCGGGATCAATTACATTAATTAGGTGGCACAGAAATGTATAAACTCTTTATCTGCTTGTTCTTCTTTGTTTTGTATTTTTTTTTAATTTGACTTAGACAGATACATTTGTGTGCCCGTCATTAAAATACATTACTTGTTGTCTGTAACCGGGGTATATCGAATCTTGTATGAAAAGGGATATCGTGTAAATAAAAGTTGTAAGTGCTAAAGCATTTTAGTTTCATTTATAGAATCTAAGAGAGAGAGAGAGAGAGAGAGAGAGAGAGAGAGAGAGAGAGAGAGAGAAGGGGAGGAGTATTGTCGGCACTATCATATTTATGGGTGGTGAGTGGTATTAGATGCATTAGACTATTTACATGTATATTGTACATATTACATATGTTAAAACCTGCTTTGTGACGATTAACATAATCAATGATCAGACGATCCAAGGGAACCCTATATACTCACTAAATACACAGGCACGAGCGGTACATGTTCGGCGTGGCTGCTGGGAGGTGCAGCAGGTAGGCAAACCAATAGAACAACAGTACAATGAATATTTAATGTTTGGTCATCGCTTTTTTCTATCATATTTCCTCAAATGTAATTTCTTGTACACATGAAATATTATAAAATATCTATTGTAAACAATAAGTTTCCTTTCATTTTTTTTTGGGGGGGGGGGGATAAAATATTCATAGCACAGGGTCTCAAATACATCTTAAGGAATTAAATACTAGTAGATACTGTAGGTTCGCATTTTTGTATATTTATGAGGTTCAGGTGTGCCATTTTTATGTGTGCGTACTAACCATATTCTAATATATACCTGTATGTATACGTGTTTATGAAAATACGGAAGAATTACTTTTTTTTATAAAACGTCTCTGTGTGTTGCGTTTGTGAACCAGTTGCTCTGCCTACTTGTAATTGTGTTATAGTCTGCTCCACGGTAAGGTGCCCATTGAAATTTGGTAATTATTCTCTCAAACACAAATATTATCACACAGTCTGACCATAAATCTGATGAGGGACCAAAGGCCTAATATAAGACGATTAACTACGTAACAAAAACCAACATTTATATTTTGCAACCTTCTGGTTCTTCTGAATATTGTGGCCAAGTGACATGGCGTCTGTCATGGATTGCAGACAATCACATTTTTTAGAATATTTATGACCAATTATCAACCAGTCAGAAGCTATTAAATGTAGTTGTTTGAGCATGTGATCGGTGACCTTGACTTTTGTGAATGGGATAGAGGTGTTGTAAAAATAAACTATTTTCTCAAATATTGATTTTTATTGCATAACTTTAATATTTTGCAAGGCAAGATTTTACTTTCAGTATATTTAATTAGGCCTATACCCCATTCCTTCATTGCAGCATACCATCTGGAATTAATCTTCCAATTTAACAAAATATTGTCAAATTTCAATAGGAACCCTACCGTGGAACAGACTATAGTAAGTTTGTGATTTTGTTGGTATGCAAGGATTAACCTAGCTTATGTTCTGAATCGTTTCTATTTGCGTGGGTGAACTCGCTTTTAAATGTTTGTTCGCGTGTGAGCGTATTTATGTTTGTGAGTGTAAATCGAATACTCTACGTATACAAGTACGAGTGTATCCGTTCGTATGTCCTGCACGTTGTAGGCACGTGTGTATCATGAGCACGTGAGTACTATGTATTTTATACATGCGTGAGTATTTCGTTTTCTTGTGTTTGTAACTACGTGACGATCAGATTTTCACCCGTCAAGTCACGTATTTTATTGCAGGTAGAAACATTGGCATGGAATACACGTGGATTCTCATTTTCATCTTTCACTGTAAGAAATCTTGTTTCTCGTTTGTCGTTTGATTCAAACTTGCTTGTGCTGCATGTATATTGTGGTAAAATGTCCCATGCAGTTTGTTTAAAGAACAGATAAAATGATTGTCCAAACTACAGTGAATCCTTTATAATATAGACGCCCTTGAGACCACTTTATAGAGGTGCCCACTATAAGCAGCTAATCAACGCAACAGAAATAATAAAAGAAGAAAGGTTTGGACTCTCGAAAACTGGCCGCTATATAGGTATGTCCACTTTAATGGAGTTGCCCACTATATATATATATATATATATATATATATATATATATATATATATATATATATATATATATATTTATATATATATATAACCCGCAAGTAAAAACATTACCTGTGTGAGCACTCTCTCATTAAAGGTAACCCGAAAGTAAAAACATTATATATACCTGTGTAAGCACTCTCCCTTTTAAGGTAACCCGAAAGTAAAAACATTACGTACCTGTGTGAGCACTCTCACATTTTAGGTAACCCGATAGAAAATATCTGTGTGAGAAGTCTCTCATTAAAGGTAACCCGTGCTCACAGAGGTAATGTTTTTACTTTCGGGGGACCTTTTAGGAGAGAGGGCTCACAGAGGTAATGTTTTCCTTTTCTGATTGTGACAAATTAATTATTCCCCGTTGGGGAGGAGGCTTATAGGGTTTGATGAGATTATTCCTCTATTTGAGGAAGAAATGGTGTCAGTGGACCTTTGACCTGGGTCCACCCTGAGTACAAAACCATCGCTTTCAATTTTTCTTCCTTTCTTCCCTCATTTTCTGTTTGCACTAAATCTCCAACATGGGTGATTTTCAAAAGCTGAGCTATGGTCACAATATTAGTCCAAAATCACAGATTTGCAGAGGATACTTATTGTTAACGTTGAGCTTATTCCCAAGGCCGTACACGCCGCAGAAGATTCTCCCTTGTTATCGGCCACTTCTGCCCCTATCTGCGCTAGACCTCCAACAGGTATTTCTTGCGAATGCCGGGCCATTATATAGATCTGGTTTATCGAGTTTATCTTATTTCATCCTCTGGTATTGGTCAAATATTTGGCACATATAGGACAAAGGGTTCTGCATAAAGATATGTCCTAAAATGTGTCTCAGCACAATTATGTTTGTAGTGACTTGTCGTTCTCTTTATATATATAACTTAACATTACCAGCATATCGTATGCTTAAACGTTTTTATAAAAGGAAACTGTCACATTAAAAAAAACATGATGACTAGTATGTCATTGATATATCCAGCTTGTCATAAAAACGTATCGTTCGGTTGACATTAAATTCATAGTAAAGAATAAGTAACACTATATCGGACCTGTCAGCTCCGTAAATGAGGTAATGTGATAGTTGGTGTAGGTGATAAATAAAAACAACGGATGTGGTCTATATAGGGTCTATAAGCTGCATGGGACACTGCTTGTATTGTTAGTTGACCGCTGTTTTTAGACACTAATTAGTTGGAGACAGGTGAACCAATTATTACTTATAACCTGCCCTGAGACAAAAAGCTCCACTCTCTAGTCCTATACTGCCCACTGAATTTGACACTTTCGGACTGGTCTTTTTTCCATTAACACTTCTTTTTATACGTGATAAAATGATCAAGACCAACGCAGGAAAGAAAAAATCAGATCAGTATATGATATATATGCCATTCATGTCCGTTAACCAAAAGAGTGACATTTACTTAGAACAGTATTAAAATGATTACGCTACCTAAAAGGCAATATTTCTAAAGAAAATCACAATAAAAAAGCTTTCCATTATTGCATATTCGTTTAGAAACCTGTAATCTAAAACGTCCGCAGCTGAATTCAAGGAACCTTGAACAAAGAGTAACAGGACCCCCAGAGTGTTCAAAATCATGCATTGTGCCCATCTGACTAACAGAGTGTTAAAAGCATGTTCTTTCACAGAATTTATGTCACATTGACATTTTTTCAGGTTTCCATAAAACTTTTACATGAAACTCACTGGATCTTAATCAAGTTAGAAGTTTAATCAAATTAGAAGTTCCTAGGTCCAACTATAGGACCATTACATTTGAAGATCTCGAAAAGAGAGAACTAAATGCGTAAAAAACACACGAAAAATACAGATCGCGCCACCAGTCTGCAGGAAACATTGCATGATCAATATGCATCAAATGAATCATGGTGATCAATGCATGTTATTCAGATACTGGAGATTTTATATCAAATTTTTAATTATTCTGGGGGGTCATTACGAGTCCTATAGCTTTGAGGATATGGGTAACAGAGACCTTTCCTGGGAGATTTTTCATGGACCTCCCTTGATGTCAACTTAGAAGATTCTGGGGTCCAAAATTGTTACGATTTGTGCCCTGTTAACGGACGATCTCTTTGTGCCCTGTTTACGGACAACCGCTTCTTTGAAGGTCTCAAATAAGAAAAAAAAACCGTAAAAATTGGAATAAATATAAGTGGCATCACCAACCTGCAAAACTGATGAAACTCTCCATGATCAACATGCATGCAGAGAATCATGGCGATCACTGCATTTGATATTCAGATACTGGAGCTTTTGTGTCAAGTTTTTAATTGTTCTTGGGGGTATTTATGAGCCCCAAAGCTAAGACGACAGGCTAACAGAGACCTCTTTGTACCCTGTTAACAGATAACCGCTTCTTTGAAGGTCTGAGAATAGAGAAAAAAGGCATAAAAATTCGAAAAATACAATTTGCGCTCTAGTCTGCGGGACCAATGAAATACTCAATTGATGATCAATATGCATGCGAAGAATCATGGCGATCAATGCATTAGTTATTCAGATACTTGAGTTTTTGTATCAAATTTTAAATTATTCTAGGGGTTCTTACATGCCCCACAGTACGGAGGATATAGGAAACAGAGACCTAATTTTAAGTTTCCAAGGAGATGCTTCATGGACCTCCCTGAGTTAGAAGATTCTATTTCCAGTGGGAATGATTTGTGCCTTGTTAACAGACAGCCGCTTCTTTGAAGGTCTCAAAAATAGAGAAAAAATGCGTAAAATTGGAAATAAAATACAGGTGACGCTACCAGTCTGCAAACTGATGAAATTCTCCATGATCAGCATGTATGCAATGAATCACGACAATCAATGCATTATAGTTATTCATATACTAGAGCATTGTATCAAAGTTTTGATTATTCGGGGGGGGGGGCCCATAGCTCGGAGGATATGAGTAACAGAGACCTAATTTCAGGTTTTCGAGTTAGAAGATTCTAGTTCCAGTGGGAAAGATTTGTGTACTGTTAACGGACGGACAGACGGTCAGTCGGACAGACAAATGGACAGACAGACAGATGGACGACGGAAAAAGAGTGATCGTTATAGCTCAGCTGACTCAACTATGATTTAAAATAAGGAAAATTCCGGAGATATTTCTTTGTATTTTTGATAATGTTATTATTAAATGCACGCTTATTGTCAGATATGAGATATATTACTCTTTGTAGCAAAATAATATTAAAATTTTCAAACCAACAATAGAATATTTATTCATATTGGATGGATCTAAAAGAATATTTACTGAGGATTCCCTTAAGTGATAAGACCACAATCATTTATAACCAATGTGAATGCCTTCAGTTCACCATGGGGTAGTCCTAATGGACACGTGGTCTTATGAGACATGTAGTCTTTCAGACAGGTTCCACGAGATTTATTATTGTGTATTAAAATTTATTTGTATATATATTTTATACCTAAAATAACACGTTAATCTGACGATACGTAGACCTTAAATCGAACCAGAAACCAGGTCGCTTGTTAAGTCATTCTTATCCCTTGATTTTAATCTCTATAACATATTAAAAATCAATTCTTTGACATCTTCATTGTTAATGGGCAGAATTCAGAGTTGGTCGGCTGGTTCCGGAAAATGTAGCCTTTAAAATTTAAAAAAGGGACTAATCCGGGAATCTTATTCAGTCAGGTCGCGTGAATGCCAGTGAACAGGTGCACATTGTCTGATCCATACAGATTTAATGGGAATTTATAGTCGCTTTGTTTTATACTGGCATACACTATCTGTAATGAAAAAGTTTTACGAATACATTAAAACACATGACAGGTTCTATCGTTTCATATCTCTAAGCTTACAGAAGATGCATAAATAACAATTGTTGGTTGGTTACGTTCAGTGTCCATCGAATAAAGGAAAACATAAAAAGTTATGCGAAATATATTTAATTTTATTTGTTTGTTTAGCTTTATTATATGCATTGTCTGTGCAAAGCCTTTTAGCACATCAATATTGCTTTGTTCGCCTCCTAACAGCCGATATTCCGTTTTAGCAATAATTGCACAGGGGAGTTATCTAGGTCAGGTCAAGGATAACGCTTTGGAGGCAGCTTAGCGCAGTGCATTTTTTTAAAAAATAATTAATCCCGATGAGAAAAAAAAAAAAAAAGTCAAGATATACTTTATGGTGTTTATGTTTTGAAATCTATGTTGTGGGATACTGTTGGTGCTGAGCTATTGTAAACCTTTATAGAGACTAAAGAACAAGGCCTTTACTAAAAAATCATACATTAGTATCCAACAAAACTAAATTATGATCTTTTCTACTAGAGTTGTCTATTGATCTTTTTTGTGTGTAACTGTCCCACCAATTTTATTAGATATCTGGATAAAGGGTGGAGTTTTTTTTCTGAAAATTAGTATGACCGAAAACATTGGGTGGATTTATTTTGTAAACTGGACTTGTGGCATCACCTAAAAGCACTGCCATTAAAAATAATGTGTCCATGGGTATCTTTGAAATGTTGCACACGTATAAATATAGGTTACCACAAATGTTGTCCTTGTATATACTTTATATATCTCAAGAAAAGGTAAATGGATTGTTTTTAAAGTTGGTAAGACATTAGATTTCGGATAGGTTTAACATGTTTACAAGACACCACCTACAAACTTTTTTCCCCATTTTTGTAAATCATCATACATGGAGAGCTTTATTTATTGATAAAAAGTTCTGCTGCCAACTAAGTATCATGTCAGCATATGCTTCAGGGGAAGGGGTGTATATAAAAGGGAACGTTGTGGTACTACGGCATCTCCGATATCAGAAATATCTAGTGTTTCAACTTCTTCCAGAAGTTTTGAAGATTGAAAATCAATATGACCGTATACAGTCTGTACTCTTGATGACCAGTTAAACATAATGCAGCATAATATAAGAATCATCGAGGAAGTGACCATAAAAAAACATAAACCGACATGGCACATAATGGACGGTCACGTGTTTTTCACAGGAGTCTAGATCAGACCAATTTTTACGGCCTTGACCCCCTCCCTCTTTTACGGACCTGCAGACCTTTTTTTATAGGTTTCATCATAGGTCTTCCTCGGTTGGACCCATCCTTTTCTTAAATCTTGAATCCGCCCGTCACCTTAACTTGAAACAAATTCTTTGTTTTAGCACGTATAAAGGACAGAAAGAAACAGAAAGAAAGATATAACCCACAAACCAAGAAAATATAAAGATAATCATACATAGGTTAAACCAATCATACATAGGTTAAACCATATTGCCTCCTCTCGATATCAGATCTAACATGTACGTGGCGGTAGCAGTTAGATCGTTGTTCAATAGTATTTAACAGCGGGTTAACAATATTTAGTGTTTATAGTTTACTGGCTTCTTGTTTGAGTATTGAAATGGATTGACTCTAAATAACATGTTTCTATCAGTATAGTATAATATTAGGCCTATTAACAGCTGTTAAAAGTATATGAATCATGTTTTTTTTATGAATTTAGCAGGGTTTGCATTGACCTATATTTATAATACAGGCATCTTGAATGTGGGAGGTGTTGATGACGTCCCTCTAACATGGAATCATGGGAAATACCAGCTGCAGGGAAGCTGTGATGGAATTTGTCAACATGAATGTCCTTATCCGTCAGTGTGGGAGAACGTGGCCGCCATCCTCAAAATGATCCACAAAGAGACCACCAGATGCAGTAAGGGACCATGCTTCTCTTACACAAGACAAACAATACACTCAAAACACTGGTTATGTAACATATGTTCTGGTTCTTTCCGCTGACGTACTGCTTGCAAATGCCGTCTTTGCCGTAGACGGCTGCCAGAGCCCATTTCCGACCATGTGATTGACCTTGTTCCGGCTCACGTGCTATCGGTAAGCTGCTCTCAGGTTGACACTGCACAGAGGCTCAGCATGTGAAAACATTAAAGACACGTTTGCGGTGATCATTTGCAGATTTGACAATTATATTTTCAGCGCATTTGGGTAAAGTATTGAGGATTTGAATAAGAAGAAACATTTTGAGAAAAAAAAGCAAAACCCTACATTGTTAAAACATGTCCCTAAGAACATTTTGCCCCCTGGCATTCGTATATGGTAAAGCCACGCTTGAGAGCAGTGGTTTAAATGGAATGCAAACAAATTTAACGTTATCCCTGAGAGATAAAAAAAGACAAGGGAGCTGTGGGATGGGGATGTGATTGTTGGGGCGATTCCTCCAGTATCTGTCTTCATTTGTGCATGCAAATAATGGTAATTTAGACACTTTTTAATAACATGGAGTCCTGTAAACTTATTAAACAAGTGAAGACAGAAAGATGATCAAATTTATGTTCATTCCCTTTTTTTTATTCTTTCTGTCTCGGTCTATCTCTATCACTGTCTGTATCTCTGTCTCTCTTTTTTTTTCTTGTAAATGAAGAGAGGAGGTTGTCAGGGATGAATGAACGCGCTGTATAGTAACTTACTTTATACATTGTATTTAAGTTATGTAGGTATATATATATATATATATATATATATATATATATATATATATATGCGTGTGTATGTGTGTTTCAAACAAAGTACGGGTATACGTGATTTTGTGTGTGATTTGTAAGGGAGGCCATGTATTTAGTTTCTTATAATGTAATATGACAGGAGTGCAGTGCCGGGATGGCTTTGGGTACCCCTTCGTCATGAAGACCTTCGGAACGGATACCCAGTTTTCTTGCTACAAATTTATGCCTCATAATCACGGAAATTTAAAGAAAGCAAAGGATTATTGTGAACACATGGGGACCGAACTGATCAGCTTAGAAACTAAAGAGGAAATCACCCACACCAAAGCAATATTCGCCGGAAATAAACAACTTGAAGTGAAAGGTGGGTTATCAGTAGCTTTTTAATTTACATGTTCAATTATTCTTAGCTCGCACCTGTTCAGTATCATAGATATATACGAAACGGTGAAATCTTGCTAACACGACCACCTGCGGGACCAACCAATGGGATCGTTAAGCAGAGTGGTCGTGTCAGAAGGGTGGTAGCCAGGCGATATTTTGAAAAAAAACCAATATATATAATATATATATATATTATTATTATTATTATTATTATTATTATTATTATTTATAGAGCGGTGTGAATAGTTTATCTTATATGAAAATAGCACATGTAGACATAAGTAAATATACAACAATGTTGACTTACCGATAGGCCTGTAATATGGCTTTCCTTCTTTATATTGCTCTCCTTTTATAATATTAAAGTTACTTAAATTTATTGACGGTCTGTTATGTCTTTCCATTGTATGATAGTCACTTGTAGCAACACTGACATTTGACATGACACACATTATGCTTTAATGTACATCGTTAGAGCCAGTTATCCAGTATTACAATAAGATTACTCTGCAGACGGACTCATATGTAAAAGCTGTCGTTTAAAATTCCGGACACTTTAATTAACTGAATGGACCCAGACCTGCCAAGCCAAATATTGCCGCTAAAAATGTAACACAAAACGTAAAGCTCTGCTTCGATAGACGAAACTGAACATCCGGCTCAGAAACTTGACCGCAAAGAACTACAAATTAGTTATACAATATACAACCAGATGGTAGTACTTGACCTAGATGCTTCCAGTGAGGCATTGAAACCTTCAGGCGTTTGCATTAGCAATGTATTTAAAATCTCATTATATTTCCATGTAACACACTTGCCTGTATTTTTTTCCTATTTATTTTTCTACAAAAAACATGAGGTTGTGTCATTTGTTAAAATGCTATTGGTTCATCTACGAGCACTGTCATCTCGGCATCGACGTCAATCACAGAGAAAACCCATGTCACTATTAAATCTAAATCTCATCAAAAGACATTGTTAGCCGCTGTAAAATTGTAAGAAAGAATAAAAAAAGCATGTATTGATAAATTTAAGTCATTTCTAAATTTTGCCTGTGACGTCACACTTTACACCAGCCAATTAATCACACCAAGACCCGTTCCTAAATATAACAAACCCACGTGCTAATACGTTCATAAACCTTTACAGACTTTGCCAATCTTGACAGGTCAGTGTTGTCGTTATTGAATATTAAAGTAAATTTAACTTGCAGACTGGCCCATACTCTAGACGCCTAATATAACAGTCATTTTAAGCTACAAACGGGCCTATACTATACTTGTTTATTGTGTAAGTATCATTGGAACGATACTGCATGGAACGACCAAAATGTACATCAATCCTTTAATGATTGTTACGAATATTCCTTGATGACATTCCTGGATCCGGATCAAAATCTAATCGATCCTTTATTAGCCCATTTTCAAAATGTCCTGAAATTTTCAGGAGATTCCGCTCATGATTGCGTGAGTAATGTTGTGAGCAAACACACAAACACGCACACAAACTTAGACGAACGCATACCTTCTTGGCGCAGGCAATATATGAAAATGAAAGAAAATAAACTGCAAGTTAAAGTATTGAGACTTATTTCAGCTGCCTACCGAATTGACCAGCTCGGCTACTGGACCTCGGCCACTTACCGGTTAGAGGAAGGAAAATGGGTATGGGAAGCCAGCAACGAGAAAGTGGTGGTCAGCAACTGGGCGCCATATGAACCAAACAACCTTGGAAACGAAGACTACATGTACATAAACATGAACGACTTGGAATGGCAAGATCATGCTGACAACCATTTTCATTCCATAGCCTGCGAACAAAGAGAACAATGTTAAATGGGATTTCTTACACAGACATATTCAGATCAGGAACGAGGCGCTGTAGCTGTAGCATAAGACGACATAAGACGATGACTTGATTTCATTGCGCATGCGCAAGCCTTATACATAAAAGCCTTAATAAACAGAAAATTAGAAAAGGTTGCTGACATATCAAACCAATCTGTTTGTCAACTTGTTTGCCAGCTTATCAAATCGCTTTCAACTTTTTTTTTTTTGGGGGGGGGGGGGGCATTGCACCCTGCACCCACCCCTCGGTCCCATCCGAGGTCCCCGTCCTCTCAGAATATGATATATATTAATCTTGCGCAACTGATATTTCTAATTGGAATTAAAACATTGATAAAGTGCGTGGAATTATTGTGATGTGTTTATACACACACACACATTTATATATATATATATGCATCATATTTCCATTGCTTTATGTTACCAGTGGCGGAATTAGATGGGGTGTCTGCGGCGCTTCCCAACGTTGAGCTGCAATATCTTTCATTTTATCTATTTATTTTCCCATTTTTTTTTATTAATTAGCAATGACAGTGTGTTACTTCCAAATTTATTAGTTGAGGATATTTATAAACAGCTGGAGAGCGCCAGGCCCTGGTTTGGGTCGACCGTGAACAATCTTACACGGCTCTCTGCTGATACCGGTACTCGAACTCACGATCTGTGCTTTGCTGAGTAATGTGTACTGTCGAGACCACGAATCCCAGGAGAAAGCAAAGTTTAACATATGATGTCAATAAATCAGTAATTTTACCCCGGGCTTTACATTCTAAAGACAATATTTTGCAAGTTATAAACGTAGATGCGCCTTTTCCCCATTGACATAACATGTTGAACACGATTAAAAAATTATGTCCTAAGTTTGTAGAAATATAAACATTTAATATTGAACCCTTCTACAGTTTGACAACATTTTGCAAAGACATAAGAGAACAGTTTCTGAGGAACAAAAAAATCCTCATTTTTTGGTGAAAATTGCCTCAAAATGTCCTCTTTACATTGCATTTTCAAAATTTTTCCAATAATGGAGGGGGATATTTATAAATACATTATTTATAATATATATAATTTTGGATTTAAAAAAAAATACTTGAAAAAGGCTGTTAAATTATCAAACCAGTCTGTTTGTCAACTTGTTTGTCAATTTGTCAAACTATTTAAACTTCTTTTTTTTGGGGGGGGGGGGGGGGGGGTGAATGACCAGTAAAAACGATCAACACTTTTACTTTACGGACGATTATTTTTATACGACGAATTAAATGAAATGGCTGAACTTTTTAGTCATTTCACATAATGAATGGTGATCCCAGGCATTACATGATATGCCGGAAATGTTTACACATTTCATGAAATGTTGATTTCACAGGTCGACTGTAATATATGTGTATGTATATAGTAATATATTTACATATATATATATATATATATAAATATATAAAATACATATATGTATATTTAATATAAAATACATACATGTAATATATATATATGTATATTTAATATCCAGAGGTTCGATCAAAGAATTAAGTGCTAACTGCTAACCTAGGCGAGGATTATTTTAGGACAATATTATTTATTGACCAACCGACTTACCTTGCAGATCTATCAGTGTAACAGTAACACGGGAGCTAACAATGCCTGGCGTTGTGCAAGGATGGTAACACACTTATAATATCCAAAGATCGTCCTCTTTTGCTTAAATGATTAACGAATGCTCCATTCCTCAATAATTTAGACAATTTTTGATTACATTGAGGATGATAGGGGAATTATATACGATAGGAGTCCGGTGGCTTAGCGTCAGATTCTGGCCAAATCGTTACAGACCGGATAAAAGCACCAACGTTTGTTCGTTTGTATATGGGTAGAGTACACCAAAACGGATGATTTCAGAGGGGTTGCCTCATGGAGTACCTACGAGACAAGTTACAGAGCCTGAAAACCATCTGCGCCTTGCGTAACACAGAACCCTCTTTTCACATGAAAATGAAGAGGGGTAGGGAAGGAAAAATAACCTTAGATCCACTACGATTTAATGAAATATAGTAAATTATATACTAAAAGAAAGCCAGTGAAGTGTTCTTTATATCATTACCATTTACATTGTTATATTATACACCTGTAGCCCAAAAAAATGTAGAATGGTCACGTGACCATACCTTTTCTCAAATTCAGGATTGGGAAAGCTACATGCAAACATTAAACCAAGATATTACGTGTATAAACGAAAAAATGTGCAAATATTTTTCTTGTTTACTATTGCTGAGTTTGTGATTCTGTTATTGGGAAAGAATTAAATGTTTAAAATAACGGATAGTTTTTTATATTTTTTTTTGGTGGACGTAACCTCCTCCATTTTTTAAAGCTAACTTAACTATGTATATGTACATCTGCAGAAATCCGTTCCGGTTTCGGACTACGTAACACACGCTTCCTCTCATTTTATATCCTGGCGTCAACCAGGCCCGGTGACTACTGCACCTGCGGGTTCTCGGTGCGTAATCGTCCCCATTGCTGGGTCATACCACCGAGGAACCCCCGAAAGGCGCACTCGTTCGTGAGTGAAATACGGCCGTTGGGCACGGCCTTCCCATTAAGCCTGCAGAGCGCTCACCCTGGGAGTGGGGCCGACCGTGAAAAATCTCACCGCCTCGGCTGAGATTCGAACTCAATAAATCTGTTGCATTTTTGTTATGTAGCAAACTGTCAGGTTTATATATTGGTTTTCTACAATGGCTTAATAAATATGGTGTTACTTAGTTATTCTTTATATCATCTAGAGACCATGTCCTGTAGAATATTTGCCTACATTTCTTATTCCTTTCTTTAATCATGCATCTCAATAATCTTTAACTTCGGACCTGTTTTCTTTGTTATTTTTGGAATTCAAAAAGAAATACCATAGATACATGATTAATTTTTCTATATTATACACAAGCCTGAGGTTTAACCAATTTCACAAGCCATTCTATTTCCCGTATCAGGTAACAAATATCTTTATGAAATGATTTAATCGAAAACAAGATATCTGTAAATAAATGAAGGTTTGAAAGTATATGTCTGAATAACGGAATCCACCAATTATATTCCCGATCCAATATATATATGTGTTTTCTATATCTCCAAACACTCTCTGAAAATCACCCTAAAGGTTCTTAGGTTTAGGAATCCAACATTGACAAACACCTCTGAACAACAAAATGTGTAGCTAAACTTAAGACAAAGCTCCTTTTTTCCTGATAGATATATCGTGTTCGCTTCTACAAAACTTTAGGCGTACACTAAAATGGCGGTCTCAGCATTATAATACAACTTTAGCATATTCATATTCACTTACATTACTTTATAATTATAAACAATTAAAGTGAACTCAGTCGGACATTTCCTCCCATGTCTAAACAATTTATAATGTAAAACTTGGTCTAAACAACGCAAATCGATAATAGTACTGATATTTATTTTTATAGAGACACATTTAGTCTAAACGAATAAAACACCCAGCAGATCTTCATAAGTCCCCATTGACTGAATTTGTACTCTAAAGGGGATCATCTCTGATGGACGCTGTTCAGATAGACGCCATTGTATCACCTGGACGCTGTTCATTTGGACGCCATGAAAATGGACGCTGTTCATATAGACGCCTCCGTATTATAAGCCCATATACCCTACATTAAGACGCCTAAATACAAGCCATATATAACAGTGTTTATATATTTTATATTTTTACCTTTATGTGTGTATATCGTGCGATTGAAGATGAACGTTAACAAAACTGTCTTAGAGACCATCGTATTATAGACGCCATCGTTACCATTGTCTGCATCCGTCCTTCAGAAAGACGCCTAATGACAAATCATGAAAATAATTCTCATTTTTTATTAAATGTTTCCATAAAAAGGAGACCAAATTTAATAATAACCATGTTATGTTTTAGATTATGTTGCGTGTTTGTGCGTATTGCGTGCGAATGAGGGTCTTTTCATATCGTGCGAATCAAAATGAACGCTGATCGTATCTAGACGTCATTGTATTATAGACACCAGCGTTTGAATTCACCTTTTCAGAAAGACGCCTAATGACAAGAAATGAATATAATTCTCATTATTTTTAAAAGTTTCCAAAAAAGGGGGACCCAATTTAATAATAACCATGTTATGTTTTAGATTATATTGAGTGTTTGTGCATATTTCGTGCGAATGAGGGTCTTTTGTTTCATTTACCCAACAAAGAAAATTTTAAACAATGGTCATGTGTATTTTCAATTATATAAAGGTAATGTTATGTTTATTATATTTTCCATTGTAAATTATTCTATCATTCCGCAATATACAATGTATAGTTAAAATTAAAGAACCTGAAGCAATGAAATTATGTACATGATAGGATTAATTAGTCAACATCAAAGAAAACCTACCTCATTTTCGGGGTCTCCCGTTACCTAAATGATCAATCGGATTACCAGGCTCTAACTGATATTGTACCCCGAACTCATTTATTGTTAAAACAACATCATATGATCACTGATCCATGTCCGGTTTAGAATATCTGACTGCTTTTACAAATTTTATTTTTAATTTTAATTATTTGAATCCACACACACACACACACACACACACACACACATATATATATATATATATATATATATCGCCAAGGTTAAGCACCACAAATTATCATGAAAAATGATGTTATATTGATTATATATGCTATAGGCCGGAGACCTTTATACTTGAATAAAACTATTATTATATATATATATAAACATATATATACATGACGAAACAGTATTATATATATAAGAGATTGCATAGTCAATAATCTTGTTTAATGAAAAATTAATAAGATTTCGGGACTTCCTTAGCCAACTACATACTGGGTCTCATTTATTGTTAAAATCACATTATATATCTCTCTAAACAAGTTAATATTTCATTTTTCACAACATTCACCACATATTCAATTAATAAATGAAATACACAAAAATAACTGTATTGCCATTTCACACTTATAAACTTACCAGATATATGTATGGATAGACGCCTTGGAAATACATGTATAGATGTTGTTCAGATAAACGCCGCAAACCATCAGACGCTATTGGTATACGATATATTGTGTGCCCTCCAATTATTTATTTAAAGAAATCCAAATAAAAGTCGAACAGGTTTATATTCACATAAATGGAAAGACTTTTTTGTGATTGTTTGCTTTAATTCGAGGTGGACTATATTACTATGATAAAAATGGTTCCACAAAGCGTTCCTCATTGTATAAAGAAATTGAACGTGATAGACCAAAAAAGTAGGATCACTGCCGATGGGAATCGAGTCTATGACCTTTCGATTGCCGATGATGAGAGAGAGAGAGAGAGAGAGAGAGAGAGAGAGAGAGATAGAGAGAGAGAGAGAGAGCGGGAGAGATGCACTTTGGAAATGGATGCTGTTCAGATATCAAGTGTATTATCAGATAGACGCCCCGTGTGAATATTTTAAATATTTTGAAAAATAAACGTTTCCTTAATATGACTGTGTTTTTGTAAGTTCAGTGTATTTATCACATTAAGTTTTAGTAGGGTATATTATCTCATATGGAAGTTAATGAAACAGTTTTCTACTCCATATCTACTCAATTTAATAATGTATCTGATTATATACTTATATCATTTCAAACGGTACATGCTGTTTATTTAGTCAATGTTATTCTAAAAAATCCTATTGAAATATTTTTGTATTAATGTTCCTTGATGTCCCTCGATGAGAACTTCAAGAGAAGTTTGTTCAATTCCGCCTCTGGTATATATATGAGTAACGTCCAAGCAAATAATCACTCACATGATACTCACAACATGGAAACGTCAGATGCTGTATTAGTAAAGAAAGGACGAGGGATTAACCTTATCTACCAAGAATACAGTCACAAGAAGGACCGCCGACATGGTACCAAAATGCATTGGAGGTAAGATACGATTTATATATAATTTTCTTAGGATATAACCACTTACTAAATTTTCATCTAAGTATTAAAGGTAACGTTCCACATGTACGTATATGAAATTCACAAAATCATATACACATATATAGTCTACATACAAAAGTAAATACTGATAAGTAGATAAGACTGGCAACCGCAACAGTAATATAAGTAACATATATACATTTAAAAAAAGATATAACAAAACTTAGTTTTGTTAAAAAATATCTTTAGAATTCTAGCATAATGCCTGTAGTGCACTTTCAGTTTCCTTTTATTTAATAGTCCAGGTAAGGGAAATATATGAACGTTTTCTCTCGACACCGTTACACGAAGTAAAATCTCACTTACACATTGCAGACATTGTTTTCACTTGGTATTTTGTGATTAATGTTAAAATATAAATTAATAGCCTTTGATAAAAACATAAATTATAGTTATAAACTGAACAAAAAAGGCTTTTTATAAAAGGACATATTTGATTCTTTTTAATTTAACTTTTGAAAACAAAATTGTCATTATATCTTTTTTTTGCTTCAAGAGGAGTGCACTTGCAGGGATTTACTGGAAAAAGTACTTGGGTACATCTGCCTTCAGAATTTGAGTCGAAATACCTAGTTATTTTTTTTTTTTGGATGCACAGGTTTTAAATCCACTATAGGTAACGGTGTTGAGTTAGATAACGGTCGGATGTTGTGCAGCGACTCAGGCGCCGTCGACGTCGCTGAAAACTGCTTTGCACAGCGTGGACTGTTTCATTGGTGCTTCATTCGTTCCACCTTGTCTTAGACATTGTACATTAATATACCTGTATATATTTGATCAATTTCCTAGCTTTTTTAAGAACTTTTTTTATTGTATATATATATGACTTTTTAGAATTTGTTTAAATATTCCGACTGTCTGTCAGTTATATTGGTGCTTCATGCTTTCGAGTCTGGATTATATCATGAAATTAAAAGGACTGTTTATGTTTTATCGGTTTCCTTGCATTTTTTATGAACACTTTTTTGTTAGGAATGTAATAGTATTTAAATAATCTTTTAAAAATTTGTTCAAATGTTGTTTCTGTTTGTCAGTGATATTCGTGTTCCATGTGTTCATGTTTTGATAACATAAAGTAAATAGATAGGACTGTATATATTTTATCGATTTCCCTGCATTTATTATTAACTTTATTTTTGTTAGGAATGTATATATTATTTTATTTAAGAATTTGTATAAATATCCCTACTGTTTGTGCTTCTTTCAAATTTGGATTACATCATGTAAATAAATAGGACTGTTTAATGTTTAATGGATTTCATTGCATTTTCATGAACTCTTTTTATTAGATAAATGTAAATGTAATTGTAATTTTTTTTTTTTTGTTTGAGTGTTCCTACTGTTTGTCAATGTTATTGAAGCTACATGTTTTCCGGCTTTTTATAAATAGTGTAAATAAACTTGTCAGTTGTTGTTGTGTTACTCTGAAATTTAATAAAATCCAATTAATAGCTTTAAGGTAAAATTGGATGTTACACAAAAAATAGTGAAGCTGGCGAGCATGGCGCGCAATATTTTTTAAAAAGTTTATTTCACAAGAACCCACACATTAAGATAACAAACAAATATAAAAAAGTGCATTCATTTGTTCTAAAAGCTATGCACTTAATTTTATGAAATTATACGCCAACTAAACGCATAACATTTCAGGGGTCCATAATTTGGAATTCATACTGATTTATTCCAAACTTTATAAATAAGAACACACACACATATATATGCGACCAGTCTGGTGGTGCCCGCCGTGTGATGTGATGATTACAGTTGTGCTCAATTAACAGGAGAACTCAAATCAAGAGTTATTACAGCTCTAATTTAAAGACGGTAAACAGTCTTTGATCTCGGGTACCTACCGGCTAATCTGATAAAGCTCCGGGAAACAGCACTGTTTCTCTGATTATATGTGTGTAGTTTACAATATTATTTAAAAATTTTATCTGGTATGCACTGGTGTCTATAAAAAAATCAGATTGTCTTCGAAAGATAAGTCATTGAAAAAAAACACATGTCGACAAAATCACATAACAATATACAATGTAGATACACAAGTATGTTTATTCTCGTCATATCGTGTTTCCCTATACCTTAAACCTATACAACGTCATGCCGCTGGAAAGCTTCGTAGGCCTATTTCTACCAAGCATTAAGATCGTTGTAACGATGAAAAAAAAGCAATGATTGTTACCTATATTAAGTAGTTCTATCTCCTACGAAATTGTTCAAATTGTCATAAATATCAAGCTTGAAAATGCGGTACGGATCATCGATCGGACCGGTTGCCCAGGTGTATGTAGTTCAAACCAATCGCCCTTGGAAACTATTAATCATTACGTGATGAACGTTTGGTGGGTAAAAAAAAAAATACACAAAACACACATCTACAGAAAAATCTTTACTGACACAGTTCAATTTCATTTTCCTATTCGGTCGTCCATTAATGGTTCGTCATCACAAACGGTCGATATAGGCCGATACATATATGGTTCCAAATCTGACAAAAGTGCATAATATTAAGAACCAATAACAATGGGTTATGTTGGTGGATTAATATTGCCTTATTTTGTATGATTATCCCAGCATGATTCTCATAGTGTTGGGATAGCGTCTAAATGGATAGCGTCCATCCGATCAGCGTCCATTTTCATAGCGTCCAGCTGTCGGCGTCCATTTTTATAGCGTCCATCTGAACAGCGTCCAGGTGATACGGACCCCTCTAAAGACAGTCTCACAGTGCATATAGATTTGAACAACGTCACAAACCATATTTGTCATTTCAGTTAAATATTTCTAAAGATAAGTGTAAACCAATGTTGCTTAATGTTGCAATTATGAGAATTATCTCACTTGCCTGTATATTATTATTCGTGACTGAGATGCATTAATGCACAGTCTCTCAATGATTAAATATATAGGCAGCTCAACAAATGGTTTCAATAACCTGTCTTCTTTGTAACTACGTTTTCAGACACAGCAATTAAACAGATGGTCTTGCTGGAATAGAAGACGATTGTCTGCTATGATACAGTTCTTAATCATAATGTGCGGACGTGAAATTACTATGAATACAGGTATTGTCCAGTAAAAACAATGGTCCAATCCATGTAGACTGCAAAGGTTAACCCCAATCATACACTGAGCTGCCAAGATCGCAACTTTATCATCCAAACAATTATGCAATATTGATTTATATCCAATATATATATATATATATATATATATATATATATATATATATATATATATATATATCTAAAAAGCCGACCTCTAATATTTTAACTTTAAACGTGGGGCCAATTAAAGGATATGAACGGATAATATGACCTTTTGACCTGAAGCTGGCTACATTTAACTTTCAAACTAGTATTGGTCATATTCACTGCAACAGATGTTTGATATATTTAGGTGTTCTTAATATGTATATTGATTAAATGAAAATGAAAGACAGATTCAACCGACTTAACTGCGTTCCTTTCATTGTGGTTAAGGTCTGATAACGTTTTTGTTATCCAGTTATCGTGGACTCTAGCCTGCTGAATGGGACACTGAAGGACTGACCTGAAGTTACTTCTGACAAAATTCGGTTTGTTTGTCTGATATGTAACGATAATTCCGTTACGTTAGCTGACTATTTGAAAATATTATGTTTTACTACAAAACTTTAGACTAACGCTAACATGGCGGTCTCATCACCATAATATTAGCATATTCATTTTACCTACAAAAATAATCATAAACAATATTGTAAACGTAGTGAGACATTATCGTCAGTGCAAAAAAGTATTTAGTATGAACTAGCTTTTAAGTAAATATAATGTATATAAATACCGAATTCTTTGATATAGTCTTTTCCCACCAAATTGAAGTTGTAATCAGTAAAATAATTTCATAAGAAATTAGGCATTAGGTAGCTATATAAAATTATCAGCGATGTAAGTATTTATTTAATATATATATGTACAAACCATAATCCACTCTCAACCCTTTAAAAATACAACAACAGTTGACTAAACGCCACTGCAAACTCCGTCGTATTGAAACTTGATCTAAATTGCTACCATCGATTATTTTACAGCAATTTATTTATTTCTTGGAAATGTTATTATCCCAAACATATATAAGGATATTTAAGAACGGCCCATCAGCCTATTTTTTATACTCAATAAGTGCCTGGATTTGCTTGTAGCCCTTTTCCCTCCAGAAAGATATTATTTTGGATAAGTGTTAACAAATATTGCTTCATGACTCATTTTCATTATCGCATTTACCATATTTTATTATCGAGGTGTATTTGTGCCATGATATACAGTAGAGCGCCGTTTTTCCGAAAGCGTCGGGGGACAAGCTTTTTGTTCGTAAAAACGGACATTCGGAAATGCGGACAAGGGTCTAGCGGCTAGTTAGTACGACAGTTAATGATTAACTTATTGTCATTTTACCCGAGGAACATGGTGTTTCTTTCGATATTAGTAATTGACGACCTGGACGTATAAAAGATATTGGATTATTGCTGAGCATAATTGGCAAAGATCAGTCTATTCTGCTTTAAGGAAAAGTGCGTGCTCTTTTTTTTCATCAAATTCACTGGAGGGAAAGGTCAAATGACATCGCTAAGGAACACGGTGTTTCTAATCGATCTACGTAATTGAAGACCGGTACATATACCTCACCAATGCTCATGCGAGTAAACTGCTCAGTTATTTGGCATGACATCCTGTCACAAGCCGACGAACTATGCTTGCTTGAGTACAAACGAGATGTGGTTGATAGCACACAAGTGCTCTGGGATAAACTGCTCAGTCGCTTGCTTGGGTTACAGGGGGCCGAGCGTTGCTGGGCTAGCTGTAGTTTTCACACCTACGCCCCAGCGACAACATCGGCCCAGGACTAATTAATTAGGGTCACCACTGGGCTTAACACATGACTGCAGGCCTTCTGACTCGTCACTACAATACTCATTTTAGGTTTTGACATACTTGAAGTATATTTCGGAAATACGAATTAATGTTCGGTTCCCCATTTTAATTTTCGGAGAAACGAATTTTCGGAAATTTGGCATTCGGAAATACGGCGCTCTACTGTATATTGACCAAAGGTGTGGACAATTCAATAAATTGTTTCAATCACCTGGTTTTCGTCGTTAATACGACTTCAGATATAGCTTTCGAAAGGGATAGTTTCACTGGAAAAATGTATTAGTACTAGTATATTCCCAACATCTTTGAATTATATGGGTGTTTAATCTTTATAATCCTAACCATTTTGCCATTTATTTTTTTTTATTGAAATGATATATTTCTCAACTTTTCCAATATGTTCTCTTCAGAACATGGGGGTATTCAAACACACTCACAGGATACAGTTTCACATCAATGGATGACGTGACTTTTGGACCTCTTGCGACCTACAATTATACTTTTACATGACTTTCTGCGATAACTGTTCATCATATTTCATAATGGTGTTCTTATTATGTATATTGATTGATTTAAAATGAGCTTTGATGTCAAATGAGTTTACAACATTCCTTTTTTTTTGCTGAAATTTTGTGAAATTTCACGTCACATCCAGTTACTTTGGACTCGGGCCTGCTGAAAGAACCAGAAACTGAGTTCGGGTGGGCACCCCCTCCAGAATGATCAGGATTGACCTGTAGATACTTTATACCCAATTTGGTGCTCTTATCCGGCGTGTAACGATAATTCCGTTAAGCCACCTGACTGTTACAGTATTGGTTTGATCTGTAGATATTATATTAATAAATCATTCATGAAAGATTTTTGAACGTTAAAGTTTCTGTGTATGAGAAGGTCGTATTCACGGAAATGACAATAACTCGCTTTATTTTGTACCAGAGGAGACAGAATTAATTGCAGAAATGTGACTAGTATTGTGGCCAGCATTGTTCTCATGCATGCAGCTTGGTTCCGTTGCCAACCCGGTGATATAATACAGAACCACTGATGATACAATACAGAACCACTGATGATATCATACAGAACCACTGATGATATCACATAGAACCACTGATGATATACTACAGAACCACTGGTGATATAATACAGAAACACTGATGATATCACACAGAACCACAGATGATATAATACAGAACCACTGATGATATAATACAGAACCACTGATGATATAATACAGAACCACTGATGATATACTACAGAACCACTGGTGATATAATACAGAACCACTGATGATATCATACAGAACCACTGATTATATTCTACAGAACCACTCGTGATATACTACAGAAACACTGATGATATCACACAGAACCACTGATGATATAATACAGAACCATGATATAAGACAGAACTGCTGAACAGAATTTCCGAAATGTTTTAATTAAATTGTTTAGTCTTAGAGCGCAATTTTTCATACATCAAAATAAATCTTTGAAAATTTTTTTTTAGTTTTTAAATTATGAAACTGATCAAGTATAATGATATTTATATCAAAATTGTTAAAACAATAATAAACTTCTATAAAAATAGTAAAGAAAAATTAAATGTCTCATTAATATTTGCAAAAATGGAAAATACAATGATTATAGATTTTTGGGATTATTATGGAAATATTATTTTAATTTTTATTATTTCTATAGTTATTATCAAGATTAAATAATAATAACTATAATAATAATAATAATAATAATAATAATAATAATAATAATAATAATAATAATAATAATAATTATTATTATTATTATTATTATTATTATTGTTGCTGTTCTTCTTCTTCTTCTTCTTCTTCTTATTATTATTATTATTATTATTATTATCATTATTTTATTATTATTATTAAGACTGATACAAATACCAATGTAGTGCATGATGTAACCTACTCTACAAACTTTGACCGACTCGAAATATAAAGGAACTATCTATTAATAAAATGGTTAGATATGTTTAAATTAGGCATTATCTTAAGAAATTATTTTTTTTTAATTGCCGTTAAATATACTAGAATAGCATTATGAAATATAACGCAGAATTCCCTTCCGATGAAACCAATCTGTTTACCTTAAAACATTAATAAAGTTCTTTCTATATAATACCATTTATTCACTTATTTACATTATTATTATTATTCATGTGATATTTAATTCCACATCATTGTTTTGGTTACTGAGATACTGTTTAAAACTGTCCATATTCATTTTGCCAGATCCCTGTTGGATTATGAATACTTAGCATCATATTTAGCCTGTTAAATCACGACTGCGTGCCTGATAACATAGCTAATGGGCCTGTTTGGTCATTATAAGATTAACTGTTTATAAAGTTCACCCATGTGTACCAAGCGCGGGCATAGCGTACAAGTCGCGTCCAGATGCATTAAAGATTATATGGCTGACGCCCCGAGAACACAATTAGTGTTTATTAAGTACAGGGCTCCACTAAGTAAAAACCCTGATCACAAGCTCAGGCCGGGGATTAAGTCATTGTGCCGGTGTACAAGTCTGTTCATCATGCCTCACGACATGTCTGCGTTATTAAACATTTCCTTAGAAACGTAATCCGCTCTCCCAAAACCAAACACTTCGTACACAAATCTGCTTTTACATATGTGGACAAGTTCATAACGTAATATAACCATATAGGAGAAAGGGACTCAATATTTCTCCTGCTATACATTTTCCAGCCACTTAATTATAAAGGGAACGTTCGAGTATAACTGTAAGGGAGTGAGATTTTTTACTGGATTTCTAATCTGAAGCTTCGAAGTTTTCTATTAAGTTGCACAAAGGACCAAAATCGTAGAGCCATAACATATATAGCAAGTGTGGAAATTATATACACAATCGGACATGAAAACATTAAAACAGGTGGACAGCAGCCGGTGAGTTGATGAATTACCTGTTAATTGAAACTCACTTTGACATATAATAAATCGTGTGTAGTTGATTAGAAACACCACGGGACGGTTACGAAGATTAATGTATACTGCTTATGACATTTATAATACAATAACATATCACGCCTTTTTTATAGACGTATTACTGGTCGGATCGGTTTCTCGTTAGCAGGGAAATATTCAGCACATGTCGTCATCAGAGAAGCATATACACACTGTTTTTTAGCAGCTTTGCGTTAATGCAAACACTTTGTTCACGCTATTTAGAGTCAGGATTGGGTGACGCAAGTCGTAATGGCCACCAGGAACGATATTCCAGCCATTAATATTGACTTCTGTGCTGATATTGAGGATGAATCAGGAAAGGAGAGGAAAACAACGGGAAGAGAGGAGAGTGAAGCAGACGACATGAACACCAGCCCCAAAATTAGTGTCCGCTTCAGTGAGTATTCCTACTCTGACACGGACTTACGCGAGCCAAAGGAACAGAATACCTCAATCCGTAATAGTGTTTCTCCGGAACTCCAGTTCCTGCAACTCGATTGGGCGAATCAAGAAACCGAGCGTAGGTTATCATCGAAGCGGGAATTTTTTCGCAGAACATTTTACTCTCAGTGGGATACCAACGGGGATCAGTCCATAAATTTTAAACAAGAGGATGAATATGAAAGTGATTCGGAAGCAGATATATGTTCGTCTAAGAGTCCAAAAGCTAACGCATATATTGACAGATCCAGGGGAAAAGTTCACTTAACAATAGCTATCGCAGATCACAAATCTATGCCTGGGAACCAGCCCGCTCCGGTAAAACATTTACCTATAATATACAATAATGGAACAATACTTAACAATCCCCGGGTTATTACAAGTGAAATTATACGCGTATCAGAGACGAAGCAAAAATCGAGACAACGTCGTGTGCACCAACTTGAGAATCGTCTGCAGGCGCAACGAAATAAGCGTATGGCTCTGGATGAAGCTCGCCAGATTGAGGCTGACCGGAAGAAGACAGAAGACTCGCATTTGTTGGATATTCGTGCTGGATATGGCGAGGGATTTATAGATAAAGGAGAGAACAGAGGTTCTCTTGCTGTGACAGTGACAGGGAAAAAAATGGAGAGGAAAGAACGTATACAGAGAAAGACTTTCTTTACTTCCAAAAACTTCCGCATGGCGTCGCTGATGAACGTTTTAGAGAAACGGGACTACAAGGAAATTGACGCACACTGGTATGATGATTGAATGGAAAGTAAAGTATAAGTATCATATTGCTTAAGGAAACTAAGGTATAATTTATAATCCATATAATGTTCATAAATGGGCATTTAAATTATATGTAATCATACAAATCCCACAATATAGCTACATTTAAGACTAGATCTTCAGTCAGTGTATAAGCAAAGTTGGATATTGTTCCTTGAAATAATTATTAATTTTCTAATTGTTTTAGGAAAAATCATATAATGATTTTTTCTGAACAATTATCTCGTTGAATACACTACTTAATATAGTAAACTGAGTTAATAACTTTGATTTGTTGATTTATCACTGTACTTTTACAGAGTGAGAAAAAACTGATATATAAGGGGTGTGGTCAATGTAATCATCCCCCTAGACCCAGTTGTGGCTCTGTTGTAACACAGTCTGTGTTTACAACAGAGCCACCACTGGGTCTAATAATCCCTCCTGCTATTCAAAGAATAATATTTATATATTAAACATGAAATATAATAATAATTAGAATTATAGACTTTCTTTAGTTCCATTTCTGAGTTAACATGTACTACGAATTGCTTTATATCTCAACCATGTTTAGCAATAACCTATACTGGAAACATAATACTTTATTTTTTAAAATCTTTTACAAATATACTTAATTGTAATATATTTGAAATGGGTCACATAGACAATAACACTTATATATATATATATATATATATATATATATATATATATATATATATATATATATATATATATATATATTAGTGGTGGGCCGATCATCGAGTTTTATCGAAAGTCAGTCGGTTTGCTGCCACTTTCAAGCGCTCGATTACCAAAGGCAACTATCGATTACAACATAATAATGATTGTTTTCTTTCCAGAATGCCTTTATGTTATAGGCAAAAATTATTAGAGCTTCCATTTTTTATCGCATTCCGCGCTTCATATAATGAGTCTGTGTTCCCAAATAACTTCCGTATGTAACTGAGTATGACACGGTAGATGCGAGAACGGAGGACTTATTAAACTTAAATTATCCGTGAATTCGCAGGAAGCTGCAGAGTTAGCGGAGTTTTCTAACGTGATTTTCATTGCAAAATATGAGCGGAAGGCGTTTTAATACTCCATAAATTCTCCAGGTCTATGGCTATTTTGCGAGATTCTCTTAGAAAAAAATCTATTCAACCGATGTTTAGGTCGTCCTTAAAAAATTCTTTGTTTCGGCCAACCTGACCGGTCGAGTATTTGGATTTCAGCTGGAATTTTTTTTTGGACTCGCCTTCTTTTTGGTTTTTTTTTGGTATGATCTGCCCCAAGCGCACCACAAAAATTTAATCCTTAAAATTAGTCTGATTGTGTCTTTATACGTGGAAGGATCGTTACACTCGTGCGCGAGAGGAGAATACCTGCCGGGGAAACGCAGGTACAGTTTCACAGATATTGCATATTTCTTTGATAATTGCATATATTTGTCTGAACCGATTAATAATCGATCATCAGTCGGTTTGCTCAAACCGATGATCGATTATGGAAAAGGAACCGACTCCCACCACTAATATATATATATATATATATATATATATATATATATATATATATATATACAGTGAAACCTCGTTGTGTCGAAGTCGAAGGGACCCTCAGAAAAGGTTCGACACATCCGAGGTTCGACACAAGCGGGTTTTATTTGTTTTTTAATTAACTATAAGTTAAATAAGTTGTCCGGAATCTCGAGTCTGTAACTTCGACATAAGCGGGGTATTCGACTTAAGCGAGTTCGACACAACGAGGTTTCCCTGTATATATATATATATATATATATATATATATATATATATATATATATAGATATATATATATATATATATATATATATATATATATATATATATATATATATATAGTGGGGTTCTTCTGCGAATCCTTTAACGGCGTACATAAATACCTGATGTGACTTTTTTTTCGCCGTTTGCGGAGTAAACCTTATGTTGTTAAGTAATACGCCGGAAGAGGAGGGGTTAAAATGAATGTCGGACGTACAAGAGTCCTGAAAACCGTATCTTCGATTATTTGGGCGCACCCCCAAGGTAAAAACAGTGGGAAACACGAGGAAACAGTGTTGCACACAATGGAAGCACAAATTCCAAACGCGTGTCCTATAAAACAGTCCTTACACAACCAAACGATGGTGCCACGTAGTGTTGCACTTACAACATATATAGAAAAACGGGAAATACCATTTTAGTGATGTCTTTTGATGTCTTTTAAAATGTTATACGATTATTGGTCCTGCAGTTACTTCAGTTTTTTTCAAAAATGGAATATTTTTTCGATGAATTTACAATCAAAATCACGAAAAGGTTTAATAAGAATTGTGCCCTAATCCTGATTTTTTACTCTTTGTCAATACATCCATTGATGCTCTTTGTAACATTGTCAAAGCGGCTTTGGCTAGACGCCACATTTTGTGATTAGTTCTAAGCGTTTCATTACTAATAACTAGATGGCGCCACCATCCCCTCATTGTTCCGAATTCCTTATGACCATTTTAACCCTTCCATTTATTTTGTTTCTCTTAATATTTTCGGTTACCTCTGGTATATTTGCAATATAAACTTTTATATGAGAATCAAATATATAGAAACATTTCATGGTCAAATTCTGCTAAACTTTTTTGTAAATTTGATAGATTAAAAAAAAGTTTGTCTCGTTCATCTCTCTAAACTTAAGGAGTGTTCCA
This sequence comes from Sipunculus nudus, assembly GCA_026874595.1. Classification (NCBI taxonomy): domain Eukaryota; kingdom Metazoa; phylum Annelida; class Sipuncula; order Golfingiida; family Sipunculidae; genus Sipunculus; species Sipunculus nudus. The sequence continues at coordinate 81,628,194 of CM049308.1, read as the reverse complement.
CGAGAGTAGCGAGTAAAATTCTTGACAATTCTTGACCCTTCATTGTATACCTGAGGTCGTTTATTTATCATCAGTTTTCCTGTTGGTACCTGTACCTTCACAGTGATGAAGTCCGGATTTGAACTCTAGTCCACTTTGTTAAGGACTCGGACTCGCGCTTGGACTCGAGGTTCTTGGACTTGGACTTGCACTCGGACTCGGAGGTTATGACTCGAGAAATCAATCAGGCCCAGTCTGTTTCGAGATCGATTGAAAAAAGCTTGGTAACATACTTTAAAGACTTATTTAAAAAACTGTCATCAGAATATTAGGCTAAAGTTGAGCATCTGGAGCTAAATTTAATTGAACGTTTTAGTAAAACGCTTGTGGAAGCTAAAATACACATGATAATCTCAAATTTCTATTTGAAATTTGTACTGGGGACTCGGACATGGACGCAGGTTCAAAGTGAATCGGACTTTAAGATGGCGACTCAGGCTCGAACCTTGAGGACTCAAGACTCGAGCGGCCTGGACTCGGACTCGAGGAGCATTGGCCCGGACTCGAACTCAAGTGTCCTGGTCTCGGACTAGAGGAGCCTGGACTCGGATGTTGTGAACTCGACCACATCACCGACCTTCATAAGAGAGTCCAAACTCAATGAAATAAGGCCACAGAATAACACTAATGGTTTAATTTTTGAATATTTATGATTGTTTATATTTGACGGAGGTTGGTGTGGAGTTTTTTTTATTTATCGCTGCAGGATTGTTTATAATTTGTTTATCTGTCTTGAACGTACTGACAACTCTCACTCTGCAAAATAGCACCCATTGCATCGAGATTACAACTTTGGGCACCATCAGGAAGGGAATATTGCAATGGCTACAGTGTCAATGATAGTGACAACGATACAAAAAGAACCAAACAGCAAAGATTGAGGGTGCACGGCATTAATAGGAGAAGCTGGAAAAGGGGCATATCATAATTTGGATTTTTTTAGATTAATCATAATCTCTCTTGGCATTTATGAAACTCTCTGATGCACGATTACTACCCCTGATTTCCAAAGAATGATGACATCAGGTGGAATTAAAGGTAGAATTAATGCCATCAGAGGAAAAATGTCCGTGTAAGGCAAGTAATAATTGTCATGAATTATCAGTGTTGTCATTAACTGTTTTAGTCAATATATTGGTCCGTGTCATTCCTTCATGTCCACCTGTGTTTTGCGAAGAAAGTTTGTATTAGTTACATTCCAAAAGGGGAAAACTATAGTGATATGGCCTATTTTATCAACAATTTATCAATATCTACCTTACATCTTAATTAAGCAAGAGAATTAAGTAAAAATATGAGAAATCATATATATATAAAACACTTCACATGTTTGAATTCCAAATAGAAATAATAGATGTACAAGATAAATAAGAATAAATAAGAAAATATAATATTTGCAGGATCAAACCTAATGAATGTAGAATTATCACTAAACAATACATTAATGACTGCATATCCAATGCTTTTCATTGAAATAAGTCCCAGTTCTGTGGATACCAGTGGCAGGAATTTCATTATTGTGTTTTAGAACCCCTGCGCCCCCCCCCCCCCCCCACGGCTACGCCCCTATTTGACGTCATGTAAACACTCTAAATAATAAAACTTGCTGAAACAAAGATGGCTACTCATGCAAGGACACATCTGATCTGCCAGATAATTGTGAAGATACCAAAACGTTGTGAAACACAAACTAGAGATATACGGAAAATTTATTATTGCCATATTAGACTGTCATTTCCATATATAGTTTCCTAGGAAATTACTGGAAAATATAAACTTTTAAAAAAGTTATCTGCAAAATGCATGTGGAGATGTGTTGGTAAATATAGAGTAAAATCTGCCGCAATTAAGAGATTGATCACACATCTAACCAATAAACTAAATGACACTTGATAGCCCTATCGATGACAAAAAAATGGGATATTTCAATACAAAACCGATACAAGATAATCGTAAACTTTACAATTAGGTTGGGGGTAGAATAAAACAGATGCAGTTAATATAAGCTGGTTGAACTGATTTAATTTTGGGTTGGTCTGGGTTTCTGTCTGATCGTGTGGGGAGGTGTGCGTTCTCTGCATACTGTCCTCTATATAGTAGATATTTTAATTCTCCTGTTTGATAAAATAATTTGCTTGATCGATTCAGAGACTTTATCAGCAGGTGTCAGCCGTGACACATTTTAACGTTCAAGTATGTCTCAGATAAAGTGCTCTGAAGTAATTTACGAGTATTACGCATTCACGGTCACGGACGCCCACACATAAACTTGCTCCGAGAGACAGACCGTCTCCCATAAACAAACGGCCAGTGTTCAAGCGGTATAGACACAAAATAAACAAACAAATATTGGGTGGTACAATAAGAGTACTTCTCTCACAAGGGCGCTGAAACTTATATCACACCTACCTTTATTGTGTAAATAACAATGTCAATTGAGTGATTTCACCTGTGTCACACTCACAAACACACACACACACATATTAAACACAAAATATATATAACAGTTGTATAATTTAGTGTTCATTCAAATACCGTAGTTTAATTTTTGCTTTAGGACCATATAGGGGGTTTAAGGTTTGAGGGTTTTTAAGGGGGATCGAGGTTAGAAAAAAATAAAATGTGAACTGAGGGCACCTTGATCAGCAGCTATAAGAAAATCTTCCCTTTAAGTCACTAATCATAATACTGCCCCGAATGTCTCATGCGTCATGCACTATGTACAGATCTCTTACTGAAAACAAATCTGACCGTGCGAAATCTTGCATATAAAGTCTTCAGTATTCTTCCTTTCTGGAAGTCGAGTTATATATCATATATTTTCTGTTTCCCTGTGAATGTAATATCTCTTGTATATGTTTAGTGCCCACCACTATTTTGGATCCCTCTCCTCTATCCCATTTAAAATATTTGAATAAGTAACATATGTAATATGAATTTCTGCCCTTCAAGTTGACATAACTGACCTCCTGTTATGTTGATTTCAACCTCTCGTAGATCGTATTGTTATGCAAGGCCAAGATGGCTGACGTGTAAGATCCCGTTTGAGCCAGTTGTATAAAAATTTGCGTTTAAGAAAACCCGAGCAAACGTCCATGCCAACCACACGCGTAAAACAAAATTTATCTTGCATTCCAATTTGAGTATGAATAAATTGTGGTCTGATTTCAAAATTGCTTACAGCCATCTATTCACCTACATTTATATGATTTCTGGCTTACTCTGCGTACATATTAATCAACTGTAGACCTTTATAGATAATCCCTTTTAAGAAAAGCCCTTATAATAACTTTATGACGGATGTATGAACTTGTTTACCTATAATCTGTTAGTAGCACGGTATCTGCGCCAATTATGTCAAACAAAACTACCATAAAGGGATTGGTGGCATATAGGCGGTAGTTGAAAGATCACTATTGTTTCAAACGCCCTTTGCAAAACTCTGGTTTGCCCGACTTTCTATCAGATGCCTTGTAGAATGTGTTTGGATTATTTTTGCGCCTTACCCCTATTTTATAAACATGTTGATACAGACATAGAAACAGCCTGTATGCAATGTTATCGGTATTTCCTGATCTGTTTTAAAATAAAGTTCCAAGGGATTGTCTTTAGTTAAAAATCGTCAGATATCGGCATTGGCTTTTTAAATTTTAGCTTCACGACCAATCTCTCTACAAAATTTCGCTAAAATCTATTCATAATATTCTAAGTAGTTTTGTTATCAGATAAAAAAGTGACAGAAAGGAAGTGCATGGCTGCATATTTTCAGCATGAAGTATCTACATCATTCACTATGACTCGCGCTGGCATATGTTGTTCAGTCATTTCTGGCACTGTAACAGCTTACAAATCAACCGTCATAGATTCCTTGTCAGAACTTTAATACCACGAGACGAATCCACTTAATGTACACAGTTAGACACATCCATTCGTAACTGGTATTTCTAGTGATACAAATATAAGACAACACCTAAAAGAATCTGAACTTTGTTCGACTTCCGTTGGAATATTTAAAAAATACAACAACAAATATTCAACAAATGTCCTTTCCATGCACAGCACATTTTAGCTTAAGTCTTTATCAAAGTCTTACTGAGCACAGCCTGTCAATTCTCGCCAACGCTAAAAGAAAGCGACAACTACAGCTTTCACTATTCGTAGTATGTCCCGTACACATTAGCAACGACATACATGTTGCCATAGCGGTGGTGGACTGTTACAACATTATCACTGTTAGTGTCCCATACGGCTCGACTGGCCACCGCCAGGCTCTGTCCGTTGGTTTCACCGATATGAACCAGCACAACAAACTTGTATCTGGAGTAGCCGAGCTGTTTTACGCGCCCTTTTATGTCGTCTGCTAACAACCGCGAAACTTGTGTAGCTTTTGCTGGGTTATAATTGGATTGCTTCGCAAGCAGAAATTTTATCGCATCTTCAGTTACTTCTCTCACTCGGGGCACGCTGAATTTATTTTCAGGGTCTGGGGCCATTTTGTAAGTGTTTTCCAAGGCAACATGGGGACGCAACTGGCTCCGACGACTCCCGAGACTTGTCGAACCTTGCCGACCTTTCCATTGAGAGATTTTTCGTTTCATCATCGTGATGCTACGAAGGCCGGGTGCTCCCGATTCCGTCTTTTGTGTTCCGGCTGATTCCCGCTCAATGATGGCGGGCCCGGTACTTCCGTGATGCGAGCCTTCCTGGATGGTTTCCGGGTGTGGTGCTTGGATACGGGACCGCCGCCGGAACCTTTCATTGTGCTGGTGCAGAGCATCTGTGCTGAGCATTTCTTGATCCGACGCCATTTTGAAAAGGACCAACTGTTGTGACAAACTCTCGAATTTGTACTGTTTGTATCTAGAAGCCTCCGAGTCCAATCTAGATAATTTGAACAGTGTTCTGATAGAGATTATGCATATATATTTTGAGCAAATATTGTTTTCTCTACACAACCAGCGCAATATCTTGTTTGCAAAACAACAGTCAAAGTCTCACCAGTTTATCTTCAAAAGCATCAGTCTTCGCCCGAATCGGTTCTATTTTTCAGTAGCTGCTGAGAACCGGAAATAAGTCTTCCCGGGCATGAAGCAGAAGACCAAACAGTCGCTGGTATCTATAAAAGAGCAGTCCTTTCAGCTGACAGTGATATATCTATCAGTGTTCAATGTAGCGTGTTGCTTTCTTGTTGACCTGAACAAGATAATCCAGCGGTGAATCCCGATGTTATTAATCCGTACCACTCGGGCGAATGCCTCTGGCTTTGTGAGCCCTCGGTAACCAAGGCACTACTTGATCCCTAGTTTTGACGTGAGCATAGAGTCCTTTCGGGTATCAGTACACACTACTGAACCAACAAGTTAGTTTGCCGTGAGCATTATGAAGATCAGTAGCCATAGTAGGCAATAGAAATTATAACAAGGGACTATCAAACATATCAAAAGGTTCAGTTTGTCCACGGGTAGCGAGTCGTCACTGGATCTGAGCGAACAGAACCAAGCTTCCTTCCACTATTGTGGGTCTGAATCAACAACCAGTTTTCCTTAGTCGTGTCCAATGGTTTCTCACATAACAAACCATATGTATAGATCCATTATAAACACCTTCTGATAGGGCACGATCCCGGGAGTGAAATATTTGGTATACGCTTTATTTCTGGGCAGTACCAGTATAAGTTGTCTGCGCACGCCCGCAATCGTAGTGTGTACAAAAACAGGTGAGGTCGCTTTTAGTTAACTGCGCGCGTGACTCTCCCAAGGAAAGCGGACAAATAAGCTCTCATATGTTCACTTTTTTTTTGCAACTGATACAAGTGTTGGTGGGTTATTTGTCCTTTTGCTTTTAACCGCGGGTGCTCCGTACTTGCCAGGGCTAGTCGCCTAATTGACTTTTGGATTGAGTGGCATGTTGGCATGTACCTCCAGCGCAGTGATCGTTGATTTATTGTTATCCTGGGCTTAATCACAGGTAAACAAACGCTGTTTATACCGTCATTGTCACGTGTCAAGTAGGCAGACGCATAAACAAGCACTTGATTAAAGAGGCAAAGTGACAGGTGATTTGACAGGCAACTTAAGATGTGTCTATTGTGTAAATAATAATAACCCGGACCACAAATACGTGTTGTTGTAAAAAGAAGTAGTTGAGTTACGTGTAAAAGGGGTCAGTGGTTTTATTGATCCAAGAAAAACAGGGCAACACTTCAGTATCCTATACATTATATTCACTGACAAACACCGATTAACAAAAAGCTTGAATCGTTTAATTTATGACTTGTCGTAGATTCATGTATTTGAAAGAAAATAAACTGGGTTACACTGGTCAATATTTAATTATATTTAAGAACTTTATTCTCTTAAAATGGCGGTTAATCCTAAGTAACCCTAATTTACCAGTTATAAGTCATTAAAGAAAATCTCTGAGTGAGGCTGATCTCTTTACCAACAGTCATGCAGTTAAATTGATTGTATCATCATTGTCAGTCTTGGACAATCAAACCTTGGAGTACTACTACTGCCGACCACTGGTTCTATCTATAAAAAAAGGCAATCTAGGGTCATCTACGGGCAAGGGTATTAGTCAGACAGCAATTAGTCCGACCCGGACATACAGCATAATGGTCAGACTGAATATTGGTCAGCTAAAATATTTAAGGCAAACTATCAGACTGTTCTTGAGATTATGCACGTGACAGACGGACGGACGGACACCCTTATTATTATCGGGCATCTAGGTCCTATCTACCGACAGCCAACTGGTCCTGCGACTCTTTCAGTCTGACAGATTATGTGAGCGGAGTCCATTATCCCAATTCAACTACCTGGCATGACGTCACGAACCACGCACCGGATGTGTCGACAAGGGCAATCCCAGTACCAGAGTTCATAAATTTTATGTCTGATTACATCCCCATTTATAAGACTGTTTGAAAATGTTCGGGATATATTTATTAATTTTGTGTTCCGTTTCACTTCTTTCACTTTTTAAATTACAGGTTTAATATTTTTTTATTTTCAAAAACAACAGAGACATCCTACTTGTTTTACCTCATGGTATTTTAATGTAACAAGTATCATCACAATATACCCATGTACATACGTCGTGCCTATCGTATTAATATATTAATAATGATTAGAAGCTAAATTTAATCGAAACTATCGTCAATTCGTTCAATCTAACTTTTAGATGACTACGTCACATGAAGTGATTAAATGAAGACAGCCACAAATAAACGGTCATGTGGCAAACGTGTACACAGTCCTGTTTGTCATTCAGTCGTGAGACCACATCAGAGGTGCATTAGAATGCGGTTGTGCTGTTTATGATTACATTTAATCTATATATAACGTTAATACGACAACAAAACGTGGGTTGAATCAGAATTGTCTAATAAACGGACATTAGTCATATCTTTAGCCTTGACAACATGCCCGCTTTGATGCTTTGATTGCCTTGGTGCCGCGTGCAGTTTTAAACTTTCACAATATGACGCTCGATCCATCCTACTAGATTTAATCCAATCAAGTTGGAAACTGCAGGGTCAAAAGAGTATATCATATACAGTTTATACTATCGGAAATAAGTTTAATCAGAAAGCACTTTCCGTGTATGTACCTCTCAGTTTCAAGCCGTATTTTCGTAGGTTGGGTTAAAAGAAGCAGTGTGTTGCCGTCTGCTTCGGAGCCACGCGATTCTTGCCACGAGAGCAAATGCTACCAGGGCAACCGATGCCACGGCAACCACAGGCGCACTGATGTGCACCGGAACGCCCCCTGCCGGTTTACTGAATTTTTGCCTTGGAGCAGCACGTGCGTCACGGACTTGGTTCCCGCTGTTCCGGTTTGTGAAGAGATATGGTCTCTCCTGAAAATATACAAAAGTAGAGACATTCTAGTAGTTACTTGTTCTCTGTAACTAATTAATCTTCCATAAACATAAATGTAAGCATGTTTGATATTCATATTGGTATTCTTGTTCATACAAATATGAAAAGCACTAGTTTGACACTGGTTTTCTTGAGTATCTAAAAGATTTTTTGTGATTGCAGGCAGCACACAGATATAAAAAAACTGTATCCATAATAAATCCGAAATTTCTTTTAAATTCGTGCTAGACTCCATAAAGTATACCCCATTTTACACCAGATGCCGTGTTCTTCCGAATGGTGTATATTTATATCTACATTTATCTATATAAAATATTTTTAATCTATTACAAAATCAAAGTTAAAAAAGTGCACTATTTTAAGCACCATGGAAGAGAAGCAACTTTATTAGTGTGTAATATTAAGCTGATTTCTTAAGCAGATTTTCCTCTACCATATGTCTTTCTTCTTAAAATGTTAATTTTACTTGAATGAATATTTAAAATTTCAGTTATAAGGTAGAGCTAAAAAAAGACAGTTAAAAGTCGGTTTATAGATAAACTGATTTGCTCACAGCAAAGACGCTGTTCAGTTAGACGCTGTTCAGTGTAGGTGATGTGAAGAGATAGGTAGAATTTATGAAGAAGTAAATAATACTTATAACTTATTTTTTAAATGGATTGTACAAATAGTTTAAAATAACTCATCAAGGCACTCTCCATGGCTCAGCTGATAGCGTTTGGTAGTCTGCAGGGGTGGAGAAAACCGGAGAACCCGAAAAAAACCTGCCTTGGACGGACAACACAAACCATTCTCATAGCCACACAGAGAATTGAACCCGGGTGGCCAGCGGAGACAGTCGAGCGTTTTACCGACACGTACCGTTGTGGGACCGATCATGTTAGTAGCGATGTCTCAGTTTACTGTTAACCTCTTCTGACCAACCGGTTCCAGCTGTCACTCAAGAGAGAACAAATACAAGAAAATTTAAATAAATGTGCCTGGACTATAGTGGCGATAGAGGGCAACGAATATCAAACTGTGTATTGAAAGAGAACCCTAAACCAATGGCAATTAATTAAAGAAAACATGAATTCAAACATGAAATACGTTGCTTTGATGTTTCTAAAACTAAAAGGCTAAATCACGTTTTCAGAAAGTATGTATTTCAGGGAAGCTACATATTTTTTCTTCGATCTAAAATGGGAGCAAAAACGCATTAAATAAAAGGTATATTTAAAAACCTGAAGTTGGTTAAAGAAGAAATTGTTATATATCATGAACCACTGTAGTGCATGCACACAAAAATATCAATCGTAGAAGCGAATATAACACTAAGAAACCAGTGGATATGAGGTTGATTTTAAAATATCCGATAGAAAGTATCAGCTGCAAATATCCGTGTCAATGTGAAATTATAGTAAAAATATACAATATGATAGTACGAACATATTGCGACTGATGACGCACTTGTCAGGTATAGTTACACACAGATCCATGATAAAATTGTCAATCAAAATAAAATAACGCCCCGTTAGTATTACCGTATACATGTATGTGCATTGGTGCACGGGCATATTATTAAGATAAGCTGGAAGTAACTGCCTTTAATATTGTGAAAATATGATAGTCTCTTAATTTATAATATCACATGCACCTACCTGTTTTTCATACAGTTTATTTAGAAGTAAAAACTTGCGAAAAATACATTTTACAAGGGACTGGTTTCATTGAAAATAAGTATCAATATTTTCTTGCTTACCATTGTGTTCGAAAGATATGTTTATTGATTGAATATTAGTGAATAAAATTATTGTTCAAACATGGAGGTAGGATACGCAAACATAAATTATAGTTGGGAAAAATATTATATTTATATATACGAAAAGATGGTTGATTTTATTTAAGTTGATGTTAATCTCAAATTCTATTTAAAGTCTGAATTTCTACTGGTATTTTATAAAAAAAGGAAAGTCCAGTTCAAAAGTAGAAATATGTGTTATTTTCTGATATTTGTTGATCAGTAAATATTCATAAAAAAGGAACATCTTATTAAGAAAACATAGGTATTGGTTTTCATTATTTTATACAATTAAACGGGATATACAATTATATGATATACAATAAAGCAGGATTGTCTGTATTGAGAAAATAGTAAAAATAACAATCAGCAGTACCGTTAAGAAGAAATTAAGATATTTGTAATATCCCAGACGAAGGTAATTAACACATTAAAAATCAGCGAACACAGCACACATGCGAGGGTAAAATGGTTATTTTCTTCGATATAGAAGACCCTCCTACGGATAAAATGTATAGAATCCATTAAAATGTAAACTTTGAAATATAAAGGTTAAAAATGACCTTAAAGGCCGGATGGAAGCAGTCAACTGACCAATAGCTGCCACCGTTAGGCTTTGAAAATGATGAACAGTATATATATATATATGTGTGTGTGTGTGTGTGTGTGTGTGTGCGCGTGTGTGTATATTACATTGATCGTAAATATGTACATATATATATATATATTATACGTTTCAACGTAAAAAAGAAGAGTGGAATATTTAGGTTTATAACAATACATGCACTTTCTCACAATACGATACGTATCGCGATACTTTCCTGACGATACAATGCAAGGTACGATTCATATTCGTAGATTAATGGTTCTCATTCCAAGTCTTCTTTGTCGGAGTCTGCCAAGTCGTTGTCTCCACACTTAAATAATAATAAATTTGCCTGATCGTGCTGCAGTTAGCCAATCAGATGCCGATTACCTTTTTTTCTGGCCAATGTTGTTTCGCCTTATATGCACGCGTCCGGACGCTTTTTTAAAAGCCCCTTTCACACATTCACGGATAGCAACACGGGTGATCCTGGACTATGATCCGTGTTGTTCTGAGGATGGCAGCGCTATTTCGTTAGTTTTACTTTAGCAGGGTGTCGGTAATCAAATGTCAGAGTTTCTGTTGGATAGTCGTATATCGTAATTGTTTCAATACAGGAACAGCTGATGGTATCAATGCGATATCTGACTTTGTAACCCAGGGTATTCATCCCCCAGAGAACCATAACAGTCCGAGAAATATGTTTATTGGAATTATTTAGAAAAATCTTGACCATAGGATCCCAGGTTATTAATTTTTTTCCAATTTTACTTGGTTATCAGTGAAGGGTTCATCTAAAAAAATTTATTTTAGGGTGATCCCATTTCTCGGCTGTAAGTAACACTTGGTATAGTATGATAATACAAAATCCCTAGGCTCACACAAATTTAATTATTTTCGTAATTGATCAAACATGAATTCTTGTTACCATATCCCCTAGGCAAAAATCACGAAAATCTCACAATGTCTTAAACAGATATGTGTTCTTCTAATAATATAGATATTATATGCCTTCAATTAGGGCTTTGTATGCTTTATTGTCTTTAGTGCAAAAGTATGTACATAAAATCAAGAAATGTTTGCCAATGAGACTGGACACTCAATGTTAGAAACGACAATCATTTAAGAGGATTTAAGCGTGGCATTCTGGGTGAATTAGAGACTTACCAGCCTTGGTGGAGTTGTGTCCTGGGTGTATTAGAGACTTGCCAGCCTCGGTGGCGTGGGGTCCTAGGTGAATTAGAGACTTAATGATCTCGTTGAAGTTGTGTCCTGGAGTGTATAAGGAACTTACCAGCCTCGTTTGGCGTGGCGTCCTGTGTGTATTAGGGACTTACCAGACTCGGTGGCGTGGTGTTGTGTGTGTATTAGAGACTTACCAGGCTCAGTGGCCTGGGGTCCTGGTTGTATTAGAGACGTGCAAGCCTCGGTGGTTTTGTGCCCTGTGTGTATTAAATATTTACACGCCCCGGTGGAGTGGCGTCCTGGGTGTGTGACTGATAGACCACGGTAATGTCATCCCTCGTGTCGTATTTCCCGCTGGCGATCAGGTTCCTCATGTTCGTGGCCCAGTCTCTGGCCAGCTGACGGATGAAGTCGTGCTCGTTTTCATCGGTGGCACAGGGGTAAATATTAAACTGCCCTGAAGGAAAGAAGAAATACTCATACCTGTCAATTTGATGTTTGCCCGTTTTTTATACAATGTTAGACTGGTCCAATCTGTAAGCTTTTGGTGTCGCTATATGGAACACCCAGGACATGTGCTTCACCTTGGGGTATATTACATAACTAATTCATTCTTATCTTGCTGTCATGCATGTCAACGTTTTGTTTGGAACCAGCACAAGAGTATTTGTATATAGTCATGTCTGTAGAGGCATGGGATTATTGTTTTTACAACTTTTAGTGGCAAATTACTTATGGCCTGCCACATCATGATCTGGTATAAAATAAGGATAATAATAATCATTATAATTATAACCATCATCATCATCAAAATAGCAACAGAAATAAATGATCCAGATGATTAAGAGAGAGGAAGGAAGTAGAGGTAAAACCAAGCTTACTCTTGTAACAAGTCACAGGCCACATTGTCACTCATTTCTGTGAGAGGTGAAAGGTCAGATATCGGGTTATATTTGACTAAGGCCCGTGGTGTGTTGGCTTGAAGGTAATCCAGGGCGCGTTACACACGGGCGGTCAGGTTTGCGGCACTTTGGTGGTCCTGTTACCAAATACAGCTGTAATAAGAAAAATTGTACACCATAGTTCTAATGAATATACAAGACTATCTATATTTAGAAACTGCATGGGGAGTGAATATATAACTACAATTTTATATTTTTTCTTAACTCTCACTGGAGATTTTTTTTCAAGGAGGACGGAGATTTTGTTCAGACCTACATGTGCGTGTGTGTGTATGTTGCTGGGTGTGTCATGGTGGAAGTATGATATAGTTTTACGTTCTTTTGACAGCTGTTCAAGTTGATCAGGGTCCGGATCGTCAACAAATGTCTCAGGTTTGAAATCTGCCATGTTAAGATGTCAAAATAATAACAAAAAAACACTGAGATAAATCCTGTAAACAATGTACTGTAAACAATATGTAATCTTGTAAACAAGGTATGATAAAACAATGTGTCCAGGTCAAGGCCTTATAAATTTGAAAACTATTAAGCATCCCGGCGAGAGCCCCCAATATTATGTTAAGGAACCTAATATAAACAGATCACGTATGCGTGATGAACACAAATTTTGTAATGGAGATGAAAAAAATCAGATTCTGTATTACTAGGCAGCGGGAAATGTCTAGGGGAATTAATAAAGAAGTCAATGGTTTTTTGTTAACAAATAACTATAATTTATTCCTAAAACAACCCTAACAATACAATACACTAAATCAATACAATTATACAGTGAAACAGCGGTATAGCAACAAGTCAATACAATCACAGAGAAAGATAATGGTACAATACCTGAATATCAACAGTGTCACCAAAATAAGTCCTTTGAATGTAAGCTCTCGGAGAATGACAGTCCAGTGGAAAGTTCTTGCAACAACACAGAAAGTAAACTGAAGTCCAAATGTATAAAATCCAGGAAATTTCTTGAAATATCTATCATTGCCGCATTCGTCGGATAAGGTCCTGACACACGATTCTGCGTCCGCTGGAATCTGCCCTGCTGTCTGCCCCCTGGTTCTAAAAAACAGCCCTTAATATACCTTCACACCCTAAGCCGGGAACCTTCTACTTCTCGAACAGTCTACAAAAGACCCTACTCCACAGTAAACACGCGTTTCAGGAATTCTCTAGAAAGACACAGCCGTGTGTCTTTACACATACCAGGCTGATCACGTGACCCACGACCAAGCGTGAAAGCTCAAGGCCCACATGACAACGAGAGTTCAACCATTACGGAATGTAACAACAACAGGAGTTACGCCCGTGTCACATAATAGAGCACCTGTAACATACTGAAGCTGAAAAATGTTCAAGCTTTATTATTTGGCCGCGATGTAACCTGCACGGTGTTGGGCCTATAGTCAGAATTCCTAATAATTCGACAGTCGATTTGTCCTACATTGGTTCGACAGCTCATTGGTCCGATGGACTACCTGACCAATGGTCTGGTGATCAAATGATCTGCGGGACCAATGGGCTGTCGTACTAATGGGCTGTCGGAACAATGAGCTGTGGACCAATGGGATATCGGACCAATGAGTGTCAGACCAATGAGCTGTCGGACCAATGGGCTGTCTGACCAATTGGCTGGGCAGACCCTAAACTGCAGAGCCACCGCTAAAACAGCAAATCCATTAGGAAATCGGCGGGGTCGTTTACACAAAATATCTTTCTCACGGAAAGTACTTCACTGGAAGAAAATCGACCTTTGGGTAAAATAATTCAGTTTATATAAAGACAGGTTTACGTGAGAGAGACTCTGATTGTATGGTCATCGGGCTTGTACCCTCGGTTATTCCTTGCCACGTCCATGGGAAAACTTGACACACGAGTCTTTATAATTGTACCCTATTATTCTTTTTATATATTTCTTTCATTCTGATTCTAAAGGCAGTGACATATTTGCTCTGGATATTTGTAGACTTTAATGCTTTAATTAACCGGAATCATAGAAACACCTCCCACGTGCAGCACACCTCAAAGCTTCGACAGATGTCGTTCCCGCCAATCAAAATAGTATTGACATTCCAGTCGTTGTTGTAGTCCCAGTCAGTCCCATTCCTCGTCTTGTTGTCCTGGTTATCTGCCTGCTTGTACATGCCCATGTATGGAATTAATGATGAAAGGCATTTTAAACTTCAATTTTAGTTATACATAAATAAATATATATATATATATATATATATATATATATATATATATATATATGATATGAGAATAACTGTACACCTGAGATCCCTGCTCCCCCCATGACCCATTACAAATCGGGTAAGCAGAGAGAGAGAGAGAGAGAGAGAGAGAAAGCTGCACTAAACAACCTTCAGTGACCAAAGTGGGCTGCTTGACAATGCAAGTGATTACTTTAAGAGCCTCCATTAAAAAAATAAATAAAAAGCCTAGTTTTGAAGCTTTATTTTCAAATCTAAGATTTTAAGAGATTAAGTCCTAATGTTTACAAGCTGTGATAATTAAATCCACAGTACTTACAGGAAAAAAAAGTGCTGTGGCCAAAGTTGGGCAAAATTTTAGTCACTGATTTTATATTTATGCTAATAACTTAAAAAAGTTATGTCCCTAAAAAAAAAATCCCTCGCTTCAACAATGACTATATAAAGTGAGTAAATATCTTTCTGATTAACATATAAAGGAATATTTATGTCAAAGAGGAACAAAACAGCTCTTGTGGTTTTGATATTAGGCAGTCCTGAAGTGTAATAATTTTTTTTAAATTGAGGTTTTTCCTTTATTTCCTGAAGTCGTAGTGACCTAATTTTATGTAAGGTAAGAGAAGTTAGGGATATCTAACTGTATGTTGAATTTAAGATTCGTAGATCCAACGGTTTTAAAACGTGCCCTGTTAACGGACGGACGTCCAGACGCCGGGACGGACAAAGGACGATCACTATCGCTCAGATGACTTACAATCAGCTGAGCTTAAAGTGGAGGCGGTTACCTCCACCAAAACAAAATTAAAAAAAAAAGGTTTACACCAACAACCCAGCTATAATTTTGCTGGTTCAAATTAGGGTCTTGTACATACTATAGCTCGTTTCATCCCCGTCCACCTGTTTTTTTTTGCTATGAAAATTTGTATTGGTTTCATTTCAAGGGAAAAATAATAAAGTGTAGAGGATTAAAAAACCTAATTTCCAACATGGTAAATAAATACCTACCTTACACCTTATTTAAGAAACAGAATTAATTAAAAATATGAAAAATCGTTCTACATTTTACAACATATATCCACTTATGGCGGTCAAGTTCATTTGTCTCATGCTAAAGCAGCCTCAATTGATCTGCTACTTGGATGATCTCATGTAAACACTCTAAAAAAATATAACTAGCTAAAACAAAGATGGCTAGTCATGAAGGGACACATAATATCTGCCAGTTCATTGTGAAGAGACTAAAAATCTGTGAAATATAAAATGGGGATATATTGTAAAATTCTTAATGGCCATATTAGGTTGTCACTTCCATATGAAGTTTTCTATGAAATTATTGGAAAATATAAAATTTAAAAAAATATATGTCTAAAAAAGGTGGACAGAAGGTGGTGAAAGGGACTATATATATATATATATATATATATATATATATATATATATATATATATATATATATATATATATATATAGTATATATGTATCGGCCTTGAAACTTGAGTCGTACGTGCCATCCAATATCATTTGTCCTTGATTACAAACTGATTTTTCTTATCTCACATACTCAATTATGTTTTATTTTGTACTGTTTTTCATATATATTTAATAAGAGAGTAGCATCCCGGGCTCCGTCAGCCCAGTGCACCGCGGGTTCTACTTAGGGGACTAGCGAAATTGACGATTTAAACCAGGCTAATGTCTTAACTGGCGGGAGTTCATTATGTCTATGATAAAACGTCTCTTTCTTCTTCTACTGTTTCTAATGATAATGATGATTATGATAATAATAATAATAATATGATGATGATGAAGATGATGATGATAATGAAGAAGAAGAGGATACACTTCATTATGTTGCTTATTAATTTATTAGAATGAAAGATTAAATATACAATGAACATGAAATAGTGAATATCACATTTATAAGTTATTAGAATGAAAGATTAACTCAATATACATATACAATGTACACGAAATAGTGAATATCACATTTATAAGTACAAGATTGCAAAACAGCTCCGTCACCCAGGTGTTATGTATCACTTTCAAATGGCAAATGCCATCCTTATAGAACTCATGAATCGACCTGAAAAAAATGCGTTTACATCGCAGCTGTACGAGGAATGAGTTCGGCATGTCACATCTGAACAAGACTTGTGTCCAGATATAGATATAATTCGTGGATTCTGTGAATAGTTAAAGGGAACTATTCACGTGCCAGACATTAAGATAAAAATGAGGTGTAGTGTCTGCTCATTACAATATTTGGCACCTGTCAATATTTCGTTCTAAAACCAAAAGTATGCTAGTAAACTAGTACCCGGCGTGACCAGTGGCGCCAACATTGACATGCCGCAACTTCACAAATGAAAAAATAAGCTTCCAAATAGTGATTGTTCTGTGTCCCTCCTTTATTAGGTCTTCTCTTTGTTGAGATTTTTTCGTGCATGCCCAAGATCGGACCTCTGATGGCATAGTCTTTGTTATGATAAACAGGCGGACTGTAAGCTCAGTCACAACGTATATAATTGGTAAATTGGGGAAAATAAATCCGGACCAGTTTTGCTTGGGAAACTTTTGCATTCAGACAAAAAGAACAAATAACGCGAGATAATATATATATATTTTTGCAATTGGTTATATGGCTTGATTGGTAATGTAAAAGATTTGTCATACAGGCAAATGCTACCGATAGACAAAAAAAAGTTTCATCTGTTTGGTTGAGTCCGCTTTCTCAAAATCGGTCATGCGTAAGAGTAACAGAGCCTATAGAGGCCAGCTGTTTTTACTGGTGTTTTTTGCTGCTTTAATTTTAAACTCGCTGTCGACTGTTTGGCAGGTTTGGATTCAAACTGCAAATCTGCCCTGTACGTAGTTTTCTATTGATAGTTATGCTAAATATGCAGAAATAACTATCCACATTTTCTCCGCTCATGCCGAGTTATCGTATGTTGGGTTGGAGAAGGATTGTCCTGCAGCTTTCGCCGTCTGCTCAGAAGTCTTGCGCTTCTTGTAAACGGTCACGCTTGCCACGACAACGAGTGCCACCAGGGTTACCGCTGCCACGGCAACCACGGGCGCGATGATGTGCACAGGTGCGCCCCCTGCCGGTTTATGGTATATTTGTCCTGGAGCAACCTGTCCATCATTGGCTTGGACCCCGCTATTCCGGTTTGTGAAGATGTATGGTCTCTCCTGAAAATACAATAAAAAGGCATGATGAACGTTGTAGGTTTCTCCGAAAAATGTAATTGCCCATGAATATGATGAAAATAATATCAGGTATACATAATTCACCTGTATTATAAAGGTATGCAAATATATGTTTTGTTGCTAGCTCTTTTGACCAACAAGAAAACGATCCTTGTATTGCATAATGTTTATTTAAAAAAATCAGGTGCTGTGGGACAACGAAAAGGATGACTCCGTCTAACCAAGTCATGAATATTTTTTTAAATTTGAAAACGTGCTCTTCAAAATATAACCGTAAGATTTAGACTGGTATTTATTAACTAGCAAAAAATAAATCAAGTGGTAGGACTGTGGTTTGTCTTCGCGTTTTTGGTTGATCCTGATGTGTTCGAATCTTATATCCTTTTTTAAATCAGGAATAACAAATATTGTCCACTGTGAATTACAGAGCGGATAATAAAAAAAATAAGAGTAAATTCTTCCTCTACTTTCAAACACAAAGCTTTATTTAACAGACTGCATTCGGAGAACATATGCCCTATCAAAGCATTACTTTTAACTAGAGCAATTCCTCCTCTTCACACAGGGTCAAATAACTGGAAAATCTTTTTTTTTTTTTTTTTTGCTTCTTCATGGGAAATAAATGCAAGGAATCCTACCGTTGTAGGACAGATCATGTTGGTAGCGATTTCCCAGTTCACAGTTGTCCTCTTTTGGCCAACTGGTTCCAACTGTCACACAAGGAAATAAGAATAAAATTAATTGAATATTAGTGAATAAAATTATTGTTTAAAAAGTGAGGTAGGATACGCAAACATAAATTATAGTTGGGAAAAATATCATATTTATATATACGAAAAGATGGTTGATTTTATTTAAGTTGATGTTAATCTCAAATTCTATTTAAAGTCTGAATTTCTACGGGTATTTTATAAAAAAGGAAAGTCGCGTTCAAAAGTAGAAATATGTGTTATTTTCTGATATTTGTTGATAAGTAAATATTCATAAAAAAGGAACATCTTATTAAGAAAACATAGGTATTGGTTTTCATTATTTTATACAATTAAACGGGATATACAATTATATGATATACAATAAAGCAGGATTGTCTGTATTGAGAAAATAGTAAAAATTACAATCAGCAGTACCGTTTAGAAGAAATTAAGATATTTGTAATATCCCAGACGAAGGTAATTAACACATTAAAAATCAGCGAACACAGCACACATGCGAGGGTAAAATGGTTATTTTCTTCGATATAGAAGACCCTCCTACGGATAAAATGTATAGAATCCATTAAAATGTAAACTTTGAAATATAAAGGTTAAAAATTACCACAGTATGGTACATATCGACATATTTATTCTTACCATTGCGTTCCAAAGAGATGTTGCCACCGCCTGATGACCTTTAGTACCCGGATGGAAGCAGTCAGGTGACCAATAGCTGCGGTCTACGTCCCCATTCGGCTTTATAAAAGATGAGCATATTATTTATACAAGAGATGAATTATTACCTATACGTGTGCCTGTGCGTGTATTAAAAAAAAGTATAATAACATTGAAAATATGATTTACTTAATAACACTTAGAGAGCGAGCACCTCCACCAACACTAGATTATAAACTAATAAAAAAGAATCTAGATCCAGATTTATGTCGATAAATCAAGGAGTTTATAACAAATAGAGTTTCAGATCAAAACCTTGTAAGCCCATAAACCCTATCGTTTGCCTATTGTACAGCGGTGTCAGGCGCAGCGGCGGCAAGGCCTTTGATATAGTGAGCCTGTTGGATGTTACCTACATAATCAACTCCTCGGATAAATGTACGCTTCCTCCCATCAAGAAGAGTCTCTATCCATATGTCATGTACCGATGCTAATAAACCCCCAAATATATGAGACTGACAAACATACAGCAGGACAGAAAGACATAAATGATGCCATAGCGTGGTGTAGTCGATGGCATGACGTCCTGGGTGTATTTACTAGGCTCTGTGTTGGGAATGCTCGGTGTATTAGAAACCTACCAACCTCGGTAGCGTCACGTCCTGGGTGCATTTAAAACAAACCAGCCTCGGTAACGTCGCGTCCTGGTTGCATTTTAAACTTACCAGCCACGGTGGCGTCGTGTGTCCTAGGCGTCCTTTAAACTTTCCAGCCTCGGTGGTTTTGTCTCCTGTGTGTATAAGAGACTTACACGCCTCAGTTGCGTTGTCTCCCGGATGTACTAGAGACTTACCAGCCTTGTTGGCGTCGCGTCTTGTGTATATTAGAGACTTACCAGACTTGTTGGCATGGTGTAGTGTTATTATTAAAGACTTACCAGCTTCGTTGGCGTGGCGTCCTGGGCGTATTAGAGACTTACAAGCCTCAGTGGTTTTATGCTCTGTGTGTATTAGAGACTTAACAGCTCAGTGGCGTTGTTTCCTGTGTTTATTAAAGATTGTTTTAAAGGATAGGTCAGTGGCCTGTTGGTTGCATTGTCCATTGAATGAGGATGAAGGTAACCATATGATGAGGATGATTATAACCTGTCGTTAAGACATTAGAGCGAATCTCTGAGGTTCTAGCCAGATTTCACCATTGTGCTATTAAGGCACCGTCAGGGTTCGAACCGGGGACCTTCATCTCCGAAGTCCAATGCCTTGACCACTGGGCTACGTCCTATCCATGCATTAGAGACTTACCAGCCTCGGTGGTTTTGTCTCCTGTGTGTATAAGAG
Organism: Sipunculus nudus; assembly: GCA_026874595.1. Classification (NCBI taxonomy): domain Eukaryota; kingdom Metazoa; phylum Annelida; class Sipuncula; order Golfingiida; family Sipunculidae; genus Sipunculus; species Sipunculus nudus. Next base: position 81,607,639 of record CM049308.1, on the reverse strand, counting down.
ACTTACAAGCCTCAGTTGCGTGGCGTCTTTGGATTATTAGAGACATACAAGCCTTAACTGTTGCCTTAACTTACCAGCCTCGGTGGTTTTGTCTCCTGGGTGTATAAAAGATTTAAAAGCCTCAGTGGCGTTGTGTCCCGGATGTATTAGAGACGTACCAGCCTTTTTGGCGTGGCGTCCTGTATGTATTAGAGACTTACCAGCCTCAGTGGCGTTGTGTCCTGTGTGTAAAAGACTTACCAGCCTCGTTGGCGTGGCGACCTGTGTGCATTAGAGACTTACCAGCCTCGTTGGCGTGGCGACCTGTGTGCATTAGAGACTTACCAGGCTCGGTGGCGTGGCGCCCTGTGTGTATTAGAGACTTACCAGCCTCGGTGGCGTGGCGACCTGTGTGTATTAGAGATTTACCAGCCTCGGAGAGGTTGCGTCCTGTGTGTATTAGAGACTTACCAGCCTCGGTGGCGTGGCGACCTGTGTGTATGAGAGACTTACCAGCCTCGGTGGAGTGGCGTCCTGTGTGTCTTAGAGACTTACAAGCCTCGGAGGCGTTGTGTCCTGTGTGTATAAGAGACTTATCAGCCTCGTTGGCCTGGCGTCCTTGGTGTAATAGAGACTTACCAGCCTCGGTGGCGTGGCGTCCTGGGTGTGTGACTGATAGACCACGGTAAAGTCATCCCTCGTGTCGTATTTACCGCTGGCGATCAGGTTCCTCATGTTCATGGCCCAGTCTCTGGCCAGCTGACGGATGAAGTCGTGCTCGTTTTCATCGGTGGCACAGGGGCACACCGTCCTGGCGGAAAAAAAGTATTACCTTTGGTGTTCAGACGTTACCTTTATAGTATTTACATATGTTTGTGTGCAATTCTTGTTTATCAGTGTGTTTCTAAAAAAATATGAGTACTTACTCTTGGAACAGGTCACAGACCACATTGTCACTCATTTCTGTGAGAGGTGAAAGGTCAAATATCGGGTTATAGTTGACCAAGGCCCGTGGGGTGTTGGCGTGAAGGTAATCAAGGGCACGCTCCACACGGGCGGTCAGGTTAGCGGCACTGTAGTGATCCTGGTTTGTTAAAAACACAATGACATTGACCAGTCCTTCTGATCAGAACCTTAACCACAACCTTTTAAAGTTCTTAAGCTTAAGAATAGAGGGAGCAGACTGCCATAAAGGATCCTGCATGAACCTTAACTGCATGGTTCTCCCTGGAAATGTTCTTCAATGATACCTTCAGGGTTCCATCTGATATTAAAAAAAGTTTCATAGAGGAACCTTTCACGGCTGTTTGAAGTGATTTTAGTGGGGAACCGCCATTGATTTTCCCGGATCCATTGTGTCATTGTACTTTCAGGAACCTTCGTGATTTTGATTATATGATTCATATTTTACCACATGGAACAATGGGTCAAGGGTTTTATAAAATTATATCTTTAATCTGAGCAAAACTAAAGTGAAACGTGTGTTAACCACCCGCGGGATTGGTCAGTTATAATCAATATTAAGGTTTTCGGTTCACTCATGGGTGGTCTTATTAGACAGGTGGTCTTTAAGACAGGTTCCATTATATATGATTCAAACAGTTTACATTTACAGCACGTTACTAGACATCAGACGCACCCTGTCCTCACAGCTCCCGCAGATGTCGTTCCCGCCGATCAGGAGGGTGATGACCTTCCAATCGTTGTTGTAGTCCCAGCCCATCCCTGTCCTCTGCATCTTGTTGTCAAGGTCAACTGCTTGCTCGTACATCCCTCTGTTTTTTTAAGTAGTGAAAGGTGGCATTTTAAATCCCATTTGCGTTCTGTAATATATACATTAATAAACATAAATAAAATATAAATCCTGAAAATTAACGCTGAAAGAGGTAGGCATGGCCGCCACATCTGACCGTTTCCAACAATTCATGCGGTATATGTGTTAGGTTATTATATTTTTATTAAAAAAGATCTGAATCTGATTGCATTAAAAAAGCGTTAATTCCATATCGTGGTGACCACCCTCATATCCTGCATATCACAGGACTTACCTGTCAATCACATTTAACCGTGGAACATTCCGCGTTTGCATGCACGCTGTCAGAAATCAGTAAACTTGCAAGGAGATTCAGAAAATATGTCCAGTTATAAAACCATTTCGCACGGTAGGCGTTAAACAACCAGATTTAACAATTGGTACAGTTCGTTTTAAATCACAATGCAAATGGAAGTAGTGAGGCGAAAATATTTGTTTCCCCATCTAGTTTTTCAGCGTAGTTTTGGACATGACACATGGCGGTGGGTGCAACTTTGACATCTCGTTAAACTCTTTTATTTAAGAGGGACAAAAGCGCCGCAAGGAAGGTGAACATGTTATCGTTCAGTGTCTATAAGGTTTGACTTACTCCGCAATATCCCCCGGTATGGCCACGTTCAGCCTGGCGTTTGGGTCGTCCACGTCGCCCTCGCCAGTCGAGTAGCCCTCGATATTGGGGTTGAAGTGGTGGAACATTGCTGAAGTTTATGTATTTGTATTATCTGACAGAAAAAAATTGTCAGAAAACCACAAAACATAACAGAAATGCATAGATTTCGCAAAAATATGTTTGATGTTGGTGAAGACAAAATTTTAATTCATGTACCCAGTTTATCGAATTTAGTGTTCTTTACGAGGATTAAATTTATATATTTATTACTTTGCTATTCGGATCCTTTTGATATCCGATCAAATATAAGTATCTGTTATGTAGTTCATGAAGCCATAACACAGTACAGTCTTTATAAACCTATCACGCTTACTTACTGGCCAGAGTGTAGACACCCTGAGCGAAGGTTCTGTCCCCGCCGATGCTGAAAGAGAAATAACGAATGCATCACGATATGTAATAAGTGTCGTCACATGAAGGCCTACTTTATGTATATTAATCACTTTAATAAATTATTCGCATTGCGCATGCTCCCGGAAAGGTATATTTATTAACATAAATTTAAAAGTTATGATATGAAACACAAATGATATCAAGATGGTCACCTACCTCCACGACTCACCACGGTTCTGCAGCGCGACATCGACCATGGTCTCAGCATTAACTCCGTTCCCGGCCTACAGTATTATTATATTACACCTGGTATACAATTGAAGAAATGGCATGGATATTTACCCCATAATTTTTCTAATTGCAAAATAAAAACAAATAAAAACCGTATATGGTATTATTTGTGCGGCCACGAATACGGCACCGTATTTTTTCCGAAGAACACAGAACATTTTATTGTTATACTATAATAATGTGCCAGAACTGCTCTATCAAATGACATGACCATCAGTATATACATGTATATATTACTACACATGCATATCTGCCTGTACACATGTACCTAATACTTATACATGTATAAGGAAGTTGGTCCACTTTTGTCCTCAATGTGTTCTGAAACCGCATTGCGTGTGACACTGTGCTATACCTCATTTGAAAGCTTATCGTTCCCTATATGAGAAAAAAAAAATTTTTTATTAACACATAATTTTGAATGATTTTGTGTGATTTTTAATTGCGTGGAGGTAACCACCGTAAACACCCGAATTGCCTTCGGCAAAGACCGGAACGCCTGCGCTTGATAAGCGAGTTATTTACGACACATACATGTGACACATTCAGCCTTCAGTGCAGGATTATGTCTACTGTGCATATGAATAGCCCCTGCTGTCAGCGACGGATTTAAGCATGTTTGGCCTAACATTTGACCCAGTGCCTTTGCACTCATTTTTTATTTCAGCAAGCAAACATGGTTAATCCCCCGATTCGCTCAGGTAATACTTTTATTGAAATGACTACAACAAATGTCTCTGCACTATCATGCACTTTGCATTTACATCTTCAACAATTCTGAAAAACAGTTGTATCACGAAACTATCCAAGAAAGCACGTGCATAAGTTTCTGTTCATATTTACAATACAGCGTCACGGATATCACACCGCAAAATAGATCCATAGTCTTATCAATATCTGAAACATGTTTTACGATCAAACACCTTTTGTTGGTTATAGTTGGCATGGATGTTGTCGATGTTTACTGTATATTTGCTCTATTTAATTTTTGTAATTTACACTCCTCATGAGTGTTTCGGCGTAAAAGCGTGCACTGTGTGAAAATAAATGTGGGCAAGAGGTTTTTCATGGACATTTATAGATAGACCGCCTAGGTGGCGAATGCGACCTATGGGCGACCATACCCGGCCGATAATCAGGGGGAAACAGGGCTCCGCCACGCAGGCCTTCCATCAAGATTTCATCAGTTGAATTTTGTTTCCTTACTTTTAGTGGTTTTCCACTATAAAAATATCATTTATAGTCCCTACAAAACACATTTTCCTTACTTTGATGATTTCTTACCTTAAATACAATATTTAGTCCCTACGAAAGCTAACAAAAGGTCCCAAGGTCCGTAAAAAGGGGCCCCAGGCCAATTAAAGTGGTCTGAAACCCTTACAAAAGGTTGCGGAGGCTGTAAAAAAAAAAAGGGGGGGGGATACCCTGGACCCCCTTAGTTCAGCTTCTGAGACTTACGAGGTATGCGTATTCCCGTTTTTTTTCTTAAGGAACAGCGTCCTTCTATTTAATTGTATGCGCCAAAAAAGAGTTTTTTCGAATACTGTGTATTCAGTTGCACGCCGCCGCCGACACCGCCACCACCACATAGGTTTCCGGAGGACTCCTCCGGAACGACCAGGCTGATTTTTTTAAAATTCATAATTATGATCAGGTCACATGTTAACTGCTGCGCCCTCATTTTTGATTGACCTCTGACCTTTCCTCTCTGCCCAGCGTCCATTTGTGCATCTGTTTCCACACATAAACCCACATATCTCGGGAACCGTTTGACCGATCAGGCTAAAAAGTTTTGCACAAATGTAAACTTTGGATAGCTTTAAAACATACACTAAAAATGGTGGCGCCACCTACAACCATTTTTGCACATCTTTTCATCTGCCTTGGGATAAAATCACTCATCTTAATGCATTGGTTGGACTTGTCAACC